>CM060666.1:21126163-22549913 GCA_030686955.1 Odontamblyopus rebecca | reverse complement strand
TTAATATTTAATTTTATAACTTGAATGTGTAGAACTTTGCAAACATGTAATATCCATGAGTAATTAAACAATTTGTACCATTTCCATTAACTATTCAAAACAAAATGCAATGGTGAGAAGCTGAAACTAAGGAACTGGTAAAAGAAAAAAAAATAACCAACAGGAAAACTGCAGAGTACAACATTTAGAATAGCTATAGAGTAGATTCACAAAAAGTTTGGAATTTGATTGTGTTACTCACCAGTTTACACCATCAGCTTCAACCCAGGAAAACCTGTACTCATTCACCCTTAGCATCAGCTGCAGACAGCCAGCTACACACTGGACATACTGGGAGCTCTGTGGAAAAACACACAAATAATCTTATTCAGACATGTGTGACCAACCTCCTGTGGGCCCCAAACAAGATGGCCAAAGAGTAAAAACAATTTTAAAAGGTCCTATCCATCCTGCAGTGTTGCACATGCAGTCCATAGATCGATACCAAAACACATGCTAGTACACACTTAACAAAGGACAATACACAGCAATAGCCATAAGGGGGCGCATTTCCCATCACACGTGGCAGAAGAGTGAGATCAGACTGGAAGAAGCTGAGAAGAGAAAACAAGTAAACATAGTAGAAAGTAGGCTCAAAAGTTCTTGAGAGAAAAGTTTAGAAGCAAAGGTCCAGCAATTAGACAGGTGACAGAGAAGTGAGGTGGTGATGTTACCTGGTGGAAAACGCACACAAATGAGCAGTTGTTAAGACAAAGTTTTAGCTTTGAGAGAGGAAGCTGTGCGCACTTTTGTAGAGTTATGAAAATAGTCTGCAGAAAGGGTAATCAAAATGGTAGGATGCTGCTGCTGTGCAAACGCCAGTTCAATTTCATCTAGTTTTGGTCATGTACAGGACAAAGCTGCGTTTGTCATGCATTTAGAGCATTGGGGAGATGTGGCTTGAAGCATGCATTACCAATCATTCCTCATAGATACAACAGTGGCAGCAAACACCATGCTTTAGAAAGATTTAAGTAATCTTCACTGTTCAGTGTAACTTGAACTATTAACCAGGCAATCTAAAACAACATCATGCCAAGGTAAAACTAGAAGTACTAAGATAACTGTCTGCTAGGCTTGTACAATATATGGCAAAATGATATTCTCTGACTTAAAATTTGCAAACGCATTATCAATAAATATTTCTATCAGAGGAGTCTATAGTTTTATAATCATTCTCTATAGTCTATAAACAGCCTAAGACTAAGTTTAGAGAAGGCACACATTGGTCTAACAATATAACACTTTGTTGCTTATTGTTTTGTAGTAATGCTCCGTTTCATTTATGCTCGGACATTGGAATAACGTTTCCTCCAAGTTTGTGTTCCAGTGGTCAAGTACATTACAGTATATATAGGAAAACAGGAAAATGCTCAAATCCGCTGAAATGTCATTTACTTAATGAGTCACTTAATTGACTCAGACAGTGTTATTGCATTTGTTACTTTCAAATCAAAGTTTGAGAGTAAATGTTTGCTTCTGTTGTCATTAGCTGTGTGTATCATTTGTATAATGGAGCATAACCACACTTTTAAAACTGCAGAAATTTAACCTCTGAACCGCAGGTTCACAGAAGTGGATGGACAGGAGCAACCAAAGTGAAAATAACAGTACGATGAATATTTTAATTGTCGGCTATATCAAAGTTTATCAATACGTAGGACCATGTTCTAACTCAAGACCAGCTCAGGGTTCTGAAATCTTGCCTGAGTTTCCAAGAATGAACCAAGGTCGCTGTCAGAACATGGAATATCTGACCTCTGAGGACAACTGGAACACAGCATAAGTAGTCCGGGGTTTCAGGGACAAAGATTTGGCATAGCAAATGGTCCTCTGTTTAAGCAATATGCAATTCAAATCAAAATATGAATCTATAATAAATTGATTCAATACAATTTAGGTATGATGTTCTCCATTTAGTCCTTATTTAGCTTTGTTTTGGTCCTTCTATAATCTAGTTTCAGTTTTGATAAAGTCTGACTAGTAACCATTTTAGTTTTAATTAAATTGTACCCAGGCCCAAAGAGACTATTACACTTTCCACCTCTGAATAAAACCTCAGCATGTTACCAATAAAGAAGGGAAGTTCGGGAGAGAAAAGATAATCGCTGCTTGTACAAACCATGTTGTTTTGTTTTATTTGGAAGTGCCCGAGGTGCCAAAGCTGCACTCCCTTCATACTCACTTCACTGGGAGAGATAGTCCCTGCTCCTGTGCCTGTTTCTGGACCTGTACCATGTAGGTTCTAATGAGAGATAAAAGAAAAATGTGCACAAGAGATTCACAGTTCATTTACTTTCATTTCATATTGGAGTTGCGAAGAAAGATTACCACCACCCATTATTGTTTGTGCTGTGAATTAAAAAAAATAATGCAATTCAATGCGTGCAAGACGTAATCATTGATTAAATTGATAAATCATTGATAAAATTATGCTTTTGTGGTATCAGTCAAGCCAAAAAGTGTGTGAAAAAAGAACTCTGTAGGAAAACGCATCAACTTAAAAACATTAAAACATCAAAAATATTACAAAAACACACAGCTTTTCATTTCATCAACCTAAGGAGTCTTGGGTGAAGAGCCAATCCAGTTTCTTAGGCAAAAGTTGGACACAGTGTGAAGATTAAGGGAATCCATACCACCAGGAGCATATAAAACTAGGCATATTATTTCTGTAGTACATATAGATACATACCTGGGAACTGAGTTGGCTTTTGATCCAGTTGAAGTAGTAGTTCAGATCACTTCCCTCCATCAGGTCTCGTCCCCAGGCAGCCAGTTTAGCAATGATCCTGGCAGCCTAATACAAGAGAAGTTCTAAATGTCATCTAAAGGCCGCAACACACTGCAGGATTTTTTGGCTTTAAAGGATTTTTAAATGTGCCACAAAAAGCACACACCACAGACATGAGGAGAATCTTATGAGACTAAAAATATCTGATCGCAAAGACTGTAGCGGAATATGGCTGCGTACCACAAGCTATAATGTTGTGAGTGCACCTCGCGTCAACTGTTTGTCTACAGTAAAACCACTCGCACTGAGACTCTTAAGTGTTCAAAGGTCAGAGCTCTGCACTTCTAGTTTACATACAAGTCAAATCTGTGTTATTATTCTTTGTTAAATGTGGTACAATACTTCAGATGCATGATTTGTTATGCACAGAAGGCGGGTGACAAAGTACACAGGAAGTAAAGTCACTATCGCTAACTGCAGCTTTACCATGATCCGCTCTGTGCGTGGAAGCAAACAGACACATGTTAGGAGCTACTGTCGCCTTTTACTTTTAAAGAGCGCAAACTTAATTAACAGCGCTGTTTTGGGGAGTGGGGGTCATTGTTTACGGAGGACAACTTCTAAGCATTATGTGGATGAGATGCTGCAATTTAAATTTACAACTTTACAAGAGGTGAGTAATAATTATTTTCGTTATTTCCTGAGTTTGTATCTTGCGCCTCTGCGTCCATCGCTCCATCTGCCCCTGACGCTCTGTTTTATTGGACTTTACCATAGCATTGCTGATGTTTGGTGGTTAGGATCTGACAGAGCAGCTCAGAGTCACATGAGGAGCGCAGCGGCTTCAAAATCACACACAAAGATACAAAGTCACATCTCCTCAAACTCAGGGAGAAGTAAATCACAGCCTAAATCAGGCAAATTCTCCTGTAGTGTGTCGCAGCCTTAAGTTGTTCAGAGTTCATGTTTACAACCTAATTTTAATTTTGTCTGACTGTTTTGACTGAATTCTAAGTTGTAATACTTTTCAGTTTTCAGCCTAGCATGTTTTTTGCTTCCACACCTTTAAACCAAATTTTTACAACACAGGGAACACCAATCAATAAAATGTGATGCTTATTTACATGTCCAGATTTTACAGTACTTCATGGACCTGAAGAAAGATGCTGAGCTTGATGATGCTCTTGTTTGACTTCTCTAGTTGAAAAAAAAAAATTTGTCTCCATATCTGTATTTTTAGTCCATACTGACTAGACTTTATTTAGTTTTGATTAATTTTGTTAATAAAATAACTGCATTGACAAAACAATGATGACAAAAATATTAGTCAACAAAATTATCACTAAAAATTTAAAAGGTAAAAGATTGAGCAATTTTTTGCACCTGTATAGTACTATAGTACAAGTTTAATCTTGGCTTGGTCAGAAGAAACAAGAAGCCCTTGTTTTAGTTTTCTGGTTTTAGTCTTTTTTTTTTCTTCAAGCTGATGGGGAGGGCTATAGTGTTTTAGAAGAACAAGTCAACATGTAGGTTCATTAAGTGAAAAAGCAGCATCAAAGACACGGGGTCAGTAGCAGCCCCCTGCTAGATGCCATCTGGTTAGTGCTCCTAATTGCCCCATCGCAGTGCTGTAATGTCATTGGGTGGTCGTCCTTTCGTACACTTATTACCATGGCCGCCCAGTTTGTGAGGAATTATTGATTAAATCACCAAAGTAATGTGTAGGATAGGAAGTGCAAAAACTGAGCATGCGCAGAGAACCTATATCTACATCTGCTGAATATCATCAAATATAACAATTCACATATTTCAGTAAAAAAAATAAATAAATAAATAAAAAAAAACATAAATTTGAATTGCTTACTTTTAAAAGATGTACAGCTCTGCAATTTAAAACATTTATACACAGATTTGAATATCCTGCCTGGTTTGTATAGCTTTCCTGAGAGATTGTAGTTGACTGCAGATTTACTCACCATGTGGACAGTGAAAAGGTCTTGGCGATTCAGCATGGGCAGAAAATATGACCAGGCAGTGTTCTTTGTCTTTTTGGCATAATCAAAGAAAATGTTCACCCTCTGATGGTTCTCCTATAGTTATAGAAATAAAAAAGTAGCTTGTAATGTTCAAAAATAGATATAATTGAAAGAATAATATAATAAATATAATATAATATAATATAATATAATATAATATAATATAATATAATATAATATAATATAATATATGTGTACTTTTTATTGTTTCCATTGATCAATCTCTTCATTAACTGTGCATTATTAGTAGATTAAACTGTTAATTTTTGCACATTATTCTAACATTCCACCATTATATGACATTTAAATTGGATAATGAATAACACTAACATCACAGTCTCCTCACAGTGGCATATGCAATTCCTCAGAGCTTACCTGCAGAGTGTCATCTATTAGTGTCAGGATGTACTGGACAGTCTGCTCCTTCGAGATATGAGCCATCAGATTCAAGAAGGTCTTCGCACACTGAGTAAGAACAAATCACAGAGTGTCAGAAATACAGCACGCACAAAGTCGGACAAAGTGAACCCACAAGAACATTTAAGTAGGTAAATGCAAGCAAGGCAACTAAATAAACAAAAAGTAAGTACGGTACCTGGTGTCCCTCTTTAGCGAGGATCATCTGTTTGTCCTCAGAATTGGCCACCTCAAATTTCTTGATAAACTCACAGTCTTCAACTGAAATCATTTGACTCCTACAAGACAAAACAAAACATTTCTATAAAGTCCAATACACTTAAAAGCAGATACAAAACAGTTTCTATAGACAGATAAGAATTTTCACTCTGAAATATGCATCTTTTTTCTTTCAATTTGTGACAACATTAAAGGCATGTCTGTCACTGCAACCACAATAGATAAATATAGTAAACAAGTTTGTCTAAGATGAAAAATACTATCTCTGAACTCCATGATAGAAAAAGCATTGTATCTCGGTGTGACCTCTCAGACTTTAGGTTTTGGTCAAGTAAAAAAATCACACCTATGAGCAATTTGGGAAATGGGAGTATAATAAGTTAGAATAAACAGGAAGTTTCACATAAAGCAGTGATTCACAATGCCCACAAGGAGTCATGGTATACACATGTTAAACAAAATGTACTCTATAGGGAATATACTGTATATGTACAAGCATAGGCCAACCAGATTTTGAAAATCAAAAACTGGGACATGTCATTTCAGGTGATTGGTAATAATAAAATGGTGAAACAATTGTGTAATTAAGTAAAAATGTTCTGCAGTCGGCCCATTCATGGCTTGTGTTATTAACATGTGAGTCAGTATAGTCACATTATGACAATTTATGCCTCTCTTTACTCTTGGCAGGTATCAAATGAGTCAAAATAGGGACACCTGGGACATTTCTTGTATAAAACTGGGACAAATCAATGGTTTTGGCTAAATCTGCTGGGACAGGGGACATAGGGCTCAAAACTGGGACTATCCCGGGTAAATAGGGACGTCTGGTCACCCTATACAAGAATTTTATGTGGTCTGAACACAGTATTGATGTCTGGTGTACTCACTGCAGGTAGGACTGCCAGTTGACCAGGTTAGCCCGGACCTCTGCAGCTTTGGCCGCGATGATGTTGGTGGGGACCGCAGCATCCACAGCCCCGCGGATATCCATGGTTAAAGCTGTTTATGTCACTGCAATGAGAAAACATCAATGAGCTACATGCATCAGACTTTAGCTACTGTTAGCATAGATAGCAATGCTACCTCTTGACACACAAAATATACTAAGCTAGGTAAGCCAACTGTACGTTTATACCGGTAGAAAAACAAATTTGGAAAGACATACAAAATGAACTAATTGTCTCGTTACGTGCATAATGTGTATTTGATCCGTTTTATTTAATTTCACTGCATTACTCGGTCCAATTCTGAAGGTATCCTACCAGCCTTACTAAGTACATGCTAACCATGCTAGCCCAGAGTCACGACATTGAGTTCAGGGATGTGTTCCTGTCCCACTGACTTTAATAAAACCGCAACTGTGAGCTAAGATATAATAACACTGATTGTTATAAAACCCCATAACTAATACAAGCAAATATACAGCAAATATGTGCCCACAGATCTGAGGCAAACCGCAAATGCTTCGACATAGCCTACATTTAGCTTTAACTCCAAAACCACTCAATGTACCACCGTGAAGCACAGTCTGATCAAAGCTAAATGATTAGACACTGTTTAGATAATCCCAACAATAGAGCATACAAATGTACACAATTCAAAAGAAACAAATGCAGTAAAAGTGTAAATGACCTGATATGTTTCTCTTCAGTGGAACAGCTGACTGCTGAAGTCATGTGACGGTCACATGCTCCTGCGCCCACAGTTCCTCTTACTGCAGCCTGCACCACAGACTCTATATACATATTATATATACTTACCCATTTAGTCTCGCTATCTGTAGTGATAATTAATAAATAAATAAATAAATAAATAAATAAATAAATAAATAAATAAATAAATAAATAAATAAATAAATAAATAAATAAATAAAGGGTATTGTAGTAGTTTTTTTTTTTTTTTTTTTCATCTCTCTTGTCCCTAAGTGGAAGGATGCACAACCTTCTTCCTTTATTCAGTGGGTGAGGAAGTTTATGATGTGTTTGCAAACGGAGTACTTGAGGTATACTTACTACTACTAAATATGGTACTAAATAAGTACCATAAGACTTGGGCGCCCTTTATTGCATATGTTGGGGGTTTACCATTTACATGAGTGGGGAGTGCATATTGCACAATTAATAGGGTTGTGGTGTGTCTAATGTGGCCGTTTTAATTTGATTTTTTTCTTTTATTATTTCTTTTATTTTATATTGTTTATTATTTGTATTTTATTTTGTCTTATTATTTTTTGTTTTGTTTTGTTTTGTTTTTTAATTTATTTTTTCACATCCTTGAGGTTAATTTGTGTGACATGCCACTGGCTGGTATGGTATTGTACATATGTGTCTGAAAAAAAAAAAACATCAGGCAAAGAAAGCTCATCCTTATTTTTCAATATAAAGGCTTCTGAATTAGGCCTATATGAAACAGAAATTCTACTGTACACCATAGTATTTTTTAGAGGGTGGTTCATTTCATGTGAATCATGACAGCCTATTGTTCAGCCAAGAGGGAGGAAATTAGACTATTTATCTCCCCACTTCACTAATTGGAAACACCAATTTTTACCACTGACATGACAAAAGTGTCACCATATTTACTGTATATTGATCATGTGAGCAAATAGCAATTATCAATTGTAGTGGCCTTTGAGATTCTGACATTTCAGGTTGTACAAAATTAAATAATATGTTGCAAATTGTGGAAATGGCTTTAATATACACATACAATGTACTTTGCAATAATTTGCAGTAATAGTAGTCACAGCAGCAGCAGCAGTAGTAAGTAGTAGCAGTAAGCAGTAGTAGTATCCATTCATAAAATGTAGTTGGTGTAATCCCTCATCTGCTCATCTGTCCAGAAGTGGTCCACAGTCGAAAAGGTTTCAGAGGTGGTTATTTGTATGTTTTGAAATCATGCAAGCAAACCTCCAACTCCAGGTAAAGATCAAAACCCAAGATCTAAAGATGTTTGGACAGGTTCCCCCAGCAGCACTGAAGAGGACAGATTCCATTCAGGAACAATAACACCTTCATCTTAATTTTAAATGTATGCTTCTTGTTCAATCTCCACTCCAATTACTGCGTAGAGTGCTGCTGTTGTATCTTTGGACAAGGCACTTGAGCAAGGCCTCATCTCATTTCATTCAAGCTCTGTGATGATATGGTAAACGGACAGTGCCAGATAGGCCAGTGAAAAAATATATATCATAAAATGTGTCTTAAATGCATCTGTATCATGCAACATGTGATGCCTGTGGACCCTGTAGGGTTTGTCCTTGACAGTAAATCCACTTAATCTATGGTTAATATGACTTTTTCTGATAGAAACATTAGGCCTCTTAGAATTTTGCGCTCTCGTCTTGGCCTCTCTGCATCTTTCTCCCGCACAGACATAAGACCTCGCAGTTAATCTGGCCTAAGCCGGTGCAGCAAAGCAGGGAAGAATCAGCACCACATTGTCCTAATCCTCCATTGCCCTTATGCCTCGTCAAAACTGCGTCTTTATTGATGCGTCTTCTACTACTATGCGTCAAACTACACACAAACTGCTTGACTCTCTAGAGGAAAAAGTCACGGATTTCTTGTTTTCTTCATGATCGTGTGTGTATTCAGTGGTGGCAGCAACAGCGGCGGCACTGGACTTTGCGGTCGGAGCATGCCATGTATTAGAACCGTGAGACAGTGGGAATTCAGGCCCACGTTTACGGTGCGCCGCGTCCGCCACTCCAAGACCCTGATGTGGCAGCGAGTGAGGGGGCTGGCCCGAGCCTGTCAACGCGGCGTGGGCTACACCGTCAACTGCAATGATCAAGACAGGGAAGAGCAGGAGATTGTGTGCCTTGAGGTAAGGACATTAAAGTGGGCCTACATTGTGATGATGAGAATACATGTAGGTATTTTTGCAATATCCTCAGATGATGTACATCCGGAATGTGCCAATAGGTGCCTTTAAATGTTCTGATTCAGGTTCAAGTTGGCTATTACACAAAAGTGCTCAAATAGATTAGCATTTTATATCCTTGTATCCTTTTTACTGCCATTTTAAGTGTAGATGACTCAATGTTTTCAGCAAGCAAACAAACATGGCTTATATTAACTAACTAACTAACTAACTAACTAACTAACACAACAACATCACTTTCAAGATCTGGTGGCAGACTCAACTACGAGATGAGGTTATGCAAGGTACATTTAAAAAGTTCTTTACAGCAGCACATTATTAATTCCTCCACACACACATAATGGTGTGTGATGATCTAAAATATAGCCCCACAGCTGTCCTGATGTCTCTTTGTTCCACAGTCTCATCCACCTCCACCAAGGCTCTTGTGTATATATGTGTGTGTGTGTGTGTGTGTGTGTGTGTGTGTGTGTGTGTGTGTGTGTGTGTGTGTGTGTGTGTGTGTGTGTGTGTGTGTGTGTGTGTGTGTGTGTGTAAAATATGCAGATTATAGCACTGATTGTGATGACATTCTTGCAATGGAAGCAATATTTCTCAACAGTCAGATCCAGGGCAGGTATGGCTACAGAAGCTGAACACAAGGCTGAGCTTGAATGAATAATAAGCCATTTTCAATTTGGGTTCATAAATCTGTATCTAAGTAAGACACTATACTTGTAACATAAAATATGCACGTTATTTAATTACAATGATGATCTTTACAACAAATGTGTAAAAATAACTGAAAAATCTGTTTAGAGTTTTTCTATAAAATTAAATAAGGACAGAAGTTGGAACGAAACAGTAGTTGATTGATTTTGTTTCCTTATTGGCAGCAGTATGTAGTTCTATAGCCATGCCCATCAAATGTAAAATGTGACTTCTGAAATAATCCTAATAATAATCATCATTCATTTAATTTCAATGATGTGGCACTAGAATCATGATCTAAATATTTACACTTAATTAACTGATAATAAGATGTTTTGTTTTTTAGCCAAATTTCTATTTCGGGAAGTTCTTCCTGTCTGAGTGAAGCATAAGCAGATTAAAGGAGATGGTGTGTCTTTAAATAGTCCGATTCAAGTCATTATAAATCTAAACACAGTGATGGGGGTGGGGTATATATTTCACGGCATGTACAAACTGTCAATTACTGTAATATAATATAGGATTTCTAAAAACTGGATGGCTCATGTGTTATTTTTCGTAGACTACTTCTAGGAAAAAGCAAAACAGACCATTGTAAAGATAAATTACTACCAGCATCTTGACAACTAACAATACAAATTTGAAAGATTGAATTTGTGCTTTGGTGTAAAAGTAAGATAAGTAAAGTCACTGGCACAACTACAAACACAGGATATAAATAGAGTCAGGTAGTATTCAACCAAATATAGTAACTGTACTGTCCTTGCCAGTTAGAAGATTAGGACACAGTACTAGGTTTCCTGGTAGATGCTCAACTTGCAGTGTCTCCATCAATATGCTCTTTGTTTTTCTTGGAATGTTCCACAGTATGGCATTTAACATATTTAGGCATTCTTACTGTGAGGGGTTGCTGCTTCACAGATTTGACCTGGGCTTGTTTCTATGGATAATGCTCTACTGTGGAACATTTCAGGCATATGAGACAAGCAAGTGACATAGAGGCAAGCTCATTTGGGTTGAGCCAGTCCAGACCACAGCAGACACTGACAGTAAAAGGCCTTTGTGGTGAATGATGTCTTCTTTTATTGTAGCTGTAATGAAATGCAATAGCACTTCTCTGCTGCCTGTATTTAAATTAAATGCTGGTTGTTGGGATAAGTGAATTGTACTATTTACTTTGTTAAATTTACTTGCTTCCTTGCATCTAATTTACATACAAAACAAATTTATTTGAAGCATATGTTTTATAGTTCAACATAAGTCTTGAGATTTTAAAGAACCAAGACTTATGCTTATACACAAATGTGACTTAAATATATTGGTTTCAGTGTGGAATCATAGCATTACTTTAACTTAAGGGTGCATTATGTAACTTTTTGATTGGGGGTTCATCACTTGCTTGTTTCTATGGAGATGCCATTGCTCTACCTGGAATGTACCACAGTATGACAATAAATAGCTCTTTCTTACATTTATTCATTTACAGATGGTTTTATAGCTCAAAAATACCTAGAAAAACAGGTATTCGGACTGTGAGTGAGGTTGCCTTTTCACAGATCTGACCTGTAACCTGGTTTGGTCTCTATGAAGATAGAAAAGTTTAATACTGTGAAACATTCTAGACAAAGCAATAACATTTCCATGGAGAAAAGTATTTGACAGATCCTCGACTGGAAAAATTACACAATGCATCTTTAAAAAAATGTATATAGAAAATATTCAATATGGTATCAAATAATCAGAAATATGGCAAAAAATCCCATATTTTTTGGTTGCTGTTGACATTAACATTTACCCTGTACCCTTGTTTGGAAGATTATTGTTAATCGCAGGTTTTGTTACCTTATAACATATATATATATATATTTTTTTTTTTATCATAGGCTATATTCATGTTACATATTTTTAAAAAAAAACATTTGCAATATTGTTTTTGTGAAATACTGTTGGCCAGATGAAATATACTAACTTCAGCCACAAGGGGTAAGCAAAGGACACAATTATAGCGATCCTTCACTTTTGTGTCATAATGATTGTCCGCGGGTTTCAGAAAGATTAAAAATTAGGACTGTTGCCATAGCAATTAACAACTGAATGATGAAGGATCCTCAAAATGTCACCTATACCAGGAAGCTAAAACCTCTTTAGTAAGGGATTTTAATGTAATCATAGAGTTATAATCAGGTTGTATGATGTGTAATGTAGTCTTCAGTAAACCCAATTTGTTGAAGGGCATTTGATCATGAACAACTTCAAAGTCAAGTATTTCTGTATTCTGAGCCTCTATGTCAAATCCTGCTATAGATTGTGCTGTAATTCCCCTATACTTAAAGCAGTGGCTTCAATCCTCTTAATCACATATTGGAAACACTTGACCTTGAGTCCAGATGTAATGTTTAGCCTTGTCCATTTGGCTTAATCGGAAGACAATCTGCCTCCTGTTCAGCAATGTACAAGATCTTTGCATGTATTAATCGCAGCATTGAAGCTATTTTTAAGGGACGCTCTTGCATAACGGGTGAATCGAGGAGGAAGGTGTAAATGAAGTGTGGTGAATTAAGTCACATGTTAGTGGAATAAATATGTATGGGTATGTGTCTATGTATATGGGGAGATCTGAGGAGGAAAAGGGGAATTCAGTGGTTGAAATGAAACAAGAGAACATCAGAACATTCTCCAGAATTGAGGCAGTGGTAGTTGGATCTCTGCTACTGTTTTTGTGTCCTTGGGAAAAACACTTCATCCACCGCGATTTCGCTGAATATGATTGTGTATATTCAATCTTGAAATGCACCATTGCTTGATACCCGCATCTATAAAAAATCAATACAAAAACTAGTATCGGAATGAAATACTCACTACAGAACAAGTATATGACAAAACTGGACATTTCACAAATAGTTTTAGGTAAGATTATCTTGTGCTATATCAGAACTAATATAAGATCACAAGATATTACTATTGTGTTTTGTTTTGTTTTGTTTTGTGGCATTCAAATCAGTACTGAGCATTGTTTTTTCCATTAGTATCACAATCTCATTTGAATTTTATTATCGTGTCATTATTATAAAAGCTTGCAACAGTTCAGAGTATCAACCAAAATAATGTTACCAAACTGTATAACTTCCAAAAGGTATACATCATTATGTAAAGACATATAGTTAAAGATTTTCATGACCTAATATTTGTTATGATAGAGTTGGAAAATATTTGTGGTAATTGTTCTGTCCTTATACTGTAGTCTGGAGGCTTGGAGTTTAAATGAATGAAATGATGAATGAATGACTCATAGTTGATGCAGATTTTTGAGGTGCACTTCTGCACATATTTGGCTTCTGGGAGTGCAGTGCCATCTGGTGCTTGCATTAAACAAAACATAATGAAGGAAGGGGAATGTTTACTGTTGTTCAGTAGAAAGTTTAGTTATTTGATGGACATAAGTTTCGGTGTCCACACTTTTGAAGCATTTGAATTTACAGTTTGAATAAAACATTGTGATAAGATAATTTACAAGACATTGCTTATTAAACTGGGAGTTTATGTATTTATTTTGCAATAAATCAAATTTATTTTATTTTTTTCTAAATACAGTGACAAAGATGGATACCACTTATATTACTTAATTTACTTACTATACAAACTAAGAAAGGGTTAGCTGTTAAGTGTATATACAATTTCTTTTTACTTTACTACACTTTTATTCTATTCTACTTCCAAAGAAATTAATGCAATAATTCTGCGAAATGATGTTATTACCCCTCTGACCTTGAGGTGGCAGTGTTGCCCTCCACATCGATACTGTCAAGCTCGTTTAGTGTGAATTTCAAAGCACACGCTAGTCATCTGTGAAGGACTGGAAAGGAGACTGAGGGGGTTGAGATAAATATAGTTAGAAACAGAACAAAACCATCTCCTGGCTTTAAATACACTCGCGGTCATTTGGAAAGCGCAAATGATTCAAGGAGTATTTCAGCACCATGGACAGCCACCGAAGCCTAGTAGACTCACTTTACAAATAGGGTGATCGCTTGTCCCTGTTTAGATTTCATTGATAAGACGGGATTGTGTAAAAGTGATTGATTAAAAAAAAATCTACAACGAGTGTGTGACCCTTTTTTCTACCGATTAAAGTGGCCACCCTACCCTGGCGTCAATAGAATGAATACAATCTTATAAATCTTAAAGTAATGAAATAATAACGCATGTAGAGTATAAAATCAAGTTAAATTTAGTTCCAAACTCAATTTATTTCAGTCACGCTATCAGTCCAGTCAGGGTAAAGGACACGACGCGCGCTGTGAACCCTTCTTTACCGTAGGGCGCTATTACGCTTTCACATTGGGCTACTACGAGTCGGACGGTACACGCATGCGTAGTGACTTGAAGCAGCCGGTCGGGGGAGAAGAGAAAAAACCCTTATGTGCCATCGGATGTAATCAAGGCAAAGAATAACCTCTTCTCGCTGTGCATACATGGTGAAATTGTAAGTACTTAAAAAGCAAACGCGTCGCAGTGTTGTGCGTAAATTTCACGAGCGCGGGGTTTCGAAGTGGTTTCCTTGCGTTATGTGAAGGTGGCATGTCACTGTGCTTGCTGTTCTATTGGCTTTTAGCAGATCTAGGCACGGTATTTTTCGGTGGCGATCCTTTGCGATGGGGGCTTTGTAACGCTGGTCCAGAACGCCACTTTTCATTGATGTGATGTACAAGTTGCAATGCCGTGGGTTTCCGTTTTTGATTGTCACCCAAACCACGTAGTGTCAGCGTCGTTCGAATCCACTGCTGAGATTTCGGATGTTGGATTTGGTGTTAGCATAATTACTCCCTCTGAATGGATACGACCACCCCCCCACACCCCCCCACCCCCATCGCATCGTCTATAGCTGTTGAGTCACACAGCCATTGGAAATAGCCTACACCTACAACGCGTAAAATGGTATTCTGTGAAAAAGAAACCAAAATCGTGCAGCCTTGTCGGTGCAGATCCATTTTAGAGCGCACACCAAAGAGTGTATTCACTGAAAAGCTGTGATAGAGCGATGCTGTGGTGAGATTTTCCGAGATGCTCCTCCGATACCCCCCCTATCCTCCCCTCCGTCCCCCTCTCATTATGGACAAAATCTTCTGACATCCCTCAAACCTCGTAGTCAGGTATAGTGACCAGAAGAGGCGTTCACGGACAAGGTTTTAATACGAAAACGATCTGACAGCATTTGGCTTGGGGTGACACGTTTGTTGAAATTATTTTCTGTGTAGCTGCTATTCACACAGGCCTGTCCCCCTTTGCCCTATAGTTGAAACCCTCTATGTGATTTCTACTCTATGAATTGATTAATAACTTATATAACAGATTAGTGTTTGCAGTGTGCTCTACATGCAAAACCCATTACTGAAAATCTTTTAATGCATTCCTGGTGCAGTGGGTTATTTCAAAATTTAGACTACAGCTGCTGGCTGCTACCACCAAACAACTGTATTTATGCATTCAGATACTGATATGTAGAGGTGATTCATCTCAGTAAATGTTTCTATGAATATACCATGTTCTTGAGAACTAATCAATGAATGAGTTCTTAAATGTGCTTAAAGGGCTCTAAATAATTTTGCTGCTATGTTAATGTATGTGGCATTGACCAAGGCTGTGTGTAATACTATTTACCTGTTACTATTAGGTTACTCTGGGTAATGATGTCTACAAAGATCTAAGGATTTATGGACACACACTGTCAGACAGCTACTTTACTCATTAGATCAGAACAGAACATACAAGAATAAGGAATCAAATATGTATTATTTAGTACTGTGATAATGGCATATGTGGTCAGCTGTTTCTGTATGCCATAGGCTCCCTCCAACAAGCCAAATAGAGAGAAATGTTAAAAATAAAATTTAAAAAAAATATTTTGATTTGAATTGTATTAATTGTTTTTATTGCACAGTCTATTTTGCAGCAGATTGGAGCTCCTGTGTGATTTTTTGACAAAATTCTCTAAGGGAAATGTCCAGTGTGTAATGTCCAGAGTGTATGTACTGTATAGGAAAATTGTAATGTAGTAAAATTCTTAAAGCCTACACTGCAAAGTGACACTGATAGTTCCTCAAGAGCATCTAAAGCACTTTACCGTACAACATATAAATTTGTGTAGCCCATGGGATTGGTTATTAGCATTAATTTTTGTATCTGTAAAGGAGTGTTGTTAAAGTGTATACACCATTTGGCTTTTTCCTCTGGGATGTTTCGACATGGCACCTGATATTCCCCGTTGCTATTTTTTAGTTTCCTTACCTTGCTAGATTATATAAATACTTTGATATTTCTATAAACTATATATTTGTCCTTGGGCTGACATAGGTTACTGCACTGTATTTTCATGTTCCAAAGTAATTTAAGTGACATTTAGTGAATCAATGGGACTGTGGCAATACTGAGTATCAAACCTCAAACCTTCAGGCTAGTGGGTAAAGGGAGGATACTAGCTGAGCCAATGTCATCCTATATTAGCTTTGCACCTAACAAAAATTCAGATTTTGGCTCTGAAAAGTATATAGCACAAATGTGAGTTGACTGTACAAACATTTGAGCTGGAAAGGATTGAATAATGAATGTATGTATGACTCATTACTAACAAGCTATTCTTACAGTACATTATGTCTTTTTTATATAATATTTAGTAGTGTACATTTACATTTTACACCATTGGGCTACAATATCAATGTCATTGCATGCTCTGCAAGAGGGTTTTTATCACAATATTTTTTGCAGCAATATATTTTATATTTCATATTTCATACACACTTCAACATTTACTATTGTGACAGACATACTGTCCTGTATACTAGTGCATGCTTTACAGCTTCCTGTTATATGCAACATTTTGAGGAGTTTTTCCCATTCAAAAGATGTAAGATTCAATTTTGGTCCTAATTTCTCAACATTCTGGACCCACCTCTATAGCTGTGTGCATTTGCTGTGTTTGATAATACATCCCTGATGTTTTCCTTGGGTGCTCCTCTTCGCAGCCCATGGGATCAGAGCGGATGGAGATGCGAAAGAGGCAGATGTCGGTGCAGCATGAGGCCGCACCGACAGGACAGGCCCAGACCCAGGGACCCAGCCCACGAGCAGGACAGGCCCAGACCCAGGGACCCAGCCCACGAGCCTCCAACGCATGCTGCTTCTGCTGGTGCTGCTGCTGTAGTTGCTCCTGGTGAGGGCCGCTCAGGCCTAGTGGTGGTTTTCAGATTGTAGAGTGTGATGATGCCATTCTCCCAGATGGGGGGCAAGAGCAGGGCAACATTTCTTTGATTGATTTCGTTGTACTTTATCATGAAATATCCAAAATGTAAATGCTGAATCTGTTAATTTCTACTATTGGCTAGACTCAGTAACTAACTACTGTATATTACAACAAACATCTGCATTCTAACAATATTCATTTACCTGCCCCATCTGTATCAAATAATATTAATACTGTTGCAATGTCATCTGAGAGCCACCAATACTGGTCTGGTTCAGTAAGTTTATTTACCTAAAAGTGCTAAAGCAGGACAAATAATTACAAGATCAATATTATCCATTACATATGTTTTTTCTCATCCCATTTATATAGAGAATATTCCACTTTTTTATAGATGCCACAAGATTACAGGTTCAGGCGGTCACTCTAATCACACATCATAGTTGGAAAGTTTTTTGGGAAATCTGGAAGTCTTGTAAGCGCAGAAAAAACATACATAGGCACATTAGCAAAAACAGCCGTGCTCAACAATGCACTGTACTGCAGTCATTATTCGTTCATTCACTGGTGGTAGTCTATACTACTGTAGCCACTCTTGTAGTGAAGTGTCTTGCTTTAGGACACAACAACAGTATCCATTAAAACAGTGGTGTTTGAATGTTTTTTCTTTCTGTCCACTAGGAATGAAGACAGAGATGATAGGAACCGAAAAGTCTCTTATGACGTCAAAGAGGGGACCGCAGACTGTGAAGAGTGGTCAGTATTTCATCTGTACAGAGGGACAGTAACTAAGTAGTTTAAGACTCACATAATTTACATAAATGCACATATAGACGTTCTTTTTGCCTCTTTAAATTAACAAATAATCACAAAATAGTAACCGTTGTCGCACTTAAATTCATAGTAGTAACACATATTGTTAGATGAATCAAAAAATATAAGTGTGGAGCTTATACCATACCACTTGAATATGTTGAATCATTAATATTTTCTAATGGGTTTTAACATTACATTCATAGTACGGTGTTCCCATGTAAACACAATGGGTACATTTAAATGTCCAGAAAATAGAAGAATTAGATAACTCAATAATTAGATCTGATTTTTCCTGTGTTTATATGCAAAAAAAATACATTTGGCCATCACCTGATGACATGTGACTGTTAATCAATGGATTTCTGGAGTAATTGTTGTATTTGGAAGACAAAGTACAATTTAATTTAAAATAACTCTTTCAAGCTGTAACATTTTATCTTTTATTTGCAGTTTTTACTTGTGAAAACCAGCACAAGTGCGAACAATCAGAAAGAAATCAGATTACTCCCATCCAGTGGTGGAAGAAGTACTAACTTTTGTTACTTAAAAAAGTAAAAGGTATAGATACCGAAGCAAAAAAATACTCAAGTAAAAGTAAAAATATCACATGAAAAAATCTACTTAAGTTAAAGTAATAAAGTACTTGTTTAAATATGTATTTGACACATATTTTGAGATCTAATAAAGCTTCAGATGTAGTAGCTTCAGTGAATTTTGTTCAGTAGAAACAACTGAATCGATGTTGTTTGCTCAAATTACAAATGTGCTAAAAATAAACCTTCAGCCTTTTCTGCAGGTTTCAAACTATCATAAAATGCTTTTACTTTTCAGTCCAAAAATGTAGTTAATAGAAGTACAGATACCTGCTCTCAAATGTAGAAGTAAAAGTAAAAAGTATCCACTTAAAGATAATAAGTAAAATACAGCTACCTAATATTTATATTTAAGTACAGTACTTTACTACTTTTACTTTGCTACCTTCCACCACTGCTCACATCAGATGAAACCTGATCATGGGACATATGAATAATCAGATTCTTGGTGTGCATGTAAACATAGCTACTATAGTTGATAAATCGTCTCCCTCCGCAGCCCTAAACCCACATTGGAGGAGGTGCGCTTGTGGGGCCAGTCCTTTGATAAGCTGATGTGCTGTCCAGCTGGCAGAAACGCCTTCAGACAGTTTCTGCGCACAGAGTTCAGCGAGGAGAATATGCTGTTCTGGTTAGCCTGTGAAGAGTTTTGCCAAGAGACCAATAAAAGTGTGATCGAGGAGAAGGCGCGGATCATTTACGAAGACTACATTTCCATCTTGTCTCCGAAAGAGGTTAGAGCGCTCTTAATGACACTCTACTACTTCATTTGTATTAAATAATGCACCTTTAAACAGCAGTGCCTCTGTTCATAAATAACCCAGCATATTAATTCCCTCTTTGTTGCATAATTGTTTATGGGTTTAAACTGTAGCATGTATGCAAGGCTCTGTGTGACCTCTGTGTAGGGAGATCTTACCGACTGAATTTCCTGAATATCTCTCCCTGCTCTTCAGCCCACTTACTGACAACTGTCCTGTCTGTATAATAAACCCCGTAGCCCCAATGATATAATAATCTAGTAAAAAAGTATTTAAAGGTTCTCTTTGTAACTTGTTGGAGAGAATGCTATCTACTTGTCTCCATAGATATTATTGCTTTGATAGCTTCAGCTTTTTGGCTTTTTTCAGCTTTTCGGGCTTATTTCAGCTTTCCAGCTTTTTCAGAGGAGACAACTGGCCAAAGTGAAACCAATTATCTCATCACAACTTTGAAATTTTAATCCATGCTTTTATTACTTCTTGGTTAGATTGCTGTAATTCACTTTATACTGGGCTCAGAAGAGCCTCACTCTCCCCCTTAAAGCTAGTGCAGAACGCAGCCACTCCCCTTTTAACTGGATTGTGTAAATTTGACCACATATCCCCCGTCCTTCAGTAACTTCACTGGGCCCCTGTGCACTTTTGCATTGATTTTAAAATTCTTTTATTTGCTTTTAAATGCCTCCATGGTCTGGCCCCTCAGTATCTGTCTGACCTGCTCATACCTCACACCCCCTCTCGTGCTCTCAGGGCCGCAGATCAGGCTCTCCTCTGTGTCCCAAAGACAAGGAGAAAACAGGGAGGGGATCAGGCATTTGCCGTGGCTGCTCCGAGGCTGTGGAATCGGCTCCCGTTGCACATAAGGCTGACCGACTCACTGCCTGTTTTTAAGTCCCTTTTAAAAACTCACTTTTTCTCCTTGGCTTTTAACACAGTTTGAGGGTTGACTTTTTACCCATATTTGTATTGTATTACATTTTACCTGTCACTGTATTTGTCGCTCTTTGTTATCTGTGTACAACACTTTTGGTCGACCATGTTGTTTTTAAAGTGCTCTAGAGATAAAGTTGAGTTGAGTTGATGGGAATGTTCCACAATACGCCATTAATCTTTCTATCTCTATGGAGACAAGCATTTGACACAAACAAGGTCACCCAATGCATTTATACAGAGCAATAAAAGAACCTGTAATTTAATAAATACATAATACCCTCCATCAGAAGACTTACACGGTGCACTTTTAAGAAAATGTATATTAACTGAATAGCAAATGTAGTTTCTTTTGTTTTAACATATTTTAATATGAATGGGGAAGGCTGCAGCTTTTTCAGTTAACACATGTTACATGAGAATAATAATACCTCAAATGTATATTGCACTTTTGTGGACTCTCGAAGATGTAATTACATAGAAAAGAAAAATAAAGTGTATAGAAAATAAATATTCTAATTCGTGTGTATGTGTATCCCAATCCCAAATTACATTCAGTTAGCATTTAGTTGTATTATTTTGTCTTCTAACTGCAAAATGAAAGAAGTCTTTTTTAACTATGCAAGACCTTTGATCAGGATAACATCAGTATCTCTTCATCTTTAGTTTTCATCAGACTAATGAGCTTGTCCTTTGCTTCCCGGCAGGTGAGTTTGGACTCCCGTGTGCGCGAGACCATAAACAGGGGCATGCAGGAGCCCACCTCTCACACCTTTGACGATGCGCAGCTCCAGATCTACACGCTAATGCAAAGAGACTCATACCCCCGCTACATGAACTCCCCAGCTTATAAAAACCTTCTGAACACCCTATCAGAGCAGTCCCCCGAATCCTAGACCTGTCTATCTATCATCTCTCCTCCTCCTTCTTCTCCAATATCTTCTCCCCGTACAATACTTCTTTTAAAAACATTTGATTTCAATGTTCAGTGTAGGATTACAAGATTACAGGGCCCTTTGCGTATGGCCCCTTTTTAAAACCAGGGATTTCTGCGCTATTGTGATCTGCACCTGACCCAAGTCTCTCAGGTCTTGGATAAAAAAAATCTACTTTACCCGAGGGCTCGACATCACAAGTACTGCTACAAGATCAACATAGCAAATCACTCCAAAGGAATACATTATTTTCAATTTTTCTTTCTCTTTATTTGTGATAGAAACAATCTATTTTATTTGATGTTTTTTATGGTCCGTTATGGTTTTTGTATGCTTGTCTGGGGTATAAATGATTCCTACTGTAGACTATATATATATATATATATTTATGAGTTTGTACATAGCAAAAATGAATATGTGAGTATTTTAAATGTGGAAATGCCTGAGTTATATTAGTATATACTATTTAATGCGTATGAAAATCAAAGCTCAAGTCAAAAAGGCTACATGTTAGCTCTACTTTTGCAGGCAGCTTTGTGGGGTACTGTATGTTTCTACCTTTTGGTTCAACAGCCTCACACCTTTGGTTCTATAAACTTGGCAACTCCAGTTCACTGTCATTGTAAAGCACTGTGCAAAAGACTTACATAAAGCTGGATGTGAAAAAGTGTTCAGTTCAATAATAATCCAATATATGATGGAAATTGTATAAATGATCATGTACATGTGAGCCGAAGAAACAATTTGGGTCTGATTCATATTTTAGATCCAGGTGTTGTTTTAAATAGTTTATTCTATTATTTACCATTGTGGAGGTTTAACAGAATTATTTGGATATATGTTCTTTCAGATATTATTTATGTTCTTTATTTTGGTCCAGTGTTGCGCCTTTATTGTTCATGTTTTCTTTTTTATTAAGACTTTTGCACAGTACAAAATGCACGCAAGCCATTTAAAAGGGATTTTATGACTTAAATATTGAAAATGTATACTCTTTATGTCAAATTAATTTACAATTTTTATGAATGGATATTTATTGCATCGTATTAAAATGGTAGATTTCTGTTCTACCTTAAGTGTATAAGTATTACATAACTTAACATACATAAGCATACATTAACACAGTGGGAAAAAATACTATACTGTATGGATGCTAAATGGTAATAAATAATGAGTTGTTTTTAGGGATTACAAAAGATTCCCTTCCTCTTAATTTATTCAGACTTGGGATGTGCACAAAGTATTTTTGTCTTACTGAATTCAGACCAAGTTCAAACCACACAAACATTTGTATTAAACTTACTTGTACCAGGCCAGATTAGCAAAAACACCAAAGCTACCACATAAAACTGTGTCTTCTATTTTATTATTATTGTTCCATTCACTAAAATTGGAGTTGCCAAGTGTTCAGTAATTATTATATGTATTTATTATTATGATATTTATATTTTGGTTGATATTTTATGTTGTTGCCTCAACAACTCGTCACTCAAAGACAAGATCCTCAAATACATGGGGAAGTGCCTTTACATTCAATTTTGTGACATCTTTCTCACAGGCAACAGTTGGAGTTATTTTTGCCATATTAATACTGATGTAAAAATGCATAAGTCTGAATCAGTAAAAAGGTCCGGTGAGGTCCAGTTAAATTAATTCTGTTTTGTATTAGGAAATTGTATCAAAATCAATCAAATTCAAAGGAAATAATAAAAATCTAAAAAAAATTTAAATAGGCAAGTCAGATTCCATAATACAATGTGGGGTCACCCAGGCCAGTACTGTGGTATATGGTATCGTAGGTATCAGAGATATGACAGTGATGGAAGATTGTGATGGTTACATTAGCAATTAACAAAACATAATCTCCTTTAGATGGTCAAAAGGCCTCAACATGGCGTCCATAACAGGAAACGGAAACCCTGATTAAGTTTTATCTGCAGATGTGACCACTGTTTACCTGATTTTGTTTTGGTTTAGTCATATCCTACTGGTCTGGACTCTTTGTAGTTCTATTAAAAAGCCCATTTAAAATTTGGATAGAAACATTTTGAAAACACCTGATCTGAACACAGTTTTAACATGTATTATCATCATTTCTGGTAACTGAGAATCTTATTTGATATGTTGTACTGATTCCTGATGCATTGTTACATCTCTGTATTTCCAGTGTGGTTATTTGAGTGAGAAGCCAGTAGTTTAAATGGGAAACAGTGTCTAACATTGGCCAAATTACTGCATGTATTCTGTCTTTGCTCCTTATTGGGGTATTAAATCCATATTGGGAGAACAGTGCTGAGGGCAAAGACCACTGTATAGGGCTCGTTGATCTGAAAGGGTTGCCAACCAGCGTGTGTGGACTTGTCTTATAAAACTTTTCCTATCTTATGTGCAATTTAGAAGACACCGCGCAGATCAACCTCAAATCTAAGGCAATGGTTTGGAGTGATGCCTATATATGTTGTTTCAAGTATTATTTTTCTGTTTACTTATTTAAAAAAACAAATGTGTTCTTTTGCTGAGTTTACTGGAGGTAAAGACAAATAATGTGAATGTTTACAGTATACGTTTTACTTTTTTTTCTGCTACTCTCCAAGAAATAACGACATGTGGGCATTTTGATTAAGATAAAATAAAGCACAATAATTTTAACTAATTCTTGAGTCATTCAATCTGTAGTGGTCTTGTGCTGATGTTTTTAATGTTCTGCACTATGGCATTAATCTTAATGAGTCTCACATTTACTCAAGTACAGTTTTATTTCTTAAAAGTGCCTTGAAAAATATGCATGCTTACTGTGAGCCGGGCATGTCTCCACAGATTTAACCTGTAATTTATTCTAAAAGTGTCCCCAGCTTGTCACTGTGGAGATAGATATGTTTAATGCCATACTGTGGGACCTTCCAAGAAAAGGAATAACACTCTGTGGAGACAAGCAGTACAAATGTTGCACTGCACCTTTAAGTTATTCAACTTTATTTAAACACATTTTGAGAAGTACTGAAAATCTACTGGATATAACCACAAAAGTAATGTGTACAATCATATTAAGCTTCTTATTAATAATGAAAAATAAGTTTAAGGTCTGTCAAAAGGGTGCAACATTTAAAAACTACTTGGATGATTGCTGTTAAAATTTATTTGTTTGTACTACATGGTACTAATGACGACTTTATGGTTTTGCGGCTTTATTAGCTGCAATAGTGAATGTTTAGTAAATAGTTGATGGTTTGGACTGTCATATACTGTAAGTAAATCTGTTAGACCTGATTAACATAGAGCGCTTGCACCTGGCAATTAAAAAAAACATAACCACGGCAACAATTGTGTTCAGCTTCAGCCAATCAAACTGTCCCGCCCTCATATGCATACATCTGCATTCACTTTGATGTGTTAAATATCCCACCAACACTCGAACACACCTATACCTCCCCTCACTCATTTTATCTTCAATTCATCTGTGTTAAGATTCACAAGACTATGAGACAGCATTTAATCAAATGGATTACACTTTATTGGGAAATTAAATAAACAACTGTAATGTTGTGAAGGGGTAAGCAAAACATGATCAATGTGTTAAAACTACTTATAAAAATGCATAAAAGAGACAAATCGCATATATATGACAGTGAAGAACAACTAATAACAATAGTAAAATATGTCAAGAGTTGGAGGGGCATTGACACTCAACTTACTTCTATGAACAGCGAAATTGTAGTAATAACAATTCAAGCAGTAACTGCAGTGGCATCTTTAAACGTTTGTGTGTACCATGTACCACAGAACACAAAGATCCAATAATGGAGCTTTAGACAAAATCTGGTCCGGGACTTTTGCTACTTGTCGAAGGAGTGTCATAAAAGGTGTTTGATAATTCAGCAGAACTACGAGGGACGAAAGAAAATAAAGATTAACAAAAACAGAGAAACCTTTTATTGACATTGATGTAGTGATAAGACAAAACTAAACATACCTTCCATCTATTTCCACACTGATTGCAGAAAACAAACGTGGTCATAGGTTCATCAGCGCTGCGTGTCTGAACCTATAAAGTGACACAAAAACCTTTAACAGATCCACGTGTGCTATGTAATATAGCACAACCTACATACGTAAGAATAACGTTAGCAAATATGCATCCCCAAACAAGCCATAACAACACAAGAGCACAGTGCAACAGTGACGCACAATTCACTGACCCACCCCAGCCCGCTCGGATCCCGGCATCTATTTTATCAACATGCCCGGTGTCAAAGCATTGCTTTAATAAAGAAAATGTATTGTTTGCAATAAAGATGCAAACAATAAATTGTTTGCATCTTTCCCTTTGCATCTGCCTTCCCTTACTCCTGTATGCACAACACAGGGGAGCACAGCATAGGGACAGGAGCAGAGCAGAAAGCAGAATCAGGTAAATCTACTCATACAGATCATGGACAGAGGGGAAGTGTGAACTGCTCACACAATTTTATGGTGGATTTAAGATACTATTGCAGCCACAGCTGCCCTGGAGTAGACTATGCGAGGCTGCCAATATGCGCCATTAGAACCTCCAACCACCAATCACTCATGCACATGCCACATTTATACAATGCAATGTGGGTGATGTGTCTTGCCTGAGGACACAACCACAGTTTAGACCTCTATAAAGCCGTTCTGAAAGCATTTCACATTTCAGTCTTACATCAAGTGTTAAAGCTCCTGACTGTATTTACAATCTTGGCTTTAAAAATAAATGAAAACTCTTATAGCAATTGCAAAAAAAAATTGCAAAATTCATTTAGACAAGTTTTCAAATTCGACAAATCATCAAGCAACTACTTCTGCAGATACAATGAATACAAAAGCCACTTTAGCTCAGATATATGACAGTGAGGGAATGTGGCGCTGCACAGTGATACATAACGAAATTAAGTAATTATCATAGCTTGAAAACTAAATAGGCAAACGCTTCTCCTGAATAACTTTTGCATGTAAAAAGCTTCACAAATTCAACTGATTCAACAATAGTTTTACCTGTGTGTAGGTGCAGCTCTTGCCCTTGCATTTGCCACAAGTAAAAAGATCAGTCACGGTGCCTCCTGTGGTGGCCATCTGGTGGTCCCTTACAGCCTCTTTGGTCAGATTCTCCCTCATCTTCTTTAACTCATCACTTGCCATTTCCTTAACATACAAAACATTTACTTAAATCAATAATAAATAATAATGCATTGCATTTTTAGAGCACCTTTCAAGACACCCAAAGAGCTTAACTAGCAATTTGGTACAGGTAAATAAAATGATAGATATAGATATAGATATATAGATATAGATATAGATATAGAGAGAGAGAGATAGATAGATAGATAGATAGATAGATAGATAGATAAAAATGTTAAAATATTTTTTATTTGGAATAATTGGGAATTATATATTTATTTTAAACGCCATGAGTGAGTCACAGTTATGCAATTTTGTTTACACAAGCTAAACTCGCTATGTTTACTTATGAAAACATAACCAGAGACAAGACATCACAGGTAATGGCAAAGAATGAAAATATGTATGCTGATTCATCAATAATGAATACTCTGCCAGGTAACAATTAAACTATTATAAACCTTAACTTGATAACTTACAATAAATGGTGTACATTCTTAGCATTTCAATTATGCACATGCACAGGTAGGAAAAATACCTCAGAGGTCATCTTAGCCATCCTCTCTGGAGTTATACTGCCACATAGTACAGTCCTCCTCAAATTGGGGTTCTTCATATCTTTCAGATTTGAGATGCGGCTTCGAACTCGATTCTTGTATTTCATGTCTGTGTTCTTGAACTCTTGGTAGATACGTAAAGAGTGGTCAAGGAATTCAACATAAGAAAAGTAGATTGGATGCGTAAACAATAAATAATAACAGATTTGCAACAATGCTCCCAATTTATCCAGGCTTGAGACTCACTCAAAAATAAGACAACTGTTTTAAGACAACTAAGGTAATTTAATTGTAAGTAGTTAGTTGTAAGCAGAAGGATATATTCTTCAATTTGGGCTCCAAGTTCGTCACAATCGGCACCAATAGCAATGTAATCCTCTTTAATAAAAAAAGTTAAAATCACTATCAATGAATACTTGATACAGATACAGGTACTTGTTTTTTCTGATGTAATTACCTCCAGTTTGCAGAGCAGCGGCCAGCATTTCTCTGCATTTGAGCCGAATGGAGTCCGAGGTGCTGGGGGCTCGAGGAAAGGTGTTGATTAATGTGTTTGGTGCGACTTCTGCGGGCTCGCTTTTGCTGCTGGAGTTACTGCTGGAGCTGCTGTTAGGACAGACAAAGACAACATAACACATGATACATAATATATGTAGAACTGGCTCAGACTGACAGAAAAATTCACATTTTGTCACCTTTCTTCTTTAACTTCTGGGCTGCCCTGTGACGGAGAGGCTGAGGCAGATGACTCTTTTCTCTTCTCTTCTGAAGCTTTTTCAGCCCCTGGTTCAGCATCTGCCAAGCATTAAACAAAGATAGTTTTGTTTAAGACTAGATTACTGAACACAATGATGATGCATAATTAAAAGCCATATATATTTACCCAGAAGCTTCTTCCATGACTTGATCAAAGATTTTGCAAGAGCTGTCACTTCATCATCAGTGCTCTGCTTCCGAATGGCATTGACAGACATCCCGATTCTGGTTGACTGATGGGAAACAGTTGGAATTCATATTTAATATACTTCCCTTCATTGGTGTTCTATGGGAAAGGACATAATAATACCTGAAGAAGCTCCAAAGTCATTGGAACAGAACGCAACTCTTTCAGAAGGTCCAAGGCTCCAGCCTGCATAAGAAAATAAAATAAATAAATAAAAAACACTGTACTGAACAGATGCAAGTTGAAAAAAATAACAACAAACAATGTGTAAATAAATTATTATATGACAAACACAGAAAACACACACAGCACGTTAAAGGAAATGTATATAAGATTTTTAGTTTAAATAAACATGCCCTAACTGTGTCCCCAGACATGAGATTAACATGATCAAATGAAACATAGCTCCTGATTTATTAAAACATTAGACATGATGGCCCAATTGTTATAATTTGGTGTTTTGGTTCTCAAGACGACTATCCAGTATCCAATCAGAATGCAGAATGAGCCTAACACAAGTCTCTCATTTGGGTTACGAGTTTCATTACTGAGATCCAGTTGGTTTAAATCCGAAAGCATTCTCTCTGATCCGAAACCTTACTACCTAAACCCCAGCATCTGCAGCAATTAATCAGGGGCCTCTGCTGCAGCAGTGTATGCGGTCCATCTAGACTGAGAAAACATGTATGTGTCCTCTATGTTAGTTAAGGCACTGGCAAAAGTTGTGACTATAATATATTGTTTAACTGCACAGTATAGAGTTCCTTTAACTGAAATTAGTTACAACTGACAGAATATTTATTTATTTTACGTCTATGATCACAACTGATTATCAAGGGCTCATAAATGTTAATTACTATCGTACTATTTCAAATGGTAACAGGAGTCAAATGGGACCTCTCCAATGTAAGAAGCCTCTCTAGAGATGGGTTGTATATACTTAAGGTACTTTACTTTCTTACTAAAATGTTTTATAAAGATTTGAATATAGACCACTCAATGTCAATCAGTGGTGGAGCTTGTGTAGCTGGAGGCGGTATTATTGTGAGTACAGTAAGAGCAGCTAACAGCAAACACGGCTAACTTCGTTCATAACATGAAGTACTGGGTCACATTGTGCAAAAACAATGTGTATTGCATGTCTGTGAAATGTTTTGGGTACATACATTCATTTACAGGACTTTTAAATGACCTGGGTTATAATGATGTTGTTACGAAATAACAGAGGCTAGCATAGTAGCTAACGAATCCGCTACTGATGCAGTAACATAAACACAAGACAAGTTAGCTTGTTGCGCTCGATAAATACCAACAGTAGTCTTTGGTGTAGCTTAAAATTGGGATATGGTGACTGAAATCCCGCTTGAATCGTGATAAAGTCAATGATGTTATAGCAGAAGCTAATGCCACGGTCTACAGTAGCACAGCACATCATTAGCGACACATCGCTCCAGTTTGATCGGCTAAAGGCAGGTAAGCATTCATTCTTTTCACTCGCCTTACCCCGTTTTTCTTCTGCGCCATTTTATCGATTTTCTTCGCGATTCTTATGATCTCCTCTTCCTCTTTTTTACCCATGTCTGCGACTGTCCCGTGAGCCGAAAGAAGGACGAAAATTAAAGAAAATCGGCGACAAAAGAACACGCCACAACAACGGAATCGGCGGCGGCTGCTCGGCGGACCGCACACAGTGGACCCAAGGCTGTGTGTAGCAGACCGAGCAAGTCGATGTCCGAGCGCAGAGCAAGAGCCGATCAGGATGCTTAGCCGAAACAGAGCCATGGATCTCTCTAGAAAGCAAACAGGTAACCCAGCGGCAACAAACAAAAATGGCAACAACGCAAGTACATCAAGTAAACTAGAAACTAAATACCCAAATTCAATAATGTTTCTTAAAATAGGGTTTCATTTTGCACTAATTACTTTTTCCCTCCAGAAAGTTAAACAAAATCTCTTCAAGTCGTCAGATGGCGCCAAAATCCTAGCTTGTTTCTCAGGTGAGTACATGAGCACGCAAAATGTATTAGGGTAAATAATGATAAAACATTGACTTCGATATCTTAGCTGAAAACTGGCCTGCCTACTAGTGGTATTTTCTACACTAGCAACCCATTACATGCAAGTTATTCTAGAATAAATATGTGCATAAACCATATTGCTGGGCTTGTACCCCCATGTGTAGTAAACAAATGGTATATTTAAACCACGCCATATACTCCCCATTGTAAAATGAAAAAGCGGTATGTAATTACTTCAAAATTCGGCAAAAGATTTTTTAAAAAAAGTTTAAATATAGTGTCACAATAAAATAAATATATTTTCACCATCTGGGAGGTTCCAACCCCTATTGTGGAAATCACGGCTATAAGAAATCATGCAGATGGGATCTATAAAAAAAAAAATCTGCCATAATGATGATGCTGGGCTTTTTAGCTGAATTTTCTTCCCGATGCACCTAATTCTTAAAAAAAAAAAAAAAAAGAATACAGTTGAAATCATCACATTCTACAATTTGAAAACAACATATTTTTTATTTACACAGCTAGATGTTTACCTTATCAGCAACTCACAATAGTTATGCAGAGGCTGCTCACTCAGAGTCAGAGCAATGTCTAAACCAGGTTTACTCAGGGGCCACATGCAAATGGTACGCTGTGCAGCAATGGCACAGCTCTCATCTTTTTGAGATATTACATGCAGTCAAGTAACTTTGGACAGAAAAAAACACTATTGTACAAACATAATATTAATGTTGATCATATTTACAGTATCAGTAAGTGTAAGGATTCCACTCTCCACTGAGAGGTAAAGGTGCATCCTGAGGACCTACTTTCCTTATGCTGTGCAGAGCAAGCAACCTTAATCCCTTTTAGGTCAGGACGCTGCAAATCTGATTATATAGCTCGGCTGCCGGCCCATTTACAAATAGTCCATATCACCTGCAGTTGAATAGTTTTAATAAGACAGTGAATTAAGACTATAATTATTAATAGAGGGATTACTGCATTGTTCAGTCATGTGGTTATCTTGAATTTCTTTTTCAATATATGTGATCAGAGCCTCTGTCCCTCTAAGTAGTTTCACTGAATACAAATACTATTATCAAATAAATATAAACATATTTAGCGGTAAAGTAGTGGCAAAGTAATCTGTAAGTAAAAAAAAAAGTAATCTGGCAGTGCCTCATTTTGTCCCCTTTTCACATGCTGATGAGAAAAGATTAGGCAGATTGTCCTTGATGGTGCAAGTCCTAAAATAGCTCCTGACGGCTCCTTTGAGAAGCTTTACCCAGTGCTCGGAGGAAAACAGGACTCGACTTTCACTCACTTTGGAATTTACTTTCTGGATGAAATGTGACTTTAAGGTAAGAATGTTTTCAACATACAAATCTAACGTTAGGCATACTTTTCATTTAGTTTTTCTATCGTCCTGGGATTTGTGTAATTACTTAATCTGTGCCAGTCAAGCTTTAGCTTGCTAGCATTTGTTGTGGTCACCAACAGGTTACGTTAAAGTAAAACTAACTGTTTGCTGTTATTAAGAAAATTGACATACATACTTAAATGTGCATTATACTCTGTTGTAATTCAGTCATACTGAGGCTAGTAGCAGTGCTAATTTCTTAAGACATTAGGCAATTTACATTCAAGTTGTACTATCACACATTTTGTTTTTAAAATATTGGCTGATTGGCACTGGTTTGACAAAAATGTTTGAATTGATATATTTCACATCTTGATGTCAATATTAAGGAGAATTAATAGTTTCAGTTTTTAGAATTAGAAAATGTAACTACTTAGATTAAATACTGATATTATTGTGCTATTTTCAGCTAACTCATCATGAGCAGTCACTCCCAGGAGCCACTGGCCCAGGGGGGCTCCTTTGGCAGTGGTTATACACTGCCAACTCGCCAGTTACCTGCCTCTGACCCTGTGATATCCAAAAGAGTGTGCTTCTACAAAAGTGGGGATTACACATTCAATGGACATCGTATGGTCATCAATGCTCGCACTTTTAAAACATTTGATGCTCTTCTGGATGCTCTATCTAAAAAAGTGCCTTTGGCTTTTGGAGTGAGGACAATAACCACCCCTCGTGGAATACACTTTGTAAAAGGATTGGACGACTTGTATGATGGAGGTTCATATGTTTGTTCAGACCAAAAACGTGTCAAACCGATAAACTTAAAGGAGTTGAACCGACGCCAGGTCCCTTGGAATACCACCAGACCAGTCCGTGCAAAACGGAAGCGCCATGGACTAATTATAGAGACTACGAGAAAAGTCACAGAGAGAGTGGTCATCAGGACACCAAAGAGACTTGACGTTATTAAGAATAGAGATCCCAGTGTTAGACGCACAATCATTTTACAGAAAAGGACTGCACCAACGTTTGATGCTTTGTTGGATTATCTTTCTCAAATTCTGCAGTTCCCTGTGCTAAAACTATACTCAACAGATGGAAGAAGGGTGAGTCTTCTTGAAAAGAAAATTATTTTTAAAGGATAAACTGCACTGATAAGTTCTATATGAAACAAGATAATTGTGTAATAATGTGAATGTATATCATATTTTTTTTATATGCCTATGGACATAATATTGAGGTGTATCTAAAGGTATGGCATTGATCAGTTTAAGATACACTATTACAGCCCTAGGGCATTATGGACAAAAATTCATATAATGAAAAACAGTAATTCAAGTTACGGTAATTTTCATGTTTTCTTTACAATCCTGGGTAATGTTTGCACATTAATTGAACATTAATTTTACATGCACTACGTACACTATATAAATTCTACTGTTACATTTTCATACCAATTATTTTCTAATTATTGTAGTAAAGTAAAATAAAGATCTTTATATGATAAATTCAATTTGTGTTTATTTTAATTTCAGGTTGATGGACTCGCTGCGCTCATCTTGTGCTCTGGAGTCATTGTGGCAGCAGGCAATGAAGCATTCAGGCTGGCGAACTACAGATTTCACAGGAGTAGCCAAACTGCACAGGCCATGTATGTGGAGACAAGTGAAGCATCTATCCCACAATGCCAAGACTGTAAGTGTCAGTTATTATATATTATGTGTAAAATCAGACTACATGCCCATGAGCTTTAATAATTTAGTTTGCTGGTTTCTTCTTTTTCTCTTTCAAAACACAGATAACAATAAATCCCCTGTGTATGGAAAAGGTTCAAGAAAATTCTCTTCATCTTCAGAACGTTACATTGTGAACCAAATCAACAAGTCCAGATATGGAAACTTGGATAGCCATTGCATTCCCAGTGGACCAGTGGACCTGGAGACAGCCATCGAAACGTGTGTAAATGCTACAGTTGAGAATCAATACCCCGCAGGCATTATACCTCAGGATGAAGACATTGAGAAGTCTTTTCGTGTGAATCAAGATGGTAGCATGACAGTTGAGATGAAAGTTCGTTTGAAAATAAAGCAAGAGGAAATGCTGCATTGGACTACAACACTTAGCCGATCTAGCATCAGCAAACAGACTGCCTATCCCATGATTTTGGAGTCAGCCAACAGTTCGCCTGATTGTAATAATGCAATGGGCAAAAAACATAGTAACAGTGAAGGGGAGACAAAAGAGGCAAATCTTCCTACTGAAATAAAAAGTAGTGTTGACTTTATTGAAGAGAAATTATCCAATACTCCTGAAGTTATTGAACGAAAATCCACCTTTAGACGTGTTCCAACACCAGGTCCTAAATATAATAAAAAGAAAGGTGTGAATATGATACCACACTCAGAAGTGCAAGAAGTGGACCAATATACCTATATGAAAAGAACATCTGATAATGATACAACAGAAGAGTACCATGTGGTCCGCCATAGCAGTAGTCGCAGTAATCAGCCTGTCCCAAAACCAAGAAAAACTACTTCAAACAATGGAGTAGCTGAGGTTCTCCAAGTTGAGCATAATGGACTTGGTGTTAAAGAGACTGTTATGCATATTTATGAAAGCCAAGGCCGCTATGATTCTTGTTTTGTGAGTGAGCAATATAATGGGGACAGTGTGCCTTCGGATGGTTCCTCCCCTGTGGTAAGACCAGCCAATGACGGGAGACAGTCTTCAAACAATGAGTGCGATATTGATTCTTGCTGGCAGCCACCTGTTGCTGACCCAGTGCAGCATCAAAACGAGGAGATTTTGTCTTTATCCTCCGAGCCACTGTCCACCTCTTGTAAGATTACAAATAAGCTTGCCTCTGCGATAGACAGTTTAGCCCAAATTGTGCCCCTACAAGACGATGTAGTTAAAGAAAATAAAGGACACAAGAAAAGGATTGCTAAACATACAGAGTCAAAGAGAGATAGCTCTGATAAAAAGACAGTGAAAGTTGTAGGTGCTTCAAAAAATACAAAAAAGACATTGTCTGATAAATTAAGCAACAAAGTTAGTGTTGGTAAAAAGAGTTCAACAGACAGTGTTAAAAATGGTCAAAAAAGTAAATTGAGTGAAAAAATGCAAGTGAAGAAGTTAACTGGCAACAAGTCATATATTAAAGAAAGGGTTACTACAGAAATTAATACAAGAAGTCCAACTAAAGTAACCCCATACAACGGCCATAATGTAAATGTTCCAGACACAAAGACAGCTACAAATAAAATGAAAAAGAGCATATCAGATATTTTGAAGCCCAAAAAGTCCCTCCCAGCAAGCCAAAAGACACTTAGCTCAAAATCTAAGTCGGTAAATAAAAATCTTCATTCCTCCAAGAAGTCTGTAGAAGCCATTGAGAGTAGTGCGCCCTTACCCTCTGTCAACCCTTCAGCATCAGAAATTCATCAATATGTAGAAAACTGGTTGGAAAAAGTTAGTCCGGAAGCAGTGCCATACATGGATGAAGACCTGAAATCTCAAAGCAAAGTTGAATTTCAATTAGGTGCTGATTCTGAAGGTGAAGATGAGAATCAAAATCATTTTTACATGAAGAATAGTTGCACATCTTTTGAGGATATAAAGAAATCAGATTCTAGTCTTTCAGTGCCTGTTTGCCAAGAAGGACCAATACAAAGTGCTGTTTCATTACCAACGATTAAGGAAGTTCCTCAAAATGTAAAGATAAAAATGCATAAATCTGACATGGCCATAAGTTGTGTTCACGATATTATTTCAAGCCCTAAAGACAAACTTGAACCAGTCATTCGTAATATTTGCACATTTTTTCAATCTATTAATAGAACTATGCCCAATACCAAAAAGTCCACCAGTCTTCCGGACTTCCCATCACAAGTGGCATCAGTATTTGGCTCCTCATGCAAAACTTTTCTGTCATTTTTATCAACGATGACTTTGCGAGACAGTCTAACAAAAGGCTTTGCGCCCAGTCATGGCAGTAGTCCAAGAATCTCCTCAGAAGCTATGCTAATGATGGAGTCTCTGCAAAAGATATCTACTATTGACAATAAGAAAACACAGAGAGCAAGTTTGTCTGATTTGCAAAACAAGGCTTCTTCTCAGCTGAAAGAGCAATGGCAGTATTTTCAGATGAAGAGGGCGAGGTCTGAAAGTGAACTAGTATCTTCTAAAGTATCACAAACTGAAATGGAGGTTGCCTGTAAAAACATTATTGAATTTGTTGATGAGCAATTGGGCATTCATGAAATTATGGATGAGTTTAACATGCCAGCAGATGTAAGAGCAGAGATTTCCACAGCTATCCAACAAGCTATTTGTTGGTGCCCGCCAAGTGAGAGTTCTGTGGCAGAAATTGAACAAAATCATTCGACACTGATGGAAGAACCAACGTTATTGTGTACAAATGTGGGGGAAAAGTCAAACCAGGAAGGAATATTTGAGGACAGAGAAACTATTGGAAAGAATGAAAGTGCTCGAGACGATGAGGAGGTTGCAAGCCAAAAGGATCGAGAGGCAGAAAAGTTGGACGGTTCACTTGAAAAGACTGTATCATTAAATGGTCAAAGTTCAGAAGAAAGAAATAAGGAAGTAGAGAAAGAGAGTGGTGGTGCAAAACAAGTGGATTTGCTTGATGATGTTTTGGAAAATGACATTACAGTTGAAGATTGTGAAAATAGATGTAAGACAGGGGGAGATAGGGTCACAGTGGATAGCACAGTAGAGGATGAACAAACTGAAGTGATTACTGAGAAAAATGACTTGGAATTGGAAGAGGAAGGGACAGATAAAGATCAATTTGAAAACGTTGACAGTAATGTTATTCATGATGGAAAAGTGGTTTGTGAGGAAGTAGGAGAGGAACACAGCCAAGGATCAGATGAAGAGAATTATTCACAAGAGGAAGCGCCAAAATCTGCAGATGACATGATAGACAATGCAGGTGATTATCTAGGTGATAGAAATGAAAGTGAGACAGTTGCAACAATTGGTGAGATGGATGAGCAATGTGAACAGGTAAGTGTAGGGAGTGTCCCAGAAGATGCCACTTCAAAAAATGTTTTAGAAGAAGCTTTATATTTGGATAGTGAGAACAACAGCTGTGATAAAGTAAGAAGTGAAAGCTTGCAAGATTCAAGTGTTAAATCGACAATCAAGTACTCATCTGAGGGTGGATGTGTTGAAAAAAAATGTAATGGGAGTCAAAGTGTTAGTGAACTTGAGACTGAGCCTGGAGAGAACTGCAATTTGACTAATCCAGTTGAAATATCACAAGAATTTTTAGATTTTGTGAACTCTGCTTTCGAGTCCTCCTCACTTATTTTTACCTATGATTCCCAGGGCAATGTCAAAGTTGCACCAAACTTAAAACCTGCTGAAAAAACTGAAAGAGGCAGTTCATATGGTTTCAAATGTCTTCCTAGTCCAAATACATCTGAGATAACTGACTATAGGTCAGAATCTTTCGAAAGTGGTGGCTGTAAAACACAGGAATCCTTGGATATTGTTACGGAAAGTGAGGAATTGAATGAACCCTTTCCGGTGTGCAAGCATTCAGCACCTAAGAAACAAGATATTTCAAATGAGCAAGGAAGTTTGAAGACAGGGAACTCCAAGTTGTCACATGAGACTACTAAAAGCAAGGGCAGCCTTTCTTCCAATGACTCAGGAACCAAAAGCTCGAGGGACGGCTTGTCTGAGTTGAGCACCACTAGCTCATTAAAAGCAGACATTGTTCAAGCCCCTGAGACAGAGCAATGCGTTTTGTCTGTTCCTGGAAAACACTCACCTGATGGAGTCCTAATTGACCAAGGTAGATGGCTACTCAAGGAAAATCATCTCATTAGAAAGTCTCCGCCAGAGTCTTCAGACATGTACGGACATTTAGACAACACTTCAGTTGATACGAGTGTAACAGAGGATTCCCCAACTCATTACCAACCGCAAGTCAACCCTCTCACAGCCTTATCATCATCTGAGCTAGAAGAAATGGCCAGGCCTGCAACTCCAAAGTGCAACTATTACAATATGCCACATGGGAGCGATTCGGATCCCTTTTTAGATGACGCAAGTATTAGAAGTGGTGAAAAAGTAGTCGGAGATATCAAAGTTGAACCCCAAGGTGATACCACAAAAACCTGGGCAAATAAGAATGGTAGTCTTTCCTCTTTTACCTCAGTGGAGTTTAAACTGTCAGATAGAAAAGTGCATCCTGAAGGGGAGTCCTCAGCTGTAGTACAGGCAAGAAGGACATCTAGTGGACACCGGAGTGTAGTGCAAGCCCATGACTCTGGGGAGACGCTGCAGTGGAGATGTAACCGGTACTGTCCAATATTGTGATATGTGTTGTGGGCAGTGTGCCATTATTGTGAAACATCTCCTTTTTGTCCTTTTATAGTATTAATTAATCATGTAAGGTGATGATTTCTGTTTAAAATATTAGGTATATCTCAGGTATATCTTTTCAACCATGGATTTAACTTATTCTTTGGTTATCCCCATATGTGATTATATGTACTTTCGCACAAATGTTTCAATATATTTATTAATTTATTTTGTTTTAATAAAAATACTGGTGCTGGGTGTAATTTCCATAATGCAGGTGTCATTCATTTCCTAGAATTACATTGAAGGATTTACCACAAGCTTAAATTAATCTAGCAAACGGCTGTAAATCCTTATTTGTGCTCCTTTGTAAATCACATGAAACAATATAACAGCAGAGTATTGTGAAAAATAGTCAAACCATTTATGAGTACTGCCTAGAAGCAGATTTTCACTGTGGGCACGCTTGACTTTTCCAAGGTTATCAGGGTTTCTGACGCATTTTAACCAGCCTTGGGTCTAATATTCTTCAGCATGTGGATGTCTTCTATCATTGTACAAAAAATGGTGCTTTTGATGTTTTAAGTTTTTGTGTCTTGGTTTTGCAGACAAGGGTGAAGAAGACAAGTGTCATCTGCCAGTGTCATTTGAGCCCTACTGTGTGTCTGATACAAGTCGACATATGCAAGTGACAGTTGATTTAACTAACACTGACGGACGGGGTTCAAATGCGTTCATAACCAGCAGACAATATCCTTGAAATAGCCCTGCCAAACTTTACTGAAGCTTTGGTGATGTATAAATTTCGTTTAGGGCAAAAACATAGTAGATACAATTGAAGTTTTTTTAGTCTATATAGGGGAAGTTGTAACTGGTGTATAAGGGATCTCTCTCCCCCGTCCCTGACTCTCCACTGAACGAAACAAAGAATTAGAAAGACAAAAAGAGAATAGCCTAAGGTTTTTTGGAGTCTGGATACTTTCCAGGGGGTTGTCAGTTGTCATGGTGATCTAGAGAAAAAAAGGCACGGATTAATTCCTCTGTTGGTCCAAAGGTACTTGGGGCAAGTTTAGCTCTCCAAATTCAGAGGCTACTCTTGCCTGGCTGGCCATTAGAAAAGCTTTGAACAAAACATTCCAAATTCACTGCAATCTTTTTTTAGACAAAAAGTACACTGTATATTTTTATTAGGCAAAGAAAGTGAATTTGTAGAGCACAATTTTTCAAATCAGTAAAAACAAAGGTGAGAGTGCAGAACAATTTCCTTCAGTCATGCACAAAAAATTTGATTTGAATAGAGGCCTGTCTTGCATTTTAAAAGAATGATTGTGAAATAAATCTATATTTCAATAAATATCAAAGTAACTAACAGAATGCCAGATGAAAAGCCAAAGAGCTTTTATATTATAAAACATTACACATGAAGCCTTAAAGAGAACTTCCATAGGCCTGTGGCATTGATTTATGGTTTTCCTTTCGTCATTTAGATTTACTTTAGTCCATTCTGTATGTGCTCATTGGGGTGCAAAGACTCATTGTGGTGCAGGAGCCCCCTCCGTTAAATCTGTCTTCACCCTCAAAGCTTCCCTTTATTAATTTTTGGAGCGTACAGCATACAATATTAAGAGATATTGTCCATGATTTTTAGATTTAGTTTTGCTTTTTCTTCTTATATTTCATCCACCATTCCATTTTAGCAGCCTTGTTTCATTAAACCTGTAGTCTATTTGAACACTTGTTTTAATTATATTTGTTAATTTGAATGAAACGCAATACATTTTAGACTTTGTTTCACTTGTTTTTCTTATTTGCAAACAATAGCTAAAATTTTCTCTGCTTTTTGTTAGAATACATTGCCATGGCTACTAGCACAGTTTGATGATTCACCATCATGGGAGATCAAAACAGAACGTATCTTTCTGCTGTGTCATCCTGCAGGTTTAAAACAGTGACAGAAATAAAAAAATATATCTTGACTTTATCTTTTGCCCCATCTCGTAACAGCTGGACTGACTCTGACTAATGGCTCTTTGATACTTCTGCTTGTGTTAGTTTTGAGTCGTGTAATGAGCTCCCCTGTAGTGCTGTTGGTTTTGCATAGTCAAAGCTTTGGAATAAAACAAAAGCCAAACAATATATTTAGAATTGGAAACTTCATCATTGTATAACTTTGTGTTCTTATTGCTTCTTTTTGAGTTTTACAAAACATCATTTGCCCACATTAGGCAATTTGTATTGATATATTATATACATAGATTTTATGTAGAAGTCTCCTACTACACATACGGTATCTTGGCCATATTGACACATAAATATACAATTACATATAAAATGTATTTATAGATCTGCATTAGTACCTTCCAATATTTTTTTTTGTTTGCTTTTCTCCAAAACAAGATTAGGATTAAGCTCTCGTTAAGACATGATGTAAGTGACGAAGCAAATTTTTCTCAAACATTTTTCTGACTTAAGTCATAATAAACAAATGGTTCATTAAAATGCTCTAGACTTAGTAACTACTTAATATTAAAATCACATTTTCAATTATTTCAACATCACATCAAATGTCCAGTTCTGTTTCCCAGCATCACCAGGAGAATGGAAACTATTTGGCCCAAAAGACAAACACGAGTCCCCCAACAATAATTAGGGCCTACTGTCTGCATTCTGTTGCCTCAGTTAGTTTGACAGATCAGCAATATACAATCCCCGCACTGTGTTGAACAATCCTGTTTGGCCCTGTCTCTGTCTATGGTGAACATTGGCAGAGCTGCCCTCATAATGGGCCCGAGAGCAGGAATTTCAACTGCCCCTCCTCTGCCTCCAAGAGTGAATGTTGATCATGTGAATGGAAGCTTTTGGCAATGGGGTTTCACTGTTTACCAATGCACTGGCCTCAGCTTGTGTGGGCTGCCACTTGCACAATGTCGTCATAACCGTACTCTGGCGAGCAATTTATTATTTATTCTCCTTTTTAAATTTGGATAATTAACTGCTGTGTCTGAAAATTGTCCAAGTAATTTATTGGTTATCCTACAGTAATTAAACTTCCAATAACCTTTTCTAAATCCCTGGTTATGTAATAGAGCAGGACAAAGGAGCGCAGTGGCCTTTGCGAAATTAAAGAGCCAATTCAGTTCTTCCTTTATTGCTTTAGCGGTCACTGGGAGCTAGAGACTAACCCAGCTGCAGAAAGTGTGAGGGTTGAGGGACAATAAGATCAAAAACCAGGGATAATATTTCAGATGTTTCAATCATTCACATTTCTTTAAAATAAGCAAAATATCAATACGTTGAATAATACATTTCTTTTATTAATTTACATCTGTCTGTTTTTGTTAACAATTGCCCATTGGCCCCTGCTTTCAAGTTGTTAACCTCTTAACCTGTCCATTATAAATCAATCCAAAATCCTTACTTAACATGATTGTAAAAGACGACACTGGATTAAAAATGCATAAGTTTAGTAAACAAATATACACATAAACAAAACACAGATTATAGTTGTCATCAGTACGGCATTATGTAAATTCCCATCTGTTATAATTAGACAATTCACTCTTAATGATTTATGGCTAATAAAAATCACATATTATGATTATTACACAACATGCTCCTCCCAGTAGGTCCAGTGTTTTTAGTGGAATAGAGTGTGACTGTCTGAGCTAGTGATATTGAGTCACCCAATGTCACCCAGTCAGCATTACAGCAGTTCCCAACACTCAGCACCTGACCAAGCATCGCTTAAGAGGGATTTTAAGTCTGGCTGGCACATGTTTGCCAGACAGTCTTAAACATAATCACACAAATGTATACAGTGCGTAAGTCCCTCCCCCATTCTTTCCTGTTTTCCCTTAGTATATCCATGACTTATCCTCAAAGACTTATTATAATGCATTATATGGGGTCATATTATTCATAGCAAATAATGCAACTTCCTTTCATTTTATCAAGTCATGTGACAAAAAGCTTTAGAACTATAAATGTTTTAATAGTCTGATGCATTTTTATAACAAACAATTAGCAGAAACTTGTGCCAAATCTGTAAATAATGGATAATGTTACTGGCTTTGACACAGACAGACATGATCATAATGAGGTCAACACACAAGAGGTCATTTTGACACTAAAAGAAATCCTTAAATAACTTGTTAAGTGCTCTCCTGACATTCACATGCTGTGCTTTCAGGAAACCAACACAATTACTCAAATGTGATTTTAACAGAACATAAATTGGGTTTACACTTACACACAGTTCAGATGTCAACACCTTAAAATAACTCTTTCTATAAAATAGTATAGGGTGTGATTTAGTAAGGCATATGTGGTGAAGACTGAATTAAAATGTGGTTCAACTTTCATTAGAATAGGTCAGTCCCAAACCTCAATTAGATTTTTGATTGTTAGTTTCTGTTTGTATTCTCACTGCCTTTTAATTGAACTGTTGTGTACAATTGCATTTCTTTGTATAATTCTTGTATTTTTGTAGTTTTGTTGTATTTTTAGGGTGACCGTATTTACCGTCTGTCCCGGGACTACAAAGGAAAAATAGCCTCTCTTGCTTCTTACAGAAATGTTGATTAATGTACACTGTCTTTGTTAAATAAACCTAAATAAATAAATAGAAATAAGGGAGAACATCTCAATCTCAAATCCATATTAAAATTGGTACATATTTTGTGACCGATGATTTGACTTCAGAAAAAACCTTGTCTAATAAGTGTCACAACCACGTGGACCAGCCAAAAGTGTCTCTTACTTACCTGTAGTTACTATTACTACTTTTATCACTTCAGCCACTATCTCAGGGTTATTGTTTGTCCAACTACACTCCCAAATGTTTGTCTTCTCTCCTGCAAAGTCATCCACAGTGTTTTCCCATGGGCCGCACATCCCGTGTGTTATTGGATTCCCGAGGTGCCACTCACGTCCCCCTGGCGCTATTTGCATGAGGGGCCACAGTATAAATGAGTAAGACCCGAGGAAACGCCCTCCCAGGCGCACTCTGCGGATGCTGTTGGGACCACAGCGAGAGGCAGGACGCATAGCTCCACACTGACGCGTAGAAAAGTATCCAGACGACCTTTACAACATGTCCTACCGAGGTACTACAACGGCACAGCGCTCATCCTACAGAAAGATGTTCGGAGGGGACAGAGCCACGGCCAGGACCACCTATACAAGCCGCCAATACTCAAGTCCTATCCGCTCTTCCCGCACTTCTTTCGGTCTCTCCTCCGCTCCGACCGTCTATGCGTCCAAGACACTACGCCTCCGGAGCAGTGCGCCAATGCCCCGGCTCACCTCCGAAAACCTGGACTTTTCTCTGTCCGATGCCTTAAACTCCGAGTTCATCACCACCCGCACTAACGAGAAAGCGCAGATGCAGTCTTTAAACGACCGCTTCGCCAACTACATCGATAAAGTGCGCTTCTTGGAGCAGCAGAACAAGATCTTATTGGCAGAGTTGGAGCAGCTCAGAGGGAAGGGGACGTCCAGGGTTGGAGATTTGTACGAGGATGAGATGAGGGAGCTGAGACGTCAGGTGGACCAACTCACTAATGAGAAGGCCCGTGTGGAGGTGCACAGGGATAACCTCATAGACGACTTCGAAAGACTCAGAGAGAAGTAGGGGGCGGGGCACTATGTTATTCCTTTCTATTGTGTTGGGATACTATTGTGTTGTTACATAATAATAAGATGAGTAGCTCTTGTTATAATCGTACCAGACATAATCAGATTGATGTGCACATGGGTTTAGTTGATGAGTGTTTTGGTGAGGGTTTGATATGAGCTCATGTTTTTGCTGTGTTTGCAGGTTGCAGGATGAAATTGCACAGCGAGAGGAGGCTGAAGCCAACATGCAGAGCTTCAGACAGGTATAATGCACCTCACCAAATATGCACCATAAATTCTATGAGTATGATAAAAGTAATCTAAAGCAATTAGGTACATGTAGATGAATGTGCATTTACGTGCTGTAGTTGAAGATAAGGGTAGGCACAATAAGCTTCAGCTTCTGCCTACACCTGGTCAGTGACTTGCTGATATGCTTTATTTTATGGGCATCAGACTGAATATATTGTTTGTAAAATGTAATGAGTTAAACATTGACCAAATAATAGAACATGAACATGAACAACTGATGCACTGTGTACAAAAATAACATCACTATAATTACTATACTATACTTGGCCCTACTATATACATTAAATAATCTTAGGATCTAGTTTCTTACTCTCAACCTGTCCAGACTTCAGTCATAGTGTAGACAATTATGATAAAGTTACCTAATGGTTAAGGTTAAAAAGAGTGTATTGTGCCAAAATGCTTTAGGAAAACTTTGAAGAGATTATAACAGCACAATAATTCCTCAATTGTTTGTTCAAGATCTGAAACAAAAGAATTTTTTATTCAGTGAACTGGACAAAAGTATTTAAGAGTGAACTGCAAAAGTTAAGTTTGTATTCATGAAAAATCCCTTAAAGATGACCTGGTGATGTTTGTTCATCTGAAGTGCTTCAGCCCATACTCACAGTCTCTGCACAGATTTTGTCATTTAAGAAACTCACAAACTGGTCACATTTTGACTGACTTCCGCTTGCAGAGATTGTTGGGAAAAAGGTGGTGAGTAAAGATGTGTGGGGTTGAGTCTGTTAACTTGAACTCACTACACGCTGTGCTTCAAAGAAAACTAATCTAATTGCTGCTCTTGAGCTGTAGAGACAGGAATGCGCGCAGCCACAAGAAAAGTTTGCATGGTCCAAAATGGCGTTGTAGCAGAACTGAGCTACCCTGGCTCCAGTACAAAGGCCCAAGATTCAAGTTATGAGTTAAATCAGGCTTGTAGTGAGACCAGATCTGTTCAAGTCTGACTGGACACACAGAATGAGCTGGATCCTGCTGTGGGCCAAATGTGGTTATCAGAGCGAGAAAACAAGCCACCATGTGATTCACTGTCTACGCCTCTAAAAGGAACATTGGCAGGGAAATCTCTTCTGTTATGGTGTTGTCAGAGATTGTTCTATCACCAGACGTTATGGACAATTCAAATTATTATGAGTCAGTCATACTTGGAGCTTCAATGGGCTGCTCTGCCAGAAGAGACACAGTCAGTATTTTCTGCCACAGTAGAGAAAGAATGAGGATGGAAGGTGTCATTTTTTTTCAAGTATTTTAATGATGTAATTTAAAACTTTAGGCTTAGTGTCCATGGACATGTTGCTTTGCTACCATTGATCCTTAGTTTGGCATGAAGCATATTCATCTCTGTGAAAACAGGCTGGTGCATTCATTAGAAGTTAATACCTATAAATGAAGGTTAAGGTACACTTTATTGTCCGTGTAGGGAAATTAGTTCTCTGCATTTGACCCATCCCTCAATGCCACTGGAGCAACCTGCCAGGATCAACAGGCACTGTGCTGCCGCATTCCGGGAACCCATGTCCGTGATTTTGTTGCTAGACTTGGTCAGGACTGCTTTAGCTTACTTAGATCATTGTACCTATTGTGCCAGTTTTGGCTTGCTGGGGGATACCAGAGTGCCCCGATGAAACCCATCCAGACACAAACTCCACACCAAAAGACTTGGTTTTATTTCTTGCTGTGAAGCATGAGTGCTAGGCCGCCAACTCAGCCACCATTGCACCAAAACATTCCAGATAAAATCCTATAATCTATTTGTCAAAATTCCTGAACACTGACTAGCTGTTTTACTAACAATAAACTTAAGGACATACATGTAAGTACAGTTATATTTCAAATTACTTGCATCTGTTTCAGTGAGAATGGCAGGAAGGAAGCCCCTGCTGCCCGCCCGGGGGCAAATCACAACAATGCAGAGCCTCCAGTTTGTATTGACTCCTTTAAACAGACAGTCACAACCCCGGCTCTGGGCATTTGGAAACCCTGGTCAGTGGGTCACTTATGGCATTAGAGCTCTGTAGAGCTGCTTCACTCACTAATTTTTGCACAGGATGACAATACGCTCTCAAGGACATAAACAAATGTTCAAATATTACAGGGTTTTGCTTTTAGTCATGTGCCTAAAACCATACAATTACATTTCATTAAAAATGGATGGATGGATTCAATGTTATTATTTAAGTAGCTACTTGTTAAAACTTGACGTAAAAGGGCAGAATTTGCTGATATTCAGTTTTATGTTTTTCACATTTTAGCTTCAGTTAATTACTGTGTGCATCTGATCTTGACTGGATTACTATTCCTACAGCATGTAAACAATAGTAAGAGAATATCATTCATAATATGATTTCTTATTGCCCCTTATTAAACTGTGTTCAGGATGTAGATAATGCTGCTTTGGCCCGACTTGACCTGGAGCGGAAAGTGGAGTCGCTTCAAGATGAAATCAGCTTCCTCAAAAAACTGCATGACGAGGTGAGCTTCCTGTGGCTGACACGTGCTATTGTGAAAACTGTGATCTGCAACATAATAGATAAGTAAAAGACTATAAAATCACATGGGTTCACTTTAACTGGTACCCTTATATTATAATAATAAACACTATACCAGAAATCAATATTTAGTATGTTCTACTCTCAATGTTGAGGAAATGCTGGAGTTGCAGACTCAGATGCAGCAGCAGCAGCATGTGCAGGTGGACATGGAGATGGCCAAACCGGACCTGACAGCAGCTCTGAGGGACGTCAGGCTGCAGTATGAGACTTTGGCCTCCAAAAACATTCAGGAGTCAGAGGAGTGGTACAAGTCCAAGGTAATCAACTGTTTGCTGGAAGTTTTGATATTCTTTGAATGTGTAATATTGTTAATTAGATAAATTCAATTTTAGAAAGAATGGTTTGATATTAGGGTTCATTTGAACCTATTAGCCTTATTTATTGAATAGACCTTCTGCCTCTTAAACAATATTAATGAAACCCTTTCTTGTTCTTGAAGTTTGCTGACTTGACTGAAGCTGCAGCTCGAAATAATGAGGCTCTCAGAGTAGCCAAACAGGAAGCCAACGATTACAGACGGCAGGTACAAGCCCTCACCTGTGAAGTGGACGCTCTCAAAGGAACTGTGAGTAATCGAATATAATTATGGAAACAGCAGCAGATTAAATAGATGTGGTCACACGAATCCCACAAATCATGCAAATATTGTTACTATAAATTTCAAACTTGACTTTGATACCACAATGATAGTGAAAACCTCCTTTTTACACAATAAATCTCATCATAAAATACAAGCAGTTGCTTTAACATGTGGTTTTAGCGTTATTAGTTAGCAATTTTCCAAACTATTTGTTCATTATGAATTAAGTGTTTCTTCATTATTTATTAAAGCTAATTATGGTGTAGTTATATGAAGTGCCACCCAAAAAAATGTTTTTTAGTTTCGATACCTTCTCAACAGATAATCTAATTCCTAGCTATAACCTACCAGTGTTCTAATAATTTTTATCATTTGTTATTAGATCCAGCCGGAATTATTACATATGTGGTTAAGATATGAGTCACTGTTTCTGTCCCTCTCTGAAACACAGAACGAGTCCTTGGAGCGTCAGATGAGAGAGATGGAGGAAACCTTCTCCATAGAGAGCAGCAGTTACCAGGACACCATCGCGCGGCTGGAGGAGGACATCCATAACATGAAGGACGAGATGGCTCGCCACCTCCGCGAGTACCAGGACCTGCTCAATGTCAAGATGGCCTTGGACATTGAGATTGCCACTTACAGGAAGCTGTTGGAAGGAGAGGAGAGCAGGTGAGAAAGGGAGACAGGTTCAGTATTATATTGTATTTTCTTTGGAACGCTCTTTACATCCGAAACTAAATTTGAAACGAATGGAGGAAGAGCCAACCTGCACTCTGCACTGTGCATAACTGCAGTCATACTCACTTATACAAAACTTTTGGTATCCTTATAGCTTTACTCTGATGGCTCAGTCTTAAGCTAGTTTGTTTTAAATCTTTATAGTTTTTATCTTGAGCTGAACTTTGATTACATGTTCTTATTTTCTTACTTTATTTGAACACTGCATTGCAACACTATAATTTAATAGTGGTAAAAAACTGAGAAATAGAGAAGGAACTGCAAAGGCTATTAAATGAGCGTAGCAATATTAAAAGATATGGTTGGAAAATAAAATCAACAGTTCTATCTACTATCTGTCCACTATTTTTTATTTTATTAATGTATCTAGTAAATCTGTTATAATTGGTTATGTTTCTTGTATATTCACAAATTTTTTTTTTTATTACTATTAATGAACCACAACACCCATTTTACACCCATTTATTCCTGTTTCCTTTGATATTAGCACTACATAAATAATTTGTTGTTTATAAGGTCCGTTCTAAAACTGCCCCCCCCCTTTCTGCAGAATTTCTACTCCTCTGCCAAACTTTTCATCCCTAAACTTGAGAGGTAAGATGATCACGTTTTTGTCGCACATTTCACAAAAGTGCATAATTGCCCTGGGGTAAATAAAGTTGTTTGACTGATAATCTCTATTATTATTTATAACTTCAGAAAGTATGACTGACTCCAAGCCTCATGTTGAAATGACCACCACTAAAAAGGTCCTTATCAAGACTATTGACACCAGGGATGGGCAGGTACAATTGTATTTATAACTTTTATTCACAGATGTCATTTAGGACTCTTTTCAAATATTTTCTCCTTTCTACAGGTGATCAATGAATCCACCCAGAACCACGACAGTCTTGAATAATTCTCCTTTCTCTCCAACAACCACAAAGCAATACAAAAATAAAAAAGATTTCACAAGCCAGCACACACTACAGCAGCTTATCAAGTGCCTTTTTTTGTAACGATCCACTGAGTTAGATTACTGTTTTCTCCACTCCTCTGCACAAAAGTACTGAAGATCGTCATGTTTTTAGAAATACTGGCAACCGAACAGCTTACGGCAGAAAAGGTCTGCAAAAAGAAAATCTTTTTTTGTGATATTTTGAGTTGGTTTTTGAACAGCATGGAAAAATCAGACTTGTGAATGCAGAATGATGTCAGATTGCATGTTTGCAAAATAAAGACATGAATGTAACTTTAAACTGGACAATGGTGACTCTTTTTAATTTTTTTGTACTTGTATTTTAGATACACTCACCCTGAGCTGAACACTTACTTATGCTCAAGTGCATAACATATCTCAGTACACAGGTAGATAATACCTTGTTATTAATTAGTTATCTTTAAAAAAAATGACAAATTACTAAAAGTTGACATGGAGAAGAAAGTCTGGCTGAATGTCAAATCCTACATTTCAATATAACCAATATACCTTAAGCTCCATTACATTATTGCTTTATAAGTGGAGCTTTATGAATAATTATGTGTGACTGCCCTCTACTGGTGATTGATCAGCATTGATTGATGGCACCGAGCTTTTTTCTTTTTTTCTTTTTTTCTTTTTTGACATTTGCACTTAAAATACGGCCATGTTCTCCTTTAATAAACTGTTCTACATAATATTTCTTGAGGTTTTTTAAAGTCCTTGCGCGTTTTCCTGTGCCCTTGAATGTGTCTATATGATGTCATGGCTGTTTGGAGGCTCATTTACATAAGGGGGTAATTACAGTGGTTTGTTTTCAGCCTCTGCCCCCAGGGACGGTGCCGAGCAACTTTCTCCATCTGATGTGTACGCGCCAGGAAATGGCGAGGGACATGTCAATATTACAGCTCAAAATATTAATTACTATAGGCTGTCATCATTTTTATTGGTCACGCATAGATAGTGTCAGTCCAAATGAAGTTTAAGCCCGCGAGTTTGCTGCAGTTTTGTTGCTTTTTCCTTTGCTTTTTCGATTAGAGCGCGAACATGATTGCAACTTCTCTTATGTTTTGATGGCGGGTTAGTTTTATTTTTTTTATTTATTTATTATTTTTTTTTACTTTACTTCGTTCAGGTTATGGGCTCGGTGACTTCTGCTTTCACGAGGACTAGAAATGCGTTAGTGAAAGTGGGCTCACAGCCGGAGAACCATGACCCAGAGAGGAGCCAGTCCGCCCCGGAGTCTGACCGAGCCAAGAAGCGAGGCGCACGGTTCCACGTCCCCACCCAGACCGGGCGTCAGAGCTCCCGCACGTCGCTGTCTGAGGTGCTGAGCAGGCAGGACTCAGGGTCCAAGAAAAGGACTTCCGATGGACAACAGAAACGTGAGTAGTACAACACACAGTACACGGCATAGCTGAACTTTTGGACTTGACTTCAGATCACTTTTAGCAGCTTTCACACTTTGTTTTTCACTTTGCAATGTTATCCTCGAGGTTGGTTAGCTGTTACAATGACATGTGCTTGCAAAAGAGGCTGTAACTTTGTTTTTGTTTTTGTTTTTTTACATATTAAGAGATCATTGGCAAAAACAGATAATATGTTACTGCTCGCATTTGCATTTTGTTTGCAAAATGTATGCAATCATAATATTAGGCCATACTTTCCTTGATAAAATCCTCTACACATTATTTTTATTGATTATGTCTGTAAAAGATGGCTGTAAAAAGAAAATAAATCTCATCATATTGAAATAAATGTGCTTTAATTAATTAAAAAAACATCAAATAGAAAGAAGAAAAAACAAATGCACTTGATATTATGGATGGATCCTTTAAGTGCCCCTTATCACAGGGCACTCTTTAATTTGCATATGCAAGAGTTTTCATTATAAATTACCGGTACTATATTTTTTGTTCTTAAGTATCATGCATATGCGAATGAGTACATACTATTAGGTCTGTTACAATCACACATTTTGTAGTGTACTATTGCTGAAGAAAAGATGATAAACGATAATATTGAGACTACCTAAAAGATTGCCTCCATAAAACTTGTTCAATTTTGTATCTTTAAAGAATCATCCAAATGATTTATTCAATTCTCAACAGCGCAAATCTCATTGTGGTACAGAAACATCACTAAACGTTTAATCAGGCAGCTGCACACTTAGCTGAACTAGGCTATAGCTATGCATAACATTAACTTCTTGAGTTATTTTTTAAAAACAATACAGTAGAGTGTATTTACCTTGTTGGCATGTTTCGGCTGCTAGCTGCAAGCCATCTTTCCTGTATTGTCTTTAAAAAAGAACCCAAGAAGTTAAGGTACATAAAAAGACAAAATGAACGTCTTTGGTTTATGCATAACATTGTTGTTCAATACTATAATGCATAACTATAACAGAGCAGTCGGCCCCCATAGTCTAATTTTAGTGTTAAAAAAGATGAGCAATGAATTGGTATTAAAAATGATACCTTTTTCTTGTTGCATTGTCATAAATGTTTAGTACTTCATTTAATCTGTAATCATTCCCTTTGATTAGTAGAGGCAATGATAAGTGACATATTTACAACCAAAAATATGTATTCTATCAAGCGATTTAATAAAGGGTTCCTTGCACCACCAGAGCCACAAAAACATGTGAGAAACACTGTGTCCTATTTTATTTGGGTAACCTGTGAATACTCACTAACTCAGTAGTAAATACGCACACATGGAGAGTAAAAACATAATTTACTGAGCACCTAAAATACCACATAATACAGGCTAAAACAGGCTGATGGAAGCTAATAGCTGCCTGCTCTGGCCCACTGCACATTCATTTCATGTTGCAGAGATGAGAGCGATTGGTCACTTCAGAGGAGCCCTGTGAATATGGTGCTGAATGAGCCCTGAGCTGTTTGAAGAGGGCAGCATATCTGTACTACCAAAGCATCTTTTTGATCTCATAGCTCTCCTCAAAATTCAACTTATCATGATAACAGCCCTACTCAAAATACAATGGGGCTGAGTCTCTCTATATATAAACAAGATTATCAGTGAATATATTTAAGGTGCACTTAGGTGCACTATGTAGCTTTTCTGTTGGAGGGTCTACCACCTGCTTGTTTCCACTGAGATGTTGCTTTGCCTTTATAGTTTTCATAGCTTTATTTGTCTCGCAAATTTGCCTTGCACCATGTAGTGATTGAATCATTCAATTTCTGTTTATTCTGTGGAAATCTATTAATTATTTTCTTGCATTTACATATTTACGAACCATAACCCTAAGAATAAAGTTGCTTGTTAGATAGTAATTATACTTTTAAAATCCCAAATGTAGCATGTTAATTAGCTCTGGTCTGATGTTCTGCCATAATATAATATAGCGTAATGTTGTACAAAGTTTTGCTAAAGATATAATACACAAAAATTAAACTAATATATAGAGTTGCAATAAAAAAGATTAAACTGTACTTGTACTTTAAAAATACAGATTTGACCAAATCTTCTCAAAACTGTATTCACAAGAGTTAGACTTAGTTAACTTAACACACAAGTAGGTTTTTGAGTTTAAATAAATAAAACATAAATAAATAAGCCTTTGCACCTTTGAGTGTAAAATAATTACACTCCATTGTAGTTGACCAGTGGAAATGGACATGGTCAAGTTTCCCTCTGGTTATGTTTGTCTGGTGCCTCTGCACTCTCTGCCACCACCCAGTAGGGAAGTGCTCCGTCTCTGGGGGTTCCCAAAATACCAATTGTTCCATGATGTTTCCAAGAGCCCGGTTCTCCGGGAATCTCCTCTCTGGCTTGGGGTACTCCATGTGCTCATTTGTTCCCCTCACAGGAACAGACCCGACCACTGGCCTTTGGTGTCAGACACGCTCATGCTAAGATTTAAAGACTCAAGCTTGTGACAACATGCCTAAGGTCTTCAACCTAAAGACAATAAGGGGACATACTATGCAAAAACTTAAATGAGTATTTTTATGGAGACTATTTATGGGGATTACTGTCTGGGGTCTTGCACCCTGGTAACTATGCTATGTTTGATTCTCTAAACATAATTTTGTTTCGTCATTTTCTATGACATTGACATGACCATCAGATGAAATGATGAAAGTTGCATTTTGATTGCATTTGAGGCTTGGGTGCTCACAAAATCCCTATTTTCAGTTATCCCCAATCTTCGCTCACGTTCCTGTAGTTGTCACTTGTCAGTGTTGTCTCTATGCTAAACTCCCTGTGTCTGGGGGGTTCCCCTGTCAACTTAAAACATGGACCAAAGGTGAAATCCACCAGCTAAGGTAGTTCTCCTGACCAATGCCTAGCAACAAGATCACAGAGATGGGTCCCTAAGCACTGCTCTGTGGTGCTCACTGCTCTTGAGGAGATGCCCCAGGGGCATTGAAGGATAGGTCAAAAGCAGAGGGCATATTTCCCTATGGGGAAAATAAAGTGCACCTTAACCTTAAAATAAAGACCACATTAACGGTTCAGAAATATTTCATTTTCCACAATAAACCCACTGAACTAGTATTGACATCTTGCGACACACTGCCTTTTGTCCTTTATATTATGGATAATTGGTCTGTTTTTGTCATTGTGAGGTATGGTTAGTGCCCATGTGAAAGTTGTGCTCTTCATATCATTTCTAAGTTGATTTTGGAATAAGTCTCCCATAAAATCCTTCAGGTGAAAATATAACTGGAGATCTTCACTAATAACTGTCCCAGTGAAGAGCTTTAATTAGCTGCATTGATTGCATTATGGTCGGAAGAGCTGGGTGGTATTTGAGAGTTTCCCACTGAGTACATGAAGTCTCTCCCTGTGCATGTGTCTGTCAGGGTGAGTGAGTTTGAATGGAGCAGTGGAGAAGGCTGTGCTCAGAGTGGACTCACAGTGTAATAACAGGGATTAGAATGCACCTAAAAAGAAACTAACATTCATAGTCAAGATTACTACCTCACAGTGATTATGTAAAATCACTGTGAGGTTTCAATGGAATGATCACAAATGAAATGGTATTCACTGATCAGGCTTTACATTACATTTTGTCTAATATAAAGCGCCATATGTGACTAATTACTATTCAGCATTGCCTGAGAGACCAGTGCCTTGGTGGAGGTCAGTGTGGCGTTTGTGCTGTCTTCATGGCAGTTGGTTAAATCCACTTGTCACTCACTTGAGGCTGATCAATAGGAGTGGGTGGGACAAAGTGTGTTTGAGCATAAAGCTGCATTCAAGAGAAAATGATGTTGGTTAATCTTTTATTACCTTGTTATCAGCCAAGAACTGCTGCTGTGATTTTGGGCTATTCAGAAATACAATGAATTGCATATTAGTGAATCATAATATGGCAATATTATCAAAATAGCAAATTGTCACAGACTTTTATCACCATTTTGACAGCTCTAAGAGAACAATTAAATCGACAAACTGGCATATCTCTTCCTCTGTCAGTTCCTCAGATGCAGTGTCCAGATGGCAGCGCTCTTAGTGACTCCCAAAGGTGCTGGATATGCCCCCGCCCTCCCCTCCCCCCACAGAGAAGCGGGCTTAGGGCCAAACACATGAATGAGTCCAGCCCTGACCCACTGCCCACAAACTCTCTCCTGACCACTTACCCTTGTGAACTTTAGAGCAGCAGCCCTTTACTTTTGTTTAAAGTTTAAACACTGGAAAGGACGTGTATTGCCAACATGAAAACAGCAGGAGGATAGTGTTGTCTCAGTTTGATACTAATAAATACACTTAATACTGAATACAATATGACAATGAAGTTTAAAAAATGTTCCTTTTTTTAGTAATAGAATGACATTTTCATACACAAAATAATAGTACTTTTTTATCTTAGCATGAGGTCTTATATTTGTTCTGATGAAGCTCAATCTGATAAAGCAGCATTGATACTTGTTCTGAGTCTGTCTAGTTGATATTAGTTTTAGTATCAATTAGTATCTGATTTTTGACACTTTTGAAAACCCAAATGATAAGGTTGCATGATTTTAGAGAAAAAAAATCTGAAAAATAATAAAAAGTGCTTCAAAGACGTCCAAGAGCATCAACATTTGACAATATGAACTACTAAATTAATACAAGTATTCCATGCATTTCAGAGAATATTCCAAAAGCTTTTTTCAAGAATGGAATATTTTGTTGTTGACAGTCGCATTATTACTAAGAGTAATTTCTGCCTTTGTGAGTAGTGCACCTACTCATATTGCTCATTTGATTTGCTTATGGTATATTGTGCAGCTGTAAGGGAATATAGTATACAGTTTACAAATCTTACTTGAATTTACCAGATTAGTACAAAATGTTGATGCGACCAGCGCCAATTTGTTAAGAATTATCTTTAAAAAAACAACAACAAATGGTCAGCTCTAAATGGTCAGCCATTTAGAGTGTTTCTGAATTATAGTTAGAATACAGATGTTAGTGTCAATCAGAGTAAACACCCTTCTTGCTCCCCATGTGGTCATAGTTTTGATTTCGACATGTTTGAACACAAGCTAACCAAAAGTCTTCTTGATCGGGGGTTAAACCAGTCATATATTTGTTTCGCTAATGACCCCTGGCGGTTATAGTGGTGATTTGAACCCCTCCCGGACAAAGTGTTGTTGCTGTGTTATTTGGCAAGACAGTTAACCTACCTTTAAATAGTGTTTATTACAGACACAGATGTTATTTGGTTCATATTTGATAGCATCATTTATCTCTTCTTATTCCTTTCATTATTATTATATTTCTGTTATTCATACTCCTGGATTATAAGAGAGTTGTAATTAAGATGATATGATTGTGACTATTGGATAACCCCTGACCTCATAACCTCTGCACTACATGGTAGACTTTTCTTGTCATGTAAGTTCACAGAGCTGACACCTCTCTTTTTGTTTGCTGAATTTAGTTAGAAAAACGTCTGGCTCATATGGTGCGGGGCAGAGCTCAGATGTAATTTTTGACTAACTTATTGGAGCGATTTATCTGTCTGACTTACAGCAGTCTCAGTGCCTCCTCCTAATGGGCCTGCATTCACTGCTCTCCTTCTACTACAGATAACAAAAATATCTTTGTTAGTGTTGGAGTCTGGCTGTGTAAAATGAGAAACAAGCTTTTTTTTCTCTTTTCCATCGTGTGTCTTTTTCAACATGGAGCTGCACAGTCAACATCATTAAGTGGAGATGCCACAACACTGAAAATATAAAAGTCCAATATCCTTCTAAACATTCTCTTTGAGTCTGGCTTTTCAATCTCAGCCCAATGCGGTTGTGCAAACACATAAACTGGTTAGAACAGGCTTTCTCAGGCTTTCTTTTTCATTTTGGGGCCTCATATCAACCAAAAGAAAATCCAATATCAAACGTAAAATGCTTGATACTTGATGCCACGCTGAAAAAGCAACACTATTTAAGGAACAAGATACATGTGCACTGTTGTAGTTGTCAAATACAGCGAACTTCTGTCTCTCATCATCTCCATATTATCAAATTTTAAATAATCTTGTAAAAACAAAACAAACTCAGATTTTATCTTTTGTCCAAGGCTAAATTCTGTTCTCTGAATAGCTTTAAACATTTTTTGATGAAATTATAACTGTAAGACCACATGATAATATCGAAGAAACAAGAGGAAATAAGCAAGTTCTTTGCACATGTGGCATTATAAACACTATAACAGGATGGTAAAGCATGTGGTGCACAGCGGGCTCCATTGGCACTCTGCACAATCCTGTGGACAAACAGCTGACCGGCCCACACTCAGCACTAGGGCTCGCCAAGTATCACCTGTGGGTGGGAAAAGTGGATGTAACATGTAACCTAGTGTCCTAGTGAAGCCTGTATGGATGTGCATGTTTGTAAAGAGCTTAAGACTCACATTCATATGTCTGCTCAAGTGATATATACCGTATGATAACTTAATTAGAAAGTACTATCTAATATCTAGTCCAAGCTTAAAATATTAAAAAAAACTGACTTAAAAAAGTGACTTCCAGATGACATCTGCTGTTTTGTCATCTAATTTCCCTTTTGTCTTTGTTAGACAGCTCTACATCGGTCTTAAAGTCCCTCTAATGAGTATTTAACAGGGGACCGAGCGCGGCCCCTGATAACTGTGAGCCCTATTGTCACTGTGGATACCGTAAGAGTGTGTGTGGAGAGGAGACTCTAATGAGCTTGTTTTTCTGTTTGATTGCGTCGTGTTGTCTTCAATACCCATGTGCTGTTGGGACTGATTACACAAGCTAAGCCATAAAAGAAATTATAGCATTACAACATGCAGAGGTACGTGATGGACTGGAGTTTACTCAAGGCTGTAATGAAGTAATATTAAAAAAGCGTCATCCTCTTAAGATTAAATTGGTGTGCTCATTTTGGTTATTAGAGAATAAAAGGTCATATTTAGATTTGCATGGCGTGATGAATTTTATTCTCTATATATCAATCAGAAGTTCTTTGTACAAGTCCATTACATCAGTGCAATTTGTATTAATTTAATGTATGTTCATTATGTAATGTATTAATATCAATTTTCTTTTCAGAAAAGTCCAGACTTTTAAGTTTTAAAAATCTAGCTGTTAATTATTATCTTTGGCTGGTTATGGTCCATCATTATTTGTGTAAAGCTAACATTAGATATACCACATTCATTAAAGCCTTGCTGATCTGAAGGCTATATTTTTAAAAGAAAGTGTAATAAAATCTACAATATGCTAGTCCTACAGCTGGTGTAAATCTGCCTTGACCATGAACCTGCTTAAGACTGGAGAGAGGGACCTTGGTCAAATGCAGAGCAGAATTTCCCAGTGGTGATAGTAAAGTCTACCTTAAGCTCAACAGCTCATGATCTGTGAATAACTTTTAAAAGACTGAGTGCTCCTGTTTTTTTTTTTTTTTTTTTTACCATTTTAACAGACTTTGAGTGTCCATTAAATTTACATTTATTCCAATATAATAAAACCTCATGGATCTTAAGTGTACAGTATGTAACTTTGTGGAGGTGACTTGCCTGATTCCAGAGAGAGTTCAGACTAATTATTTTCCATGGAGATAAGTTTCATGCCAAATTGACAAAGATTATAGCCAAAAGAACAACAAGTAGGAGGAGGCTTAGGTTTAGTGCAATAAAATAAAACACCTAAAATGAAAACTAAATAAATAAACATGCTTTTTTCAGGTCTAATTTTTGGCTAAAAAGTTACATACTGCGGCGTTAAGTTTAAAGTAACCTATGATATTAAACTACTAGTTATATATAGGTCGTTGGTTGCCAGGTGACAGTGACGTTGCTGTAGCTATGACCCTTGAAAGGAAATGGATGGTACGGATTGGGGAGACGTATTGGGCAACACATTTAGCCCTCCCCTGATCGTAGAGGCTGTAATACTCCACTCTAGCGCCTGCTTTTGAAATCTCTCCTGCTATTACCCCCACAGAGATGGGATTAGATCATGTCAGCGTCTACCCCTGTGTAATTAGCCTGGCTCTATGACTCCCTGTCGTGGGCAAATCTGCATGTATATATAGATTTAAAGGGCCCTGTAGTGTGTAGTGTCCAGCACCTGCTTGTCTCCATGGCAATTGCCTGGAAAATTCCACAGTATGGCATTAAACTCATTTGTTTTGTATTGATTTCATAACAGGTGCTTTTAATGCTTTATAACTATACCTTCTATTCTTACCGTGAGTGGTGTTTTCACTCAACGAATCTGACCTGTAACTTTCTTGGTGGTGCTTTGTCTTCAAGGAGAATAGTTTAATGCCATATTGTGGAACATTCCAAGCAATGTAGCTTTTCCCTGGAGAGAAACCTTTTATATATATCATAGTGCACCTTTAATATAAGAAAATTAACATGCTGTCCAATTATCTGACATTAATCCTACAGTTAACGTAGTATTTTTAATTCACCTTTTTAGTTAAAGTTGGGATTGTAATATAGTCAAAATTACATGCTTTAATTAATATAACATTTTTAGACATCAAAAAATAACATAATGCATCATTTAAAGTCAGCATATTTTTTTGCATCCTGTTTTGGCTATTATAAGCAGCCAATCTGAGAATGAGATGTTTAAGTCAAGTTGTCAATTCATCATCGTCACGTACACTGTAACTTTTGTGACTCAAAGCACAAAATTGGGCAGTTTTGTGTTTATACAGTTTTCTAGTTTTCCTAGTGTGTAGTGGTTGAAAAGTACTGTACTACATGAAGAGCCCTGGATAGTGATGGTCTCTGGACCCAAAATAGACTTTTGAAGGAGAGCAGTGTGACTCTGACAGCGCTCATTCTTCACATGTCACAATCTATTTTTATATCACCTTTTCTATAGTGTTATTAAAGGTGTACTATGTAACTTTTCTGGTGGCAGATTTGCCATCTGCTTGTCTCCATGGAAATGTTATGGCTTTGTCTAGAATGTTACACAGAATTTAAGTTACCATATTTTCTGGACTATAAGCTGCTACTTTTTTCCCCAGGCTTTGAACCATGCGGCTTTTTCAAAGGTGCGGCTATTCTGTGGATTTTTCTTCCACCGCTAGGGGCGCTCTACCCGGAATTTCAAAAACAAGAAAGACGGAAAATTAATGCAAAGAAGAATACGCTACTTTTTATTTGGCAGATATAACACGCACGACAAATTACTAACTGGTAATTATTTTCAAATCCTCACCCCTTCATCATGAAAAGCACATGAAGGAGTTTGTATGATGCAAGTTTTAAGCTGAAGACATCGATCTTGCTCCAGGAAGGAAACCGCTGTAGAGCCCTGCACCCGCGGGATCGAACACAAAACAGTGCGGCACGGGACATATTCTGAAAGTTTATTGCGGGCGCGGGCAGGAGCGCGACCACACAAGGTGGGAGCGGGCAGGAGTGGGACTGAAAATTGTGTCCCGCGCAGACCTCTACCGTGCTGCTGCATGTGAGCTTGGGTCAATGGTTTCAGTGAAGATGATTAAAGTGACTTGTGGTTTCACTGCACAGGAGAAATGAATGTAATCAATTACCGGTTCTTTTTTGTTTTTGACCTCGTTTTAATCAGCACAGTTGCTGCCGGGTTAAAAGCCACTGTTCAGAAAGAATCTGTTCAGGTACATAAATGTACATTTACAGTACAAAATCGTTCTGTATATGCAGTAAATATCTCATTTTACAACATGGATATCTGGCTCTGGTGGCTTATAGCCCGGTTGCGGCTTGTATATCTTTAAAAAAAAAAGAAAAAAAAAGTGGATGCGGCTTATATACCGGTGCGCTCTATAGTCCAGAAAATACAGTAATTAAAGTTGTTTACATCCATGGAGACAAGCAGATAGCACCACCAGACCAAATTGCAGGTCAGATCTGTGGAGAGACAACCTCAGTGAGCAATAAAAACACCTGTAATTGAATAGATATGATGAACAAGCAGGGCCTCCGACCTAAAAAGTGTACACAGTGCCTTTTTAAAACAGTTTACTTATAACACCAAGACAGAGCTGCAATATTCTACTTATTTTCAATGTGTTTCACCATAATCTACTCTTTGGGTCACACTAGTTATTCAATTCACATTTGTAAAAGCACAACTATACTATAAAAATTTGTATTTGCTTTTTTACTCAACATTATTATCAGAAAAAAAACAATTGTGTATGGCTTCTAACCAATTAATTTTACCAGGCACTGTTGAATAGCCGGTAGTAATTAGGGAGTTAAAGACACTCAAGTGTACACTAACATTCTTAACCTCAATATTAACCAATGAGCTGTATTTCAATAAAGACACTTTCACTCTTCTGTAATGGCACTTTTAAGTTCATAAAGCAGTAATAATGGTTTTTATTCTGTTGATTTTTCTAATAGGTCTAAGGGGAACATGCAGGACCTTCTTCTCACCCCGCTGTAATACCCTGTCATTTTCTCCTGATCTCAGCCACGCTGTCCAAAATGAGCAGCTCTGTTCAACTCTGACATAATGCACTTATCCTTTATGTAATACCTTTAAAATGTGTTTAGTCATCAGACTTTTTTCACTTCAAATCGGCATGGCATCACATTTTGTACACAAAGCTCTTTACAGAAAAAGAAAGGTGCTTTAAAATTACACTACAATAGTTTTCTTTTACTCCTCCTTTTTCAACCAGGAAAGTCCCCCTAAGATTGGAATCTCCTCCTGTCCCCGAAGGAGAGAAGCCTAATGTACATGAAGTCTCCATGACACGGGGAGAACAAACTCCAAAGGTCCCACTGCGCCTTGGTGTCCAACCCAGAACCCTCTTGTGCCAGCGCTTGAGCTACCTGCTGCGCCACAGTGCCACCTAATTACAAACAAAGAAGAAAACAAGAACGTTTTTATTGCTTAAAAACATGAATTCTTACTGTGTGTGGAGTCGCTCCTCCACAGCTCAGACTTGTAAGGAAAAGCAATAACATTTCAGGAGACAAATAGGCTGTGGACTTTTAACTTACAATTTGAAAATGTAATTAACTACGGTAATTGTTTTTATTTGCACATTCACAGTATATCTATTCTCTGGTAATGTAGTACTTTGTTATTTTTAGTTTTGACTGCTTAAACATACTGACTTGATATCTCCAGTTGTAGTTTTCTAAAGTGACTCCAAGGCAAAAAGTGGATGCACAATGCTGCTAAGTGTGTTATGTAATGTCTCTCCTGGTCCAAAGACAATCGAGAGCTTTCAGTGACCCACGGCAACTTTGGCCCCTCACGCAGTAAATGCTTTCAGAAAATCATCATCTTGGCATATATCTGTATATACTCTGAGACCTTCAGCACTGTCCTTATTGCCTCCACTGCGTAGATGGTGTATTTTTTTGTATACTTTTTCTCTAAATATAATAATGACTAATTACTAGGAAAGCATTTTTTATTTTTTATTCTACTTAAAGGTGCACTATGGAACTTTTCTGGTGACAGACTAATAATAGGGGGTTACTCAAACATGTGTGAATGAAAGAAAACACATCTCCAGGTACGCCTATCACAATAACAAATTCTGAACCACGATATATTGATACAGAGAAATATTGCGATAAATGATAATACAGAAACTACTTTATGCCACTGATTAAGATTCAAATAAAGCAAAAAAGCAAATGAAACCATTTTAACCAGACATTATTATCAAAAGGCATGAGCAGCAACAAGTGAATAGCAGAATAAACTTATAATTAGGCATAACAGTGACTTATTCAACCCTCCAAAACTCACAAGTCAATTTTGCGTAATATAGGACCTTTAAAGATGGTCTTCTATAAAACAAAACAAAAAACAATCTATAACCTTGCATTCTTGCGAGACTGTAGAAGTTAAAGCATTCCCCTAGATCAGGGGTCGGCAACCTTTTTTATCAAAAGAGCCATTTGCCCCCTCTTCCTCAAAAATGTTTATGTCTGGAGCCGCAAAAAATAAGAGAGCTTATAAACTTCTAAAACTTTTAATTCTTATTCAAATTCAAACAGTTGTAACCACTGAATACAACAAACTAGCCCACTTTAAAAATAATATGTTTAACAGTTACAATTCCACGCATGCTGCCGTCCTCTTCAGGGTTTTTGCGCAGCAAGCCAGTGATCAATCGAAGCACCTTAACATACAAAAAAACTTGCATCAGCTCGGAGTCTGAAATAAAAATAATAATATAATAATAGTTTATTAAATTATGTTGTTCTTACCTTTTTAGTGGGACTTCTGGGTCTGCACTTCGCTGCAGATCTTCCCTATATCAGGGCTGTAAGTTGTGACTTTCATTTTCAAGCAGCACTGTAGAGTCTCATTAGTGAGACGGGAGCGGTATCTGGACTTAATAAAGTTCATGCTTGAGAAAACTTGCTCACATAAGTACGTTGAGCCAAAAATGGACAGGACCCCAGATGCGCACCTTTTCATGTTAATATAGGTGTCAGGAATGGCACTCCATGTTGCAAAAATAAGTTTGTCGGGTCGGGGTAGTTTTTCCATATCGCTCCATTTGTGCTCTTTAGCGAGCGTAGCTCTCTGACGGGCGACTTCTTCAATATCCGCTGACAGGGATTTGAACTTGCTAACCCACAAATCTTTATCCGCTATGTCGGCCAGTTCGAGTTCTAGATCAGGCTTACTTACTCCTGTGAATGCAGATGTGTTTAGCAGGGACGGGTTGCTGTCTAGCGGTGTGACAGGAAAAGAAAGCGTCTGTTTCTCCTTTCTGAATTCACTGAATCTTTCTCCAAATGCAGCTTGTATTGCAATAATGGCTCGGTGAAAATAATCACAATTTATGTGATTGTTGGCTTCTTTGAACTCTCTTAGGAAGGGGAAGTGAGAGAGTGCGCCTTTCTGGACATCTCTGGTGAACACTGTCATCTTGCACTCAAATGACAAAACCTCCTCCAGCATCTGCAGGGCTGTGCTTCCCTTTCCTTGGAGATTTTTATTCAGCATGTTCAAGTGACTTGTCATATCCACCATAAAGTAAAACTTTTCCAGCCAATCTGGGTCTTCCAGTTCAGGATAGCTGAGGCCTTTGCTTCCCAAGAAGGTTTTCACGTGTTCCAGACAGGCAGCGAAGCGTTTCAGCACCTCTCCCCTGGAAAGCCACCGGACTCTGTTGTGCAGCAGGAGATTTGAATATGTGTTTTCCACTTCTTCTAATAATGAACAAAATTGTCGGTGGCTTAACCCGTTCGCAATTATTTTGTTCACTATCTTGATAACAAGGTTCATTACTTCCACACATTCAAGCGGAAAAGTTTGTGAGCAAAGGGCTTCTTGGTGGATGAGGCAATGAAACGTCATCAGATCTCGGCCGAGTGACTTTTGAAATAAATTCGCAAAGCCCTTCTGTGCTCCTCTCATACTGGGCGCTCCGTCAGTGGACACTGACACTAGGTGAGTGGTGTTTATTCCTTTATCTTTGAGACAACTCACAACAGCCTCACAAATGTCCTGCCCCCGCGTTTGGCCCTTTAGTGGTATGAGTTCAATCAGCTCTTCCTGCAGCCCATCAGAGTTGACATACCTGCATAATAGAGCTGTCTGCGCCACGTCGTTTACATCAGTTGACTCATCACAGGCAATTGAGAATGCTTGAGCTGAATTGATGTCATCAATTTGCTTATTGCTGATGTTTGCTGCCATTTTTATGGTCCTGTCTTTAACTGTCTTAGCAGAGAGAGGCATTTCTTTAATTTTCTGGACAATTTCCTGTTTGTTTTTAAAGTTGGAGAATAGATGCTCTGATATTTTAATAAGCGTTTCTTTTATGTATTCTCCGTCTGTGAACGGCTTCCCGCTCTTTACTATCTCCTGAGCTGCCACAAAACTAGCAGTTGTAGTTGACTGTGGAGAGCTGATCCATTTTTTGAAAGATAGTTTTCTCTCTTCAGCTTGACGTTGGAGTTCCGAAATTGCTCTCTTTCGCTCATCTTCGGTTGGGTATTTTTCAGCAAATGCTAAGTGCTTGTTTTGAAAATGTCTTTCGACGTTAGATTTTTTGTTGTTTGATAGTTTCTCGCTACATATAAGGCACACAGGTAATCCCGCGTCGTTGGCGGTGAAGGCAAACGCACATGTCCACGCTGAATTAAATTCTCTATTTTCTTCTGACACTTTTCTTTTTTGGGCTCTTTTCATTGTTACGGTACTCGGGTCTTCCAAAAACAGCTAGCTAACAACTAAATTCGAAGGCTGTTGACGTTACGTTACGTTACGTTTTCAATCTCATTGTGAGTATGTATGTATGTATATATGTAAATTGTACATATGAATAGTGACAACAAAAGGCATTCTAGTATCAATTCAAACTCCAAGGTAATCGTGAAACAAAATGAACGTATAGTGACAATATATAAATAACAAATAAATTAAGATATAACCTTTATTGATTTCCGTGTTTTTTTGTCATGGCCATCGGGAGCCACTACAAGGAGGCTAAAGAGCCGCATGCGGCTCCGGAGCTGCGGGTTGCTGACCCCTGCCCTAGATGCACAAAACTCTCTCTTAGACACATCCTCTCACTGCTTTGTAAAATTAGGTGATGCACAAATTGCTATGTGCTTTTGCAATGGCAGACTGGGAGACAGCACAGCGCTCGAACAGTACTTTATAAACAAGTGCAATGGAGCATAATTATCAAACAAGTGTATAATATATCAAAGGAAAGGCAGCTTAACTCTTTAATTACTCCAGATACTATTGTATGAACGTGATAGAAAAGGCAGTGTTGTACATTGTGTTGTACATTGATATGATTGATTATGTTTGGTGGTGAAGACTTGTCTAATCTTTGGGACATTGATGAGTTACATAAGTTGGAAGATAAAGTAATTTAAGGTTGCGTGATTGGGCAGTGTCGCTGTCATTCTAAAAAATCTGTGCTGAAATTAGGTTGTCATAAACTGTGTAAAGTGTCTTCACAGTTATTTTATATTTTGCATTATAGATGTGATTAGGAGGGATGGGATGAGCTCTTGTGCGTGAGATCAAATTGCCTCGAGACTGTGTGCACACTGGAAAAATGATCCTGTGAGATTTGATCCTCTGTCTTTGTCTTTTTGGAAATGATCCTCAAAGAGATATTTAGACCTTCATCCGTAATAACTTAATTTAGTGAGAAAGAAGAGAGTGAAGCGCTCCTCTAGCTGTCTTTCTGCACCATGCGCTCATAACACAGGCAACAGTGGGGGAGAGGAGCTAGAATGATGCAGAATAAAGTCCAGTTTTGGTCTAATCATTTAAATAATAAAAATAAAGTGTAATAAACATATTGTCTATTAAGTATATTGTAATAATCCATAGTGATGCATATGCAGATTTACACTGGTGTTTAAATAGGCCTATGTGTTTAAAATATATGCATTTAAGTTATTAAAAGCAGATGAAAATGACTTAATTTGGTCATTTTTATAACTAGATCATATTATTGTAAATTATTTCAAAATCTAGTCTTGTTCTTGTGGACCCGAGCTCGCGTCTCATCTCCTGAAAATTCTGTCTCGGCCCACCCCTAGTAATTAGAGGTGGATAATGTTAACGAAACAGTCATATATTTACAGTATGCTATTTCAGTTCATTTGAATATTTGAAAAGTATATTTTGAGTTTGTTACACAGCGCAGAAGTCTCATCTTCTTTTTGGTGGAAACAGCAAAAGTATATGTCATTAAAGGTCATGTTAATATTACATTAATTGGTAGCATTTCATTTTATAGAACAGCGTAGTAAAAGGATGGAAATGGTACTTAAAAGAGTCATCTTGGCAATAATGATAATAATACATAAAACTTGTATAGCACTTTTCATAAAATAAAATACTAAAATACTGAAATATCGATATATTGTGATACTAAATTTGATGATGCAGGATTGTTCATGGGCTGGTGTAGCAATATATCGCCATGAGAATTGTTTGGTATATTTTACAAAATATTTTTGTGACAGCTACAATTTTGATGTTTGTTCAGATAAAGGAAACTTGCAATACATTTTTACTAGTCACAATTTGTTTATTCCATATTGACTTTGCAGAGGTGGTTTAACAAATAAGTACTGTTGTTAAAATGTATTTGATTCTTAAAAATAGTGATATATTTCAGAATATCATTTGCACTATATCGATTATGTGTTGTCATATTGTGGTATTATTGCCAGAAAAAGCCATGTATCGAGTATTGTATTGAATTGTGAAGGACCCTGTGATTCCCTACTCAAAGACACTTAAGACAGTTCAAGACGGACAAAAAACAAACAATAAAACAGAAGAGGCAGGGAGTTCCAAACGGTGGGGTCTCTGGAGTCCTCCCAGGTCTTGTGTTTAGTCCCAATGGGGGGAGGCAGGAGCTTGAATTGGATGCGCTGGGGGGATGGGGAGTCAGTGGAGATCTCTGAGGACAGGGGTGATGTTTTCACAGGAGGAGGTGTGAGTGAGGAGGTGGGCAGCAGAGTTTTGGATGTACTGAAGTGTAATTGAGGAGTTTGGATGGTAAACTGTAGAGCCGGCTATAGCAGCAGCAGCAGCAGCAGCAGCAGCAGCAGCAGCAGCAGCAGCAGCAGTAGTAGTAGGGAGGTGAGAAAAGCATGGGGGAGGGTTTCAGCAGACTGTGGGGAGGACGGGTGGTGGCTATAACCAGTATTATGGAAACAGAACAGTTGAATAATATGATTTAACCTCTAAAACTCTAACCAAGAATGAAAACTGTCCACATGGAATAAATAGTCATATAAGATAAGATAAGATATCCTTTATTTGTCCCACAGTGGGGAAATTTCAGTGCAAACCTGACAAAGTCCATGTTAGGGTTGTAAAGGGATGGAAAATTCCCAGAAAATTTTGAGAAAGTTTCTGGAAATTTGCCATGGAAACATTAGGATGGAAATTTTGGGAATTTTCAAATCGGTAACTTTGCACAGGAATTATTGTAACAAAAATATAAACATTTTATTTTGTCATCTGCAGGCATTATTGCAAAAGAGAGATAATTCTCTTTGATTTATTTATCAGAAGAACTTATACTTTCTTTTATTGAAAAACAAAACGTGAATGTTTGCTAAAATGTTGCTTACAGCTCCAACTCCAAAAAAAAACAACAACTCTGGTCTCAAAAACTCAAAGCCTTATTTCTAGTTATTTCTAGTTTCTCAAGCCTTATTTTTGCTTGTTCTCCATTCTGCCAAATTCTTTCAAGCTTCTTCCTGAACCTCAATGTCCTCAGTGTTCACTTCCTCAACGTCTGACTCTTCTTCAGTATCTGTGTCTGTGTCCAATCTTGTTGAGGATGACTCTGTGTCAGACTCAAAGAGCCTGAGGTTTGCTTCAACCATCAACTTTGATGATTCCCTATTTATTCCCAGTAATTCCTGTTAATTCCTGAAAATTCCCTTCTCTAGTCCATGTACAACTATTTCCATCTTATCACCATATTATCATATTGTGTCAGGGAAGGCTTGTCAAATTGAATTTGAAAGATAATTTATGCATTTTGGGCATTTTTGTGTCTCATAAAAACGTATTTTGTACAGAATGTATCTTGCCTTAAGGATCCAAGTTGCTTTACTAACCACCTCCAAACTCTGAAACAGACAAAAAGATGCACAAAATGACTTGTAGTTAAATGACGTGGAACTGAACGGTCACAGTTTGTCTTGGCCATTTTCTTATTAAATGAATACTGGGTGGACCGGTAATAGAGCCATGCTAAAGGGAACATGGCAATAGCGGGTCATACTGCCATTGCAATATTCAGCACTGAAGAACTCTGGTCTCCTTGGTTACAGCCGCTCTCTGGAAAAGTCATGTTTTGTATAAGAGAAGATAAGTAGACGTCTGAACTATAGGGATTGTGTTACATTGCCGAGGTGAAATAGGTTTAGGTTTAAGCACAAGTCACATAATAACAATTGCTCAGATGGGGGCAGCTGGTAATATTGTCAGTGCAAGAGATACACTATTTCTTATTCATTTTTAAAACTGATTTTATATATAATTTAAAGCTTCAAATACCACTATGCAATGACACTTCTATGATAGGACTGGGTGATATGACCTAACAATTAAACACAAGCATTACTGTAAACTGGGTTGCCTCACAAATTCTTTCTTATATGGATCAATCACTGTTTATTTCAAAACACCGTGTTTTCAAGATTCAAGATTCAAATCAAGATTTAAAAAGTTTCTTGTCAAATTTACATATTATCATATGAAAAAATTAAATTACGCTTCTCACTCTCAATCAAAGCTAAATTAAATAATAATAATAAAATGAAAGAAATGTTCAAAGATCTTCTTAAGGAGAAGGGAGAGAGTTCAGCATCCTAACAGTCTGGTGAATTAAACTGTTAGTGAGTCTGGGGCAGGAGGCTGAACAATATTTCAATATTAATCCTCTTAAAATATAAATAAATAAATAAATAAATAAAACCACTGGGGGTGTGCATTGTCTTGAGTGTGATGATACGATACATATCATATGTATGTCACCATTCGATATATCACGATATCCCAATACTAACACAATGGATGATATACTGTGATTTATCAATAATTACTTCTAATAATATTGTTAACTACACCTTCACAAGAACCAAATTGTATGACATATCATTCATCACCTTTTTTAAATCATGAGTACAGTGAATGCAACTAATCAATTTTAGTGAAAAATATTTAAAAAGTGAATTCAGATACATTTTGAATTAATTTGAGAACTGTGCAATGAACTATCACGATATATCACTGAATTGATTTTTCTTACACCCCTAAAAACCACAGACTTTAATCATTGCCATTTGTCTATGATAAAATATTAATTTATTTATGTTGTAAAGCTTTAAAACATGGATTAGAGGATCTCAATTAGAGTGTTAAGCTCATTCTTATTGTGTTATTTATAGATTAAATCAGTCGGGTATTGATCAAATGAGGTTTGATTTCTTCTTGTGCGCAGCCAGGAGAGTTAGTGATGTTGCAGAGTCAGAATTTCTTATCTGTCAATATGTCACAGCCACATTGTCGCTTGTTCGTTCGGTCTCTGAATGACATGCAAATGATGCAGTACTTATAACTTTCTCTATAGAATATAATAAGACAGTTGTATGGCTACACACTGAAATGCTGAAATACACAAACCTCACTGTTTTATAACATGAGAATTAAAAGCCCCTGTTTTCCCCATGTATTTGTGTTTGAGCAAAATGTGTCTTGCCCCAATTCAGATATCCTCTCTTTTTGAGGTCAAAATATGTCTGCTGCATTTTATTATCTCTTAATCAGGAAGTGACGGCAAAGCTCTGTCCCATTCGCTGGAAGCTGTGAAAAGCGCTTATAAACTGAATAGGTAAGGTAAGGTAACTTTATTCATATAGCGCTTTTCACAGACACGTGAAATAACTTTGAACCCTACAAGCCATTTACAATGAACTAGCTCTGTTTTTCACATTTTTAAGGCAGTAAAAACCAGCTACAGTGCCTTTGACTCATGATCTTTATGTGCTTCTCTCTGTCCATGTATTGATTTTGATTTTCATGTATTTTTTAAGATGTACAAAGAATGTATTGTTCTAAGAAAGTAATCAGATGGGAATTTGAAACATGAAAAAAATCCTTGTTCTAAATGTCAGATGGTGGTATAAATGGTGCTGTTAAAGGTGTCTATAGGCTTTAAGAGGATGCTGTATTGATATGTATGAATATAACACCCTTTGTAAGCACTGTAACGGGGGAGCTGTGTGGCTGCTTCAATCAGTGTAGCCTCCTAAACACTGTGAACCTGTTGTATGTGAGGTCTGTACAGTAGTACTGCAGTCCATATATGGTTTTCTGCTCGATCAGAGTCATTGATTATTTCAATCATTGCAATCTTAAACATTACGAGGGTTTATCTACTATTTGGCTATAGTTTGAAATACATGCATTTGTCTCATCTGTCATGGCCATTCTTCTTAGTTTAATCACATTGGTTCTGTATTGCACAATGTATCATCATTTGTCAAAAATCTATACTGCATCATATTTGCACTATCGCAGTATTGGGCAGTGTGAAATGAATCCATCAACTGTTACATGGAATTGATATGGAAGTTAATCTATATTATATCTGACAAACATCTTTTGTATAAATTATAATTTTTCTGTTAAAGGTACACTTTGTAATTTTTCTGGAGGGATGCCTGCTAGCTGCATGTTTCCATGGAGATGTAATGCCCTGACAAACACATGCATTACTGTAAGCTGGCTTGCCTCTCCTGCATACTTTTAATGTCATACTGTGGGAAATGCCAGGCAAAGCAATAACATCTCTGTAAAAACAAGCTGGTGGTGCACCTTCCAAAACTCCGCACTGGTCTCTGAAAGTTGTGAAAGATATTGCAGTGGATAATTAATAAAACAGTAAATATCAAGTACAGGGCCTTTAAAGGGTGACAAAATGAGCTAATCTTACCTTTTTATCTTTCTCTCTGTAGTAGATACAGTGACCACATACAACACTCATTTCCTTGGAAACCACTTTGTGTCAAAAATACCATTCGTTTAATAATGCAGGACATGGCTTTGGTTTTTCCAAGAGCTCTTTGCTCCTCTGGACTGGGCTCATTTCCTGTGGAAGTAACTTGAGCAAATGAAAAGCATTGGCATTGATTTAATGACTAGTTTGAGCTCAATACAGGCAATCATCTGTGTCTCCCTATCTGCAACCCTCCACTATTTCCTTTCTTAGGCAATGTGACAGTGAATAGACCAGAGACGGTTCAATACAGTTCAGTGTGTAAAACCAGTGGTCTCCAGCGTTTCTAGCACCTGCAAATGTTGGATGCATTTAAAGTGGATAAACACAATCTTTATAGAACTAAAATGAAAGGAATTCTATGAAGAAACAAACACCACAAAACCTTAACTCATTCAGGATTGAACCAGGATTGAACCAGGATTACACTGGGTCCTACCAGGATTAAACCAGGACTAAGGGTGCGTTTGGTTATAAACTGAGATCATTTTAGACATGATGTGGACTTGGTTTGGTCCTGTTCTTCTCCTTGTTTACTCTACTCTTGGCCTAAGTCCAGGTTTAGTTTCATATTTAAATCCCATATGTAATATACATATATTGAATGTATTGAACGTCCCCTCAGGTTTTGTCTAGGTTTATGAACCAGGCTAAACCAGGATTTAAAGATTGGTAATTTACTTCTTTTGGGCATTAACTGCTAACACGTAACAGTCAAGTCACTCCTCCTTCAGAGCGCTACCACAGCACAATAATCATGCATCTGACATCAGGTTTGTCAAATTGCTGTGTATAGTTTTACATCATGCTTTTGTATATTTATGGAGAATTGTCGTTTCGGAGCATGGGTGACGTAGGCTTGTGGGCTGAGCATTGGACAAAATCTTACAGCTAAATGTAAGGAAGGTTTGAAAAGGGTAATACACAAGCCTCTTCAGGGACGCTTTTGTTGAGGGAACAAAGCTCCAAAAAATACCCCCTTTTTTCATTAAGCCAGGACTATAGATGTTGGTTAAAGTACAGATGGTTAAAAAGTAGTTCTAAATCAGGACTAAACCAGACAAATTAGGATCAAATAACATGCAAACCAAGACTAAACCAGGAGTAAGCAACAATTTACCCATGAGTCTCTACAGGACAAAAGGAGAGCACAAAGCTAGGACTAAAACTGTGCTAAATTAAAAAAAGTTCTCTTTAAATTGATCTCCAACTTGAACTTTTAAACAGAAATACATTAATTTGAAAATTTTAATCCAAACTGCTCTTGAGCGCCCTCTCACACCACATTTTGAATCCAGTGTCTCACACTCGTAGATTATAAATCGCATTAGGAGGAGTGGCGTTTGTTTAAAAGACCTATGGAGATTTGTAGCGCCACAGCCACCCACCACACACCTACTGTAGAGAAAGCAAGAACGCGAGAGGAGAGAGAGGGAGGGAGGGAGGGAGGAGGAGAGGAAGGGAGCCGCGTACAGACAAGCCAGAAGAAAACAAATCAAGTGCCATAAGGCATTTGAAATGAGCTAGTTGAGGTGTGAAAGGAAAAGCGATGTTGAACAAAAGACCGAGTGGAGGAGAGTGAGAGAGGGACGATCTTTGGAGAGTTGCGCCGCGAGTCCGCTGGCTTTTTTTTTTATTTTTTATTTTTTTCGAGTTGCGAGAGTTGACTGAAGCCTAAACAAAAGAGGAGAAGAAGAAGGTTTGAAAAGGAGAAGTACAGAGGGACCTTGAGCCATGGAGGCGAGGAAGCATCGTTTTAGGAAAGGGAGGAGTGCCACCTTCAGTATAGACGGGTTCAACATCACTATAGGTAAGAGTCAATGGAGTTTTTGCATGCGAGGAGAGGAAGAGTCTGAACAAATACATCTTAAACCATGTCACATTCAGTGATTCTTCTATCCAATGCAAGTCCTCCATGGAAACAGGAGAGAGGCAAAGCTAACGGGGAATTCATCGTAGCAGTATCCGATAATACTTTATAATAACTACATTATTTATAGTCTTAATCAAGCATGAAAGAAGCATGAAATCATAATGAAAAAAATAGTTTCTTAACAATGCTTCAGGCTTCAGTTTAAGATAGATATATAGTCTTCATGCTTTATTAAGGTTAATTAAAGTATACTTGTTATAAATTGTTACCCAGAATTCCTACACAAAGTAATTCAAAGTACTTTACAGAGCAAGAGGAGTTTGTTTGATTGACAATACAATGTTAACAGATAAACAAGTCAGTAAATGCACATAAAGATTAGATTTAGGAGAGAGCTTTATTTCTTATTCAAAGCTGATGTTGTGACGTCTCCAGGATTCGCTCCATTGTCTTGACAACCAGTGTGGCACTTTTTGAATGTGCGTGTGTGTGTATGTGTGTAATTTAGTGTTTTGTGTAGCGCTTGTGAGAAAAAAGTAATGAGCGAAGGAGGAAGAGAGAGAGAGAGGGAGCTGGAGTGTGAGAAGAAGGTTAGAAAATAGAAATGCTCTGGATAAGACAGCGGAGGAATCAGGGGAAGTTTGTGAAGTTGGAGTGAAGTGTTTTTTACTGAACAGCTTTTAAAGAACTGCCTCTAAACTTGTGACAATGTCAAATTTAGATTCAACTTAATCAGACTTTAAAATACAATGTGCTTTTAGGTTGTTTTAGCTCATGCTGTTGTAACTTAAAAGCAAACTAGCTTATAGAGGTGTCAAAATAGTTGAAGTATCAGAAAAAATTCATGCAAAGGAAAAAAAAGTTGTAGAGTTCTTGAATAGTTTTGGAATAGCCAACATGCTAAACCAGTATTTCACAAACTGTGGTACAGCTCCTTCTAGAGTCACAGATACGTCTAATGTTTTCTTAATTTTGGGTAGTTTCATGGTCCAAACTGCTGTGGCAATGATGTAGGCCAATTTTACGCCTGAGTTAACCCAAATTTAGACTAAAATAGTCCAGACTGGGTGATACCCAGAAAGCTAAACATATTCTAAAGATGTACTTGGTGTGAAAAGTTTGAGAACCTGTAATTGCATGGAAAATTATAGACTATATTATAAATAGTGTGTGCTTTTCTTATCATTGTGGTGCTGAAATTTAATATCAAAATTTAGTTTGACATTTTAATAATATCACACGTGTCTAATATATGAGGACAGACAGATTCATTTTCATTGACTTTTTAGATTCTACCTACAGGTTTTCTTAAATATGCACTGTACAACTTTTCTGGTGGACGGCCTGTCGCCTGCTTGTCTCCATGGAGATGTTAATGCTTTACCTGGATTGTTCCATGGTATGACATTAAACACATCTATCTAGCATTTACTCATTACAAGTATTTCTACTACTCAAAAATAAAATAATTCTCTCTGTGAACTGGCCTCTCCACAGATCTGGCCTGTAATGTCGCCCATAGTCGTCTTTCTTGCGATTGATAGGTTCAATCTCTACCGTGGAACATTATAAACAAAGAAAAACTGCTTGAAGACAAACTTTATTGATCCGCAAGGGAAATTACTTGGACACAGTAGCTCACCTATCGCAATATAATATAATAACAAAGAAAAAACATATCGATGGATAGATAAATTCTAAATAAGTAGCAAAAAAGTTGGCAAGAGACAAGTGTCAGATAAGTAAATGTGACGAGCAGGTGACGGAACCTCCACCAGAAAAGTGGCGAAGTGCACCTTTAATACAACATGTTTTTTGGTAAATGGCTGATTTGTTGCCAGAGATTCTGTTTATTTTGCACATGCTTCAGCCAACAGCTCCAATAGTGTACATAAAAAACATACATAGTTGAAATAATGCCTATGAAAACCAGCAGATATGAAATTGGCATGGGTCCATCTTAATCTTAGGCGAGGGTAAAGTGTAATTGACCTGTTGCCACGGCGCTCAGTGAGTTCACAGCAGGTGTCGTGGTCCAGGTGACACCCAACATCTGCTCCTTATCGTCACAGCCAAAACTGCCCCATATAATGCCCCTATAATGTATGAGGGAGACTATGACCCAGAAAAGTGCTTAAAAATGCCTGTATAAAAGTCTTGGTTGGGGTTCAAGTATAGGACAAAGCATGAATGCGTCATTTTAATCATTTTAATTTTGTTTTAATTATAGACGATAAACTCAATGTTCTCATTTTGAATATTTCCAGAACAGCATTTGCAATATTATTCATTTTTCAATATTAAATCAAATCTAATTATTCAGATTTTATTATGGAATAGAAAGTTCACTTTATTGCACATGAAAAGACCATGTAATCAATAAGGACATATTTCTTTCAGTTTCCATGAGTAATATAATATCTCACTGTAGATCTGTAAACCAAGAAGAACTGAGCCTGAGTTAAACTTTATGTTTATTGCATTTTCTAAACAAAAAATATACAATTACCAGCAGTTCTCAGTTTGCTTGCTTTTCTTGTTCATTAAATTGTGACTCACTTTCCACAATTTTAACTTTCAACAATACTTTTGACTAAAACATGATTTGCAAATCCTTCATAATATATGAAACTAAAAGAAAATTCTCACAACACATATCTGATCTTCCTTTTACAGCATTTTAACCACTTCCTCTACAACAGACATCATGAGGACGACCCACTTTTATCACTGCCCCACAAGTCAAGATTGCATATCACAAATAGTCAAAGAGACATAGGGCTGACCTGAAAAAACATACATAAAACATCAATGCCTGTGTGCTCTCAGGTACATTTAATACTGAATTGTATTTAAAATTACCAGTGCAAAATTACTCAGCAGTTAAGTTAAAAAATATTTCCAGTGACAAATTAGAGATGAACTGAATTATAGAAGAAAATGAAGAATTATGTACCGGTGCTAAACTTGCTTTGTTTGTAAAGGTGTAAACTACATGATTAGCGGGTTTTTACACAATAAGACCCCATGGTGAGATATTTTGTTGTCAGCTTGTGTGATCTGCCAACTCCTGGTAAAATTAGCTTTAACTGTAACTTGTATCATATTTTATTTTTGTCACTGAAAGATAAATAGTAATTTTTCTGCTGGAGGTTGCCTGAAATGTGCCATAGTATATAGCACTCCACCAGGAAAAGTTACAGGTCAGATCTGCGGAGGCATGACCTAGCCCAGTTAAGAATTTTGTGTTTTTGAGAAATAAGTACACCTGTAATTCAATAAAGATAAAGTGATAGGTTTGATGATATACTGCGAACATTCCAGGCAAAGTAATAACTTCTCTGAGGAGACAAGCAGGTGGTGAATCAGAAAAGTTATTAAAACTGGCTCTTATACAAACAGGTCGTGTTGTCTACTGTATGTAACGACTTCAGACCTAATCTATCGTGTCAAAAAGTGATTTATTTTTAAACCTGTGGGCTCCTGTGTGGCTGCGTGGGCGGTCTTTGCACTCGGCACTTGTTCAAACTAATATTTTCATGAGGAGGCAACTTTTTTAGCTTTTTAATGTTATGAATTCCATTGAGCGGTTAAGACAAACTGGAAATACATGTCGGTAAAGATTTACTTTTGACGGAATAAGGTTGTGTGGAAAAATATTATCTACCTGATCGTGCAAAGAATGTTGTAATAGCTGCAGACTAGATTATCTCTTTGTGCCACTGGCCTTGTGCAACAAACACACACTCTGCTTTTCATCATTTTCTGTGAGACGACCTGATGCTTTCTTGTGTACTTGCAAAGGAATGTTGCGGAAAAGCACATTTTTCTAATAATTTGAACAATTATTAGAAAAATGTGCTTTTTCAGTCTTCATTTTTTAAAAACTCCACCAAAACATACTAAGATTTTATTGAAAGCTGAAATGAATGGTTGTGCAACATTGACACTGACCTGAGAGAAGTTAATTTATTGAAGCAGGATTTATGCTGATTGAAGGATTATATATGAGCCCCGTGTATTCATGTAAGAAATTGAAACATAAAATATTAAATGTGCTTTACTTATGCTCCTTTAATGTTCCTTAGAGATGTTATTGCTTTACACAGATGTTCCACAATATGACATTAGTTGATATTTATTCATCCATGTGTTTTATGGCTCAAAAATACCTTGAAAAACACACATTCTTACCGCGTCAAATTAGCCTCTTCACAGATCTGAACTGTAACTTTGTCTGGGGTCGTCACCTGCTTGTCTCCTAGGAGATAGATAGGTTTAATGCCACACCAAGGAACATTCCTGGCAAAGCAACGCCATCCCTAAATTGTCAGTTGCAGAAAAACTACAGTGGCCCTATGTTGTGTTCACTGTAACTGTGATATGATTTGTCTTTTTGCTGCTAATATTTTTTCAGAAAAATTTTAGCAAGTGGTGTCATTGCTCAACCCCAAAGACTGTTCTCCATTGAAATAACTTAAAAGCCCTATATTACGCTATTTTCTGATCTACATTAGAATATTGTTTCCTCATCAAAATCATACCTGGAGTTGAGTTTAGTTTCATTCACCAATGTTTAACACACAAATCCTGCATATTTAGGTTGTGTACTTCTCTCAGAAAGTGTTTTAAACTCCTTACATCTTCATTTCAGCTCTGCCCTCCCTAAAGATAAAAATGTACTGTAGCTGTAAATGGAAAATGACCAGTACTAATAATGCAGGATTACTCGAACGTGTGACTGAAACAAAACACAACTCCAGGTATGTTTTTGATGAGGCAGCATTCTGAGACGTTTAATGCCATGAGACTAACATGGTAAGTTTGTTGAGCCATCCATCCATCCATCTTCTCTCGCTTAATCTGGCTGGGTCGCAGGGGCAGTTTGCTGCCCAATCCTCATAGCACCTGACCCTCCTATGAACCCCTCTGCAGGTGGTGAGCCCACAGGAGGGTGGACATTATGGTCCTTGATGTTAGTTCATAGGGGTGCGGGCAAACCGGAGTACCCGGAGGAAACCCATCCAGACACGGGGAGGAACATGCAAACTCCACACAGAAAGGCCCGGGCGACCCGGGGATCGAACCCGCAACCTTCTTGCTGTGAGGCCTGAGTGTTGCCACAGTGTTGCAAAACCATTTTGCTAACTCATAATTTTCAATTTGTCTTCATTCGTTATAACACTGTTCTTCCGTTGTCCACTGTTAGACACAGGCACACTCATTTAAACCTTTAGTTGTTTTTGTTTCCTTTTAGTAATAAGTAACTCCTTTTTTATGGTTTATTTTTGCGTGGCTGTGCGGAGCCTTATCAGTCTTGTCAGTCCAACCTGCATTGATTGGACGATAAACCCATGAGGGATAAGGACTACAGCTTCAAAAGAGGAAGCCCTTAAATATACAACAATACAGACCTTAAAAGCGTTGTTAGCCCATTTTTACAACCCCATATAGACAGGAGGCTTTGGATTTTCCGCTCTCGTTGCCAGATCATTTTTATATCATCATCATCAGCAACACGTGGCTCGAAATGCGGTCGCCATGGAAACCCCCAAGTGTCACAATCAATGGGTTGATGCTGCGCCCAGGTTTTCCTCCAATCGCCTCCTCCCAAGCGTGACTCCAGCGCTCTCTCCGCTCATTGACCTAGCTGGACTCCTTGTATTCAGTGGGTTTATTAGGAGCTCACTGTAGACTGCAGACAAACAGCTTTGGCTCTGCTTTCCCACACGCACAGATGCCTGGTCACGTCAAGGTCCCTGGCTGCCGGTTTAGACTTGTTGTTGTGTGGTTGGCAGTCAGTGGGTACATTTACACGGCTAGACTATATATAAAATAAAGGCCAGTGTGATTTGGGGGGAAAAAAATGTTCCATTGTGACTGATGATTAGATTTATGTTGTGTAAAGTAAAATATTACACAAAACTGACTCTTGTGAGCTTTAAGCCAAGTTATAATGCTGTTACTTCAAAAATGATTGAGTAATCCTTTATTATTAGTCTGTCTACATCTCCGAAGCTCAAAATGCTCTGTGCCACCTTGTGATGTCATGAAGGGGTAGTTAACAGCTGCCTTTACCTTACATTTTACCTGTTTAGTACAGATCGGAAATTTCAGGCCTGAAATGATATACATTATTCTAGTGAAGGTGTATGGAGTATTACCACAGTATTAGTATTAGTACAGTATTACCACATGACATCACAAGGTGGAACAGTGTTTTTTGATTGAGAAGAACTCAGCCTAAATATGCAGGATGATTGTGTTAAACAAGCGTGAATAAAACAAAACAAAACAAACCAGGTGTGTTTTTGATGGGGAAACATTATAACATAGATGAGAAAATAGCATAATATGGGCTCTTTAAAAAGTAGGATTTTGTGCACATTGTAAATAACTACAGGTGCATTAGTATCTGAGAGAAGACCATAGACTGTATAATACAAGTGGAATAAGGGAGTGTGACGTCACCCATAACATTGGGTTGCAGCTAATTGAAGCTCAACGAGGCTAACAGTTATAGCGGCTATTCTGAACCAAGGACCATATTTGGAAATCCGAGCGTAAAACCAAAGAGCCAATCAGGAGCCAGGCTGTTGAAAATAACGCCCCTTCTTGGCACTTAGCAACGAGGCTGTCAATCAAACTGTGGCTCAATGGATTTTTAGAGCAACTATTTCATTTGGAAGAAAATATATAATGAAATTTAAAATAACTCTTTGAATCTTTCACATTTTCTCTTTTATATGTCTATACACCACATTAGTTTGCTTTTTTGTGTGCAGAATTTCCCTTGTCAAAACCTGTGAACAATCAACGGAAACTGATTGCTTACATCATTTGTTTACGTGACATTTCAGTAATCGAATCAATCCAGAAATCGGACAATGAGCTGATTTTTATGTGCGTGTAAACATACGCATAGTTCTGAATAGGGATGTCAAGATACAAGAAAAAATACTTAATAAAAGAAACTAGACAGCTGACTTCCTTATCTGATAGCTGCAGATCACACTACTGCTACACATCGCTGAAAATGAAAGTACAGAGCAGTGGGTTTGTGTCGTTAAAAACCGGGATTGATCTGCAATATGGCGTCTTGAAAATACGTGATTAAAGACTGCTCAAATATGCAAGAATCACTCCAAATACAACTTCGAGAGGGTGAATTAAAGGGGGATTATAGGGGGGAAAAAACATAGTTAGAGAAAAGCTGATTTTGCATAATAGGTCTACTTGAATCGGTAAATTTGAATTAAAGTGTAATTAGTCATCATGTCAGAAAACTAAAAAAAATCATCAGAATTTACGAGTCAAAAATTCTGAATAAGCTATTACAACATTTCTAACTAAATATTTGTATTTTCAGTGTAGTTCTAAAATCCAAATGTAAAGAGCTTTTTTACCTGGCTGTTTATTTCACGTCACAAAATTACTTAATTATTCAGTTTAATTTCATAAAGCTAGATACATACTAGTGAATGGTAATCTATCAAAGTCTATAAATAAAAGCAATTTGGGGTTTCCACTGTTGTTTGCTTATGGAGTCAATCATTCTGAACCAAACTGTGCAACTTGATGTCTTCACCTTTGCATCAGTAACATTCTGCAGTGTGAAATTATGCAGATTTACATGCATACCAATAATCTATCCATTATCTGATTTCTGGGGTTATCACATTTCTGAAATGTCATGTAAACTGTTATATCCGCTGTGAAGAATCTGATTTCTTTCTGACTGTCCACGTCTGTGCATGGGTAACCAAGGCTAGAAATACAACAAAATGATTTAAGAAAGACAAAAGGTAAAAGACTCAAAAGCAGTACTAAATCTGATTTTTGGTCTGCATGTAAACATTACTACTTTTGACCTCCACTCAGAAATCCCTAGTTTGTCATCAGAGCACAAAGTTTTAACGGGATCTTCATCAAATTGAGGAAGAGCTTAATTTAAAGCTGTAAACCAACCAGTATCATCTTGTGTTATTCTAACCAACAAAAGCTTCACATATTTAGTCATTTGGTGTTCTCCTTTTGTGACGATGATCATTGTTTGTCTGACATCTCTTTTCTAATCAAAAATAAGAGACTTGACAACTTCTTTTGTTTGAGAAAGAGTATTTGCTTTTCCCCCAAAATGATTTCCAACTTCTGCACATTCTTTTTGAGTTCCAAAAATACAGTGCTGACTGTCTGCAAGGACAGTCTTCTCCTGACTAAAAATCTGCCATGGTCTGTACAGATAAAGGTCCATGTGCTTCATTGCTCCCTGTTGGCTTATTGGTTGTATAGTATTTGACCAACTAGACTAATATAAAATGAGCTCTTGACATATATAGTTGAAATGGACTGCCACAAATGTTGTCTTTGTAAGGCTCAACGTAAGACATGATTGAAACATCCTTTGAAATTAATTAATCATTGCATTTATCATGATTATCAAGTGCTTTACGGTTCATTATTCATTCACTCCCCCCTCAGTGGTGGTGCTACTATTGTACCCACAGCTGCCCTGGGGCAGACTGATGGAGGCGAGGCTGCCAATTTGCGCCATTGGCCCTTCCGACCACCACCATCACTCACGCACACACCACTTTCATACATAAAAGGGTTAAAAATAACTAAAACTGAGTAATGAAATTAATGTGTGTTAATTTCAGTAATTATTATTATTATTATTATTTTTTTTATTATTTTGAAATACTACATTGACTGGAATAAGCAAAATGCCTTTAACTATGTAATGCAATAATTTGGAGTATAGCTGGGGGCACAACGGTAGAAGGAGGGGGCAGTGCTACAGAATAAACCCTGCAGTTCTCTGATGCACAAGACAAATCATCTGTCCCTTGTATTTCTTTCTTATGTTTGTAAAAAGTTGTCTGTGTCACATCCAAACAATGCTGGTGTTGAGATAAAACTTTTAATATGTTTCTGCGTAAATGTGAATTGGTTAAAGCGAGGTTATGTGTAAATCACATTTTAAAGCAGTAGTTAGCACAGAGCTCTGCTTGTGATTGCTTGAGCTTCAGGTGTCACCACAGACTGTACAGGGTCTATGACAGCGACACAGTTTGAAACATGAGGCGTGTTGCATTTGCATTTGCCGACAGGTACGACGACATAGCAGCATATATCGTCTTTTGGTGACATTTACAAAGAATCAGAAGAAGAATAAGTGTCATTTTTATAGTAATACATCATTTCAAAGGTAAGTGTCAGAGTAAACAAATGCATATAGCATATATAGTTTGGTACTATTAGTTAACATACTGTGAGTGTCCCTGTTTACCCAGGACAGTCCCAGTTTTGAACCCTATGCCCCCTGTCCTCGCAGATTCATCCAAAACCACTGATTTGCCCCAATTTTATATAAGAAATGTTCCAGGTGTCCCTATTTTTGACCAATTTGATACCAGCCAACAATCAAGAGAGGCATAAATTGTCATTTGTTTAGGTAAAATACAGAAAAGCTGCACAAAAATGACCAAAACACAAAGAAAATGTGACTATACTCACTCACATTAGTGTCGAGTGCACAACAATTTTCTTAATTATGCACTTGTTTCACTATTTTATTATTACCAACCAACCCAAACTAGGAATGTCTCAGTTTTTTTCTTTTGAAAATCTGGTCACCCAAAGTTAACATGATTTGTAATGACCTGACTAATTCAGCTATGGAGGAGAGGCTTATGTCTTCATTATCTTATTCACAATAAAGCTAGTCATTATCTGGGATTTTAATAAGAGTTTGAGGTTTACAATGCCAACCATGTAATGTATCTTGATAGATATTTATTTAACTATTGAGAGCAGTATAGAGAAAGGTTGTATAAAAGTATTGAGTCTCATTTCTGTTCAAGGAAGAACATATTTGGCCACATCACAGGTTTACAGATTCAGATCCAGGTGCAGTTCTGTTAATTCCCAGTGAGAATCTCTTAGATGTTTCATACAACAGACATGAAGGCTACTTACTGTAATCCAGTCAGTCTATCTTAAAAAAGGGCAGCAATTTTTTATTAATCAAAAGAGGAAAGCTCACAAGCTCAGAACACCATCCCAAACATGAAATATGAGAAACAGTTTCAGGTCATTCTGCCAAAATACTAAGGACATTTATATGCATTTATTACTAATAAAAGTTAAGCAATACAAAAAAATCTCTCCTTCTCTATTTACGCTAACATATAACAAATACAAGAAAATGATAATATTTACTGACCGACATTATTAGGACTAATGTGAAGGACACTCGCATCTGTTGTCTTTAAGATTAGGACAATAACCATTTTAAACTACACACACTTTTATATTTTAATTATTTAACTTGTGACCATTTACACAGTTTTGTTTGACAGAGAGTCATTCTCAGTGAACTGCATTTGAGAGGTAAAACTTTTCAACTCTTAGTTTGGTGTAAGAAAATGTTGCACTAATGCTTACTAGAACAGCATGATCTTTTCTTTTGTCTGATCTTTGGCTGTTAATGTGAAATCGTGCCACATTTACCACCTCGTAACTTGGAGCAGCTGGAGGAGCTTAATGATGAAATGTTAACACCAAAACATTCTTGAAAGCAGGTTTAGTTAATGAATTCATTATTTCCCTTTACTATTGGCACTGTGGATGACAGAAACTTTGACCTTCTGGCTTCAGTCATCTGCATTTGCATGATGGAGGATGACCGAGTGCATTTAAAAGTGAGGCTCTCCACTAGAGAAGAGGTGGAGAAATGGTTGGAGGATTTTCAGCTTTCCTCAGCTTTAATGTGGAGGAAAGTCAGAAATGATCCTGAGTCAAGGAGGTGTAACACATATAGAGTAAGTGTATGAAATGATAGAATACATGGGCATGGCAGGTTGTGCAGTGTGGTTGCTTGCAAGATCGAATAAATACACACACAAAATATATGATTACGCACAATTAAGCATCTTTTGTACTTATGTATTAAAACAGGTTGAGCTCAGATGCCAACATAAAAGTTATGGGTCTGTTAAAACATCCAAGAACACAAATTGCCCTGCCACCCTGTTCCTTGTGCTCAAGAGGAGCATGGAGGCAGGAGGTCAAGGTAAAAACATGCATCTAAAGTTTAATGACAAATGGTTATTTTTTGATATTCTCAAATGTGCCGCCTACTGCAGGTCCACAGATAAGCACATGGTGGAAAGTTACCTCCTTTATGTGAATTTGAGAAATGAGAACAACCATCGGCTCATCTCAGCAAGAGAGATGTATCGGCTTTGACCGTCGAGAGATTTGAGGCTTTGATGTTTCAGCCTTCAGAGCCATCTGTGGTAGGGCGCAATGGTGCATCAACTGTGCCAGAGATCATATCAGGTACAGTGGAATTTGCTTGTGTCATCATAAAAATATAATGTAAATAAATAATTAGGATGCAAATTAACCTCAGGGGGGCTAGGATTGGGTCACATACGTTTTTTTGTCCCACAGATGATGAATTCAGTCAAGAGGAGGAACTCTTCAGCCAGACCAAGTGTACATCTCTCAATTGTGTCCTATTTTGATACCCACCAGATGACATACTAAATTCCATTGTTCAAATTGATTACTAAATTCAATTGTTGACAGTCTATCCTGGCACAGCAGAGGAGAGTGACACCATAACCACACGGGAGGGTCTGGAGAGGCAGCTAGACAACATTTTTGGCCACCTCAAAATCCGTGCACCCACTGCACCCATTCGGTCCTCTGTTGGCAATTTAGATAAACTCAAAACAGACAGTGTGCTGCATTCAGCACTTTCCAGTGTCAACAAGGATGGCCTAAGGCCAACTAAGGTGTGTATGCGACCAAGAGGCTTCCTGCAGTCAAGCACTGCCATTGGTGTGCAGCCCACTGCAGTGGCCAGAAGAAAGGCACCTTTGGGGGGAAGAACTCTTGGGGCTGGCTGGCCACCCATCCAATAGGCAAGGTGAAGGAAAAAGTGTGCCTCACAGCCTTTCTTTTTATGTTCAAGAGAACACTTCTCCAGGGAAACGTCACTAGTGCTAACCCCTGGCAGGACACTGAGGTGCACATGTAAATATTTTACCTAATAATTTTCTCAGTCAGTTCACTTACATCAGTTTGTTTCAGATTTTGCAATCAGATCATTTCAGTCAGTTTGGTTCAGGTTCTTATTGTTCATTTTTATAAATCTATACAAACAACAGAAATACTAATACTGCAGTCTGTGTGAACCCAAAGTGTTTGCAGAGTTCCCACACTGTTGAAGTTCACATGCTAAAGACATTAGCCTGTTGCTCATTAGTTCCATTGGCGAAATAAAACAATCTTCTTACCTTCTCATCTTTTCCATCTTCCGCTGATGCAGATCATGTGTTTCATGTAGCCTTGAAGCTCAACCAATCAGACACAGAGTTTAGTGAACATGGCCATAGTAGGATTGGTAAATTCATAGGCTGGTGCAGTTTTAAGGTTATAGCTGTAGTGGGGAGTTAACATGGTGTATTTGAGTTCATTTTAGTGGACACTGTGTGAACTATCACTTATGTCTTCACAGTTTATTTTGTACATGTTTTGAGGTTTAAGCTCCAAGTGTACATGTTGAAGCTGCAGTTGTGATGTGTAAGTGCAGTGCCAGTGTAATTGCTGCTGTCACGAGTTGGCCGCCATTTTGGGTTGTAACAGCTAGTTACATAGTACAGAGAATATAATAGTACAGTTTTATAATGAGTTTTATAATGAGTATTATTGACACTTGAAAATGAAATATACAATGAACATGTACTATAAATTTATGTGGCATGGAAATTATTATTTGTTAAAGCAGAATAAACCGTACAGTCCTGTGATGCACAAGATGCATCATAGGACATCACAAGATGCCCCTTGTATTTTTTTTTTCAGAGTTTACCTTCTCATTCCTCAAACACGGGAGGGGCAACATCTTCACAAATTGTACATGATACGCCCTAGAAAGAAGCAGACCTATTTGTTACCATTAGGCCTGGATACTGTGGTCTGATCTATGTTATGATGTTTCATAAGAGCTCCTCTGTGGTTTTAAACTTCATGCACCTTCACTAGAATCATTTGGATAATTTTAACCCTGGAAATCTCCAATGAATGACATGACATCATGAGGTGGAACAGCATTTTGAGCTTTGCAGATGTAGACAGACTAATACTGGTTTACTCAAATATGTGTGAATGAAACAAAAAATTTAAGTGAAAGTATCTGGTTTTCTTATTTTGTGGCTTATAATTTTATTTCCTGGTTGGACACAGCACATAAGATATACACAAAGGTAATTCCATAAAACCAAAATCAGTCGATTTATACAATTGTTGGTTTAAATAATAGTCATGATTAGACTAATTTAAAAAGAAGACAACACTTATTTTATTAGAATGTGGTTTAAACCACTAGAAAAAAGCCTTCCTTTTGTCTAAATAGTCTTTTCATTTTGGATGGTATTTTCTGTGTTGATGACGTAGGTAGAGGGATTTTATTTTAGGGCTCACAGTTACTTCTTGTATTTTTGTACTTTTCAATTTTTACTTGATGTAAACTATGATAATCTTTTAACACAGATACTATACCACCAAACCAAGTAATAATTAGTCCTAGCACAAACAATAGAAAGGTATAGTCTAAGAAATAGGCTAATCCTTCATTAAACCTTCACTTTTTTCCAAAATAGTCAAAGTGTGAATGAACCAGTCTCACCTCAGGCATCATTACCTGTTATTTACACAGACATTACACATGCTCAATTTGTGCTTCTCCCAAAAGGCTGCTGCAAAGTGGCTAATCCGTAGTATTCTTGTGTAAATGATGTGTGAAAAGCGCTATGTTCTCAAGTTTTTTCCTGATTTAAGGTAGACACATGTACATATGTGGTCACTGGATGTTGTGTTGACAATGACATTACTTTGTTGGAACAATGTTTGAAATTAAATGTATCTTAGAATATCTCTGGTGAGGGATTGCCAAGTGATTGTCTCTATGGAGATGTCATTGTTGTGTCTGAAATGTTCCACAGCATGGCATCAAACGGATCTGTCCTCCATGGACAGTGTTAGGTGACCAAAGTTAGAGGTCAGATCTGTAGAAAAGTGACTCCACACACTGTAAAAATGTTTTTTTCAAGGTATATTTGAGCAATAACCACTTATAATTGGCTGTTGTACGCAGAGCCTATTGAATAAGTGCAAAACATATAATAATAATAATAATAATAATACATTGGTTTTATTTAGCGCTTTTCACGGTAACACAAAGACGCTTCACAATGAGGTAACAATAAAGCAAGGACAGAACAGAACATTATATACCTTTAATGCCATACTGTGGAACATTCCATGCAACGTACTAACATATCCATGGACACAAAGAGGTGCAGATCGCTTTTTAGGTAAGAGGTGTCAAAGCACAATCAATTTCAGCTACAGATGCGCTTTTATTATTTCAAATTTGAATACAACTACATTTTAAAAGTTACAAAAAATGATTCAATACCGCCTTTTTCGCTCTGATCTGAAGCAGAATACAGCTTTATTTTCATGATGACATTTAACACCCATCTCCATAGCGACTCACTGTTTACCATCCACTGCGAGCCAAATTCACTCCTCTACCTGACATTTCTGCAACCACAGCTTTGAATTACCACATTTTATAACCTGCTTTGTTATTCTTTCCAGCTCTAAAAAATCACTTGTTATGTGCCAAACAGCTCATCCTCCAACATTGAAATAAAAGCACAAATACCATCAGAGAAAAGCCTGTCCTCGTCATATAGGCTAGTGGGCTACAGGCGACAAGAACAGAGGAAAGGCCATTTTGATGAACCTGAATAACATTAATGCATTTTTATAGTGTCAGTGGACGTACAAAGAGGCTTTACAATGCATTATTTATTCATTTCACACTCAGTAGTGGTAAGCAAGTGATATACTGTAGTCACATCTGCCAAGAAGTAGACTGACAGTGGCTGTTAGTCTGTGCCTCTCCAACCACCATCAATCACTCACTATACATGGGATAGTTGGTCAAAACAACTGCATAAATAGTGTTCCAAAACAGTCACAGTTCATTATTTTCTGCCTTTCAATACAAAAATAAAGATATGAAGAACTCTTAATTGATAGTATGTTTCACACCTACATAAATCGTTTTGCTTTTTTTTATTTTACAACTAAGAGACACCTTTAACAGCAACCTTGTACAACCCAAACTAACAAGCTAATGAATAGTGAATAGATAAAAAGTGAATAGCGACCAAACATGCTGCAGCCCAGTGAAGGTCGAACTCTTATCTGCTGCTCTGCTCCATTCAAACAGACTCAGTCCCAGATGGAAAAATCCAATTTCAACTCACACACACAGACAGACAGACCTCAGGCCAAAAGCTGCATTATAATAAATGAAGCAGGTCATGGCCTGGAAACTATTATTTTAATATGAAACAATTGTGATGCCTTATTGAAATGATATGAAATTATATTGAACATCTGAGACTGTATCAGAGGAATTACCACATTTTGAAGGAGGGAAAATGTATAAAAATTGTTACCTGAGTAAATTTTAAGGTGCACTATTCTTTCTCTCAAATTTCTCTGATCTGGCCAAGATTTTAAAACTTATACCGGGTTATTCATCTTGTTTTCAGATTTATTATCTACTCAGTAGTTCTGCGACTGCTTAATTCTAGTCTAGAGTAGTTTATTTAAGAGAACTTGTCAAGTAAAATGATCTGTCCACGCAGCAAGTTCTCTTAAATAAACTACTCTAGACTAGAATTACGCAGTCTCAGAACTAGACATTTGCAGTGTGTAAAAATGCCAGAAAAGTGACACCTTAAAATTTACTAAGGATACACTTTTTATATATTTTACCTCCTTCAAAATGTGGTAATTCCTCTGTTCAATATAATTTCATAACAACAAGCTTTTTTGCAGTGCAGTGAGAGGGGTCTTCCTCCACAGATCTTCTTTGTAACTTGGGTTGATGTCGCCACCCGCCCCGTGGTAATTGATAATTTCACTGCCAAACTGTGGAACAATGTCGGCAAAGCAACAGTATCTCTATGTAGACAAGCAGGTGGCATACCCCCCACCAGAAAAGTTACACAGTACCTTTAAGGATATGGTTATAATGCAAAATAGTGGCCATACATAAAGACTGTAATTGTGAAACTAATAATATGATTCACTATAGTTTCATTCCAGGAAATTGTATGTATTCTATATATTTAATCGATCAACTACTGGTTTCATTATATAGTGTCCACCCACAGTATAGAAATCCACTTTATATTGTAACCACAGGTGTTAAATTACCTATGCATTAATAGATCTATGCTGCTTTTTAAAGAGCAGAGGTCAAGGGTCATTCGAGACAGCAATATCTGCCCGCAGCTAATTAGACTGTGCAGTAACAAGGGTTCAGAACAAATAGCCGGTTCATTAGATTATATAGAAGAAAAATACAGGTGGGTTTTCATTGTCATTTTGAGCACATTTGAGTAGTTGATGAGTAGTTGGTGGCAATTAGCCTCGGTGAAAGTGTGTTTTGTGGCAGAGAGCTCCTCATTGTTACTCACTGTCTATTCAAAGGGTCGCCAACATTTTTTATAATAGTGTGAAATTACAATGGTGTCCAATTACATAGGGAAACCGGGACTAAAGTAACTAATTAAACCATGTGAGTCTTCTCCTGTCTAAACTGTGAGAAGTGCAGCTGCTTGATTCAGTAAGTTGACAGGTCTTCTTTAATGATGGTAATTCAGAACTGACGGTCTATCATCTGTTTTTTTTTTTTTTGTGGTTTTTTGACTGGGCAGATCGCTGTCAAAACAGATTATAATTTTAATAACTCGGGTCTGTTGTCTTTTTTAATTGCAGAAGTTGTTTGTTACACTTATGATCAGTATTTTTTGCAAAGTTAAGATTTGCTGTAGTAATTGATTCATAAAAATACAGATTTCTTTAAGTGTGTTAAAATGCATTCGACATGTTAGACTTATGCGGGTATTTAATGACTAGTTAAAGGTGCAATGTGCAACTTTTCTGGAGTAGGGTCCTCCACCTGCTTGTCCCCATGTAAATAGCATTGCTTTGCCTGGAATGTTCCATGGTATGACTTTAAACATTTCCATCTATGTTTATTCAACATCCGTGTTTCTGTTGCTCAAAAATACATTAATTTCTTCTGTGAATAGGGGCGCATCTCCACAGATCTGAATTGTAATGTAGCGTAGCGCTGTAACCTGTCTCTGTCGTGATAGATAAGTTTAAACTATAATAGACGAAGCAATAACGTTTCCATGGAGGCATAAGGTGATGGAACCTCCACTAGAAATGTTACGCATTATCCATGTACTTTACTAACTACATCAGTCCAGCAAATAAGACGCAAATTATTTACAGAATCCAACTATATACATTTTTTATTTCTCCTGTATTTTTAAAGGAACGATACATTTGCACAAACTTGTGGACTGGCTCAACTGATAAGGGAAAGGGAAATGATTGGTCACATAATCTTGATTTTTTCATTATTATCATTATTATTATTGTTGTTGTTATTATGAACATAGTGTTAATGACGAGTTATGTATGGCCATTTAACATTTTTAAGTGAATAATACAAATATACAAATTTATAAAAAACATTTTTAAAGTTGTTCTGACATGTGGTGCCGCCTTACTGGTTGTGAATGGTTGGTGCCACGGATAATTCGACCTTGACTCTATCGCTATATTAAAGATTTTACTAAAATCCTAGCCTACTTTTTTCTAGTTTTGTAAATTTGTTGATGTTTTATTTCTTGGTTGGACATGGGCAGCTATGTCATACACAGAGCGGAATCTTACATATTTTGTGAAATCAGTGAAAAACCATGACATGATAGGTAGATTTCATTTTAGAACTCACTGCTACTTCCTGGTGTAAAACTATGATAAATATTTACTTTGGGATAATAATTAGAAACATATAATTATCTGTCAAATGCACTTCAAGAACTAAACTCTTTTAAAAAAATACCAATAATAACCAAGACTTTAATATATGAATTATAAATGTGTTTGATAAGTTTATTTTGGTGTCTCTTTTTAGTGGCAAATGAAGATGCAGACTGTTCCAGCAGACCAACAGCCAGCTTTTCACGTGAGTAACATCTACACTTTACCACACTATTTCACTTGTACCGCTTTGTATATATAGTGTAACGTAATCATGCAAAATAAGTTTTTAATAAGACATTTAGTCAGTGCTTATAGGAGCTTTTTTGTTTACTTTTTACTCTGTCAGATTAGATTTGATTTCACTGTAGCATATATTAGACGCAGGGACTTCAGAAATAACAATGCAATGATTATTTAGCTTTAAGGAAAATCCATAGCCAATAACAGCAACATGAGCCAGCACAAGCTTAGGGTGTATGTACCAGTTATGTCCACATGAGGGCAGCATCGTAAAGGCTCTCACTCCTCTATTGCTTCTCTCTACCATCCAAAAAACAAAACAAAACAAAACAAAAAAACACACTGTGACTACAGACTATGTATATAGCTTTAAATTGCTTTTACTGTCTATGTTTAAAGTGCATAGGACAGGTTTTCAATTATTAATTGGTTTGTATAGCACATGTGGTAAATATTTATCACATCAGTTACATGACAGTTTGTAGAAAAAATTTGAGAAGAAAAACACAAAACTACAGCAAGTAGTGGTGAGTTTTAAAACAGAATATCTCTATCTCTATATACTTGTTTCATTAAGATGAAAAATTAACATTTGAAAATTGTATGCAAATGCAGAGACAATTTATGTACAAGGAAGGGATTTTTCTGGCATTTTCAACCTTCATTAATAAAATAAAGGTGCTGTAATCTGTTTTAATAGTCTAATCATGACTATTGTGCAGTTTAGATGGTTTTTGACCCTAGTTAACATTATTGTTGCTAGGTAACACAGCTGGTATTGCCTCTACGTATGTCACATTTGATGCCCATGTCTTACCAGGAAGTGAAATGTTAAAATCAGGGAAAACTAAGTAAAATCTTCTTGTCTAATTGATCATATGCCCTTTAAACTTAATATTTGTTCAATCTATAACAACTAGACTACACTCTTATTCACAAATGGCTGGTCTTTCATGTGTGCGCCAGGCTCCAAGTCCCAGAGCGCACTGTGGAATGCCATCACGGCGGGAATGGGCATCAAAGGCAAAGAGCAGACACCACTCCTGAACGACCCCCGCAGCCCCGAGGAGATCCTGGCAGATGAGCTCCCGGGAACAGACGAGCCCGACGCCACAGAGAAAACAGCCATCAGGTTTGGCCATGGCACAGGGATATACAAGTTCATAATGCGTCTAAATGTAATAGAGGCTGGTGTGTCAAATGCAATGTTTTGGAAGTTGTTCGCTCAAGGATATCCCAGAGTGCTTTGTGCCTGAGGTGGGGTCATAGACTGTATAAAGAAGTGGAATAATGGAGTGTGACTTTATCCATAGCGAATAAGAATTTATTTATGGACAAAATAGCAAAATAAAAACACCAGAACCATGGGGAGTGGGTTAGGTCGAACCTTTTAAGAAATGTCAAGGCTCACTGCAGCAGTTACAAAAAGCGGGGAAAAAATATTTCAGTGTAACATCGATGGAGCCGGAAGTGCCCCCATGTTCACTTCCTGTTTGGATCGTAGCAGCTAACAGGTTAGCCATGTCCATTTATATATACAGTCTATATTTATTTGGGGTACAAGAAGGCCTGTCATGATGATTACTATATCAACGTATCGTTCATTACATGATAGATGGAACAAAAACTTTCTCAGTTAAATTTAATTATCAGTCACTTTTCTTTCTGCTAGTGGGAAACCTTTTTTGCAATATGGTAAGGTTTGAGCTGGGGAAGTTGTAGTGTTGCATCGGAGCTGTTGTTTTTAGCTAACTGTCCATTGCACATTTCAAATACCTTTTGGAAGATGATTCTGCTTTATGGTTTGGTGCCATATTATAGGTATTTGTTGATAAAGGTAGGTAGAAGTTGATAAAAGCAACACTTAATCTACTATTTTAGACATTTTTTTCCTGCTCTAGTCCTGGTTTAACCCTCGTCTATTCTAGGATTAGATCTGCACTGGGGTTGCTCTCTTCTCATACCTGATCTTTGTTGCAGTTCATTATAAAATCTTCAACTTCTCTTCAATAGCTTGAATTTCAGTGTGATGAGAGTTCCACATTTCACATAACAAAGTCAGTTAAGGGGTTTTGAGGTAGACCTAGGACTAGACTAGGAGAGGAGAAAGTGTGTATAGGGAGAGAAGTCTGCACATCTTGCGTAAAGCAGTGATAAAGTGAATAGTTTAATGTGCGCTAGACCAAATATTATTGTTACATGAGCTGGAATCCCTGGAAGTTAGTCCTCCTTGTATGATCTAAATTAAAATAGTTCACAAAAACTATTAAATGATACAATCAGCGCTTAAACATAACATTGGCAATATTCAACATGGTTAGCGCTCAGTGCATATTAAGCAGTTCTTAATGATAACAGATCCACTCTATTACATAATGCAATATAATGGAGTGCCATTGTTACTACCTCTTCTACGTGCTGCTGAAAACAAACCTTTCATTATTTGTAAATAATATTCTATTATGAGGTTATGACAGGATGAAGGGGTATCTCTTTAGCATTTGCAGGGAGTGACATTTAGCTGACTGGGTACAACAGTAGTTCTCTCTTCTCCGTGCTAATTGCTATGTATGGCTACTGACCTCCTGGGACGCAGCCATGATTGATTCCACCTTGATAACAAGGACTTCAAACCACCATTAACATAATTTGGTGTCACTTTTAGAATATTGAACGTCTTTTAACGGCTGATTCCAATTAACCTTGATGTCTCCGGAGAGCAATACAAATGCCACAGGTACAGAGGAGCACGCATTCGTCACCAGACGCTTAAACGCTCTGTGTACGAAGGCTACAAGCTACAAGCCAGCAAGAAGGGAACTTGGAGAGACTGGAGTAGTACATATGAGAATCTTTATAAATTAGTTTGAGTGCTCTTGTTGGTGCAGTACTGTATTGACTTTCTACCAATATCCATAGAAAACTCCACAGTATTTCAATTATATGATTCTAAATATCAGATGAGAAATTTAGAAGTGGTTAAGACCTCATGCACTCTTGATTTCTTTTGTATTGTCAAAGCGTAAACATGTTGTGTTCAAGTTAAGTGTTCGTGTCAATTGTTTAACTCTACTGTACCTGGTTTTGTCCTATTGTAATCCAGGTTTAGGCCATTTGTTTTCTCCTGGTTTACAGTTTAATCGAATCAGTGAGTTGAGTATTATGTATAATTAAAAGTACACACAAACATTGCTGACAATATCATTAGCACATTATTACATTTTGTAAAGCTGTACTGTTTCGTAACCAGGCGTAAGGGAACCTGTTCGAGTACAGTTTCTTACAGGGATACACCGAAAAAAAATAACTTATGGGGATAGTAAAATATATTAAATCAACTGTAGTAATATTTACACCGAAATAGCATATAGCATGGTAAGAGTATTTGTCCACTGATCTGAAGGTTGGTGGTTTGAATCCCGCTCCCAACATAAAAACAAAATAAAAAAATCATCATTGGGAGAGCAGTCAGATCTCCCACTCCCACCCAAGACATTTAAGGCCTAGTGTCTGCGTACACTGGTGAATGAATGAATGAATGTGTGTGAATGAGTGAGTGGTTCCTTTTTGTTTATTTAAAAAGGATTAATAGAGCTATATAAAATTTTACCATTTATTATACATCAGTAAATACTAGACAAATAATATTTACTTAATTATTCCATCAGAGCAATGCAATTCATTTTGACAATATTTTTAATATGTTTTACTTAATATATTTACATAAATATGATTTCTAACTTCATGACTGTTAATTGTGGTGGTAAGTACATTTTATTTAATACTGATATTTACCTGATATTGCAGCAGTAAAATTTACTTAAAAAGTGTTAGTGCAAATTCTTACAATGATTTTTTCTAGTAAATCTTACAAGTTATTTTTTTCATTGCAGTTGGAATAATTTTCAGAGCTTGATGAAGATAGAATTGAATAGTATTTTCTTTGTAATAAATGTTCATGTTCATCTTTTGAGACAAATCTCATTGCAACAAGAAAAAATAAGATAGAAATTGACAATATATTAGAAACAGATTTATACACGAGATGGGGAGCTCAGTAATGCCAAACTTAGGGAGTCTTAAAAGGTTGGTATCCCCTGGTTTACAGGCTCTATTAGTCTGTTTTACGCCCCCTCCTCCTGTTACAGTGGCCAGTCTGTTCCAGGCTCCTCAGGTCATATTTCTAGAGGAGCGGATGGTGACAGAGAGAAAGTGATTTTCCACCTGACCGACCACAGCCTGTTGTTTTATTTAAAGGCATTGGCCACTTTTACAGAACACAGCTGCACAACACAAAACAAAAACACATTGAGTTTAATCTGGATGCTCTGATACACCGAAACATGTGGGAGGGTTAACAGTTTGGGAAGGAGAGGAGCTTTCATTATATATGAGAGTGATTGGAGGAACTGTGAGTTAGTGGATGGCTAAACGGGTTATTTTTACGATTTTGTCTTGCTTCGTTTTTCCATTACGCATTTACTAGTGTTGTCACGATACTAACATTTAAAACTCGACGACGATACTAAGGAATAGACTCGATACTCGTTAAATAATAGTGCTTTCTTTTATATTACCATGTGGTGTTATGTCTGCAGTCATCCAGGTCCATGGGGCTATACTAGTCTCTGTGGTCTTATTCTTGTTCTGATACAGCTCAAAATCATTCTAAAGCTGTTCAGGAAAGGTTCATTTTTGTCCTGTGAATATGACTTTTTTAGTATTGTTAAATGTACAAATGAGTAGTATCGATTACTACAGTTTGCATCACATCAATTTCATCTTAAATCACATGGGATTCTACTAAATTTAAAACTTATAACACATAGTCTAACATTTGATTTATCTTCTGTGTCAATTGCATATTTGGTTCTTTAGTCTGGTGTTTTCATGTGACAAGTATAGCCAATGGACTTGCTGCTATTGGCAATCCAAGGACCCACCCACTCGTGTGTGTTCTGGCAGATGATTGTGTGTATGTGTTGTCCGTACGCATACTGAAGCTTTACACTGCAGAGGCTAAACACTGGTAAATATTTGGCTGGAGCCGAACTGTTTGCATTAATGTTTCGACCCGCTATGCAGAGTGGACCTAGTGCTGTAACAGGGCCAGTTGAGAGCACATTTTAAAGCACTGATTCTTGGCATGCACATTTTTCAAGATTTCTTTCATAATTCCTTTCCTACATTTCATAATTAATCTGTCTTTTTCAGTAGTTACTTTGCAGCTGATGTTGTGAGCATTCTGTGGTGTTGTGACTCTAATCTGAGCTTTATTTGAACACACTCGGATTAGAAAGATCTGATTTAGTTGAAACTAAACCAGATGAGCTGATTTGTGCTGTTTAACAAGTCTCTCGCACATAAAATTAGCTAACAGTTTTTCAGTCACTCTCACCTTTTTTGCTGAACACCAAAACAGGACCATGGACGTCGTATAGATAAGCTCCAGAAAATTTTGCACATTGTTACCATGGCAAATATAGAAACATTTCACAATTGAAATACATGTAGAACACCCCAGCATAATGTCAATGCAAAATATCAATAACGATCTTGAACCATCACAAAAGTCCACTGTTGTTAGAAATTTACAAAGGGTTTGAAACAGACTGTGCTGACATGGTTTGGATGCCCTCTGCATTTTTTTCTTATGATGGTCACATGATGTTATGGAACAGCGCCATCTGCAGTCTTCTCCTAGACAATATCTCAGGTCCTTGACAGCTGATATGCCCCTTTGTCCTTATTCGCAGTCATGTGGGTGCATTTCTGGATCTCAGTTGCCACCTTTATCCATTATTCCTATATGTTATGCTCAATCCCAACTACTTTTGAAAGACCAAATCTTTTAAAAAAAAGATTATAGTATTTTTTAATGATATAACAGAATAATTATAAACACTCCTAGTAGTTTTGATATGCGGAAACGAATAGTACTTTGCCTTGGAAGCAGTTTCAATCTTTCTACCTCCTCTGTTGAAACACCTCATATCCACCTGACTCGACGCGTGACTCACCCAGTGCTGAGTCCATTTGTCTGGGAAGTCCCATTAAAAGACCTGAAACCAGGGACTTCCTTTGGACCAGCCCTGCAGTGGTTAACAGAGCCCAGACCTGTGGGGACTGACGGCCATCTGCAGCTGCATGTCAAATGGTGAGATTATTGTATGAGTGATTAAATGAGCGTGAACTCGCCATAATCCATAACATGATGTAAGCACCGTGTCACCTCCTCCATTCAGCCGGCATAATTAGATTTTAGTGGAGGACGAGGGGGCCGTGTGATTGGTCGCTCGGATGGCTCTGAGGTAAATGACAGTAGTTATTGACTGTTATAAGCTGGGGTTGATTGAAGGTTAAAGTATACCAAGGTCTACTGTAAAATATGGTATATATACGGACTTTAGCAGGCGAGTAGTGAAATTATTAATTTTCTCCTTGGTTTGCTCCCTAATAAAAAAAAAAGTGAATAATTTACCAGTATCTTGCAACGTTAAAAAACTACCAAAGAGTGATCATGCTTTATTTTGCACTACGTTACTTCTGCGACTACTGCTACTACTTCTACTACCATTATCAATGCACTATTATATCATTAAGGACTAACATTAACTGTCTTACATTAAACATTACATTAAAGTTGAACTCCGGCACGTTCAAATGTAAAGTCCATTGCTTTAGGTGGTCGAATACTGTCAGAAGCCAAAAAACAGCACAGATCAGTGTTGCCTTGGAGGAGATCTCGTTGTGGTAGTGAGTCTGTCAAGACAACAAACTAGTGTAGTGATGGGGCTCTTAGCTTCCACATAAAACACCAATTTGCACAGAAGAGGCTTAACACCACTTTCTAACCCATCTTACAACAGTCACGAGTCTAACGAACAAAACGGTCTGCCTGGCTCACTCGTTACTGGTCTGGAAACTTTATAAAATAACTTTATAAGCAGCCTTAGCATCATCTTGTTGATTTCCCACTGCGCATTGCGAAAGCCCAAAAGTCTCGACTGCCGACTCCAGCGGTGGTGAGCGGCTAGAAGCAACAAGTGAGAATCGACTACTGATGGTGAAGAACAATAGAAACTAAAAGTTGTTGAAAGAAAATGGTTTGGTATTGTATTTTTTAGCGTTTTCAAAAAATATAATTCACTCATAAATAAATGGGATTAGAAACGACATCGGCGATCGAGTCTTTGGGGCTTTCGTAATGCGCAGTGGGAAATTAACACGCTAATGCTAAGGCTGCTTATAAAGTTATTTTATAAAGTTTCCAGACCAGTAATGAGTGAGCCAGGCAGAGTGTTTTGTTTGTTAGACTCGTGGCTGTTGTAAGATGGGTTAGAAAGTGGTGTTAAGGCTCTTCTGTGCAAATTGGCGTTTTACCTGGAAGATAAGAACTTGCCCCATCACTATGTTAGCTTGTTACCTTGACAGACTCACTACCACGGCGAGATCTCCGCCGAAGCAACACTGATCTGCACTGTTTTTCGGTTAGCTTCAAACATGCCAGAGTTCCCCTTTAAACTCTTACTTGTCCACATTAAAGTCAAATCACTTATTTGGTCCACATTAAAACATATCACATCTCTTTCATTAGATGCAGAGAGAAAATAGAAAGTATTTTACTGTCTTATAGTCACGAAGTGTGCAGTTAGCATGATGGCAAAACTTATTTCTGGTGTCTAAAAGGTAAAATTATATGACCATTGCAGTGAATAATTAGGATTCTTGGAAAATGACTGCCATGAATTTGACTTTTATAACAAAATAATGAACTCCATCAAACACCAGTTCCCCGGAGCTGTTTTGAACGTTATCTTTGCACTACAAGGAGAGACGACAATTTAATGCTATTAGAGTATTAAAAAGTGCTGACTCATTTGCGCTGTAGGTGTCACACTGCTGCCATTTTTCCTCATTAGAAGTGTTACAGTTTAAAGCCCAGACTAATGAATGTACAAGCTGCTCGGGCTGATCTGGTTGGCACTCTCCCCAACAAAAAGGATTAAAACAATAACACAAGCATGCAGGCCAGAACAATGTTAGCAGTGCATCGTTAATGCTCTCCAAATGAAGACTTAAAAGCAGCAAGGAAAAGGGGCTTTAACATTTCTTATATACGATTTTTTGAGTATTTGTATCGCTGCTCAAGTAAAGTTATCAAGGATTATATAATGTTAAGGCTCCATCTGCAACTTAACTGCCATTTAAATAACTAAGGGGCAATTAAAGTCACTATAGACTCCATAGATTTTAAATATCTTTCAGTCTTTCTACTCTGTGAGAGTCCCAACCCTCTTTTTCTTGTATTGAGTGAATAAAGTAGAATTACAGCTGGCTTACAATGTCAAATTTCAAGTGGGCACCTTGTGGAGTTGCCCTGGTTAGTCTATATATGTCTCTTATCAAGCTATAAACAAATAGTCAATACATGATGAATTACACTGAAAGTGAGTTGATGTTTGTGTCTTTAAAAGGTACGGCGGCCAAAGTTATGTAACCACAGATTGCCATAGAGGTTATCTGATTCTGGGCTGGTGGCTTTCTCCTGGTCATTATTTCTAATTACTTTTTACAGCCTAATTGCGGAAATCCATGTTTCATTAAGCTGTGATGCTGTACAGCCTTTATTGTGTTTGAATCAACACTTCCTGTTTTAATGGGTTGTTTTCATATCGTAAAATACGATGATGATGCATAGCCAGTTCACAAGTCACATTCACAGGACAGAAATGAACCTTTCCTGAATAATTTTAGAATAATCTTGAACTGTATCAGGATAAGACCACATTACTAGTATATGCCCATGAACCACTATGGAACCTACTTTAGAAATAAGACCACATGGGAATGTAAAAGAAAGCACTATGATTTAATTAAAATGAGATTCTACTGTCTAAATTAAGAGTGTTTTTGTATTGGAATCTCTATTGAGTATCAAGTACAGTATATTCTTTAGTATCGAAGTCAAGTTTGAGATTTTAGTATCGTGACCGTACTACTCCGACTTTTAACTCATCAAAATAACTACAGATCTATAAATGTTGTATTGTTTATTGTCATTTGAAACCCAGCTATACACTAGTCTTTATTGGGGTACATAATCTTCTCTCCCCAGCAGCGTGCTTTTATAACTGTCAACACTTTTATAAAAGGTAGTGGTATGTTCAATATGAAATGTGGTTGTCCTCATTCACCAAGGCCAGATTCTTTCCTTTCACAGTTGGAGGAGCTTAATAACATTTCATGGAAGTCTATTGCCACGCCTGCCTCATAGTTCAATAACCAGAGCCATGTGAATTTAACCTTGGGCACAGTGCTATTAGTCCTTTGAGATTAAATGTCTTATATATCTCATAAATTAAAAGTTAAATGTGATTTGTTTTCAGTGGGATGTAGATCAGAGACTAATCAATATTAAAACTAGTATCGAAAATTTGAGCAGGTACTCAATAGTACTTAAAAGGTCACGTTCACAGGACAAAAATTAACCTTTCCTGAATAGATTTAGAATGATTTTGAGCTCAATCAGAACAAGTTTAAGAGCACAGACTAATATACGATACACCCTTGGACCATTATGGAACCTACCTGAACAACGGAGGGATTACACAGATATAAGGCCCCATGGCAATATAAAGGAAAGTACTATTTCATTGATTCTTTTTATTTTGAAAATCACTTTTGTCTAAAGAAAGTGTTTTTATACCGCTGTGGTATCGCAATCAGTATCAAGTCTATTCCTTAGTATCTAAATCAAGTTTGAAATTGTATTATTGTGACACTATGTTAGTCAAATAAAGATAGACATATAACTTAGTGAAGGGGATGTCATTTATTTTTATTAGTCAAAACATAACTATTGTGCAGTTTAGACAAGTTTTGCCCCTTTGTAAGATTATGGGTGCTGTAGGTCACAATCATAGAATTAAATCTGGGTATGTAGAGAAGTAAAATGACACAAATTGTTCAAAATAAATAAATAAAGTTAAGTAAAATTGTGAAGCTCCTTATGATCTGCAGCTATGTTCCGCTCCTGACCACAGTCCGGCTCTCACACAATCACACAGCGGCTCTGATTTATCCTTTTGTTAATTGACATCTGAGTGCAGCTGTGAGCCCAGCGTTAGATGAAGTCTCCGGTCGGCGTGGAGTCTGACCCTCTCCTCTGCAGCAGCCTCCCGTTCACATGTCCCCATCTCCGGTCACCGCGGCGACTAATGAGCCTCCTACAGTCGCCGTGGTGACAAACGACAGACAAATTTATCAAAATGACTGAGGCCTGACCCCCACACTTAAGAAGTTAAAGAGCTCTTTCAGTCCTGCCGCACTGACAACCACTGTGAAATTTAGTGACAGAAAATATACTGTGTCAGAATACAAGCACTAAACTACAAAACTTTTTATTTTGGGGGACGGGCTTTCTGAAGTTACCATTGTTTTGCTTGTGCTTTTGATTCAGTTATGTGTGTTTTATTGTTCAAAAATACCTTAAAAAACACGTATTGTTACTAGAAACGGGGTCATCTCTCCACATCTGGGGTCTCCTCCGTAAACACTCCAGCAGGTCATTTCCTTTCTTCATAAATCACACCTGCCACAGAAATCTGCACACTTGATCCCACCTCGAGCCACGCCCCCTGAAGCCTCCATTTCATCTTAAAAGGACAATACAAAGTGAGTTCTGAATGAAATTTTCCTAAACACGATCCTTCATTCGTTCAGGAGTGGTTCAATGTAGAGAAGGTTTCATCTGTGGTCATAAACCTTCTACACTAAACATGATCTGATAATGAGCGAGTTTGATTGGCACATAGGGGCACAGAGGGAGGGGCTCATGGTGAAACGCTGCTGCAGATGACACAGGCGCGTGGGGTTTAAGTGAAAAATGAACTGTTGTTTCTATAACAAACGTAGACAATTGTCCTGTCATTAAACGTATGAACACAACAACAGTTTGCTTAGAGGCGGTGGCGTTTAGCCTGTATGTTTATCTGTGCTTATGTGTAATGCACTCCAAACCATGGGATATGGGTCTACTTCATTCATTTCAAAGTAGTTACACATCGCTGTGGGCCGAGTGTGTGTGAGGGGGACAAAGTAGTTACACATCGCTGTGGTCCGAGTGTGTGTGTGTGAGGGGACAAATGTGTGTGTGTGTGTGTGAGGGGGGGACAAAGTAGTTACACACCGCTGTGGTCCGAGTGTGTGAGGAGGGTCAGAGGATGTGTGTGCCATGGTCCGAGTGTGTGTTTGTGTGTGTCTGTGTGAGGAAAGGCAGAGGAGACATACACCGCCATGGTCTGGGTGTGTGTGTGTGTCTGTGGGTGTGTGCATGTGTGTGTGTGCGTGTGTGTGTGTCTGTGTGCGTGTGTCTGTGTGTGTGTCTGTGTGCGTGCCTGCGTGTGTGTGTGTGTGTGTGCGTGCGTGTGTGTGCGTGTGTGTGTGTGTGTCTGTGTGCGTGCGTGCGCGTGTGTGTGTGTGTGCGTGTGTGTGTGTGTGTGTGTCTGTGTGCGTGTGTGTCTGTGTGTGTGTCTGTGTGCGTGCGTGCGCGTGTGTGTGTGTGTGCGTGTGTGCGCGTGTGTGTGTCTGTGTGTGTGTGTGTGTGTGCTGCCCTGGTGCTGAGTGCGTGAAGGTGAAGCTGTGGTGGTGTGTGGGGTGCAGAGGAGGAAGTGTAGCAGAACTTTGGTACTGGTCCCTGCTGATGCTTGCTTTACTTTTACCTTTGCATTACTTTACTCCAGTGATTTCGGAAATATCTTTACCTTACATAAAACGAAATGAGCCAGCACCTCCACACTGTGTTTCAGACAGATTTGAAATGACAATACAATATGAATCCAAACCACTGTTTTTATTAGACCCCATTATGTTCATGCACACGCTTTATGAATGAGGCCCCTGACCTGTAACTTGGGAAGTGGGGTCACGGGCTTATTACCATGGCAATAGATAAATTAAGTGTTTCTGCTCTGCCCATGGAGATGTTATAGCATTTACAATGTTCCACAGTATGGAAGTGTAGTAAAGATTCATGCAAACGTACATTGTGTTATACAGTTGCCTGCATCAGCACAGGTATTCACATAAGCTGCAGGTGTATCTGTTCAGTGTCCTCATAAAACAGTGGTGTCCTCCCTTACCCTTCTCCTCTCTATCACTCTGTTACTAACGGGTTTAAGTACCTCCTTGTGTCATCTGCGCTCTGAGGCCTTTACAGCTGGTATTAACCATTTAATGCACTAATAGCATCAGAGCAGCTTCAGCTAAGGGAGCATATTCTACAGTACAGTGGCTTTTGCCCAGGCAGCACAAATGAGGACCTGTAATTTTACAATGAGCAAGTGTCTCTTTAACTGTAATGACTTGTACTATCTCGTACTATTAATGGCACATATGTGTTTCTACAACACAACAATTACTTTGAGCTAATTATGATGATTTTACACAAATGTTGAATCTGAATCTAAATAAATGTATTGTCTTTTCAATGTAATTATTTTATGCTAATCCAAGGAAATTATATTTTGGCATATAATATTAATTGCAAATTTGTATTTTGTATACATAGATATATACTGGATATATTTATACTTAATACTGAGTTAGCTTTAAACTTTGCTCCTCAATTTCAAATGTCAAAGTGTGGAGTCCCAGATGCTATAAACAGTATCAGCTCCTGTGAACCTAATAATACCTCTAAGCTGCTGTAAGCCTTGTTTGGGTTGTACGGTCCAGAGTTACACTATCAACTGCTAATACAATTTAAAGTCGCCTTTTGGACGCTCAGTTTAGCAAACTGGTTTTGTTCAAATGTTTGGTTTTGGTGATTGGTGGGGTCTTTTTATATTTTATATTTGTTAGGGTGTGTCTATTTTACTTTTTGCACAGTGAATTGAATTTTTGCAGATCAACATATAGTATACTCGATATGTCCATCAGGGACATGCATGGCCCATCCGTATCAAAACAAATATGACTGCTTGGAAAAGACTGGAAAAAAATATCACAGGGACTGAAAAACATGCAGATTTCTGAAGAATCATTGAGCAAAGCAGTAAAATCTGAGGTGAGAGAAATGTCCTATTTAGCCAAAATGATGGGTGTCCAATGAGCTCCTTCTTTCACATGTGTCAGTGAAAGAAAACAAACCTGGTTGCACGATCATGTTTGTTTGTTGTTGTTTTTTTTGGTTCTGGCTCAAGATGCAATGGAGGGTGTGGGACCAGACTTAGATCCCTCTGTATAAATAATACAGAGAGAAATCATTCATAGACCAGGTACCAACAACATAGGAGCAACCCAGAAATGATGTTGCTCCATACCTTACACCAGATGTGTCAAACATGCGGCCCGGGGGCCAGATCCGGCCCTCCAAGACCTTTAATCTGGCCCTCGGCTGATTTTTCTATTAAAATACTTAAAATTTTCAGATTTTTCTGTTAATTTTCTGCACCGTTTAGCATAGCAGCGTCTCCGGCGTTTCTGTACGTTGCGACTCCCACCAGAGCAGCACAAATGAAGACTATCCTCTTTCCAAACACTCTTAAAGGACGATCGTTCGGACTGTCGACCGTGACCCTCATCAGCAAAATGTCAAAAAATGAGAAAAGCAGAAGCTGAGTTCAGGATTTCCCAAGAAAAATAGTCTAATTCTTATTTGTTGACAGAGGTGAATGGGAAATCTGTGCTCAGTGTGTTTGGAACAAGTGGTGTTGCTCGAGGAATATAATCTTAAACACCACTACGAGACACGGAGAAAAATACGATAACTTGAAGAGAGAACTGAGCTTTCTGATCCGGCCCTTTTGGGATCAAAGTAGGTTGCATACGGCCCCCGGACCAAAATGAGTTTGACACCCCTGCCTTACACGGTATCATTATACTCCTTAGGACAACTTTTCACCCATAAAATCTGCCTTCCATTGAGTAACAGGAAGTTTCCCTTCAACGTTTTGTCCGTAATTACAGTAAAAACAGAACCGACCTTCTAGACCTGCTTTTCGTTTGTCCCAGAGAGGGAAAATCTTGAAGGTTTTTTATGATGAATGTTCTTTGTACTGTGGTCATTACATGGGAAAGACGGCTGCTATTTTGATGCATAGATATCGACTTGGCCTAGAAATTTAAATGAGATTTTGAATTTTTCATGTACCTCAAAATGGCTGGGGGTTGTTAATGTTGGAGATTTTGTTCTGGGGTCTTTGAGGGAGCCCATAGCCTATGCAGATGTGAATGTCTGAGTAGGGCTGTAAGTCACTGTCAGTGCATACAAATAATTTATTTTCATGAAGCTTGAATAATTAGTTTTTTAAATGATCATTAATGTATTTTGATTATCGCATATGGAGACACACAGTCTGTTTTAGCTGTGCTGTTGATTCATCACTCTTGAAATTGAATAAAATACTGTTGTATGTGCCTGTACTTTCGCGTGTGACAATCCTTCATTTAGACATGTGGTATTGTTGTTTGGCCTTGAGGTGCAACTTTTAAACATGGGGTATTATGCAAAATTGATTTTATTTTTTAGCTTTCTACCATCTTATAACATTGTTCCCTCTTCCTCTCATCCCTCATCTGAAGAGGTTTACATGTCATCCATCCATGTTTCAGTAATTTAACAATCTTTTCCAGTCTGTATTCTAAACCGCCTTATTGTTAGCTGTAAGATTCTGTCCAGTGCTCAGCACACAAACCTACGTCATCCATACTCCCACATGAAAATTCTTCATAAATATACAAAACTGTACACAACTTGACAAACCTGATGCGATGACGGTAGTTTCATTAGCGGGGTGCCTGCTGATTGTGTTGTGATAGCGCTCTGAAGGGAGGGTGACTTAGCACAGAGAGCAAAACTAGGGGAGACTCAGAGCGGCATGTTTATTTCAAATAATAAAAATAACATGGTGATCTAAATATGTTATATTTTAGAAGTGAATAGCCCATAGAAGTAAAATATAACCCCTCTTTAATTATAAAATATACAGTGTTGTGTTGTTTACTTCACAGCTACAAGAAAAGGCTGATCCAATCCAGATTTATAATGTGAATCATGAGCGCTAAACATATTTATTTTCTGCCAGGTCAGTCAATTGTCTTTGAATTAATTAGATAGGCATTATAATCTAATCTAACATGTTGAAAATGTTATTTATTTAATGATATTTAAATTTAGCAATTCAGCATCCCCTGAACTTTCAAAACTGTTACCAATGACTAGTTATGGCTAGCAGATTTTTAGGTTTAGGTTTTATAAAATGTGTTACAGTACAGTGTTAGATCATTCACCATTGAGCGGCCCTCTGCATTATGCGTTTGTACGTTGGCCTAAGGCGCTTCATTCATCAGGTTGCAATGTAATTAAAGGCTGTAACAGGGCATAACAACCCGGGGGCCATTTCCTTCAATAAGCCTGTTTTAGGTCTTTGCACTTCTCATTACCTGAGCTCAAGTGTGATAATATCTCTAAATAGTGCTCTAATTAAAGTTATGTCACTATCATCGTGTGTTTGACTGAAAGATGCGGTGTGTCTTTTCTGGAAAGGAGTACCGCTTGCTTGTCACCATTTAGATCTTATTGCTATGCCTGGAATTTCTATGTTCTGTTCTAGTAAGGCATTTAAAGGGCCCATATTTTGCTATTTTCTGATCTGTATATCGTTATAATGCTGTTTCCTCATCAAAAACATAGCTGGAGTGGTGTTTTGTTTCATTCACACATGTTTAACACACACATCCTGCATATTTACATACACTTTCACTATAATAATTTGGATAAAGGGTTTCTCAAACATGTGTGAATGAAACAGAACACAACTCCAGGTATGTTTTTGAGGTAACAATATTTTAACATAGCTTAAACCTCTCAAGAGTCAATTTTGAGTAATATAGGACCTTTAATCTGTGTATCTCCATGGACACAGTCAGTCCAGTCAGCTCTGTGGAGATGTGACCCCGCTCACAGTTGCGATGTATGTTTTTTAAGGGATTTTATTAGTAACAGAAACTGCCATAATGTCATAATTGCAAGATACATAATGCCTTTTCGTGTAATATTACTGGCAAAGCAACATCTCCGTGGTGACAAGGGGTTGGCGGACTGGGCAAAGTTACATAGTGCATCTTTTAACTGTCAATAGCCATTCAAATAGGGCATTGGCATTAGCTCAGCACCAATTGGACTCTTCACTATCAAGGTGTGAATAACCTATGCTCTCTGACCTATAATTACATGCTGTTTTAGACACATTTAACCAGGAATTGTGGGAGATTGTAAAACTGTCCCACCAAGTGACAGAACCATACCAAAGGCAATCTGTTTCTATTGTTAAGTGTTGACAAGTCCAATAGCAGCTTCAATATACTGCGCAATTTCCCTGCTGCCTGTATAGGGAGTGATCAATGTATAATAGCACTGCTGCTTTAGAGACAGACATTGGCTGAGTTGAATGAGCACATCTTTAAAGAGACTCAATTTTGCCCCCCAGGTGTAGTTAGAATGTAAGAAAAGAACCCATGGCCAGCTTTAGCGACCTCTTCACTCACAAACAGCATATAGTTTTACTTATATTTTTGTAATGAAGACCTATTTGTACAAAAATAACATTGGACTGACAATAAACGGTGAAACTATATCATCAGAAATTATGAAAAGCCCTATAATGGAAACATGAGCAGACTTGAATGAATGTACGCAATGGATACTGAGTGTTCACAGTCCTGTACTGATGCTAAATAAACTTGAATATGATACTTGAATTATTTATAAAACAGGACCTCTCAGTGTGGAGTTTGCATGCTCCTTTTATGTCCCTCAGATACTGTAATTCTGTAATCAGATCTCAGATCTGGTGCACCCATGTACTGCTCTGTGGTAGGTCTGCTTGATCATGGGAAAAACTTGGATCACAACTATTTATAATAATGACAAGAAGAAGAATAAGACTTGTATATGTATTATATTTACATGTTTCACTCATATTTGAAATCGCCATTATTTCAGACGATTACATCTACCCAGTCAAAATTACCCTGTAGTGAAAGGTTAGAAACAAACATATATTTAATGTGTCACTTTTTTACAGCTAGGTACATTAGGGAAGTGGCTTTACTCATGGGTTTGAGATAATTAATTGTATATTTAATTCCAATATTGAAATAAAAATTTAAATGATTAAATGAAAGGATGGGTACAGGACAAAAATTATACTGATAATCCTTTCACTGAATCTGTTCTGATACTTTAAAATGGTCTTGATTGACACCTGACAGCATCCTCCTGAAATAGTCATGGTTTAAACTTGTTTATAAAACAAAAGAAACTAAAAAAGTTTCCTGTTATGTGACCTTCTTTTTTTAGCATTGTTTGACAGCCGGTTCAACCCAGCACTCTGCCTCTCCCCTTGAGTAAAATGTGTGAAAATTTAGAGTTGCTTTTGTGATTTGGCTTTATGTTGACCTGTCATTTCTGCTTCCTAAGCTTTGAATCTCACAGGGACTAGCATACCTCCTGCTCCATCAAACCCTGAAATGAATTGAAAGGAAAGTTAACAAGAGAAACAGACAGCAGATAAGTATGCGCTTTGAAGAAAACAACCGACTTTATGCTGTGCTCTCCTTTTCTGTATTCTTAACAAAGCCCTATTGGAGAAGATGAAAGCGCATGGTGATGTTTTTGAGGTGGCATCCTGGCTCTAGCCTGCATCAAGTAATTGAAAGAAGCTGATTGTGGTAGGGAGGCCACAGTGGAAGAAGATGGTCCTCTCTGAGTCAGCCTCATGGGATTTGAACCTGTACCAAAGTGATAATTGAGGGGCGAGCTGGCGAGGAAAGTTGAAAGGATGAGACAAAAGTAAGGGTGCAAGTTAGGTGTAAAAAGTTGTCCTTTGAACATTTCCTCTGTGTGGTTTGAGTTGTAGGTAATGGTCACAGAAATAGATCACATTTTGTGGCAAAGTGGTGTGTTCCCTTACTTTAGGAACCCTGAGTTTCATTCCTGAACTGTGTGGGTGCTTTTTCTGTGCTATGATTTTCTGTTTTCTTCCATTGTAATCGGTCCCATTAACCATCTGTTTTTGTAGCTACTTCTGACCAACTAAAAGAAACTATTGAATAGGACTGTAGGCTTTTAGTTGTTTAGTCCATTAATCAGTGATCACAATTCACAAGTTTGAGATAGGCACAAAGAGCTACTCGAAGTAATCGTTTTGAGAGCTTTAAAACACACATTTACTCACTGGCTTTTACCATGAGAGTTGTGTGGTCCTTTGGCAGTCTTTTATTGCTTTTATTTTTACTTTTTCTATTACTAATTTTGCATTTATATTGTCCCTGCTCTGTGCAGAGACTTTGTGTTCGCAAATTGTGCCATACAAATAAAGTTGGACTTAACTGTAATGTAACTTTTTTTCTAGTGGAAGGTTTGCCACCTGTTTGTCTCCATGAAAATTTTTGACATCATGATGACGTCAATCAACATGGAGACAAGATGGTCAAGTTACAGGTAGTTAGCTCTCTGGAGAGGCAAGCTTGCTTAAAATGGGAATTCATGTTTTTCTAGGCATTTTTAAAGAGAAAATATTATGACCATGACACCTTTTATTGTTTTGAAGATGCTATATTTGCCAAAAACAATATATTAACATATTTTATATCTATATCTCCCTTCGCTCTCCCCTTTCAGAGCTCTGTCACAACACAGTCAGTGTGCATCCCGCTAATTAAACTACTGCACGTCTCATCAGGTTGTCAAGTTGTTGTTTACAGTTTTGTATCTTGCTTTTGTAGGTTTATGGAGAATTGTTGTGTGAGAGCATAGACAACATATATGGGCTGTGGGCTGAGCACTGGACAGAACATAAGGGGAGGTTCAAATAGGGCCCAGAGAGATCGCTAAATTACTGCAACATGCATGAATGACATTTAAGACCTCTTCAGGCATGTGTTTGATGAGGGTAGCACATTGTAGAAAGCTTAAAAAACAGTTTTGCATAATACCTCCTCTTTAACAAAACACTCACAATATTCAATAAAAATAGGTAGGTTTAATGCACTTTTATATGAATAATTGACATGTATGTTTTCTAATCCTCCAGCTAGGTAGTCCTTAGCTCAAGATCTACTGTAGAGGCCCTCTGCTCTTGGCAGGTTGCACCAGTGACGCTGAAGTATGGGTCAACTGTAGATGACAAGATTTCCCTACGGCCACAACAATGTACCTTAACCTAGCATAACCTTGGTATAGTTGACCTTATAGAACAGTGTCCTTGGAAAAATATAATCTGGTTTTGGTACTTCCTGCTTGATACAGTCTAATATGAGAGATTACGTGTGGTTTGAAATCAACTACATTTAAGACTGACCCAAGTGGAACATTATTCATGATATTCATAGTGTAACATAATTTCCAATCATCTTTGCTGGGCATTATAGAGGCATACAGTATATAGCTGGAGGACAGGTGGAATTATATGATATTGGTAATAGTCTCATTCACTGCTACATTAGTCTGCACATGAGCAGCAGAAAGAGCAGCTGAAACTGGGGAGTCATGGTTGACATTATACACTGTATTTCAACGGATGCTGACTCTGTTGGGAAAAATAACAAGCTAGGAAAAGAGTCATTTTTAATCATTTTGAGTGAGTAATTTCTAATAATCAATGATATACTTGAGTCTTTTTAATGGAAAATTCTAAAGCCAATTCTCTCAATAGAAACATGTGGTTTGGGGCATGGCTTTTTATTATTTAAAAAGGCTGGATTTCAAATCAAAAATCGCAATTGATCATTATAGCCCAGCCCAATTAAAAAACAATTACACAGGTTTAAATACCTACATGTGAATCAGGTTTGAACATCAGGTACCACAGTTTAAAGAGCCCATATTTCATTGTTTTCTGATCTATTATAATGTTGTTTCCTCATCAAAAACAGACCCAGAGTTGTGTTTTGTTTCATTCACACGTTTAACAAATCTTGCATACTTAGGCTCTCTCAAACAGGAAACACTCTGTTCCACCTTGCGATGTCATGTGCTCCATTTTGTTTTTAAACTCCATACACCTTAAACTGGAACCATTTAGATGATTTCAGCCCTGGAATTGCCAGTCTCACTGAACAAAAGGTATAACTGTTAACTTAAAACTACCATGTAAACAAACGTGTGAATGAAACAAAACACAACTCCATGTTTTTGATGAGGTAACAGCATTAAAACATGACTTAAAGCTCACAAGAGTCAGTCTGGTGTAGCATAGAGCTTTTAAATACACAAACTAATTGAATAGATTTTCGTTTTAACAAAATGTCATGAACTGCATGGTGTATTTTTGTTACTACAGTAAAGATATCCTAATCATCTTGTTAATGCTCACATTTTATGCACAGAATTAATTGGGAGTAGCTCTTGCTTACAAGCATTTCCTCATTAGTGGATTGTTCACGTGGACAACTGTATCTGGATTGTAGACAATGTCATTTTGAGGCGTGGACATGTGCAAATTTGAATAAAACCATGCTAAACGCTTAAAGGGTCCATATCTCACTCTCTTCTGATCTACAGTATGTTATAATGTTGTTTCCTTATCACAAACTTATCTGGAGTTTTGTTTTGTTTCATTCACACATATTTAACACACAAATCTTTTTCATTTTCATTTAATAATTTTCAGTCTATTAAAGAAAAGGTTGACTTGAAAACTACCACTGCATGACGTGACAAGGTGGAAGAGAGCATTTTGAACTTTGGAAATGTAGACAGCCTAATAATAAAGGATTACTCAAAGATGAATGAAACAAAACACAACTCCAGGTTTGTTTTTCATGAGGTAACAAGATTGTAACATGGTTTAAAGCTCACGAGAGTCAGTTTTGCATAGTACAGGAACCCTAATGATGACTCTTTTAGCTTTGACTGTGTTAACAAAGATAATATAAATTTAAATCCTCCTAAAATGAAAAGAAAAGACAGTACCCTTTCCTTCACATAGTAAGTTATCATCCTTGAAGCATCCCTCCTCTCTCTCCTTCCTCTGTTGCTGCCCGTGCTCTTTGCAATAACACTATTCGTCATTATGAAGCTCCTCCCACAGCCCATGGCTCCTCCCCCTCTCCTCCCCCTTCACTCCATCTGTGTGTGTATCTGAGAGGAGAGAGGGCTCAGAAGGCGAAACGTTAATCCCAGATTGCGCTACTGCTTCTGCTGCGGCTGCCCTGTCCTCCGCATCATTGTTGCTGGGTGGGCATGGCACAGTTCCGGACCCTCTACTCCGCACACAGAAATAGAGGAGAGAGAAACCAATGAACTTTCAGCTACAAACAACACGACAGAAGAAAGACAGAAGTACTAATTTACTAGCAGCAGCACTGTTCACCACTTCTACTGTTTAGAAGTTTGGAAAAATCGTGAATGAAGACCAAAGAAGTCCGATCTTGGGTAGCTCGGCATCCCAACCTTTCCATTTGCCTGCTGCTTAAGACGGATTAAAGTTTTTTTTCCTCTGTGCTTTTTCTTCTTTTTTTATCTTGGCACATCTGGAGATCGGTTGCGCATCTCTGACATGGAGTCTCCCACCAAAGAGATAGAAGAGTTTGAAAGCACTGCGCTGAAGTACCTCCAGCCTGAACAGATAGAGAAAATTTGGCTTCGACTAAGAGGATTGTAAGTATTTAGAATATTTATTGTTGTTTCAACATTTCAACACGTTTTTGTCCAATATAAAGTGCACAATATAACAATGGAGTAAGTTGTTGTGATCCAATTGGGCAAACTGTCATTATGCCAGGGTGTAACCAATCTATATGTCTATCGTTATCTATGCATGCACTTTACTCTCTGAACTTTGACCAAGATAATAAAATATGCAAGAAAATACTGTATAATGTTCAACTGGGTGAACTTCATGACGACCAGTTTCAATTATTTTCACTATCTCACTATCTACTAAGTTAACCAAGCCCTACTTCATACATTACATTGAGTATAATGTATATATATATTTATTTTTGTTATATTAGACGTGTTAGCTTTTAAGGAACCATTACACAATAAACTAACATAGTATAATGAAAACATGGCTGCTTACTCACAGGCGCACTGCAGTATAAGCAACAAGTTGTACGTAAATATAAATATTTTGTATTTAAACTCATCTTTGTTAGTAAAATATTCATTCACATTTGCATATTTTTGTTTTCCTTAGACAGCCTTTTTGATTGTTTTTACTTAATTTTCACTGTTGCTTTTGTGAGTGAGCGTGTGGGTGCGTGGAATGATTGACAAAGGGAAGGCATAGATAGTCAACAATGCAGGTCAAAAAGATGCACATTTTCTGAGGTTTGCAACACATACAGTTTACTCCAATATTATAATCTGTCTCCAACAAAATGTCATTAATTCCTGAGCAGATTAAAATAAGGATACTTTAACAACTCAACTTGGCTTCACACTTCCACCAACCAATCAACACCTGCGCGACCTCTCACCCTGGGAACGCTGCCCACCACTTGTAACTGCAGCTAAAATGGGAATTATTCAGTGCTCATTTTCAGCTCACGTCATTTCAGCTCAGTGGGGAGACGAGAGATGCTGTCTAACCAAAAATGAGAGAAAAAAATGTTATTGCTGCTGGCAGCACGGGTTGAATGAAGTGCATTTGTGTGTGTGTTGTTTGAGTGGCTGCACTGCAAGAAAAAATGTATATCTAGATTAGTTTAAAGGAGCATTGTGTAACTTTATTGGTGGAGGGCCTGTCAAATGCCTTTCTTCATGGAGATGTTATTGCTCTGTCTGGAAATATTCAGTGTGGTATTAAACCTATCTTCATGGAGACCAAACCAGACCAAATAACAAGTCAGATCTGTGGACAGGTAACACTGCTCACAATCAGAATGCCTGTTTTTCTATGCATTTTTTTAGCTTAAAGCCACTTGTAATTGCATAAATTTCTGGCAGATCATTTCAGACAGAGCAATGACATAAGAAACAAACAAGCAAGTGACGGACCCCCAGCCAAATAGCTACATAGTGGAAATTTCAACTGTATAAAAGACCTTTTGCATGATAACAGAACGCTACAATGACATGTAGATGCCATTTTCTCATTTTTCCTAGATTATGTCAGATGTACTACCGCAAACAGAGCCCACAGAGCATGTTTCCAAACATTTTCCTGATTTGTGACCTAAGCGTGAATAGAGCCTATGTTGCTCTGTGACAGAGAAGCACCTGCCTAGGACAGTCACAGGCAATAGTTTCTACATAGTTCTCATCCAAAAACATATTTTATTAGAGAAAATTGTCTGTTAATTGGTTTCTTTATGGTTCCCACTGACACAAAACTCCGAGTGCACTGGGTACATGTGATTAGAAGAGAAGAGGATGCCAAATTCAAGATTATTTCAAACAGCACATACGTATGCAGTCTTCATTTTACCACTGATCACATTTACTTCAATGTTTTATCACAGTCGGTTGGCGAGCCCAGTGTTGATATCCACACCGGAAGTTATCATCACGTCTTCTGAGTGTATTGAAAACCAAAACAGTTTTCAATACATTAGCCTACTACTTATATCAGCAGCTTCCTTGCCAATTGGTTTCAAAATGTACATGTATCCCTTTGACAGATCTATCTGTTTATTTGTAAGCTAAATTTAGGAAAATGTCATAAAACAAGTAAAGTAGTCTAAAGTCGGCCCAAACCGCATTTCAAATAGAGCTGCTAAACTGGCAGTGCCTGGAGAACTATGGAGGGGCAGTGTCTGAACATCTAAGAAACAGTGTCAAACAAGTATCCACACTTCAGACTCCGCCCCTGCAGCTAGGTGTTTGTAATGGACTTTATCAGAGCAGGGAGATGTGCGACGCCACATTGTTTTTGAAATTGTAGTGACCACTGGTCATTTTAGACCACAAATCTGCAAATCTGCCCTAGGAACAGTAGACAATGCTCTTACATCACTATGGACACACTTACGTAGCAAAAAATATAGGGCTAGAAAATGTATTGCAGCTCTGACAATATTAGCAAACCCAGTATCCATTTATTGGAAAATTAGCAAATCACTGGTTTAGCAAATCACTGTCTCGTTTCCTCTTCAAACCAGACATCCTGTTATATTCTGTGCAAAACTTGCTGGTCTCTCCAAATATATTCTGAAATGCATGCTTTTCTTATATTTCTGTGGGTTTCAGTCCTCGCTCAAATGTTAAAGCTCCTAGACATGTTTAAAAAGAATTCCACTATTAAAACAGAAGTTGCAAATCAGTTCACAGTTACATTTTGGCCTGAAAAAAACAGATTAAAAATAAAATAAAATTAACACAATCTACCCTAGGAACAGTTAACAATGCTACACCACTTATACAGTTTAGTAGCAAAAATAGGTTTTAGTATTTACTTTTTTGGTTAGATATTACATGTTTGCAATGTGGGCTTAATGCTTTGTATAATAGTTTATTTTAATTATTTATTTTGGGCTTGTTTGTGTTCCCGCCATCAAAATGTCACGGTCAGTTTCCTCGGATCATTTGATTGTGTCCGTTCCATTTTGTGGGCTTTACAAAGTGGCCATCAGCAGCTCGTGTCTTTGGGGATGAGAGCGGCCGCTGTGTGGATGACTCACAGGGACAAGCCAGGCTGAGATTTACTACAGTCTGTATAGAAGTGCAGATAGTGCAGTTCAAGTGATTGGTGTTAGCGATTATAACCTTTTTTTAGCTTCTTACTCATAAAAGAAAAGTTTCCTCAAATGCAAATTTTAGTAAAACTTTTACCCAACTTAACTTAAAATGTGTCTGCTTCCTCATATTACTGAACACTTTGCATAAGAAATGTCCTGTAACTATCTATGCAAAATACAATAGGTACAACTTGTGATACCCAAACTTTAATTGATACTAAGACTAGTATTGAAACTAGATAATTATTTGATACTTTAAAGGTGCATTGTGTAACTTTTCTGGTGGAGGGTCTGTCAAATAATTTTCTCCATGGAGATCACAGTATGGCATTAAACCTGGAGACCAAGCCAGACCAAGTTACAGGTCAGATCTGTGAAGAAGCGACCCCCACTCACAGTCAGAACTCCTGTTTTTCTAGGCATTTTTGAGCTATAAAACCACCTGCAATGGAATAAATGTAAATTGTGTAACTTTTCTGATGGATCCTCCATCAGAAAAGTTACACAATGCGCCTTTAAGTATCAATACTTATTGGCCTTCCCTGAATATTTTTATATATCTTGTGATCTATATTGGCAGTGTTACAAGATTTCATATATGAAGAAACTTGATATTTTGTATTGAAAATATCTTCTTTCACTACTTATATTGTATAAAAAAAGTTTTTTAGTTTAAAAGTTTTTTAGTTTTAATCATCGAAAGGTATTGAAATTGATTGGTAGTTTGCTTGCAGTCATAAGGGCTTATATTTCAATTATTTCGATGGTGAGAGGAAGTCTTGTCAGAATAAAATTACTGCAGTATCATAAATAAATAAATAAATGGGCCTTTTATTGAAGAGTCATTTTATAATAATAATAATAATAATAATTTTATTTATTAGGTGATTTCTGTACACCCAAAGTCACCTTACAACAATATAAACAAATTAAGTATGATTTAAAACATACAGTGGGACAGTATTTAATTGATTGATTGAATTTAGTATTGTATTTTATTAATATTTAGCATTTTAAAATGTTTGGGACACCAGTTTTCCCTTATCATATACCATGGTGCCATCAGCTCACTGCTTTGCTGCTATAACTCTTTTGGCGTGCCAGAGCTCACATTAGAGGCTGTAATCTCTCAAAGAGTCGCCCTGTCAGGCGTCCCATGCACATGTGAACCCAGCGCTGTGCTGTGTAATGAGCCGGGAGGGGGAGGCTGCAGCCCTGGTTGTCTATGGACAGGCGAAAGGTTGTGGTTGTGGTTGTGCATGTGAGTCGTGATCAGGATTGGATGTGAGCTTGGGCGCGTGGCTGCTGGCATTTACTGTACGCAGCTTATCCACAGAGATTTGTAAGGCAGATGCATCACTTGTGTGTGTTTGTGTGAGCCTGTGTGTGTGTATGTGTGTGCGTGTGTGTGTGTGTGTGTGTGTGTGTGTGTGTGTGTGTGTGTGTGTGTGTGTGTGTGTGTGTGTGTGTGTGTGTGTGTGTGTGTGGGGAGGGCTGGTCAATGTGTTCTTCTTATCACAAGATGAGCAACAACAGAATGCATATAGTAGATAGAGGAACATATTTTGACCAGTGTCTAAATTGGGCAAGATAAGCGTGTGTTTGTATGTTGAATGTCTTAGAAGGCAAACAGCGTGTGGAAATATTATTCTAAATACACTGTTGGCGAGAACATTACAGTACATACAATATAGCAGGGTACAGCAAGATAAGACATGTTCAAGATAAGGTTGTTTTGAGTGTCGAATGCTTCAACAATAGAGGGCCAGACAATGTATTGCAGTTCTGATAATATTAGCAAATGCATTTATTAAAAAGTTAACACATCACAGATGCTGCTATGATTTAAGTAATTTCCTCTCCAAAGCAGATATCCTGTCATATTCTGTGGAAAGCTTACAGACCTCTCCAACCTAGTTCTGAAATGTGACTCTTGTATTTGTTATATCCTGTATCAGCTCATATTTCAGTCTTCTCTCAAATGTTATTGTATCTAGGTGCGTTTTAAATATGAACTTTACACAGAATACCACTATTAAAACATGAGTCACATTTCTAAGCACATCAGGTTGGGTTTCACTTGACCTTACAACATTCCCTATCACTGGGCCTGTCCACTTGAAACAAAAACTGGCACTACGTTCAATGTCTGTGATGTGTTTATTGGCCATTGAAAGGATATTAATAAAATTAATATGGCAAGTTGGTGTAGCCATTCCAAAACAATTCATGATAAGGTCTCAACATTTGTGGATCATAAATTTTGATATTCCTTTTAAAAACGTAGAGTTATAGGCCCCACTCACTACCTGAAATTATGACATCAAATTCTAGTCCACTGCTTGTCCAAAAAAAATCCTAAAGGGTAACATTTTAGTGCTTTTCTACCTTCAAGGCACTCAAAGCGCTTTACATCAAGGAACCACTCACCCATTCACACACACACTTTCATATACCAGTGTACGCAGACACTGGGGGTAAGATAGGTTAAGTGTCTTGCGCACACAACGGCAGCATTTAGCTGGAGCTAAAATCATACCACTCAACTAATGATATTTATGTCAAGAGCAGTATTCAAACCGCCAACCTTAAGATCAGTGGACAAATGCTTATACCAGTTGAGCTACTGTGGCCATTAGGTATATATTTCCAAGCGCATACAGCCCCACTATGAAGACAATAACAGTTTGCACCGGTATATCCATCATAGATTCTACATATTTTGCTAGTATTTACTTTACAGCACCAAAATGTACACTTATCATCCATGGATCCCTTAAGTGGTGCATTCAAAGACCCTGGACAGGCAGTGATCAAGGCTCCGGTGGCACAGTGGCTGATGTACGAGGCTCTCTAACAAACGGCCTCATGTTTTCATTACTGACAAGGGATCCATAGATTTCCATTAATAAATGAGACGATTTGAGGGACCAACCTCGGTGTGACCCACTGATGAATGGAAATCAATGAATTATTAAATCATTTGATCAACACTGCAGTGAGCTCTTCTACTGTTAACTGAGATATGAGCTGCTGACCCCTGTATGACACTTACTGTGCATGAGGGACTCTAAAGCAAATACTGGGTACGAGTCTGGACTGAATATCTAGCTTATAAAAGTCTTACTTAAAGGGCCCATATTATGCTATTTTCAGGTCTGTTATAATGTTGTTTCCTCATCAAAAACATACTTGCAAATATTTAGGCTCTTCTCTCAAATGGAAAACACTCTTTTCCAACTTGTGATGTCATGTGGTAATAAAGGAAGTGCTCCACTGTGTTTTTAAACTCCATACACCTTCACTAGAATCATTTGGATCTGAGCCCTAGATTTGCCTTATCTCTGCTGAACTCAAGGTGACAGAAGCTGTTAACTTGAAAACTACCGAAATGTAAACAAACTATTAATGAAGGGTTACTCAAACGTGTGAATGAAACAAAACACAACCCCAGATATGTTTTTGATGAGGTAACAAGGCAATTTTGCATAATATACATTAGTTAGTTTGTTACTTAGTTATAGTTAGTTTAGGTTTTATGTATATTCAATAAAAAATGGCACAAGTTTTACATATTCTCTGTCAGCACAAATTCTAATCTATTTTTCCCCACAATATCTTCAACATGCCATAAAATTATCCAATGACAGTCAGGTGTCATTGTTTTTAGTGAAATGGACTCGAAAGTGAATAGTAAATGAACCCTTCCCTCCATCTAACAGACATTAATCAAAGTCTAAACTGTAAACATAACCTTTGACAATGCACCACACTAGTTATAAAAAAAGAGATGCTGAAACTGAATTATCAGGATGACACCACAAATAAAATCAGTAAAATTGACTCTTGTGAGCTTTAAGCCATGTTAGACTGTTGTTACCTCATCAAAATGTGCTGCTTCATTCCCACATGTTTGAGTAATCCTTTTGTTATTAGGCTGTCTACATCTCCAAAGCTCAAAATGCTCTGTTCCACCTTGTGATGTCATGAAGCAATAATTTTCAGCTACTTTTTGTTTAGTAGACATTGGCAATTCCAGGGTTGAAAACAAATGATTCTGGTGAAGGTGTATGGAGTTTAAATACGCAGTGGAGCACTTCCTGTATAACCACAAACGTGTGAATGTAACACAACTCTTGTTTTTGATGAGGAAACAACATTCAAGCAAAAGTTCCTGCAACAAAAGGATTAAAAATGTGTCACTTAAATATTTAATGGGGATTTACACTTGCATTAGATACATTTTTTAAATATTCTGAATCACTCAATCAGTCCTTAGTTTATTTGCAGTTTATTATGCAAATAATAATCACCAATGTGCAATTTATAATACCACAACTTTATGCCATCCCAATATCAGCAAATGCAAGAAACTAAATTAAACTAGTCCATGAAGTCATTGTCCCTTAAATGATTCAACCCCCTTAAACCTTCAATACAACTGAGTGCGTTCGTGGCAGCTATACTATTACCCAAGCCTTTCTATACTGTGCAATCTTTCTGCTTTAACCTTGATTAAATCTCTACACTGTGGCTGCCAATGCAATGAAGTTTAAAAAAAAATCCAGTTTGTAGGGGCCCCACAACTATGTAAGCCAAACACCTGCCTGTAATCCATTTGCTCCTATTGAATCGTAATCCTGTGATGGATCGCAAATGAGCTCTTCGGTCCTCAGGGTCAGTAATAATAAGCCAGCTTTTAACAGTTCCTTTTCGCAAACTTCCTTAGCTTGCGTTTTTCTGCTTTGCGGCGGATATTACTACAGTCTGGGGCAACAAATCAAGCTAAGTGCTGCTAGCGGGGCCTGACTAGAATTTAAATTGACTCTATGTTGTACAGTGGCATAGGGGCCATCTTTGCACTCCAATGTTATGAGTTTTCTAAGTGTTTAGCTTTTAGAGGCTCCCTGTTTTATCTGTATGGCGGAGGCGTGGGGTGGTTTTAAGGCCAAATGTGCGGCTAAGTGATAGTGGGAGTGTTTTGAATGTGGCTGTGTAGGTGACCACTATGTAAATGTGTGTGGTGTGTGCCTGGGTTTTCATGTATTTATTTTTGCACAGTCCATTTGAGTTGCATTTCATTATGGCTTCATTTAAATAAGTAATTACAAAAGTCTGCTGTTTTCACCGCACTGCGACTGCTCTGCTTTGACAAACAATAAGACTTTTCACTTCAGCTTTCTCCCCAGCAAACCAACATTCAACTTTTCTGGTGGAAGGTCCGTCATCTGCTTGTTTTTATGGAGATATCATTGCTCTGCCTGGAATGTTCCACAGGATAACATTAAACAGCTACCGTACATTTATTCAATTACACTGGTTTTATTGCTCAAAAAAGACAGAAATAAAGGCATTCTTACTGAGAGCCGGGTTGCCTCTCCACAGATCTGACCTGTAGCTTGGTCTGGTTTGGTCTTCATGAAGATAGAAAGGTTTAATACCGTACTGTGAAACATTCCTGACAAAGCAATAGCATCTCCATGGAGAAAATTATTTGATGGACCCTCCATAGAAAAGTTACACAATGTAAAAAACAAAAATTTACACATGTTTAATAGAAACTATATACACTCCCTAATTGCATATAAAGTTTCACTATAAACTAAAGGTGTAATGTTGAATGGGACTTTTCTTCACCACCTGCTTGTGTCCATGGAGATGTTATTGCCTTACCTGTATGTTCCTCATTATGGCATTTAGATTATCGTCCTTCATGTAGACAAGCAGGTGACGCCTCCAGGACAAGATACTGGTTAGTAGAGACAGATTGATATATCTGTTGGCTGGGCCGATATTTGCACTTTTTTGTGTTTCAGCTGCATGTCGGCCTTAAATCTCCAGCATAACGCTTTATTTCAACACTTTAGTGCAAATAGAAAACTGATGAAAATGTGAATACACTGCTCTTTTATGGGTTTGTGGTTAAAACAAACAAAACAAAACAAAAAATCGGTTGTAGGTAAGTCAATTTAAATTATATCATTTGATGGAGAAAATAAAAAGCAGCTCTCCTGGCCCAAAAATATAAATCTGCAAATCTTACCGGCCATCAGTTTCTCTGAATTATAAACAATTGGTATCAGCATTGGCCATGAAAAAAAACCCTTACTGATCTCTACAGGTCAGATCGGTGGAGAAGCAACTGCAATCACATTAAGAATGCATTTTAAAATTTTGTTTAATCATAAAAATTGTAATAAACTCAAGCTACATTCAGCAGGTTGACTTGGTTGACTGATTCCAGCTGAATATTCCACTGATATTCCGGCTCACATAAGGTCTCCATTACGGTGTATCTTAGTGACAAATCTGGCCATGTTTATGAGCATGTATTAATCCATTGACAATAGTGTGTGGGCATGTTTACGCGTCACCTAGTCCATTATAATCCAGCCTAGAGACATTTCTACCCTTTGCTGATAAAGATAAACAGGATTATTTTTCAAGCTTTGTTCAGGAACAAGGTTTAAATACTTTACTCAAACATTGATCAGTTTTGTGAATTAAGATATACTGGACTATGCCGCCTTTTGTACCTGTGGTTTATGTAATGGAAAGTAAAAATAGGAGTTATGTACCATTTTAATCTACAGTTTAGTTTGAGTTCTCCAAATACTTCTTCTAAACTGGTGCTTTGGGACCTGATCGTGATAAACAAGAAAACTACTTTTTGAACTGTGCTGCATACAAATCCAGACACTTTATACCTACCGACCATTTATAGACATTTTAGTTGCAAGAAAAACAACACTTTAAATTGACTGATTTTTATGCCAGGCGTCTTTACTGTTACAGCCACAGCTGTTTACAAAACCTGGCAAACTTCTGGTCAGTGAGTGAAGTGGACAGACTGTCACCTAGAACTATTAGATCAGATACTGTAAAAGTTCACCACAATAAAATAACTGGCCAGTTTGTAACACTATAACTACACTATTCCCAGACTTATCAAAGCAGATTTCATTCATAATGAACAGATTTTATTAACAGGTTTATGAAGAATGATTTAAGATTAGTAAAGGTTAGAGTTAAGGTATTCAAGCAGATCTATTGTTCTTGAACCTGCTATATTTGTGATCATTATGTTATAATTTACGCATTTTAAATAACATTATTGAACTAAAACATAAATGATGGATAGCTGCAGATCTCGCTAGCAAGTCACATATTTATTTGTTTTTTTAATTTGTACCAAATGGCTATGTGTATTGCAGATTAAGTAGAAATAAACAAAGTGAGTATAGAGCAGTAGGAGTCAGTAAAGGTGAAAAGAAAAATTGATCGTCAATATGGCATCTTGAAAATAAGTGATTAAAGACTACTCAACCATGCACAAATTATTCTAAACACAACGAGAGGATAAATGAGCAGGAAAACAGCTATAACATGGCTAAAAGCTCTGGAAGTAAATTTTGCATAAAAGGTCTACTTTAAGTAGTTAGTGAAAAATTCTCAATAAACTATTAGCACATTATGAATTAGCTCTTTCTTCATGCTTCTTTAAGGCTAATTAAGGTGTAGATATTATAATGTTACTGACCAGTTCATCAGATAAAAAATGTATCAGTATAGCTTAGTGATTATAATATAAATTTACTGATTATATGACTACAATGGTCAACCTCTGTTTTTTTTGTTTTTTTTGCAATTTGTTATTTTGTTTTATGTTTTCTATTTTAATTTTGTGATTATTTTACGTTTGTATTCAGCTTCACTATAACAAACTATATCGAGTAAATCACATAAAACGTAGACACACAACAACACAGATACACAACACATTTATTTCCCTTTAACACAACAGACAGTGACATACAAAAACAAAAGTAGACAGTGCTTTGCCTTGGTCTAAAATGGCTTCTCGGTACTAGTGTTAGCCTGTGTGTTAATGTGTGGCTGTGTGCATGTGCTCTCTCTGACAGGCGGAAGTACAAGAAGACGTCCCAGAGGTAAGGTTTGGTCATGGGACTGTGGACATCGTGCTGTGTATTCATCTCCATTTACTCTCAACACATCTTCATTCAACTAAGACGCACTGATCGGCCATAACATTATGACCACACAGGCTTTGCGTTATGGTTTACTGCTGTGGTTCTCAAATGGTGGTATATGAGAGCAGGCGGTACGCGTTTTTTGTAATTTAGACGATTTTATCCACATTTCTTCTTTCAACAAGTTCTTGGTTAGATTTTCTATAGCTGTGTAGTAGTCATATTCTACACTTGGCTTAGTTCTTATTAGGGCCGATACTGAGTCTTTAACTGGATGTAATAAGACGATTTACAGGCTGATTTTGGCCTAGAACATCTCATAATGTTAATGCTACTATTCATAAGTTCTTCAGTAGTTATTTGAAGGATAAATAACAGTTTCATAACACTATTTGGATCTCCTGTGTGAGAAGTTAAATGTGCTTTTAGGAAATAAGTGCCATTTTCTGTCCCTATTGGTATTGGTTAATATCAGGTATGGGTAAATATGTGAAGCCAAACTACTGATTTTGGTTTTGGAATGGAAAAAGCTGGATCAGTGCATCCCTAGTTCTTATTTAAACCTTGGATAGTCCTGGTTTAGACCTGCTGCTACTTGGAATGCAAAATCTTTTCGTAGGTGGTGTGAAAAGTTTGAGAGCCACTGGTTTATATAGAGCTCAATGTTAGCGTACTGTATTCTAGTAAATAGTACTGGCTGGTGGTCATAATGTTATATCTGATCAGTGTTTTCCCAAACCTTGATTTATTTTCTCACAAATTAACTCCAATTTTCTGCTTTGTGAGTATAATGTCAAAATAAAAATCTTGTATTTGCTGTGATTGTGCTAGTGGCCTTTTATTATTTCTCCTTTAGGTCCAATGCTTTCTCAACCCTCTTCCCGTTTTGTGCTGATTTATCAAATTACCACTGCAAATATACATGATATTCACTTTATAAGAAATGATGCCTTTGAATGACAATTGAACCATAACTTGATGAGTAAACATGCTGTCTCTGTTATTAAGGGCGGACTATGTAACATTTCTGGTGCATGGTTCGCAACCTCTTCGCGTCTGTGGAGATGTGTTTTGTTACCTGGAATGTTCCACAATGTAGAATTAAACTTATTTATTGGCATGGTGATCTGCAGATGAAGCCATTAGGCCAAGTTACAGGTTAAATTTGTGGAAAATACATGATTTTAAGGCATTTTTGAGCTGTAAAATATGTTGTACTGAAAAGTATAGTTCACGTAAAGTAATAACATCTCCATGGAGACAAGACCATCACCAAAAAAGTTATGTAATACACCTTTAAGGATATTTTGTTTGTAAATTTTTAAAAACAGCTTCCCATTATCTGCTGAATGTGTAATATGGAGGAAAAACAAATATCTTTCACTTTGTTATTTCAAACATCTTTGTTGATGGAGGAAATAGGTTCATTCAGGTGTACATTTACTGCAGCTAACAAGCAAACGCACTCAGGCTTGTTTAACATTAAGCCATATGCTTTGCTTGATTTATAAATGTGATCCTATCTTTGCTTGTCGCTCTAATTGGTTCAGAACAGGGGAAGTACGACAGGCACAAATCATTACCTGAACTGCTCACGGCAAGATCTTTAAGAATTATAAAACATGAACAACAGTGTCCAATGTCTATATATTTGTCTGTGTGTAACATTTCTGTGACTATGAAATACTGATCCTCACAAATGAGTGGTGTCTCAAGTAACATTACCAATAGACATTATCTTAATTTCCTGTTGTCATATACAGCACCATTATTATCTGTCTTTAAGGTGAGGTAGTACTGCCTGCTATTAAGATTGCTTCAAATTAAAATCACAAATCATGTTGATCTTTCAAACGCTTTGACAGAAAAAACCTTATAATTCCAGTATTTTGCATTGTGTGTACTGTCTAGTCATTATGTGTTTGTTTCTTTTGTGTACTAAACATTAATTTAAATGTTGTATTATCCCAGTAACAATACTTTCTGCTCTTATTTTCACTTGGTATAGTCCTGTGGTAGGGGTGGGCGATATCTCGATATTTAAAATATATCGAGATATTTTCGAAACTCGATATGAATTCTGGCATATCGATATATCACTATAATGCTTACATTTACTTCCGGTTTCGCCGCTTCGCTTGTTTTGCCTTCTCTGTGCCGCGGTCGCCTCCATCTCCTTGCTTTTGTCTCCCGAGCTCCTCCGCGGAGCCCGGAGCTGGCCGCGGACTAAACCAGGACTAGGACTAAACCTGGACTAAACGCGGCTGCAGAGCCCGGGGCTCGGTCGCGGACTAAACCAAGACTAGGACCAGGGCTCTACAGTGCGCCCATTTCACTCGCATTTGCGAGTAAACATTTTGTCATGGGAACGTGGAAAACAAAACAGGCGCATCTGTTTGAGTGCTTCTGCAGCCACAATAAGGAGAACTGCGCAGACATAACGTGACGAGTTAAACTTTCTAAATGCACAATTCCCAACGCGAGCGCAACCACATGACACCTCCGACCGCGCACGACTCCAGCTTACGAGGTCCACTCATATCACTCATACGAACAAACTCCGCTGCAAAACACCCCCACACCCCTTTAAACGAGGAGCGCCCCGCAGCAGGACCCACACCTGTCCCACCACTCATTAGACACCCCCATGCCGCTGGACTTCCTTCTCTGCCAAAGCGAGAGCTTTGTCTTAGTCTTATCTCGGACTCGAGCGCATTTGGACTCGGTCTTGTCATGGACTCAAGATCTGAATACTGAGTGTGGTCATTTTTCATTAAGGCCGCTGCTGTCGCCAATAAACTCATCCCGGTGTGCGGGAGCGTGCGGGGCTTCTCTCTGCAGCCTGTGCCAAATGCCAAATAAATCTGTTTGTCACAATGTGCGTTTGATTTGGTAAATGTGCAGAGGCTAAATACCACTTTAAAACAAGAGAATGTAACTCCAGTTTGGAATTTGAAAATACAGGTTTAAAAATCCTGCACTTTATTCACTTTGAAGCAGTTTTGTGTAAAGTGCCAGTGGAAGTTCTCTTAAAAAAGAGGTTCTTAAACTGTGGGTGAGGGTCCAAAAAGGGGTGCAGAGTGTTTAAGTGCAGTACTAAATGAATATTAATCAGATAAAATTATTTTTTTTTGTTTTTGCAGTAGTTCGGGGGGGCTGTATTTTTCCTGTAAAGATATCGAGATATATATCGTATATAGAGATATAGCAAAATATATCGAGATATATTTTTTGGTCCATATTGCCCAGCCCTATCCTGTGGTAGACCTGGTTTTCCTCATCTGCAGCCTTACTTCTTCAGAACAGTATCCCAGGTTTGAGAAAGTTAACACGCCCCCTCATCCCGATTTACCATCTAGTAGCATTTCCGGATCTATAACTTCCCTGATCCAACTTGTTGCTCTCTGTGCCTATGACCTTAGCGTCGTCCCAATCCATGAGATGGTTTTAACTGTGGTCTGAGATTACAGACTTCTCAATGGAAACATGCAGCTGAAACTGTCAAGGTGTGAAATTAAAAGAGGTCTATACATAGGAATCAAAAGTATAATCATAACAGGAGACCTACTGAACCTAATCGGACTGGTTTAAATGTGGAGATTCTCTTTCTTAAATCTTTTCTTGATTTGAAAAGTGAGAACCATTGTATTAGGCTACATATACCCCACTCCTATTTGGGCAATTCATCTCTCAAACAATCAGTTCTGTATCATAAATATATGGCATTAATCTCAATAACGTTAAAGGTGCATTTTTTGGTGGAGGGCCCGTCAAATGCTCTTCTATGTGGATTCAGCTCAGTTGAATCCACATATCGCCTGGATTCCATCTGGAAAACCTCGCATTTACTCCTAACAGAGGATTTTACAGTTTCTACAAATGAGGAAACAGAAATAGTCCACCAGTGTTTTGTTTCTAAATCACCATCGTGGCATTTCCCCCTGAACTGTGGGATTGCCTCTCTGTCGGAGTAATTGAACGGAGCTTGCGTGGCTGTACTTACTGGCCCAGCGTGTGGTGATATATGGCCCATAGCTGTAGTCTCTGTCTATATCGCGGGTGCTGATGGTGGGTGCGCCTCTTTGATTGACATCTCCATATGTGTCTGTGTAATTATGGCCCGGCTAATTGGCAGAGAGGAGCATGGGGACGTTGTCATTACCAACTCACCAGGACAGCCCCTCGCACTCACAGATGTAGGGGAAGATAGAGAGTAGTCCATTGTTCGCAACGGGCCAGTCTAGCTCTAAAGGACATTTCTATTGTGAGTTACGTGGGTAGTTTTGAGTTTGCTCACGTGAGTCTTCTCCTCTGCAATTAGGAGTTTGTGTAATTTTGAAGTAATAAAAAAAAAGCATTGATCTCTTAAGTGTGAGCGTTAAGTAATTACCCCCACTTGTCTCCCTGGCTGACAGCTAAATGCTAGCCTGGTCAAATACATTCACTGTCTTAGCAAAGAGGGTCCGGGTCAACGCTAATCAAACTTTATTAATGGCTTCTTGACTAATAATAATACATGTTACTAATAATGTGCCAATGTGCGATGTGAGATAGAGTTGCTCGGCTCCAATGGAGATGCTATTGAGTTAATTTTCCACAAACCTTATCTGTCATCATGGAGTCAAGCAGGTGATGTCAACAGGTCAAGTTACAGCTCAGATCTGTGGAGAAGTGACCTTACTCACAGCATAAATGTGTGTCATTCAAGTTATTATTTAGTCATAAAAATACCACTAATTAAATAAATGCAATAATTAAGTGCTGTCAAACGATTATTTTTTAAAATCAGATTAATCACACTTTAGGATTTTGATTAATCACGATTAATCGCAGTTAATTATTCTTCAAAAAAAGACCTAAATATTTTGATGAAAATGCAATGCTGCTCGGCTTGTTGTTGGTGTACAAGTAGCTAAGATGGTATTTTAAACTTGGTCTGCTTCTGTGGAAAGAGAGTTCATCACTGCAATATCTGCAAACTACCGTAGTTTTATCTAAAGGGCAGTTTTTTTAAGAGAAATTTGCTGCTGAGCACCAGCCACAGTCTCATCTATCATCTTCACATCTGCGTATGGACAGACCCGATCACTGACCTGCGCCGCCTTTCAGGTCACCATCACACTATTGATGAAGGAGCATGTGCGTTCAAAATAAATTGTGTGATTAATCTGCGTTTAAAAAAAACATTTGTGCAATATTTTTTGTCATTAATCACATGCGTTAACATTGACAGCCCTAGTTTAATTCCATTTTGTAGATAAATATTCCAGGCAAATCTTACCTGACCACCCAGAGCCACATTATTTATCAAAACTTCCATTATTATCCTGTGTCCCTGATTCCAGAGGGCGTGATTGACAGGTGGATTAACCAATCAGAGAGACGCATTCTCTGTTTGTGTCAAAAAAAAACACGACTGGAAAAACAACTTTAAGGACTGAGAAAAAGCACAGATTTTTGCAGAACCAACAGTTTGAGCACCAAACTCTTATTTATCACAGGTAAAATAAGTTATGTATTTTGTTTTGAAGGTTAGAAGAATTTGTGAGAAGTGATGTCTTCTGCATTTGAGCGACACGTGATAAAAAATAGCAGCTGTGGATGGATCACCTCAAGTTAGGACGGAGGATTTTCACCCTCTGTTGTCCAGTTTCAGTCCTTTATGGATCCAAACAGAAAGAAGAAGGGACTGGCTGGTCGGGCAAAGGCAAAAATATTTACGTTAAGCATTAGGGAAACCCTCCACCAGAAAAGTTACAAATTGCACCTTTAAGTCTGAAGTACTTAAAAAGCTTTATTCAACTTTTCTTTTTTTGTCTTTGCTGCAGACTCACCTCTGCCTCTGAATGTTCCAGGTGTTTGTTGCTGCTTCTAAAGTGTGGATTTCCACTTGACGGTGCCCTCCCTTGAATTGCTCACACTTGTAGTTTGTGTGCTCAGCTCTCAGGATACAGATGCAGGGTTTTCAGAGTCTGAATGAGTCACTCCTCCTCCGACTTGTGTGCGTCCTCTGTGTGCGTCTCACCTCACGTATGGCTTTGTAAACACTGCCTGCTGCTTCCAGTTGTTTCAGACTTCACTGCTAGCTTACAGAGCTCAGGGTGAAGGTGCTGGAGTCTTCACGGCAGCTCCTATGACTCTAAAGTGTCTAGTCCCAGTTTCACAAGCTTTGTGTGTGGGAATACAACAGCCATCTGTCTGTTTATTTTACATGGCTTGGATTATGGACACTTATACTAGCACAGTGTGACAAAAGTGCCAATTTACTTTGAAGAAGAAAATGGTTCTTTGTAAGTGATGTCTTTATAATATATGGTATTTAGAGCTGTTATCTCTATATATGTTTAATCAGTAAATGTATTTGTATTAGTCGACTAATCATTATATGTAGATTAAAAGGATTTATATGGGACAGAGCAGAAAGTGAGTGAGTTATCTGAAGATTTGGTATCTAAAAAGGCAAATTAAAATCGTTATTCACAACTGTAATCTGTCTTTATATAATTGCACTGTTTCCTAGTACTTTTTCCACATATACTAGAGTTGCTTTAGCAAATAGAGATATGAAATAGGTTAGAAACCCACACCCCCTTTTAGTTGTCTAATTGATCAGCAGAACAGGTCTTTAGTCGATCATGAATTTCTTCAGTCAACTAAAGCTAGATAATTTTGCAATGTTTTTCTGAAGATATGAACGTTTTTATTATTTAGTATATTCCCTATAATTAAAACTATTTAAAATGACAGGCCTATGCTTAATCATATTTTTGTCGGCCGATTGCCTCTTTCCCTGTAGGAGAACAGTTGCTCTGTGGTTCAGTTCTTGTATATGCGGTGCTCTGCCAACATGTAGACTCCTTATTGCAATGGGATCGATTCCACGTCAGTGCAAATGAACCAAAGCCTGCCAGCATACATTTCACACTCAAGTCATTTCCAATTTAATCTTCCAACTTCCATTGTCCTTACAACCGCATATGAATGATAAAAGTGATTGGACTTTTGTGGATTACATTTTAAGTGTTATCGTTTCACCTGATACAGAACACAAACTTGTTTCCATTGCAAATTTTCTGATGCAATGTCACGTTCTCACAAAGTCAAGTATGATTGCGTAGGATATTTAATCTTGTGTCGTTGTCATTGTTGCACGGGCGGCCATTTTATTCAGCAAAGAGGAGAGTGCATTTGCATGAAAATGCCAGCAGACAGTGGCGTGAATGGAGCTCTTGAACACATCGACTCAGGGAGAGGAGGACAGAAAATTGAACTATTTGGTTAATGTTAGTAATCAGGCCGCAGATCTTCCAGCCATTGGCAAGAACATCCCATTAGCAGCACCATTATCCCTGCCTCTCTCTCTCCCTTTTTCGTGTTTCTGGACCATTTGACAGTCATCACAGCTAGTACGCAATTTAGCTTTACATTTAGTGCCACAATAAAATTGTTTTATTGGTTTTACATTTGAATTGGTCGATAATTAAAACAGTGTCTTCCTGTGCAACATTGTTTTTTTTGGCTAATGGTTAGTGTGAACTGCAATACTGTAGCACACTGGTGGATACACAAGAAGGCTGTTAACCCATCTTATCTGTAAGTGAGGAAAATCTTATTTAGTTGGTGGAATTGACCTGTCCACTGTATCTACCCTGATTGGTGGTTGTTCTTATAAAAAACAAAAAGAGGGAAAGCAAAAAAATTACTACAATAAGACATACAATTAGTATAACATAGTAGAGTATGATGTTGTCACAATACTAAAATTTCAAACTTGACTTCAGTACTAAGGAATAGACTCAATAGTTAATTCTGATACTACAGTAACAGCCAAACAAAGAGCGTCAAGGGCAGATGGAGTGATGGACACAGAGGTGCAAGATACAAACTCAGGAAACAGCGAAAAATAATTATTACTCACTTCTTGTAAAGTTGTAGATTTAAACTGAAGCATCTCATCCACATTACCTATCAAATTTGGCCTCCGCATATAATGACACCCAGTCCACAAAACAGAGATATTAATCCAGTTTGGCGAGAGTGTTTCCTCATATGTGTCTGTTTACATCATAGCTCGAGGATCAGGGTGAAGCTGCAGATTGCAGATGGTGCCTCTACTTCCTGTGTACTTTATCGTCACAAATAATAATAACACCGTTTTGATTTGCATCTAAATTAGAAGTGCAATGCTCTGATCTTTTGAACACTTAAGAGTCTCAAAGTGAGTTTACTCGAAATAGGTAAAACCAAAGCCTTATAAAAGGTGTCGGAACGGCGGTGTCAAAAAGTGTCGGAATGATGGGATGTCGGAGTGGGGAGTGTTGGAGTGAATAGGGGATGAACCCCATCCTTCAGCAGTCTTTGCGATCTGAGATCTCATAAGATTCTCTTCGTGTCTGTGGTGTGTGCTTTTTGTCGTGCATTTTAAAATAATTTAAAACCAAAAAATCCTGTAGTGTGTGGCAGCCTTTATGCAGTTTATGTACACCAGTGAATTTCCAGGTTTGTTGCTTTGAGTACGAGATTTGCCACCCACACTGTGATTTTTACATGAATAATGAGGTGTTGATTTTCCTTTCTCTTTAGACATTTAAATGCTTAACCTTTTTCCAACAACCTTTTTGCATATTATTCATAGATTTTGTGTTCGGCGTTGTACAGGAGGAGGCAGACCCGTGATTACGCCTCTGTATGCCAATGGCCTGTCACTCTTTCACTGTCTCCTTTTACTACCTCATGATTAGTGGGCTAATTGCCCCGGCTAATTACATTCTTCACAAGCATCTGAACAGTTTTACCCTCATCCCTTCACCCTTCGCTAAACGTCAGGTGAGGCTTTCTCTGCTCAAATGATCGCACGAGTTAGCATGTAGTGTTAGCATGCATCACAGGCTACGAGTTCCACAAGCAGGTGCAAGAGGAGGCCATCAAAATGTTTATACAATCATTTATGCGCAATGGTATGACTCTTTTCTACATTTTATGGGAAAGAACCAGTAACTAAAAAGATGTCAGTTTTCACCTACACCCTATCTCCACCCACTGCTCTGTACTCTTTTGTGATTATTAAAAAAAACAAAATCAGACTCTGGGTCATGGAAGGTTCAAAAATGTAATAAAGCAATTTTCAACAATAAAAAACAGAAATAAAAATCCACTGCTTGCTGCGTTGAAATGTCACAATGAAGAGGCAGGGCCTTTCAATTCTGTACTGTAACAGGAAGTCAGTGAAGCTATTCTTCTATAATTACGCTGTTGTAGATCAATATTGCTGTTTACAATTAACAAAAAATATCTACATATGTTATAGTTTAAGACCAGATACATGAGAAAGTCTTTTCATATCACACCACCAAGGGCAATACTTTTACATATTCTTCAGAAAAAGTTGTCATATGCATCCAATACCAGCCCATGTTAGTCTGAAAAATTTCTATTACATTAAACAACTCAGCATTATGATGCTACAACTTCTTGAATTGCCTTTTTGTAAAGATGAGAGAGCTTCTTTAAAGATTTAAGATCACACTTTAAAGATCACATGCATGTACAAAAAATGTGTATGTGCAGCTTGTGAGCATGCTGCACGTGATTCACTTTGTGAATGAGCAAGTATTGTCATTATTTATAAAGCCTCATCAGTGCACAAACTGCAGCAGTGTTGTCTGCTCAAAAAGACCTGCTTCTTGAATGTACAAAAATTTGGATGGAGTTTTTGCCTCCTGGTCATAACAAATTACTCAGTCCCCGCTAAAGAAAGTTATTTGAATTTCTCGCTTCAAATTTTGTGACAAAATGGCCTTCTTTTGCATATCCATTAGGTCCCATATGTTAAATCTGCACTGCATTTTTTCAGAGACGTACACCACAACTGCACCTGATTTTTGCACCGTGTTACCATCCATATGTGCCAACGCTTAGTCAGTCCTTTAGGGTATTACCTCCAACCGACTGATTACCCATAGTGAATTTTCTTCTGTCATTGAAAGTGGGAGAATGCCTATGCATGAAAAACATTAATCAAAATAAGCTATGCTCTGTACTCATGTATGCTAGAGTAAGAAGATTGATTTCTTTGCATTCAGGAGCACAGTGCATTAAGCCTTGATTCCATGGGCCAGCACAGGATGGAACTACGTACCGCCCCCTTTTAGGGGTCCAAAGTGAATTTCTGGAGGTACCACTTTCCAAAGCGGCTTAGAATGGTTGGGACCTGATAATATGAAACAAACTCCACTAACATCCTCCTCCTCTCTCTGTATCCAGTGTGGAGCACGTCTGCGTCAAGATCAATCAATCAAACTTCATTTATGGAGTGCTTTTCGTACAAAAAATGCAACACAAAGTGCAGTTGCAGCCAAACGAGGCCGAGTTATCCATAAACCACCTCGCTCCAGGTAATCGCAGTGATGTCTTCGCGTATATGGAGAAAACAAAAGTGAAACTTAAGAGTGTGTTAGTCCACGTGAGGATCAGCTGTGTGCTCTGGTTCATTTGCATGCGCATTTGTTTTGAGTTATATTTGAACATCATTTAGTGTTCCTAAACCTTTAGTTTAGCACCGGCAGACAGCTCTGTCCAGCAGCTCGTGGCACAGGCCTACGTCAGGCCACTGGGTGTGTCTTTCTAGACCTGTGTAACGCCCAAAGCGGCCTGGGCTCATTGTAGTGGAAACGCTCCCTGGGTGGGGGTGGCCCACTCCTAACGGCTCTGCACCACCATGGCCCCAAGCGAAATGTGCCAGTGGAAATGAGGCTATAGAATAAAAATGACTTGTGTGTTAACATAAGCAATGTAGAAGTCTTTCAAGTTTCTCTCTTTAAATTTAGATATCTTGTCAGGACAAATAATTTTAAGCTGTCTTAAAAGGACTGTAATACAGAAGTAAGATAGCAAATGAGAAATTCAATTCTGTCAGCTGGACAAAAGTTTTTTGATCAAATACGTTTTGCAGCTCATCCAAGCTGCTTCTTCAGTTCTGGTCAGATTACTGGTGGACACTGCCTTATATCTACCTGAAGAAAGGGAGCTAAATACACTGAATACTCCACACTTACTGTGCAGTTATCACCAGCAATCTGACCAGATTGATATTTGATCTAAAAACATTCGTCCAGTTGATAGAATAAATTTTCTCTTTTGCTTTGGATCCTACCTGGATGACTGAGGCATTACACGAACATCTAAACAAGTAAGACACTTTCCTGGCTTGTGAAATCTGTATACTTGGCAGGCTGTTCTTTGAAAATATAAAACTATCCAAAAGCTCTTGTCTGTGTATAAAGTTCAAAGTATCAAAATGACAGCTACTTTTGGGGCTTTGTTAACCATTGTGTAAATGTATATATGCTTTGTGTAAAATATGTATATAGTATTGGGCACCTACAATAGGGCTAAACTGGGTACAAACCACCAGGATCTGATCAGAACATAAATTAAGAAAATAGCTTTTAAAGTGGATTGTCTCTATTTAGATGGTATTTCTTTGGCCAGAATGTTCCATAGTAAGGCATTAGACTTATCTTCATGGAGACAAGTATAGCATAGTTATTTTTAAATGTAACCCAATTCGTTTGATACAAATGGTCAGCATTTCCATACTCTTTCAGTATAGTCTAGTGTGCAATCCTAGGTGCTTGGTTCCCCTGCTTCAAAGCACATCATATTTCTGGCTACACAAAATAATATTTCAGATGTATGTTTGCCATTTACTTTATAATCTGATTGTTTATGCATCTCTGCCCTCTTCTAGGCTATTATATATTCAGCCCTTTCTCCAATGCATGTTCAAAGTCTCCCGTACCCAGACAGACCATCCCAATGTTGAACTAAAGCTTTTCTTCTTCTCATTTGGTGGAAAAATATTTGAACACATCACATCCAGTTTGCAGTGAAAAGTACACAAGGCTTTATATTCTGTTTGTGTTTATCTATATTCGAAGTCCAGGCAACAATCTGTGAGCTAGCCATTTTAGTACAGCAAAATCTATCACCTCATCTCAGCCGTACCAAGGAGGCACTTTACTCCCATTGCCCCCCATAGTGTATTCAAATGCCTTTAGCTTCTGTCAAGACCATTAAACTACACATATCTTTTCAAAATGACCCTTACCAACTGCATAAAAGGATGTATTGGAAGCAAGTGAATATATTTTAATAGCAGAAGTAGGCTTGGAGCCAAATCAATAATGAAAAAGAGGGAAAATAAAATAGCCTCTGCTGGAAATCCTGCTGCGTAATTTATCTTGCTTTTAAAGACCTGTCTGCATGCACAAGATTTATATTATCTCCAGGGAGTAATTTCTGTAATGTATTGACCATGTTAAATCAAGATAACGTAAAGGTATAGGATATTTGTTAAGTTGACAAATAGACTGTGTAATTGTATTGCAACATCAGGTTAGAGTGAGTTTGGTAAGTAAAATGGACATTAGACCATACACTATTTATCTCAGGGTGAAATCAAAAGAATTAATCAGCTACAAAGAGAAAGTAAGAAGATAAGTTTGTGTGTTGCTGGTATTTAAAGTTATTTTATCTTATCGTTTATTTGTTTGACTATCGTTTATTTGTTTATCTTATCGTTTATTTGTTTGACTAGCAGTGCCATCAGCTAGTCTTCCTGGGTTGTTGGAATATAAAATCTCTATTGCATCACTACAAATATGTACATACATTATATTTGATATTTAATTGCATAAAATTACATTTTCTTAAAAAGAATCACATTTGAGTTAAAGTTGATCATTCAAGTGCTCATTTACAGTCTATTTATAGTCAATTTGCAGTCCATTTCATCTTAATTTAACATGTAACATTTTAGACACTGTTCCAAGTAGATATTGATCTATATAGAGCAGTTTTCTTCATAAAATGTATTCTAAGGTCTACCTAAATGCATTATCTTTAAGGACAAATTGTTCAAATGTCAAATAAAACTTTAAAGCTGTTTCTCTTTCAGATCTTCCAGTCAGGGAAAGTTGCGTATGTTTTGAGTTGGGTGCTGATCATTTTTTTAAAAGATTTTGTTGGCAAAATAAATATACATGCCCAAAGTTGCTAGTCATGAGAAATGTCCATAAGGTCATGTTTTGAGTCACAATAAAGATTCAGCAACAGGAAGCGGGTTTACGTCCATCTTATGATCACTCAGCAGCTATTTATATCTTTTACAGGGTCGTTTCTGTTACAGGGCAACATGACTTAAAGGTGCACCATGTAACTTTTTGGTTGGGGGTCATTTTATTCAATTACAGGTAGTTTTATAGCTCAAAAATACCAAGAAATACCCCAAAAAAACTTCATGGCAGCATTCTGGCTGTGAGCAATGTTGCCTCTCCACAGATTTGACCTATAACTTGGTCTGGTTTGGTCTCCATGAAGATAGAAAGATTTAATACCACCCTGTGAAACATTCCAGACAAAGCAATAACATCTCCGTGAAGAAAAGCAACTGACGGACACACTGTGACAATAGTTTAATTTTAATAGTGTTTTTACAATCAGAGAAAGCTACATTTGTCCTCATCATTGGACCCTGACAACTGAATAGACTATATTATATATATAGTACTATATATACCATCCATCCATCCATCTTCTCCCGCTTAATCCAGCTGGGTCGCGGGGGCAGCCTGCTGCCCAATACTCATAGCACCTGACCCCCCCTATGAACCCCTCTGCAGGTGGTGAGCCCACAGGAGGAGGAGTATATATACCATACCAGAGGAAAATACCTTAGCAGAAGTGTATTAAGTGCTGCTTCTTATTTTTCTTTCTCTTGTATTCAAAAAAACACACAGCCATTTGAGTTTAAATTACTACTAGGTGGCGTGACATGACGAATGGGGTAAAAATACAATTGGCCCTAGTACATACCCCTGAGGGACATCAGGGCAGAGCCAGAGAAAGTCTAGAGGTGATAATTGAAGGTTGGACCGATGCCGTTGCCAGTAATATAACCTATCATGACTAGTGGTGTGATTGATGGGAGCAGATGCACGTCGCCAAATACAGATGAACAAAAATAGATCACCTGCTGAATACATTAGATATTGTTGGTCACTGTTAACATTTGTAATGCATTAGACATTTGGTTGTTGTTGTGCCAGGTAAACAAGATGATAAAGTGGAAGGTGCTGTCTGATAGCTTTGGATTGTGTCCAAGTTTATAATGGCAGAAGCAATGAAGCACATCTTTGTATATATCGTGTAAACAGTAGACACTAAAGCATATGGAGGTGTGAAAAATATGTTTTATCTTTTGGCAGAGGTTTTATTTGTGCTGATATATGACAGTAATCTTTCTGTAACAATTATATAACAGCTTGTGATGATAGTTGTGTTCCAATATAAGGTGAGATCCAGAAATGATGAATAGCGCTTTGATATTCAAATATTTTAGGATATTTGCTGACACAGACTTACTTTTAAAAAATGTTTATGTAGTTGAAGAACTTTTATATTTTGGCAAGAGGGCTGTTGGATGAATCCTTGGACAGGCCAATAATTGATTTTTGAGCCTATATGTCCTGTGACCTGAAGATTTAAGAGTGAATGTGCATCATGTGTTCATATGTTTTATTCTTGTAGGCCCACTGTATGGGGCAAATACCAACACCTTCAGCTTCTTGCCTCACCCAGATTTATTTTCCATTTTGCCATTTATATAATATATGTGGTTTTCGTTGTTAGTTCACTAATGCTAGCTTATTGGCTAACACTGGAGACTTTCCCTTTGCTCACTGTTAATTTCCTTAACAGACTCAAAAACAGCTTATTAAATAGGAAGAAGGCATTCATTCATCCAGCTCTGCCGCTCACTGCTAATAATCCAAATGTTGAGGGTGCATAAAACCTTATTCACCCTAAAAACAGTTAGGTAAATTACAGTACACTCACATTAAATAGTAGGGATGCACCGAGACAGCTTTTTCTTTTCTGATATTGATGTGGATACTTTGGCTTTAAATATCTGCTAGTACCCAATATTAATAGATACTAAGGCAGAGACTGAAAATATATTTTATTTCCAGGCATTCCTATTACACCAGTTTATAAACCAAAATGAGATATAGACTTGATATCTTGGAAACTGATACTTGATCCACCAAAATTTTCAATATAGGCACAAATATCCACTATCAATATTGTATCGGTGCATCTTTATTAAATAACTTGCACTTTGTCATATTTCTTGCTTTGCAGTTACATTATCTAGCCTCAAACCGGGTCACACACACAAACATTGACTAAAAACTATGTAGGTGCCAATGGCCTGTTACGTGGAACCATGTAAGGTGCCAGGAATGTTGTAGTGACGCAGTTCAGACTCTGTTTTCAATCACAGACTTTCAAACTCGCCTTTGGTTCAAACATCCTGTGCAAAGTAAACACCAGAACATCACAGTAGTCCAGTTCAAGCCTGTGCCACATATGTCTGCAGTTTATGTCCTAGTGAATAAATCTGTCCCATAATTTACACTTCAACACATTTTATTTTATGTCTGTGCTTACAAGATGGCAGCCAAGTATACACAGGACAGTCTTCATACAAATAAAGTATAAATAAAATAGCAGGGAATAGTAAAGTTAAATCATTCTGCCAAGCTTTCTTTAACAGTCCTGCTTTCCATCATGAAGAATAGCTCCCCCTGGAGAGTCTGAGGCAAGAACAAAACACATTTGATAATAACAATGTTTCACTTTTGTTGTTTGACTGTTCCTAAACATGAATCGTGGTCTTATCTACAACATTTCTTAGACGTGAAGACATTGTCAAACAGAGAAATTATAGCGGCAAAGGTGCACTGCAACTTTTACCTACATTCTGTTCCACTTTGTGTTGTCATGCGGTAATACAGGAAGTGCTCCTTAGTGTTTTAAACTCCATACACCTTCACTCAGCCCGGGAATCACCTATCTCTAAAAAAAACTTGAAACTTAACTTGAAAACTACCACTACATGACATCACAAGGTGGAATAAAGCATTTTGAGCTGGTTAATCAAACATGTGTGAATGAAACAAAACAACGCTGGTATGTTTTTGAGGAGGAAACAGGATTCTAACTTGGCTTAAAGCTCATAAGAGTCAATTTTATGTAATATAGAACATTTATTGTCACAGCAGTTAATTATGTGAGCTAGTTTCATTATGATTTATGTGGTTGTTTCAATTATACACCATCGTGACAATATATTTTCTCACTGTCAGGAACTGAAAAGTAATTTTATTTCATGTTCAGCAAAATTTTTCTAATTATACTAAGAGCTTGTATGTGAATTAAGGACATACTGAGTCAAGAATAGGCTAAAACCTGTATAGTTCTTTCTTACTCTCATGGTGAAACTTGTCATTTATCCAGACACTCCCATGTATTTTTATAGTGTCACTTACAGGGCCCAATCCTCAACACAGCTACTTCAGCAGGATCGTGCATTGGCTTGACTGTAGCCGTCGCACTTAAGGCACCATTAGCAGGGCACTCTTCAGCTACTTGAGTCCCCTTCTCATTGCTCCATTCTGCTCTAAATAAGTGGACCTTAAGGGGAGCAGTAAATATGGCAGAGGAACCCCATCCTCCTCTGTCCTGCACTGTGTACTCCCCATAAGGATAATGATGCAAAATTGACTCACAAATGTAATGCTAATTTGCGTGGTTGTGATTTTGTACGAAATAGCTCAAAGGGACAGTGTTTTGGGATGTCTATTTCATCAGTTCATGTCAAATTAAACAGCTTAAAATTTGTATTATTTTTTCAGTAATATGCAGAACAGTGAGTTTTGAAAGGTTATGATCTGAACTGGACTAAAAATGTTACTGTTTTATAAAAGTGCTGTAGGTATTTGTTGAAAATCCTTGACATTTTCCTTGTAGATCTGGGGTTTTGTGAAGGTTTTGTGTGGTGTACGCATAAACAGCGCCATTGATGATAACAGTAGTTGAATAGAAAGCTAACCTCTCTGTACAAATGGTACTTTGCAGTCACATCATGCTGGGGGGGTGTTCTTCCTGTATGTCTTTAGTGAAATTTTCAGCAGTTACCATGGTGACACATTAGAAACCATTGCCTAAAGATAGTCTGAATGTTAAATGGTTCTGATAAGGCTTTATTTTGGACAAAAAAGAGGGGGAGTGACTAACTGAAAACCTGTTGGCTGAGCTTAAGACAACTCCCAGCTGCAATGTATCATAATAGTATTCTGAATATAGTTGTATATACTGTAGTTTTTCTTCTCAGTGACATCTGTTTATTGAATTACCAGTTCCTTCTTGACCTTAAGATGAATTACTGAGTATTTATGACGATCACAGGCCTACTTATAAGACCATAATATTTGTTTAATGACAGCAACAGCAGCTCATGCACTCTCTCCCTCCCCTTTTCACTTTCCCTCCACTTCCTCTCTCAATCTCCTCTCTCTTTCTCTCTCTACATCCCTTTTCCTTCCCTTTCTCTCCCAGTCTCACCATCTTTCCCTCTGTCTGCCAACCTCTCTCTCTCTCCCTTCTCTCATTCTCTCATTCCCATTGCCTCACTCTATCTCTCTACTCTGTCTTTCCCATCCCCCTCCTCTTCTCTCTTACACATGCTTCGTTTCCATACTTTTTGGAGACATTATATTCACTTGATATTGATTCATTTCCTGGAGACAGCCCCTACTCTAAGGTTAACCTGTTGTAAACCATATGTGATATCATGGGGACCTTATCCTTGTTATTGCCTTGATGTGAGTACGTGTATTTTAGTCCCCCCCAATGTGACAAATAACATTCATGCCGACTCCCTCCCTCCCTCTCTGTATGTATTATTATGCGTCAGTAGCACATGTCCAGTTCGGGTGCCAGTTAAAGTGCTGTGTGGTGATGTCCTTGTTTAGACCAGAGGTTGAAGGACAGACAGCGATGACCTCACTCAGTCCAACACTTTTCAGTTGGTATTGATTTGCTGTGCGCTCTCTGTGTCAAAAACAACAAGGACAAAGCAGGCCGGGTAGTGTCAGGACTCCTCCCGCTCAGTTTTCCGTTGTCCATGCAGATCCCCAGATACTTTGATAGGTCAGTCAAAACTGCGAAATTCAATTGACATTATCGCCTCCCTTTAACTAAAATTAACCTCTTATCTAGAAGTAAACAAGAGACTTGATTGCCCCATTCAGGTCTAAACCAGAATGAGGGACAGCAGTAGCTCAGTTGGTAGCGTGTTTAGCCACTGATCCGAAAGTTGGTGGTTCAAATCCCACATCTTGATATAAACATCATTGGCAGAGTGTCCAGAACCACTGACCCATAAGTTGGCTGCGCAATCCCCACAGATGAATGTTGTCGTCCTAGGGCAAGACACTTAACCCATCTTGTGCCCTGTTTTGCGTACACTGTGTATGAACGTGTGAGTGGTTCCTTGATATAAAGTGGTTTGAGTGCGTTCCAGATCAAATGTAAAGTATTGTAAAAGTGCGGAGTCTTGGTTTACCAGGCAAAGAACCTAAATAAAAAACAGAACTAAATAGCATTATATTACTATAATATTGAGAATAAAGAACTGCCCCTCTGCTCTTCATTTTATACAGCCTCTGATAGTTGGCCTTTCAGAATCAGAATCAGAATCAGAATTACTTTCAGAATCAGAATCAGAATCAGAATCAGAATTACTTTTATTCATCCCCGAGGGGAAATTTTCTTTGTTACAGATGCAATCAACCAAGAGCATGTAGATCGAAACAAGTTACAAAAATAAGATAAAATAAATCCAATAAGATAAAAGATAAAATAGCTCTCTCTGGGAAATTATTTACATCAGTGACATAGCAGGTTATATCAGGATTATAGTAGTAATACTCAGACAGCGGTGTGCCCTATCTGGTATTATGTCAGGGCTTACCATCACAGAGATAATCTAATTGAAAGCACTGATTTCTATTGGATTGAATTGTATAACTCATGGCTCCAGGGATGTGATCACTTTGAAAGGTTATGTTAAAGCCAGCTCCAGATATGCGTCACATCTTTCTTCATCTTCTTCTTCATTAGGCCGTCGGGGAAGAATAGTTTCTTTTACTCAAGATAAGATGATCTGATGAGCTATCACTATGTCAAAGCCAATCAGTGTCTATTCTTTTAACAGAGTCTAGTTTGAGCCCATTAGACTTTTAGACTATAGCCAAATAAAACCAACCAATGGCCTTAGACTACAACAGTAGTCTAAGGCCTACAGGCCCTACAGGCCCTACAGTCGTGTAAACACCGTGCGTCGCTTTCAAGAGTTTGGAAATGGCTCGTGATGGACGGCAGAAAGTTTACAGCCATGAAGGACAAATATAAAACACTTTACAATGTGAAACAATAACTTTACAAGAACAGACAACCAAAGTTAAATGATGAGTAGAATCATTAATGTGAGCACAGCAAATACGGCTTGTTAATGCTGCAAAGTGTCGTCCATCTTGTCAGCTTTTATATAGCGATTTAAAATATAATTCATCCACATTCATCAACAATGAATGCATAAGCAATGTAAAAGTGTTTGGTGTTTAAACGTGAGAATATACAGAGGCTAGTTTTGCAAGAGCAGCTCTGTTGCCTCTGGTGTAAATTGATGCTTTTAAAAATATGCATGTATGCAGCTTTGCCGACATCGCTGAAACTCTTGGTGTAAATTCCGGGTTATGTTATTTTCTAATCTACGTTATAATGCTGTTTTGTCATCAAAAACATACTTGTGTTTGTGTTTTGTTTCATTCAAACTTGTTTACCACACAAACCCTGCATATTTAGACTGAAAACACCTTGTGTTGTCACGTGGTGATGCAGGTAGGGCTCCTCTGTGCGATATATCGAAACAGCAGCCCACAATAACAATACTGTATAACTGAATTTAGTGTCACAATATATTGATATTTGTGCACACGCCTATATCAGAAAAAAGCCGGTGACTGACACTCTGAAAAATGACACATTTAAGGAGATCTATGTCAAGTGTTCACATTATTATTTTTCTCTCACTTCATTGCTTTAACAAAAACAATACATTTCCCTTTTACACTAGAACATTTGTTTTTTAGGGACACAGATTTGTGGCTTTTGTGTGGACTTTGCTGAGCGGCACATGTGTGTTTGTCAGGTTGGAAATAAATGCCTGTTCAAAGCTCCAGCCAACTGTAGCGTTTGGCAGTGCCACACCTGCTGCTGGCACCGCCACACTGTGAGATAATCAGGCCTGGAAACCTCCAAACACTGCTCCTGTCAACACGCTATACTTAGATCATTAAGAAGTTCAAGGTTTGACAAGTACATCTAATTGTAGTATAGGAGTAGGCTGCATGTGTGATTGGCAAATGCTTCTTGTGCTTTAACTAGACACACACAAGATAGAGGTGGGAGGGAATATACATTTTGGAAATCTGTCATAACAAGTGCACCAATGTGTATTTGTTCCCTTTTTCTCTTTTTTTTTAAAATAGAAATGTAATACCCATAATTCATAACACCAATATTTTGTTTCCTTTTTATTTGATTATTACCTTGTTTATCTAGAACTCATTTTTAGTTGTTGCACCTCTGAAAAGATGAGAAAACTTGATCTTGTGAGATCTCATTCAATGCCCAGTAAAAATTCAAAATTATGTTTTTTGTTTTTTTTAATCTTAATCCAAGAGTGGAAGGATGTCTGTCATAAACTGAAGCGCATTCAACACACACATAATCTTAACACTTGAAATCTGATTAAATACAAATACAGTCCTCCAGCTAATTCTCCTAATGAGGTGCTCCACTAAATAAAGTGTTAACCTTAACTCAAGCAGACTGAAATAGTGCACCTTATTTCCATCCAATTTACTGTACATGTCTTTACTGACTGAGATTTTTAATATTGCATCGTATTCCTTCCTCATTCTAGCTCAACATCAGAGTTGTGGAGTTAGGGCAGGTACTATTGAAGCACAGATGTTTTCAAAATAGCTCATATGATGCAGGTCCCTTGTGTTGAGCTGATGTTTGTACAGTATGTGGCACAGACAGAGACAAAGCTACTTTTAATCTCCTTCATGAGTCATGTGACAGGGGACGGCAGCGACCTTTACAAACCTGTTTACCTCTGATGAAACTGGAGTGAATAACTGGCATTTAACATCACTGTATCAACATACTCAATATAAATATCCAGATGTTTTAGTTTTCTTCTGGACTTTATTGTTGATTTGTCTGTTGTCTGTCTATAACACAATTGGAACTTTTTTTTTAAAAATATTTCTCTATTTCTGTTAAAGGTCCATGGCATATCTTCTCTAGTGGAGGATTCGCTACCTGCTTGCCTCCATAGAGATGGTATTGCTTGGCCGGGAATGTTCTACACTAGGGCATTAGCTACCAATTTTCCATGGAGACAAGCAAGGCTAGGCAATAAAATCTCCATGGACACAGGAAGGCAATGAACCCTCTACCAGAAAAGCTGTTAAGGAAGTAGTAGATCTCATTTGTTGTCTACACATTGACCACACACAAGCATCAGTTCCTTAATATTTACTTTCCACAATTAGAACTGGCTGTGACACAATGGCATACAAATACACTGTTGACATATGTGATGGAAAAACCAGGGTCCATATTACGGTAATTAAGCAAGGTATTCAATAAGTTTATGATATTTGCTTTTGCACAATTAAGTTTGGCCCGTTTCTCACTTATTGACATATGTGCATTCTGCAGTGAGGGTAGACATTATGGTGTTTGAGGGTAAACATGGAGCTCTGGTTAAAAGGCCATGACTCTTTACCATGGGCCTATATATTTACTGTATGTGCTGTCATTTCTCCCTGTGTATGCATATTAAATGTCCTATATTACGCAAATTTATGAGCTTTTAGCCATGTTATAATATTACCTCCTCAAAAACATACCCGAAGTTGTGTTATTATTGTCTTGTTATTATTGTCTGTATCTCCAAATCTCAAAATGCTCCATTCCAATGTCATCGTTTGCAAGTTAACAGCAATATTTTACCTTTAGCTCAGTAGATATTGACAATGCCAGGGCTGAAATCATTCAAATCATTCTAGTGAAGCTGTATGGAGTTTAAAACACAGTGGATCTCCCCCAGTATTACCCCATGTCTGAGAGAAGAACTATGCAGGGTCTGTGTGATAAACATGTGTGCATGGAACAAAACAAAACTCCAGCTATGTTTTGGTGAGGAAACAATATTTTTACTGAGTGCAAACTTGCCTCTCCAGATCTGAGCAGGTTAAACATGTGAATGAAACAAGACAAAACTTTGATGGAAAGAACATTATAACATGGATCAAAAATAGCATAATATAGGCCAAAATCTTTGTTTATTAAATCCTTATTATAGTTCTAAAAATGTATTATGTATTGTACCTATGCAGTAACTCAGTGGCATTGTGTACACTCCCAAAGGTTAAATCTCCACACTGACTAGGGGATTCTGTTGTGTCCTTGGGCATGACTCTTTACCGTCTTTGCCTATATTGTTCTGAGTATATTTACACCAGGCATGTCCAAACTATGGCCCAGGGGCCAAATGTGGCCCTCAGGCCAGTTGTTTTTGGCCCTCAGGCTTCCAGGTGAATTGGCCCATACTACTACAAGTAGTACTTTTTACTGCATGTTTTTGAAATCTACCTTGGTCAAGCAAATGCAGTTTGTCCTTTTGAGGGTCTAAGCATGAACAAAGGTTATAAATGCACAGTTTTTAATTACTCACTGTTTTGACCTCCAGTCTATGACCCTCGATCGGCCCTCACGCTGCTCTGTGTTTTAATATATGGCCCTAGATGAAAAAAGTTTGGGCACCCCTGATTTAAAGGCTCTCTCTCTCTCTCTCTCTCTCTCTCTCTCTCTCTCTCTCTCTCTCTCTCTCTCTCTATTTTATATATATATATATATATATATATATATATATATATATATATATATATATATATATATCCAAAGCCTCATTATCTGTACTCATAAACTTGATGGTTGTATAGTCTAAAATCACATGGCTGCATTTGAAAGCAGCACTTCACATTGGTGTCAGTGCCAATCAAACGCAGAATAGCAATATCTGTAACAGCTCTCACATATTTATGCAAATGGAGCTGCGCTGTTTCTGTGAAGTTATTTCAGATAATGTCACTTCTATAAAGTTCTTTTAGTTTTGTTTTGAAAAGTAAAGAGAAGCTGCATATCTTTCAAAGCATGTGTTTAATACTGATACATCTTTCTCCAACAGGGACTTGCTTTGAAACAACTAAACTTCATTCAACTTCAAATTTAACAGTGAAGTATTGTATAAAACAACACAATGATTTATCATCTTATGCATATTTTACATTTAAGTATTCAAATCGTGTATATTATTCTGTACTTCAGCAACTATCTTACTCGTATTGCATTGTTATACTTTTTACTTCTGTTTATTTTTTCATTTATTTAGCTAATATGACCCTAAATCTCCCTTGTGGGTCAATAAAGATTTTAAAGTACTCATAAATCCTTGAAAATAACTTGTCTTCCTCAGGCTTAAACATTAGCTATTGTTTCAGCTGTAATACTCCACACAATATGGCATAGCCCTGGTGAATATTATAACAGTGGGAGGTTTCTAAATGCCAGCAATGACACTGTAGGCAAAGAAATCCAAGGTTGTGGACCAGCCTTCACGGCCCACACTGCGAAGGATTCCCTCACATTATAAAGACACTTAAAGGGTTTAAGAGAAATGTCATGAAATCTAAACTGAATGAAGTAGTTTGTTATGCTCTCAGTAGTCCACAATGTATTACTTTACTATTAAAGGTCCCATATTTTGCCAAATTGACCCTTATGAGCTTTCAGCCCTGTTAGATTGTTGTTTCCTTCTCAAAAACATACCTGGAGTTGTGTTTCGTTTCATCTGTGTTTGAGTAATCCTGCATTATTAGTCTGTCTGCATCTCCACATCTCAAAATGCTCTGTTCCACATTGTGATGTCATGTAGTGGTAGTTTTTAAGTTACCAGCTACTTTTTACCATTTGTTTAGTAGAGATTGGCAATTGCAGGTCTGAAATAAGCCAAATGATTCTAGTGAAGGTGTATGGAGGTTAAACACAGTGGAGCACTTCCTGTATTATCACATGACATCACAAGAGACATTTGAGAGACATACTCATCTTAAATATGCAGAGTTTGTGTGTAAAACATGTGTGAATGAAACAAAACAGAACTCCAGGTATATTTTTGATGAGGAAACATAACAGATCAGAAAATAGTGAAATATATAGGCCCTTTAAGCTACAAATAAAAGCAAACGTGTTTTATAGAATGTTTATTTTATACAATTTTCAGAGCTTTTCTAAATGCCGTTGGCAAGGTGTAGTAATGTGAGTCATAAAACTCACAAAAATTGAGTTTGTCCCACTGAAATGAGTTTGCAGTAAAAGTGATCAGTGGCGCCTGCAGAGGTACTGTTACACGTGGAGAAGTGCGACAGTGACAGTGGACCAAAGCTTTCATCTCTTTACTGTGGACAGGGCTGTAAAACTATTCAAACCTCACTATTTCTTCTGACATTGGGTAAGCAGGCGACCTAAACAAGAGCCTTTTCTCCCTCCTATACCAATGCACAAAAGACAGCGCCACCACGGGATTGTTTTAAATGTGCGTGTACAATAAGAGTTATGCACTGAGGAAGGGCAACCTGAGAAAATGTTTAAATAAGTGTATGTGACTAGTTTGCCTGTACATACAAATGTCCTAAGTGATTATAGACTTCCTTGTTGCAAATGGATTTGAAATATGGACATAATGGTGCCACATACGATGCTGAATGTGGGAATTGTTGAAAATTATCAGTAGTTGAAGAAGAAATAAAGTGCAAATAATTAGTGTTCTTAATATCAGAAAAAAGGGTAAAATGATGCATTTAAACCTTAATTGTTCCTAGCTAAGCTCAAACAAACCTTACCACGAATATACATATGCAGACATTTTGGAGCTCGTGCACAGTTACAGATTATAGGGCTTTTATATTTTAGTTTATTCCAATTTCACATTTTAATTCAAACTCATTGTATTTGACCAAGCTACCCCCATGACCCAATGGTGTAGCTTTCATCAGACATTTAAACCCTAAAAGTTTCAGAAAGATTGCACATTTATGACAGTTTTACTTTAGGTTAAAGTCTCTGCTCATTGCTGCAGTCACTTGGAAACACATAGTAACATCTGTTAAAAGTGGCTATTGCATCTATTGTATGACTATTGCAACAAGCAGCAATCCACTCCCGCTCCACAAACAGATTCTACACAGACATTTACCATTTGAGTCCAGTTCATCTCATACCCACCTCTGCTTTTGTTGCCACTGATTTCCTCATGTGCAGCTCCAGTCCTGAAACAGCCACTACAGAATGTGTTTATTTACAGTAGGACCCAGAATATCTTGGCTAATTATTTATACTTTGCAACTGATATCATCAACATTCCCTGGGAGAGTGATGCTAACTGTAAGCATGATCTGTTTGAGGTCTTTTAGACATTAATCTGAGCTTTATTTTATTTATTTTAAATACAATCTGACCATATAGAAATTACTTAGTTGGAAATACAACAGGTGAGCTGCTTTTACTGTTAAACAAGTCCCTTTCAAATAACATTACAGTCACTCTCACCTTTTATGTTGGAAATCAAACTCCTAAACAGCACCATGGGCACTCGTATCGATCATAGGCTCCTGAAAGTGTGTTGTTTAAATCCATTTTGTGGTTTTTCTTGAGTTCTTGACATGCTATACCCCGTTTAAATTGAACGCTTTCCCCCTATTGTTTTTGGTACCTGTATTGCTTTATTGGAGCTAGTGGAGCTACATGTTTGTAAAGCAGCTAGTTGTTTTTAATGGATATGAAATTTTATTGGAAAATGTAGACATGCGGGGATGATTATGTTTTTGTATAGAATTTACGTATAAACTGGCTCTACAACCACTATTGTTTATCATATTTTTCTACAGCAATGTGTCATCTTTCAAACTGTTTTGTTGACAGGCCATAGCTAATCCTTAGTCACTCTATTAGCTGCTTAATTATGCCTGCTGTGTTGTCTAAGTCTATAGCCCAAGAAAGAAGCATTTTCTAAGTCCCCCCTCTGCCTGTATCTGACCTGCATCTCTCACTATCCACTTCCGATAATGAACAGTGAGTCATCAAGATGCTGTGCTAATTGGACTTGGTTGTTTTGGACTCAGTTTGTTGATTTGAAAATTAAATTTCTGATGCATGCAATAATAATGATGGTTTAATAATAGTGCAGTTTATCACTCTTATATCAAGCTGTGTCTTAGGTCAAAAACTTAATTTTCATCTAACTTCAGTCCAAGTGCATATTTTTACATTTTGACAAGTCTCTGAACTGTTACTTGTAGTGATTAGTCAGCACTGAGTTTTTAATCGCACTTTTGAATGTGCCTTTGTGCTTTCCGTAGCCGACTTGGAGCAGAGTTGACTGTTGTTAAGCTGTCGAGGCAGAACAAAAGACTTCACACAACTCACAAATTGCTCTGTGGGATTAAGAAGAACCTTGTGTGGACTTGACAAAGCCCTTTGTAGCATTAAAAAGCTGTGTACAGGCGTGTGCATGATGTTCATTCATATAGTCTTATTGGAACACTTCAGAATAGAAAACTGGATTTTTAGAGCTGCAATATTACATGAGTTACAATAGACTACAATAACACACATACAAATAGGTACATTGTGTCCATGGAGATGCCATTGCTTTGCCTATAAGGTTCATATACATATGGCATTAAAAAGAAAAAAAAAACATCCATTGAATAACATGGATTCTCACTCTTGTTTTGCTTCATCACAGAAATGACTTGTAACTTGGCCCAGTGTTTCCATCAGCTTGGCTCTATGAAGATAGATAAATTAGCAGGTAGCAAACCGTGCACCAGGAATATAATGTTCCTTTAATTTGCTCTTAAAGATCCTATATTTCACTTGTGAGATTTAAATCCTGTTAGAATGTTGTTACTTCTCCAAAAATATACCTGGAGTTTGTTTTGTTTCATTTACACAAGCTTGAGTAACCCTGTATTATTACCATATTTCTCAGACTATAAGCCGCTCCGGAGTATAACTCGCACCAGTCAAAAAATGTGTAATGAAGAAGAAAAAAACATATATAAGTCACACTTTCTGAGGGAAATTTATTTTGTAAAATTAGAGACCAAGAATCGACATGTCATCTTGAAAGGTGAGTTATAGTAATAAAATGTTCAGCTCCACTCAAATGAAGCTCCCAATGCTCACAATTACAGGAGCGAATCTGGAGCCAGGCTCTATGTGATGAAAAGGATTTTTTGGACAAAATAGCAAAAAAATAAATAAATTCAGGACCATGTAGAGTGGGTTCATACGAACATTTAAAGACCAAATTGATAAGGCTCAGTGCAGCAGTTACAGAGAGAGGAGCAACAAGATCCCAAGCGCGTCAGCTCTGTCCATTGATATATACGGTCTATGGGCTGTCAGAGTGAAAAACTGAATATATAAGTTGCACCTGAGTATAAGTCGCAGGACCACCCAAACCATGACAAAAAGTATAGTAATCTGCCTGCATTTCCAAAGCTAATGCTCCACCTTGTGATGGTCAGTTCCACAGCTGAAATCATCCAAATGATTCTAGTGAAGGTGTATGGGGTTTAAAAACACAGTGGAGCACTTTCTGTACGTGTGTATTCTGTTTGAGAGAAGAACTCAGACTAAATATGCAGGGTTGTGTGTGCAAATGAAACAAAATGCCACTCCAGGTATGTTTTTGATGAGGAAATACCATTATAACAAAAAACAAAAAATCGGCCCTTTAAAGCGCACAACAGTTCAGATAACATTGCGTTGTGGTCATTTGCTGTCACTCTGGTCCCAAAACCTTGCTGGGATTGGGATTAACTTGTAAAATGCACTGCTGCGCTCCGTTTTAAAGCCGTCCTGGGGGAAACCACTGATTGACATTATTCCCCTCCCTCTGCAGCAGCCGTGACTGACTAACCCTTCAAACCCAGTGGAGCAAACCTTTGTGACAGGGAAGTTGGTGGCTGTCATGGACTTAAATGGAGATCTTTTGCATGGCACGTGATTTATGTTGCATGATCAGAAGAACATACGGACTCCAGCGGCCATGATAAAAGCCCACATGGTAGATGGATGTCCCAACCTTTTAAAATGATGACTTTGGCAGAGGGTAAATCAGAGCCGCCATTTTAACCACTGCCAAACGCCCCACAGCTTTTTAGTTATTTGCAGTGGCAATGCCCCAAATGACTTTACTGATTCTCTATGCTTCTCCCATCCAACGGGTATCACCAAAAGCATATGCAAATTTCTCCATAAAAGAAGTATTTTGGGGGTACAATGTGCACAGATGTCCGTATTTAAAAGACTGTTTTTAATCCAACACCTGCAAGCTGCCTTTCTGAATGTGATTGTTTTCCCTGAACTAAAACTGGACACATTTGGCTGTTCAAAGCACTTTTTCTAATGTACCCTAATGCAGTACTTGTTCTATAGTCTCAGGTTTTGTGTTGTATAGAGATCTTTAATATATTATAGCTCAATAATGTGCAGTAATTTACAATATAGCTTTTACGCTATATTGTATCACCATACCCATTTATTTATAGGTTGCAGTTACAATACTGACATTTAAAACTTGATTTCAGTACTAACGAATAGACTTGATACTAAATACCGATTCCGATGCCACAATGATAACACAAAAAAGTCTTTCTTTAGACAATAGAATGTGATTTTCAGTATTAAATCCCATTTCTTTTATATTATCATGTGGTGTTTTATCTGTGTAATGTCTGAGTTGTCCAGATAGGTTCCATAGTGGTCCATGGGTGTATACTGTATTCTGTGTGGTTTAATGAGTATATCATTTCAACACTAGTCTTAGTATTGATTACTATCTGACTTTTGACAGCCCCAATAGATAATTGATAGAAAAAACATTTTGTATAGTTCAGTGGTCACTTGGTCAAGAGGGAATTAAAAATTGATTTTAAAGATGCACTATAATTTCTGCTTTAATTACTATGACAAGAATCCAATGTATGACACTAACCTCAATTAGTAGCGTTTTTTATTGCTAAAAATACTTGCATACTCTTACTGTGAGCTTCTCCACAGATGTCACCTGTAACTTGGTCTGTTGACATTATTATGTTTGTCTCCATGAAGATAAATAAATTGAATGCCTTACTTTACCTGGCAAAGCAATAAATCTCCACAGAGACAAGCATCTAGCAGACATTCCTCTTAAAACAGTTCAACAGGACTTCAGTTAGCTCCTTTAATGCTGCTGCCTCTGCATAAAAACCCCTCTGTGACTATGATTTATTCTGATAACAAAGGTGGTATTTACAGTGATATTATGCAGGATTATCCCCCTGTCCCTGTATTGTTCAAATGCTTATAGAAGATGCCATATCCTTTCAATAAACAGCAAAGACCATAACAGTGTAAGTCCTATGAGGGTTGTACATTTGTGTTTACTATATGGAAGAGCATATGGGCCAGATTTTATGACACATACAGGTCATCCAGGGCAGCAGATGGCACCACACTATTTTAAGATCATACCACCTCTATATTAAATGTTGAACGCAAAAGGCAAAATCCATAATAGTATATGACAAGTTTAGGTCATATATGCATGTACTTTGAATGAAAAAGGATGACACTGAATAGCATTTGAATATAAACTAATTATAATTATAAACCAACTACCGGTATATACTACTATGTTAGGGGATACTAGGAGACAAAAAAGTGAACCAATTTATCCAAGATGAAATTATGACTACATTTTTTCCATATTTGGGCCTCAAGGCATGCAGTTACATATTAAATTCTTCTTTATGTCAGATGTCCAGCCTTACACAACTCAACTTTACTGAGATCCACTGAACCGTTATTGCTCATAGACTTACATAGACTTAAAACTATTTTGTATATATCGTTTTTGGACAATATTATAATCTATTGGTTTGTATAGGCTTAAGTAGAATTAGCTTTCATTGTTATTTTACACAAACAGCAGCCTCATTTCTCATAAACATCATTCTGTGGGATTTATTGTTCCACCAAATCTTTATTATACTGTTTATTTCCATGTACTAACTTATCAGTCGTGAACCTGCATTTAACCTGAACTGACTTCACCTTGACAACCTCCACAGATAATAAAAGCTCAGATGTGTCTATCTATACAACTCCCTTTCTTCCTATATCTCTCTTTAGAGCGTTTTTTACTATTTGTGCAGCGTCTGATTGGCAGACGGTGGCGTGAGTGGGCTGATCTTTTTTAAGGTTCCTTGTGTCTCCCGCCATCTTGTCTTGTCACATCTGTCACTTCTGCTCCTCCCACGGGACACGCTTTGTTTAGAGCACATATCTGAACTTTCTCAAGGACTAACCAACACTGCAGCCTGCCCACCAGTGCTCTAACACCAATGGTTATGCTAATTAAAGCCTGCAGTGGGATGGCTATGGCAGATACCGATTCTAATAAAACAATGAAATAAAAATGAATAAAAAAGCAATCTTTAATACTATATAATGTCATTTTCAAGATTAAATCATACTATTTTCTTTTATAGTACCATGTGGCCTTATATCTGTGTAATTGCTCAGTCATTCTGGTAACTTCCATAGTGGTCCTACAGGTCTGTGTGGTCTTATACTTGATCTGATACAGCTCAAGATCCTTCTAAAGCTATTCAGCTGTTTATGTCCTGTGAATGTCACTTTTTAGTGTTGACACCTACTAAATACCTAGTTTTGATAAAACTTTTACTAGTATCAGTATCAGATTTTTTATACTATTGACAACCCATTGGTCTGTTTTGTTTTTTATTAATAAAATCTTTTTCTCAGTGAGTACAAGGGTGTGATGAGTAAGAGTCAGTCAAGTGTAAATGTGCTGGCGTTTGGTGATATGTCAAAGTGTCCTTGGACACAAGACCTGGCGGGCCCTGGTGGGACACCTCCAAACCGCAAATGTGCAGGAGGTAAATGAGACCAACTTCTGCTCAAAGTGAAAAGTACAAGTGAACTACAAATATGCTCTTTAAATGTAAGAAACTCAAAGGTACTTCAAAGACTGTGACTATGAAGATTTTAACTGTTATATTGTGACTTTTATAGAATAATTAATTACACTGGGAATAGTAAATGAGGTTTAGGGTTCTGCTGTGTTATGCTGGAGAAAGAAGCAGTTCCCTTTAAGCACTAGATTTGTCATGTAGCTGGTATCAGAATCAGTATTTCAATTATTGAGAACATTATTTCAGTACTGCGAAATTTTGCATTGTGACAATACTAATATACACAAATAATTACCAGGCAATACTATGAGAATCAAGTAAGAAGAAAACTACCTCTTTCCCTTCTCCACTTAAGGTTTTTCACAATTAAACCATTGTACTTTTTGCTTGTTTGAGAAAAAAGTAAAGTAAAAGTTATTTCAATCATGATATTTTCTATTCTACGAACATCTCATGTCCAAACTCTCCCACTTGTTTGCCTTTCTCAGTCTTGTTCCAGCAGCTCTCCCCAATCAGCCTATTTGTCTGAATCTGACATAATCAATAGTGAGATAAGAAGACACAGCTCTATTAGTCATAATCAATAGTGACCAGCTCCTGCGGCTGCCAACTTTGTTGATCTTACCATCATGTAGATTAAACACTGACCCGTTCATCTTGACATTTCCCAGAACGACAATATTTTATCTTGTTGCGATTTGTCCACTGTGGGCACAAAATGGTGGTCTGCTACAAAAGACTCTTATTCTCACAGCTCAGCATGTTTTTATACTCACTTGACTTATCAGCCCCAAACCTGTCCTGATCTTACTCTGTTCTGATTGCATAGACCCTGGGGAGCATTGATCGAATAGGCTAAAATGTCATTTGGAAAACATTTTTGGAATCTGTTGTTTTCTCTCCAACGCTTTATCACGGTAAAAGGGGGCCTGACTCCTACTGTTCCAGCTGATTTGGGTCGGGGAGGATATGGTTGTTTTGTTACCGTTTAGATTACGGTGAGGTACAATTCCTCTACAAATGGTTGGTTAACAGGGAAATAGGGGCCAAGAGTGCAGTTTGAAATCTGTGCTTTCGCTTCAATTTTGCTCGCTAGAAAACGTGGATAGGCAATATTTATTCTGCTACCTTTTCTATAGTGTTGGTGGGTTCACATTAGGGGTGTGCAAAAATATTGAAATATCAATATATAAATTTGGTAAAGCATTATCATTATCATGGGCTGCTGTAACAGTATATCGGCAAGAGTATTTTTGGTGTGTTTTAGTCTTTTTTTTCTGACTGCACTACATATTCACTTAAATACATGCATCCATAAGTACATACATACACCACATACTCACTGTTTTCATGGGTAAAATAGATGTATTTCATATTAACTTTGCACAGGTAGTGGTTTAATAAAGAAAGATTGTTGCTAAAACATATTTGGTTAAATAAAACAGTGTGTATGAGGGACCTTGTGACTCCCAGCCCTACATCACAATACTCTATAATATATAGAGAGTTCTGTTGTCTGGTCACTAATAGAAATCATTAGCTTCAACATTTGTGAATTTGCCTTTTGGATATTTCGCAGGGAAGTACAGTCATTTTGTTGTAACGTGCAACTTGTCTGGTTAAGAGTTTTTCCCATAGGCTTTTCTCTATGGAGATATTGATGCTTATGTTGTTGATGCTGTTGATACATTTTATACGAACAAGCCGGTGATACACTATCTGTATTTTCTTGGAACTACAGAAAGCTGTGCATTATTTCAGTAAAGATTTACCCAAGTGTGTGTTTTTTTTTACCAGCAATTCTCTCAGTATTGTGTCTCTCTCACCTCAACCTTGTTTCAGCTCAATTGAAGACACCATATGGCTTTATAAAGGCAGAATTGGCACTATATAGCTACCCAATCCCTTTGATAAGTTGTTCAATTTTCTCTCTTTTTAAGGTCAGCGCGGGTCAAGGAACTAGAGTGGATATAAGAAAGGCCCATTTACACAGTCTCATACTGAAAGCACATCCTCAAACCTCTGCTCTGTGCTTACCTCTATAAAAGAAAACCATAACATCTCCTTTCTTCATGTCGAGGAAGATAGAAGAGGCGTATAGGAGGGCTCACTCTGTCAGAGAATGCCTCACATGAAAGCAGAGGATTTGGGCTCATGCTTAAAGATTGAGTTTTATGGACTGATAGTTATTCAGTACAGGCTGAAATATTTGAAGCTTAAGCCTGTTGTAAAACCACTGACAGGGGTATTAGTGAAATGATAAATGGTGGTACTCTGCATGTATAAACCGACTGTACATTATAGGAGAAGTCAAGTCAGTTTAACTTCAGGGCCCTTGTGTAAATATATACCGTTTTGGTTGTATAATGTAAACTGCACTAACATTTTAGACTAATTGTCAGGCCAGTGAAACTGCTTATAGATCCTGTACTATGCAAAATGGACTCTTGTGAGCTTTTAGCCATGTTAGAACATTGTTATCTCCTCAAAAACAGACCTGGAGTTGCGTTTTGTTTAATTTACACATGTTTAAGTAACCGTTTATTATTAGTCTGTCTACCCATTTCTATTTGAGAGAAAAACTCAGCTTAAATATGGAGAGTTTGTGTGTCAAACATGTGTGAATGAAACAAAACACAACTCCAGGCATGTTTTTGAGGAGGAAACAACATTAGAACATAGAACATAGCGTAATAACAGTAACACAAGTGAAAGAAACAGTATACTGTGCTATCACAATAACACATTTTGAAGCAGAATATATTGCTGTTGTGGTAAATTATCATTTTGCACCAATACAAAGCAAGATAATCTCCGTAAACCCATTTTTAAATAGACAGTTTCTTTATAAGGCATGAGCAATTAATTATTCAACCTCTACAGCTCAAATATTACGTCATCACATAAAAAAAATTGAAAAGATTGTGTACACGATAACTATTGAATCCCAAAGCACATTCTTCCATCTTTCATATATTAACTGATTAATCAAGCTCTAGGTAGGACTTTTAAAGAAATGTCTCCCGTTTTCCAGGTAAACCTCTGGGGAAAGGAACCCATGTCACAGATTTGATTTCTGGTTCATAGAAAGCCATTCATCATCAGTGAGTAGCATCAAAGGTTTTCTGGAGCTGAACTGTCAGTGGATTATTGACCTGTCGTATAGAGGCCTGCACATAAAGCTCTAGGGTATAGAAAGATCAGCCATAGTCCAATATGTCAGTCTGTTCACGGCTGAATTCATAACTGCACAACCACAAGAACTATTTAGTGTACAGAATTTATTAACAACAATACTTCAAGGGTGTTTTATACTTTGCAGCTTATGTCATCAACATTCCTTGAGGGTGTGATGCTAACTGTAGGCTGTGCTCTGTCTGAAGCTTTGTTAGACTTTAATCTATTTATTTTAGCAAACCAGAAAGAACTTACTGACACGTGAGCTGAATTGTGCTGTTTAGTATCAGTACCCGTGGATTAGATTAGCCCAGTGTTTCAAACTATACACACTTGAATAACGGCACCACTCTCTAAAATTATTGTGAAAAATTAATCTCCCTTTTTTTTGTTTCATGTGGCCACTCCCATTGATTGCACAGGTATTGACCATAAACCGTGGCCACAAATCTGCAGTCTGACAGTGTACTTGTATGCACTGTTACATTTCAATAAAAAACATTTTACAGTGTCACATCACCAATAACTGGAAATGTACATCAAGGCAAATATGTTTGTGATGTCTTGTGAAACTTACATATCTTTTATTATAGTGTGACGACCACTGAAATTGCTCATTGGCTTGACTGGCATGTTATTTTCTTCAACTGTAATAACATTATAAATGATTCACATTTGACTTCAGCCTAACTTAAGTAAATATATATTGTTCTCATTTATTTCAAAGATTGTACACAAATGTATCCACATTCATTGATTTTTCATAAATTGCTAGAATTGGCAAGTGTCAATAGAGGTGTCCATGCAGTTATTTCAGTATAGATAGAAATGATTAATGTCACACTGTGGTTAGACACCTAGATAGTATCAAATGGGAAATACTGAATGATTCAAATAAATGTGTTTTATTGTCTGCCCACATGGCTGAATTAGTGCCTTTATAGAGTGATGTCCTGTGTCTTTGATGGATTTGTGTGTTGGCTCAGAGCTCAGGCCTCACTTTAGCCCTGACCATGTTATTAACCCGACTGTGCTCCTTTAATCACACAGTGTGGACAGGACCAGCTTTAGATCTGGAGGAGGAAGCCTCCAGATCCTGTTCAGAGCAGAGGTGCTCAGACAAAACCCAAAATACTGTGATTTCACAATTATGTTTAACATTTCCACCCTTATTTCTATACTGCCTGCAATTATCTATTGTGCTGTGCACCGTTTTTGTTCTGTAAACCTGAATTACTTTCTGAATAAATTGTTCTCTACAAATACATTTGCCTTGCCTATAACTATTAGCTTGTTCTCTTACTTTGAGTACAGCTATTTGTACCATTGCTTATTCTAATACTACTATCATAACTTCTACCACCACGATTACTACTACTACTACTACTACTACTACTACTACTACTACTACTACTACTACTTCAACCATTTCCATTACTCTTGCAGCCACTTTCAAGTTAAATTTGACAACTTCCACTGAAACTCCATATTTGTCAAACATTGTCCATGGAATTATTAATCTAGCAGCAATGTTTGATTCTCAGAAAGAAATAGATTTTGTCTCAGCTGCCACAACATCAACTTCTCTTTTCAATTATTTTTCTTTGTCGACAAACAACCCAAACTTCGACACAGTGGATTCGGAAAATAATTTTTTGACTGAACAAAGAAATGTTATTGCCCATTTATTTAGCTGTATTGTGCGACAAACAAAAGCCAAGAGTGTGGCCATGTAGAGCCCATTCTGGTATTCCCGACATGTATCCACGCACTTAGCCGGAGCTTTTAAAGATGTGAGCATGTTTTTTTCTCTCTTTTTCGAAGTGTTTGCGGAGGCATGCAGCTGTTCTTAATAATAACCATTATTGCCGATCCAGAGAACAAGTGTACGGCTCCACTCATTTGCCTATGATACTTAAATAGCTTGAGGTCTCACCCTGGGAAGTGCATGGTGTCATTGTCGTTTATATTACTCTCCTGCTTTTTCCTCTGGCTCTTCTCTTCCAGGGTCCCCACAGCAAATCATCTGCTACTTAGTGAGCACAGGTTTTAATGTTGACAAAGCAATTTCACATAATTGCACATTTCAAATTAAATTGCGGCAATCTCATCTGTGAAAGCTCCAAACATCACCATTAAATCCACTTATTCTTTAGTCAATAAGCATCTGGAGAATTGAATTATACCTCAAATGTTTTTTTAATAAAATACCTGCATGGCTGATACTTAGAAGTCATATTTCCCATCTGTGAATCGTGTTTTATAGGCGAGGGGTATTGTTCTTCCTTGGTTTCTTATGCTCTATTATTATTTTCTTTGCAAACGATTGGGATTTTCAGGGCCTAAACTTTAACGAAAAGTCTCCGGTATCAGATCAACCGGTCTGGCAAAAAATTTGATAAAACAGGCATCGCGACAATGCCCAAAGTAATATAGAAAGTTATTAATTGTTTGTGTAATATACTTTCGTAGAGAAATTTTGCACAAATTTTGCACTTATATTTACAATTACTCTGGACTCTGAACTTCAGCTGGATTCCCATAGCAAAACAATCCCAAATCCATTTCAACACCATGTGGTTTATGTGAAATGTGGTTCCATGAGAATTGTATTTGTCACAACATCTGCCCCAGCCTGTGCGTCCGCCTTTGTAAACAGCTGTGTGCCTGTTTAAATGTCTGGTCATGTTAATACTAATTAGATGCAGTCTGTTGTGACATTATGGCAGGAAGTCTCTCAGCAAGCCTCGAATTCACAGCGGTGCCACAGATTGGCTCCAAGCTTCGAAACGTAACAAGTGCAACAGATGATGAGAAATGTGCTCACGTAAACAGGCTCCAGTTTTCACAAAGTTTTGAGAGTGTAGATTAGGTTGAAGTATCATAACATTATAAATTGTCAATAGTTTGTTCAGTCAGTATTCTGTTATTGGTACTTTTTGTGCACTGATTGGTATGTTTATTAAAGGTACATTGTGTAACTTTGCTGGTGGAGGGTCCATCAAATGTTTTTCCTCATGGAGATGTTATTGCTTTGTCTGTAATGTTTCACAGTACGGTATTAAACCTTTCCATCTTCATGGAAACCGAACCAGACCAAGTTACAGGTCAGATCTATGGAGAGGCAACCACGCTCATAATCATAATCAAAATCCTGTTTTCTAGGTATTTCTGAGCAATAAAACCACCTGTAACTGTATAAATGAAAGGTAGACCTGTTTAATGTCATACTGTGGAACATTCCAGGCAGAGAAATTACATATCCATAGAAACAAGCAGATGATAGACCCTCCATGAGAAAAGTTACACAATGCACAGTTAAATATGGCATTTTGTGGAATGATTCCTAACAATTATGATCAAGTTCAACCTTTGATTTTTCAGTTTGGCTGTTTTTTTCAAAAGCTAGCTACAAATCTCTAGAGTTATTATAGACTCCTGCCCTCTATTTGAATCTATGGCATCAAATTTTATAATAGGGCTACGCAATATATCAACATTGCAATTATCAAACTGCAAAGGCTGCAATTATTTGGATAACAGAATGTTCTCTGCAAAGTACAAATGATCCTGTCTGTTTTTTGACTTCTACAAACAAACAAATGTTGTTTATTATTCGCGTGAGGGGTGGTGTCTAGAGGTATATGGAACAGTGTGATTGGCCAAGCAGGTATCCATACTTTAAATTCTCAGTCGTCCAGGACAGTCTTTTGAAATCGCAGAGGCCACTGAAGGTAGCACCAATCTAGATTTAGGTGTTTTTGACAAGAAAACTGCAAATCTGCCCAAAAGCTGCCAAAAAATGACTAGGAACAGTAGATAATGCTACTAAAACAACGCAGTTTAGTAACAAAAAATGTGCAAGTAGTGTTGAGTTCCACTTTAAACATTATGCAAATCTAATCGCAATCAGAAAAATTGCATTTCTTTTCTTCAAACTCATATAGCCCTATTCTGAAATGTAGTGAACACAACCCAGGAAAGCTGCACCTGTACAATGTAATCAATGAGCCCATCTGAACTGGCTCCCCCTCTGAGCCTATTTAATAATTCAGACTGAGCGTAGCCTGTGTGGGCATTTACCATGAAAGTCAGAGTAAGACCCCACTGCAGCAGCAGGTGGGACTCGGCAAGAGGTCACCATGGTCAAAACCACAGATTATTTATGTTTTTGTTGCCATGGGTTACAGATCATTAAAGAGAATGAGGAGTTGTACTTTTTATATTGGCCATATGGTGCTACTACAACACCTGAGTCATTGATTTGTTTTCTGTATTGGTCAGAACTGATTTTGTAGAGAATTTAATAAAACATACTTTCAGTTTTCACACAAAGTACCTTAAATGTAATGAATAAATATGGCTATATCATAAATTTGTAAACAGCTTGAATAGCATGCTTTTCAGGCTGTTGAGCGATGTAGATGAGGAATTTAGGGTGCTATCAAAAAATCAGGAAAATCTTAACTGCGAAAAATATATGCTGATTGCAATCAATCTCTTAAATTTGCGAGTTGTTTTTTTGTGGTGAGCAAAGAGACTAAATACTCCAGTTTTAAGTGATTATTGACCAAAATATCAATGGAAATACAAATGCAATATGTGCTTTTCTTTATTTATTTTTTTATTTTCGATTGTGAAACTTAACTTGCTGATTTTTTCTTATTTTCTTTGTTTAAAATATGATTTAATTTGAATATTATTAAAGGTGATGGAGATGAAGGGAAAGCAGATGTTATTGATTTGCCTGGAATATTCCATAGTATGACTTTAAACATATCCATGTAGAATTTATTCATTACAGATGTTTTTATAGCTCAAAAATACAATAATTCCTTCTGTGAATAGGGGCGACTCTCTACAGATCTGAATTGTAATCTAACTTAGTGCTGGTTGTCTCCCTCGTGATTAATCTCTATTGTGGAACTAGACAAATCAATAACATTTCCATGGAGATAAGCAGGTGATGGACCTGCCACTAGAAATGTTAAGAAGTGCACCTTTAAAGCTCGGTTCACTCTTCTAATGGCCTGGTCCTGGTTTAGTCCTGATGACTTGGTTTGGTCCTGTTCTAGTCCTGGTTTAGTCTTGGTCAAGTCCTGGTTTAGTCTTGGTCAAGTCCTGGTTTGGTTTTGGATTTTGTTAGAATTCTGATGGAGTTTATGCGCAAGTCTGAATTCAGCCTAAGAGTTCATATAGACAGATAGATAAAAAGTGATAAAGAGATATAGTTAGAGAGAGAAGAGACAAATAGATAGCTAGATAGATAGATAGATAGATAGGTTGGTAGGTAGGTAGGTAGGTAGGTAGACAGACAGACAGACAGACAGACAGAGATAGATAGATAGATGATAGACAGACAGATAGATAGAGAGAGCACTAGACAGACAGATAGATAGAAAGTGATAGATGATGGCGAGATATAGTTAGAGAGAGAAGAGGTAGATAGATAGATAGATAGATAGATAGGTAGATATACAGACAGACAGACAGACAGACAGATAGATAGATAGATAGATAGATAGACAGACAGAGAGACAGACAGACAGACAGACAGACAGATAGATAGATAGATAGATAGATAGATAGATAGATAGATAGATAGATAGATAGATAGATAGATAGATAGATAGATAGACAGACAGACAGACAGACAGACAGACAGACAGACAGGTAGGTAGGTAGGTAGGTAGGTAGGTAGATAGATAGGTAGACACACAGACAGACAGACAGACAGACAGACAGATAGATAGATAGTGATAGATGATGGCGAGATATAGTTAGAGAGAGAAGAGGTAGATAGATAGATAGATAGATAGATAGATAGATGATAGACAGACAGATAGATAGAGAGAGAGCGCTAGACAGACAGATAGATATAAAGTGATAGATGATGGCGAGATATAGTTAGAGAGAGAAGAGGTAGATAGATAGATAGATAGGTAGATAGACAGACAGACAGACAGATAGATAGATAGATAGATAGATAGATAGATAGATAGATAGACAGACAGACAGACAGACAGACAGACAGACAGATAGATAGATAGATAGATAGATAGGTAGACAGACAGACAGATATATAGATAGATAGATAGATAGATAGCCAGACAGACAGACAGACAGACAGACAGACAGATAGATAGATAGATAGATAGATAGACAGACAGACAGACAGATAGATAGATAGATAGATAGATAGATAGATAGACAGACAGACAGACAGACAGACAGACAGACAGACAGACAGACAGACAGACAGACAGATAGATAGATAGATAGACAGACAGACAGACAGACAGACAGACAGACAGATAGATAGATAGATAGATAGATAGATAGATAGATAGATAGATAGATAGATAGATAGATAGATAGATAGACAGACAGACAGACAGACAGACAGACAGATAGATAGATAGATAGATAGATAGATAGATAGATAGACATACAGACAGACAGATAGATAGATAGATAGATAGATAGATAGATAGATAGATAGACAGACAGACAGACAGACAGACAGATAGATAGATAGATAGATAGATAGATAGACAGACAGACAGACAGATAGATAGATAGATAGATAGATAGATAGATAGATAGATAGATAGATAGACAGACAGACAGACAGACAGACAGACAGATAGATAGATAGATAGATAAATAGATAGATAGATAGATAGATAGATAGATAGATAGATAGTCTGTTTTGTAAGCTTTCTGTGTGCTATTTTTATGCTTTTTGGTTTGTTCATTGCCGCCTGTACAGCACTTTGTAAACCTTGTTTTAGTTTTAGTAGTAGTAGTAGTACTAGTAGTAGTAGTAGTAGTAGTAGTAGTAGTAGTAGTAGTAGTAGTAGTAGTAGCAGTAGTAGTAGTAGTAGTAGCAGTAGTTGTAGTAGTAGTAGTAGTAGTAGTAGTAGCAGTAGTAGTAGTAGTAGTAGTAGCAGTAGTAGTAGTAGTAGTAGTAGTAGTAGTATAGATAGAGGCAGACATGGAGAGATAGATAGCGAGAGACAGATACTTGGATAACAGATGGATGATGGCTGCATATTAGTGAACAGTGGCGTTTTCTTCATGAACAGAGCCTCTTCAGACACAGGTGGATGTGGTGATACATTTCTTCAGGGTTCATTAGCTGTGGCCCTGTGTGTGCTGCTCCGGGCTGACACTTAGAGATGGAGAGCAGTGCATTCTGGTTAATTACACCTGTGTTTGAAGAGGCTGGGTGAGGGAGGCCCTTTGGCTAGACCTGCTGCCAGATATCCAAATATTGGATTTTATTCAATTAATCAAAAGTGGAGTAAAGATTCAGACAGTTTTTGATAAGGGTTTGAATGTGATTGTCATGGAAAGATGAAAATGTTCAGTGTTTTTGTGCATGTTTGCTTTTTGTTTACATGTGCAATTAATAAATATGATAACAATACAGGTATAGACTATATTGCTACAAGTTTGTGAAATAAACTTTAGGGGCACTGGTCTGTGAAACAACATCACAAACAATGGGCTATTGTGTGCGGTGTTAGCTAATGAAGAGAGCAAATTAGCAAGTCATTAAATATTTAGCCTCAGATAAACTTGGGTGAATCTGCATTTTACAAGATTTTGCTCAATGAAAAGAGAAGTTTATATGTCAAAGATGTAAAGTATTTTTATACGGTAATGTTAGATCTTTAAATATGTGCTAATATCACACTATAGCAAAACCATCATCTAGTGCGGTTTATTTTCTGTTGTAGGGATTATTATAGCTCTGGTGACATAGACCAAGATCTTATGGACTGAGCTGGCACTAAATGCAAGGATAAGATAAGGATTTTTTTTTTTCATTTTCAACTACAAATTAAAATACATAACGTTTTTTTAAACCTATTGTTTTAGTGTTTATCCCACCTCAAGCCAAAGCTGCCGATATCCACTCCAATACGCTTCACTTCGCTTTGACATTCTGCAAATAACCTAACCATTTTAGAAGATATTAAATGTCCAGGGAAAAACACAATTATAGTGAATTTGATATGTCCATCAAGCTACGAAAAAGTGCATTTAATAAAAGCGCTTTCACCGGGGGACCAAACCAACTGTCAATATTACCTACAAATAAAGCTGAAAACGCACAAGACAGAAATCATTGCTATTTAGTTGACAGCTACAATAACAAGAGACAGTGAATCATTTTGGCTCTAAACTAATGTTGTCCAGCGCTACAGAGCAGATTAATCCAATATAGGGCAGAATTAATTTGTCATGTCAACAGAATGGGGCTGTAATTGCATTTGCTAATACCGCAGTTGTGTGTGTTACAGATTGAGATGTCTGGTGAAGCAGCTGGAGAGAGGAGAGGCCTCACTCACAGACCTGAAGAAGAACCTGGAGTATGCTGCAACTGTACTGGAGTCAGTCTACATCGAGGAAACAAGGTACAAACAATAATGGGATTATAATGAGATTTGGATAGAGCAACAGCGCAAACCTCTCACATGCAAGTCATCAGAAAGGGCTATCAAGCTAAAATTGGTTTGTCTCTATGGAAAAAATCAGCAACAACTTACAACAGATCTGAACCAAGCAACATGCAAAATTAAACAACCCTGGCTGTTCACATGGTCTGAATTTGGTCCTGGTTTGAGCCATAGACCGTGTATATATGGGTGGACTAAGTCAGTGGGACGTCACCCACAGCGTTTTGTGCCGCCCAAATGAGGCTCGCGATGCCACGGTTACAGGAGCGAATTTGGAGCCAGGCTTTATGTTATGAATATGGTTTTTTTGACGGACAAAATAGCAAAAAAAATTCAGGATTGTGTAGAGCGAGTTAATACGAACATTTTAAGACCAAAATGATGAGACTAACTGCAGTAGTAACAGAGAGTGGAGCGATAAGATCCCAATGTAAATCAATGGGAAAAAGGGAGAGAAGGAACCGTAAGAGGAGCACTTCCTGTTTGGCACGCGGCGGCTAATGGGTTAGCTATGTCTACTCATATATACGGTCTATGGTTTGAGCCCATTTAAGTCCTGGTTTATTTCTGGTCTAGACCAGAATTTGATCCAGGTTTAGTCTCTGCTTTGTCCAAATTGTCTACCTGGTTTAATACTGAATAGGAATGTAAACAATAACCAAAATTTTGTGATATTGTCAAAAGTCTCCCAATAATAGAGTGGGCCATCACAATATATCGAATCACACATCTCTTAAATGAATAGTTATAGTGCAGCAATATAGCTAAAAACAAAACAGAGGGAACTACATAGACCATGATCCTTTGTTACATTTCAACTGGATTATGACAGAGCCAAAGTCTTGTCAAGGCATTTTAAGAGGAAAAAGTAGTATGTTCACAATTTTGTTAGAATCCACAAAACATCATTACATCCCTAATACTGAATCACTTGGGACACCAGCTTTCTCAGTGTCACAGTCTAGACATTGTTTGACTATATTACTTTGGAGTAATAGGGTTAAATAACTTCTGAGAACTTTGTATGAAAAGTTTGTGATCTGCTGCTTTACATCACTGTATTAGAATAGTTATTATTACATTACCGTGGCATTAATATCAAATGTATTTTTAATTTTATGGGAACAGTGTCCTCTTACCGTCCTGCTGTACATTATGTGAAAGGTAATCCTGTTTTGAGGCTAGATTAAGTGACTCTGCGGAGGGTGAAATTAATAATGAGATTAAAAAATATAAAAGTTGTATTTTATCTACCTTCTTTCCTGTCTGGCTTTTTTTGTGGTTTTTCAGTGGTTGAATTCAGAGAGGCCCTCCTATTACTGCTATTAAATTGGTTTTCTTGATGTAGCCTTAAAAAGCTTAGTGTTGTGTGGTGTGCAGTGGACTTCTTTAGTGATGGTGCATTCATGGTTCCCGCATAGACTCCGGACATTTTATCTAAAGCCAAAAATGGACTTGTGCCCATGGTAAGGACAAAATGACAAAATAACAAAATAACAAACAAGCAATTGATAGTTACTTCATTATCTCATTTGGACTTTTAAACGTAAAATGTATTTGTAGAAATTATTTCCTATTGTGAATACAGAAGCTATTCGAGGACCACATGAATGCAACATGATTTAGCTGTGTGTTTTGTACTGGAGCTCTTTGAAGAAGAATTTCATCAGATAGTAACTCAAAAGTGCATTTTATCATAATAAAACTTTTATTATATATTTATTATTTTGATATGTATGTATGTGTGTGTGTGTGTGTATATATATATATATATATATATATATATATATATATATATATATTTATATTTATATTTATATTTATATTTATATTTATATATATTTATATTCTTCTTTAAAATGTCAGTTGATATAGAAAGATATACAGACATGCAATAAATAAATAAATAAATAAATACCGTATTTTTGGGTCGCACTTTTTCGGGGAAATTTGTTTTATTAGATTAGAGACCAAGAACTGACATTTCATCTTGAAGTTATGAAATTATAGAAGTTATAGTAACAAAAATAACTGAATAGAGAACAAACCATGTGCCATTCATTTGTTTGTTTTTCAATATAGAAGCAAAAATAAGAAAATGAAAAAGTCTCTTTTTTTTTCTTCATTATTTGTCTCTAAAACCAAAATGAAAAAACGGATAATGACTTCTTCTTTCATTTTTGTTTCATATATACGATTCATATATATGGTCTATACGGGCTGTCAGTGTGAAAAATGTAATACCACCCAAACCCTGAAAAAAGTGTGACTTATAGTCAGAAAAATATGGTAGTAATAATATAAAATAAAATAATATAAAATTAAATTAAATGGAAATACATTTAACCAAAATATAAAATGTTTCCTGTGAGAAGAAGTTTCAAACTGTCTGCTTTCACTATTGTATTTATTATCCATCATCATCATCCATCATCAGGCCTATAGTACTGGAAAAAAAATCGATAAATACAAAATTGCCCATCTGGAATCCTAATTTAAAAGTTTCAGGTAAGATCTAATAAATCCCAAAATGTAAAACAGCACATGTTTTCATTGTTGTATCCTCTGCTACCTTTAACGACATGGGCACTCAAATACATATTTTTACTGACCACCACTCCAATACAAATCCAAAAATCCAAGATACGCACCACAAGGCTTATGGCATTATGTAACCCGTCCATCATCTAGATTCAGTGAGATTAGAGCCACAAGCAGCAGCAGCAACAGCAGCAGCAGCAGCAGCAGCAGCAGCAGCAGCAGCAGCAGCAGCAGCTGCAGCTGCAGCTGCAGCTGCAGCAGCAGCAGCAGCTGCAGCAGCAGCAGCAGCAGCAGCAACAGCAGCAGCAGCAGCAGCAGCAGCAGCAGCAGCAGCAGCAGCAGCAGCAGCTGCAGCAGCTGCAGCTGCAGCAGAGCCCTGTATCGGACACTGAAGGACTAAAACCTGGTTCATGTCATATTGGGATTATTGAGATTATGATGGAGATAGGAGCACTTTGACTGGCCCGTAGGAGCGCGTTGGCAGCTCAGATAGTAGCTTTTCCCCTGATCCCTCAAACATGTCAACAGCACACTGAAGCCAAGCTCACAATTGGATTTGAATAGGACACAGCCATTACGTAACAGGTGATATTATTTGATGGACAGAGCCGGGATTTCACTTAACCCCCTTAAGAGCATTTCTGTGAACAATGGTGCATATTTTAGCACTAGATGGAGCTGCCTGAGTTGCTTTTGTTTCCTGGCTTCTCAAAAATAAGATTTTGTATTGCGACTATTTATTTATTTATGATCAAACTGAAGAAACCTTTGTCTTCAAACTGTGACAGTACAGCAAAGAAACAAGCAAAAGTTACAGTAGTCAACTTTATTATAGTATTATAGTTTATTATATTGTGCGTTTATATATAATCACTGAACAGGCAAAGTAAGAGCAAAATTCAGAGATTCCATCCATCCATCCATCCATCCATCTTCTCCCGCTTAATCCGGCTGGGTCGCGGGGCAGCTTGCTGCCCAATACTCATAGCACCTGAAAATTCAGAGATTCAATATGTTAAAGTATGGATTGGAGAAAAGAGTGCATTAGTTATAGTTTAAAATATTGCCTTTAGCAACAACAAAATGCAGAATTCAGAAATCTTCTGTTAATTGTCTGAATAATTGAACAGGAATTACAACTACAGATTATATGGCAGTTCATACTGATTGTGCTTTGCATCAGAAATTATGGTTATCACAAAAAAAATGGTTATCACAGTTATAATTATTGTTCAAATCAATAACAAAAATGTTGGACAAATATAAAATAAAACCCAGTTCTCAAAAAGACCATTGTCTACAGTGACTTTCAGAACTTATATCACCAAACATGTCTGACAGATTATAATAAATGACTAAGAATGAATTCCTCCACAGATTAAAGTGCATTATGTAACTTTTCCAGTGCAATTTCAGCACTTTGTTGTGTCCATGGAGAGTTGCTAGGGAGATTGCTTTCCCTGGAATATACCACAGTATGGCATTAAACTTGCATATTATTTAATTATAGTTTTTTTAGAATAAAACCATACCTTGAAAAATATGCATTCAATCGTAAGCAGCCCCACCTTTCCACAAATCGGACCTATAAATCGTCATGGTGCTTGTCTCCATGGAAATAGATATGTTTAATATCATACTGTGAAAAAGTCCATGGTGACTGACCTTCCACCTGTAAAGTTACACTGGGCACCTTTAACTTTAGAGATTACACAAATTTCAAATGGTTATGATTTCAATTAAATCTTGAGTAGTATTTTCCATAATTATGCAGCTTTAACCACCAACTTTTTAACCAAACTGCAGTGAGAGACATGAGAGAAATCCTGTGTAATCCATTTTAATCTCACTATTACTGTTTTTGCCGATCTAACCGGTGTATTTGTCCCTTGTTTGCAGGCGTTTGGTGGACACCGAGGATGAGCTCAGTGATATCCAGTCAGAGTCAGTCCCTTCGGAGGTGCGAGACTGGCTTGCCTCCACCTTCACGCGACAGATGGGGCTGATGCTGAGAAGAAATGAGGAAAAACCTAGATTCCGAAGCATCGTCCACGCCGTACAGGCTGGCATCTTCGTGGAGAGGTAGAGTAAACAGTGATAGGGCTCATCGCATCTACAACTACACTACAGGCAAATCCAGATGTTCAATTATTTAAACGGACCACCAGCCATTTCTCTGCTCTGATGTTCGACATCAGAAGGGCTGTCTGAACCAGTGAGGCCACAGATTTATAAATCAAAGACAATAGATAATCGGCCAAAAGGGTACTACAAGTCGATTGAAACGGATAGCCATACAACCAGAAATTACAATTAAAAGCAACAGACTAGATTGGAATTTTTATCATCAGAAAAATACAAAATTGCTGAATTGCTTAAATATAGATATACTATACTTCACCTGTATTATATTCACTGGTGGTAAACTGTTACTGTAGCCATAGTTGCCCTGACTGACGTAGGTGAGGCTGCTAATCACATACTAGGCAAGGTGAGTGAAGTGTCTTGCTTAAGAACACAATGGTAATAGCACCTGGTCAGCAGTCTCTCTCAGTGGTCATCCATATTGAAAAATCTGTATCGCTGACAGTTTATTCACAGTGAAAAACCATCAGTAGCCTCTCACTCCCAACATAAAACATGCATTGAATTCAGTGTAAGCCTCAGACATGTAAGCTGTAATTGTTTTAATCGGTTTTGACACAGGGTCATATCCTCAGATTTACAATGAAATAGATTAGGATGTAGTAGGAAAAAGGTCCTAAATATGTTCTACACTATCAATGGAGATGTTCTGAAAAATAAAATCAAAATTAAAGGTGAAATTTGAATGGAATAAAGTTGAATTCATCAATTAAAACACTGTGGTTGGTCATATAGTACATAATTTGTTGTTTTTACATTTTAAAACCAAAAAAAAAAGATTCATTCTGACTGAAATTTCAATGTAATTTTTATCACAACAATATTTTTATAATATTACCATGTAGTCTTATATAGACCAAGACATTTCTAAAACTATTCAGGAAAGCTCCAGTTTATGTTCTCCATTATCATTACTTATACAAATGAGTATCTAGTTTTGGTATGAATTACTATGAGTAAAGTTATTATTTATCCCAATACAAAACCGTTCTAAGGAAAATATATATGAAATCCAAGCTCAACTTTTTCATTCCTGCTATCTACAAAGAGTAGTAGAGTAGTTTATCCTCTCCCATGAGGTTATACAGTAGACTTATGACACTTTATTGTCAGTACTCTACTATTTTCTTCAGATGTTTTCTTTTTCAGAGAATCCAGATAAACAGTATTGATTAGTTGGTCCACTTCAGTTCATGACCTCTTTGTGTTTGATGTTTTATCTTTTCTCAACAGAATGTACAGACGAACCTCCAACATGGTGGGCCTCAGCTACCCCCCAACCGTGATATCTGTGCTAAAGGTACTCACACACACACACACACACACACACACAAACACGCAGACACACAAACACACACACACACATAAACACACACAATGTAATGCTATAAGACGTGCACTGGTCATTTTAATAGGTACTCTTCACATGTTTTAATCCAGATATCTTATCGACAATTCACATGGCATTTACAGACATGTTCAAGTTGAGATGGCTGAAGTTTAAGCTGTGGTGGAGAGACTTTGAAAATAACCTTTTAGGTTTACATACAGTTATATTGATATCTGCTGATCTAATAAACAAGCAGCAATCTCAAATACAACTTATTGTACTCTGCCAGCCTGTCTCTGAGATCTCATTTCTTTACTTCTTTCCTTATTTGATTCTTTACTTTACTTTACTTTATTCTTTACAATGAAAATGCCTGTAATTTAATAAATACAAGACAGATATGTTGAGTGGCGTTCTGGGGAACAGGCAAAACTGTGAGATCTGTATGGAGATAAGCAGGTGCCAGACACCCCACCAGAAATGTTGTATAGTGCACAACTCAAACCATAAGTTAGCTTTAATATACGACCACTAATAATTACGTGATAAAAATGATACTTTTACATTATTCTTGAATTCAGCATTTCACTTTGTTGCTTTGGCGTCAGAGTGTGGCTAAGGGATGGAAGAAAACTAAAATATTTCAAAATAAATGCAGAACCACGAAATAAATGGTCCATTCTTTCTTTTCAAAATAACATTTTGAACCTTTTCCCCTCAGAATGTCGACAAATGGTCATTTGACGTGTTTGCCCTAAATGAAGCCAGCGGGGAGCACGCACTCAAATTTATATTCTACGAACTGCTCACAAGATACGATCTCATCAGCCGCTTCAAGGTGAGGATAAGAAACAACAAACACAGGTCTGGGCCTATTAACAGTGCCATGCCGGGAAGCTGGAGGGCTTTTGTAGTGCCTAAGGACACATTGAAGAACTTAGAAATGACAAGAATATTAGGTATTATAACTCTACAATTGTTGTTCAAGTTTTAGGTTGTTTGTTAAAGTACACTAATACAAAAATATGAACTTAAATACGTTAAAGATACACATTTAAAATGTATGTGGTCCATTATTTTCAGCCACTGAATTACCATATTGGCTCTTGTTCAGCTGGTTTGACTCTGTCTACAGGATCCTCATGTACCAAACCTCAGATAATGGAGAAATAGTTTCTGGTTGTTGTATTACCCAAATCCTAATTGTTCAATTTCACCTAGAGGATCATTGCCTAAGTATGAATGCGGTGTATAAATAAGTGAATGGTGGTGGTTGAAGATAACTCTCATTTTTCAACATCTCTTTTTCAATTTTTTCTTCTCTCCTCCCACAGATCCCCATCTCTGCAGTAGTGTCCTTTGTTGAGGCATTGGAGGTCGGCTACAGTAAACACAAAAACCCATACCACAACCTGATGCACGCGGCCGATGTAACACAGACTGTGCATTACCTGCTGCTCAAGACTGGCATGGTGGTAAGTACAGCTGGGTACCCTTTCATATTGTCTTTTAAATAATACCAAATTTTATATATATGTTTTTTGTACTTGAAAAACACCTTTAGTACCAACTCATGCATTAATCATTATCTAAAGTAATGAATAAAATATGAATAGACTCCACTCCAGGTAACACTGTATAGTAACTTTCTATATGGTAATTTCATCAGGGAAGTTATTCAAAAGAAATATAAAATGTCACCACCAGTTTTCTCTATAATTGCTTTTTTCATTGTTGGTACTACTTTAAAGGGTGTGCCACCTGCTTGTCTCTATGAAGATGTTACTTGTCCAATAAGGTTCATTTGGTCTTCTAATAATGTAAGTTGTTAGGTTCTTTTTTTTTAGACTTGACAGTTTTGGCTGCTCATTAGCGGTCTTAGCTCAGAGTGGTTATGTTGCTGGGACGTGTCCAGTCAGCTGATTTTTACAGGTTTTGGTGCTGTCTTCCTACCGGAGCAGGCAGGATGACAGCGCCATCTGCAGTCCGACTTCCGCAGGACAGTATCCCAGGTGTATGAGAGTAAAAACGTCCCCTCATCCAGGTTTATAGTCCTCCACCGGTCTGAAAAAAAGAACCTAATGAAGATGTTCCTTCTTTTCTTCAAATATTCTACATTATCCCATTAAGCTAATCTATCTCCATGGAGACAGCAGGCGATAAGAGGCCAATTTGCAGACATGTAGTGAGGCGATAAAAATGCTTGTACTTGAATAAATGCCAGTCAGATAAGCTTAATGCCATACTGTATGCTATAATATTCCAAGGCAATGCAATAACATCTCCACTAACCTCATACCAGAAAAACTACACAGTGTAACTTTAATCTAGTCAAGGTGGTAAGTAGCAACAAAGAAGTATTTTATCACTAAAAGCCTGTGATGAGAGGGTGGCATTTTGTCAACATGCTTTTCTGAAACGTCTTCGTCAGAGTCCCTAATTGCAGCTTTGTTCAACATGCAGCTCCGCCAAAAATAACCCTTTTTATCACAAGAAACCTAACTGCCATTCTCTTCACATGGAGGAAGATACAGAGATGTGATGACAATTACCCATGAATCTTAATTACACAGTTCGACTCACAGAACTATTCCTGGAAATCTCTCAGCGCTTTAGTCATCATCATTGCTACTTTGTTTTTGTCAATATTTCACATAGCTTTTAAACCTCATTTCCTCTATCTTCTGACCTGCCATGTTTTTAGAAATCGTTTGAGAATAATTTTTAATCATTTAATCGAGTTAGTTAAGCTTTCTCTCCGTGGTTTAGTCATCATTGCTACTTTGTGTCAATATTTCACATAGATTTTCATTTCTGTCCCCTGACCTATGATGATTAAAGGGCCCATATTATGCTATTTTTTATCTATGTTATAATGTCAAAAATATTCCAATAGTTTTGTATCATTCACACATGTCAAAACAGATGTTAAACACACAGACCCTGCATGTTTAGTTTAGTTCTTCTCAAACAGAAAACACATGACATCACAAGGTTTCCACCTTGTGATGTCATGTGGTAATATATGAAATTCTCCAGTGTGTTTTTAGACTCTGTACATCCTCACTAGAATTATAAGGATAGTTTCTAGCCCTGGAATTTTCAATTTCCAAACTAAGCAAAAGGTAAAATTTTGCCATTAACTGCTTTGACTGAACCTCAACTCAACTATGAATGTGAATGAAATAAAACACAACTCCAGGAATGTTTTTGGTGAGGTAAAAACTCCATCCATCCATTTTCTTCCACTTAACCGGGGCTGCAGCAGTCTAAGCAGGGACTCCCAGACTTCCTCCACCCCAGACACTTCCTCCAGTTCCTCCGGGGGGATCCCAAGGCATTCCCAGGCCAGCTGAGAGACATAGTCCCTCCAGCCCGTCCTGGGTGTTTTCCAGGGCCTCCTTCCAGTAAAAAAAGTAAAAACTCATAAGAACTATTTTTTAAAAGATTTAAATATGCTAGTTAAGCCTATTGGTTTGCCACTAATGAGTGTGATACGGTACAAGCAGCTTCAAAAACTTTGCACATCTTAATTACAATTTATCAAACGGATGCAAGGAAGTGTAACCAAGATGTTTTTAATAATTCATTATTTAGCTATGAGACTGGAAATATTTATGTGAAGTATAGCTGTAGTCCAGACTGTGAAGAGATGAAATGATTCATGGAACCAGGTGCAAAATTACTCTTTGTTACGTTTGAAACTTGCCCAAATTATAGGACAAAATATAAAATGTATAATTCTGTACCCAGACACTCTAAATGTGCATACGGTAATTAGTTCATTATTTTTTCTTCCACTGTCGAATTCATTAGCGTGACTGTCATGGAAGGGTAACAAATCAGCACTTATTCATTCTTGCTAATACCAGTTACACAAACATTGCTGATAATGTAGGTAGTGTCTTTCACAAGAGCGCAGTGGCAGTGTGCATTAGTGATAGAGGAAATTAGACGAAAATTAAATGATTTCTGCAAAAATGTATATAGAAATTCTGCAGCACAAATACTTTGACCATAGGTGCTGCACCGTGATCACCCGCTGTTCCTTGCACTAGTCATTGAAGGATGGATCTAAAGCAAAGGACAATAAAGTGTACGCCAAATAAAGTGTATGCCGGATAACACTCCCTATAGGTGCACAATGCTGACAAAAATGTATCTATGCTTTTATTTATTTGTTTATTTATTTATTTATTTTGCATTATCTCATGAATTATATTTTAACAATGCATCAGAAACGGTCTAAAATGTGCTTGTAATTATCTTGGATGAGGTTCAAGTATCACAGAAAACATGCAGAAAAGTGCAGAAATGTCACTTTATACTTTTTAGATTACACTATATGCTTCTGTTTTTTGTTTGTTTGTTTGTTTGTTTGTTTTTCTGTCATTTCAAGTTGTTTTAAAAGTAATCAATATCCTCAGTATTCTAATTTTGCATGTCCTTAAAACAACATTCACTAATTCACCCTAATTTTTCTTGGTGACATTGGTAAGACGATAATGATAGCTACATGGACACATACACTGACAACTTCCTCAGAGATATAACACATTATACTGTGGAGTCCTGTGAGAGTACTGCATCCGTCACCTCTCTGCTCCACACTCCATTAAATCAACCATCAACCAGTCATTCACGACAGGAACAGAGACAGGGCAGCCCCATCATCTATGTCACCCCAAGGTCATAAAAGTCTCATACATCATCGTAGGGTATATTATGTTGTTGTTTTTATTTATTTATAGCTGCAACTCTATATTTGTCAAGAGCAGCAGACTGACCATGTTCAAGAGCTCATATAGGAGCAGACGCTGTAGTGGTTTGTCCTCTGATTGGAAGCGTTGTGGATTGATTGCTAAAATAAAACTGTATACTACCATTATGTTTTTTAGCAAGACGTCTGCTTACCCTTTCTGTATGAATGAGTGAGTGTGACGGTGTATGGAGGCCAGTGAATGAAAAGTGTAACTGCAGTTGATGTTGATGATGCAAAAAGGATCTACTAGTAGAATAAGATGAGCATAATAATTACAAAATGGATTGAAACTGAAATAACGGAGCTCTAATTATTGGACTGATTACAATATTGAATTTTTGATTAGTAGAATAATGAATTACTACAAATCATCCATCACAAAAATGGCTTTTAGGCCTGGGCAAATGTTTTGATCATTTTGATTGACTGATCCATTTTGATTTTCAATTTGGTTTGATTTTCATCTTATTATTGTATTAGTTGCCTTTTGATCAAATAAAATCAAGTTATAGTTGAATTTAATACTGAGTGACATCAAAAAGTATATATCATTTTCACCTGGAAAACCCTCTCTCTGTCTCTCTTTGTCTCTCTGTTGCTCTTTTTTGTCTCTCTCTGTCTCTCTCTTTTTCTCTGTCTCTGTCTGTCTCAGTCTCGTTTTCTTTTCCTCTAATGATGTCCACCCACTTCCCATTGTTGATTAGTCACCAATATCGAGCCAGTCTAATCCATCTGTGCCTGTGGTGGTGTGCGGCGCTGAGGGAATACAGGTGTTTCTGCACAAATGGCTTTTCAAAGCCAAAGACTTCTATGACACAGGCTCAGAAGGTTGAGTGGGAGGCTCAATCTCCACAAGAGCCCAGCCAATGTTCTTTTTCATATCAAGGCTTCCCAAAACATCAGCCGTGCTGCTAGAAAAGGGCTACATTTGTCTTGAATGACCTTGTATTTGAGCATACACCAAATATATCTAACATTTCTTCACTTTTAGAGGTGACACAGAAAGTACACTGGTGTCTTTTAACAATTACTTTTACTAATTCAATGATGCATGTTTTGAGTGGATGTGGATTGCCTGAAAGAATCTAACCTAGACACTTTAAGAAACATGCAGACTAAACACAGAAAAGCCCGGGCGGCCCTTCTCGCTGTGAGGCGAGAGTGCGAGCCTCTCAGGCACTGCGCCACCATTTTGTTAACTGTGTTGGAGGAATGCCAGAGTAACTCACAAATGGTCAATACTGCACTGCTACAATCAGTGCATTTGCCCACAAACTCAACTGTTAATGGTTAATTGGATCTGATTTTCAACTTGTTTCACTGTGTCTTTAGTCAAGACACTTCACCCATCTTGCTTATGTAGGAACGTGATGTGTGAGTAAATGATTGGAGTGATTCAAGTCCCTATTTGTGTAGATTAGCAGCCACACTTCTATTAATCTACCCCAGGGCAGCTATGACGTGTATCTTACCACTAATACATTTTGAATGAGTATTGCATATTATTTTACACATTGTTGCTATAATTGTCAGGTGTTCTATAGCCTTTGTATTGGCATTATGAACCTTGTCAGTATGATATTTAAGGAAGAAAAACATGACCTTGATATGTACACAATGATTGATGCTTGAAGCTAACAAAAAAAGTGCCCAAACTATTTTCACTCCTGTGACATTTCCACTCTGATGTTTTAAAAGTAGAACATGTGCTAAAATTAGAAAAGTCTTTTATTATATTTGCAAACAGAGTGATTGAGGCGGACAGCTGAGTGGAGCGAGGAGGTTTTAAAGTGGCGGTTTTTAAATGTGCCTCTGGATTGGTGCTGTCGTATACTTCCTCTGACCTTTTCTCCATCTCTTCCTTTCCATTTGTTATGGCCTGACATTAATATATTCTAGTGCCAGTAGCTCTCTGTGTTCACCAATGTCCCTTAGATTTCAATTGTGACAGACCACCTTTACTATAGCTTTCTTTCCATTCACTAACTTTTCTTTTTTCTTACTCAAGTTCATGTTTGTGTTCCTGTCTTTTTACCTTTTAAAAATCAAAAGTACTAGACATATTTTTTTCTGTATTTTATCACATATATCATTTTTGTGGCTTGCTTCTTTCCATAATCAAATGCAAGTGTTAAATGAATTCATTACACTCATATATGTAAGCATACCTCATTTAGGCCAGTTTCTATCTTCATGGTGACTGTGCAAAATGCTGGTCCCAGTTTGATAAACTGCAATGTAACGAGAAGTCATGAACTTCTTTCAAACTTCAGGGACCAAACATGAAATGAAAGATAAATTATAAATAATACACGCTTACAATTTTACATTTATTCTGCCAATTAATTCAGTGTCAGGCATCTGCGAAATAACTGTTATCACTTTTCCTTGGTGAATAGAGCCCTCTGCATCTGTTAATAGTACACTTACAACTTTGCCAAGCAGTAATTTGTGCTAGATGCCCTTTTTGACACATCCAAATAGTATTACGAGAATAGTAGTAGTGGTAGTGGAAGTGGAGGCAGGTGTTCACTGCAAAAAAGGCCTATCAAAAAAAGAAAAAAAATACCAATTTTGAGGTAAAAATGCCCTATTTTAAGTGAAATTATCTGCCAGTGCAGTAAGAAATGTTCACTTACCAAGTTTTCTTAATATAATGCATCAGTTTTATATAGCGCTTTTCAGGACACTCAAAGACGCTTTACAGAGCATTATTCATTCACTCCAGACCCGGTGGTGGTAAACTACTATTGTAGCCACAGCTGCCCTGGGGCAGACTGACAGAAGCAAGGCTGCCAATCTGCGCCATCGGCCCCTCCGACCACCACCACCATCACACACACCACTTTCATACTAGGCAATGTGGGTGATGTGCCTTGCCTAAGGACACTACAACAGTTTTTGCGACTGGCGCCCCACTGTGGCACCTGGAATTCCCAGTGGTCTCCCATCCAAGTACTAACCAGGCCCGGCCCTGCTGAGCTTCTGAGATCTGACGGGATCAGGCTTTGACAAGCCGGTATGGCCACAAAACAAGACGAAAAAAAAACTTGTTCTAAGCAGAAAACACTAGTTTCAAGTATTTATGGCCAGATTTTTTACCATACTGGTTTGAGAAGGAAGTTAAAGAGGCTTAACCTGGCTTGATTTAATATAAAAAGTGTTCAGACTATGTTGTAATATCCCAGACACACTAAATGTGCAGATAAGATATATTAGGATGGAATATCTTGAAACAAGTAAAAATATCTCATCTCATTAAGTAAAAAAATCTTAAAATTGATCTTTTAAGATTAATTTGTTTAATTCAAGTCAGTTTAACTATGCTAGAAAATCCTTTTTTGCAGTGTTGTTGGCTGCATTATTATTTTAATGTCTTTCTTATTATGTACACTTTGAATTTCTTTGTGCACAAGTTGTGAACTACAAATAAACATGCCTTGTCGAGTAGTAGTAGTAGTAGTAGTAGTAGTAGTAGTAGCAGTAGTAGTAGTAATAGTAAGAATAGTAAGGAGTAGTGTAGTTACGGTTGTTCTTTGTTCAGCTTCACAACATTGCATTAATTTCAATCCAATATATCATTGCCTGTGCACCTTACATTAAATTGTTCAAATTTTGTACCTATTATAGTTTTATTACATTATTTTACATGTTGTTTTTGATTATACCTCTGATCTCTCTCTCTCCCTCAGCACTGGTTAACTGAGCTGGAGATTTTCGCCATGATTTTCGCGGCAGCCGTGCACGATTACGAGCACACCGGGACCACTAACAACTTCCACATCCAGACAAGGTAATGGAGGGTCCGATCAAAAATGCATGGCACTGCTGCAGATTGATGTGTTCATTTGGAGCAGTGCATTTCGCATCGACAGACAGGCTACACAGCGAGCTAATGGCACAGTGTAAAAGTATGTGTGCCTAAATGAACCCAGGCCCCATCCCCGTACTCAACATCACAGAGTTAAAAAGGCATTGATTCTTTAGAAACAACACGCCCAATGTTCCCTGACAACAGTGTTATCATCTAATGGAGACTGAAGTTATGATCAAGGCCACAGTTAAACTACTGAGCAGCACATGAGAAAGAAAGACTGTGTAAAAGTGAAATAATATGTGTAGTTAAAGACACACTATGCAACTTTTCTGGAGGAGAGTCCGCTGGTTGTCTCCATGGGGATGTTATTGGTTTGTCTAGAAGGTCCCAAAGCATGGCATTAATCTCTATCTTACATCTATATTTAATTATAGGCATTTTTATGGAAGAAAAAAAAAATTAAAAGTATGCATTCTGTGGGCAGGCTAGTCTCTCCTCATATGACTTGTACGTTGGAGTTGGCGTGGTGATGCTCAGTGCCTGTTTCCATAGTGATAGATGTGTTAAATGCCATACAGTGGAACATGTAGACAAACATCTCCCTGGAGACATGCAGGTGGCAGTTCCTCCTCCAGAAAATTTATGTAGTGCACTAAAACATTTTGCAAACATTTGTCCCCTAAAATTGAATAGGACTTACAATACTCAATACAATAATGTCAGTGCTCATAGTTATTTCATGCCTCGTTCTGTGATGTTTTAACTGAAAACATAATACATATAGTGTCTCACATCATGACCTAAAGCCACCATTTTTCAAAGTAATCAAAACTAGCTGTGCCTTTTCTCATAAAGTTTAGCTTGTAATGTTTGTGGCCTGAGAACACAATAAAGTTTGCATCATTGGTTATGGGAATTGAAGTCAGCATTACCCCAAGCACTGAGTTTATAACTTGTAATCTGTCAGCTGAATGTGTGCATTAAGGATCATGTCTTATTTATGTGGGAGAAATAATTAACCTTCACTGCTGCCCCACAGCAGCAAATGCACAATTTTACTTCATGTTTGTCTAAAACAGATCACACCTCACTTATAGCTGTAGAAATATGGTGTGTTTTCAGTTTGAGGATGTAATCCATCTTTGAGATTCCAGGAGTAAATTTACATTTGTTTTTCCAGCTGACTTTGTGAAAAATCCAAATATTGTCAACTGTGGTATGTTTCTAGTCGAAAAAATCTGTGAAATGTTTTATCAGCTTAGCAATTGATAAAGTGTCAGAAGTATATCTGAAATGAAATGAGTTCTTGTGGTGTTTAGTCTCCACATACCCGTGAGCAAGCTTTCAGAAAGAAATTCGTTTCATTGAATTATTTGTTTTGTTTGTCTTTGGGGAAAATAAATTGGAAATTCAGTTCTGGGACCTTGAAGTGTGTGGTCTCTCTTGAGCTCCATAACTATAAGTTCTGAAATGATTAGACATTCTGGGGCAATAACTGATAATAAATGCTCTTATTTATTATTAACTGATAGCATTCACTTTGCCCATGCTCTGCAACTGAATCCTGATCCAGTCATTTGTTCTTGATGCTTAAATACAGTCATATTTTTAAACTAAATGTGTGCTTTTCATTAGGTCAGACACAGCCATTTTGTACAATGACCGCTCAGTGTTGGAGAGCCATCACGTGAGTGCCGCCTATCGCCTCCTACAGGAAGATGATGAGATGAACATCCTGTACAACCTCTCCAAGGACGACTGGAGGTCAGGCACAGTATTGACACAGGTCAACCATGACAAATGGGATATTTGTATCACTGGAGACCACAACACAATGCTCCTACAGCTAGAGTCTTATACAGGGCTCAAGACATTCCTCAAACCTCACAAACAACAACTGCTATTTTAGGCTGTTTAGTGCTTTCTGTTCTTCACTACTTTATACTCTCTCTATAAACAAGTCTCCTGGTTTTTGACATGTTTTTACACCACATGACCTTCCTGTCAAAGCCTGTATCTTTCTATGTTGATGCGCAAAGTGAGTTAAGTGTCCAGGGAGGTTATATATGTGCTGGGGTGAGATTTGAACCCTTACCCTCTGGTTAGTAAATAATTAATACACAGCACCACTCTTAACCATGTCAGGATATAATACTATGGAAGTGTCAAATTAGACAGATTAAACCACTGCTGTAATGTATAAGGTACAGGGCGTTATTAATTCCACCAACTTTGAGCTTTAGGAGGATTTATCCCACAGCTACTTTCACTTTTTACTGAGAGACATTTGATTTACTTACAATGTCAAATTGTAGGTACAGTTAATAATAGCCAAAACAAGCATTCCATTCTTAAAGGTACATTGTGTAGCTTTGTGTATGTTTTAGAGTGAAGGGTCCATCACCATGGAGATGCTGTTGCTTTGTGTGAATTTTTTTCCCAGTATTATTAAAGATATCTATAGAGAAAAGCACGAAGTTTGTGGAGAGGTGGACAGGTGTAGTTTTATTGTAAAAAAACAAAACAAAACACCTATAATTAAACAACAAGCAAGTTTAATGTCATACTGTGGTGCATTTCAGGGCAAGCAACCTGCCTAGCATATCTCCAACCAGGTGATGGACTCTTACCAGAAAAGTTACATAGTGCAACTTTAAGTTTCTGTGGGTGGGTTTTCAACATTTCAATCATCCATCACTTGGAAGAGCATCCTCGACAAAACAGCTGAGGAACAATGGCTGATTTGTTTTTCTGAAAAATGAAATTAAATTGTGAAAAAGTCATATCAATGTCACTGTACACACTGACAGTACAGACGGACAAATGGTGATCTGCCCTTTAGATAATGTTGAAAAGCCAACGAACATACATCCAGCCATATCTGCTCTGCCATTTTCGACTTGTGTGACATTATATAGGAATGGTGGCTTCATTTTTTCATGTGTTAGTGGACAGTGTTACCCTTTATAAGAGTAAGAGTAATATGCATTCTGTAGGTCATTGCACTAGTATCAGACCATAAGAAGTACAGTGGTATATTGTGATATATGCCCAGATAAATGGTCCTATATTATGCAAAATTTACTCTTTATATTATCGTTATAATGTGTTTACCTCATCAAAACATACCTGGAGTTGTGTTCTGGTTCTTTTACACATGTTTTAGTTAGTTAGTGGTAGTTTTCAAAGTTAGAAGCTATACCTTTTACTCTTTATTCAGTAGAGATTGGCAATTCCAGGGCTGATATTATCCAAATGATTCTAGTGAAGATGTATGGAGGTTTGAAACACGGCAGAAAACAGCGTGTTTTGCATCAAATATGCAGGGTTTGTGTGTTAAACATGTGTGAATGAAACAAAACACACCTCCAGGTATGTTTGCGGTGAGGAAACAACATTGTAACATCAGAAAACAGCATAATATCGACCCTTTAAAGCAGACAGAAGACAGCTGTGTGATATGGTGCAATGGCTGAACTTTGGATGTGTCAAAGCTCATAAATATCACTCAAAATGGAGTTGTAGAAACGTGTGGCAGCTGATTTTATCTTACACATGTCGCTAGTACAGAGGAAGTGGAAGAAATTAAGAAAAAAGCTCTTTATTTATATAGCACGTCTCTTTATATAGTGATTGTCAACTTCGGGATCTGGAGCACCACGTTCAAATACAATTATATTTACAGGCCACATCTATCCTTTGAACTCATGTTATTATGATTAATCCTAATTCTAAGACGGTAAATTTACAGGAAGCAGCTGGTTTGTGTTTTTTTATGGGAAACTCCAGTGGACAGCTGCAGGTCATTCTAACAGGCTGCAGATTTTTTTCATTTGTACCAAAATGATTACACAAGTTGCTATGTGTAAAACTGAGAATAGTGGGCATATGCCAATGAAGGTAAAAATTATGGTTGATTGGCAGTATGGTGTCTTGAAAATGAGTGATCAAAGATTGCTCAGACACGCTCAAATCACTCCAAATACAATTCTGAGAGGGTAAATGAGAAGCAGAAATAACTATAACTCTATCGCTGTGGGATGTTGTTTTTGCATTATAGATCTGCAAAATGTACTCCCAGTTATCAGCTATCGTATATCATGCCAAATCGAAGCAGTTGCCCTTAACCATTGTGGCTTTCTCTTTATTTCTCTCTCCTCTTTGTCTCTCTCTTTCTTCTATATTTCTCTCTCTGTCTCTTCTCTTTCCACAGAGAGCTGAGAGCCTTAGTGGTGGAGATGGTGCTGGCCACAGACATGTCCTGTCACTTCCAACAAGTCAAAGCCATGAAGAACTTCCTGCAGCAGCCTGAGGGGTGCGTCCAATTTCTCTCCTTTCCTCCTCTCTTCCATTACCTCCTCACTCCTCTCACCTCTGCAATTTACATGTCCATTAGCTCGCTAACCTCACAGCCAGTTTACTTGGCAAATGCTGTTTATAACCTAATTAACCATGCCCCAAAGCGTATTGAAAAGAATCCAACGCAGTATTTTGAAAACAATAAACAAGTCATAATTGAACAGTGATTTTCAAACGTGTCATAACAAGTACAGGTCCAGAAAATGACTGACTACATGGGACTGACGAGACTAACCAATAAGAATATGTTTTATTCTTATATGCGTCCTGTATGAGCTTTAAACCATGTTAGAATATTGTTGCCTCATCAAAAACATACCTGGAGTTATGTTTTGTTTCATTCACACATGTTTGAGTGTTCCTTTATTATTAAGCTTTATTATTAGAGTGCTTTCCATTTCCGAACCCAGCCTAAATATTCAGTTTGAGTGTTAAATATGTGTGAATGAAACAAAAACAAAAAATTCCAAGTATGTTCTCGATGAGGAAATATTATAATATAGATTAGAAAATAGTGTAATATGTTTGATATTTTTTATTGATTTTATTATTTTTTTTTTTTTGGCTAGTTAATTTATCTATTTGTAAAATTAATAAAGCTATGATAGTAAATTTCAAAAGAAGTCAATTATTTTCATTTTAATATAGGATGTCAATTCAAAACAAAGAAAGAATTTTCATAGTATTTTCATTGCAACAATAAGTGAAATGTTTAACTCCAACATATACTTGCATTAAGTTTATTTTTACCATTGCAACACAGATTTTGTGACTTGTTTGCAAGCGTCCAAACTTTAACCAAAAGCTTTCTGGTTGGCGTTACTTTTACTATTGGCAGATAGAAACAACCTCCTACGTTTCTGTGCTGAATATGATCTTTTGGACACTGCTCGAAGAAACTTTGGGTCACTGCTTCACCTCATCTCCTGCCATTTTTATGTCCATTAACTTGTGCCTCACACTGTTTACAACCCAATTAACCCAGCCCCGAAGCGTGTGGAGGCACGCTTGAGACTGCCCTGTTTTATAAAGTGTGAATTGTGCAAAAGAAGGTGTCATTCACATTAAGCATATTGAAACAGCCCCAATAGCATCAACGTTCGTGTATTTTAATGTGAGGCGTTACTATAGAACTCAGAAGCACAAACAGTGAAAGGTTTATGCTTGATGAAGACTTATGGTCCGCCAACACTAAATTTGGCAGCCAGTGATATATTTGCTTTAGCAGGCAAAAATCCTGCCAGAGCTCCACCTCTGTGCAAAGTAAAATGACCATTTGTCTAACTGCAAGGAAGCAAAACTGTTTTACATTTTTCAACATCTATAATCTCTTTATCTATCTATTTAATATACTTTAAAGAATACACACTGGGAAAAAAAACAATATCTAGGTACGTAAAAACGAATTAAATTAAGAACATTTTTGCTTTATTTGAGTAGATTCATCTTGACAAAATTATCTGCCGGTGAAATAAGTGTGTTTTTCTTATTTCAAGCAACATTCGATTTTGTTTCTTATTTTAAGCGCAAAAAGTTGTTTTTCTTATTTTAAATACAAAAAGCCTTGTTCCACTGGCAGATCAATTTACTTGTCAAGTGAAATTTACTCAAGTCATGCTAAAACTTTCTTAATCCAAGTTATTTTATCTTGACTAGATTTTGTTTTTTGCAATGCATGGAAGTAAAGAATAAAAAATAAAAAAAACAAGAAGAGTATAAATGTAGGACTAAACAATGGGTCTATTTGGTTTCAGTTTCCTATTTTATGGATAATTTTGAAGGTATTTCCCATTCAAAACATAATATTTAGTTTTAAATTGTTAATCGCTATAGTAACAGTTCTAATTTTTCATCATTCTGAAACCCATGGATAACTAAACCGATACTAAATTATATCTAAAGCAGGACTACACCAAGTCTAAATCAGGTCTAAACCTGAGTGTAGTGTAATGTTGAGATCTAGACCAGAGAGAACCAGTTTTCATCATATTTAGTCTTTGGTTAAATAAGTCTGTAATTGCAGGTTCAAGTAGTGGTAGTTGAAATACCACAGATTAAAACTCATAATGCAACATCTCTATAGGATCTATTGTTGTAGTTCACTGTAATTTCTCTAATGTAACTTCCACTAAATGATCTGATTTTCACTTGTATCCTTGGTGGACTGGACTTTCCTACGGCCTTATCTATACTGTGTTTCCAGGATGTAAACAAATGGAGTTAGTGGCACCATTAGTGGAGGCCCTGGAGGCGGAAAATGGTAAAATATATGTTCTATTATTGGACTGGCTGCTCCCTTCACAGCAGGACACTCCAAATGCCCTGGTCAAACACAAGGACATTATAGCTAACCGTGCATTCATTAAAGCCATTTGCTTCATAAAAGAAAATATGATTTAATTGATTTGAATAGCGACGTAGCTCGTGTGGCTACAAGAGTATTAATTCACCCTCAATGATTGTGGAACAAAGCACAAATCTGTAGTATGACTTTGTATGAGTGTATGGAAAAGTGTTGTATAAGACTAACACATTATTATTTAATATTGCCCCATATAAACTTCAATGGTATTCGGCTTCAAAGTATTAGCTTTGATGGCTTTTTTGCACTTGGAAAAATGTCTTCTGTTTTCTAACCCAAGTAAACTGATTCGTTTTATAATATGGACGCCATTTGTTTTCTGAACTTTACACTTTTCACGATTTTATCCAAAGCTTTATTTTCACCCCTGTCAGAATTAAGTTGTGTATATCGAAACTATATATTGCAAAGTCATGTACCCCATAAAAGTCCTATAATCTCTGTAAACAGGCGTTCACATTTGCATCTGCGCTTTGTGGGGTGCAGTCTCGTGTTGATGTGGTTCATATATTTTATCTGATCTTTTCCCTGCTGGCTCATTGGGGGAGATCTGACAAAACCTAATAGACTGTGACCGACTCTGACCAGTGGCAGCAGGAGTGGACAGTGGCTGATTGCATGGGGAGGTTTTCCACTGTGATAAGAGAGAGATCTGAACGAACAATAAAACTCTGTTCTACTAAAGTTTAATTTTGTTCAGAAACTTTTAATTCCTTTGTCTTTCTACATGCTAAAAGTAGAAAAACTGGTACTTTGTATGGGATGCTCCACAGTATGGCATGAAGCGTATCTTGCATCTTTGGAGACAAATAGGTGATGCCATTAGGACAGGTCAGATCGGTGGAAAGGCAATCCCACTCACAGTCTATTTGTTTTTCAAGGTGTTTTTGGGCAGTAAAAGTATGTGTAGTGAAATAACTACTAGAAATATCCATGGGGAAAAGCAAGTGGTGGACCTTCAAGCAAAAAGGTTACATAGTGTACCTTTAAGGGCCCTTTTACTCTATTTTCTGATCTATCTTATAATGTTGTTTCCTCATCAAAAACATATCTAGAGGTTTGTTTTGTTTCATCCCCACATGCACATTTAGGCTGAGTTCTTCACTCACAACACAAAACACTCATGTTTTAATGCAGGGAGTGCTCCACTGTATTTTTAAACCCCATACATTTCCACTGGAATCATTTGGATCATTTCAGCACTGGACTTGTTGATCTATACAGAACAAAAGCTAAAAGTAGCTGTTAAAACTACCACTTCATGACATAACAAGGTGGAACAGAGCATTTTGAGCTTTGGTCACATATCTATACTAATAATAAAGAGTGACTCAAGCATATGTGAATGAAACAAAACTCCCAAGAGTCCCTTTTGAGTAATATCGGATCTTTAAAATATCAGAAAGGAAAACTAAAAGAGTATAAAATAGATCCGCTTTGTCACTGCTTTATTCATTAATGTCTATTTTGGCCATATGTATAAATGCTGTAGGAATGAAATAATGAATGAAATAGTTGCAAACCCTGTTCTTCTCCCAAACAGGAAACACTCTACCTTGTGATGTCATGTGGTAATATAGGAAGTGCTCCACTGTAGTTGTAAACTCCAAACACCTTCACTAGAATCATTTGGATGATTTCAGGCCTGGAATTGCCCATTTTTACTGAACTTAAGGTAAAAGGAGCTGTTAACTTGAAAACTATTGCTTCATGACATCACAAGGTGCAACAAAGTAATTGGAGCATTTTCGTTTTCATTACTAGGACCATAATTTTATTCTCAGTCATTATGGCTAATAATATCTTCTCAATTGCAAGACAGAGGCAAACAGATTTTTACTCTTCAAACTCAGAACCCATAAAACTTTGTCAACAAGTTTACTGCTGTCACTTTTGATTTGGGGTTATCTTAAAATTAACTGCAAAGTCGTCATTTTGGCTGTAATAAGTCGAGACAAACACTGCATCGTAAAATTAAATTCAGTTTCAACACTTACTTAGCCCTGTTAGCATTTAAATGGAGACACAATGAAATGGCCTAATAAATTGTACATGCGGCTGTCAAAGTTTATAGCTGCTAAGATACTGGTGCTTAGCATAATAAGTAGTAAAACAATGTCGCAATTAAATCTGATTTGCTCAGCACTTTGCAATAAAAAACAGAAGAGACTTTTCCAGCTACTGAAAGTGGAGTAATTTGGTGTTAAATCAAGAACTATATGGAGGTATTAAGAGTTATTTCCATGCACTAGTCATTTGGGCTGCACAGTGACTGATAGTGCTGGAGTTTTCAAATGAACTGGAATGAGCCATCAATCTGGAGGTGGTGACAGGAGAACTCAGGGCTGAAGGGAGGAACGGGGTAACCTCAAAGGGGGGTCCTCTATAATATACAGTCCAGCAGGAGGGGAGGGGGAGCTAAACAGCTAAAGGCGATGGACCCAATACTAGGAGTGTGCTGACAGGATTGTTAAAGGTTCTATATTACTCATATTGACTCTTGCCAGCTCAAAGGGGAACTCCGGCACATTTGAAGCTAAAGTCCATTGCTATAGGTGGTTGAATACTGTCAGAAGCCAAAAAACGGCAGAGATCAGTGCTGCCTCGGCGGAGATCTTGCTGTGGTAGTGAGTCTGTCAATGTAACAAGCTAGCGGAGTGATGGGGCAAGTTCTTAGCTTCCACGTAAAATGCCAGTTTGCACAGAAGAGGCTTAACATCACTTTCTAACCCATCTTACAACATCGCCATGAGTCTAACAAACAAAACGCTATGCTAGCTCATTCATTAGTGGTCTGGAAACGTTATGAAACAACGTTATAAGCAGCCTTAGCATTAGCTTGAAAACTTAGCTTCAAACGTGCCAGAGTTCCCCTTTAATATCGTTACCTCTTCAAAAACATATTGTGGTCGTGCTTTGTTTCATTCACACACGTTTGCGTAATCCTTTATTACTCTCTACATCTCCAAAGCTCAGAATGCTCTGCTACACCTTATGATGTCATGAAGAGGTAGTTTTCAAGTTAATGGCTACATTTTACCTTTTGTTTAGTAGGGCTGAAATTTTCCAAATGATTCTGGTGAAGGTGTGTGGGGTTTTAAAACACAGTGGAGCATTTTCTGTATTACCACACAAACCTACTACTCCCGATATGTTCAAAGTCAGCGTCAGAGCACATCTACTGGAGGGGCGTGGGTCATCAGCTGGGGGGCACTGCCATTTCATAACTATTTTAATGCAGTGGAGTCAAACACCTGAAATGCTATCAAACACATTTTTCTTTATTAGTATTAGGCTAATTATTAACAATAAGGCCTGCCACTGATTGTAAACATTAAACAGCCTCACACTCATCAAAAACACCCATGAACATCAGTGAAAGACACGCTGCATCGGGCAGCACTGACACAAGGCCATCCAGGCAGTTACTAGTAGCCTACCACAAAACACAAATTCAAGACCCAGCAAACGTCAATCAACAATTCATCAGCTTAGTAGGTCTTATTGACTTACAGAAGAGTTGCAGGCGATGAGTAGACATACTGCTGAAACATCTGAGTACTCTGTCCTTCCATTTGTTCGCGCATTTGCGTGTCAAGTCTTTCTCGAATACAAGCTGCAAGAACCCGGCTTTTCTCTCGTGTAGCATTGTGAAGTTTCATGTTGATGAAATCCAGTCTTTAGCCTGTTTCCAGTTACTATAGCCACACTCGCAAAGCCATGATCCAACGATCCAGATTTTCTTGTGCTCCTGAACTGGTCTAAGCCATTTTCGTAAATGTATTTTTTGGCGAAAATGCAAACTGATTCCAGTGACACACTGTCCTTTAGCCTATTTTCGATCATTCAAACTATTTGACGTGTCTACACGCAGCAGCTCAACAGACGCTGCTGCGTCAGCAGCTCAACAGACGCTGAAATCAAATGTAACAAATTTACTCAGAGACCAATGAGCATTGACAACCAAAATTATACAATCTCCCCATTTTGTTTTATTGAAGTTACAGTTTGCACATATAATATTAAAATTGTAATATTAAAATATTATACAATAATATTTTTTAAAATAGTTATAATAACTAAAAGATTTTTTTCGGTCTGTACTGGGGGGGGGGGCACGGCCCACAAATGCCCCACCTTGCCGCCGACACCGGATATGTTTTAACATGTGGCCCCCAGTGAAAGGTTTGGAAAGCCTGTTTTAGGCTATGTTTTAATCCCAAATATGTCAGCTATAAACAGACCAAAAATGATTTAAGTCTTTCATTTGCTAAATTCTACTGAACTAAAGGTAAAAGGTAACAGTTCACTTGAATCTACCACTATATGACATCACAAGGTGGAACAAAGCATTTTGAGCTTTGGAGATGTAGACAGAGTAATAATAAAGTATTACTCAATCGTGTAAATGAAACAAAACACAACTTCAGGTATGTTTTTGATTAGGTAACAAAATTATAACATGGTTTAAAGCTCACAAGAGTCAACTTTGCACATTATAGCACCTTTAATATTTATGTTTTTGTGTGTATGAAAAGGGGGCAAATAAAACAAATTTATTCTGCTTATTTTTATTCATGCTGATTGATGTAACATTATTCTTTTATATCTGGTACATGAATGAATATACTCACAAATGGGAGTGAAATATTGCAGTCGTGTGGAGCTGGGAGCTGAATGGGCTTTAGTGTATCGTAATCCAAGCCAAATGCAGTGGTGCTTAGAGGGCTCTTTAACACAGCCAGTCATAAACAGGCCATAAGGAAACATGAGCTCACCTCTCTTTAACCTTGTAGTGCATTTCTTATGGCTCTGTGTGCACGCCAATCACGCTTTTACAGCAGCTCCCTATAGAAACATCATATTCATAATATTATTTAACAAGCTGTGATGCATTGTGTATTTTCTGTTACTTCATTCGATTTACAGGTGTAGTAAGAGAACCATTTTCAACATTCATACAAGACCAAAGTACTGTTTTTGACTCATATGCAATGAAAACACATCATAGAAACACACAAGATAAATAATAGTTATATACTAAATTTTTAACCATTGTGGATCCGAATGGTGCCCCTTTCAAAGAGAACATGCTGTGTAAAAAGATATTGAGTTTAGATTTCAGGTTAACAGCAACATAAAGTTAAAGTATATTGAAAGTGTAAGAAGCACCATCTGGTATTTTTGTATTTACTGCAGAATAAAGTATACACTGTAGACTAGGCTCAGCTATTTGCATTGAAATGAATGATAATGGTTAAAAACACAGTGTGACAGATGTGAAAAGAAATAGCAATCATAGTGTAATCAATCCAAACACAATTGAACAGTTGAAAACTTGAAAACTTTTGGGAGAGAAGCAAAAATATAAAAGCAACCTAGCTGCCCTGTGATGTCATGTGGTAATACAGCAAGTGCTCCACTATGATTTTAAGCTCCATAACCTTCACTACAGGAACACTGGACCAGCTCTACACCCTCCATCGGGTGCTCGAGGGTTCATGGGAGTTTGTCCAACCAGTGAATTTGTAGAAGGCATTCGACTGTGTCCCTCGTGGTGCCCTGTGGGGGGTGCTCCGGGAGTATGGGGTCTGGGGCCCTTTCCTAAGGGCTGTCCGCTCCCTGTATGACCAGAGAAGGAGCTGTGGTGCTGGCAGTAAGTCAGACCTGTTCCCGGTGCATGTTGGACTCCCCAGGGCTGCCCTTTGTCACCGGTTCTGTTTATTGTATTTATGGACAGAATTTCTAGGCGCAGTCAGGGCCCAGAGGGGGTTCTGTTTGGGGACAACAGGATCTTATCTCTGCTCTTTGCGGATGATGTTGTCCTGTTGGCTTCATAAGGCCAGGACCTGCAGTGTGCACTGGAGCGGTTTGCAGCCGAGTGTGAAGCGGCTGGGATGAAGATCAGCTCCTCCAGCTGAGATTGACAGGCGGATCGGTGCAGTGCAGTATCCTCACCTACGGTCATGAGCTTTGGGTAATGGCCGATACGAGGAGACTGCGGATACAAGCGGTCGAAATGAGTTTAGTCCACAGGGTGATTGGGTGCTCCCTTAGAGATAACGTGAGGAGCTCAGTCACACGGGAGGAGCTCGGAGTAGAATCACTGGTCCTCCATGTTGAGAGGAGCCAGCTGAGGTGGCTCGGGCATCTGGTCTGGATGCCTCCTGGACGCCTTCCTGGGGAGGTATTCCGGGTATGTCCCACCAGAAGCAGAGGGACTATGTCTCTCGGCTGGCCGGGGTGAGGGAGGTCTGAGAGTCCCTGCTTAGATTGCTGTCCCTGTGACCTGACCCTGCTAAGCGGAAGAAAATGGATGGATGGACACCTTTAGTAGAATCATTTGGATGATTTCAGCCCTAGAATTGCCTTCTGAACTAAATAACTAAAGCTAGAGCCTAACTAAAAAACTACCACTTAATGACATCACAAGGTGGAACAGAGCATTTTGAGCTTTGGAGATATAGACAGACTAATAATAAAGGATTACTCAAACATGTGTGAATAAAACAAAACACAACTCCGGGTATGTTTTTGATGAGGTAACAACATGGTTCAAAGCTCATAAGAGTCAATTTTGTGTGATGTAGACAGTCTTAGGATGTAACTGAATATGTGATGTAAAAGTATTCTAAGAATTCAGAATAATCTGATGGACCATGTATCAGAAAACATTACAAAATACATTTGAATGCAGGCATTACATTTTCAATGTATTCTTCCCATCACTAAATATAGGACATTTAAAACATCCTATAAAGTCTGCTGTACAATCAGTGAGGCTTCTCTCTGAGTGGCAAAGCTGTACTCCACTGTATCTCAATCAGGGCAGCACATGCCATGATTCAGCATTTCACTTTGTCTGGCACAAGTCCCTGGCTCACCCCAAGTTGTAAATTTCACTTAGGTCTATTTTTCAGCAAGATTTAGATCTGATGGCTTCTCCACCACCTGTCATTCTTTTGGAGTTTAGATCATAAACTGTCTTATAAATTTGTCTAAAAGTCACCTAAATCAAAGTGCTCTCTCTAAGATGCTATTGATCATGTATTAGTGTCCCTCAGTGCTTTCAACATAATATATTTTGAGAGTCCAGGTTTGCACTGCACTTAAAAATTGTGTTTAGTCATAGTAACAGTGATAGTAATGGATAAACAGTCCAACAAAGTGCATCAACCATTAGACTTATATAGACATATTAACTATGACTTCAAATAATACAAGCCTACTTTTCTACAACTATTTTCTGATCTATGTCTATGAACTGTTTCCTCATGACAAACATACCTGGAGAAGTGTTTTGTTTCATTCCCACTTGTGTAATGCACAGGCACTGCATATTTAGAGTTCATTTAAGTTCTTCTCTCAAACTGAAAACACCCTGTTCCACCTTGTGATGAAAAAGTAAAAGCTGTTAACTTGAATACTACCACATCTTGACATCACAAGGTGGAACAGAGCATTTTGAGCTGTAGAGAGATTAATAATAAAGGTTTACAAACATGAGTGAATGATGAGGTAACAACATTATAACAGGGCTACAGGTCCACAGGAGTTCATTTTGCATAATACATGACCTTTAAAGTTATACAGCTGGCCAACTTGAAATCTTTAACAAATACTTTTCTAAACTAGAATAGATCACGTTAATGAAGGTAGACCTCTAATCACTTCCACATATACAAGTGAATTACAGCGTATCAATAGTTCATTTGCTGCTTGGCCGATCATGCATGTTTAATGAGACTCAATGAACTAGGTGAGGTGTTTCGTCCAAGTTTAGCAGAATTACAACTTGGGAAACTTTTAGTGTCTAAAAACACCACAACAAAACAAAACAAATGAAAGTGTAAAACATATATTTTGCATCGGCTGTATAATTATACTGAAGTTATAAATCACTTTAACAGTTTACAACAGCTGCTCACTATTAAGCTAAACAATGTTTTATGGATGAATATGGTTAAAGAATGGGTATTAGACAAAATCTACCATGTTAAAATGGTGTTTCTTCATCAAAAATTTCTCGGGCGCTATTGGAGCCTCCTCACGGTTTGCTGTAAGATTCTGTTTGACGTTCAGCCCATGAGTCTGCATCATCCCATGTGGCACACAACAACTTCTTAAACCTGATGCCATGTGCAGTAGTTTCATTAGCGTGTTGTGATGGTGGTCTGAAAGGGGAGTGACTTAGCTCGGAGTGCTCTTTTTAACCAAGTTTGTTTTTATGAACTGATTCTGAAGTAACACTGGTGTTCTGCCTAATGAATTGGTAATTAGACCTATAATAGCCTTAATAAAGCATAAACAAGGGTTGAACAAAGACTCGAAATATTATACAGTGGTACAAGCACATTGATCTACAAAGCACTACACTGAACAAATAAGCAAAAACAAAAAAAACTTACTTAAAAAAAAACCTTATTGCAAAAGATCAATTTTATTGATCTATTTTCTAACACTGCTTGGAGGTAAATAAAGTGAGGTGTTTTCTAAAATTTGAAAACTTCCCAAGAACAACATGTCAAAAAGTTTCATAAAGTTTCATTTTAAAGTTTTTATAAATCATGAATCTTTTTTATGTGCTTCTTTTTTCAGGATCGACAAGCCCAAAGCGCTGTCCCTGCTCCTGCACACGGCCGACATCAGTCACCCGGCCAAGAGCTGGGACCTGCACCACCGCTGGACCACCTCCCTGCTCGAGGAGTTCTTCAGACAGGTACAACGGCAAAACACAAACTGCACAACATGAAGGATTGAAGGCACAGTGTCCATTTTTTAAAAGTGTAAATAAATAAAGTTGTTCTTGTTGTTTTAAACTGTCTGCAGTAATGCAAATTTATTCCTCACATTATGGGAGTAAAAATTGTAAAAAAAAAAAAAAATTTAGAGCAATTTGAAATAATTATGATAAAACTACAAACTACAGGTGTGTTAGGGTATTATGAAACTGTTGAACAAAAGCTGTGCTATTTCCAAGCCTGGATAAATGTAAAAAATAAGGAATAGGCCGACATGGATTCGATACGATATTCGGTCTGCTGCTGTGGCCAAAAGACAATATTTGCCAATACTTATATTTAGCTTCTAAAATCTACAGTGAGGCCCACAGATTTATCTTAAGTAATGCTCACAAATAAACTTCTCACTTTTGTAAAAATAACAAAATGTATTTTACTGGGATTTAATCATTTGTTACATGCATGTGTGGACATGCATACATTTAATGCTTTTCTATTTCCATTTGGACTCTTTAATCTGTTTATTGGACTGAATTTCTAGGCGCAGTCATTTATTTAATCTGAATATTCATACTGATATCGGCCAATACTGACACGGGTATCAATATATTGTCCATCCCTAGAAAAACTTTGCAAGAGGTATATACAAACCGTTACGATTGAAAAAAAAAGTTCACTATGTAACATCTGCTTGTGGGGAGTTTGCATCTGCTTGTCCCCTTGGAGATATGTCTATAACATTAAACTGACCGATGTGGCACATATTCAATTACATGTGTTTTTTTATGGCTCAATTGGGCTCAAATAGGCTCAAATTACTGTGAGCAGGGTCCCCTCTCCACAGACCTGACCTGTGATTTGGCCTGGTAACATCACCTGGATACATTGATTTGCTGTGAGACATACTCTCCGTTAGAAAAGTTACATAATTTACATACATAGAAGCAGCCAAAACTATTTCTTCAATTCAAAATGAATCACAGTTGTAGCAAATATATATTCAGTTATTAATAAGTGTGTCCTACTGCCTTTCATGATGTCTTTTATCAAACTTTTTATTATCTTCTGCCAGACTTGTATACATTATCTTTGACAAACTGTTCCATTTGTCTATAAACAATAAATAATGCATTTGTGAACATCGTCAAGTAGGACATTAGTTTAAAACTGTAGCCGCATTGCTATCATGTGCTCCATTATTTATCCATATTGTTCTCATTATCAGTGCCATTGTTATTGTAGCTGCGCGCTGTCTCCTGGGATTGGGCAGAAATGACAATAAATAGCTTGTCTCCAGAACATTGGCTCTCTCCAAACTCCACGTCTCATCTGTTTTGTGACGAATCAGCGGAGAAAATAACACACATTTCTGGCTCTGAAAGTAGTCGGGGCGGGGGCCAGACGATTCACAGCCAGTGGATGGTAATATGAGCATATGGGGAATAGTGGCATGGTGACAGCTTGCATATACAGAGAGTGGGTGGTTTGTAGTTAGTATTATAAAGTATGTAGGCCTCAATGCAAGAGTGTGTCAAATGATATAGTGAACTTTGTGAATGTTTTTGACAGTTTTTATATGTGTTTTCAGGGGGACAAAGAGGCAGAGCTGGGTTTGCCGTTTTCTCCGTTGTGTGATAGAAAGTCAACCATGGTGGCTCAGTCTCAGATTGGTAAGTAGACAAGGGCACAACAGGTGAAAAATAGAATATTTTTACCAACATAACAATCGTGATGTCCATTCAAGCGATAAGTCAGAGGACTTTTGAAACTAGTTCCAGTCCTTGAGATACTAAAAAATAAACAAAACACAGAATGAGATGGTGTGTCCAAACTTTTAGCTTTTGAAACTAGCTCCAGTTTTTTGAGAAGTTTACATTATGGGAAGCACCTGACTTAAAACCTGCCAAAGTGCTTATACACAAGAGCATATAATTTAGTTTTTAGTTTATAGTACCTTTCTGAAATGTCTACCATTAACAATTCAAATGTTTTCTCTGTAGATAAAAGTCACAATGGCAACCCTCAATTATTGTTGTTACCTATAAGTGAAGAATATGGCACTCAACTTTTTCCATGCCAGTAATAGTTTTAGTTTTGTTATCCAACAATCCGTCCATCACCTACTTGTTTCTATGGATATGTCATTCCTTTGACTAGAATGTCCCACAGTATGACATTAAACAGCTCTACCAAGCATTTATTCAATTACAGATGGTTTTAGAGCTCAAAAATACCTAGAAAAACAGGCATCCTGACTGTCAGCCTCTCCACAGATCTGACCTGTAACTTAATCTGATTTGGCCCCATGAAGGAAGAAAGGTTTAATAACATACTGTGAAACTTTTGAGACATAGCAATAACATCTCAATGCAGAAAAGTTACACAATGCACCTTAAAGAAAGAGCTATTTTGCAATGTCTTCTTAAACAAATGACTTCTTCTCTGTGTGCAGGTTTCATTGACTTCATTGTAGTGCCCACGTTCACTGTGCTGACGGACATGATGGAGCGTATCGTGACTCCTCTCATAGAAGAGGCCGCACACTCAGGCCTGGCCGGCTTCAGACGCTCAAGGTAAGGCTGAGCAGTTATTGGAAAATCATTTATGTAGTGATTTATGTACTTTTGCAACTTAACCTGTAGCGTTTAGACCGAACTAACTATGCATCATGTTTTAAAGGCAATTGTAGATTAGATTTGTGGCTTTTATCCAGGTTTTGAGCTGCAGACCAGGCATCTATGTAATTTACAACAGAATTTTATTGTTGACACCCTTTTTGTAATTAACTGGGAAAATAATTGGAATATTGATAACTCAGCGCACAGCCCTACTTCAAAGCGAATCTCAATCAAAGAAAAGCTAACTATCCAAAAATATCAGACGGGCAGATGGCCTGTTGTATGTTTATAGGATTTTTCTTCAAAGGGCCACTGTGTAATGTTTTTGGTGGGGGATCTCTGTGGAGTTATTACTTTGCATGGAATGTTTTGAGGTCTGGGCTTAAACATGTCTATCTCCATGAAGATGAGCAAGTGACTGCCCCAGGCCAGGTTACAGGTAAGATCTGTGGAGAGGGAAGACAACCAACTGTAAGAATGCATGTTTTACAGGTACTTTCAGCAGTAACAACATGTGTAATTAAATAAATGCAAGATAGATATGTTTAAAGCCGTACTGCAGAACACTCCAAGTCAAGTAAAAACATTTCCATGAGACAAAATGGCGACAAACCCTCCCTCCAAAAAATCTTAGACAGTGCACCATATAGATCTATGTTATAATGTGGTCTCCTCATCAAAAACATACTTGGAGTTGTGTTTTGTTTCATATACAGACTAACAAACCAAGATTACTCAAACATGTGAATGAAACCAAACACAACTCCAGGTTTTTGATTGGGTAACAGCATTATAACATGGCTTAACGCTCACAGGAACCCATTTTGTGTCATGTAGGACCTTAAATCAACTATTGACTTTGCTGTTTACTCCCTTTCAGGGTAACATCTGCTGGACATGAAGTGTACTCTCGACATGAGTAAAGTCAAATAGACAGACTGGGACAAACAGATGAGTCCTACCTTTATGCATGAAAACTTTCCACTTTTCACCAGCGGGGGCACAAACCTTGAAATTAACGTTTTAGAGATATCCATGACTACTGAACACTGAGCATTGCATGGCTACAGTTTTGGCATGCACAGTGACCCCCTAAAATGGCAAGAAAATTGGTTTGCTCTGGTTAATTTAATGCATCATTTGTTTTGCTATGAGTATAATCTGGTATTATAAAACGCCAGGCCAAAACCATCTTGATAAAAATGAACAATAAAGTGCAGAGGTGGGTAGTGCAGTTTTCTCAAGTGTTTTTATGAAGTTACTCAAGGAAGTATAACTGAGTAAATGTAGTGGAATACTACACACCTCTACTAAAGGTCATTCTAGCAATTTAGCCTCCTGAATAAATAAAAAAAATGTCATATTTAGTGTCAAAAAATCTGTTTTATTGATTCATGTGGGAATTTGCAGATTCCCAAAAGCTCGGTTGAATACAATGAAAAATAGTCAATAGTAATATGACAAAAAGGTAATTAAATGTAGCAAACAAAAGCAAACTGAAAAGTGAAATATGAGATTTGCACAAAATAACTACTTATTTAGTTTTCTCATTTGTGGCAATGAATAGGCCAAAATGGTACTGGACTATTGTTTATCTTTCAAAGTGTCTATTTACGAGAACCACGCTTGCAACAGTAGCTCTGAATCTTCTTTAGCACCTGCATAAGCCTCAGTGACCTCCGTTACGACTGCATTTACCATCATTCACTGCAGTCAAAGCTAACAGTGTGGAAAACGCTGGCTGGATGCCCCCCTCCCCCTCACCACACAAACAGTATAACTCACAGCTGCCGCAGTGTTATACAGGCTCTCCATCCAAGCACAGTGCCTTTTTCCATGTACCCACCTGCCTCTGTGTCTCTGCTCATTTTCCTCTAACATGCTTTAATCGATGTCCCTTTTAGTCATGGGTGGTACCTCCACGCTAGCTCCAAAGATGGCTGTGTGTGTCATCAAGATTAACAGGCGTTTAGAGCATTTTACAGATTAATAAGTGAATCAATTACCAACAGCAAGACAGATTTATCACAACCTTGAAGATTAGACATGTTTGAATCATAGACTGTACGTATAAATGGGCATAGCTAACCTGCTCAGCACCACCTTCCAAATAAGAAGTGTTCATGGAGGTGCTACCGGCTCCTTCAAATCTGTTTCCCTTTGACTTTACATTGAGAAATTGTCACCCCTCCCTCTGTAACTGCTGCTGTGAGCCTCGCCGGTTTGGTCTTACAATGTTTGTATTAACCCGCTCTACATGATCCTGGTGTTTTTTTTTCACTCGATGGTTTGAATGCAAAAATGATTGCATGGGATCCAGAATACACCCTTCTCCAATACTTCACGAACATGTGAATCTCCCACTTTTCAGAAAGGCTTGATTGACAAGTGGATTAGCCAGTCAAGAGTGCACATGGCTCATCTGTATCAAAATAAATATGGCTGATAGGGAAAAATATCACAGAGAACTGAAAAGCATTGCAGGTTTCTGTAGAATCAATGAGCAAAGCACTAAACTCTTAGTTAGATAGATTAAATGATACATGATGATGAATTGCTTCTGATATTTCTGCTAATTGACTAAACCAAGATAAATATGAATCATTTTAGCAAAACATTTTGGGGCTACTGGAGTCTCTAGTTTCCATTATTGGCTGTGGAAACAATAGATTCTTCTAACTCATTAAATGGTACTAATGGTAAAGAGCATAAGCCCTAACATTTCAGTCTTTTCATAACTATTTTGACCATCAGAAGCTGCTAAGAAAAATTTTAAATGCTGTAAATATGCAGTTGACAGGCAATAGCCCTCATAACCTTCATATAAAAAACTAAACCTGCATATAATAGCACTTACCATATGAATAATTCATGCTTCGAACTCTTCCCATAGTTATGTGAGGAAATTACTCCACACCCAACCATTACCAGCATAGCCAGACTTATACCTCTGTCCTACAGCAGCCACAACATGTAAAGGTCCTATATTACACAAAATGGATTCTCATGAGCTTCAAACCATCTTATAATGTTTTTACCTTATCAAAAACCCGGAGTTGTATTTTGTTTCATTCACACATGTTTGAGTTACCTTGTATTATGAGTCTGTTTACATCTCTAAAGCTCAAAATTCTCTGTTCCACCTTGTGATGTCACAAGGAGATGAAGTGGTAGTTTTTAAGTTAACTATGACCTTTTGTTCAGTAGAGATCCACAATTCTAGTGAAGGTGTATGGAGTTTAAAATCACAGTGGAGCCCTTCCTGTATTACAACATGACATTATAAGGTGGCACAGGGTATTTTCAGTTTTATAGAAGAACTCCAGGTGTTTTGGTGAGGAAACAATATCATGGTAAATTGTAAATTTAACATTTTTTATGTGGTGCTTTTCCACCTTCAAGACACTCAAAGCACTTTACAAGAAACACAAATGTTTGCATCATTTCATATTGTCAACAGAAAGCTTTTGTCACTTGTAGACTTATTCACTCATTCACACACCAACGTAGGCAGACACTAGGGTTAAGTATCTAGCCCAAGGGCACAACAACAGCATTCATCTGTAGGAGCTGGAATCGCACCGCCAATCAATACTGTTTATGTCCTCCAACCTTCGGATCAGTGGACAAATGCTCTACCAACTGAGCTACCGTCGCCCCATTATAACCTATATCAGAAAATAGTGCAATATGGGCCTTTTAAATAAATAATTTTCCATTGTTTTTGTCTCAGTCTGAACAGTATTGGCTCAGAGGAAAGCAAGAGGAAGAGTTCGGGGTCTGACAGTGGTTCGTCTGGACACAGCTCGCTCTTGACCGTGGACATGAAAAACTTCAAATCTTTGTGGAACGAGGAAGTGTCTCAAAACAGGGAGCGGTGGAAGGCACAGGCTGCTAAAGGTACAGACCACAGCACAGAAATATGTGTCTCGTAATAAAGATTTATATATATAGCGAGCATTCAAGTCTTAAAACCTGAGCTTTGGAGGAGAACAAGAAAAATTAGGCTATAAAAATGATGGACGTGTATTGGAGTGGGATGTTACAAGGTACAACAGGGTTTTTCGATTTGTGTCCAAATAAGGGCTAAAGTAGAGCAAATATAGTTCTTTTAAGATATTATTTAGTAGTTTGGCTCTCTTTGAACGTAATCCTGTTCTTAAACTTTAAGCCTAAGTACCAGGACATAAATACTTCATATAGAAGCAGTTGTATAGACGTAGCGTGGTTGGTCAGTAAAGGTAAAGAGGTGAAAAATAAAATTCATCAAATGCATTTAAATAAAGACCAGATCATTGTACTGAACTTTTCATATCACCAAAACAAAAAGGTAATAGATGATTTCATCTTGGATTCTCATATTAATGTCCTGAGAATTGCTTTGGTTGGGTAAATATAGTTAAAGACATCGGACCCACCAATAGGCTGGACAATTACACTATTCACTTTAAAACAAGATAGTTTGAAAGTTTTTCAGATATTTTATCAATATTTATAACATGTATTATCAGCTGATTTGAACAAAACCAACAGGCTCTGTACTCTAACATTTTGTTATTTTGTCTTTTAACACATCTTGTTTATGTTGTTGGATATTTAGTATTGTAATTCATTTATCATGTTTAAAAATGTCTTCAATTTTCTTCGGAATCAAAAAAAGTATCTGTCTATCTCAACTTTTGGATTGAAAAATACAATATTCACACTTACGTCACAAACCAGGAAGACGTTAGGAAACATGCGATGACAACTTCCGGCGGGCTCTGTTTGTGGTAAGTCTGACAAATCTAGAAAAAATTAGAAAGTAGCTCAGTTTTCTTCGTCTACATGTCATTGTAGCATTCCATTATGTTCGGCTAATCAGCAATTACAACCTTACCTCAGTTTTTATGATTTCTCCACTAACACACAACTGCGATTAGAAGAGAAGAGGGCACCAAATTCAAGATTATTCCAAACAGCACATCCATATGGAGTCTTCATTTTACCTCGGATCACATTTACTTCAGTGGATTTTATCACAGTCGGTAACTACACCTGAAGTTGTCATCTCATGCTTCCAGACGTCTTCCGGGTTTGTGACGTAAGCGTGAATAGAGCCTATTGATCTGATCACATGCATCATATTAAAAAAAACACATTTAAATATCGGCTTGTGAAATGATTAACTATAGTCACAGCAGCCACTAAATATTTGACTTCAATTAAATTTATTGTTTAAGAATCCAGAGCATGTTTTTTTCTTGATATGAATAGTCCCCTAGCAACCCTTTCCAAAATAATTTCATCTTTAGTCCACTCATTTCTAGCACAGACTATTGACCATCCCTCTGCCCTTTGTCACTTCAGAGGCTGAGGAGCGAGCGAAACGTGAGGCAGAGGAGCGCGCCCAGCAGGAGGAGGCTATGGATCCCCCACAGGGACAAACTGAAGCAGAGCCCGATGCAAAACAGGAGCACAGCCAGCAGGGGGCGACTACAGAGGCTGCAGAGGTCACCGCTCCAGACGACAATAAAGAGGAAGAGCCCGGGACCAGCCGCCACCGGAGCCTAATGCTGCAGAATGGTACAGTACGACATTGCCATGACAAGAAAGAAATAGTACACACATTATATACTTTATGCTATAATTAGCTAACAAAGGTGCACTTAAAACACTTGGACAATAGCTTAAACCAAGTTAAAGGTCAGATCTGTAGAGTGAGTTACCTGCTCATAGTAAGAAAAATAAAATACCTTGTAAATGTAATTGAAAAAATGCGAGATCTTTAAGTTTAATGTCTTATTGTGGAACATTTCTGGAAAAGCAATAGCATCTCCTTGGAGAAAAGCAGTAGCAGTATGGATTGGTAGAGCACTATACCTACTGAGCTACTGCTGCCCCATAATTAACTTTTAATTATATGCCTCGGTAATCACCTATAAATTACTCCATTAAATATAAATGTGGCACAATGGTATAAGCAAGAAATCAAAGTCATATACATGGGAAATATAAATCAAAGCAAATAACATGCTTGTGTGCTGTTAAGTGCATCTCCTGTGTAACTGTACAGTGGAGATGGGCCTGTGCGCTCTCAGTTCTGCCAAGGTGACTGCAGAGCTCATTTTCTCTTAGTGGGTAAATTTCCTTTCATGCTTTTTTACTGTGACGAACTGGCACACCTCATAATTGCTTGTCTCATCAGTTTATTATGCACTACATCTTTTAAAACAGGCAAAGAGAATCAGCCAGAAAGATAGTCTGGGACAAAACCTGGTGTGTGGAAAATGAATATTAATGAAGCCATGAAGTTATGCATATTACATCTATTTTAATAACCTTTTAACCATGTTATAGTGGTGTTCTCTCAGCATTAACAATATCCCTGGTTGCTTTCTGCATCTGACGCTTGAGTGCTTCAAAAATTTAATTTCACCCTCCTAGGATAAAATAAAAATATAATCCACCTCATGCTACTGTGCAATGCCACTATGAAGGGACAGAGTCTCTCAGATCTGCAGACCTGTTTATATTATGAAGATATTATCATTAGTGCTGTCAAATGATTGATTTTTTTGAATCAGCTTAATCACACGTTAGAATTTTTATTAATCACAATTAATCGCAGTTAATTATTCTTCAAAAAAGACCAAAATATTTGGACAAAAATGCAATTTATTGCTGCTCGGCTTGTTGTCGGTGTACATACAAGTAGCGTCGTTGCTGCTGCTGAATCAAACACGTGTTTTGCTTTAAGATGGTATTTTAAACTTCTTGTGCTTCTGTGGAAAGAGAGATCATTGCTGCGATATCTGCAAACTACCTTAGTTTTATCTAAACTCTTAATAACCTGCACTGCCTTTCAGGTCACCATCCGTGATTTTGATAGAGGAGCGTTCAAAATAAATTGTGTGATTAATCTGTGTTAAAAAAAACAAAAAACATTAGTATGATTTTTTTTGTGATTAATCGCATGCATTAAGATAAGATATCCTTTATTTGTCCCACAGTGGGGAAATTTCAGTGTTGGAACGCACAGTTAAGAGAACAGTAAGAAAACAGTAGCAGCAATAGAAGTACAGAATTACTTAGAAATAGACAAACTCTATAAAGATCTATAAAGATAAGGATTATAAAATTAAATAAAATTCTATATACAATAAATTGCCATCTGAATACAGTGGCTACAGTTTGTACAGCATAAATAACGTTATATCGTTAAAGTGGCTACAGTATCTTACAGTAATAAATACATTTGTAGTGGGTAAAGTGACTGCTGGACATTTTATGTATTGCACATTAACGCGTTAACGCTGACAGCCCTAATTATTATGCTTTTGTAGAAATTGTGATTTACAATTAACAAAATGTAAAATGATCAAAGTATAGTGTAATAGTGGATAATAGTGTAAAATACAAAGTATACTGTCTTCTTTAAAGTACATTTCAAACCAGAGTCTTGAGCAGTACATGTTAGAATCCAGATTCTTCTGAAGTACTATTGAGGTCTGTGGAGTGGAGTATAAATATAATCTTTTGTCTTTGATTTGAAATGTATCAAATGTGGTGGGGGTTTTTTCAGGAGAGCTGTCTGAAGGAGCTGAATCTCCAGAAAGTGTCGAAAACAAGAACAAAGCGGTGGATGGTGAGTCTGCAGAATGCATTCAAATCAAATGATCCTGCTTAGATTGTTTTGACCAAGACATCACAAGATCTGGAGCTGTTGCATGTCCTCACAGATTAAAATGAGATATTTTCCTTGCTTAGATTTTCTTGTCCATTACCCCTGAACCGTGAGTGAAGATTCTACCATCATTTCAGTTTACTTGTAGGCAGTAGTAGAATATTTGCCTGGCAGTGCAATCCCTCCAGGTCCTTGTATATTACATATATATACAAGTAGAATATAGCTCAGAACCCCACATCAACCATAACATGTTTTAAAGGATTTTTAAAAGTTATATAAATCAGTATTTAGCCCCCAGTCATGGTTATGCTGTGGACTTTACGACTGGCAGACCCTTACTCACTGTTGGGAAGTAATTGTAACATGGAAATACATATTCAAAATAATTATTCTGAATAACTGTTGTGGTACAGTTACTCTTCCATGTGGTGGTATTGCGGAGGACAACATGATGATCATGCAAGTTAGGCTTCAAACTACAGTACTTCTCTAATCAGTGCTAAATAAATGTGTCACAACACGTAACAGATGGTGAAACAATAATACAGCTGTTCTGACATGTCCGTTTATAATCCAACTCAATGTGAAATTATGATGTAAGTACAGAGCAGTGAGCATAACCCGGTGACAGTGAAAACCGGGGTTAATTGGACCAGTGACGTCTTGATACAGGAGTATAAAGATTACCGTACTCAGATATGAATCATGGTAAATGCTACTTCAAGAGGGTAAATGAAAAGGGGCAACAACTACAAGTTAAGTTGATTTTGCATAATACGTCCACTTTAACCTCTTGCGTTAGAATTGAAGCTGCCCCCATCTGTTTTAAAGGGCCCATATGAAGCTATTTTCTGATCTATGTTATTTCCTCGTCAAAAACATAGCTGAGTTTTGTTTTGTCATTCACACAGGTTTAATACACCACATTTACGCTAAGTTGTTCTCTCAAATGGAAAAAAAAAACTCTTGTGATAATAATGTGGTAATACAGGAAGTGTGTTTTTTAACTCTATACACCTTCTTTAGAATCACTTGGACTAATAATAAAGGGTTACTCAAACATGTGTGAATGAAACAAAACACAACTCCAGGTTTGTATTTGAGGAGGACTGGAGCTCACAAGAGTCCATTTTGTGTCATATAGGAGCTTTAAATATTGTTAACTAATAGAATATTGTCATCTAAATTGCAGCAACTCTGTGAATACATTAAAGGTATTCTCACCAACACCGCACATACTGATAATACCTGATGTTTTTCTTTTTTGCAGAGGTAGCCATGGAATAATAAGCTCCTATGCGCTCGAATGCTGTTCCTCCGAATGCTGCTGCTGTCCAAACCTGCTTCACTCAGTCAGTCTACACTCCCGCTCACAACAATGAAACTATTATTTCTACTTCTCTGGTCTCTTCCTCCCCCTTGTGGTCAACTACATACATTACACCAAATCCTCCTTACATCTGCATCAAGTCTGTTCAATTTAATATATATTCTTCCTGTATGCAGCGCTACAAAAACATGTGCATTATTCTACTTCCTGAAGACTTGTTTGTAAAATTATGTCTTTCTTTACTTACATTGTAGCCATTGTACAGTTTCACAATAGCTTTCTTATAATATTTTATTTAAAAACTGAAACACAAAATGCAAAAGTAGTGCTTTTCACAACATAAACACATTTTCACAACAGAACCTATGCGTTAGTATGCAGAAAACTCACCTCTAGTTCTTTCCTAGGCTTTGGTGTGGCCATTTAGATGTTTGTCCCATTGACTGTACTGTATTTAACACTTGTAAGTTGAGAAGGAGTCTATCTATGGTTAATTTTGCATATATTGTAAGATAATAGTTAGAGAGAATTTCACATATCATGTTAAATTGTAAAAAGAAAAAAAAAAAAGTAAGAAAGATAAAACTTTGAACTCACATTATTTCTCTGCCTTCTTGACGCCTTCTTGTATCTGTAGCATTTCTAAGCAAATCGCTCTCTCCAGTGTCCTCTAGCCTGTAGTACTTTATGTATTTACAATGCATACATTTCCCACAATGCTTTGCTGTCAGTCATCTGATCAATGTCTGCTTCTTGATTGTCCTCCTAAACGCCTTGTAATGTTGTGTATAGAAAATGAATATATTGCTTATTGTGCATAATGTAACATAGTGTACCTTTGCAGCTTGATGTGACAAAAATATTGAAAAATTGGCAGTATTTGCGATAGACCCCAAAGTTTTTTTTGTTTTTGTTTTTAAATTAATACATTTTATGCATGTCAGTGTAAATACTATATGGGTTAATGATTGAATTAATGTATATAGAAATACTATGGAAACTTCTCTCAGCCTACTACATGTTAAAAATCCCAAACTTTGTATATTGGCGAGTAGTGCTGGGATGTAGGAGTTCTGACACTATGTACTGAACCATGCTACTTTCTACCTAAAAGAAACCGCCAGCGCTGAGAGCTTCGGCCCGGCTGGCAGAATGTGTGCCTATCGCTTCACACGCTTTTCTTCTGATTTTAGTGATGTCATTTAAGCTTAGAGGAAAAAACTTTGTGATTATGTGGTCCTGGTCAGAGGTGGAAGTAAAAAAGTAAATATTCAAATATCATTACTCAAAAGGATGTTAGTATAAGTATTTATACTAACATCATTTATACTGTTGAATGTAAAACTGACTGAAAGGTGCACTGCAGAACATTTCTAATGCTGTGCATGTCAGCTACATCAACTACCATCTTCAGATTCTTCTTTCAGACCAAGGTTTAGTTTGTTTTCATACCTGACAGTTTCAACCAGGGCTGCTGGAAGTCATTTTTAACAGGGGGTATTGTGAAGCAAGAGAGCGGGAAAGCTGATGTTGACATATCTTCCATAAACCTGGTTAGACCTAAAAATAATTAAATTTTTCAAGTTTAAATACTCATAATAGCCGTACATGTGTCAAAATCATTTCCCAAAATATTCATAAAGAATTTATAAATTGTGCAAAATATTTTAATACATTTTTTAAAAATCTCCCTCTTGCCACTAGGGGGTGCTGCAGCATCCCCGCTTCCTGCGGCCCTAGTGTCAACTGCTCAGAGCGGTCTTCCTCAGAGTGGTCACGTGATGTTGCTGTAGCGTGTCTGTTCAGCTGATTTACAGGTTTATGTCGTCTCACTGCTTCAGGACAGTGTCCCAGGTCTGACCCTGGTCCCAACTGAAATGTTTCCATATTTCGTTTGCCTCTTTATTTCAGCAACGACGTTTGTTGTCTTCTGTCCCAGTGATGTTTGCTCCATCCAAGTCCATAATGTGGTTCTCTCAGTCCAATCAGGTTCATTTTGGTCAAGTTACAGGTCAGATCTGTGGAAAGGTCTCATTTCAAGATGTTTTTGACCAGTAAAAATATTTAATGCTGTGTCTCGATGAAACAAGCAGGTGGCGGACCCCAACAAAAAAGTTCTGCAATGTACCTTTCAATCAAAAATCTGTCAGATTTCTACACTAAAATAGTTTTCAAGTAAAAACTGCTGTTATTGTGTAAACTGGCAACTTCACCTGCTTCCACTCACTGTGACTTTTCCTCTAATGTACTAATATATAATAATACTACTTTATTACTGTAACTACTACTTCATCTGTTGCTACGTACACGTTCACTTTTCTTTCTCCAAAATGTACCTAAGCAAAATAATTCCACCTCTGATCAAAAGACTCGGCCTTGGTTTGAGTTGGCAGTTTGACGTAAGGCTGTTATTGACTTCTTAAGTTTAAATATTGTGCTGTAAATTGTTTATTGTTTTGAAATCACTTCCACCTTTCGATCTCTCCATTTCTATGTTAAATATGTCACCAGCTCTCAAGTCATACAAAACAAGTGGCTTACCTGTAAATTCAAAGCTATTATTGAACTATAGCAGATTAGATTTATAATAGAGGAAAGTTTATATGACACAACCTCGACTTAGCCTTCCTGACACTATGTCCAAGGGACCAACACAAGTACAATCTTGTAGTTTCTCTTTCCCTCGCTCCTGTGATGGTCTTCTTTAGTGTATGGGTTTGTACCAGCCATTATCCCACATGTGTCACTGTGTTTTGTAAAAAAAAAGAAAAGAAAAAGAAAAGAAAAACTTTAAATTGACATACGGTGTTTTGTGATTATAGATTTAATCCTCTGTCATTTGCGTTTCGATTAATCTCCAAATGTTTTCAACTTCGATGGATGTAAAGCGTGTGTGAGAAAGATACTTACAATGTGCATTTCTGATCTCTTCACTGTGACCTGATCTACTACTGAGGTGAATGGGAGTGAGAGAGTGGACAAGACTACACAACAATGCATTTAAAGGTGCATTATGCCACTTTTCTGGTGGGATGGGGGGGAGTTTATCACCATGGAGATGTTATTGTTTTGCCTGGAATCTTCCATTTTATGATATTAAAGGGGCTGCATCAGTTTTTTTCATGTCATGAACTAAAGTAACATCTGCTCGGCGTCAGTACAGATATATTGTAAAAGCAGCTCTGAAATGAGAACGCTGTGTGCTGTCTGAAACCAATTATGAAGCATTTTTATTGAAAGACGAGGAGTAAAGTTAGTGCACAGTTAGCATGCTTGTTGTCACCATTACTTCTGTGACAGCAAAACTCCGTTCCGTTCTTTGAAAGTTGTGAAATATGATTATAAACTCATGAACTGTAAATAATTAAAATGCTGGAAATGTGTTAGAAAAGTGAGGAATAAGTTTGCAAATTCCTTAAAAGTAACTTGTTTGTTTTTTCGCGCTTTTAAGACAGTAAACTTATCTAACATGTATTTATTTTTATTATTATTTCATTATTATTATTATGTAAAAATACCTTGCATTCTTATTTGGATCACCTCTCAGATTTGGCATGTAACTTGGTCTTGACTCTTGAGTGTCACTTGCTTGTCTGCACAGATAAGCTTAATGCCATACTGCGGAACATTCCAGGCAAAGCAATAACTTCCTCATGGAGACAAGCATGTGGTGGGTCCGGTGGCGGGTCCTGAATCAGAAAAGTTACAGAGTGCACCTTTAACCTTTTTTTTTCAGACGAACAAAGTAAAATCATGAAACAATTAACTTTAATATATTTTTGTATTTCCCATCAACTCGGTTTTAATCAAATCACCAACTGTCTGCGCCTCTGCTTTGCTGGAGACAGATTTCTTGTTCTCTTGATTGAATGGTGGTGAGTGTGTGCGTGAGTGTGATAGTGCTCGTGTGTGTCACTGCCCCCTCTGGACGGGAGGCCTCATGTGCCACCATGCTCTGTGACTGCACAGCCGTATCAATAAATCTGGACTCAAAGGGCTCAGATCATGTCTGCCTGTCTTCATTTTACGCACTCACAAACCCCACACTGAGCACTGGACGAATAATATGATATACTTAATTATCACGGGGTAACTTACTGAATATTTGGTTTATAAAGGAAGCAGCTACACGGGGATGAAAATGTTTACTCAAATCAAACACATTTGAGCAACTTTTAAACAGAACTGTACTATACTGTCCTACAAAGGCAAAAAAGACCTTAACTCGGTGAGAAAAATGACTTTGAAGTTTTTGTTTTGTCCAAAAATATAATAGGTAGGGCTACCAAAATTTGACAACTAGTATTTCTCCATTATAGCAATTAGTTTTAGAAATTTTGGGAGCCCTACCTATTATAGTTTTGGGCAAAACAAAAACTTAAAAGTAATTTTTCTCAGTTTCACACCGATATTTCTATTCATGCTCGAGTGAAAAAGTACTCTGACTTGAGAAAAAACTTTGGTTACTCTTCCTTTATGAGTAAATGATGAAAGCTTCATGTTGATAATATTAAATAATTTGAACATTTGCGCTTTTTGTCCAACTTGTTCAGATATTTACAATGGTTTTCTCTCTTTTGGTCTTTTATTTAATGTTCTGTCTTTCCAATTTGGCCATTAACTTAATTATAGATACAATGGTACTTCCAGATAGTTACTCTTACAATTACTCTAATTTGAGAGGTAATTTCCCTAGTTACTTTTTGCTTCTACTTAAGTATTTCTTGGACTTTCTACTTGAGTATTATTTTGAAGAAATGATCCTTTAGTCTCTCCTGTGGGCTCAAAACTCACAGAGAGGTTCATAGGGGGTCAGGGGCTATGAGGATTGGGCCCAGCTGGATAAAGCGGGAGAAGATGGATGGGTGGATACTTTAGTCTGTACCCACGATGCCCACAAAGAGACCTGTATTACTTAAACAGGTACGAGGCCTTTAACCTTTACAGGCCTTTATATTGTTACATAAAATACTCTATAATGTACCAGACACAGAAAGTCGCCCCCTATTGTTCAATTACATAATCACAGTTGTACAGAAGCCTTAACTTGGTGGCATTTCTTACATGAAATGACTGGGCACAGATGGTGATGAGTAATAAAGTGAGTGGAATATTATAGGCTATGTTTAGGCTCTTTGGATTTGCACGTCAGCCACAACAGATCTGTGTAATAAAAGCAAAACATGCTTTTATTTTAGTCCATCCATTTTGCTCCCACTTAATCCAGCTGGGTCACAGGGGCAGCCCCATGAACACCTCTGTGAGTGGTGAGCCCACAGGAGGGGAGAACATGCAAACTCCAGAAAGGCCTGGGCAACCTGGGGATCAAACCCAGAACCTTCTTGCTGGGAGGCATGAGTGTTGCCACTCAGCCACTGTGGCTTTTATTTTACAGTATTTTTACTATTTTCTCATCTATGTTATAATGTTGTTTCCTCATCACAGACATACCTGGAGTTTTGTTTTGTTTCATTCACACGTGTTTAACTCACAAATCTTGCATATTTAGGAGTTGTGATATCATGTGGTAATACAGGAAGTGCCCCACTGTGTTTTTAAACTCCATACATCTTCACTAGAACCATTTGGATCATTTCACAAATCTCTATTAAACAAAAGGTAAAAAGTAACTGTAGCTGTTAACTTGAAAACTATCATCACTTCATGACATCACAAGGTGGAACAGAGCATTTTGAGCTTTGGAGATGTAGACAGACTAATAACAGAGGATTACTTAAACGTGTATTAATGGATCAAAACACAACAGTTATGTTTTTTATGAAGTAACAACATTCTAACATGGCTAAAAGCTCATATGAGACAATTTGTGTAAAACAAGACCATGAAATTACATTATATTCATGTAATAACATGTATATCATACTAGTATTACAATACTACAGGCTGTCCCAAAAGAATGACATCATTTGGCAGGCCAGTAAATTGTGCAATTCTTATTCAAATAAGCTCAAATTTTCACAGAATGTAGAAACAGATCAAGATTTTATATTTAATGTTTTATTTTTGTTCTGTTTTCAGGTTGAGCCACGTTCACTTCCAAAGAGAAGTCATTTTGCACACATTCAATCACTCGATCAATCAAACTTTATTCATAGAGCGCTTTTTATGCACAAAGCTAAGCTAAACTGATGAGTCTAGAGATTACTATCTGTGACAATCCCACATAAAGCTAAACTAAATAAGTGAGTCTAACTGTGACATAACTATCTTTATTTAGTACACAAACAGGAAACTATGAGATTACTACCGTGACATATTATCTTTCATAACTCTTTCTATCTATCGCTATACTATCTTTCATAACATTCACCAAGGATTGTGCAGCCGTCAAAGCAAAATTTGGAAAAAACTTCAACAATGGGCAAACAAATTTGGACTTTTAACATTTAACATTTAAAGAGGAAAGCTGTTTGTGCTAAAGGATCTGGTAGTACAACATCATCATTGAGCTAGACTTAGTGTTTTTAAGATAATTACTTTTGCTGTCAATTTTTTTGGGACACCCTGTAAAAAGTATAGTAGCCTAAAAAAATAAAGTGTGGCTGTCATACCCCCTCTCTCCACCAGATGTCTCAATTGCCCCACAGCTCCACAAACACCTGCCGTGTGCTGTTTCTTGCCCTGTGATTCCTCTGAGGCCATGTGGCAATAAAAATGAGTGAGCCGCTGCTGCCTGCCTGATGTATGTAAACCACGACTCCTCTCCCCACATATACGCACCTCAGCCAGCCCGCGCGTATTTATCCGGGGGAGCATGCATATTCATGGGAGCGGCTTGATGGAGGCCGTGCATGGGTTTGGAGTGCCGGAGCAGAAGGCGAATCTTAATTCAATTATACGGCAGCTGTTCCTTGGTGCCCGTGGCCACTTTGTTTGCTCTAGAACAGAAATCTTACATTAACTCTCCCCCTTCCCCGTAAACGACCAGTGCCAGAGACGGGAATGTTGACTTGCCGGTAACCAAAAGCCATCAACACACTTTTAAGCAGCGTTTAATGTGTATATTTTTGAATAATCTACGTAGTGTCTGAAAGATTTGTAGTTTCATGCATAGGATCGTGGTTGATTTACTTTTGTTTTCGCTTATTACGCTGTTAAAGAGTCAATTTGCTTGGAAGTGAAATGCGCAAATGGTTTCTTTAATGACGGTATTAAGTCAAGTCAAGGTTGGGTGGAGAGATTTGTCCTGGTAAACTTATGCATCATTTTGGCACGGCTGCTGTACACTTTTATTTGTGTTTTACTTACGCAAAACAGCCGCTACACGTAACACATGACAGACCATCCATATAGAGATTATTTTATTCTAGGCCTATTTACTCTATTTACATGTACTTATCTTAATATTATAAAGGCCTATTTGGTTAGTTAATGTTTTACATCTCATTACATCATTGATTTAATTATTATGAATACAATACCTGTATGTAATGTAATGAATAACCAGTTGCCAATAATAATAATAATAATAATAAGAATAAGAATAAGAATAATGATAATAATAAGTGTTTAGTGTTACTTTCGCCTGGTTGCTACTTGTGAAAGTAAGATATCTGAAAATATGTTTTCTATTTAATTTTATACATTTGAACTATATATTAAATACAAACATGTGTTTTTGGAAGTCAGCATTTCAATTATTATTTTTATTTTTTATTTTTATGTATTTGCAGAACTCTGATGACTTGAAACTGACCATACATCATGAAGCCTTTGTAAAGTTAAAATATTTTTTGTAATATGATCTTCACTTCACATCTTCAAGTATCTTAATCATTGTCCATTTTTTGGGCCTGAAGTCTGGACAGGATTCTATTACACTCATGGACTAAAGGGGTAATGTGAGGGCAGATCTGGACTCGTGCATGTCTTTGGATGGTGGGAACAAGCCAAAGAACACTCATGACACAGGGACGACATTTCGAGAGATTGTGTAAGCACCCAAATTCCTGGTTGGCAGAAGAGCTAACCACTCTGCCACCATGCCCCCCTTGATCTTTGCAGAGCTTCCAAAAACAACATCTGAAGAGTAACTTGTACTCGACGTCCGACCAGCCTGGAGATGGATGCATCACGTCGAGATGCTCCTCCCTGCCTCCTGTCGGGGTTTGGGCCGGGATTCAACTCCACTTTGGGAGGAGAGAGGAGGAGGAGGGAGGAGGAGAGAGGGAGGGAGAGAGGAGAGAAGGAGGAGGGAGAAGGAAGAGGGAGGAGAGAGAAGGAGGAGGGAGAAAGAAGAGGAGAGAGGGGGAAAGAATAGGAGAGAGGAGGAGGGAGGAGGAGAGAGGGAGAGAAGAGGAGAGAGGGGATGAGAGAGAAGGAGGAGGGAGAAAGAAGAGGAGAGAGGGAGAGAAGAGGAGAGAGGGGATGAGAGAGAAGGAGGAGGGAAAAAGAATAGGAGGGAGGGAGGGAGGAGGGAGAAAGGAAATAGGAGAGAGGGAGAGAGAAAAGGAGAGAGAGGAGGAGAGAGGGGGGGAGGGGGAGAGAAGGGGTGAGAAGGAGAGAAGGAGGAGAAGTTTAGACAGAGGGGAGAGAGGAAAGGGAGAATGAAAGAAAACGGTATGAGAGGGGAGTGAGAAAGAGAAAGGGTAAGAGAGGAAGAGGAGAGAGTAAAAGAAAGGGAGGAGTGAGAGGGAGAAGGAGGAGAGAGGGAGAAGGAAGAGAAGAGTGTGAGAAAGCGTAAGAGAGGAGGAGAGGTTATGGGGAGAGAGAGACGAGGTGAGGGAAGGTCGGGTAAGATGGAGAAAGGGGAGGAGGTGAGAAAGAGCAAGATGAGGAGGTGGAGAGAGAATAAGGAAGAAGAGGGGTAAGAGAGGAAGCGATGATAGTGTGTGAGAGTATAGGGAGTGAGAGAGGAGGAGGAGTGGGCTGATAGAAGGAGAGAAAAGGTAAGCGAGAAGGAGAGGAGGATGAGAGAGAAGAGAGAGGGTGAAGAGGAGTTTGTGGAGGAGGAGAGAGAACGGGTGAGAGAAAAGCGAGGAGAGGGAAGGGAGTGAGAAGAGAAGAGAAGGAGGAAGGTGGAGGCAAAGGAGGAGGACAGGGAGGAGAGAGGAGGAGCTATGGAGGAGGAAAAAGAAGTGACACAGGAGGAGAGGAGTGTGGGAGAGAAACTGAGCTGGAGGAAGAGAAGATGAGAAGTCTGAGGGAGGAAGAGGAGGAGGATAGGAGGAGATGAAGGCCGTGTTTGGTCCTAATCAAACTGGATGTGAAAGCTGCTCTTCACACAGACACTTGGGGGATTCTGGGACATGGAGTTCTGGTGCGTCTGTAGCATCAAACGAGACTCACCGCCGGGACAAATGTAATCGTATGGACATTATAGACATATGTCACATTAAATACAGAATTACAGCTTCAATAAACCACAATATATGAGCTAAAACACTTCACTCCATCACCAGATACATGTTTAATTAAAATCAAATTAAATGTCACAAATAAGAACTTTTTAAAATATTTATTTTTATGTTTCATTTTTTAAGTGTCTTTCCTTTAATTTTATAACAATTGCTGGTGTACGGCAGTGTTTCTTTCTACATATTAGACCTTAACATAGTATTATAAATTAAAAATTATAGTCAAAAGGTGTCCTCAACAACAATTAACAATTAATTTAAAACTTAAATGAATAATAACACAAAAGATGAATGTAAATACAGTAATAAAATAGGAAAATGGGAAGGAATTTCAGGACAAACTCCCCGAAATGGTCCACCCCAGCATCCAAAAACTCTATATTCTTGTTAATTTTTGTATTTAGTGTATATTTTATTCTTAAATGTAAATACACACTTAAAATAATGGTGGTTGTGGTGATGCTACTGAAAGTTGAGCCTTTTGGGAGTCCGCTGCCAAACCACTCAACTCAACGGCGCCCCCTCCCTCCCGCGGCATGTAGCGCGCACACGGCATATCAAGCTGTTTAATAAAATTACAGTTGGTCTTTTGGTTTGGGAGTGACTGATGGACTTCCCAGAACGAGAGAGAGAGGAGAGAGAGCCCGTTAGCCTGTGTCTGGGAACCGGCCCAAGTCTTAAAGAGCCAAGCCTCGTCTTCACTGGAGGCCCTACCCCCGAACTGGAAAAAGGCTATTTGGATTGGCACGGGACCGGCTCCGAGCTGGATGGAGTTCAGGTGGGACGACTCTAAGTGCCAACTGTAAGTCCCTCAGGTGGACACAAGGGGGCAGGGCATCCCGGAGCAGGGCGGGGGCACAGACACAGAGCAGATGAGGCATGGACGAGGATTAGAGGCGGTTAGGATCACAGCGCAGTGGCCCATGGGAAAAAACACATATACATGTTTATCTAAAAAGTGAGGTTGACGTGAAAGGGACTATATTATACTTTTTCTTTTGTCTTTGTTGCAGTGTTTTCTTGCTAAAACACACCTTGAGTTGTGTTTTGTTTCATTCACACATGTTTAACACACTTGCATATTGAGGCTGTTTTTTTTTCTCAAGCTAAAAACGCTCCTTGTGATGTCATTAAGTGCTAATAAGTGTTTTCACTAGAATTATTTTTGATCATTTTAGTCATGGATACACTTTGCAGTTATAGCTGTTGTTTTAATCTTACTGAAATGACTTCAGTCCTCGGTGCACCAACATCACAAGGTGGAGCAGAGGATTTTGAGCTTTGGAGATGTAACCTAATAAAAAATAACATGGCTAAAAGAGTCAATTTTATATTGCAATAACTTTACTTTATCATAAAGTTAGATTTCTTGAAGCTATTCTGGTATAATAACTATAAGAATGGAAATATAATATGAAAGAAAATTAAGCATTTCATTGTTATCATGTTGTCAATAAGTTTTTTTTTCACACAAAAACACAAAAATGTGGTATTTTGACATATCCCTGATTATGACTTATGAAAAGTGCACTTTGTAACTTTTCTGGTGGAGGTTCTGCCATCTGCTTGTTCCCCTGCTTTGCCTGAATGTTCTGTCTAAGATTTATTTAATTACAGGTAAATTTATAGCTCATTTATGGCTTTATGGTTTGAAAAATCTATATTCTTACTGTTTGCAGTGTGGTGTCAACTATTAGTCTTCAGGGAAATACATTTGCCTAAAGAAAACCTCCTGTGCTTGACACCCATGGATCATTATGTTATAATTTAGACATGTTTAAATTGCAATATTCATCCAAAACTCTGCTGACTTACGCGTTACAAAGCTGCTGTGTCCAAATGGAGCTGACGTTTCCGAAGAAAAGTTGTTCTTCAGATGGATTGCTCAACAAATCACGAATCTTTATTTTCAAACAACACTTTTGGGCCACCGTACATCCACAGTACCAGACCAAATCAAACTGTGTCATCAGTATCTGTAAACAGCGGCCCCTTCACCACTGACTCCTCACACTGGCGCATGTTGTGTTGACTTTTACCAAACTGCCACTCATCACAACAAATCAACTTCAGCTCCATCCAGCAGAGAGCCGCACTTCCCCTCATTCTCACAGCCTCTGCTAAAACACAGATGGTGCAGTGTCAAGTCGAGATATTTCCAGAAACAGTACAATGGAGATCATTAGAGGGCCATGTGTAGTACTGACAGAAGTTGGGGGGGGCACACTTGTGATGCTCTGGCTTTTTATAGTTATTACTGATGTTGATGTTTTGACCTGTTTTCATCAGCTTATAAAACCATTTATTACAAGTGACTATGATTACACTGGATATTCAAGAAGTCACTGAGCAACAAACTACTTCCTATTTATTTCCTCATCATTATTTAATCACAACAAATTCACTTCAATATTAATATTAGAACTGTTTGTTTATGTTATAATTTTTAAAGGTTGTGTATGTACATCTCTTCTGTTGAAAATGGAAGGTCCTGTAGTACGCAAAATTGACTGTTGTGAGCTTTAAGAGCGTTGTTAAAACATACTGGGACTTGTGTTTTGTTTCATTCACACATTATTAGGCTGTCTGCATTTCCCAAGCTCAAAATACTCTCTTCTTCCCATGTGATCAAGCTGTAAATTTCAAGTTAACTGCTTCTTTTACCTGTTGTTTTTATTAGAGATTGACATTTCTAATGCTGAAATCATCCAAGTGATTCTAGTGAAGTTAAAGTTTAGAAACACAGTGGAGCACTTCCTGTATAACCACATGACATTGCAAGGTGGAACGGTGTGTTTTCTGTTTGACACAGCCTAAATACATGTAGGATTTGTGTGTTAAATATGTGTGAATGAAACAAAACACTACTCCAGGTAAGTTTATGATGAAGTAAGAACATTGTAACAGGACTTAAAGCTCACATTAGTCACAATATGAAAGGCCCCAGACTATAAATAATACTGTTTCTGAATTCCTTTCTCGTAAGTAGTTACAGAAATGTCACAGAATGTCACTTGTTGTCATCAGTTGTTAAAAGTTAGTCATAATAAATCGATCTCCGGGCTCTTCAATCAGACTAATTGAGCTCTACTTCGGCTCTGGCTCCTCACTCAGCTGAAGCCTGATAAATCAAAGTTAATCTGTTCATCTCAAACACAGCAAGACGACAGGAAGCCGAGGACAGTGACGAGTGACAGAAACCATAACACCCCGAGTGTCGATTGGGTGAGAAAACGCCACGGCAACTCTGTCAATCAACTCTACTTCTTACCGAGAAATACGCGCTCAAACTTGGCACCTTGACCGAGCTGAATGTGTAGGTATTTTGTCAATCAATATCGGATGCTGTTTTGGGTTTGGGTATATTTAGGCGATGTATATACACTCTACGGTTTCTGGCTGCTCTACTCCAGGCTCCTGGTATGTGCTGTTTCTGTAGATTGACTGTTGGGTTGTACAGTGATTAGAGATGACATTAGGACCACTGACAGGTAAGCTAAATGACTCCAATTATCTCCTCGGCATGGGACTTGTTCGGGCAGCGAGTGAGCAGTTCTCACATCGGATGTGTTAAGTGGTTAAAGGTGCACTGTGTAACTTTTCTCCCGGAGGGTCCATCACCTCTTTGTCTCCATGAAGATGCGACTAGAATGTTCTACAGTGTGGCCATGAACTCATGAATCTCCACAGAAACTCGCAAGTCAAATTACAGGTGAAGTTTTAGGGAGACGACCACACTCACGGTAAGAATGAAGGTTTTTAGGATATTTTTGAGCACTTAAACACCTGTGGATGAATATATTTTTCGACTGATTTGTTTTTATTCCAAGTTTGTGCCAAGAGAAAAACAATAATCATACACATACTGCATATACATTGTAAACAACAGAAAAGAACATTTCTTGAAAAGAAGTGGGAAGAAGAAAACCTTAGATTAACCCTCTCCTATTCATTACATAGTTTCAAAAATGATGTGGTTGTAGACTAACCACGAAACTTTACAAATGTTTACATACAGCAAAATAAATGACATACTACACATACTAAATATAATTTTAACCCAAGTTCTTTCTTTATTTGTAGTTTTGTACTGTAGTGTTATGTTTTACAGTTATTTTATCTGTATATGGTTTTCTCTATTTAAATATGTATTATTGTTGTGTATATTCAGGTTTTCTCCCAACCATTTCACAGACTGATCCCACACACAGATACACACACACACACACACACACACACAAATATACACACAGACACACACACACACACAAATATACACACAGACACACACACACACACACAAATATACACAGATACACACACACACACATACACAGATACACACACAGACACACACACAGACAGACACACACACAACACACATAAATATACACACAGACACACACACACACACAGACACACACATAAATATACACACAGACACACACACACACACACACACAGACACACACACAGATACACACACACACAGATACACAGACACACACACAGATACACACACAGACACACACACACACAGACACACACACACAGATACACACACACACAAATATACACACAGACACACACACAGACACATACACAGATACACACACACACACAGACACACACACACAGATACACACACACACAAATATACACACAGACACACACACAGACACATACACAGATACACACACACAGACACACCCACACACACAGATACACACACACAGATACACACACACACAGATACACACACACACACACACACAGACACACACACAGATACACACACACACACACACACACACACATACACACACACACAGATACACGCACATACACACACACACACAGATACACACACACACACACACACAGATACACGCACATACACACACACACACAGATACACACACACACACACACACAGATACACACACACACACACACACACACACACACACACAGATACACACACACACAGATACACACACACACAGATACACACACACACACACACACACACAGATACACACACAGATACACACACACACGCACACACACACACACACACACACACACACACACACACACACACACATACACACACACACACACACACACACCCACACAGATACACACACACACACACACACATACACACACACAAGCTTTTTTTCCTTTTCACCCTTTGTTTTAAATTGACCCCTTCCCCTTAACTCTGTGTGTACTTCTTGTGTGCTGAACAGTTTTTGATATTGAATGGCAGTATATATATTTTTTGTTTGATTTATGGATTTATGCAAAAGCAAAACAGAGTAGAATTTCACAAAATCAAGAAAATTAATTATACTGAAAAATGTGATGTGATCCAGGTAACCAACCTTATGCATTATTCTCACAGCACTTTATGCAATTTGAAAAGGGGAAGAAGTAAAGTTTGCTAATTGTTGCCCCAAATCTCAATACAATACATCATAAGTGAGAAATATGATATGTAAAGAGCCTTGATTAACTTTGTTAATTACTGCAATACTTTTTGAGACCTTAGATTGTGTGTATCTGTTGTGTGGTTTCCAGCTTAGTTTTTTGTCTATTGTTATACCTAAACATTCAAATCAGAAACCCAAGAATGGACGACAGAGTAGTTTAATACCATACTGTGGAATCTTTAAATAATGGACAAGAGACAATTGGGCTACAGATCCTCGCCAGAAATGTTACACGGTGCACTTTTAATCTGCATATAGAGGAGACAATTTTTTGTCATTCTCAGTATGTGGACAGGTCACAGCTTGTGACAAGTCTCAGAACCTCCAGAATTCACTCACTGAGCTGCAGAGGCTGCACTAGCACTGGCTAATGATTGGGTTTAGTTAGTGAGGATTCAGATCCTAGAGACTCATTTTAGGTTCATGATTTTAAGCCTAAAATCTTTCTGAAGCTTCTGAAATAAGAGACTTGTGAGACTCACTCTACTTCCTGACTGGATAATTGTCCATAAAAAAGTCTTAAGATTAAGAATCAACCACGATGTGGCCAGAGCTCCTGTCCAGCAGCCCAAAGATCAGGGTTCAGTTCTGTTCTGAGCAGCTTCTGTTTCACCCTGAGGCAAGACAGGTCTCTTCACTTAGTCTGCTCCAGTGCAGGGCAAAATCTGATACTGAAAAGCAAATCATTTCAAATTCTGTCAGGTAAAACTAGGATGTGACAAAACTACTCCCCAGTACAAAATAAAAAGTTACTCAAGTAAATGTAATGAAGCAGTAGACCTGTGCTGATCAGAACCTACTGTCTTTACAAACCCTACATGAGTCCTTCTTTACATGTTTTATTTCTGTTCCAAACACAGTGTACACTGGTGTTTTTACTGTTCAACTTCAGTCTTCTTTTAGCACAGTTCCTAAAACAAACAAAAAGATCTAACTCTTAGTAAAAATAATAAGTGACACATTTTTATTTATCTCCTCACTTTGTGGCAGTGGTAGAGGAGCGTGTAGCACGCGACAGTTGGCAATGGCACTTTGAACGCGCGTGAACAGATTGTGCTTTGAAACAACGGCTGCCTCCAGCTACAGCTCCCATCTCCTCCTGAAACGGGAATCACATCTTTACATTATACATTTTCAAAAACATATCCATTATTCATAGCCACATATTTTAATACTATTAGCACGTCTCTGCCGCCCACCTAAATACCTGTGTCGTATCAAAGCAGCCCAGACAGGTGGCTGTGTGTACAGTGAGGGGACATACTATTGTAATATTGTATACAGTTCAATTCAAATTAACTTTAGACTAAATGACAAACTTGATTTGATGCAGAAAGGCAGACAGGGGATCACCAGAAGCAAAGAGCACATTTCAGCTTCCTTGATACGGCTTTAGAGACTGTATTTACAAAATAAGTGAGAAATGTAAGTACTATAGTACTGCTACTGACCAGACTGCTACAGAACTACTACATTCACTACAACCTGCTCAGATCATTTGCCTGCATTTGAATGCTGATGGAATGATCCCTGCTCTAACTGCATTGTGTCATTGTGTCATTGAGCAAGACACTTCAAAAATATGTTTCATTGTGCTTGTCATTAAAGCTTGTACAGTATCCTGAATGGAGGGTTAGTCTTGTTAAGGCTCTGTTAGACAGTATGGGGTGTGAATGAGGAGTTGCTGGTCAGTGGGGGATGTAGACACAGTGTTGTGGACAGTACAGTTCAGCTCATTGTGGTTACAGAATGTGTTAGCTCACACTTAATATGCCTCAGATGACTTTAAGTACCTGGAAAAGCTTATTTAAACCTATGCACTAATAATTTATCTACAGTACTAAATGTGCTACTACTCACCATGTTCATATGCATATCATAAGAAACCTTCACTGTGAGTCAATGTATAAGAAAGAGTATTTAGCATGTTTAAAATCACCTAGAATGCACAGACACACCTGTACAGGCCAGTGGAGGAGGGGGCTGTGAGGGGGGCGTGTCCTCCACAGCTGAGACAGCAGCAGATGGACGTCCTAATTGGGAAGAACAGCAGCTGGAGGACACCAGTCCAGGCCCTGGCCCCTCGTGATATACCCACAATCCTCTGCTCTCCTCCTGAACGCTCTTGAGGAGCAAGTGCCTTTAGAGCAGTGGCGATTGGACTCTTCTGGGAGAGGTGGTGGTCTCCTGGTACAGACGTGCACCAAGCCAAGGGACTGTGTTATCCCACTAATGAAACCAAAGCTTTAGCAATGCAGTAAAAGTAGTACAGAAAATAAATGATTACTCGATTACTTTTCCCACATTGAAAACTATTAACTAATCCACAAACTACCTATTTTCTCCTCATTTCTCCAGTTCAGGGCATTTGCATATATCAGATGCACTTCCCAACTCAACTAACCTGTGAAACTGTAAATGACTTCATAGATTACTGATTTACTGATTTTTTATTTATTTATTTATTTTTTTACTGATTACTGATTTACTGATTAGAAACTGATAGAAACTGATTTTAGTCTCCAGAGGTGGTGATTTAAACTATAGATTCAGATCAGGGATTGACCTTGAGATTAATTTCAGTCCATTATAATACTTTGCTTTTGTTTTTGTGTTTTTGCTCATATTTAAAGGTGCACTGTGTAACTTTTTCTGGTGGGGGTACACTTATCTTCATGTACCACAAAATGACATTAAACTTACATACATGTATCTTGCATTTATTCAGCTACTTCAACAAGTAGTTTTTTTGTTGCAGAAAAAAATACATAGAAAAACCTGCTTTCTTACCATAAGCAAGCTCACTTGTCCACAGATCTGACTTGTCTCCATGGAGATAGATAGGTTTAATGCCTGTGTAGGGGGTGTGACCTTCAGGATATGCCCTTTTAGGGTTTATCACATTATTGTATTAATTATTTTAAAATACATAAACATCTGTATTTATTTTGTGAAAATAAATAAAATACAAATACAAAAAAATACAATGCCATCGTAGCCATATTGTTTTTAATGCCATATCATGGAACATTCTCAGCTCTGCCTCCTTGAACCTTGTATCCAGTGCATGACATTGAAATAAGCCTATATATTTACTAAAATGAAACATTAAAATTACAGTAACTGCTCCAAATCTGATTTCAACTCATTGATTTATTTGCCTGTTCTGGGACTCCAACACAGTGAGGTGTTATTTTCTAAATTTGAAACAGTGCTAATTTCATGACACATTTTAACGCACTTATGTTGGTTTAGTCTTTTTCACACTGTTTAAATATGTTCACATTTCTGGGTGGAATAAGCAGCTTTCACTAGACACTACAGACTGTCGGATTTATCGCTTGTACAATTACGTTTTTTTTTTCTAATCACAATCCGTTGCCTGTGCAGCGCAGAATTAGGCATCATCCAGTCCTCTGAATAAAGAATTTGTTTTTTGTGACCGGTGCACCTGTCTAAGCACTTCCTTATTTAGCCTGGATGTTTGACAGGAATATTGGTACATGCAACCTCTGTGTAAGGCACGCAGAGTAAATAGTGCAAGTTGTTAGCTAGCTGAGAAACTGACAATTAACATCACACGCTCCATTACGGAATCACTGTGAGGATTTTGGGAAGGCGCCGGGTTGAAGACTTGTTTTTTGGAAGGCAATTCAAGGCAGATCACAAATACTATAGGGCAATCCTGATTAAATCCCTGTGCTGACGTCGTGACTGTCCCAAGCCTGGATACATGTGTGGCTTATAGGGGCATTATGTATAAGCTCCTGTAATAAGAGGGGCTTTTCAGGCTCAAAAAGTGCCATTTAAATTGTTTACAGTGGCTGCTAAACTACATTTTATTATTATTGACAATGAAAAAAATGACCACTATCTTTAGCTGTAGTGTTAAAAATCATAACATGCTCTAAACCCTGGTGATCTGTATTTAGATGGTTTATGTTATTATGATATGGTGATTCAGAGCTTTTCTGTTTAATGCAGCTCTATGCTCAAACACATGTACCTTTCCTCAATAAACTCCTCTTGGTCAGCCTCTGTCAGGCTCTGAGTGCGTGAGCGATTACTATGAAGTGTGGCCTCCCAGAAGCAGAAGTGTGGCTTAAAGGCAATATAAAGTGAGTACTGTAACAACCATTCTGGGGGCAAGGAGACTGAAGGGTTAGTACTTTCACCTCTCAACAAGATCTGCCTCACCCATGGCAATGAATCGTTTCCTCTGTAAACCCAAAACATGCACAGAAATAGCCCAGCGGCTCTGCAGTCTGGAGGTGGGGCCCTAGGCAATACACTGCAGGTGTCCACTATAACAATCTGCTGTGAGTCTCTACTTTTGTCTCATATAGGAGCAATAATCTCTGCCATTTTTATTTCCTAATCACTTTAATGCAAATGGCACTTTAATATATGCTTAACATATGTGAAAAAATATTCAAAACATTTTAAGGCCTCAAAGTCAAATGAATGTCATCAGGAACAATCAGATTTTTGAACAATACTATTTAATACGAATAATCATATGTAGTTTATATCCTTATATATCATCAAGCTCATACACTCATCCAACTCCCTTCTCTTAACTGCTGACATCAATTGAGAATCGCTTCCTCTTCTCAGCATGCGATCAGTGGTGCCTTCATTTGCAGCTCTGCACCGCGCGCCGTGCCTATAAAAGCTGATAATGTGATAATTAAAAGAGCTGACAGGCACGAACTGTCAGCAAGACGCCCTGATTTACCAACCTCTGCTACCCCATATACCTTTCACATCGCACAACGCCACCCTTCCGCTCTGACACATAAAATTATCAATTGAAATAATTAACCAGGGCAGCCTAGTTGTGAAAACTTAAGTTAAGAAGTCGTCACAAAGGACAGATGTGATTAAAAGCATCTTTCAAACGTTCTCTTGGATTCTTGAAGCTCGGTGAAGATTTGCCGCAGACAAAAAGATCACCAGCCATGTCTCCCTTGCCGCGTCTCTCAACCACACCATGATTTATTACCTGAAAAGACAAGAGAACTAATTAGTGGAGTAATTAATTAATATAAATTTGCATATTTGCATTTGCAATTAGTGCAGTCAACTGATTAGTCTGAGATGGGGAGTTTGAGTCATCAGATGCCGCTGTTGGTGTGTGCGTGCTGGACCAGAACGAGGAGAGGGCCAGCTGAGGCGTTTGGGGGAAGGAAACCAAACCGAACGTGTGGTGATGTGTTTTTGGAGATTATGCACAAAACACGCCTTTGTCCTTGTACTCATATCCACGCTCTTATCTCTCAGATGAGGTTAAGTGAACATAGTATTGTCTGAAGTGCAGCTCCTATTTCAAAACCATCTAACAATATAAATGCAAACATCTAATTCACAATAACAAATAAACAATGTTCCTAAATGATGTTGACTTGTATTTTCATGTTGGACACAGTAATCTTGTAATATCTTGTACTCTCTCTTGTTCATGACCTTGACTGTACTTGTCTGGTCTTGGGTACAGTCCCATTGTTTCTTAATTGCCAGTGTCTTAGATACATATTCTCCCCATGTTAATTGGCTTCCCCTTGGTCCTTTTCCATCAGTCCAAAAATGTAACGTTTGAATCTTATTTGTAAGTATTTGTACTGCTTAAGTGTCTTTCGAGTTCTTATAAAAATACTATAATTCTAATCTGTAGTTGTTGGTTTTTTTTTTACCTATCTAAGGGCTGTTTATATATCGTCCTATAGTTTGTCTTTATGTTAAAAAGCGGGTGTAATTCATTCAGAGTGAATTACACTTACTTACTTTATCATACAATAATAACTACATAGGATATTTTCTATTTATTTCATGCAGTGTGATGCCTCTCATACCTGTTTATATAACACATCATGCAGTTGTACAATTTATTGAAATAAAGTGGACGTTGCTACTTGAATAGACACAATTACCAAATTACTTACAAATACTTTGATAACTTATATTCTGTTGAGAACTCTACAAACATGGCATGAAATCCAAATGATTCTTGTATAAGTTTTGCAGTTCATATTTTAGTTTTCACTGTGATCAATATTTTTTGATTTAGGGTATGTTTAAAATTTGGAAAACATTTGAAAACATAAATTGCAAATGTAAATATAGAATAGTTTCTATATAGTTTCTAGGTTCTAACACTGTCACGATAACAAATTTTGAAGCACACTACATTGCTTAAGTCAGAATAGACGATTATAATATTAAACCAAACCATAAAGCAAAATTATCCACAATAAAGTATTCTAAATGTACAATATTGTTACATGTTGTTAAACTATATCTATATAAATGGCAGAACTCAACACTTAAGTCAGTAATTTATGCAATTTTAGTTCATAATTCAACCTTCTACAGCTAAAATCTAACCATTTTGCAGAAAAAAAATGACCCAAGGTTTCCCAGAACTACAGAAAAAGCACCTGTGACAAATACTGACCCCCAAAAATGATAGTTTTTATCATATATTGAACGCTAAGTATAGTGTAGTCATGGTGGCCTACCTGCCAATAACAATGCCTCACTGTTTTGTATGGTAAATAGTCCACCCTGGTCTGTAATCAAAGCTTGTCCCTATGTACCACAGGGCCATAGTGCTGATCGATGTCTTGTAATGTCCAATACTCAGATTGATAAGTTGCTTTAATTGATTATCCTTCCAACAAGGTCATTGGCTGCATAGGCTTATTGGAGTGATTGTGTGTACGTTCCACCTAAGTGAGGAGAGCATATAGCCGTATCAAGAGCCAGCTGTGGCCCGGCGCAGATCTGGCAACGCGCCACCAGGCCTATCCGCTGGGTGTACTTAATGTGTATAGTCCTGAGGTACCTGCACTACGCCGGCCCCTCTGGTGTGCTCACAACATCCTGTGCATCCCAGACGTGTGCAGGAATGTATTCACCCATTTTAAAGCGTATAATAAGGTATAGCAGTTAAAGGGGACGTACGAGGTAAAGACGGTGTGTATGTGATCAAACGCACACGCGAAGTAATGCTTTCGCTATGGCAAATGTGAGTGGTTTGGGTACTGGTTGCAAGATAGTTAGTAGTAATGCAGTACTCACAAATATTTTTAAAAGCATCTGACACAAACCCTACAGTGAGTTTAGTGAAATAGAAAAATAAAAATAAACAAATTGCCTGGAATACAGTATAGAAAGTATAGAAAGTAGTAAATTAGGCTATTTTCTGATCTATGTTATAATGTTGTTAACAAAAACATACCTGGACTTGTGTTTTGCTTCCTTCATACACACAAACTCTACATATTTAGGTTGTGTTCATCTCTTAAACTGAAAACACTCCACCTTGTGATGTCATGTGGCCATACAGGAAGTGCTCCACTGTGTTTTTAAACTCCATACACCTTCACTAGAATCATTTGGACATTTTCAGCCCCAGAACTGTCAATCGCTGTTAAACTGAAAACTATTGCTTCATAACATCAAGGTGGAACAGAGGATTTTGAGCTTTGGAGATTCAGACAGGTTAATAATAAAGGATTACTGACTTAAAGAGCCTAAAAGAAAATTTTGCACAATATGTGACCTATAAACTGTATCACAATCGTAAATATTATTATATATATTTATATTTGTTTATTTCATTCAAAGTTTAAAAAGACATTAACATTAAACATACAAGAAATGAGTGAAAAGGAGCAGAAAGAAGAGTCATCTTATGCCCCCTTTTCCCTTTTCCAGATAATACATTAACACTGATGGTTACTTTAAAACATTTCATCAATACATTTCATTTCAGTCACATTTATTAATCAATTGCAAACAGAGATAATCACGTTTATGCACAATTTAGTTTTATTTTTCATACATACACATTGCACTGGATTTTATGTATTTTTTTTAAATACAATCATTGTACTTGATCCTTTCATATCTTTGTCAAAACTATTCCATAAATGAACTCCTTCCACAGCAATGCTTCACTCCATAACCTTGGTTCTGAATCTGGGTTTTTTCAAACTAATCTGGGTTTTTTTAAACTTTGAAAATAGTATCTAGGCTCAATAGAATATGAGACTTTGTGACTTTAGTGCATGGTATGTTCTTTACCTAAAACTCAAAGTCTCCTAACCTGTGCCACTGGCCCCTCCAACCACCTCCAGTCACTCACATTTACAAGCAAGGTGTGCGAAGAGTCTTGCCTAAGGACACAGCAAAATGTACTGGCCCCAGTCAAAATTGCTCCATGGACATTTAGTTGGTGGATAAACGCTCTAACAAAACATGTAATACGGTATGATCTATTTAGCTTCCTTGTTCACATTAATAATCAGTGAAGACAAATTAGTGGTAGTTCATCAGACGACCACTAGAGGCTGGCTCCAAATCTAAGTCAAAACCCAAGAGAGGGATTAAAAAGTGCATTTGCTCAGCTCATTGGGCGTGGCCTCAGAGTGACAGATCAGGCAGCTGCAGTCGTCATAGGTGGCTAACTGCTAGCTTTGATTGACAGCTCACTCGTCAATACTTTAGAGTGACAGAGTGTATTTCTTTATTTGTTCCACTGTTTTCGTGCGTCATACATGAGGAGGTGAGTTGACCATGGACCATGTCACAGAGCTGATGTGAAACTGTGACTACACAAGTTTGCTACATGAGCCAAAGAGGACATCAGCCTACATTATTATTCACTATTAAAGCAGAATGTAGAGTGCTACTGACACTAGTGGTTTGGACTTCAGTGAATACAAGGGTGAAAAAAATTAAGCACTCAAAAAGACCAAAATTATTATTACCAAATGGCAGATTAAAATTTACAGTTAAATTTATACTAACCGTCTTCATCAAGCTGCAGGGTTGAGACTTTTTGAGTGCCTCACTTTTTTCAACTTTGTTTTTGAGACTGAGAAACACGAAAAAGGACATTTTGCACCATCTCTGTACTACTGCATTCAGCTAACAAAACCTCAGTAGTTGTGAAAAATACCTGTGAATATCAGAATGCTGGGCACACTTTTCCTCGAATGTTCCTTGGTCTCAAATCTCAGGACAATTGAGACGAGCTAAAAAGATGATGCAAAACCAGATCCTGGGTCCTTAATCTGCGGTGTGTAGCCTTTTATATGAGAATGCCTGATATTTAAAGCTATAACGCTGGGTCTTGTTGCTGGATGGGAGACCACTAAGAACACTAGGGGTCATAGGGGAAGCAGTGCTCAGTTTTGTTGTGTATTTGGGCAAGACAGTTGGTGTCCACTGGTGTATATTGGTGTAGTAGGCCTAGAAAATGGACAGAAATTAGTCCACGGCCACAGTCGGGTAGGAACATTCTAGTCCAGGGGTCTCCAACATTTTTCCTCTGGTGAGCTACCTTTACAAAACAAAAATTGAGAAAATGATAAGAAAGATGGCATGCCTTTGGGTACAGTTAGGGTACAAATTTGGGCTTCAAAATGATACAGCACAATGGTATAATTCTGAAATCCCTTGGCGAGCTACTTGGAAGAGGGTGGAGAGCTACTGATAGAGCCCGAGCTACAGGTTGGAGACCCCTGTTCTAGGCCAACAAATAAGATGACAATGGAGGCAAGGAGATGGAAAAGTCAGAAAAGTTACATAGACCTTTAAAGGAATAACTTAAACAAATATAGAGACATATGGCTAAATTAGACTACACTAAGTAATTATTTTTTGTTGATGTGGTATATTTCTCAAAAGTGCTAATTAAATTCAGCTAAAAAAGATTTGTGTGTGTTTAATGACACTCAGGAGTGACATCAAGGTGTTTTTACTTATTTGCAAAATGCCGTCAGTCACTAAGTTTTCAAAGACTTTAAAACTTTTTCCAAGTAGGCCTACTTTATTTCACATTCTTGTCACCGTATAACCGTGTCAGCTGAATTAAAAGTTACTTGTCCAGTGCTGGAGCCATTGGCCTCCTGCTGACAGCTCAAGCTCGTGCCCCTCTCACCTGTTGAGAGTCTCTTCCGGTGCGCATCCATCTTCCCGCGCGGACAGACGCACGCACAGACGTTGTAACATGGCTTGGAGGCTGCGGATACGAGTTGTTATCCCTCTCCTCTTCGTGTTTTTGACTGTAAACGCCGGGCCTCGCGGTGCCCATTACCGGAGCTGCCAGATGACGGCTGTACGGCGCCGTGGAGCTCCCGTGGGACGGAGAACACGTGGTCTGAGGCTGCCACGAGACGTCAGCGGCAGATGGCACGGTACCCGCGGTTGGCATGAGTGTCATTCCTTAAAGAGAGAGAGAAAGAGAGAGAGAGAGAGATGGGGGTGGAGTAGTAGAGAGAGGAGGAGAAAAGCTGCGAGAGAACGGGATTTTTCTCGTGATTTTGAACGGAGACGAGAAACAGCACCGCGCGCTCTGGGGGAGTGGAGACATGCGAGGTGCACGCTGACCACAGGTAAGAGCACTTTGGCAAACTTTAATTTAGTTCACTTTTCTTTATTCTCTTTATAAAAGTGGCCTAATACTTTTGTTTGTAACACTATTGATCCACCTTATTATTATGACAGCAGCTTGGTTTCTTTTCTATACTGACAAACTTCATCCTCAGATTGAAAAATATGTTTTTTTCAAGTTCTATTTATGCTTATTTAGGTATATAGGCATATGTTTTATTATGTTGGTTAAACTGAATGTCTTCAGAGCTTAATATTTCTATTATTTCCAATATCCTTTAGTCTTATCTTATCCATCTCTTATGTTTGTCCTTTTTTACTTAGTCATTTATATTATCTATAATATTATGCATTTTCTAATTGCTACGACAGAAGGTGGCTGTGGAATAAACTGTAGTTTCTTAGTTGCTTATTGGATCCTAAAAGAAACATTTAAACTATGCATGATATACAAAGTCTCTCTCCACAACTGAGATTTAGATTGATAAACCGATCAAGCCAAACCATTGAGCCTATTTAGTAATTGAGACATGGACATTTTCCATTGTCCACACTGTTATTCACACCTTAAATTAAAGACATGAGACAATGAAGTAGCTGTGACATTGGTCTTCCTCCTGGGAGCGCGTGCACGAGGTAATTAAGAAACAACCTTCCCGTGAGCGGCTACGCGCTTCACTCATCCCCCGCTTGTGTTGTGTTGCAGGAAATATGTTGACACTGCCATTCGAGGAAGCGCATATGATGTGTGAACCCCGCTTCGGCACCAACTTCCCGCGCGAGGACCCCGGAGACCGGGACCGGGACAAGGTGGACATGAGGGACATGAGAGACATGAGGGACGTGGACTGTGACGCGTCTTCAGACCGCGATGAGGACGAGCGCGAGTTCGATCAGGACGAGGACGGGCTGCCCAAAAAGAGGGGTCCACGGAAGAAAAAGGGGAAGGAACAGATGGACCGGGCCAAGATGCGGAGACAAGAAGCCAACGCCCGGGAGCGCTCCAGGATGCATGGCCTCAATGCTGCGCTTGAGAGCCTGCGTAAAGTAGTGCCATGCTACTCCAAAACTCAGAAACTGTCCAAGATTGAGACTCTGAGACTGGCCAAGAACTACATCTGGGCCCTGTCCGAGACGCTGAGTGCGGGGAAGAGGCCGGACCTGCTCGCCTTCGTTCAGACTCTGTGTAAAGGACTGTCCCAGCCCACCACCAACCTCGTGGCTGGCTGTTTGCAACTTAACGCCCGGAACTTCCTCACTGACCACAACGGCGAGGTGATGTTCAGCGGGCGGTCTCCGTATGAAACCATGTACTCGTACCCCAGCACGGACACCCCCAGCGGAAGTGGTGTGGACAGCGGCAAAGCATTCCGTCACTATGGCTACAGCAGCACGTACGAGCCCTACTACGACAACGCGTCCTCGGAAAGCGGTGGCAGCCCTCATTTTGACCCGCAGCTCAGTCCTCCCTTAAACTTCAACGGGATTTTCTCTCTCAAACACGACGAGCCGCCGGATTACGGCAAGAGCCACGCTTCCGCCGCTTCTCACTATGGGGCTATGCGTTACTGCGGTGCGCCAGGACGCACGACTTTGACGCACAACTCCATGTACAGAGTCTCACCGGAGGCACGCTTTCCCTACGACCTCCACATGCGCAGCCAGTCTTTCCAGTCGCAGGGGGAGGTCAACGGGTCATATCACAATTGACTCTTCAATCAAATTAGAGAGGACGTAACCAAGTCACGCACAGCAGGAGTTTTTGTGTCATGTGATGTTTGACCTTCAACTCAAAACGCCTGTCCTTAAATTTTACAAAAAACTCTATTTTAATGTGCTTCAAAAGGTTCAAAAACTGTGCTTTTGCGACATTTACTTCATTTAAATCATGCTTCTGTGTCCTTAAACATTCAGGAAATGTAAAATTATCATTTAATCATTTTGCAGTGCAAACAGTGCATGTATGTTTCGCAGGATGCAGTTATAATGGTGAGACAAATGATTGCAGGGCAAGGTTATGCCTGTGATTGAGTGGAGAGGATTTAATGCAACATGACAACCGTCTATGTGTCACGTGGTAGGCTACTTTATATTCAGTTTCAAACATACATTTTGTATCTTATATTTAGGCTGTAAAGATGGGCTTCTTAAAGTCAAAATAATAGGTTATATTATACATATAATTTATCCACTGTCAGTTTTTTGTATGAACTGAATGTGGCATGTTTATGACCAAAAAAATAATAATGTTTACTTTTTTTTGGCAATGTATTTTATTTATTCAGGTAATTATTTATTTGTTGAATTTATTCACTTTATTGCTTAACCGCAAAGCAGTTGAAATTGAAGTACAGATGTACAGTAGTTGGATGACACACTGGTCACTGTGGAGACTATCATTTTAGATTTTCAAATTTATGCCAACTTTTGTCTGAGTGTGTTCAGGGAGTTTCTGAGACATGATTGGAGTTAGCAATAACATGACAACACTGAGCTATGCAAAGCTAATGCAATCCTCTTGAAAATCTTTTTGAAAACAGTAATCAACAAATGATTAAAGGTGGCCTGAAGTCATCTGTAAAAAGTGAGTAAATAGTGTGTTGACGAATGTAAATCATGATTGTATTTATTTCATGTTGTTATTTATTATTTAGGCCTATGTCGTTATATGGACTTGAATGTGCATAAAGTATTATAAAACTGTATTGTAAAATTACGTTTTCTGTGAAATTCATGCATTTCGTTGATAAAATGCCACAGTGGAAAATCAGAACATGCCTTAAAACGAGACGAGGAAAGTTATTATATGCAACGACCTGAAAATTTGGATTTATCTTTTCTGCTCAGACGCACTTCTTGTATTTTCAGACTTTTGGTCCAGACTTTGGTCAGTGGAATACACTTTACACAAAAGAAAACCCGTTATGGATCGAGCTCTTCGTGAAGTAATGTTTTCATGTTTTGTGATGTGTTTGTCGCAATAAAACGAGGCTGTGAGGCGCACCGACACTATCTCCACAGGTTTTTATGACAAGTGATAGGCACCAGATGGACATTTAACTGAAAAATAAATCTCCGTATGAAAACATTTGTTTATATTAAGTCTAAATTATACAAACGCAAATATGTTTCATATTTTCAGTTTTTTTACGGGGTGAAGTCAATCAGTTATGACATTAAATTCGTAAATATCTGAGCGTTTAAAATTATTGGCACCAGCCAAATGGATTTGGATGGCTTTTACGCACGCGTCCCAAACGTGTTTCGTCTTTGGGACTTGATCAGTTGCTTGATTTGTGACACAAATGCCCACGAGCTGTTGGACCGGAGCCAGAGAGCGCAGACAGTTGATCCCAGTCCTCAGCCAGAGGAACCCAAATCTCTAGAGACGGTTTGTTTCCAAGGAAATGCGCTCCAAGCACGTCTCCACTCACAATTAAAAAACCTTATAAAATTATGTTTTAAAAATAAATGACACCGACTCTACTTATTTGAAATTTGAAGACAAATTTATTAAATAGTCTAGTAGTGTTTATGCTGTTATGTGAGGAAGCTGTAAATGCGATATGCGATAAATTAGACCAAAAGTTTTTGAAAATTCACATTAGAGAATGAGATGCACAAAAAGAATGATCGCAAATTTACAATCTATCTTCTTGAACTTTTGCCTTTAGTCTATAAAACGAGTGGATGAGTTTTCCTAATTGTTACGAGTTACTAAATTTGACTATATCTTGGCTCATTCATTTTCATTGGCTGCTTCTACATTTTAACCCAATAAAATTGTTAATCAAATAAAAATGGTCCCACACGAGAATGATAAAAAGCAATCATGGGTAAAATGTCTATTTGACTGAAGTTATTTTGATACACGGCAACCTGTGTCATGAGAGGATCCGAATAAAATGTTTCATTTTAATGCTTGTGTTAAAATATATACATATATATAAAATAATATACAGACTATTTTGAAGTGTTTGAAGTTACATGCGCGTTGCTAACTTTTACACCCAGGCCTGTGTTTTCTTGACCGGACCATTTTTCAATATTATTTGATCCATGACATTAAGATACCTTATTTCAAAAATTTTGGCTATTTGTAAATTAATCTGACATTTGAGCTAACCAACTGGAGTAGGGCCATAATATTTTAATTTAGTTTTCGTTTACTCATCTGACATCAATCACAAGATCTCGAGAGTGATAACGATTCTTGCGGTTTCGAAAACAGCTCGATTTGGTCTAACCCAAAAGTGAGAAGCGTTTTCCCCCGGTGCGTAAAACGTGTGGACTCTAGTGTTAGTTCCATCGGGCCTTTGAACTCGCGCTGTTGGCCCTTGTCCCATCCTCGCTCCACTCATTCGCACTCCGCTCCCCAGTGCGCGCTCCCCCGGGTACGCGCTAGTGACTGAAGGTTGAAATCCCTCTGGAGACCTTTTCCGAGGAGTGAGCGGTGTGTTTTATCACGCCCACGGGGTTTAGGGCTGCGCGCGACAGTTTAGCACGGGGTCAAACGTGTACACGCCGAGCGCACGTTCACGTCGCTCATTAGGCAGGGTGCGCGAGGCGGAGGGAGAGAGATCGAGAAGGAGCATATGGCCGGGTTTGTGTGGGAGGTGAGATAGCGTACATGTCTATGTATAGAGAGATGCAATCGTAATTAGTTCACAACAAACAGCGCGCTCCTATAGGGCCCTTTAACAATGAACATATGGGAAGTTTAGGGAAAGTTTACTCCTTTACGCGTATCTGCTCTGGGTGAGAATAATGTCTAAGAAAACGTTGAACTTATCCAACCATTACATCTTCTATACAGCACAAATATATAATAAAATAAAGTACAGAACAGGTAACTGGCAGTCTCTAAATACCAAGGGACCCTCATCCAGAGCGCATCATGACAGGTGGGCACATTTGCATAAAGCACATCCTGTAGCTTTTACAGGTGGACCGAATTATTTATTATTTCTGAAGAAAAAAAAACACGAACAAGATATGGCCATTAAATAATAATCTATAGAATTCACTTGCACTGAACAGTGTCCAACACCTGTCACCAGGTGACTTTTAGACAGACTTTTGACTCTGACAGCGCTTGTTTGAGTCACTTGTCCTGTTTGGAAGTGTTGGGTTCTTATGAGCTCAGTCTTGACTTGAATAGAACTGGAAAAGAGTTTGGGAACGGAACTGACACACTGATCACACTAAAAGCTTAAAATGGCAATGGAATTCTAAGTGCAAGCGACTCAACACTTGTCAGGATTTTATCCAAGTCTGAGGACGGCTAAGTCACTCATTTACATTGCAGTAAAATCACATAAGTCCAATAATCAGATCTGACTGCGTGTTCCCATGTCCAAAAGAAATCTGATCATCAATTGTGACAATTTCATACATTTTTAAAGTAGCTGTTGTATTTGGAAGAGTACAAACACATTTACAATAACTCTTTCAATCTTTAACATTTTCTCTTCCATTTTTTGTCTTGGTCACATTAGTTTGCCTCATTTTCCTTGTCAGCATCTGCAGAGCTGTTGCCTGGTAAATCTAGAAATCTAGATCTGCTGCCAGAGGAATATCTCTGTATTTCTGACACAAAGGGATCTTTGTAAAGTCCAGTACTTCAAAACAACTGCGTATTCTGGATCTCAGGCAAGCAGATCTGAGGATAATCTGAAAGAAATCGTATTACTCAACTCTGTAACTGTTTATTGCAAACGTCAAAAGCGTACATGTAAACTTAGTCAGTAACACAATCCACTGTAAATATTCTTCGCTGCTGTGGCAGACTTATTACAATCTGGTCAAGACTTCACTTTATCTAAAGAGTTTGATTTTCTCTTAATGATGGGGTTGGTTCATTAACCCCTCTGCTTTTATTGGCTAGTTTCAACTGTACCCAAACGAAGCCTTTGTTTTCCAAATAGTAAATTGTGTTCACAAGGAGACGTGAGATTGACTGTTGAATGTTACAAGAACAGAATACTGTTTTGTGATTCCCAGTTACTTGGTTAATTGTCAACAGACTAGTTTTTTCTTCAATCATTAAGATATCACATGAATCCAAATATTGAAGTTTCCATTTCCAAAAGTTAAACAAAAATCCTGCGCTTTAGAACACTGTTTTGAAATACACACGAGTCCTTTTTTGATAATTTTACTAACTCACCCCCAAAGTTGAAAAGAGAGAAAGAGAAGAAGAAAACTTAACTTATTTTGAATGAGAGCAGTCAAGAAAATGCTAGATTAATGCCACCGCGCAGGCAAGCATCCTCAAATTCCGTGCCATTCCCAAGCCCCAGATGGTGTGGGATGGGAAACGGTCCCCCATTAAATTCCTAATAATCATTTCTCCGGCGGATCGGGGGTGGCAGCGGGACGGGGCGCGCGGGGTGCATGTGTGTGTGGGTACGTGTGTGTGCGTATGCGTGCGTGCGTGGGGGATTTGGTGTTTTAATTAGACAGATTTAAGGAGCTGAACCCTCTCCCTCTCTCCCCTCCACCGGCAGCACCTCTCCATCACTGTGTGGGCTTGAGGAGCGCGCTGGAGGTCGGGCTGCAGCCTCGGATGCGCCTGGGCCTGACACCGTGCGACTACGGGCCAGGATCTCATTAACGTGTCAGATTGGAGGATCAGTCTCCCTGGCAGCGGTCCCGGGACCCCTCTCTCTCTCTCTCCCCCCACTCTCTCTCCCTCACAGGAAGTACTTTCTCTCCATCCACACATTTGGCAAGGAGAGGTTATAGCCGCGACGGGATGGTGCGAGGAGAAGAGGAAGCTATAATTATAATATTTGGTCAGATTGAGTAAATATTGGTAAAGGATTGCGGGTTTTCAAGAGCAGTTTTTATCCAATTGGGAGCGAAAATGAAGAGGTTGTAAACACAAGTGGAGTACACTAAAGTGGTAGTTGATCAAGTAAAAGTTAATTGGTGAAGTTTCGTGCAGGATGGTTTAAATGGTTTAATTTTGCACTCTGCGTTATGAAATTGAGGTCCCACAATTTACTGATTGCCTATCCTCACTATTCACCTCTATTTCCTTAGTCATAAATTCTGGGTTAAACAGGCCTAATGTAATTTTTAGGCCTAAATGCCTTGTGCTGGCATGCAAAAAAATAAACAAAACTGTATAACATTTTTAATACCTTACAAAGGGTGGTATAATTAAGGCAACGTTTGAATACAAAATACAAATCTGAAATATTGTTGAACGTATTTTTAGAGCTCAAAATCACATCAGTAGTTGCCTTGCTTCACAAAATTGTAGATTTTACCCAATGAAAGTTATAAAATAAAGCATTCAGCCTATATAAGAGGAGAACCACAGTGAACGAGAGATCCGCTTACAGACAGATGGTCCAGAACAACTAGAATATTAGAAAAATGCATGAAAATCAGAGCATGCACATGTATTTTTATGACAAATATGAACCACGTAAATGTAACTGTTTCCTCCCCATCTCCGTTATGACTGATGCACTGATTGGTTCGTGGAGGTGGGGGTATGATAAGCAGCAAAGGAGAGCATCTGTCACTACATCACCTTCTTTGTGAGTCTATACAATCCCCCTGTGTGAAAAAGGGGGTAAATGTGCTTTATGGGCAGAACATGGAGTCAATTCACGTGGATCGGAGCAGGAGCAGGTGGGGAGCTTACAGGGTGTGATCCTATGACACCCCAGCAACACCACTATTTCAGGGTGCTCCGATCAGACGTCACCCGAGCAGCTGGTACACCCATAGGTGCTCGGAGACAGAGACAAACTGGCAGACATGCAACAGCCATGGGAAACTGAGGGGAACTATTGATAATGAGACAATGGTTCAGTAAAATTAAACTAAATGTCCAAAGAGAACAGCAAAAAACAGCAAAAAATAAATAAATAAATAAATAAATGAAATAAATAAAGACATAGTTGACTACTGTTTGCTCTTTCTACACATATACTCATATAAACATACAGTATATACAGTCTATGGTACAGCACTCAGTGAACAATGCTTCAAAAGTCTAAACATGGAATAGAATTGAACAAACTTTATTATCCTCTAATAAAATTTGTCTTAACACTGTCAAATACTAGCTATAGGCCTAACAAAAATACCCATCAATACAGTTCAGTTAACATTAAAGGTCCGATATTATGCTAAATGGACTCTTGTAAGATTTAAGTCATGTTATAATGCTGTTATCTCCTCAAGACCCTACCCAGAGTTGTGTTTATTATTAGTCTGTCTACATCTCCAAAGCTCAAAATGATCTGCTCCACCTTATGATGTCATGAAGTGGTAGTTTTAATATTACCTTTTACCTTATGTTCAGTAGAAACGGCAAAAGTCCATGGCTGAAATGATCCAAATGATTCTAGAAAAGGTGTATTGTGTGTTTTCTGTTTTAGAAAAGAATTCATCCTAAATATGATTGTGTGTTAAATGTGTGAATGGAACAAAAGCCAACTCCAGGTATGTTTTTGATGAGAAAACATTATAACGTAGATAAGAAAATAGCGTAATATGGGCCTTTTAATAGAATAGATTGAGTGTTTTATTTTCAACCAGCTTCTCCTTGACATATTTATAATCAGGTATATGTGTATTTCCTTATAAAGCATGAATACCTATGTACTCATATGTGTATGAATCTATAAGAACATTTATTTGTGGAAATTCTATGGGGAAATTCCACGGTTGCAACATACAGTACAAGAGCACCAGGAGAATACACCTATGCATTAATATAAACATGAATAACCAATGGACTTAAATCTAACCATTGCAATAAACCTACTGAAATGAGTTAGAACTGGTTCAACATCCAGAAAGCCCTTTATGCAAAACAAATGTTATCCTGCTGCCAACAACAACTATAAAAGCTCTTTCTATCTTTTATAATTACCATGTTGTGATACAATGTGTGTTTTCATTGCTTTTGTGTGTAATGAGTACATATTATAAGCACAATCACTCCATCTAAATGCATGCAGGGCCCCTCACTGCTGTTCACGCCACCGGTGGAATGACGTTTGTACAAATTGGCCTCCGGGTGGCACTGGAGGCGAGGTCACGGGGTCAGCTCTATCCAATACAATCGTTCTTTTGGGGAACATTAAGCTCTGTCAAGATGCTTCACACTGTGTTTGTTTAGCGGCTCCTCCCACTTTGTCATTTGCGTTGCTCAAAACAGCAGAAACATGTGTCTCCCCATAACATAACATAACATAATCTAACATAACATAACTAAGATAACATAACATGACATAACATGACATAACATGACATAAAATAACATAATCTAACATAACATAGCTAACATAACATGACATGACATAACAAAACATAACAAACATAACATAACTAACATAGCATAACATAATCTAAACTTAACTTAACATAACATAACATAACATAACAAAACATAACAAACATAACATAACATAACTAACATAGCATAACATAATCTAATATAACATAACTAAGATAACATAACATGACATAACATGACATAAAATAACATAATCTAACATAACATAGCTAACATAACATGACATGACATGACATAACAAAACATAACAAACATAACATAACTAACATAGCATAACATAATCTAATATAACATAACTAACATACATAACATGACATAACATGACATGACATAACTTAACATAACATAACTAACATACATAACAAACATAACATAATATAACATAACATAACATAACATAACATAGCATGATATGACACATAACATAACCAGAAGATGTTAAAATACCTGAAATTGGTTTAATACATTCTCTTCAAAAACACATGAGCTTTAGTTTATTTTATGGGCAAGTATCAAAAGACTATTAGAGTATGACTAGCATTGTGCTGTTGATTTGATGAGCAGCAATTAGCAATTATATTTTTGTAAAATGTGCAATTATAAACAAATTGATTTAAAAGAACAGAAACATAGCCGGTAAGGTAATACATGGTGGATATGAATTCTTTTGAGATTAGTATGCTGCCTGTGTGATGTGATGTTGCCAACTCAAAAATACGACTTTTTTATTCAGCAAAGTCTGTGATTATTTTGTGTTGAAGTGTTGAAGTTGATAGCTGACTACAATGTTTTCATCCCTTGAAAATTTACCAGTGCACTAATTAGAATAACACTGAAAAGTAAATTAATTTCAGTTCTAGCCAAAAAGTTTTCAAAGCATTTAACAATGGGATAGGGTTCGCCACCTGCTTGTCGCCATGAAGATGTTATTGAATTATTGGAAACAAGCAGGTGGCAGGTCAGGTCTGTGGAGAGGCAACCTTATTCACAGTGGGAATACATATTTATTCTAGCAATAAAAATCTCAGTGAATTAATACATTCAATACAGCTCAGTTTAATATCATACTGTGTAGAGGTATATGTAGGTTGGCCTATAGATCTTTAGCGGATCAGCTATTGGTCGGAAATCTCCAGCACAGGCCGATATTTTGTTTCAACTTGCTTTATTTGACCACTTTAATGCAAATGGATAACTGCTCAAAACATGACTGCGTGACTCTTGAAGGTTTGTGGTAAAAAGGGATTGAAGGTGAGTTTGTCATCAATTAAGATTACATAATTCTGAGAAAATGACCAAACTCTGCCTTACATATCGGCAAAAAAAGCTTATCAGTCATTTCTTGCCCGGATTCTAAACATTCAGTACCGGCATTGGCCACAAAAAAACCCATAGGTCAATCTTTAATACTGTGGATCATTAAAATACGAAGAAAGTCGATGGCCACAAGTTGATGGCATAATCTCCACCAGAAAAGTTAGAAAGTTTGAATGAATGACTAAAGACAACTGACATTATTACAATTATATTACTGTATTCAAAACTATTCAAATTTGCATATACTAAATCAAGCCTCTTCTCACAAATCAAAGACTACTACAAAACTATACATGTCCGTTTATATTTCTCTATCTAAAGGAGTGAACTCTTTATCTTTGCTGTGATAAATATGAATCTGTCCTCACCTCGGCTCTGGCCTCATCAGCTCGCGCCCATTTGGAAATGAGGAATCACCTACATTAAACATGTAAGAACAAGTAGGAACTTTGTCGCCTCATCTAGACTAATTATATAGTGCTTTGTGAGGAGTCATTAGGTACATAATTAACTATCTATTAGTATGGGGAAAAATCCATTCATAATATCCATAGCAAAAGGACTTACTGCTCTTTCTTAACTCGAGCCGTATTGTTTTATAATCACTTCCCCTCATGACTAATACCACCCTTGATCAACCATCAAATAGCACTCCATTTCTGAGAGCGCCGGGGTGAGCTATGCACTATGGGAAATTACAGGGTGCCAAGTAGTGGGCTGGGCTCCAAATGAGGGACACTGCTGAAGACTGAAATCTCGGAAAGGAAAATTAGAATCAAAATCACATTCAGAACTGCTTGTGATGGAATGCTGAAAAATATTTGTTTGACTGCCTTTTTAAAATCTGTATTATCATGTTGTTTCCTCATCAAAAACACCGGAGTTGTGTTTTGTTTATTTCACACATGTTTAACACACAAACCCTGCATGTTTAGGGTTTTCTCTCAAATGGAAAACACTCTGTTCCACCTTGTGATGTTGTGATGTAATAACACAAGTGCTCCATTGTGTTTTTAAAGTCCATACACCTTCGCTAATCATTTCAGCCCTCTCTGAATAATAGGTAAAAAGTCGCTGGTAACCTGAAAACTGCAGCTCAATGACATCACAAGGTGGAACAGAGCATTTTAAGCTTTAGAGATGAAGACAGCTGAATAATGCAGGGTTACTCAAACATGTGTGAAACAAAACACAAATCCAGGTATGTTTTTGAGGAGGAAACGCATGCTTTTCTTTAACATTACCTTTTCTTTTGATACAATCATAAATAGTACATTTTGTGCCTTCTTTACCATTATTATTAATTTGTACGCCCATAAATGAAAACAAAAAAATCCTTACCTTTTTTCATTCTCATTGTGCTTTATTTTGCATGATCATAAACAATAACCTTTTGTGCCTCTGTTAACATTATTATTAGTTTGCACAACCATAAATGAAAAAAAAACCCTTACATTCTTCATTCTCATTTTGTTTATTTTGATACGATCATAAATGATAAATTTCATTATTATTAGTTTGCACGACCATAGTATGTAATTTATTTTGCTGTGTGCAATTATCTGTAAAATTCCGTGATCAATGTGTATAAGAAACCACATCATTTTTGAGTTAATGTACATTTTTTCTTCCGACTCCTTTGTGAGAAATGTGCTTTTCTGATGTTTACAATGTGCCTGTAGTATGTGTATGATTATTGTTGCTCTCTTGGCACAAACTCGAAATAAAAATGAATCAAGAAAGAGATAATAATATTCTAACATGACTTAAAGCTCACCAGAGGGACCTTTGGCCTTTTGTCTTTTGTTAATATAAATAAATACCTTAACTATACAAATGATGGTAAAACAGTTTCATAAAAAGAAGTGGTCACGTTTATAGGAGCATTTAAGTGTCTTGTTCAAGGATACAATGGCAGCATACATTGTCATAGCAAAGTTTAAACCATCAGTCTTTGGGTTTAGTATACACAAAAGCCCTAAAAACGGCTTTATCTTTATTTTTTAATGTACACTTTATCACATAGTTATACTTTAATTCAAATGGCAAAGAACTTTTAAATATCGTAATAGTATTATCCCACGAGCACAATATACAGTATATGGGCCATTTGCTGAACTTGTCTTGTACACATCTCATGAAGTCTCACATATATTGACTATTCGTCCATACATCAAACACATTGGATCACACTGGCTGTCACTGTGGGACCAAACTCCAAATCACTTCGCGGAGAGGCTGGGGTGCTAACTACTCTGCCACACTGTCATTTAATTGTGTGGCGAAAAATAAAAACAAAACAAAATAAATCAGCAATAAATTTGGGCTCCATGATCACAATGAAAACACAATCTCCCTGAAATATTCCTTGTTGGTGAACTGTTTGTAAAATTAGACTTGGTACACAGACATCAGCTGGCGTACTACATGAACAAATAAAATGTTCTCTTTTCTCATCTTTCGGCACAGTATTAAACTTGTTCAGAGTTTGCAGTGAACTCGATGGGGGATTTTTGAAGAGACTTTCTCCGTGTAACAAATGTCCCCCTGCACGCGTCGACTAGAGTCCAACTATGATCTTGGTACTGCACAATATCTCTTTAGTATTCTGGTCCATTCTGTGCCTTCACAATCTGTCCCATACTGCCTTTCAAGCATTTCCTGTGGGACTCCTGCTGTGTTGCAAGGCCTCCACTCTCTCCCTCTTTTTCTCTCCACCCCCCCTTTCTCTCTTTCTCTATCCTTTGGTATCCTTCTATCTCTCTCTCTACTGGCTCCTCTCTCCAACTCCCATTTCCCTTTCCTCTTTCTCTCTCCTTTTCTTTCTCTATCCTTCTCTCTTTTAATTTCTTTTCACCCCCCTCCCTGTCTGCTTCCCTTCCTCTTTCTATCACTTTCTCCCTTTCTCTCTCTCTACCTCTTTCTGTCTCTTTTTCTCTCTCATTCTCTCCATCTATCTCTCTGCACACACACACACACACACGTACATCTCTTGTGTGGTGGTGGTGGTGGTGGTGCTGGTGGAGGAGAGTGAGCTGTCTGCCTGCCTCTCTCTCTGCCTGGGTTGTATTCTTGGTGCCAGTCCAAAAATGTGTCACTCGGGACACGCATGGCCGGCTGGAGGCTGGGATGCTGCCGCTAATGGGCCCCGCAGCCGTCGGCGCCACCTGGGGATGGGAGAGGGGATGGATGGATGGGGGAGGACGGGGGAGAGAGGGAGGGACAGAGAGAGAGAGGGAAGAGGAGGAGAGAGAGACGATGCACAATGTGTTGGGAACAAACAGAAAGAGCTAGAATGTTCTATCGATCTGTTTATAGCTATTTCCGTATCATCTGGTCTCATCAGAACACACACGTCGTTCTTTATTCTGTCTAACCTGCTCAAGTATCAGGTCTGTAGTCATTTATGACAATGGCTATGTTTACAGACGCACAGAAATCAGATTATTATCAGATTTCTGGAGTTGCCATTACTAAAATGACATGTGAACCACCAAATATGATTAGTATTCTGTATTTCTTTCTGATCATGGACCCTCAAATTACTCAAGATTTTGCGTGTTTTGTGTGTAATGTCTGAGCTGCAGTCAGTTTTAAAATATTGGTATATTGCTGGTCAAGTTGCAAGACCGCTATACTTAAAACCCAAAATAAAAATAAAGTGTTAAGATACAATTTGGTCCATTCTTCATTAGTCCTCAGGTACATACAGGTACTTCACTTTTCAGGTACATGAATGAATAATGCTCTATAAATAAGGCTCTGTAAAGCGTCTTTGTGACATATGTCTGTGAAAAGCGCTATATTAAGAAAAGAAAGAAGGAAAGATTGAGTGTCTTGCTCAAGGACACAGTAACACATCTGGTTTCGAGAATCCACCCACCAATTTATGGCACAAAACAGCTTTGAAAAAATACAAGTTTAATATTACAAGATGTTTTGAGGCAACATTGGCCCGTAAATTGTCTCGTTACACCGGTTTATAGGCCAAAATGGGATATCGACTGAAAAAAATACCTCAGAATCCATGAAAAAATGTAAATATCAGTGTTGATATTTGATAGCAGTATCAAATCGGTTCATCCCTATATGCTAATAAATAAACTATTCCTTGGTGTAATAAATATTTGATCATTTAATCATTAAAAAGCTATCAATCTTTCATCTTTTATCATTTCATCACATTGTAAATACTGTAAATCAATAATGTCTATAACCGATAAGCTGGTACGGGCCTTTAGCTCCCTCATTATGCTTTTGTATTACTAATGTCGATATCTTACAAGCTATCAGTTACATATGCTTCCATCTCGCTCGTCATTTACCCATGAAATGAATCCCTTTATTGTTCAGTAAACTGTAAAAACCGCCTCAGCTCCTACACTTTCCAATCAACCACCATAAAACACCAACTTCCCCAAATCTATTACACACATAAACCTATAGCTCCTTCCCAATATGCTCCTTTTGAACTTGTGGAATTAATGTATTTAGAATGAAAAGTCAACATTTTCCCCTGCCATGAAAGGCACGCTGTAAAAAATGGCGGAGGCATAAACAGGCAGGGCAGGTGTTGACGATGCAAATGAAACGGATGACAGATGGTGGGCCTCGCGATTGCTCACTGTGTAGATAATAGATGGAGGTAATCAAATTCCACTGAGGCTCTGGGACTTTCTTCACAACTTTCACATCAAACGCCCTGTGCCCCCCTCCCCTGCACCTTCAGTCTGACATGCAAGGAATTGACAAGATTTGAGATTTTCGTTTATGAGGTTGGGTAGAAAGAAAGACATGCTTGTGTAATGTTTTGGCTGATTTATTTTTGTTTTTGTTTCGCAGTATGGATATCTATAATGAAAAGCGTCTGGAGGGTGTGTTCGGTTTGGGTCACTCCAGTTAAGTTGTGTTTCCGTGATCGGGATAAGACAACGATAGATTTGTACACTTTACACGCGCACGTACACACATTTGTATTTTATTTTTTTATATAGCGCTTTTCCAGCTTCAAGGCACTCAAAGTGCTTTACATCATTCACACACACATTCATGCACCAGTGTGCACAGACACTCGGGGTGAGGTGGGTTAAGTGTCTTGCCCGAGGACACAATGTCAGCATTCGTCTGTGGGATATTGAATCACGCCGCCACCACTCTACCAGTCCAGTTATGTTCATGTCGAGAGTGGGATTCGAACCGCCAACCTTCGGATCAGTGGACAAAAATGCAGATTGTATGATCCATAAGCTTTAATATGGACAGGGCATTAAAGGGGAACTCTGGCACGTTTGAAGCTAAAGTCCATTGCTAGAGGTGGTCGAATACTGTTAGAAGCCAAAAAACGGCACGGATCAGTGTTTTCTAGGATCTCGCTGTGGGAGTGAGTCTGTCAAGGCAACAAATTAGCGTAGTGAATTGAGCAAGTTCTTAGCTTCCACGTAAAACACCTATTTGCTTTACACTGAAGAGCTTAACGCCACTTTCTAACTCATATTATAACATAGCCACGAGGCTAACAAACAAAACGCTATGTTAGCTCACTCATTACTGGTCTGGAAACATTATAAAATAACTTTATAAGCAGCCCTTTAATAGGATGGAATGGGAGGGTAAAGAGCAGAGAGAGACATTCAGCTACTTATCAGAGCCAGGGTTACAAACATTTTTTTTTTTTATGATGGGTTCCAGGACAGGGCTCTGCTTTGAGACACTGACTTCACCCAATATAATTCATTTTTTGTTAATAAATAAAATCTAAAATGTATGTGAGTGATGTGTAGTGGTTGGTTTGAGGATACTTTGGTTTGTTGGCAGGAGAGTATTGCCGTGATACCTATATTATTATAAACTCAATTTCTAAGGGAAATCTCACTCAATCCTAATTTCAATACCACAATGATATTTTTTACACTATATTTTCCATCTCGTAGTTTCTAATTTGTGGTTTTATAGTATAGCTATTTTAGATCAAGATTCTTAAACCGTCAAGGAAAGGTCCAATTTTGCTCAGATTATGTGATTGTTTCAGCTCTAATTTGGTTTAAATAATAGTTTGAATAATGATAGTATCTAAATATTCTTCAAAGTTCGCTTCAAATTTCCCTTACAGTAGATTATATTTTGATAACTTTACAGGACACACACACACGCACTAACAACTTTCATATTCATTCACTAGGGGGCGCAATACAGTCAAGACACCAATTCATACTTCTCCATGGAGGCAAAAACAGACTGGTACACTTGAACTTTTTTTTAATTTGTATGACCCATATAAGATTTAAAGGTGCACTGTGTAACTTTTTGGTTGGGGGCTTCTTGTTGCTATGGATATGCCATTGCTCTGCGTGGAATGTTTCACAATATGACAGTAAACAGATGTACCTTACATTTATTCAATTACATTTTACTGTTCAAAAATGCCTAAAAAATAAACAAATGGATTCTGACTGTGAGTGTGGTCGCCTCTCCACAGATCTGACCTGTAACTTGGAGATAGGAATTGGTTTAATGCTGTACTATGAAACATTCCAGACAAAGCAGCAATTTTTTTGGAGAAAAGCATTTGACGGACCCTCCAAAAGTTCTACAATGCATCTTTAATGGACCAGGTATTAACAGCATGGGTTGGAGGGGTAAAGAGTGGGGAGAGACATTCAGCTAATTCTCACAATCATGTAAAATAGTAGTACTAGTAATTTGTAGTAGCTCTAACCACTCCGCCAAATTGGCACAGAGCCACACACAAACAGAAACTTTATTTAATTTTATGAAGTTCTGTTGCCACACACTTCTGTAACATTTTACATCTTCCTGAGGGCGGCGTTTTATCCCATGTCTGTTTTATCTTGTCTGGTACAACAGCTGAGCGTGTTTTTGAGCATCTGAGGGTAAGCTGTGAATCATAAGCACCCATTTGAACAATAACGTGATAGAAGAACCAAACAATAAAAGCATCAAGAAGGAAAGGCAAAGCTGCAGGCTACACTCAGCTCTCTCCAACCAATCCACACACACCTTTTATGTCCTTCCCTGGCTTTAACTCACTCCAAATCGTAAAGCTTTCATAGATTTACTCACTTTAGTTGTTTAGCTGTGTCTTGTGTTGACTGCGGGCTCCCAGGCTGTTCTCTCCTCTACATAGACCCATCATTGCATTGACAGGCATTTGATGTTTCACAGGCCGTGGCTATGAAGGTCAGTGTAATGGTCCGTTTGTGTTTGGTATTCGTCGTGCTTGAGTGGAAGCTTCAAAACAAAGAGGGTCAGACATCGCAGTAAATGAGGATTTTTATGAGTAAAACATGTCATTAAATACGCAAATAAGACTCTCGATAGGCATGTAATGTGTTCCTGATCACAAACTATTTATCTTCAGTGGAGACAGCAACACGGGAATTGAAAATGTCACTTTATTTTACTATGAAATACACCCCCCATATATTTATGTAATATGTGGAGGACAACTACAGTTGAATACAACCACTGATGATGAGAGAGATTTAGGACTTTGGAGACTTGACTTAGTTCAGAACCATAAGGTCAAAGGCCTCTCTAACTTTCAATTTATTAAAGGACTGCTATGTAACTTTTCCTTTCTTACCTGCTTGTCACCATGGAGATGTTATTGCTTTTCCTTGTCTACTCCACAACATTAAAATGACTATCTTTCATTTTACAGGTGTTTCTATGCTAAAGAACACACTGAAAGCATGCATCTTTACTGTAAAGAGGATCACCTCTCCACAGATCTGACCTGTAACTGTCACCTGCTTGTTTCAATGGAGATAAAAGTCTAATACTATGGAAAATTCCATGAAAATCATGCCATCACGAGTGTGTGGTCTTCCCCCTACTCAAGAGTAACAGTTTCTCCATTACTTAAGTAGCAATCACTGCATAACTTTTGATGTATAATTTGAAGTGAATGTATTTGGAAGGACAAAACATTAAATAATACACAAAATCTGGTATTAAAATAAATGAAACAAAAGTAAATCATATGTAAAGGGGCGCTGCAAGGAGCTGCAAGGAACGCACATGTTCACATCATTTCATATTGTCAACATAAAGCTTTCGTCACTTGTAGACTTATTCATAGTGGGATTGTTCTACTCAAAAAGTCAAAGTAATTGATGACTACCCACCTCTGTCCAAAGTTGACAATAAAAAATAAATTTAAAACTAAAAAGAAAAATGCATTTTTTTAGGCCTTCACATTAATTTACATTTAACTGAAAGAGTCTATTTATTAAAAATATTCAGTTATTGCTCAAACATAGTCTCTGAGCAAAGACAATATTCACACTGCAGGACGGAGAACAGCGTCTCAGATTTGGCCGTGGTGTTACCAGACAAGAGCCGGGTGGCGCTGAGACAAACCAGACTGAAAGTGCCATAATTCTGCAAAAGCATTTTCCTGTCACCACACTCAGAGCGCTGCATATTACCACAATCGTGCTTCACACTTGTATCTCTGCTCACAGCTTTGAGTGTCACACATATGTCTGCAGACGAGCGTAGGAGAGCGGGCTTCGGCAGGCAAGTACTTGCTACCATCACAAGTTTTACACGTGTAAGGTGGTGCTGTTTTTTCCCTATGTTTTTAAGGGAATATAAGTGCTAATTGCTCTTGAGAAATCTCGGGACACTGAGCCATATTGGTAATGTTAAAGGTGCAAATGTAATAGCTTATTTTTATTGGCGAGGTATTGCTAAGAGTTTCCTCACAGGGGAAGGAACTCGCCGGGAAGTATAGTTGGAAGGAACTTTTAATTATAAGGGCATGTTTTGTATAGTATATGTATATTGTTGGAAATGTAGTTACAACAATATATATTGATTTTTTTTTTTTCTCAATGAGAGTGGTAAAAGCTGAGCTATTCAAAACGTGAGCAAGTCCAGAGCTGGAACTGTCCAGGGTACTATATTCCCCATCAGGAGAGATTCAAGGTTGAAACAGGGTTGATGAAAAATTTGGCATTTAGCAATTCAAAACTAAATATTATGCTTATCCTATGAATGATATAATGTGTTACCATCAAATAAAATTCATGAATAGCAGTGGTAGTTGTGGTATTACTGTTTAACTTTTCAGCCAAAAAATGTAATCAAATAAAAGCTTTTGTTTTTCATTTTGCATGTTTTACTGCACTGAAAAACATAGGAAAACATGTCTCCTTAGTGTGACTGGGCTTGCATCTCCACAAACCTGACTCATTTGGTCTTGAAGAGGGCCACTTTCTGCTTGTCTCCATGATTCCTTTGGCTATAATATTCCATAAAACATATCCATGGTTTTAACTCTATTTATTTAAGAATCATATAGGTAATGTGCCACAGTGTTTCTTTATGAGTAACAATGACATTTACTGAAGAGAAAATGAACAGTGGCAACCAAAGTATTGTTGTACAGTACAAATTTGTAGTACTTCTTTCACCTCTGAGGCAGTAATAGAGTTTGATGCTGGCGACACTGTTGAACAAACCCATTATGACAACGAGATACATATTGTTTTGGAAATCCACATTTTCCCGCCGCTCCCTTCCCATTCGGATCACACCGCCAAAGTGTATGTAATTACTTTTCCCCCACTCATTTGGATAATCTCTCCCACAGTTACCTTAGCCTCTGCGAAATTCCCAATTAACTACAAATATCCCTTTTGAAAAACGCAAAACAACGGCGCCACGTGAAATTTCTTAATGAATTCCTTTGTTTCAGACTGGCACAGATGAGGCATTAGTTAGTTAGGCAAAACCCCGCGCAGCCATGGCGGTGCCCGTTTACGGCTGATGGGGCTGTGTGTCCTCGGGCTGGGCTTGCCAAGCTGCCAGTCTGCGCCGTCACACCTTGGTGCCTTTAAAGATTGCCCTGCAGAGATTGGGAGGGGGGCAGGAGGAGGAGGTAGCGGGGGTAGTTTGGTTGGGTTGGTGGGGGGCAGTTGAGGGGTAAAGCATGCACGGGGCCCTCGCGTTTTTTAACAACTCACAGTCTGGCAACCCGGGGAGCTTTACGACGGAGGAGCGGTGCCAAGAACTGCCCACCGGAGAGAGGGAGGGGGAGCAAGGGGGGGTAGGGTGGAGATTTTGAGTCTGATTTACACATGCATACACAAGTCGGGCCCCTGTTACACGCTGCATGACTATGTGTTCAAATGTCCCCTTATCGTGTATCAGTGTGTGGAGCAAATACTGTGTCAAATATATTCGTCAAAATGTCCCCCTTCAAGGCTGTGGTGCGTTTTGTCATGTTGCGCTGTAGCAGTAATTAAATTAGAGATGGTTATGAGTTAGCACTTAGCACAGGCAAATACACAGATACTCAAAAGTACGTTTTTCCACTTAAACATCTCAATATAAAATTAAAAAATGGAAAGAGTTACATAATATATTGTGTAGGTTTTCAATTATTGAGTAAATAAACGTATAAGCAGTTGCACAAGGCATTACAATAAAAATGCAAAGAGGATATCAAATATTTTCAACAATTTAAGCCATTTCAAATACTGTTTATGCACTTTTAAGCTACACACTGCAAAAAACAAAATCTAGTCAAGCTAAAATATCTTGGATTAAGACATTTTTTACCATGATTTGAGTAAATTTCACTTGACAATTAAAATTATAGAGACTTTTGTACTTGAAAATACATCTTGCTACACTTAAAATAAGAAAAACAACCATTTTTTTGCACTTAAAATAAGAAATAAAATCAAATGATGCTTGATTTTACACTTATTACATTGGCAGATAATTTTACTTGTCAAGATGAATCTACTGAAGTAAAGTAAAATGTTCTTAATTTAAGTAATTTTTAATATAGTTTTTTTCCAGTGCAACTATCATCTTACCTTAACATGAGAAGACATGGGTGAAGAGTCTTGCTCAGTGACACAAACTGCATGCACTGGTTCATAGTGGGAGTAAAAGCATTAACTTGAATAGAATGGTACTCGTTTAACCTGTCTACAGGACTGATGCTGAGACGTTACAGGTGAAATGTCTTGCCCATGGACCTTCAGTCATCTCAAAAATGCAACACATTGAAAACTACTGCCATGAAATGTAGTGTTCACAAATTTGACCTTATCCATGTTTGAAGCTAATACCAAATATGTTGCTCAGATGTGATGTTGCGTTGAAGTGCACTATAAGACCACATACATGGTCCATCCCCCTGTATTGGAGTAATCCGCACAAATGGCAGTGGATGGCAGAATGTAAATGAGCTGGTTATTACACAGCAACGTTCATCAAACCAGGCTGGAAAGACTTCAATGGCCCTGATGAATATGCATGCAAATTTGTTAATTAAGTTAATTATTCTGCTGAAAATTCATTTGTCTTCCCAAGGACATTTCAGCGATGATTTTAACATGTTTCCACCATTAGTCATGCACCGCACCACCGAAAATCACTTCTGGTTCACCTTTTGGAGTGGGATGGAGGGGGCGCAGGACGGTGTAGGTGGAGAGGTGAGAGGTGTGGGTAAGAGGGTGATGTTTTTCGGGTGAGGGGTGGAGGGGTGGAGGCAGACAGCTGGTGGGGCCCGCGGATACAGAGGGACAAGCCAGGAACACAGAGACTGGGGCTGTGAGAGCAGAGAGCACCAGCCATGTCTGAAGTCCAGGTCTGGTTGGCCCCAAACAAGACCGAAATATTTTTACTCACATTTAGGTCACGGATACAAGTGGAAGGCTGTTTTATAGGTGGTATTGACTTTATGATTACTGTTCTGAACTTTATTAATGCCTAAGGAAATGCAGGCCATATTTTAACCCATATTTTTATAGTTTTTTTTTGTTTTGTTTTTTTACATTAAAGGTGCATGGAGATGGTAGTGCTTTGCCTGGAATTCTTCACGATATGGCATTAACATTAAACTTCATAATCCCATAGAGACTTGCAGGTGACTTCACCAGGTCAGATCTGTGGAGAGGAGACATCACTCGCAGTAGCAGACCAGCAGCCTGCCTACATATGTGATATTCTTATTCATTTAGACTTTTACATGCAATGTTATCAACCTTGTGTGATACAGCATACGCCATAAGATCCTCAAACTGCCCTCTCATTAAAGGTGCACTATGTATCTTCGACCTGTTTATCTCAGCTTTGCCTAGAATTTTACAGAATGTGGCATTAAACTTTACTTGGATTTATTTTGTTATAGATTTTTATTGTTCAAATTAAACATGTGTTCTCACTGTGAGTGGTTTCCTCACAGATCTGACTTGTAAATTGGTAGTAGAGTCATGCTATAATGTGGATGAAATATTCAAGACAACGCAATAACATTTCCATATAAGAAAGTGATGGAGCCTCCACCAGAAAAGTGACATGTGCACCTTTGATTAACACTAAATAACACAAAAACAATGCTTTTTTTCATTTTGATCTAAGAAAATGTTAATAAATGCATTAAAATACTAGGCCTGTGCTCCTCATGTTTTCCTCAGTATCTCCTTTTTCAGTGAATTTATGAGAAAAAATAAAGCAGCACACTATTGAAAGTGGTGGTGCTTAAAAGAATAAATCTTCCACACATTTATGGGGTATGCAAACCACTGGCAAGCGCTACCAGACATAGGTCCTGACCCACTGCCCATTCACTCCCTTACTGAACACAGGCAGCCTATAGTAGTTTCCTTTATAGTTTACTTTTTCACAAGCATCTGACAGCTTCTATTTTCAGCATTTGCTTCCCTCTCGTCTTCCTGATGTATAAACATAAATTATTTCTCCAAAAATCAGCACAACACCTGAAAATTAACAACATGAAATAAAAAATAGGAGATGTACAGATGAAGTTATCAAACAGGCAGATGGGAGCAGTTATAGACACATGCGGCCGCTCAGTTTCAAACATCAAATGGACAGAGAGAGACGCACTGGCTCTGGTCTGACGATCCAGATGTGTGAGCGCTTAATTAAGTCTCCATAGCAGTTAATCACCACAGCGACAGCAGGGATAAGTATGAGAGGGAAGACTTAAACTATAATATACAGGTATCCAACTGCATGGATTTGGAGGGCATTAGTAAAGGAACAAGCTGTCAAAAAGTTTCTAACAAAGAGAGATATTAATTAGTTCATTACTTCATGTTTTAATAAGGCAGGTGCTATTTGTTGTTTTGTTCGGATTAAATAGGAGATGTTGAAGAAGTAGGCTATTTTAAATTGTTCAAATGCAATGTTCCCTCTAGTGGAGAAATGCGGTTCTACAGATGTAAGCACCTGTCAGCGGTTCAGTGGCTTTATTCATATTTTAAGGTCAATTAACAAAACAAAGTTGGTTGAAAGTTAGCGAGAATCAGACTGACATCAGGGTCTTGAATGTTTTAGTGTGACTACTTATTAGTGGCGGTGGGACCAAATTGTAAATTGTGTGATCGTTTTTGAGCAACAGCAATACTAAAAGGTGCACTTAACTTTTCTTGTGGAGGGTCCTCAACCTGCTTTTGCCTGGAATGTTTCACAGTATGGCATTTGAGTTCCTAATGTCAGCAGGCTGAGTTACAGGTCAGATCTGTGGAGAGACCTGAGCCCTGTCACCACTTACAGTTAGAATACATGTTTTTCAAGGTGAGTGAATAAGTACAAGCTGGATGCATTCCATGCTCATATTGTGGAACATAGCAAAAATAATATCACCATGGAAACAAGCAAGAGGACCAGAAAAGTAACATTAAAAAAAAAAAAAAATCATTTCATTGCATTTATATAGCACCTTTCAAGACAAAGCACTTTACGGTTCATTGTTCATTTACTCCACACAGTTGGGGGCAAACTACTGTTGAAGCCACAGCTGCCCTGGGGCAGACTGATGGACGCGAGGCTGCCAATCTGCGCCATTGGCCCCCCTGACCTCCACCATCACTCACGCACACTCCACTTTTATACTAGGTAATGTACATGAAGTGTCTTGTCACGATGACAGTTTTTGAGACTGGCGCCTCACTGCGGCACCTGGGGGTCCCAGTGGTCTCCCGTCCAAGTACTAACCAGGCCTGGCCTTGCTTAGCTTCTGAGATCTGACGGGATCAGGCTTTGGCAAGGAGGAATGGTCACAAATACCTAGTGGAATACATAGTGCACTTTTATATTTGTCATAAATATTCTTCATTCAACTAATTCAGATGCCTCATATAACCTTAACTGTATTTTTTACTTTTTGGACAAACTTTTTACTTTTGCCATGAAATCCCTCTGGCATTCTGATCATCTTAAGAACGGTGGTACATGTTTACGCTCATATACGCTGCACAGTGGACCCGATCCCTTCTTTTGATACATTTGATTCCCATGACGAATAAGATTAAGATTAGCCGCTTTACCATAATGTCATACATGCCAGCGTGAGTTACAAAGGGATTAAGTCTTCTATATTTGCTCATGAAAACAGTTGTTTGTAATGATAAGGCTGACACACTCAATCGATTTGCACGCGCCCTCCCTGACAGTACAGATTAACTAGCAATAAGCCTTTATTAGCAGTCAAATACACACATTTACACATTTGCAAGCTATCAATTAATTTCACATATGGTAGCAGTAATTATGGTTATAGATAAGGGGGATTAAGCATGTAGAAAAGCAGGGATAGAGTGGTCTTGCCCCGAAGAGAGGAGGAGCAGAGAGAGGAGGCATGGGGCTTGGGAGGGCCACTAGCTTGCTGCATAAACAACAGCTGTGTAGCTCGTGGCTAAAAACAGGATTGAACAACAACATCATTTGCTAAGAAAATGATCCGGGGAAGAAAAGATAGACGTGAAGATAAGAGATGAGAGGCTCGAAATGATCATCTGTGCAGGGCTTCATTTTTTATTTGTCTTTTGCCTTTATTTCACTGCTGTATTATTAATTTGCACTCTTAATGCACTTTTAATGCAAAGCTACATGGCAACATCAAAACAGGGATGCATTTTGTATTTGCCAGCATTTTTGTTGCTGGAAATATTTTATTGATATATTCTTATGGCAATGCTGTGATGAAATTATATAGTCAATTATATATAGGTCTATGGATGACATAGTAGAAAATATCCTTTTTGAAACCAGTGTTTGTTATTTGTTGTTGTTTGTTGTTAAAAGCACTTTGTGTAACTTTTCTGGCAAGGTGTTATTGCTTCATCTGGAATATTTCAAAGTATGGTATTAAACCTTTCTATCATCGTGGAGACTAAACTAAACCAAGTTACAGGTCAGATCTGTGGAGACGCAACCCCGCTCACAGTCAGAATACCTGTTTTTATTAAGTATTTTTGAGCAATAAAATCAATTGTAATTGAATAAATGTAAGATAGAGCTTTTTAATGTCATAATATGGAACATTCTAGGCAGAGCACTGACATACGCGTAGAAAAAAGGTTACGTAGTGCACCTTTAAATGTCGATGAAGTTTCTATAGCAAAATGAGCAATGTTGAAAAACTAACGAGTCCATGGGCGAATGCTTAACTCAGTGTGTGACGTTCCTTATAGTATGAGGTTAGCTTTTACATCTTACAAGGAAGTGAAATTAACGGTGAAACTGAGAGTTATACAGTGTTAATGTGGTTTGGTCACATATTTCTGTGGTTATGTCAGTGCTAAGATTGCTGTCACTATAAATGTTTCCTCCCACTCTTTGCCCCTATTACGCTCTGTTTACTGTTCTGTTCTGCTTTTAAAACTTTACTGAGACTCAACAATGTAATAATAATATAATAATAATACATAACACTTGTATAGCGCTTTTTAAGATACTCAAAGACGATTTACACGGAGAAGAATCGAAAGTATTTATTGTCTAAGTTTGAAATCTGTTAACATGTTGACCTCAAGTTATGTAATGGGCATTTTGCAAGTTTAAAGGTGCATTGTGTAAACAGGTCACCTGCTTCTCTCTTATTGAGATATTGTCTGGAATGTTCCATAGTTTGGCATTACACTTATTTAAGTCTACAAAGATATCAGGTGATACTACAGGGCCAAGTTACATGTTAGATCTGTGGAGAGGTGAGCCTACTTACAGTAAGAATTCAAGTTTTTAGGTCTATAAAAAGCATGTTATTGATTAAACATAAGATGGATATGTTTAATGCCATACAGGGACATTCCAGACAAAACATTTCCATGGAGACAAGCAGCTGGAAAAGTTACACAGTGCACCTTTAAAATTATTTTTAACTTCACCGTACCTGCTCTCCTCAACACTTGTGTGAAAATGCGTTTTGTGTTCTCCATTGAGGGGCTGTGCGACTGCTCTGCCCTTGACTTGTATCCATCCAGCGAAGCGTGTTGGATGCTTTAGTTAATTAAGCCTAATCTACCCCCAGAGACATATCTGAGAGCTGTTACAGTGCGTTGTCCCACCCGCTCCTCTTCAGGTCCCCCATAGAGGCCCCACACACCCAGTGGCCCTCACACTCACACGGGACACTTTATGCATGTTTAAAGATTTATAGTACAACATACAACTGATGGTGAGATCATAAATTAGCATGTCTATGTCCTGTCTATCTCCTCCAGTGTTGAGATAGCTTTTACTGGCGTATTGGGGAGTGTAAATTATGTTTTGATAGCTTTTATCTGGCTGTAAAAGTGACAAAAGCAACCACCAAGACCTCCTCCTCTTTCTGTAAAACAATGTATATTAATCATTTTAACAATACATTTTAATTACTGTAGTAGTATGAATCTCTACATACAAATTTTACTTTAATTTCTTAATTATACACGGATTGAACAATATATGAAACAATATTACAACAAAATGAACATGATATCAGTTTTACATCACATCTCACTACAAAAAAACATAACAAAAACATTTCTGAAGACAAAATACAAAGAATCTGATTATTACATAAGATGTGTTTGTTCTAATGACTTAATTTTGAAAAATGATTTTAAAACCAACATTAAACAGTCTGTACCTGATTTTTTTCCATGTATTTAGCAAAATGTTGCTTACACCAGTACAGATATTGGTCAAAAGGTAAAAACAAAAACAAAAACAAAAAAACTGTCTGCATCTAGTTCTATAGCTTTGTTGTTAGCTTTACCCCAATGGCAAAACTCTGCTCTGGTCTCTGAAAGTTGCAAAAAGAAGTGGACCTCTGCAAACTGAAAGGAACTAGTTCTGTTTTTCATATTTTTAAGACAGTAAAAAGCAGGTACAGACCCTTTAAGTAGAGAGTTGTACTGAATCCAGATATAATCCAGCTATTGTCTATTAACAAAAGCTGAGATCATCACATCAAGCCAAAATTAATCAGAATTTATGTCAAAAGTTAAAGGTGCATTGTGTAAATTTTCTGGTGGAGGGTCCATCAGTTGCATATTGCTTCATGTGGAATGTTTCACAGTATGACATTAAGCCTTTCCATCATCATGGAGACCAAACCAGACCAAGTTATAGGTCAGATCTGTGGAGAAGCAACCCCGCTCACACTCAGAATGCCTGTTTTTCTAGCTATTTTTGAGCTATAAAACCACCTGCAATTTAATAAATGTTTAATAAAAAGTAGAGCTGTTTAATGTGCATCCATAAAAACAAGCAAGTGACAGACCCTCCAACCAAAAAGTTACATAATGCACCTTTAATAGAGACAATCTTGATTCTCAAAAATGTTGCATTGATTTAGCACATTTATATTTCAAAAATTTAATGTTGTTTTCAACTTCAGTATGTATAGCCAACAATCTTTTTACAGTGACATCTCTTCTCCGCTGGTGACAGAGGTGATAGTCATTCTGCTCTGCCTGCTGCGGACACTGCTGCTGTTTTGTTTTGAGCTGTTATGTCCCGCAGCTTTTACTAATCTTATCAAATGGTTCTTAAACTTGACCCCCACAAACACATAAAACACAGGGTTGAGGCAGCAATGGGAGAAAGCACCAAGTCTGCAAATATTCAAAGCGTATTCAAGTGTGTTGTGTGTTTGGCAGTCACCATTGTGAACAAGGGCACTTGACTTTAGGAAGATTACCACATTGTACGGTGCCCAGCCTAGAAAAAACACAATCATGAGGGTAAAAATGACTTTAAGGGTTTTTCTTTTTCTGCATTGTCCAGTTGGGCGCAGTAATCTCCAAATGATTTGCACGTAGCAGAAAATAAAGACCAGAGATGTCAAAATGAAGAGGACAATTTGTTGGTAGATTCCCCAAAATCTTATGTGAGAATTTGCGATATACCCACAAAACCCATCATTATTTACCTCTGTGTACATAAAATATGGAATGGCAACAACAATACTGACAAGCCAGATAAAAATAGGCGCTAAAATGCAGTACAAGCCTTTAGTTGATACAATATCAGAGAGAGGACTGACCACTGCAATGTAGCGATGGATGGTCATAATGATCAGGAGAAAACCACTGCTGTAAAAACCAATGTAGAAGACAAAGTTGACAGATTTACATGCAACTTCTCCGAGGGTCCAGGTGCCAATCATGTGGTAGTGAATCCAGAATGGAAGACCAGCCGTGAAGATCAGGTCAGAGATGGCCAGGTTGAGAATAAAAGCGTTGGTGATGGACTTGATGTTTTCATATTTGACCAGGATCACAATGACCAGAGAGTTGCCAAAGAGACTCAGGATGACCACGAGAGAGAAAAACACAGGGTTGAAGATTTGACCAAATTTTACGGGGTTAGAAATGTTACAAAGTTCGTCGTCATAATTGTATTCATAGTAGTCCTCGGGAAAAGACGTAGATGTATTCATTTTCTATGTAAACAGAAACAAAGAGATCAATATACTGAAAGTGATATGATATGCAACTTTTCCATTAGAGTTTTACTCTACAATCTAAATACACTTTGCAGCTAGGCCTAATTACAATACCAGATACTTTATACAGAATAACTCTCCTTGCATATAGATTCTTAAAAACATTGAAATACTTACATTTGTGGCACGACAGACAAACTCAGACAAATGACAAACTTAGTACTGCACCACAGACTTCAACTTTCTAAAGTACAGTAGTTACAGTAGTAGTATTTACAGGAAAGTGAACAGAGAACACACCCATTTTCACATCATAATTTTAACTTGATACTAATAATAATAATAAAATGGACACTTTCTATTAAACCATCTTTCTTTTGTTGTTGGCTTGATAAAACACATTTAAACTAATAGGCCAACTTGTAATTAGTTTATTCTAAGGACTTACCATAGATAGGCCTAGTTCTTATAAGTACAGTGTATTATAATCTCATATACTATCAGTGTAATATCAGTGGTCGAAATTAGTTTCTTCCGCAGGGTGGCTAGGTGCTCCCTTAGAGATAGAATGAGGAGCTCAGTCACACAGCTTGGAGTAGAGCTGCTGCTCCTCCATGTCGAGAAGAGCCAGCTGAGGGGGCTCAGGCATCTGCTCCTGATGCCTCCTGGACGCCTCCCTCGGGAGGTGTTCTGAGCATGTCCCACCAGAAGGAAGCCCCAGGGAAGACCCAGGACACGCTGGAAGGACTATGTCTCACAGCTGGCCTGGGAACGCCTCAGGGGTCCCCCTGGAAGAGTTGGAGGAAGTGCCTGGGGTGAAGGAAGTCTGGGAGCCCCTACTTAGACTGCTGCCCCTGCCACCCGGCCATGGATAAGCGGAAGAAAATGGATGGATAATATCTGTGTAATCCAGGTCATCCAGGAAAGATCCATAGCAAAAGGAACATTTTATTCTGAACAAACATTTTTTTCATTCAAAATAAATAAAATAAATAAATAAAATAAAACAGAACTGAATTTTTCTTTTGTTATGTCTCATTTAATAGAAGTAAAAACATTCCGATGTTGAAATAAATCTTTATATTGCTCCAAAAATAATCCCTATAGCCATTTACACATTTAAAGTTTATCATGTACAAACATAATTACTAGATAGATAGCCTTTACTTCTTGGATGTGTTGTCAAATTAGTTCCCCATTGTTAACTTTTCATATCATAATTTCAACCTTATGCCATGTAAAAACAAAACAAAACAAAAACTTCTCTACTTTCTTTTGTTGTTGGTTTATTCTAGGATAGTTATTAGACATCTTTTATATGTAGGCTACTGCCTATGTTTTTTACACTACCGAGCCTCATCTAATAAAACTAAAAATGTGAAGATGCTGAAATTATTACTATTACATTTGAATCTAATATTAATATTGTTCCAAAAAATATCTATACTCATTTACAGTTAATTGTGTAAATTATTATTGAATATGCCATGTAAGTATTTTGCTTATTTGTTTATTTAAGGATCCCCATTAGTCTCTGCAATTGCACAAACTATTCTTCCTGGGGTCCACTCTCATCATAAAATTACACAAAAACACACTGACCATACATTAACACTAAAATATGTAACAACAGCTTCTATCATGAGGGGAAGAAGCAGAAAACACATACATCACTTCATCACAGTTTGGTTACCATTGATTTTTCGGAATGTTTTTTTTAAAGGCACTGGAGATAAGGCTCGCACCATTAATATCATCTTTTAAATCATTTCTTAAAACCCATTTTTATTGGTTGGCCTTCCTTTAACTGGTTTTAGTTCTTTTGATTCCCTACTTCTTTTTATTCTATGTCTTCTATTAATTAATTAATTTATGTCTAATTAGTAATTATTTATTATGTGCTATATTTTTAGTTTTGTATTGTTCATTTTATAGCATTTTATAAACCTTGTTTTAAAAGTGCTTTATAACTAAAGATGTATTATTATTATTATTATTATTATTATTATTATTATTATTATTATTATTATTATTATTATTATTATTATTATTATTATTATTATTATTATTATTATTATTATTATCATTATTAATTGCTCTGTATATAAAAGTTTTTTTCAGTGCATTAGTTCTTGGTTTAGACAATGTAAAGCTAACAAATTATGGGCTATAATGTGAAAAAATAATACAATATAAGACACAAATAGATACCGCTTAATTACTGCATGTGTTTTCTCCCAATTTCCCCATTAATAAGTTTGTTTTTAGTGCACACATAACACGCTTCTCCGTTTGTTTATTTACTCTTTGTCTTTCAACCAAACCTGGCTCGCGATTGGCTGACAGAGCTATCCATCACCCGCAGCTCCCGCCCCCTCAGACAGCATGCCCCTCCTGCTGTAGCACCGTGAAGCTTTACTACATCTCGGAATATTTTGCATAACAAGTACGTGTTCTGTCTGATTCTTATTTCCTTTAAAATATTCATGTTTGGAAGCTTTTCCTGTCAATAATATGTTGGTCAAATATCTGGAAAATGCACGTTTGGAAACAGGTGCATGTAGATGTAGCTGCTGTGGGCTGGCTGCTGCTGCTGCTGGTTTGCTGTTGCTAGTTTGGTACAGCGATGATCAGGATGCTATTTGGTGGCTTTAAACGTGCTTTTATGAAGTATTCTTATATAATATACTCTATAATAGTAAAACACGTTGGCTCAAATACATCGACGTGTATCAGAGCGACTGACACTTGTTTTTCCTTTTCATTTCCACCTAATACTGATGTCACTGTATAAATAGCTAACTTTACTTAGCTCCCATGGTCTTACAGTGATTCATTTTAATCGGAAACCACCCCTTAATGCGTTAGCTAATTAAACATTAATTAAACATTGCACAGACAGGGATGAAATAGTTCCCATTTTTACAAAGACTATTAAACTGATGAATAGTAGTACATTTTGGGCTGTTTTTATTCTAACTTGCCTATATAATATTACTGTAGGCATAGCGGTTCTATAACTTATTTTTAATTGTCTAAATGTATTTTTTTTAGTCCTTTTATTTGAGAATGGCCTCATCATCTGTTGGAGATAATCAGCTGCAGAGGATAATCAGGGATCTCCAAGGTAACCACACAAAACAGCTGTTGTCGGACATGTTTGTAGTTTTTGGCCTTTTCTAGTTGAAAAAGAAATACAAAATTGAGATGTAACTATCTTAGAAAACATTAACATCCATGCTAATGTTTTCTAAGCCATGCTGTAACAAAACTATGTATTCCTAATGACATTTGACGAAACCAAGATGCATGATATTTAAAATACAAAAATGAGTGCACTAGTAATGCCAAGTAGAGAGGTAATTTACCACTCTCCCCTCATTTTTAGAATAACAATAGGCTACTAAGCAGCTTTGAATGGTTCTGCAACTATATATTATTCTTATACATATATAGTCATTTATTTCTCATTACATTGCTTTGATTGTCTCTTTTAGAAGCTGTGGCGGAGCTGAGTAAAGAACACAGAGAGTGCGGCGAGCCGATAACTGATGACAGCCCCAATCTACACAAGTTTTTCTATAAACTGGAATATTTACTGCAGGTAATGGATGCATCAATGAAAACGCCCTTATCAAAACCTTGAGAATAATTCAAAATGTGACATAATATAGAATACATACATCAGTACTTATTTTGACCTTGTCCTATGAAGCAGTTTTTTGTAATTTCAATTTGGTATATTTTTTGGATTTTTAAAGTTCGACCAGAAAGAGAAGAGCACGTTTCTTGGTCAGAGGAAAGACTACTGGGATTATTTCTGCGAGTGCCTGACTAAGATCAAAGGAGCTAATGATGGCATCCGTTTTGTTAAGTCCATCCCTGAGGTAATCCTGGTCTTCCTTTGGCTTCCCTCACACGCACACACACAAACTCACACATCACACTTGTAAAACTGTAGCTAATCCTTCGGTCAGTCCCGTAACACTCTTGCTAATTTACTCGCGTCGTTACACTCGTTCTTACAATAGCTTGTTTCTTTGCTTTATGCCAGTGCTTCATTGTGGTAAGACTTTTAATTGAATATGAAGTAGTAGAAATATTTATGTCATTCTAAATATAGGCCTTTACTACTCTATAGTTTTAGCTTTTAATACTGTTGATTCTTTTTACCTTCACAGTGGTAAGGCTTTTAGTTGAATAGCTTTATTTTCATCCAAATATATTATGACATCAAATTACAATAAGAAGTTTCTGTTTTGTTTTGGTACATTTGTTTTGTTAGAGCGCATGGCTCTACACCACAGTTTATTTTTAAATAGAAATCCATGAATTCTTCTAAGATTTAGTTTTTGAGGTCGCAGTGCGCTATTACTTGAACTTTTTAGTTTACACACAGTTTTGCATCAATGATTTAAAAACCCTTTTACATCAGCATTGTTTGACTTAATTATTACAGAATTAATGATGCCACTGTACCATATGGCATTGTGCTTTAATCATTCATTTTTATGGGGGAATTAGCTAGCTAATGTACTTCAGTGTAAACACTATAATTACTGAGTTTGTAAGTTTGGTTTTACAGGCTTTCAAACCACTTACATTATGCTGATGATCATTATTGAATTCATTTTGGGGAGGGAGCTGTTTCTTCAAAATTGCATGTCGATTATACATCTATTACATACAACAGCCAATTATCAAGAGTTTGCTTACTTTTTAAATTTTTGAACGTGGAGGCAGTAATGTTTTGGCATCCTTATGTTTCAACTTCAAACATCAATGTATATATATCATAAATCTGCCATTTATATAAAGCACAAACATTGAGTAAACAAACTGACTGACCTCAAAATTATCTGTCCATTTTGACCAGTTGTTATCAACACAGTATTGACATTGGGTAAAGGTGCACTATGTCACCTTTCTGGTGGAGGGTCTGGCATCTGCTTCTCCACCTGCTTTTTCCATGGAGATAGATATAAGTCTAGCTCCATGAAGTGAAACACTGTAAACAAAGCAATAACATACCCTCTACCAGAGAAGTCACATAGTGCATGTTATAGTTGAAGTAATATTGGTTGCACTAGTCATAGTAGTAATGATAATGGCAATAGAAGCAGCACTAAGATGGTAGCAAGTAGAAAGATAATGTAAAATAGAGTTATGATCTCACAATTAACTTTTCATTAAAATCATTTATGATTTTCAGTTATAACTAAATGAAATGAGTGCAAAATATAAATGATTAAAGTAACAATAGACATTGTAACGTGTATTGTATGTGAATTTGTGTCCTCAGCTGAAGACTTCTCTGGGTAAAGGAAGAGCCTTCATTCGTTACTGTTTGGTTCATCAGAGACTGGCCGACACGTTACAGCAGTGTCTCATCAATCAAAGGGTTACGAGGTAAAGTCTATGTGATGCAGGCTGCAGCACTGTTATTTAAGGTTAAATGTTTGTAGACTTTCACTTACCTGTGTACACCACCCACTGGGCTGAATTATAAGGAAATGCAAGTTTCTCTTCCTTTTAATTCTGGGTTGTTGTTAACATGTTTTACTTATAGGATGTATACCCCATTCAAATTTGATAACTTAAAAATAACAAAGTTTACATTTGATTACATATAAAATACAGTTTTTAAGTTTATTATTGAATACATTATTAAAGTTTTACATTGTAATTTAGTTTGAAAAATCATGTTACTATCAGTAGCTAGTCTCTGGTGAGTAGAGCATTGGATAATTATTTTTGCCAATATAACCAGAACTCTCCATAATATTTTTTCCTTGACTGTACAAAAGTAATATACTTGTTTCATCCTTTGACAGAAATATATTCAAGTTTATTTTTTGTGTTTGCAGTGACTGGTATTACGCCAGGAGTCCCTTCCTCAAGTCCTACCTCACAGCTGACATAATCAACCACCTTTATGAGCTCAACCAAATCCAATTTGACGTGGCAGCGAGAGGCTACGACCTCGACGCCGACTGGCCAAGCTTTGCAAGGTAATCAACTGTACCCTCTGTTTACATACTACACACGCCTATAGGAGTCAGTGGTTTCTTACCTTTGGAAGTGGAACAAGTACCAGTATTTACACTTTTGTCATATTATTTATTATATTAATTTTTCCTTACATTTCTAATCTGATTTACAGGCATTGTACAGGCTCTTAAAGCTCAACACTGTAATCAGTACTTATTCACTCCACACTACATCAGTGTGGACGTCAGTGCTACCTCAGTTACCACAGCTGCTCTGAGGTAGACTGACAGCAAATCTGCCAATCTACCACAAATCACTCATGTACACACAACATATTCATACTAGTCGGGTGGGTGAAATTACCTCACAAATCCTTAATTACAGACTACGACTACTATTACTGCTGCTGCTACTTCATCTCATTACTTCTGCCTCTTCCTTTTGGTAAAGCTGCAGTTCCATTCTATAAACCTGACTGTGGGTGTAATAATTAATAATAACACATCTTTGCAGAACGGCTAATTTGAAATGTCAAAAGTGGTGAAATCACTATTGGTTTTTCACAGCCTGAAGTAACAGTTCATTATCTGATCCCATTCGCAGCTCCTTTTTGCTGTACTGTGTAAAATTGTGCAGGTGCTGACAGTCTGTTAGTCTTAATGGTTGTTTCTGCTGTCAGCGCCTTTGTCAAACTTCACTTCCGCATCATTGATTTGTGCTATATTTGTTTAACATTTCCTGTTGTAAGTATGTTTGTATGTTATTGTCAACCGTTGTTGTTATTTTAATGCTCCTAAGGTGTAACACACCGAGCTATTGACCTGGAAAAAGTTAATAGAGATGGTATTTTCAATTAGATATAGGATTTTATGTTGCATGACTTCTCATCTAGAGGAATAATAATGTTGTTTTGTTTATTAATGACTAATTAGCTATGATACATTTACCACAGCATGGATATTCAGGATTGTGATGGCAATGTCATGTAGAAATATTTACCCTTTATTTTTAATCCATGTTTTGTAGAGGAAACAAAACTATTTATGCATGTAATGTGTTTACTGTGTTTTATTTAAGAAAATGATTTAATATATTCCACTGAGGTTAAACCTCTTTGGCAACACCTGATCTTGTCAGATCTCAGAAGCGAAGCAAGGCTGGGCCTGGTTTGTACTTTAGATGAGAGGTCTCTGGTGCCACAGTGAGGCACCAGTGGCAAAAATATTGTTGTGTCCTTAGGCAAGAAACTTACATTCCCTAGTATGAAAGTGGTGAGTGTTAGTGGTGGTCTAGGATAGAGGTAGACCAAATATCAGCCCAATATATTGGACAACCGATATATCAAGCTAATATTTTGCTGATATTTTGCCGATCTGCTGCCTAACAATACACACAGAGCTTTATTTTAAAGCTTTAATATGAAGAGATAGCTGTACAAAATGTGACTGCAGAGCTCTCTAGGTTTGTTGTAAAAAAAGGCCTTGGGGTTGAGTTCGTAGTCAATTTGACTTTGTTCTGTATTCCAACCATTCGGTATTCACATTCGTCGATCACTACAGATAGTCTAGGACTTCACAATACTATAACGCATAGCATTTTCAGAGTTTATTTGGACACTCAAAAAAATTCACCCAACATCTGGTTACATAAAGCTGCTGTTGTAACCACAGCTGCCCCGGTGGTAGACTGAGGCTGACAGTCTGCACCATCAGCCCCTCCAACTAGCACCACCAACACTCACTGACACACTACCTTCATACTAGGCAATGTGACTGAAGGGTCATGCCTAGAGACACAAGAACAACAGTCTCCCATTACAGTATTTACCAGGCCCAGCGCTGCGAGGCTTCCAAATCCAAGTTGAATATAAAATATAAAAAATATTTTGTTGAGATATTTAACTTTTTTTTTCCTTTGCTACATAATTACATATATTTTGCATCATCTATTTGATATTTTTTTACATATATAAAAAAGTAGAAAGTAGTAAACATAAAGAAAACAAAGACATTGAATCTGAAGGTGTTTATGTTTAGTTATTTAGTCTCTGCACAATTAGACTGGCAATTATATTTTTGTTTTGAACAGAATACACAGTAACAGTATTTGCATGAATACATTTGATAGTGTGGTGACACCTTTAATACTTGTTTTGTAACAGGAGGACATTAGGACCAGCTGCTGCTTATTCCTGGAGACCTCCCAGTCGCTGCTCTAGTGTCAACAGCCTGGTCAGCAGCTTGTCTCAGGTAATCACATGTACACAGATACAAGTGTCAAACGCTATTCTCTCTTCCTTTTGCTGGAACCTGATAACCTATAACTTCAAATGTCAAAGACTGGCATAAAAATATGACACTAATTCTATGCTTAATTTATTGTTTTTGTGCACTATTACAATACTAGTCTATATGAAACAATAAAACTTCAATTTTGAAACATGTGTAAGAAGAAGAAAAAGGTAGATCCATCATACCCATTACATAAAAAGCTGCACAAAAAAGTATGGTTTCAGTTAGTATTAACTTGTAGAAGTTTGTGCGTTAATTAAATGTGAGTTATTATTGAGTCCAAAATCACAACAGCTGTCACCTCACAAGGCTTTACTAAAACGCTGATTTCACCAACACAAACATTCACAGGAAACAAAAATCCTTCCTATAAATAGGTGACTGCATATTATTGCGAATGTTTCAGCAGGTACATGTATTCAACTATTTATTTATACATAAAATATTTACACATATAATGAAAAAAGGAGTAGATGGGAGTTTTAATAACGTCTGAAGCCTTGTATTTCTACATGATGAACAAAACTGATATTGATGTGTTTTTCTCATCAGGCTCAGGAGTTTGGAGCCCTACCGGACTTGGGCCATAGTCTTTTGGGAGACCTGGGTGAACTGGGGGAACCCTGTAGTTTAGCAGAGAACCTCCGACATGAGCTGGACCAGTCAGAACTCAGGCAACAAGAACTTTTAGCCCAAGTCCAAGAACTCAACCAAGAGGCAGGCAAACTCAAAGGCGTCATAAAGGACTTGAAAGGACAGTTACAGGTCGCTCAGCAGTCAGTGAACCAAAATACTGAAAACCATTTGTTAAATGTCCAAGAAAAATGCGAGCTTAGGGACAGGCTTTGTGCTGCGGAGAATAGGAACATGGAGCTGCTCTCAAAACTAGATGAAGCTCTTAAGGAGAAAGGCCAGCAGACGGCTAGCTACTGCAATTCAGCGTGGAAAATGCAAGAGTTATCAGACAAACTTAAAATGTCCGAACAGGAGAGAACAGAGGCTAAGAAAGAGGCGGAAGACAAGCAAAAACTCTCGGAGCGCTTGTCCCAGGAGTTAAAACTGAAACAAGACGAACTGAGAAACTGTGAGGAGAAGCTAGCTCAGGTCAAGGCTAAAGCTGACAGCGAACGCGAGCTAGCACTGAAACGGCTAGAGGATTTGCAAGGCGCAGTAGGTAGAATCCAGGGGGCGCTAACGTTGAAAGAGAAGGAAACGGGTAATTTGAGAGCTCAACTTCAAGATTTACAAGCCTCGCTGGAGAGTCGAGAAAGGCAGGCAGAGGAACTGAGGAGGCGTTTGCGCGAGGAGCAAGAAGAAGTGGAACAAAGGTGTGATGAAGATCTGGAATTACAGATTGTAGATTTAAAAATGACACTCAGGACGAGGGAAAAAGAGCTGAGTGCAAGTTCGGAGAGGATCAAGCACTTAGAAGAACAATTAGAAAAGCTAAACGATGAAACAGATAGTCATCGCACTACAGAATTGCCCCCAAGTGAAGATAATATCGGGGACTATAAGATCCAGTGTAGCAATCTGACAGAAATAAACGCCAAGCTGCTACTAACAGTTAAAAAGAGTGAAGATAGTCTAAAGGAGTTATCTGAATGCAAGGCTAATTTGTTAGAGCAGCTGGCTATGTTGAAAGCATCCGAAAATCATTTAAAGGGGCGACTGGATGCAGCCAATATTAGCGTGGAAGATAGAGAAAAAAAGTTATTAGATGAAAATTTGTATCTAGAAGAGATTGTGGAAAAGATAATGATGCAAAAATATGAGTTGGAAGAACAATTAAAAAGAATAGAATGCGAGAATGGAGAGGTTTTGGAGGCCAAGTCCTTGTTGGCGAAGGAGTTGGCTGTGATTCGAGATGAGAGGGATTTGCTAGCAGCTAGGGAGGCAATGCTAGCTAGAAATGTCAATGTGTCTCAAAGGGGTAATGAAGATTTGCTGGGGAAACTCCAAGTGACAGAGGATAAGCTAAAAGAGCAGACTGTGCAGTGCGGTATACTCCAAGCTCGAGTAGAGGAGTTGGAAGGAAGAGTGGCAGAGCTCCATAGTGAAAAGGGTGCAGCGGAAAGCAATGAAAAGATGCAAAAGGCTATAATGGAAAGCAAAGACGCTCCGTTTAGGCTGGTGATTGCCGAAGCGCAACTCGAAATGAATTTAAAAGAAATGCACAGGCTACAAGAGGAAGTAGTGATGCTCAGAAGCCAACTCCAAACTGGTACAGAGGAGAAAATCAAAGCTCAGGCCTTACAGGAAGTGAGCGAGGCATCCAGGGAGGATCTGAGGGTTTTGGCCGAACAGTTGAAAGGTCAAGTGGAGGAGCTGAACCGGAGACACGTGGACGAGATCCTGAGGTCACGGGAGAGGGAAGAGGCGTTGGCGAGGGAGAGAGACGGAGAGGCACAGGCTCGCATGGGGCTGGCGACGGAGGTGACGGCTTCCAGAGATGAGATGGAGCGACTGAAACGCAGATACGATGTTCTGTGTGTGGAGAACAGCGACGCAAGGTGAGGGGAAGGCATGTTTACACTGATCAGTGTCCAGTTCTGATGCTTAAAATAGTTTATTCTTTAATAATATTTATTACTGACATGTGCATTCTTACTATGAGTGGGCTCGCCTCGCTACAGATCTGACCCGTAACATGGTGTCAGCTTGTTGTCACTGTGGAGATGAATAATTTTAATCTTATACTTTTCCATAGAAACAGCCAGCTGGCAAATCTCCAGAAAAGTAACAGCAGCTTTCAACTAATCTAACAACTTTGATTTTGTAGCACCACAATATAAATTATTCAAAGCCTAATCAGATGACGTAGGTGTGAGTTATGTGTGCGTTGTCCTGATATCTCTCGGAAAAGAAAAATACATTTATAAATCTGCACATGTCTCTGCCACATGCCCTCTAGCAATGAAATAAACAATGACGTTTTTTAATTAATTATTGTCATTGACAGACATGCTACTTGTATTTAGAGCTAATCTTATGTAATATTGTCTGAATCACCTAATACGCATATTCAAATTTGAAATCTGGTGTTGGCTCTAAAAAATCTACCTCTTCACCATTGGCCTTTGTTTTCTTGCTTGTTTATATGAACTGTAAAGAAATCTGGAAAATCTTCAAAATCTTAAATATTTATGGGTTTAGTTTATGGGTTATTTTGGGTCATTATCAAACATTTATTCATGGAGCCATAAGAATTCTCATAATCAATCATAAGAGTAAAAAAAAAGCATAATGGGAAAAAACAAAAGAGCTGATTAAAATAAAATGAACAAAACAAACAAACAAGGGCATAATATTACTTTTATGGTCCATTCCATATTCACTGCAGGCGTTTACTGACACATTTTAGCACATTCATGATGCATTGTTAAAATATGGTCTGAATATCATTATCAGGATAATGCCAAAAATATTGAGACATTTTGTCAACATTGCCCCTGTAGTGTCGACATAATACTAAAATTTCAAACTCTGTTTTATTACTAATTAATAATAAATTAATAGGTGTGATACTCACTACCGATTTTGATTCAAAATTATTATTTTTCTTACATTATCAAATTTTCTAAAAATGTTCCGTATCTAGCTTCAATATTCCTTTCTATGGGAGACAGAGCTTTTCAGGTTGCAGCCCCACACCTGTGGAATGCCCTCCCAGAAGCCCTGAGGGTGCCTCAGAGTCTGGAGGCCTTTAAGAAAGGACTTAAGACATTTCTGTTTAAAAAGGCCTACTAGGATTTTGCCTTGTTTACCTTGTGCTAGGATGTTTTAAATGTACTTTGTAAGTGGTTTTTATCATCTTTTTATGCTCTCACTGTAGCACTTTGAGATTTCATTGAAATGTAAAGTGCATTACAAATAAAACGTATTATTATTATTATTATTACTATTATTATTATTATTTCATACCAAACCATACAACTGTACAACAATTCACCCTTATGTAACAGACAGCCCTGTGTCCTGTCCTGTCAACATCATATCAGCTTTGCACAGTGTTTCCTTACAATCTCTTGTATATAGCTGAGATATATCTTTATTACTTTATTTCTATATTTTATTTTATTTTTTTACTTATATACATTTATATAGTTATGGCTTGCTTGACACCAGTGTCTTGTGATTTTTTTTTTCTTACTTTTTTTGAGAATTTATTATTACCATTTCTCTTTTGTTATTATAAAATATTGTGATGAGTTTCTATGTCCAAGTCATTTCCCTTGTGAATCAGTAAAGTTTGTCTAAGTAAGACTAAGTTTATACTAGTATCTGATTTTCACTACTTCTGACAACCCTATTACCCACCCATAGTTAATGTCTTCTGTCGTATTTCCAGAGAGGCGTTGCACCGAGCCAACACAGAGACTGCAGAGCTGGGGGTCCACGTGTGCATGCTCACAGCTGAAAACGAAGAGGCCCGGCTCAGACTGGACGGACTGTGCTCGCGGCTGGAGGAGATGGAGGAGGAGGCCGATGCACTTAACGCTACAGTGGAGCAGTTACAGCAGGAGAACCAGGAACTACAGAGGAACAGTGCACATGGAGCAGGGGCGGAGACCAGAGAGGGGCTGGAGGACACACTGAGCCAGGCCAGGCAGGAGACAGAGGCACTACGGGCCACGAGTGAGGAGCAGATTCAAGCTTTGAGGTTTCAGATCACCAGCCAGGAAGTCAACCATGCAAACCAAATACAGGTACACGCAAATATGAGGCTTTTGACAGCACCATCTGATGACCCACAGAAATGAGGCCAAACAAAAAGACATTAAGCTTAACTGTTTTCTAAAATATACAAGCAAATTATTTTTCTTAAACTTATATTTTTTATGTACAAGAACCACAATTATTTGATTAATAGTTAACTCATTTGATAAGGAATTCACATCCCTATTCAGCTGCAAAAATACTGTGGTATTTGCCGTCGCTTTAGTGACACTGATCAGATCCTGTTTTGTTTTGGTAGTTTTATCCTTTTACATCACAAATCTAAATTTAAATGTATCTTTGGTCACCTTGTTTTTATTGGCAAAATAACATATCAAGTGTAAGTTATTATTTTCTAGTTGCATTATTGTAATATAAATGCAATTTTCCATCTATGATGTGGATATTATTTTGCTAAAGCTGAAACAAATAATTAGACCAACTGTATCAGTTGAGAATCAAATGTCTGGAGGCTTAAAGACTTCAGTGTTTAATTACATTCATGAATGTATTGTTTTGATTGTTTTGATAAAATGTCAAATGTTTCTTCTGATGCAGATTGTCAATCAAGAATTACAGGAAGTGAAATTACAGCTGAATGTCGAGTACAGGAGAGTGGCCGATCTGGAGAACAGACTCACTGAGCTGGAGGTAGGATATGAAATTTCTATACCATTAAAACCACAATCAACACCATTTATTCAAGAGAAAAGAAACTAAAATACCAAACCAAGTTTACAGTTTTGTTTTGCTTTTTTTATTTTTGTTAAATTGGACATTACCACAACATTGTGGCAAATTAAATCTGTAGTACAGTAACAATGAAGTCAGGGTCACACCTTAAGGTGGCCAATATGACAAAGAAAAAAAAAATCCCTTGTATTGTTTGATTTTAATTTTCAGTTTTATGTTCTCTTATTACAGACAAATGTATTTTCTTCATTTATTGAACATAATCAGTACAGAATTTGAGGTATGTTAGGTGCTCTAATAAATGTGCTTTCTGATTGTATACGCCGTATCATGGTGTGACAAAAGCAAATTGCCATTGCCTTGTGTTCATTGGCTTCCTCGTAACTTTATGGCCGTAAGCGTATCATCCAAAGAAGCAGGACTAATGTTTCGCTTTGCTGTGCTGATCGCAGGCCCAGAATCACAGTTACTGCCGACAGATTGAGGAGAAAAACATCCAGATGGCCCAGTCGCAAAATCTCATCCAGCAAAAAGAAAATGAGTTAATCTATCTGAAAGGAAATTTATCAAGGTGAGATACAGTATTCATAATCACACACTCTGGACTCATTTAAAGCCCTGTTGAAACGCCAATCTAATCTTGTTTATTCTGAAATGACTGCTTTCCTTATTGTTATTACACCGCATCTATGATTGTGCAAGAGACGTCTAAGATCTGGTGAAATCATCCTTTAAGCTTGTGTGAATACGATCAAAAGGGAATTGGAAAAACATGTTATTGATGAGGCATTTGTCATCGTGTGTTGTGTCGTTTTGTTAGATCGGAGGAAGCGCGAGAAGCGGCAGAGAACGCCTGTAAAGAGCTGAGTGAGAATCTACGGAGACTCACACAGGACAAAAAGAGTGTGGATCTGAAGACGGCAGCAGAACTGGACGACCTCTACCGAACCAAAATCAACCTAGAAGAAAGGCTTATAGAGCTCATTAGGTATAAACATCATATTTGGTGCAGTAAAATCAGTTATTTGATCAGTAGGTCTATATTCACTGGGTATTTCGCTCATATCACTGCGGTTCAGGTCAAATTTTTTAACTTGCTGTAAAATATTTGCTAAAATATATATATATTTTTAAAAAGCCCACCGAGGCAGGAGTGAATGTATAGTCACAAATTAGATACATTAGATTACATTAATGCCATGTATTAATAGTATATAGACAAAATACATTTTTATCATTTAAAAATACTTTCTGTGCCAACTTTCCTCGGAGATGGATATGTTTAATACCATACTGTGGAACATTCCAGGCAAAATATTCACCCTGGAGACAGGCAAGTTACACAGTGCGCCTCGTTATTTTTGATACAATGACCTCTTGACCTTTGACCTTGCAGTCCCTCCTACTAAAAGGTCATGTAGTAAGACTTAACACTACAAAACACTACATAACCCAGGTCATCCCATCTGCTCTTAAACCGGGTTCATTCTTGGACCACCTGACCACAGCAGCCGCTCCCTGTCAAAGCGTTATTCTTTCTACTGTAAATATTCATACAGGTTTTGTGTCCGACAGGGAGAAGGACGTGCTGTGGCAGAAGTCAGATGCCCTGGAGTTTGAGCAGAAACTTCGGGACGAGGAGACCGAGCGGGACATCAACCACTGCATCGCCTGTCTCAGCCCGTTCAGCTTCTGGCTCCGAAAGTACACGTGCAGGTCAGTCACAGGACACGCCAACTCTGCCCTTGTCCTCATCAAGCACAAAGCTGTGTCCAATTCAAATTAGTGCGGCCGCAGAGACGCCCAATACACAGGGGAGATGCAGATTATCATAGTGAAAGTGCACACGTCAGGTGAGATTAGAGCACGGTACACAGATGAGAGGTTTAGTCACAGTTTGAGTGGTTGTTTTAAAGGAGAACTTTTACTTCCTGTAAAGATGGGGCTGACTGTAAGATCATGTAATGTTTTAGTGAAAACTGGTCATTGATGCTGTAACATTTACTGTACATGGGACAGAATTACTGTAGTGAGTGAGCTGGTTTTAAGCAAACACAAGTCATCACTTAAAATCAGTTTCAAAATCTTAATATACTTTTATCATAATTTTATAACAACATGCTTAATAGACGTAACCACACTTGACTGTCAGCTGTGATCAAAGTTTCCATTGATTGGTGAGTGTTCAGACTCTCAGGCTGAATCTATAGGCTTGTGTCTATGAAGTGCACAGCCGCGGTGTAGAAATCTGCTTTCTTTTTAAATGGATGGATGTGGACAGTGATGATAAATTAGTTGAAAGTAAATTTTCTTACTGCTTATTGACATGAAAAGAGATAAGAATAGAAAAAAGGAAAGGGAGGTAAGAAAATTGACCTTGGGGACAAATACTGAAATACTTTTGGTAATGGAGAAAATGGCAGGTGCTACTTCAATATATGTAAACACACTCTAAAATGCTGTGTTTAATCATTCAATCAAGAACATAGTTTTATCATCATTAACATGAACAAAAAGCGTTAAAAAATATTTAAAAGTGTTTTGTGTGGTACTCGGGCTTATTCAGGCTTATACAGAAGTTTGAACTAAGTTCTTTGGGAATTTGGTTATTTGCTACTATTTATGTCCACGGACACCATAAGACAGTTCATGCCCTCAGAAGTAAGATCCTGCATATTTCTGAACATATATTACTATAGATTAGCATATTTCTATAGGATTACATTGTTCTGTTCTACAAAAAGCCTTACTTTACACTCTTTCTCTATTGAATTCATTTATTGGTGTTATATAAATGCACTGTGTCTCTCTGACTGTGCCTGACCTCTTGCTGTGTGGCAGATTGTGTGGGCGTCCCTTCTGCTACTACTGCTGCAGCAACTCCGTCAGCACCCAGCAGGGCGGCCCCAAAGAGCGCTGCTGCCTGGACTGTTACAACCAGCACAGCGCAGTGATAGAGCGTCACCCGCAGGACGAGCCTGTGAACTACAGCAGCACTCCAGCAACGCCTCTCAGCCGACTTCTACAGGCAGGAAGAGCTGCCACCAGCCTGGTGACAGGTGAGGGCTACTGTGAGACAAGACTTTAGGCTTTAAAGTAGTGACCTGCAAACTAAATACACACTACAGACCTACATTTTTATCCTAAGCTTGACTTAAAGACAAGACTTAATATATTAAAAAAAATAATAATTAAACAATATACATCTATATACAAATAATATATTCATAAATTCAATTAAATACATTTTCATTAAAGGTGCACTATGTAATTTATTGAAGTAAAGTTGTTTTCATTGCAGAAAATGCTTCCATTCCCAAACAACATTCCCATTGTGGGCAGGGTTGCCTCTCCACAGATATTGCCTGTAATGTGGCCTGCTGGTCTCCCCTGTTTGTCTTTTTGGGGACATCTTTAATGCCATACTGCTTAACAGTCAAAGCAGTACCATGGAGACGAACGTGTGATGACCTTTCAGCAAAATTATGAGCACTCATGTAAAGCCAGTTGTTTTTGATCATTTATTTGTGATTTTTTTTTTTTATAACGCATAGAGATGTTTCATGTTTTCCTGCTTTCTTATGTGCTGTTTAAAATATGAGACTAAATGAGGGCTAATATTAGATTAACCCTGTACTAAAGGACCATTTAAGTCAACTGAGATCCTAGTCTGGACTTAGGTCTATCCTGCCTAGATCCTGAAGTCTCCTGTTGCAGATACTGAGACTGTTACTAATGTCCACAGGACTTGAACCTGCAGAGAAACAGGACGATGGAGTGTTTGACATCATCACAGAGGAGGAAGTGAGTGGAGTTTATGACAGTGACTCATTCCTAACAGCCTGCTCCTCCACACACGGCCAGCAGGGGGCAGTACAACTGTAAGTATCACACCCAAGGCAACAGCCCCCCTAACTGCAGTATGACACATCCAGCACCATTTATCAGACCTCAACAGTGTTTTTCCTATTTATTTAGTGGCAGTTGTACAAGGCTTTGTATTGAGAATAAATCTTGATCATCCATGTTGTCTCCTAATGCGATTTGTGCAGACAGTCCATTATTTATTTTATTCACTTGCTCTTTTGTCTCCTCTCACACTGGTCATTGATCATCAAAATCCATTAAAATCAGTTTGTAGTTATGAGGTCTTAAAAATACGTTTATCTTCAAATTGCTTCTGTCATAATCCTAAACCTTTTCCCCATACAGTTTAATGATATGATTGAAGTACACAGATTGCATTATAATATAATCATTTGTATTATAATTTCTATTGGTGTATCATTTTTTTCTTTTTGTTATAGTATTGTATTTATTTTTTATATCTTTTCAGCCACTTGCTTATCTCAACATAGGTTAATGTTTTGCTGAGAATGTTCCAGTATGGCAATAATCTATCTTATATTTTTTCAACTACAGGTGTTTTTATTGCTTAAAAATACCCAGTAAAACATGCGATTTTACTGTGAGCGTGATGGTCTGTAGCTTGGCTTAGTGATGTCACCTGCTTCTGACACCACTAAACTTCATAGAGCTCCATGGACATAAGATAAATTTAATGCTATGCAAAGCAGTAACATCTCTATGGAGACAAGCTGGGAAATTGCATAGTACACCTTAAAAAATATATAACATTTTTCTTAATAGAAATAGGTCTATCTTAGTTATTCCAGGCCCAACACATACATATCATTTTTATTTGGGGCATTTTTAGACACTTGTATGCACATATATTTGAAAAGTATCGAGCAGTTATGGATTCTTCTTAATATAATACTTCAAATATGCTTTTCAAAATGCTTTTCCAGAAACAGCAGTGCCAGTGCAGGAGACTTGACCTCAGAAGACCCAGAAGACTTCAGTGTAACAGTCCAGGACGCAGAGATCGGCCTGCTCAAGTCTGGAGAGCTAACGTGAGTCCAACACACAAGGAGGAAGAGAGAAAGGCAGGGGTGAGGTGCACACTTTACACTTTCATGTCAAAGATCAGTTGAAATCTTAACTTGAGAAGTGAAACATGAAAGTTGTGCAACACTGACTGCTTCTCTAAACATGCGTCACAGCTGGATTCTTGGATTAGAAGTACTAAATGTCTTTATGTGTTGATGAAATAGCCAGCAAATATTGTACTGTAGACCTTTTATATTGAGTAGTGTTGTAGACCAACATTAGGCCTGAGCGATTTGGCTATAAAAATCAAAGTGTGATCTCATCAGCTTCTTCAGTTCATTACACAAGGGATTACACAGATATATCGTCATGTTATGATTCAGTGATTCTCTTTTTTAATGTAATTCTGTAATTAAATCCTTCTATTGGCCAGCTTCAGATTGTGAAAAACAGGTGTATTTAACCAATCACAGTTAAGATTCTGAAATCATTTTAGTTGTCAAATCAGGATTAGGCTTCAAGAGAAATCATGTACCCAACAGAACGTCCAATCAAAAAGAAACTTGTTGATTGAGCCTAGTTAACACAACAGAACAATGTCTGCTATGCCCCATGTGTTTACTTGACCTTGAACACTTCCAATATACATCTACACTCTTCCATCTACCAGTATGTTTGTCCTGTGCTGCAGAGTGTGCATCCCATTCTCTCTGGATGACATCTCTTCGTTCGGGGACAGTTACCGCGAGCTCTTCATTAAATCCAGTTGTTACAGCAGCCTCCCCCTCAGTGTGAGCAGTGCAGGCCCCACTGTCTCCTGGACCTTCACCTCAGAGCCTAAGAGCATCTCCTTTAGTGTGGTCTACAGAGAGAGCCCTGACACGCCGCTGGAACAAGCCAAGGTATTCTGAATTAATTAGTGTACAAATATAGGTTCACAGTACATTTCATTTGTAATAGACCTGTGTTAAACCTGATTCGGCTTAATATGTAGATATATTGCTGTGTTTTTTGCTTATGTTTTTTCAGAGACTTGACATTGACTAATTTATTTTCACACTGAATTAAGAGCTCATTGCAAGCTTGTTAGAAATTGGATTGCATCTTCATTTCATATGTTCACAAACTCGGGCTATGCTTAAACCTGTGCCTCAAATCATTATGGAAAATAATTAATCTTAGATTATTTAGTCATCTGAAATGTTGTATCTCAAACTAGCAGAATTCCTACAGTTTTCTTTCTAGCACAAGATCTGATTGTGAAATAGACATTTTATTAGTATTCCTTTGTTCCACTTATTCCACTGCCAAAGCACCTCTTTGTACAGTGCCCACTATTTTGAAAGGAAGTGCAAAAGAAAAACACAGGCTATTCCCATATAAGTTACATAAAAGCACCAATGAATTTGTCCTAAGAGAGCCCCAACACTGTGCCAGTACAACAGGTCAGACAGTCACTTGTTTCAAAGGTCTTCTTCTGCTTTCAATACCCGTCTTCACCAAAATGCCCGTCGTCATCTCTGCTCAGGTCCTGATCCCATTGACCCGCTGCAATTCACACAAAGAGACCATCCAGGGAGAGCTGAAAGTGCGCCACCCGGGGGAATACACCCTCATCTTTGACAACTCCTTCTCCAGGTCAGCCTGTGGAGATGCATATCGGCTCTATGTCCAGGCGCTTACCACTGAGGGGAGGAAAATTATATATATAAACCAGGATTTCAGAATATTCATTTGAGTAGTTTTGATGAGTTTAGATTTAGTTGCTTGTATGATGCTTCCTGCTTGTCTCCATGGAGGTGTTATTGCTCCACAATGTGCAATAAAAACATTCTAAATTGCAATTACAGGTTTCTTATTATTATAATACCTTCTAAAATAGTTTAGTTTAAATACAATTAATAGTTTAGTTTAAAAAATAGTTCAGTTTAAATACAATTATTATTCAGTAGGGAAATACAAATTCATTAACCCAGTGGCTGTTTCTATTCTGAAAAGTCTGGGTCTATCAAGTAGTTAAATACTGCCTCACCAAAACTACTTATATTCAGATTATATTCTGTATTAATCCTGAAGATAATCCAGATATTCCTTTTTGCGGTGAGGTATTTTTAGAGCGTCCTTGACATTCAGAACTAACTCTTGAACTGATTTGTGTTAATCAGGTTCATCTCAAAGAAAGTGCTGTACCACCTGAGTGTCGACAGGCCCGTGGTTTATGACGGGAGTGACCTGCTTTGAACGGAGGGAAAAGAGGACACACCACGACGAGTTCAGGAGCTGTAGGAACTTTTTCATTTCTAAGATGGAACTATTCTTTTTACTTTTGGCCAACCATGGTACTGAAGGTACAGGTTTACATTACTACTATAAAAGTATTTTTTTAATTATAGGTTTTTTCTTTGTTGTTGTTTTTTTTTTCTCAAAAGCTCATTTTTTTGTTTAACGTTCTTCATTTTATTAGGTAGGTATTAGGCAGATGTAGTTCCTAACTCATCATTTATCCAGGCATAGAACTGACTCAATCTGAATTTTACAAACAACTACTGATAATGTTCCCATAGTTTGTTTGTTTTTCTTATTTAAATTTAAATTTGGGGCCTTGATAAACAGAAAAAACTTGTCATGATTTTGGCATGTTAGTGTATAAGCTTTGTTTAAATGACTGGGTTACTCTGCATGAAGCATTAAACTGACAAAGATACTCCAAGCGACCTCATTTTCACGTGTTTACACTAAGTTATTCATATTTTTTTTATAAGCATTTGTATATAGAGTATAGGTCATATGAAGAAGTGCATTGTTTCATTACTGTATAGAGAAGTTAAAGACACTGTACCTGATGTTTTCACATTAAAAAAGATAAATATGTCTTGGCCCAGTACACATATATTGTAACAGCAGCTCTTGAGGTCAAAATGAAAGCGTTTTATCACCTGTTAACCAGGAAGTAACATTGGTGCGCTGTTAGCATGCTAGTTGCTGTTAGCATTACTCTGCTTTGGCCTGAAAGTTGTGACACGTGCTCATAAACTTGCAGTGAGTAATTCGGATGCTCTGAATGCGCTAGAAAAATAAGGGAAAAGTTTGGACCGCCGCAAACTATTTAATATGAACTATGAACTATGAAAAATCAGGTACGGCACCTTTAACTCTTGTTATGATAAAACAGCGACACTAACAGCTACCTGATTTGTATGAGTAAGCTATTTTTGCAACTGTGAAAATGTAAACAAAATCCAACTTTCTGCTGACTGAAAGGCAAAGAAAACAGTGTCAAGTTCAGCTGTGAGTATATACGCTATGCAACAAACATCATTAATAATAGCTAAAGTTTTATGCTTCTAAATGATAATTGGGTAAACATTTAACAGTATAAAACTATGACAGTGTTTTTCTTTTTTTCTTTTCTTGGATATTGACAGGCCATTGTTCCAGTTACATAAACGCACACAGCAGCATCAGCAGCAGATATGAGCTATTCTTAGTAACATTTCACATATCACTTTTATACTTGAATGTCCCATGTGGGCTCAGGCATTTGTGCTAAAACTAGCTCTTTTATATTTACCAGATTGGTCTTAAACCGATTTATGACTTGAATTCGCCACTGGATCAGTGTCTTCCAGATTTTTATAATGTTCTCGGATGAAATATACTTAAAATATTAATAAAACAGGACTACTAATATAAGGATTAAACATATTATATATTTATGTCCTATTTAACAAAATACTGCATTGCTTCTTGGCTCCTTAAATGGTTTTTATGTTACGGTTTCCCATGATGCTTTGTTTTCAGTTTTTATTTATTTGTGTGACTTTAGATACTGTATTTGCCAAAGGGATTGTTTAACTGCTCTGTAAATAATTGTTAACTAAACTGACAAATTACTGAATATTTATAACTGACTCATTGATTAATAAATAGCCTATGACAAACTTGTTTTAATTTATTTTTATTTTTTTCATTGCTTCATAGTACAGCGCGGGAGTTGAACCCATTACCCTCTTGCTGTGAGTGCTACAGTGGTGTGTGTAAAAGCAATTAGCAAGAAATCATTATTAATTCATAGACTGTATAAAGAAGAGGAGTAAGGGAGTGCGACGTCACCACTGCAACCAAATGAAGCTCATCGGGACTAGCAGTTATAGCAGCTATTCTGCAACCAGGGACCATATTATTTGGAAATCCAAGCACAAAAACAAAAAAAGACCGAAACAAGGCAGTTGAAGGTAACGCCCCTTCTCCACTATTGTTGGTTTGGCTGAGGCAACGTGGCTGTTAATCAACTTGTTGCTAACGATAGAAAGACTGACCTCGGGGAGAGCAGGCATTGGATTTGTCGCTTATTAATGTTCATATCCCGATTTCGAGACAAAATAGTGAAATAAAACCCCAGGATCATGTAGCGCATGTTCAAACCAACATTTTAAAGTCGAAATGACTAGTCTGAGAGCCGTAGTTACAGACAGACGGGTGACAGTTTTTCAGTAGTGAAAAGTGAATTGCAACCACTGCGTAAAAATAACACTTGACGGCCATGATCGCTTCCTATTTGGAACACGGCGTTAGCATGTTACAGAAGTCCATTTATATACAGTTGTGCTCATAAGTTTACATACCCTGGCAGAATTTATGATTTCTTGGTCCAGAAGCTGCACATGGGACGTACTTGGATATTCTGATGATCCAGAACACAAAGGCAAGTGGACCTGTCATTGGCTCCAGCAGAATAAAGTGAAGGTTCTGGAGTATTCGTCTCTTCTGACCTCAGTATCACTGAGGCTCTGGGCAGATCTCAAGCTGCAGTTCAGACAAGAGCCCAAGAATTTACAGGAACTGGAGCCTTTTGCCAAGAAGAACGGGCAGCTTCACCATCAGAGAAAATAACACATCCACAACTATCACAAAAGACTCCAAGCTGTTATTGGGTGATTTGTGTAGTTTCTGTTGTCATTATGATTTAAAAAGAGGAAACACAGTTGTTTGATAATAAACAGCTTCACCCAAGCACTAACCATGAATGAAAGAAAAGTTTTTGAGTTATCGTTCATATTCTCTGAAAAATGGCCAAGAAATCAATCAAATTCTATCAGGGTATGTAAACTTATGAGCACAACTGTATACAGTTTATACATTAACCTTAAAAGTAACTGACGCACATGAAACACTAAAACTAGGGTTGCAAGATTTTGTTTTTGCAAAGAACTTTCTACGATCTAACTGCAGCCTTTGCGGTTTAATAACTTCTCCAAGTCAAATTGAGTTTTTCTGATTATATAATGCGCAGGTATAACTAAAACTGAGGCAACTTCCTCTGAAAGTATTTTGAAATGCTGGACTCATTCTTATAGCATGCCCGTGAACCACTAGTGGTACCTGCACTGCTGTTTGGGAACCACTGCTGTGTATTGTAGAGTTAATTCATGAAGGAAATTGAATAAGATCCAGATTTAGCCTCATACATGCGTTTCTGTTCATGCTTGTCTATTCTGTGTGGGATATTTATGCAGCAGAGGCCTCTTCCCAAGGTTAATGATCTCATTGTAAAGCATGTCACACCTCCTCCATCCCCGAGCTCTGCCTCTCTCTCGCTCTCTTCCTTTTCCCTCCATGTCTTTCTATGTCTCTCGCCCTGACGCTTTGCTTAACTGTGAAATGCACGCGGATGAGCCTTGGCCATGGTGATGGTTTGTTTTTGTGGGCTTGAGTTTCTAAGAATGAATCCTGAAGCAGCAGCAAAGGCTCATGGGTAAAAAGAGTAGAGGCGCGGTGCATTCAGGCACTCTCCAGCATTATGTGCTTTTCAGTATTCACACAGACTGTGTTTTACAGGCCTGTCACCTTATCAGATTCCACGTGCTGAACGCAGACAGCTCATCTGGCCAGTAAATCTGTCCACACTGCGCTGAGATATGGCCTGTATCACAAATATACATCTTTATGTTTTATGCACATCATATTGTAGTCCTCCGATCAAACTAAATCAACTTAGAAATGATAATGCTTCATCATTTCAGCTCCTATTTTGCAGAGTAGCAGTTTGGGATCGAAGACTTGCCTTCATTTTGGACAATAGGGCTGCACTCAACTAAATAGGAGGAGGATAAAGCTCACAAAACTATAACGTATCTCTGTATATCTGACCCAAACGGCACTCATAAGACTACAACTGTAAAATCATACAATATCAGTTATTTATGTATTAGGAAATGATGATTTTTATATACAAAAAACAAACAAATCTTCAGGTACCTCACGTACTAACTTCTCCTTTTTGCTGTTGTCCCATAAATCATTTTAATCTATCTAAAATAATTTGTTGATTAATACAAATTTTGGCTGACAAAGACACCACTGACCGATTAATTGACTAAGTGACTATAGCTCTAGTGGACAATTGTAACATATGCAGAGGCAGTGGCAAGGGGTAGAGTTCAGTTTGTCAAGTGGACAAAAGTTTTCGGTAGAAGACATTTCAAAAGTAGGGTTAGTTTTTAAGTAACTGAGGTTATAGATATAAGTCACAGATACAGATACAGATATAAGTCAGTGTCCTCCAGCATTCTGACCAGAACTGAAGAAGCAGCTCGGATGAGCGGTAAAATGTCTTCTACTTAAACTCTTATCCAGGTGAGAAATTGAACTTTAACCATGGATTCTACTTGGACGAATGAGGGATCTACACATATGCACAGGCTGACTCTGATTAATGGAAATAAATGACATTGTCTTTTTAACTTATAAATTATATAAAGATTAAGTCAAAAAGTCTTATTTGGTCCTCGAAATTAATGGGACAGCTGCACTCAGAAAAAATGTGAAATTGAAATCTTTGTATTTAAGTAATAAATCTCCCACATCTGTTGCCTGCTTGGCTTCCCTGCTGTTTTTTGTAGTTACAGGGTAGCTAACATTTGTTTAAAAATACATAAAAAATAGAAATGGAAAGTTTTGTCTCTTTTCAGACGTTACATCAGCTTTTAAAATAGGACTAAACACCTAAAAAACATATACACAGTTTTACACAAAATTGTGAACTTTTAGCCATGTTAGAATCATCAAAACCAAATGTGTGTTTGTGTTTTTTCAGTCACACATGTTTGAGTAACTCTTTATTCTTAGTCTGTCTACATCTCCAAAGCTCCAAATGCTCTGTTCCTCTTTGTGATGTCATGTAGTGGTTTTCAAGTTAACAGCTCCTTTTACCTCTGGATCAGTAGAGATGGACAATCCCACATTTTAGATAATCCAAATTATTCTAGTGAAGGTGTATGGAGTTTAAAAACACAGTGGAACATTTGTATTACCACATGACGACACAAGGTGGAGCAGAGAGTTTCCAGTTTGAGAGAAGAGCTCCGAGTTTGAGTTATACATGTGTGAATGAAACAAACATACCTCCAGGTGTGGTTTTGATGTGGAAACAACATTACAGCACAGATCAGCAGATAACCTAATATGGGCCCTTTGATGTGGACACTTTTATCATCCCTTATATTTCAGCCCTTATTTTGAAAGCATTTTTAAGTGCACAGTATTTCACCGCTCCAGAGCCTCCTCTTTTCTCACAAACTCACTCATTATCTTGAATTCCCTCAGTGGTGATGTAACCAGTCTCTGCATTTCCTCTGTACTCCACTGATCAGTGAAACCTCCTGATGTCTGATTGCAAAGCGCCGTGAATAATCCCCCCACTTAAAATCCATTCATATTTCCAGCGGTGTGCACAATAATGCTACAATTACACCTAATGCATATTTAGTGTGAAAAGTTAGATCTATGACATCTGTCTAGTGAAGATAAGAAACTCAAAACTTTCGTGGTTTAATATTTTCCGTAGAGATTATTATGACTAGTCCCAGAAGTACAGTATTGTCAGATTACCAGTGTACAGTCCAGTGTGTTTTTTTTTATTTATGGTTTTGATCTGTGCGAAGAATTTCTAAGTTTTTCCAATAATCAGTGATTGTCTGACATGTGGTTTTATGTAGGTCACTTCCTCTGTGACTAAACAAAGATAGAAAAGCTTCAGAAAGAAGTTTAACACAAACCATATTTATAGATAAGATTAATGGAAATTTGACTTATTAATCATATAAATATTAGCTCAAAAAGTTTGGTCTTCAGATTTAATGTAAAACTATTTCTAGTTTTTTCATGTTTTAGCTTAAAGGGCCCATATTATTTTATATTTCTGATCTATGTAGTTCCCCACTTTGTCTTTTAAACTTCAAATACCTTCACAAGAAACATTTGGATAGTTTTAGCCAATCTCTACTCAACAAAAGGTAAAAGGAGCTGTTAACTTGAAAACTACCGCCTCATGACATCACAAGGAGAAACTGAACATTTTGAGCTTTGGAGATGTAAACAGGGTAATAATAAAAGATTACTCAAACATGTGGAAATGAAACAAAACACCAAACTAAAGTATGTTTTTGAGGAGGTAACTTTATAACATGGCTAAAAGAGTCAACTTTGTGTAATATTGGACCTTTAACCCTCTCAGACCCACAGTATCATATATGATGCCTGGGAATATGTTTTATATAACCGTGCTTAGCTTTCCAACCGTAAAAGATAGAAACGTACTTTTTCTTCCTTGAAAAGCTGAGAGGTGCAGGTTTCTGAGCGTGGAAGTGCACGGCAAGTGATGTGGCTCTATGCCCTGTAACTGACAAGAGCTGTTTCTATGACCAGGAAAGTAATGGGGCGATTACACTGATAAGGATATTTTTAGTTTACTTACAGACTTCATATTTTGCACGTTTGCAGTTAAGGCCTTAAGTTAAACATTTTTTATGTTCAAAATGTTGTTTATACATGTTTGCTGTGTGTTTTGTATGAAAGAGTGTTGTTTTTTTGTTTTTAGAATTTCTGGTCTTGTAGCTTTTATTCCAACCATATGACACAACTACAGCTGCAGATTGTGAAATAGCAGGTTGTACTGAAAAAAGGATGTATAACACTTCATTAGGGGGTAAAAAAGGGGGAGTTTTAACAGCAAAATGAAGAAAAAAGCCGAGGTGATAACAAATGTACTAAAATTGCCCGCAGGTCTTGAAGGGTTAAAGCTACACCATATTGCATTTCTGTATTTCACCTTTGCCTGGAAAGTTCCATAGTATGGCATTAAACTTTTCAATGAAGAAAATCAGGTGACAATTAAGGTCTGATATGTGGACTGGCAACTCCACTCACAGTAAGAATTCGTGGTTTTCAAGGTATTTTTGAGCAATTAACTTCTGCAACTGAAAAAGTGCAACATGTTTCATACTGTAGAAGATTAGGAAACTATTTACACATTAAGGAAACTACTAACACAATACAAATCATCATTAACAGTGTCTCCTTAAAATAATCACTATCCAATTCATCATCAAAAATTTCCATTAATACAAGATTTCAAATTCATCATTATCCTGTAAAAATACTCAGAATCACTGGCATCAATATCCTCTAAAATGCACATTTACCAAATTCATCAGTATTATTATCCTCTAAAACACAATTCATCAATATCTATGACATCTCCATGGAGACAAGCAAATGGTAGACTCCCCACCACAAAAGTTACACACTACATCTTTAAAGCTGCACAAACACCAGTCAACAATGTCATATTATCAGCAGCTTTCAACACAAATGGAATTGAAATACATTAATAATGAGACCAAGGTCATACTGTACTATATGATGACCCCTTTGTTCACTTCCAGAGCCTTTTCAGCGCTATCTGCCCCTCTTCCTGCCCCCACCCCTCCCTCGCCCCTCACACCTCCAGCTGACCTGCTCCGAGGTGACACTGCATTTGCATAACTGAATATAGATCCACCTAAAAGAGGAGGGGGACGTGCCTCACTTGCCCCACACTGTCATAGACTACAGTATGTGCACACATTCTGCCACTTCTCTTCTTCTTTCTTCTCTTTGGGTCCATCTATCCTCCACCTCTCTCTCCCTCTGTCTTCTCTCCTTCTCTCTTCCTCCTCCATCCCTCACTCCCTTCCTCACTCTCTCTCCCTCTTTCTGTGCCTCATCTCTTATCCTTTTTTCTCACTCTCCATCCCTCTTCTTTCTCCCTCTTTCTTCCCTTCCTCTTCCCCATCTCTCTGCTATCTCCCCCTATTCTCCCCTCTCTCTCCCTCCTCTCCCTCTTCTCTCCACCTCAGTCCTCCATCCCTCTCTCTCTCTACCTGCTCTTCTCTCTCCTCCTCCTTCTCTTTCTCCCGTCTCACCCTCCTCTGTCCCGCTCTCTCTCCTTCTCTCCCTCTTTCTCCTTTCTCTCTCTCCCTCATCTCTCTCCCTCTCTCCTTGTATCTTCCTCCTCTCTCTCACTCTTTCTCCTTTCTCTCTCTCCCTCATCTCTCTCCCTCTCTCCTTGTATCTTCCTCCTCTCTCTCCCTCTTTCTCCTTTCTCTCTCTCCCTCATCTCTCTCCCTCTCTCCTTGTATCTTCCTCCTCTCTCTCCCTCTTTCTCCTTTCTCTTTCTCCCTCATCTCTCTCCCCCTCTCCTTGTATCTCCCTCCTCTCTCTCCCTCTTTCTCCTTTCTCTCTCCCTCATCTCTCTCATCTCGCCTTCTTCTCTCTCCCTCCTCTCTCTTTCTCTACCCCCTTTCTCCTCTCTCACTCACCTCACTCCCATCTTCTTCCCTTTTATCTCCCTCCTCTCTTAATATTTTATCTCCATCCCCCTCCTTTCTCACTCCCTTCTTCCCTCTCTCTCCCTCCTCTCTCCCTCTTTCCTCCTCCTTCTCTCTTTCTCCTCTCCCAACCCCCTTCCCCATCTTCTTCCCACTCTCACCTTCCTTTCGCGCCCTTCTCTACCTTCCTCTCTCTCCTTCTTTCTCCTACCTCTCCCTCTTTATCCTCCCTCTCACCCCCTTGTTCCCTCTCTCTTTCCTCTGTCTCCCTTCCTCTCCCATCCTCTTCTCTCTCCCTCTCTCTACCCCCTCTCTTTCCTCCTCCTTCTCTTCTCTCTTTCTCCTCTCTCACCCTCCCTTTCCCATCTTCTTCCCACTCTCACCTTTCTCTATCTCCCTCTATCCTTGTCTCTCTCCTCTGTCTTCCTCTCTGTCCTTCTTTCTCCTCTCTCTCCCTCTTTCTTTTTTCTCTTTCTCCTCTCTCCCTCTTTCTCCTTTTTCTTTCTCCCATCGCTCCCTCTCTTTCCCTCCTTTCTCATCCCCTTCTTCCCTCTCTCTCCCTCCTCTGTTGCTCTTTCTCTCCTTCTTCTCTCTCCCTCTCTCAACTCCCCTTTCTCCTCTCTCACCCGCCTCCCTCCCCATCTTCTTCCCTTTTATCGCCCTCCTCCCTCTTAATCTTTCTCCTCCCTTCTCTCACTCCCCCTCCTTTCTCACCCTCTTCTTCCCTCTCTCTCTTCCCATTCTTTCTTTATCCCCCCCTCGTTCCCTCTCTCTGTCCTCTGTCTCCCTTCCTCTCCCATCCTCTTCTCTCACCCTCCCTTTCCCATCTTCTTCTCCCTCTCACCTTTCTCTATCTCCCTCTCCCCTCTGTCTTCCCCTCTCTCCCTCCTCTCTCCCCCTCTCTCCTTCTCTCCTCCCTCCCTCTCCTGCAGCTCCTCCCTGTCTGTTTGCTTTGCTCCTGTCACACACACTCAGAGTTCATATGTCTGGTCCTGGCAGTGTCCTGGGACCCTCCGTCTTGTGCTGCCAGGGCTTTTCCCACACTGTAGATCCCGTTTCAGCCAAATCAATGCCCCGCTGTCGCAAACGCTCCATACCACCATTTTTACACTGTTAAAGAGCCACTCCGTGACTTTTCTGGGAGTCCATCGCCTTGAAATGCTATTGCTTCTCCCATCTTGCATTTATTTGCTGCAAATTTCTCTGATCTGGCCAAGATTTTAAAACGTATATCAGGTTATTTATCTTGTTTCAGATTTATTGTCTACTTACTAGTTCTGAAACGGCTTATTTCTAGTCTAGAGGTAGTTTATTTTAAGGTAACTTGTCAAGATTGTGCAGCATGGACAGATAATTTCACAACTTTTCAGTCATTTTCTGATCGATTTAAGTGGATGTATCTTAAATTTTGGCCGAGCTTTTTTGCAGTGTTCATGTATGTGTTTTGATTTTATAAAGACTACCTTGAAATTATGGATTCTTAGAAGGTCGTCTCTCCACAGATCTGCCCTGTACGTGGCCTGTTGACGTCACCTGCCTGTCTCCATGATTGCATGATGGGTTTAATGTTATACACTGCTGCATTCTGAGCCAGACCTTCACTAAAAAGGTATGTAGTGCACCTTTATGGCAATGTTTAAAGGTCTTATATTACGCAAAATGGACTTTTGTGAGCTTTAATGTTAGAATGTTGTTACCTCCTCAAAAACATACCTGGAGTTGTGTTTTGTTTCATTCCCACATGTTTGTGTAACTCTTTCTCATTAGTCTGTCTATATCTCCAAAGCTCAAAATGCTTTGCTTCTCCTTGTGAAGACATGAAGCGAGTGTTTTCATGCTTGCAGTTACCTTTTACCTTTTGTTCAGCAGAGAAATAGCTGAAATTATCCAAATTATTCTAGTGAAGGTGTATGCGGTGTTTCCAGTTTGAAGGCTTTGTATTTTTAACATGTGTGAATGAAATAAAACACATCCCCAGGTGTGTTTTGAGGAGGAAATAGGGGATCAGTGATACATTTTAGTGAGTGAGTTTGAGTGAGTAAAACAGACTGATCAGTGCTGAAGCTCTTCTTCCTATACCTGATTTAATGATGATCTTATTAAGAATTTATTACATTTATAAGGCAACCCACTGCTGCAGCTCCTCAGCTCTGGGACACGACATACATAAACCAACTACCTCTCTGCCTGAAAACACAGAATATCCTTGCACCAGTGCCATAGACCTGAGGACATATATTAAGTGTCTTGCCCAAGGACATCACATTAGTATAATTTGGGAAAAAGGGGTTCAAACAGTCAAAGTTAGGTTAATTAGTATAAAAAATGTATTGCTCTCTCGTTAGACTTTTTCATTTAAAATATGACAGATTAGTCTCTTCTTTGTACACCAAAGACAATGCACTAAACAGCCATCAGTATCAACAGGAGAAGTGCTATTCTGGGAGGCCTATTATATTCAGTGTTTTAATAGACAGCACCATGTTCGAGATACTGATCGATGCACAGTCTGAAACTGAAACCCAAACAGATCAACAAAAAATTAAATTAAAAAGAAATATTGGCCTACTTTAGTATTTTAAAGGTGCTTTATGTGCACTAGCCTTTTTTGGTGTAGGGCATGCCTTCATGTTATTTTCTTTGCCTAGAATGTTCCACATGAAACTTGTCTATCTCCAGGGAGACAAGATAGAGTTCAGATCTGTGGAGCGGCGACCCTAATCTTAGCACTGAATATTTTGCAGTGCATTTTAGCAAATAAATAAATATAAATATATAAACTCCTGTAATCGATTGCATGCAGTATATAGGTCTTTAATGCCATACTGTGGAACATTCCAATCCAAGCAATAACATGGAGCACAGGTGGAAAATTCTTTACTTGAAAAGTGACATAGTACATGTTTAAAGTCCTATATTATGCAAAATCGACTCTTGCGACCATTTAGACGTGTATTTTTAAAGTTGACAGCTACATTTTACCTTTCGATCAGTGCACATGATTCTAGTGAAGGTGTATGGAGTTTAAAAACACAGTGGAGCACTTCCTGTATTACCACATGAGTGTTTTCTGTGTGAGAGAAGAACATAGCCTAAATATACAGGGTTTGTGTGTTATGTGTGGATGAAACAAAACACAATTTCCATGTTTTTGATGAGGAAACATTATAAGCCCAGTAAATAGCATATGGGCCCTTTAGTGTTTTTTCATTAAAATAAAATAGCTGAATCTGTTCCTTTTTTATTATTATTATGATTTAGTTTGCAACATACAACATGCGCACAGACAAGGGCAATACACTAAGTACAATACTGAAGAATAAAATACACCTGCATACAGTACACCACCACAGCAAACGAGGTGTAAAGTGTGTGTGTGTGCATGTGTATATGTGTAAGAGTGTGTATGTATGAGTAAGAGTGTGGGGTTTCAGCATCAGTAAATATAAATGACTAAGTGTATATAGTAATGCATAGATTCTAGCGTCATCTTTCCTATAGTAAGACACAAGTAATGCCTTGGCTGTGGTCCCTGGACACTTGTTAATGTTCTCTGTATAAGTGCGGCGCATGGAAATAAGATACGCCTTTATTTGTCACCTTTATGTTTCTTCACTCTTCATATCATTTGCACTTCTAGCTCTAAGTCCTGCAATAAGATGCTTTATATCACCCACGTCATCTTTGTAATTCACAGTCTCCTCTCCTCTGTTTTCCTCCTCGCCCTTTGCCCACAGCTTTGCGCTTTGTTTAATTATACTGGGATTTATTTAAAGACTGGGGATATAACTGCAGCACTGTAAACATTAAGTAAAACATATTGACCTCAGTTTTCCAACACACATCACTGCACGCAATAGGCTGTATCAAGCATCTGCCTCACTTTTATGTCTGTATAGATTGATACACCCACGAACCTGCGCCATCTTAAATCACATATGAAGCCCATAGAAAATGTACAGGAAGGAGGGAGGTGGGGTGGGATGAGAGGAGAGAGGAAAGGTAGGGACGCTGCTTGTTCATTACTGCCTTTCTTGTATCGAGAAGTACATCGCGAAATCGTAGCTTGATGGGCGCTGTTTCCATGGCAACCCTGTTACAGAGAGAGAAAATAAGAGAGAAAGAGAGAGCACAAAACTCCCACAACAGCTCCAAAGATCATAAGATGTTATTTTTATAAGTACGTCGGAGAAGCGGAAACATTTTAGCGTTCTACCACACAGGAAATAATGTACTGTAGTTAATTGGAGTATTGGCATTGGCTGATTGATTGGCGTTTAGCTCGTCAATGTTATCGGGATGAGGGTGCTGTATGGCCCCAGGGTGGTACTATAGTATTGGTAATTAATCGAATGGATTAGCTGAATGTCTGCTTGGAGAGCGACCGGTTTGCAGAAAATCCTCTTCCAATAGGCTCGGTTTGAACTAGTGCCCTCCTATTCAAATGGCTATAAGTAATATAAGTGTCAATAATGTTAATAATGCCTGAGTTTTAAAGACCCTTTAATGAAGTCATGGAGGCAACTGGAGGCAAATTCAACTAGAGCACAATAGATTTTTAGTAAATTACTGACATAAACAAAAATATAGGTTACTTTTCTATGATAAATATATTGATTTAAATAATAATAATAATAATAATAATAATAATAATAATAATAATAATATAATAATAATAATAATAATAATAATAATAAATATAACATAGCGGCGATGATCGGCTCGCTTGCTCGCAGAACTAAGCAGGCGCTACCGCGCCCTATTCCTCCCCCCCTTTTCTTAGGACAGTTTGGCTATGGTGAATTTTTTGTTGTGCAGTGTTATTTTGTGTATTATCTATTTATTTAATTTTTATGTTAGTCTCAACTTTGACCAGTTGGGGGTTCTTTTGAAGATGCGCCCACATTTGAGGTTGTAGCTGTTTTTACAGTTTCATAAATGAAAATGTGGCAGAATTAAATCTCTACATAGGATTACATTATGACGTTTAATCCAAGATGGCGGACTTCCGGTTTGGCAGGGGGCGTGGTCACAATATATTTTTATGTTCGTATTGCCATGATGCATCAGTGTACCAAATTTGGTTCGAGTGCATGCCAAAGTTTTGTTGTGCGTCCTATTGACAAGGACAGATGTTTGGGCTGTTGCCATGGCAACACAATAAGAAATGGTGTGGGGCGTCCTTGACTTTTTGATTGAGACCAGGTCTACAAACGTGTGTACCAAATTTTATATGTCTACGACAAAGTACATTTTAGCTGTTCCATGCAATCTCCCTAGGGGCGCTATAGTGCCCACTTGAGATTTTCTAATAAAAATCTGTTCAGGGTCGAGGTGTCCACCAATGATTAAAGTTTGAATAAAATCGGCGAACATTTATGCGAATTATCGCTCTTCGAAATTTGATGGCGAGCCGCAAGAATGAACCCGAAATTTGAGCCATTGTCACGGCAACACCGTTAAATTTTTAAAAAGCTTTTAACAACTTTTAATGTCCCACTCGTCGAGATGACACAGAATGATTCTGGTGAGACTACGTCAAAAACCCTGGGACGAGTTAGATTTAAAGTATGACTACAGGAAAATGCGCCTTTGCCACCAGGTTACACGGTCTATCCAATATGGCTGACTTCCTGTTGGTTGCCTAGCAACTGCGTAATATACTTTTTGTTCCTATTTACATGATGCATCTGTGTACAGAATTTGGTTCTGACTCACGCCAAAGTTTTTGTCGCCTGTCCTATTTAGGACAGATGTTTGCCCTGTTACCATGGCAACACGATGGTAAATGGCGTGGGGCATCATTGACTTTTTTGATCGAGACCCTGTCATGAACATATGTACCAAATTTTATATGTCTACGATAAAGTAAATTTTTGCTGTTCCATGCAATCTCCCTAGAGGGGCGCTATAGTGCCCATTTGAGATTTTCTTATATCATTCTGTTCAGGGTCGGGTGTCCACCAACGCTTCAAGTTTGAGTGAAATCGGCCAAAGTTTATACTGATTATTGGTTGTTGAAGTTTGATGACGAGCTACAAAAGCGAAACCGTAATTTGAGTTGTTGTCACGGCAACACCGTTTAATTTTTAAAAAGCTTTAACAACTTTTAATGTCCCACTGCCGAGATGACACAGAATGACTCTGGTGAAGCTGCGTCAAAAACCCTAGGGCGAGTTCGTTAAAGTACGATGACATGAAAATGCGCCTTCGACGCCAGGTACACGGTCTATCCAATATGGCCGACTTCCTGTTGGTTGCCTAGCAACACATATAACTCTTTTTGTTGCTATTCCCATGATGCATCTGTGTACCAAATTTGGTTCGGCTACGCCCAAAAGTTTTTGTCGGGCGTCCTATTGGCGAGGACAGATGTTTGGGCTGTTGCCATGGCAACACGATGGCGAATGGCGTGAGGGCGTCATTGACTTTTTTGATCGAGACCAGGTCACGAACGTGTGTACCAAATTTTATATGTCTACGACAAAGTAAATTTTAGCTGTTCCATGCAATCTCCTAGGGGCGCTATAGTGCCCACTTGAGATTTTCTTATATCATTCTGTTCAGGGTCGAGGTGTCCACCAATGCTTAAAGTTTGAGTGAAATCGGCCAACATTTGTACGAATTATCGCTCTTCGAAATTCGATGGCGAGCCGCAAAACGTACCCGAAATTTGAGCGGTTGTCACGGCAACACCGTTAAATTTTTAAAAGCTTTTAACAACTTTTAATGTCCCACTCGTCGAGATGACACAGAATGATTCTGGTGAGGCTACGTCAAAAACCCTAGGACGGGAGTTCGTTAAAGTCACGATGACATGAAAATCGCCTTGCGCCGAATTACGATCGGTCCAATATGGCTGACTTCCTGTTGGTTGCCTAGCAACCGCGTAATGTATTTTTTGGTTTGGAACGACAAGACCCATCCACCACCAATTTCTGTTTGTCTCACGACAAAGTTCATTTTTCGGGTATAGCCATAAGCGCAATGTATTTTGATTTTGCAGGGCGCTGTCGCTGCTTTTTGAATTTTTGGATGTGGAGTATTTGTAAATTCCTACTTTGGCGTTCTTGAATTTTGTGCAAAATTTCGTGAGTTTTCGTCGGCGGAAGTTGCCGAACTGTGTTCGGGGGTGAGAAATAATAATAATAATAATAAATATAAGCAAGCGGCGATGATCGGCTCTCGCTAGCTCTGCTTAAGAACTCCCAGGGGCGCTAACGCGCCCTATTTCTCCCCCTTATTTTAGGCCAATTTGGCTATGGTGATTTTTGTTGTGCAGTGTTATTTTGTCTATTATTTATTATTTATTTAATTTTTATGTCAGTCTCAACTTTGACCAGTTGGGGGTTCTTTTGAAGATGCGCCCACATTTGAGGTTGTAGCTGTTTTTACAGTTTCATAAATGAAAATGTGGCAGAATTAAATGTGTACATAGGATTACATTATGACGTTTAATCCAAGATGGCGGACTTCCGGTTTGGCGGGGGGCGTGGTCACAATATATTTTTATGTTCGTATTGCCATGATGAATCAGTGTACCAAATTTGGTTAGTGTACGCCAAAGTTTTTGTTGTGCGTCCTATTGACAAGGACAGATGTTTGGGCTGTTGCCATGGCAACACAATAAGAAATGGTGTGGGGGCGTCCTTGACTTTTTTGATTGAGACCAGGTCACAAACGTGTGTACCAAATTTTATATGTCTACGACAAAGTACATTTTAGCTGTTCCATGCAATCTCCCTAGGGGGCGCTATAGTGCCCATTTGAGATTTTCTAATAAAAATCTGTTCAGGGTCGGGAGTGTCCACCAACGATTAAAGTTTAAATAAAATCGGCAAACATTTGTCACGAATTATCGCTCTTCGAAATTTGATGGCGATCCGCAAAATGAACCCGAAATTTGAGCCATTGTCACAGCAACACCGTAAAATTTTTTAAAAAGCTTTTAACAACTTTTAATGTCCCACTCGTCGAGATGACACAGAATGATTCTGGTGAGACTACGTCAAAAACCCTAGGGACGAGTTAGTTAAAAGTACAACGACAGGAAAATGCGCTTTGCCACCAGGTTACCACGGTCTATCCAATATGGCCGACTTCCTGTTGGTTGCCTAGCAACCGCGTAATATACTTTTTGTTCCTATTTTCATGATGCATCTGTGTACAGAATTTGGTTCGGCTACGCCAAAGTTTTTGTCGCCTGTCCTATTTGCGAGGACAGATGTTTTAGCCTGTTACCATGGCAACACGATGGTAAATGGCGTGGGGGCATCATTGACTTTTTGATCGAGACCCTGTCATGAACATATGTACCAAATTTTATATGTCTACGATAAAGTAAATTTTTGCTGTTCCATGCAATCTTCTAGGGGCGCTATAGTGCCCATTTGAGATTTTCTTATATCATTCTGTTCAGAGGTCGGGGTGTCCACCAACGCTTCAAGTTTGAGTGAAATCGGCCAATGTTTATGCGAATTATTGGTTGTTGAAGTTTGATGACGCAGCCATACAAAAACGAAACCGTAATTTAAGTTGTTGTCACGGCAACACCGTTTAATTTTTTAAAAAACTTTTAACAACTTTTAATGTCCCACTCGTCGAGATGACACAGAATGATTCTGGTGAAGCTGCGTCAAAAACCCTAGGGCCGAGTTCGTTGAAGTACGATGACATGAAAATGCGCCTTCGACGGCAGGTCGCATGCAGTCTATCCAATATGGCCGATTTCCTGTTGGTTGCCTAGCAACCGTAATATACTTTTTGTTCCTATTCCCATGATGCATCTGTGTACCAAATTTGGTTCGCTACGCCAAAGTTTTTGTCGGGCGTCCTATTGAGGAGGACAGTTGTTTGGGCTGTTGCCATGGCAACACGATGGCAAAGGGCATGGGGGCGTCATTGACTTTTGATCGACACCAGGTCACGAACGTGTGTACCAAATTTTATATGTCTACGACAAAGTAAATTTTAGCTGTTCCATGCAATCTCCATAGAGGGGCGCTATAGTGCCCATTTGAGATTTTCTTATATCATTCTGTTCAGGGTCGGGGTGTCCACCAACGATTAAAGTTTGAGCGAAATCGGCCGACATTTGTACGAATTATCGCTCTTCGAAATTCGATGGCGAGCATAAAACGTACCGAAATTTGAGCGGTTGTCACGGCAACACCGTTTAATTTTTAAAAGCTTTTAACAACTTTTAATGTCCCACTCGTCGAGATGACACAGAATGATTCTGGTGAGGCTGCGTCAAAAGCCCTAGGACGAGTTCTGAAAGTCGATGACATGAAATGCGCCTTCGACGCGGGTCGCACGATCGGTCCAATATGGCCGACTTCCTGTTGGTTGCCTAGCAACCACGTAATATATTTTTGGTTTGGAACGACAAGACCATCCACCACCCGAATTTCGTTTGTCTCGACAAAGTTCATTTTTCGGGTATAGCCATAGGCGCAATGTATTTTGATTTTTGCAGGGCGCTGTCGCTGCCACTTTTTTGAATTTTTGGAAGTGGAGTATTTGTAAATTCCTACTTTGGCGTTCTTGAATTTTGTACAAAATTTCGTGAGTTTAAATCGTGAAGTTGCCGAACTGTGTTAAAGGGGCGGAGGAAAATAATAATAATAATAATAATAATAAATATATGACATAGCGGCGATGATCACTAACTTGCTCTGCTTAGAACTCCCAGGGCGCTAACGCGCCTATTCCTCCCCCCCCCTTTTCTTAGGCCAGTTTGGCTATGGTGATTTTTTGTTGGGCAGTGTTATTTTGTCTACTATTTATTATTTATTTAATTTTTATGTCAGTCTCAACTTTGACCAGTTGGGGTTCTTTTGAAGATGCGCCCACATTTGAGGTTGTAGCTGTTTTTACAGTTTCATAAATGAAAATGTGGCAGAATTAAATGTCTACATAGGATTACATTATGACGTTTAATCCAAGATGGCGGACTTCCGGTTTGGCAGGGGGCGTGGTCACAATATATGTTTATGTTCCTATTTCCATGATGCATCTGTGTACCAAATTTGGTTTGGCTACAGCAAAGTTTTTGTTGGGAGTCCTATTGACGAGGACAGATGTTTGGGCTGTTGCCATGGCAACACAATAAGAAATGGTGTGGTGGTGACATTGACTTTTTTGATCGAGGCCAGGTCACGAACCTGTGTACCAAATTTTATATGTCTACGACAAATTAAAATTTTGCTGTCCCAGTCAATCTCCTAGGGGCGCTATAGTGCCCATGTGAGATTTTCTTATATTATTCTGTTCAGGGTCGGGGTGTCCACCAACGCTAAAGTTTGAATAAAATCGGCCAACATTTGTACGAATTATCGCTCTTCGAAATTTGGATGGCGAGCCACAAAAACGAAACCGTAATTTGAGTTGTTGTCACGTAACACCGTTTTGATCTTATTAAAAAGCTTTTAACAACTTTTAATGTCCCACTGTTCGAGATGACAGAATGTTTCTGGTGAGACTACGTCAAAAACCCTAGGACGAGTTCATTAAAATATGACTACAGGAAAATGTGCCGTTGTCACCAGGTTACATGGTCTATCCAATATGGCCGACTTCCTTTGGTTGCCTAGTAACTGCATAATATACTTTTTGTTCCTATTCCCATGACACATCTGTGTACCAAATTTGGTTGTACGCCAAAGTTTTGTCGGGCGTCCTATTGACGAAGACAGATGTTTGGGCTGTTGCCATGGCAACACAATGGCAAATGGCGTGGGAGTGTCATTGACTTTTTGATCGAGACCAGGTCGCGTGTGTACCAAATTTTATATGTATGCGACAAAGTAAATTTTTGCTGTTCCATGCAATCTCCCTAGGGGGCGCTATAGTGCCCATGTGAGATTTTCTTATATCATTCTGTTCAGGGTCGGGGTGTCCACCAACGAGTAAAGTTTGAATGAAATCGGCCGAGGTTTGTGCGAATTATTGCTTGTTGAAGTTTGATGGCGAACACAAAGATGAACCCGAAATTTGAGCGGTTGTTACGGCTTAACACGTTTAATTTTTTAAAAGCTTTTAACAACTTTTAATGTCCCACTACGTCGAGATAACACAGAATGATTCTGGTGACTCTACGTCAAAAAACTCTAGGACGAGTTCGTTAAAGTACGGCGAAAAGAAAATGCGCCTTTGTCACCAGGTTACACGGTCTATCCAATATGGCCGACTTCCTGTTGGTTGCCCTAGCAACCGCGTAATATACTTTTTGTTCCTATTCCCATGATGCATCTGTGTACCAAATTTGGTTTAGCTACGCCAAAGTTTTTGTCTGGCATCCTATTGACGAGTACAGATGTTTGGGCTGTTGCCATGGCAACCACGATGGCGAATGGCGTGGGGGCGTCATTGACTTTTTGATCGAGACCAGGTCACGAACGTGTGTACCAAATTTTATATGTCTACGACAAAGTAAATTTTAGCTGTTCCATGCAATCTCCCTAGGGGCGCTATAGTGCCCATTTGAAATTTCTTCATATCATTCTGTTCAGGGTCGGTGTCCACCAACGATTAAAGTTTGAATGAAATCGGCCAACATTTGTACGAATTATCGCTCTTGAAATTTGATGGCGAGCCGCAAAAACGTACTCCGAAATTTGAGCGGTTGTCACGGCAACACCGTTTAATTTTTTAAAAAGCTTTTAACAACTTTTAATGTCCCACTCGTCGAGATGACACAGAATGATTCTGGTGAGACTACGTCAAAAACCCTAGGACGAGTTCGTTAAAGTACGATGACATGAAAATGCGCCTTCGACGCCGGGTCGCACGATCGGTCCAATATGGCCGGACTTCCTGTTGGTTGCCTAGCAACCGCGTAATATATTTTTGGTTTGGAACGACAAGACCCATCCACCACCCGAATTTCGTTTGTCTCGACAAAGTTCATTTTTCGGGTATAGCCATGGCGCAATGTATTTTGATTTTGCAGGGGCGCTGTCGCGTCACTTTTTGAATTTTTGGATGTGGAGTATTTGTAAATTCCTACTTTGGCGTTCTTGAATTTTGTGCAAAATTTCGTGAGTTTTCGTCGGCGGGAAGTTGCCGAACTCTGTTCGGGGGGCGGAGAAAAATAATAATAATAATAATAAGAAAAACTTAACAATAACAATATAGCGCCAGGAATGGGGGCACATATATATATCATTGGAAAGCACTCGCGTCCAGTAACGCACCCGTGGGGTCAAATGTCAATTACGAGCGCGTTGCGCTCGTCATTGACCTCTTCGGTTTCTCACATACCCAGTGCACGTTTTTGGCGTTTGCCCGCGTTAACGATTACAATTATGCCGCTGTCGCGGCAATGGGCAGTGCCAGTCTGTACTACTGGATGCCATGAGTGTCACTGATGAGTGGCATTGAGTGTTTGATAAGGGCGGCGCTGCTGGCTCGGTTTTCATGACATCATGCACTTCGTGCATGGATGTCATGTGCGCCCTACGTTTTTGGGTGAACGATTACAATTATGCCGCTGAGCGCTGTGGCCATGGCGATGCACCGTGCCAGGTCAGCGGGCACCAGTCTGTGACATGGTGATGCCAGTGTGCTTGGAAAGGGGAGAGCGCCGCGCTCTGTTTCGTGCGCTCCGCCGCTCCGCGCACTCAGCGCAGCAGTGCGCCCGCACTGCTGAACAATCACAAGAGGCCCTACGCCGCCTGGCGCGCTCGACCTAATAATAAGAAAAATTCCAAAATAACAGCCAACACACAGGAATGAGGGGCACATATCATTTTAAAGCACTCGCGTCCAGTAACGCACCCGTGGGAGTCAAATGTCAGTGCGAGCGCGTTGCGCCATTATTGACCTCTTCGGTTTCTCACATACCCAGTGCACGTTTTGGCGTTTGCCCGCGTTAACGATTACAATTATGCCGCTGGCTGTCGCGGCAATGGGCAGTGCCAGTCTGTACTACTGGATGCCATGAGTGTCACTGATGAGTGGCATTGAGTGTTTGATAAGGGCGGCGCTTCGCGCTGGGTTTTCATGACATCATGCACTTCGTGCATGATGTCATGTGCGCCCTACGTTTTTGGGTGAACGATTACAATTATGCGCTGGCGCGGCCATGGCGATGCCACCGTGCCAGGTCAGCGGGCACCAGTCAGTGACATGGTGATGCCAGTGTGCTTGGAAAGGAGAGCGCCATGCGCTCTGTTTCGTGCCTTACGCTTCGCTCCACGCACTCAGCGCAGCAGTGCTTCGCACTGCTGAACAATCACAAGAGGCCCTACGCCGCCTGGCGCTGACCTAATAATAATAATAATAATAATAATAATAATAATAAATGCCCAATAAAGCGTCAAGATTTTGCCTTGTGAAAATGTGAAGTTTCACACTCTCCTATTAAATAATGTAATGTAATGTAACGTAATATAATGTAATGTAATGTAATGTAATGCAATGTAATGCAAATGCTTTTACACAGTTCTCTGGCAGTGCAGTGGCCACAGCTGCAGTGCCAGAAACATGGCTGCCAAACTATGCCAACAGACCTGCCACTCCTGTAGCATCAAACATCACATTTATTATTTAGAAGTATAGACAAATGGATTGACCATAGTAAGAATTTATGTTTAAAGAGAGACAAGGTGAGTAAAGAATCATAATCTTCTCTATTAATACATGACTATTTCCATGTTGAAAATGTGTCTGTGTTTGTGCTTTTGTTCTGATCTTCTACAGATATTATCAGTGAAATAATATTCTATGGATTGATCAAGGAGTGATGAAATATTTAGTAAAATATTCTTTTATATTTGATATATTTAGTATAAATTATATTTGACTTGAAAGAGTACACTGCAGGCCTGACACTTTATCAATAATTATGACGCCATTAACATTTTTTTCAGACAATGTTTCTTTCTTTCATTTTTTTTTCTTTTTTTTTTATTAGCATCAGATGATCTGTCGACAAATGAATAGTGCTGACCTCCAGCAGAAGAGTTCAGTGGTTATGACAGCACCTCAACTCTAAGTGCAGGAAGCAGGAAAAAGAAGTCATAAAAAGTCACAATAAAAGTCAAAACAAAAGTAAAAACAGTAATTGTGCTATCAGGGGCAAGTGATTGTGTATTTTCATGTTTATAAGGTGATAATGATGTTTTTCATGGGACATAATTGCTTTTTCAGTGAAGTTGAAAAAGGTGTCAGTATTATAGAAGTGTCTCTCCTCTGCTCTGCAGCAGACAGGTGGCTCTGTTGTTTTGTATTAAGAAATTCAAGCTAAATATTTTAGGATGGATTAAGAAGTTGTATTACAAAAACCACGTGCTTTGCTTTTTTAAAAGGCATTATTAAAGGTAGAAATACAACTATTCTGGTGGAGGGGGGTTCTCTACCTCATTATCTCCTTGTCAAAAATGTTCCACAGTGTGTTTCTCCATGAAGAAAAGCCAAGTTAAAGGTCAGATCTGTGGAGAGGCAACCACTCACAGAAAATAAGGCATGTTATTTTCAAGGTATTTTGAAAAGTACTATCAGCAGTAATCAAATAAAAGAAAAAGAGACATGCTTAATACCAGGAACATTTTAGGTAAATGCGCCACCAGAAAAGGATAAAGCACCTTTTTCTTTTTAAAAAAACAATACATGTTTACATAAATTTGACTTGTGAATACTAGAATGTTGTCACCTCATCAAAAACATACCCATAGTTGTGTTTTGTTTGTTCATTCTCACATGTTTGAGTAATTCTTTATTATTTTTCTGTTGTTATTATTATATCTGTTCCACCTTATGAGTCATAAAGTATTAAGTCAGCAGTTACTTTTTACCTTTTGTTTAGTACAGATTGGCAATTGCAGGAATAAAATGATGATGAGGTAGTGTGGAGTTTAAAAACACAGTGTATGTGTCCTGTATTACCACATCACAAGGTGGAGCGTTTTCGTTTGAGAGAAGAATACAGCCTAAATATGCAGGGTCTGTGTGTTAAATATGTTTGACGAGGAAACAACATTATAACATAGATTAGAAAAACGGATAATATGTCACCCCTCTCTTTGTAAATGCTGCAGTGAGTTTAGTCATTTTGGTCGTAAAATATTCGCTCTACTTGATCCTGATGTTTTTCTTTCGCTGTTTTGCCCTTAAATAAATTCCTATTCCCAATATGAACCTGCCTCCAAATTCGCTGCTATAACCGCTACCATCGTGAGCTTCATTTGACTGGAGCCGAACACGATGGGCGACGTCACACTGCCTTAGTCCACTTCTTTATACAGTCGCTGGTAAAAAAAAAAAAAAAAAAATACTTCTCCCTTCGGCCCCAATGGTGTAAAAAAAAAGAAAAACAGCAGCTTTCTCACAGTTTTGCATTGTGTCCCTTGGTACATGTTTCCCATCCTCTATTAGCACTAACGCCTCATTTGCCCCGGTCCACATTTTATCGTCAACAGTCCCTTCCCCTATGGCCCCCGACTGTCCCCACCCCCTGCGTGAGTTAGGGCATTCACATCCCTGCATCCCCCCTTTCTTACCGTCTGTGGCTGTCATTTCCAGCTCTCTCGTAATGGGGAGGAGGAGGGGGGTTGGGGGGGGGGTTGGTGGCTTCTCGGCGGACTGGGCGTTTCCATGGAGACGCGGTTGGTTGGTTGGTTGGATGGTCGGTGCACTCCTGCCGCTCGTGTCATTGACTTCAATTAGTCCAGAAGGCCGTCTCTCTCTCTCTTTCTCCTACCCCCTCTCGCCTTTGCTTCCATGTCGTTTCACCCCCTCTCTCTACCACTACCCCTCTCGCTTTCTCCCAGTACCCCTCTTTGTCTCGTTCTCTCTCTCATCCCCTCCTCTCATTGCTTCCCTGTCGTTAAACCCCCTCCCTCTCTCTGCCATTGGCTCTCTCTCTTTCTCTCTCTTTCTACCAAAGAAACATTCTCTCTCTCTCCCTCTCTCTCTTTCTCCCCCTCCTCTCTCCCTCTCTGTCTTTCCCTCCTCTCTTTGCCTCCCTGTTGTTAAAACCCCCTGGCTCTCTCTGTCTACCAATACCCCCCTCTCTCTCTATCTCTCCCTCCATCCTTTGCTCCCCCTCTCTCTCTCCCTCTCTCTTTTCTCCCCTCCTCTTACCCTCTCTCTCTCCCTCCCTATCTCTCTCTCTTCTACTCCTCTCTTTGCTTCCCTGTCGTTAAAACCCCCTCCCTCTCTCTGTTACCGGTTCTCTATCTACCAATACCCCCCATCTCCCTCTCTCTCTCCCTCCTTCTCTCCCTCTCTCTCTCCCTCCCTCTCTCTGTCTCTCCCTTTCTCTTTTTCCCCCTTCACTCTTTGCTTCCTTGCCGTTAAACCCCCTCCCTCTCTCTCTGTCTCTCTCCCTCCCTCCCTCTCTCTCTGTATCTCCCTCGCTTTTTCCCCCTCCTCTTTTTGCTTCCATGGCATTCCATCCCTCTCTTCTTCCCTATCTCACCCTTTATCCACGACAGCCCCCACTCTCTCTCCTCTCTCTCTTCCCATCTCTCTCCATCTCTCTCCCTCGGCTCCCTCCCTTCACTCTCTTCCTCTCCTCTTCTCTTCTATCATTCTACCACCTTCTCTCCTTCTCAATCTCACCCTCTTTCCACCACTCCCCCTTTCTTTATCTGCATCCCGCTGTCTCTTTCTCTCTCCTCTCTCTCCATCGCCTCTCCCCTCTTTGCTTCCTTGTTGTTCTACCCCCGCTCTCTGTCTTTCCCTATCTCTCCTGCTCTTTCTACACTCTCACTCTCTCTTTCTGTTTTTCTTTCTCTCCGTCTCTCTCTCCTGAAGCACATACTTGCACAGAGAGGCAGCTCAAAGGGTCGCACCAAATTGGTCGTGGAGATGAGAGAAAAAGAAGATGGAACAAATGAGGGTTTGGGTGAACAAGACAGATACAGTAGCTCATGTTTTTAACCTAATTTATATATTTATTGCTTATTTAACACAAACAAAAACTACATTTATACTATTGTAGACATAAAGAACAAAAACTATCCCACTGCTCCAAGGTTTACTGTATTTTGAGAAAGTGTAATGTTTATTTGCCATCAAAGTCTGAGTAGAAACCAGTATTTTGTTTATACCAATGACATGAAATAAATCACAACAAAATATGGTTGACTGGGGGAACCGACACCGCAAGTACATTTTTTGAGGGTCAAGAATCACACAAAAATACAATTTTAAATAATAAAAAAAAAGGTTAAACAAGAAACCTTTCTTTAGCTTGGGAAGTTTCATCTTTCAGTCCTCTGTCCAGATTATATTAGGCTATAGTAAGTGAAACATGCAAATACTGAAATGCACCAGTCTGTATGCACTCAAAATGTGCTTTATATTACCTTTATATATGTACTTTATATACTTTATATAATCTTAAATCAATTTGCTTCAGTTTAACATAAAATAATTAAGATAGTGAAATGATTTAAATTAGAGACAGTATTTCCTTTTGTTGTTTTTGTCTGGCCATGAACAGTCTAGCTTTCATCTGGCATTATTATTTATAAAATGATTTCATTATAACCTAAGATTTTGTCACATTTTTTCAACTGTGCATTCATCATTCTATTTCTGTAATATCATGTGACAGCTAGAATATGTAACTGTAACTCCTGAGGGCTGCCAAAAGAGACTGACAGTGCCATTTCAGTCTGGCTCCTTCGTCTCTGTCCTCACAATCTCAGTTTAAGTATTTATATATTCAGTATTTTACTCTAGGCAAATGCCAGAAGAATGCCATCCAAATACTGTAGTCACAGATTATCTCTTAAATCCCTAGTTTAATTTTAATGTTTTGCTGCTACTAAAATCAAAACAGGAAGCTCCCAAAAGATTCAAAATAAGTCTTTATATAAAAAAGAAAAAACGGGAAACCTCTCTGAATCATAACTCTTTGCATTTAAGACCATATTAACAGACTTAGAGAGTAACAGAATGATTGTACAGTCGAGCCAGAAGAGCGTATCAATATATCGTCTGGATGTCTCGTGTCCACACAACAGCGGTTACTTAAAGGTGCCTGTAACTTTTCTGGTGGGTCCCTCAAATGCTTTTCTTCATGAAGATGTTATTGCTTTCTCTGCAAACCTTTCTATATATGCAGAAACCAAACCAGACGAAGTCACAGGTCAGATATGTGGAGAGGCAATCCCGCTCACAGTTTTTCTAGGTATTTTTGAGCTGTAAAACCTCCTGTAATTGAATAAATGTAACGAAGAGCTGTTTAATGTCCTACTGTGGAACATTCCAGGCAAAGCAGTGACATTTCTATAGAAATAAGCAGGTGGCGGATTCCCAACCAAAAACTTACATAGTGCACCTTTAAACCCCTTCATGTGGAGGCATTAGCAGGGCTTCTGTAGGCAATACAATATGCAATATTACTACTATACAATACTATTATGTGTGACATGGCTATGTGTCGGTCATTGTGATTTGTAATGAAATTCTTCTGCAGAAAACACCTTGGACTAACCCATAAAACATGTACATTATAGTGTATTTTGTTACTTCGAATAGACCTAGATTTGCGTTGTGGAAATTTTACGTAGATGTAATGTGAACACGGAAACTGTTGTGTAACATTTCTTATCTGTAGAAAAGATTGTGGTAGTTATTGACATGTTTGTAACTTTCTACAAGCAGCAATTTCCCCAAACATTTTAGCAACTCTGAGCAACAATATCCTGTGTCTACTTATCGTATTGTCACATGAATCTGCTCAAGTTTGGATACCCTTCCTCAGAGCTTTATTTGGCTTCTCCATTTGTGCTGTGCTGGAGACCATCTGGAACAATTATTAAAACTACGATTCTGTTATGTCACACTTTATTAAACACTTTATTTGTACGCAAGAAAAACTTTTAAAGGGCATGTACTGTTATTTTCTAATCTATCTAAAAATGTCCCTCATCAAAAACATACCTGGAGTCTTGTTTGGTTTCATTCACAAATATTTAGCACACTAATCCTGTAGATTTAGGTTTTTCTCTCAAGCAGAAAACACTCTGTTCCACCTTGCGATGTCATGCAGGAAGTGCTCTACTGTGTTTTTAAACTCCATGCACGTTCACTAGAATCATCTGGATTATTTTAGCCCTGGAATTGCAATTCTCCATCAGACAAAAGGTAAAAGGTAAGGGTGTTAACTTGGAAACTGCTGCTTCATAACATCACAAGGTGGAACAGAGCATTTTAAGTTTTGGAGATGTAGACAGACTAATAATAAAGGATTACTCAAACATGTGTGAATGAATCAATTGTGCAATATAGGATGTAGGACTCAAGTGATTCAACTTTGACTTTGAAATTCATTACAGTAATATACTAGCAGACAGAGTAATTGCCAAGAACAAGCGCCTCAGTCAGCACACACACACACACACACACACACACACACGGGCCATTCACAGTTTTCATTTACTAAAGCAACTCATGATATTAACCTCCACTAATTAAGACAGCACCATGCACAGCCACTGGCAGGCGACGTGGAGGACCTGTGGGTATGGGGAAAAGCTCACAGACACTCACTGTTATTATAAAGGGGCGCAGGTGGGGAGAATGGGGTGGAAACTGCTAAACTCATTTGTGAACATTTGTGTCATTACTGGAACACTTTTGGATGTGCTTGTGTGCTGGGAATGGAAATTGGAGTTTTGATTTTGTTTTTTGTTTTTTGTTCATTTACTCTGAACTCCAAAATCTTTTACAGTGGAAGTGTAATAGCAAACTGCAGGTGAAAAAGCAGATGGCAATTTGCATACCGCACTACATCACCAAAACTCAACTCAAACTTATCAGCTGAAATTATCCAAATGATTCTAGTGAACATGTATGCAGTCTCAAAACAGTGGAGCACTTTCTGTATTACTACCTGGCATCACAAGGTGGAACAGTGTTTTCAGTTTGATAGACGGACACAGCCTAAATATACAGGGTTTGTGTATTAAACATGTGAATGAAACAAAACACAACTCCAGGTATGTTTTTGTTGCGGAAACATTATAACATAGATCAAAAATACTGCAATATCTATTTAAATGGTTTGACTGAGTTAGAAATGATAATAAAGCTTATTGAAAACCACTGGTGAGAGTCCTGCTTTAGTATAAGTTTTAGTTTTTTGGTTTATATGTTTACTGTGGTAATTTTCTGCCTGAAAACATATCAGTATTAGAGGCTGTGACCTTTAAATGCTCAAAACATACTCACAAATAAGTTCAGTCTTGATATATTATCTTGTATATCTTGTATATCTTGTATATTGATGCTTTGTAGTTACTTCATGCTGAGAGTGTTCTACATGTATGTGCATGGCGAAATGTTCATCACTTACCATTTTGGGTTAAAAAATGTAAAATGGATCACATGAACACATTTTCAGGAGTCATCAAGACTGGTTATTATCCTGTTGAGATGATTTACAACAAAAAAGGTGAGTAACTAAAAAATGATTGTTTAATACTCGCAATCCTGTGACTGAAATGTTATTTAAAAGGAAGTTGTTTAAAAGCATAAATTAGACCTGTTCTAGTTCCAACCAGTTCTTTATGATCAGACTGTGTTAAATTAAAACAAAGAGCAGATTCAAGTTAGACAAAGCCTCAGACAGAGCATGCACACAGTTAGCATCACACCCATAGGGAATGACTTTAGAATATAACACATCGTGAGGGTGTGTGATCCTTAAAAATACTGAACTCTAAATGTAAAGTTGTGTTTTCAGTTAAATAGTTGTACGGTATATAGTTGTATGTTGCACTTTCCCTGTGAGAGTCCAGTCCCAGGTCCAGTCCAGTAAACATGATACAGCACGTGGGAGTGAAAAGAAGGTGACATTTGGGCCTTGACCTTTTGCTCTTGATCCACTTAAACCTGCAAAGATCTGTTTTCTGTTGATCAAACCAAAACAAAGGCACCCACCATTTTACCAGGTCAGGTATGAGGTATAATGCTGAATAACCCAAATCCTCAGTCCTCTAATAGTACATTGTGTTTTAGCAGACACCCAAAATATAAACTTTTTAAGAATTTTTAATTTTATTTTTAATTTTATTTTTAAGAATATTAACTCACAGAAAAGTATGTTACATTGCATATTTCACCTTCTTAATGTGCTGGAGAAGTGCTTGTCGGGTATAGGCAGAGGGGCACAGGTCAAAGGCAGATTGGTCCAGGCATGATTCAACAGATCCACAGATCCATGATTCAACAGATCCACAGATCCATTCAGCATGTGCTCATTCTGCCAGGGACAAGGGGAGAAGTTCAGCTCCAAAGATCGCTGCAAGAAACAGACCAGGAGTTGTTTTGTTTCATTTCATTCACAAATATTTAAAGCACGAACCCTGTAGATTTAGGTAAGTAGAGTTTTTCTCTCAAACTTTCAGTTTTGGAGATGTAGACAGACTCATAATTAAGGGTTACTTCAACATGTAAATGCAACAAAACACAACTCCAGGTCTGTTTTTGAGGAGGTAACAACATTCTAACATGACTTAATGCTCACAAGAGTCACTTTCAAACATAGGACTTTATTTATGTCCAATTACCCTTCTCAAACTACAGTATCTAGTACATTATTGAAGCAATTTTGTCTCCAGCTTCTCAGTAACAGACAGCACTTTAAACCTATCACATGTCCTATTGTCATCTGAGTGACAGTGTTCTTAATTGTGCTTTTGTTTACAGAGAAGACGTGATGCTGACAGACAACTTGGAGGAGATGGACCTGGTGGAGGTGGATGTCCAGGCCCAACAGAGGAAGCACCAGGGAGAGGTCTACAAGGAGGACGAAGATGCCCCACAATCAGGAGTCCAGTGCCAGGCACAATGAACCACTCCTCTGCCCAAACTCAAAGTGGCTGCTAGAGTTTTGTATTCCTCGTTTGAGGCTCGGACTCACTGTAAATGTTTGTTACATCTTTATTTAAGTGTGTTTTTGTCAAATTATACTTTCTGTGAAGGTAATTTCATATTTTTGGTAATGAAACGCATAACATTTGCAAATGTGGTCTTAATTTATTGTCTCTTCTCAGTGTAGAACTAAAAATAAACCACAGTCAGGAGTTTTTACATGGTTGCAAACGAATATTAGTGGGAGTCAGTAACTAGTGGTACCAATTATGGTGTGCTGTGTAACTTTTCTGGAGGGTCTGCCACCTGCTTTTCTCCATGGCAATATTAATATTTTGCCTGGAATGTCCAGCACCTTTACTCCCTCTAAATTGTTTTTTTTTTTTTTTGGGGGATGACTTTTTAAAACTGCAATAAAACTGCAATAAAAAACTGTATTTCTCCACTTTGCCCTGAAATATCTAATGGTAAATGCATAAATGTGGAACCTGTGCATTTCTATAAGTGACAAAGGTAGGACTTTACTACACCCAAGAACTGACTGTATTACAACAGAAAACTGCATTTTAATAATATTTTTAGCTATATATGGCCTATAGAAAGTTGTGATGTCATTTGAAATCCAGCAACAGCTTAGACACATGGAAGTATAATAAGATATTTTAGTATAAGTATATGTATATAAGTATACATGGAAGTATAATAAGATGATTTATTATTAAATTAATAATACTAATACTACTACTACTACTACTACTACTACTACTACTACTACTACTACTACTACTAATAATAATAATAATAATAATAATAATAATAATAATAATAATAACTGACGGTGCTGTGTTTTGAAGGGGGGCAAAACATTTCCTGCTCCTATCTAAATTTCCCGCGTCACCAGGGTCACGTGAGTGAAACCCACCAATAGCTTTGGAGACACTTGGTCTGGTGATTAGCGCCAGCTGAGCGTGATCAAGTGAGCACAGGTGCATATAATTTGGGGCGCCCCGGTGCTTACATGGATATGTGCACTCAGGAGAGCTCCACCGGGAGCCAATGGATACGCGGATTTCTACGTGACAGCATCGCTTCGGTTTTACGCTCTTCTAACACGCATTTAGGCACATAGAAATGGACATGTTCGAAAGTATATCGCTGCAGCTCCAGTACGCTAAACTCTGGAAAAAGGTGCGCATTTAGCCACAGCACATGTAGCTCCAGGACAGCTAAACTCTGGAAAAGGCGCCATTTGGCCACAGCGACTGCAGCTCCATGCTCATGCTACACGGGACTCCGGAGAAGGTGGAGCAGCGTCCAGAGATCGCCGCGTCCAGAGATCGCCGCGTCCAGAGATCGCCGCGTCCAGAGATCGCCGCGTCCAGAGATCGCCGCGTCCAGAGATCGCCGCGTCCAGAGATCGCCGCGTCCAGAGATCGCCGCGTCCAGAGATCGCCGCGTCCAGAGATGCCGCGTCAGCACGTAGAACCGGGCGAAGAAGCCAACACCAGCTAAGATTTACCAATATGGGTTTAGCTGTTGCCTGACCAGCCAAGACCCGCCCGCACTGTTACAACTTTACTTTATTACTACTACTTTATAAGGCCTATTACAATCGAACGGGATGTTTGTGAAATCTCTCAGTCGTACAGGTAGGATCCATAACAGAGAAAATCAATTGGGCCTATGTCAACTGGGCAAACTGAATTGTTACGTTTACTCTTGGCTATACAGGCCCCTTTTTGTGGTACTGTAATCCATATGGTGAGATTTACCGTAGATTGTTATGGCTGGTCATGCAACTTTACCTGTTCGAACGATTATCGCAGTGTTTTGGTTTTTGTCGCAATGTGGTTTGAATAATGCTTTGCTGGGCTTTCACATGACATTTGTTGCAATGCTTTTGTTGAGAGGAAACGCTGTGTTTTTCCTAGCCTAGATGCGTCTAAATATAACTATTTACTAAAGAAATGGAATAAATGGTAAACGGTGAGGTAGGCGTACTTGACGAATTTCTTACGATGGAAAGTAACCAATGCCAGTGCTCCAGGAGCAGGTCAGGTAGGCGTACTTGACGAATTTCTTATGATGGAAATTTTTTGCATTTGACCCATTCTTCAACCATTGCCGGTGCTCTAGGACCCATCTCCGGGTCTTGAGCTTTGGTCCAGACCATCAGTGAGACCACAGGTGATTAACCCTTTATCCTTAAATATACTAGCCTTTAAGAAAGAGCTAAGCTAAAATATACTCTTTGCCGAATACTGCTAAAATATGCTAACTTCTGTTACGGACTGAATTTTTAACATCCATCTTCTTCCGCTTTATCCGTCAGGGTTGCGGGGGCAGCTGTTCGCCACCCAGTCCTGGAGTGCCCAGAGGAAACCCATCCAGACAGTAAGAGAACATGCAAGCTCCACGCTGAAAGGCCCGGAGGAAACCCATCCAGACAGTAGGAGAACATGCAAGCTCCATGCTGAAAGGCCCGGAGGAAACCCATCCAAACAGTAGGAGAACATGCAAGCTCCATGCTGAAAGGCCCGGAGGAAACCCATCCAGACAGTAAGAGAACATGCAAGCTCCACGCTGAAAGGCCCGGAGGAAACCCATCCAGACAGTAGGAGAACATGCAAGCTCCATGCTGAAAGGCCCGGAGGAAACCCATCCAAACAGTAGGAGAACATGCAAGCTCCATGCTGAAAGGCCCGGAGGAAACCCATCCAGACAGTAGGAGAACATGCAAGCTCCATGCTGAAAGGCCCGGAGGAAACCCATCCAAACAGTAGGAGAACATGCAAGCTCCATGCTGAAAGGCCCGGAGGAAACCCATCCAGACACGGGGAGAACATGCAAATGCCACACATTGAACCCGGAACCTTCTTGTTATGAGGCGTGAGTGTCAGCCACTAAATTAGCTGAATAGCCGCTGAATTTTTAACCTTGCTGTGCTAAATCATGCTAACTAGTAGTGTACTGCTAAACATTACTTGTATTTATTTACTATGGTTTTATTTAGCTGTGCATATTACTGAAAAGTTTTCATTTTTCATTCTGCACTCGTCCCTTCTCTCTAATTCTCTTTAATTTAATGTCTCTCTTTTAAATTTGTATGATATTTATGTTTTATTTGTTTATTTTAATGTATTTCTTATTCTGTAAAGCACTTTGAATTACTTTGTGTACGAATTGTGCTATACAAATAAACTTGCCTTGCTTTTATTAAAGGGACAATGCATATTAAAAGACAAGATAATGTAAGAAACAAACATGTACCGGTACTTGTAAATATGCAGGATTGTAGCCAACGCTAATTTCTGTGACATGTAATTTACTAACCCTTTAGTTTTCAGGTTTTGGATGGAGTCTATAACCTTTTTTTTTTTTTTTTTTACAGGGAGCAGTTTTATTATTCCCATGTAGTTTTAAGCATTTATTGTGCATAACATGAGCTAAAGCTAAATCTTCTTAAATTCATGTCTAGTTTATTCAAATACAAATACAGCTAAAGCTAAACCAAATGTTACAAACACACATTTTCTGATTTTAGGATGACTTCTAACCTTTTTTCTTTTACAGGCAGCAGTTTTTTGTCATGTAGTTTTAAGCATTTATTATACATAACACAAGCTAAATCTACTTAATTTGATGTCTAGTTTATTCAAATACAGCTAAAGTTAAAACGTGCTGTCTTCCATTATATTACTAACCCATACATTTGTTGGTTTTAAGTGTTTGTTTATACAGTGCTTTTCACAGGATTATTTTACAGAGCATTCTTCATTCACTCCAGACCCGGTGGTGTAAACTACTGTTCTAGCCACAGCTGCCCTGGGACAGACTGAGGGGGGCACGGCTGCCAAGCCAACAGTCCCTCTGACCACCACCAACACTCACTCACACAACTTTCACACCTACAGTGCATGTTTTTTTTTTTTGGGGTTGATAGGAGAAACTGGAGTGCCCGGCGGAAACCCACTCAGCCACCGTTTAGGATAGTGTCTAACCTTTTTATTTATTTATTTATTTTTTTAACAGGGAACTGTTTTATTATCACTGTTGATTTTAAGCATTTATTTTCCATAACATAAGCTAAATCTGCTTGTATTCATGTCTAGTTTATTTATCATGTTTTAGCTTCAGCTGTGTTTAAATTAGCCAAGCCTAAATCTCATGTCTTGCAACTGTGAGACATAAAGATCACCTGCAGCAACTGCAGCAGATGATCTATTAATTATTAGTTTATTATTTGAACACATCTAAGGCTAAAACATGTCAATATAATTCTGACTAGCTCTTGAATTTTTTTAACATTGCTAAACTAAACTATGCTAGCTCTAGTTATGTACTGCTAAGCTAAACGCTACTGTGACATAATTTACATGTGGTGATGGGGTGGTGGCTAACCTTTTTTTTTACAGGGAGTTTTATTATTGCAAACTGCTAAGCATTTATTTGTTTTTGTTTATATGGTTGCTAAACATAAACCTACCTAATTCATGTCTAGTTTATTTAAATTCAGCTAAAGTTAAAACATGATGTCTTCCATTATATTATTAACACATACATTTTCTGGTTTTAGGATGGTGTCTAACCTTTTTACAGGGAGCAGTCTTATTATTGTCATGTTGATTTAAGCAGTTACTGTCCATTGTAAAGCTAAGTCTACTTAATGTCTTGTAATTATAGCAGATTTTAGTTTATTATTTGAATACAGCTAAGGCTTAAACATGTCATATGTTACTGACTAGCCTAACGAAACTATGTTACCTCTAGTTGTGTACTGCTAAGATAAATGCTACTGTGACATATAATTTACATGTGGTGGTGGGTGGTGTCTAACCTTAACATGCTAATCCAACCTTTTACAGGTAACTCTGGGCTATTTGGCCTATTACAGTGTGGAGTCTGTGGACTATTGAGAAATGAACATTCACCTCTATTTGAAGTCAAAAAGCCAAAAAAGGTCCCAGGAGAAAACCTCAAGAGAGGAACTGCTGAACTAATCAAGAATCAAACTTTTTTTTTTTAAATCAGAGGAAATACCAAAAAATATGGAATGAAAAAATTGATTTAAAATGGATACACAAACTTAATTCACCCAAAGAATACACCTTTCAGCCCCAAAGACATCAAAGTTAAAGAAAATGGAGCACTGAGGAATGATCTATAAAAGTGCAAAAGCTGAACAGTGAGAAATAATTATAATTTTGAAAAATGGATTGCACTGCGGACAACGTACAAACAAAATATGTCCTGGGACTAATCTGGAGGAAAGGAGTCTAACCTGGCAAAAAAAAAGTTTGAATGAATGTTGATCATGGGATCCCAAAGGAAGGAAAGACAAAGGTTGGAGACTGAGAGAGGCACAAGCTGGAACCATCTGGAGAAATGTTCAAACCTGATCAATTTAAATCAAGCTGATGTTCACTTTATTTATCCCTTGTGAGGGAAATTCATTCTTTGTATTTAATCCATTTATCACCTTGACTTTTGGGCCACACATGGGCTGTGTAATGTTTCAAACCACAATGCTTGAATGTTTGGTTTGTGACTGAAATAATCTTAGTGATTATTTCTCCCTGCTGCTGGTTTCACAGCTTTTATTGGTCTGTCCATGCAGACTTAAACTTGGTAGGTATTTGAGGTTCTCGGTGAACCTTGTATCATCTCAAAACAAGGTCTGAATGTGCCAAGGATTCTTATGTTACTGTAAGGTTTTTTTATTTGGGCTTAAACTGGTGTGTGCCTGATTCTAAACATTGGCACATTTTTGGAGACTGCGTGGTCTCCTTGGTCTGATCTAAATGTGAACCAGATTTAAGCACTGATGTGTGATGGTCACATGAGTCTGAGACTAAAACCCCTGATTCCAAACTAACACTTCCACAGGTTTAACTGTTTTTGGCCTGACCTTGGCTTACTGAATGTGATGCATTTTGTATTTGATTTTGACTGAACTGGTCTAAATTTGGGTGAGTGTAATAACTCTGGTCTTAACCTTTACACGGGAAATACTGGTTATTCCAAAGTAACACTTCTACAGGTTTAACTGATTTTTATTTGTGTTCATTTAGTGTGAAACCCAGGTCTGAACTGACAGTCTTGGGGTTTTTGAATTTGTTTTGTATTTGGTTTGGTCTGAACTGGTCTAACTGGGCCAGATTTGGAAAGGTTTGAGTGTAGTAGCTCTGGTCTTAACCCTTACACTGGACTGAGATACTGGTTATTCTGAACTAACACTTTCACAGATTTAACTGATGTTTGTTTCGGTTCATTTAGCATGAAATAGGTCTGAACTGACAATCTTGGGTTTTTGAATGTGTTTTGTATTTGGTTTGGTCTAAATGTGGGCCAGATTTAGACTGGTTTAAAGTGTGATCACTCTGAACTGAGATACTGGTTATTCTAATCTCCTAAACTCTTCCACAGGTTTGCATTGTTAATGGTCTGTTCATTTTGACCTTTAAACCAGTTTGAAATATGTTGACATTTCTCTTAACACAAGGTTAAGTGTCTTACTAATGTTGTGGGTCATTACTGCCATTTTGTTTTGTTGTTAACTCTCCTGAAATCTCAAACTGTTTTACCTAAACTTTTAAACTAGTCTTCACAGGTCCAGAGGCTACTGTTTGTGGTGAGTATCTGCACTTACTAACACACTAACCTTACAAAATCATGGGCGGTGGGTTTAATCCAGCCACAGAGGGCGCTGTGCCCCTCTGTGCCAGTCCCCAGCCTGGACAAATGGAGAGGGTTGCTTTGGCATAAAACCTGCCGCCACCTTTATCATGATCACACATGTCTGAGTAACCCTTTATTATTAGCCTGTCTACATCTCCAAAGCCCAGTGCTCTGTTCCACCTGGTGATGTCATGTAGTGGTGGTTTTAGAAATTAACTGCAACTTTTTTGTTTAGTTTAGTAGAAATTGGCAGTTCCAGGGCAGAAAATATCCAAATATCCAAATGATTCTTGTGAATGTGTATGGTGTTTAAAAACACAGTGGAGTAATCCGTATTACCACATGACATCGCAAGAGTTTTGAGAGAGGAACTCATCTTAAATCTACATTTATTAAATTACAGGTGATTTCATAGCGCAACAAAACAAAAACAAAAAACAGGCATTCTGACACTGAGCAGGGTTGTCTCTCCACAGATCTGACCTGTACCTTGATCTGGTTAGGTTTCCATGAAGGTAAAAACATTTAAGACCAAGCAAGAACATCCATGGAGAAAAAAAAGCATTTGACACATCCACTATCACAAACATTAGCACCTTTAAAGTTAGCAGCATGTTTGTTTTTCAGAGCACATTACACTAAACACTAAAAAGCAAAAAATAATAATAAAATGAAGTATCGTTGATCTTATTCAAAGCGTGTGACTTTTGAGTGGCGGGGTTGTGATCTGGTGCCGTCCTGACCATCTGCTGTTCTGGAGGGTCAGTACTCCATTCCTCTTTTCTTTCAATCTCTCTTTCACCTTCCCTTTCTCCCTTACACACACTTACACACACTTAGACACACACACACATATACACACACATATACACCCATAATGCATACAAATGTACCCATGTATTCCTCCTATACTTCTTGTTTCCTCTCATCGTCACTCTGCTGGTGGTTGTGAGTACGGACTGTCGCGCTGTGGTGTGGAGGAGGCGAGGAGCGAGGGAAGAGAGAGGAGAGGGGGGAGAGGACAAACCGCGGATGAATAAAAGATCACAGGCTAAAGCTATCACCCTATTCTTCTTTGGAGAAAGTCTGACGCACATGCACATGAAATGAAAAATGCCATCGAGACAGACGAATGAGATGAGGGGAGATGAGAGATAGGACATGCACATAATTCAAAAATAGTTGAAAAAGCGCTTTGAACACAAGGTTTAGGTGGGTCTTCTCTTCCCTGGTGGTTGGGTTTGAAGTCAGCATGATCTTCCAAGCTGTGGTCAGTGCAAAAGATTTGTAAAATGGGAGAATAATCTATATGATTGATGTATCAAAAGTTTAACACGTGTACAGTCTTCTGCAATGACGAATCATTTTAAGAGTAATAGTACTATATTTAGTCTTATTATGGTTTATTGTGTAGGTCATTTGGTATGAAAGAGCTGCTGGGGAACTATATTACATGGATCTTTTATAGTAAACTGACCCAAAGAAACTCAAAAGGTGTATTGGATATTACTCATGGGACCACAAAATGTACATGATTCTTTATATACTCATTCTGGACTATGAGGTTAGTATCTTTGGCCCTATCTAGCAGTTGTCATTTACATACTTTGGAACTTTCTTATTGAAGGTATATACATTTTATGCCATACTGAGGAAAATTATTGCCATATATATAGAATATACAGCATATAGGAACATTTCCATGGAACCAAGCAGAAAGAGTCCCTCCTTCAGGTCAAATATGAATCTCTTTGGTGATGCAAGCCAGTTCATAGTAAAGATGCATTGTTTTCTATTTTTTTTCAAGGCAATATACACATTCATAATGAAAACAACATACTTTTATTTTAGTTAAAAAAAATTACCAAAAATTACATAGTGCGGCTTTAAGATTCACATCAACAATAGAAAAAAATGTTGTTTTGCTCCTTTTGTGATCACAAGTTTCTATTGAGGTTTATTTTTTTGCAAAATGATTTTCAAAATTGACAGTCATAATTCTTCTTCCAAATGTATTATATTTTCTCTTTAGACCTCACATGTTTTTGCCATCTGTCCTTTACCAGGTGTTAAATGTACTATGTCACAATAACTGTTACATTCACAAAAATATTTTTATAATTAATGAACACATTCACAGTAATTAAACATGCTCCCAGCGTTTACATTCTCCTATGGGGAAACATGTCTGACGTGATTGGCTGTTCAGTTTCCATGGCAACACTAACACCACAATTATCCACTGCTATTTGCTCACTCCATAAGGTGTTGGCTTTGCAGATACAACACGACATATTTACTGTCAAATTCCTACCTCCAGGCTGTCCGAGGTCATGCGTTAACCCCAGGATCAGGGCTCGCTGGTGGGGTAGATGGATGACAGCAGTCCCCCACCACCTCCACAGAACCACTATAGACATATAACCCCACAGAGCAATACAAAGCCATGGTGGTGACCTATTCAACTGTAATCAACCCAATGCAAACGCGTGATGTAACCCATGCTAATCCTGCCCGGGCGTGACATGGCCATTTTGAATGTCACTGATAAAATTGTTTAGTAAAGACGACCAGAGCACTGTAAATGTGTATGGTCAAAAGTCATGTGTTATGTTTTGTCATTTTGTCATTTTATGACCTTGGAAGCTACTTTAATATAGCTTGTAAATTTAGCTCAATTTACATTTTATGATTTTAAAGCCACTGTAACATTTAAGATTTTGGATGTTTTCACTGCAATGCAAAACCTCTAGAAAAAACATGCATCCTTATAGTGAGTGGGCTTGCATCTCTACAATCCTGACTCTTATTTGACCCAGAGAAGGGCCTTCTCCTGCTTGTTTCCATGGAAATGCTGTTCCTTTGCCTCTAATCGTTCACAGTATAGTATAAAATCTATTTATCTCCATGAAGTGTGTTCCAAAGGATGGTTTTTAACTTCTCTTTATTTTCATGGATTTCTACAGGTGTAGTACCGGTACGTATATCATGCAAAGCGAACAAGTTTGAATGCAGTAACATCATCATGGATTTATTCTACATTGTTTCAGTCCTGTGTGCAGCGAGCACTGCCCTTTCACCCTCTGCTCGCAATGCATATGTTCAAGTGTCATAAATATCTGTATATACTATACTGGCATAAAAGCAACAACAATACAAAAATGTAACAAAAATTAAGAAAAATGTTACATTTCAAACTGAACCTCCAACATACATTATCGAACAAACGTGCGATAATATATTATCGAACAAACGTGCGATAACATAGCACAGACCCTTAGATTTGATTGGTAATAAAAAATAAACCCTATGGTTGTCTTTTCACAAAACATAACAGTGTTTTAAAAATAAGAAAAAAACAAATGTATTTTGTAAATGTACATATATTTTACAAAATAATATAGCTTGCAGGAGTTTATAGTTGAGGCTCACTGTTTAAATAAAATTAAAGTGGGGCCTTCAAAGCAGTGCTTTTTGATTCCTAAATACCACGACTGGAACAAGGGAATAGATTAAGAAGTCTTATATATCTATGTTTCTGTAAATGTAACGTAGAAATCTAATCATTCAAACGCTTACACTTAAACATAGCCAGTGTCACTAAATGTGTAGCTTCTGAGTGAATAATTACACATATATGAGAACAGACACAAGAAGCTATAGCTCATTAACAACTCAAAGTCCTGTGTTGTTTTCACTGATGTGTGATGGTTTCCACACACATACCAAATATCTGATCTGTGTGACTTCTGAAGTCAGATTATTGACATGTCATGAAAACAGTGATTTCGATGTTCAACCCTGTGCAGGTTTCGACAAAAGTATGCAAAAATGGGCATACTACTTGTACTTTGTCTTACAAATACAACAGATCATCTGAAAATCCACTGATTAACTGAGCCACATGACCAGGCGTTCTTTATGGTCAAATTTCCTTTGGGCATGTGAACACACCAAAAATCAGATCTAATTATGGGCTCATCTGATCAGTCTCATTTATCTGCTCTTGGCCATGTAAACACAGTCATAAAGTATACACCAGTTATTCATTATGAACCTTTTTAGAGCACGCACCAATCAATCTCTTCAAAAGTGACAGGTACAGGGTAAAAAGCACACCCTGTTCCTGTTATGGTATTAGAAGTGAACGTTTTGTCCTCCAATTTCATATGACAGAAATATTTTTAAAAAAAATTCGAGAATTTGACATGGCCCATTTTGTGATGGAAAGATGATTGGGTGAAAGAATTTCCAAAATTGCAGCTTGTAAAGTTGTGCAAAAAGCATTGGTGACATGCTGAAATCTGGTGCTTAGACCATTTGTTCATCAACCTGAATGTCACTGGTTTAATCCCAACTCTGACCAGCATTGTAGACAGACGAATAATAAAGGGTTACTCAGACATGTGTGAATGAAACAAAACAACTCCAGGTATGGTTTTGAGGAGGAAACAACATAACATAATTTAAAGCTCACAAGAGTCAGCTGAACATTTAATTAATACATTTTATTTGTAATGCACTTTACATTTCAGTGAAATCTCAAAGTGCTAAAATAGGTTAAGGTTAGGGTCAGGGCTCTACACTAACTTTTTTTTTCAGGAGCACATGTGCCCCTAAGTCAAACATTTTAGGAGCACAGAAAAACAAATGGGGGCACAAATAGGTTTTAGTTTTGAGCGTTTATTACAGTGCAGAACTTGCGCACACCAACTTATTTGAATCAATTTTATACAAAAAAACACAAAAGAATTATGACTGTACTTTTCCTGCACAATCACTGTGTTTTTAATCAGTATATCTCCATTTTATCTGATTAATATTCATTTAGACTTAAAATAAGCCAGACAGACTGTACTGCACTGAAACACTCTGCGCCCCTTTTTGGACCTAAGCTAACATACAAGAACATTCACACAGACAGTGGCTCCTCTTTTCTGCATCACTCGAGGAAAAACTAAAACTAAAACACAACACTACCCACAGTTTGAGAACCTTTTCTTTAAGAGAACTTCCACTGCCACTTTACACAAAACTGCTTCAAACTGAATAAAGTGGGTAGAACTTTTAAACCTGTATTTTCAAATTCCTGGAGTTGTGACAAACAGATTAATTTGGCATTTTCTTTGGCAAACTTCAGCCCACATATCGCCTGCTCTGTGCTGTAGCTCTGCTCTGTGGACACTGACATAAAATTCGTTTTTTTCACAGGGCAGATGTTTAACCTGCCCTGTGACGCACGCTGAGGGTGGAGCTGTGGACGAGCTGCGCACTGGCGGTGCAGTGTCCACGGGCTCCAGCGCACAGGACCCGCACACTGGTACAAGTTTATTGGTGACAGCAGCGGCCGTAATGAAATATAATGCACTCAGTATTCAGACATCGAGTCTGTGATGTGACCGAGTCCAAATGCGCTCGAGTCCGAGACAAGACCGAGACAAAGCTCTCGCTTTAGAGAGGGAAGTCCAGCGGCACAGGGGAATCTACTGAGTGGTGGGACAGGTGTGGGTCCTGCTGCGGTGCCGCTCCTCGTTTAAGGGGCATGGGTGTGTTTTGAAGCGGAGTTTGTTCGTATGAATGATATCGCCGCACACCCGGAGCTCGTATGCTGGGGTCGTGCGCGGTCGGAGGTGTCGTGCCCGGGCACGGTTTGGTTGCGCTCGCGCTGGGCAGTCGTGAGGCGCTTTAGGGGCGATCCAGGCTTGGGCAGGTTCCACAGTCCTAGTGTGAGTGCACCCCTAATGTTTGACACATTTAGAATGTTTAACTCGTCACGTTGCGTCTGTGCGCAGCTTCTTATTGTGCTGCAGAAGCACTCGCACAGGTGCGACTGTTTTATTTTCCTCGTTCGCACGGCGAAATATTTGCTCGCAAATGCGAGTGAAATGGGCGCACTGTAGAGCCCTGGTTAGGGTTTGGTTTAGGTTAACATTAGTGGCCATGTTAGTTTTCTGGCTCAGTCTCCAGGAATGTAATGTCCCCAAGAAGCATGGATGCCTAACATTTAAGTGATTGGTGATTGGTGGAGGTTGGATAGTTCAGTAGCACAGATTGTCCACGTTGTTAAGACTACCCCAGCAGGTAAGTGTTGTTATATTTGTCGTTATATATTGTGGCCATACCGGCTCGTCAAAGCCTGATCCCGTCAGATCTCAGAAGCTCAGCAGGGCCGGGCCTGGTTAGTACTTGGATGGGAGACCACTGGGAATTCCAGGTGCCACAGGGGGGCGCCAGTGGCAAAAACTGTCGTAGTGTCCTTAGGCAAGGAACATCACCCACATTGCCTAGTATGAAAGTGGTGTGTGCGTGAATGGTGGTGGTGGTCGGAGGGGCCGATGGCGCAGATTGGCAGCCTTGCTTCCGTCAGTCTGCCCCAGGGCAGCTGTGGCTACAATAGTAGTTTACCACCACCGGGTCTGGAGTGAATGAATAATGCTCTGTAAAGCGTCTTTGAGTGTCCTGAAAAGCGCTATATAAAACTGATGCATTATTATTATATCATGTGAAAGAATATTGAATAAAACTAAATTTTGTGCATGTTAAAAAGTGCTGGGAGACTTTTTCAGATTCTTGAATGTCATTGTGCTGCCAGATTTACCTATTTATTACATTTTATTATGCAAAATAGATATTTCCTGAACTTTCATACATACCATAACCATAAAATTTTTTCATCATCAAAAACATGCGTGAAGATTTTCGATGTTATCCCTGCATGTTTCAGTAATTTAACCCTATTCAAACCTTCCTTCCGGTTAGCTGTCCATCCATCCATGCTCCTACACCACAATTCTCCATAAATATACAAAAGCAGGATACAAAATGGTACGCTATGACTTGTCAAACTTGACTTTGAGTTTCTTGTGATAACACTCTGAAGAAGAAAAGGGTGCAAGGGGTGTTGTTTTTGACGGATATAGCATTTTCAAAACAATTAAAGGTGATGCTGATCTAAATATGTTGGCTGCAGTTAATACCCCATAGAAGTAAAATACCCCTTCTTTAAATATTATTGGGCTGTAGATGAATGTAAAGTTATGGTATTCAGATAAACACATTTCAACCTTGAACGTTATGTTGTTTAATAGTGTTTTCTTCGTACAAAATAATGCGGGGCTCTCTTGAAGGGCCATTACTGTGGGAACACTGTGACAGCTCAGCCTGGCACAGCACGGGTGATTTTCCAAACACCGCCTCAGTATACTATTAGTAATTCAGCCATTTTAGGATTAACTTTTTCTACATTTGTCATAACATGTACCTCCACCACAACACTAGAAATGTAGCAGAAGGTATTTGTGGTGAGAGGACACAATGGGAGCATAATAAAATAACTAGAAAGTACTGACAGCATAAATTCAGGTTTACATGCACAATTGGGCAGTAGTGGTGGAGTAAGTTAAGCGTTCGCACACCTACCAGAAGGCCAGCAGTTCAGATAGTTTGAGTGCAGGTTGTTCTGTCCCTACGCAAGACATTTCGCCAACATTGCAGACTTCAATCACAATATGGTTAGGTATGAAGAGGTAGGGCATCTGGAGTAAAAAAAAAAAGAAGAAAACTTGCATGTCAATATAGCAGGTCCAGTTTAATCAAATTAAACAAGAAAAACGTGCCATGGTTTTGATTTTTGTCTGTTTTGCACTGATCACCTGTACTGTTATATTCTTGTAAATTTATATTTTTTGTGTTACGTTATAGAGTTGATTGTTTTCTACTTTATTTTATTTTGTTTATTGCATGTTTAGTAATGTTTTTCTGTTTCGCTCCAAGTACCACAGCAATTTCCTAATGTTGTGTACCTGTTCACTCATATGGCAATAAAACCATTCTGATTCTGGTTAGTTCACATTACTTATCCCCTGTAAACCTGGGCTAATTTTTGCATTAAACAATCATAATTTTAAATCTGGGACCAGCATAAAATCTACTCTTGCTTTTAACCAATAAGTACTGTATGAAGGTGTATTGCTATGTATTTTTATTTTTTAAAATTGTATATAGTTCACCTAATTCATATGCTGCTTCGTTATAGTAGAGCGATCACCAAATTACATAATATAACTGTGGAAACCAGTACTAACCCAGGACTAATGCATAGGCCTGAACCAGGTCTGAACTAGGACATGTACAAACTAAAGAAAGACTAAATGTGAGACCAATCCATATAAAGCAGGTTTAAAAGGAGGAATTATTTGCTGTTTTCTTCTGAAGGAAAAATCAAACTGGAGCACTGGAGGACTATATAATGCAGTTTTGTTCTAGTGTCCTTTTGTCATTTTCTGCCCCACTATAGAACCTGCAGGTGAGATCTTGTCTATTTGCTGGTGTCTTGGATAACATCTCACATTTCTTCAGTGCTTTTGTCTCTCTGATCTAGGCGAGCTGCAGGTTGCCATGGCGCTCTGATTATGTGCACTTATGATTGAGAGGTAAGATTGCAGTGATGGCCACATGGGCAGCATGAAGTGATTTAAGCTCCTGTATTTTTGGATCCAAAGCGGAAATGGGATAATTGAGATGATTCAAAAGTTTAAGGCAAAATTGGATGCTATTTTACTCCTATTATTTTGCTTTTTGTTATATAAATTGTGTAAATGTATCATAACAGCAATATACATTTAAAAATCCACTTTTTCTGACACCTGCTTGTCTCAGTGGACATGTTATTGATTTACATGTAAGGTTCCGCAGTACATTTAACTCATTTATCTCCATGGAGACAAGCAGGTGATGCTAGACTGTACACGGCTAACCCGCTAGCCACCGTGTTCCAAATAGGAAGTGAGCATGGATGCACTTCTGGCTCCATTGAGTTTGGATCCAGTTCATTTTCTATTGAAAAGCTGCTCAACATGATCTTGGTGTTTTATTTCACCGTTGTATTTGGATGATTCATAATATTAATTGTAGCTAAACCGTAATGTGAGATGGAAGGAGGAAGGAGATATTGCAAATGCTTCATACTTGAGAAAAGAAAGATGGAAAGAAAAATACTATTATTAGTTAGTATTAGTATTATACTTTATTGTCCAGCTTTAAAGGGTTCATATTACACTATTTTCCGATCTATGTTTCCTCATAAAAAACAAACCTGTAGTTGTGTTTCCTTCACACATTTTTAATACACAAATCCTGCATATATAGGCTGAGCTCTTCTCCCAATTGAAAACACTCCACCTGTTTCACCTTGTGATGTCATGTGGTATTACAGGAAGTGCTCTAGTGTGCACTAAAGCTGAACGGAGCTGTTAACTTAAACTACTGCTTCATGACGTCACAAGGTGGAACAGAGCATTTTGAGCTTTGAAGATGCTGACAGCCCAATAATGCAGGATTACTCAAACATGTGAAGGAGCAAAGTACAACTCCAGGTATGATTTTGAGGAGGTATCAACATTCCTACATGACTAAAAGCTCACATGAGTCAATTTTAAACAATACAGGATGTTTAACCATGCAGTACCACAATGAATCTGTGTACACTTGTATAATCCTCTTTAACCAGGATCATGTGACTCTCTTTCCTCTATTTATCACCAAATATTTGTGTTTCTGGTGAAAGGCTTGTACTAAATACTGCAGCTTATTAGAGCACAGAGACACAGGCTTTGATAGAAAACCTCATACATGAACGGCGCCAGGAGGAGGTTCAGATGTGTTTTGGGACAATTAAAAACGTTTAATTTGCATGATTTCAGAACACTTCCTGTTTTCCTCAACCACAAGCGTATATGAGTGTGTGCATTCATATTCATTAAATGATATTGTTGTGAAATAGTGGCGTCCTGGAGAGAGCTCTGCAGGAGGGGGACTATTTCAGATTTAATGACGACGCAGCAAAGCATGAGGAGGATAAGGTCAAGGAGGCAAAAATAATTGTTTATTAATTCACTTATGCATACAATAATGTGTTTTCACGTCTGTTGAGTGTGCAAAAATAACATGCAAAAACGGTTGTTGATCAAAATGTCTGTATTCAGTTCAAAAGAGTATAGGATCTTGTTATGTTAACTGAGAAAAAAAGACATTCTTCGTTCGTGTTTTTCTCACCATGTCTTTCTTGGTTATAATTCATGTTATTACATAGTTTATTGCTATGGTTAATTTAATTTAGATTTCAACTTTCTATCCCCTATGTGTTTTGAAAATGCAGAACTTTGTGACAAAATCAGAACACTGCACCCTGTCTTTATCTAATTCCAAAAGATTTTATAGGTGGCTATGCACAGACTATAAGACATTTCACTTTTCCACCTGAAAAAGCTGGTCTAAAGTGTGCAAGGAGCCAAACCCACCATACATGTGAACACTAGCAATGCACCAAAGGGTGTGAGCTGATGAGAAGCCCAGCTGAGAAAGCATTGTTACTGGAAGAGGGATCTCCTCTTCTCAGATCTGACCTGTGAATTGACTTAAGTGACATAGCCTGTTTTTATGAAGAAAGATACAATATGACTGAACACTATACTCTGGAACACAAAGTTTATTGTGCACCTTTAATCCAAACATTTCATATTTACACTATTATTTATAGAAAGACATCTGCAGTAAACTGAGTGGAGCTGAAGAATAGTCTCCCAAACCACAAAAACCTGTCTCCATCAGAAACAAAGAGCCACTCTGACCTTGTGGTGCTGAAGCACCGTCTGCTCTGTTTAAAACCTGCACTTTCACTTTCACAGCTTTGCTTTTACTGTTCAGGATTTGTGTGACATACCAGTGGATTCAATAACATACATAGCATTTCTAATATATTGGAATACTGGAGATAGTACTGTATCTATCAGGTTTTGTTCAAGACAAATAAATAAATAAAACGCCTTATTTTCAGTATAAATGTAAGATAAGTTTAATTCCACATTATAGAACATTCCAAGCAAAACAAAACATCTACATGGAGACAAACAGGTGGCAGAAACATCCTATAGTGCACCTTTCTGCATCTTAATTAAACCTCGGTCTGTCTCTTACAAGAACTGATTTCTAAACTTGGATCTCAGTCATTGAAATCACATTATTTTCACATTCAGATCTTGTCCACATATAAAGCACTTTCTTCCTTCACATTTAACCCACTGACTACGATATTTGGATCACTAAGACTTCATTTGTTATTGGACAACCTCCCAGATTCCAGTCAATATTTAATGCACAAAGCAATAGCGTGCCTACTTTTTGTATTTCTTGGCTTGGTTCTCGCATATATCTTTGCTCCCTGGATCACTGCCTCTTTGTATTGGTGCATGTTTTTAGGATTCGTTTGATTGGTTTTCTTGTGTGCTGTGATGTCTTCGCTCAATAGACTCTTCGCACCACAAGCGCCTCATGTATTCTGCTCTATTCGCTTCACAGAGCTCCACTGTTGCACGGCATGTCTCCTCTTCTCAGAAAACTCCAGCATAGCTCAGTCAGTTTTGAGTATTTGTGTATATATATATATATATATATATATATATGTATATATATGTATATATATATGTATATATGTATATATATATGTATATATGTATATATATATATATGTATATATATATATGTATATATGTATATATATATGCATATATGTATATATATATATATATGTATGTATATATATATATATATATATATATATATATATATATATATATATATATATGTTTTATAGATATATATATATATATATATATATATATATATATATATATATATGGTATATATATATATATAGTATACACAGATTTCTAATGTTATCTTATAGCTTTGTGATTTCCTGGCATATGAACCAGGCTATGATCTTGTGTGGAGAAGAGATCATTTGGCTTTGTGTATTCTGTGTCGTGCCAAGTAAACAAGGCTTTGTGAGTTATTCCAGCTGCAAATGTTGAGGGTGTCACAATGTGGTAAAGATGATTGGATTTTGTTATATTTTGCATATAGGTTATTTGCAGGGTAGATTTTTAAGTACTACATTGTTAATGTGGCAACTGTCCCAAGTTGTTGAAAGCAAAATGACCATTTAAAACCATGTTTTACACCAAAGCAATTTTGAACTCTTGTACTTTCTACATTAGCAATTAATGGGTGAAAGAAAATAATAATACAAAAAATACACCTAAAGGTTTATCATTGTATTGTACTAGTACATCATTATCTGCATTTTAATATTTCTTTATTTTGTCTATCCATGGGTTTCAAATTATGAAAAATTAGGACTACTGCCATAGCCATTTTAACAGTTCAGAACAAAATAGTATATTTTTTGAATGGGGGAAAAAAAAAACTTGAACCCATGAATTAATTCATTTCTCAATTTCAACCTATTCAATGACACATAATGTTGTGTCTTGCTCAAGGACACAACAGTATTGCTTTTTTTGACCTTGCTCTCTATTCATGGTTTTCAGGTGAAAGATTACATCCTGACTTGAAGGATTTTTGCCGTTCAAGAGATATGTTTTTGCTTAATCGCTTCAGAAAATTGTAAAATAAAAAAAAATAAAAAAATAAAATTAATAATAATAATAATAATAATAATAATAATAATAATAATAATAATAATAAATAATTAATAATAATAATACATTAATTCATTAAAAAAAAACAATTGCCCAGAGTCTATGCAAAGATGTGTATAGCACTGTCCGGATTACAACACGATTCACATTGGAGAGAGACTCACAAGGCCCAGTACAAAAGAGAAGCACTAATTACTGCTGCCTCGGTCCATGTCGAGAGCTGAACAAAGAACCTGCTGCAAACACATAATGAGCATATCGAGGTATTTGTGGAGATTTTGACTATGGACAATACATCCACTACATTTAGTCCAGTGCATTGTGGGTGATGGCATGTTTCACTGGCAAAGACACTTGGACTTTGATGCAGTAATCATCCTTTATCCTCCTCCTCATCAGCTGTAGAGATTTTCAATGGCTCGATGCTGGAAGGCTCTGATTGTCACCTGAAATATTTACGATTGTAGATCTGAGAACAATGTAAGAGGGACGGGTAAAAATATAACTTCAGTAGTGTTAAACGACCATCAGTTATGTCAAATCAATCAATCAATAGAGAAATTAACCATTAACAATCGGCAGTTTAAGTTACAGATCAGTGAAGAGGCAAACGTGGTCATGGTAAATATGTTTTTCAAGGCATTTTATATAAGCCATAAAAGCTTTTGTTAATTTAATAAATACTAGATTGATCTGTTTAATGCGATACTGTTGAACATTCACTTCAAAACAATAACATCTCTACTGATAGTGTTGGACCCCTACCACAAAAAGTTATTATAACACAGCTTTAATACTAAAATCAATATAGACAAAGATAAAAATTAAGTTTTTTTTTTTTTTTACTTTTCTGCATTATTCGTTCACTTCTCATATACTTGTAGCCACACTTGCCCTGGGGTAGAGTGACCTAAGCGAGGCTCCATCTGCCCTTCTAACCACCCAAACCACATTCATACAGGTAAAGTGGGTGAAGTGTCTTGCCCAAGAACACAAAGCCATGATTTCTGGTTGGATATCCTTTATTTTTATCATACTTATCTAATCTAATCCAGGTTTGAGCCAATATAATGTAAAATTTGAAAAACAGAAGTAGCTACAGGTTGTTTTAAACATCGTGTGGTCGTAAAATAAATGAGGCGAAATGAGGCTAATTACTAAGGAATTCAGGGGTTCGTGCAACTTTAAATCACATCAATTACCCTCCGTCAGTGCTGTAGCAATTCATGTTTTAGAGGCTGTTGTTCCAGTCAATATACACAATGAATCACAGAAGATAAACTGAGCGGGAAAAATCAACAATGTTAGAGGGCCTGTGTTGTACTATGTTTGATTTTTGTTATAGCGCTGTTACCTCATCACAAACATATCTGGAGCTGTGGAGTTCTTGTTCTTTTCTCACACTGAGAGCACTTCTTGTTTCTCCTTGTGATGTCATTAAGTGGTAATACAGGAAATTCCATCTTTACTAGAAATGTTTTGATCATTTCCGCATATTTTACAGCTTTAGGCTCATTGAATGTGCTTCACTCCGCGGTGCACCAACAGATATTTAGAGATTTTTATTGGTAATCTCAACTCAACTGTACAAAAGGTAAAACGAAACATAAAAATAAATATTCTGAGGTATAGAAGATTAAAGCAGTTCAGTTGAGGCTAAAAACTGCTGTTAACCTCATAAGGTGTAATGGAGCTTTTGAGTTTGGGGAATGCAGATGTCTTAATAATCCAGGAATGCAAATATCTTAATAATAATCAAACATGTTTGAATGAAACAAAATATAGAGCAAAAATGATCAAAGATGAAATTGTGATCATATGTGAATAAAAATGCTGGTGATGCACGTTGCAATGTAGATTCCAGACTAATCTTATTCTAAACTCATGTTGTAAATCGGCCAACAGTTTTGATTCAGTGTTGTTTTATTTTCCTTAAAGGTGGACCTTGTCTCCATGGAGATGTTATTTTCTTGTTAGAGCCCAATGTAATGTATGTCATTATCAGATATCTATCTAGTATGTATTCAATAACAGATCTTTGTATTGCTCACAGAAAATGTGAAAAACATGCGTTCTTACTGTGAGGGGTGTTGCATCTCCAGAGAACTCACTTGTAAACTAACCTAATGGCTTCTCTGATGGAAACAGTTACACAGTGCGTCGTGAAATGTTTTTGTCCCTGTACCTCTTTAGCTGCCTCTTATTATATTCAAAACTCCTCCTCGCCTTCTCCTCTTCTCTCCTCCTCTCTTCTCCTCCTCTCCTCCTCTCCTCCTACTCCTCTCCTCCTCTCCTGATCCTCTTTTCTCCTCCTCCTCTCCTCCCCTACCCTCCTCTCCTCCTCATTGTCCCCCTCTCTTCCTCTTCTCCTCCTCTCTTCGCCTCCTCCTTCTCTCTCCTCCTCCTCCTGATCCTCCTCTCTTCCTCCTGATCCTCTCCCCCTCTCCTCCCCTCCTCCTCCTCCTCCCCCAATCCTCCTCTCCTCCTCTCCCTCTCTCCCCCTCTCCTCTTCCTCCTCCTGATTCTCTCCTCTCCCCCTCTCCTCCTTGTCCTCCTGATCCTCCTCCTGATCCTCTCCCCCTCTCCTCCCCTGCTCCTCTCCCTCTCTGTGGTGAAGGCCTTTTCTCCTCCTCTCCTCCTCTCCTCCTCTCCTCCTCTCCTCTCCTCTCTGTGGTGAAGGCCCTGCACACTGATGCTGATGCAGTGGTGTGATTATAGGTTGCCATGTGCAGTGTAATCACAGTCATTGAGCCTGGACCTCACGCTCTGGACCAGCTGTGACTGTGGCTTTGTTCAGCAGCTGCATCTCCACATCTCTCCTCCAAAAGAAGATCAACAAGAAACCTCTCCAGCGTCTGCAACACGCTCACCATTGTGCTAAATGTCACTGGGGTTAGTATTGCTATAGAGATGCCCAAGTGAGCTACATTCAGAAACATGCCCTCTGGATTTGGACTATGTCGTCTTATTGTCTTAATGTATGAGATGGTTGGGGGTTATTGGTTTGCCTCATAGACTGTGTAAATATAACGGAGTGGACAAAGTGAATGTGACGTCACCTATTCAGCACCACTCAAATGAAGCTCACGATGCTAGAAGTTATAGGAGCAAATTTGGAGCCAGGTTCTATATTATGATTAGGACTTTTTTACAGACAAAATAGCCCAAAAAACAAAACAAAACACAGGATCATGTAGAGCGGGTTAATACGAACATTTTAAGAGCAAAATCACGAGGCTCACAGCAGCAGTTACAGAGAGAGGGGCGAAAATACACTGCCTGGCCAAAAAAAAAGTCTCCACCTGGATTTAACTAAGCAAACAGTGACGAGGTTGCTGCAGTTGGTCAGGTCCAGGTTCAGCAACAATGTGTGCTCAAAGAATGAGGTCAGCTGAACCTGAATATATTGAAAGGCCAGGTTATTCCATCAGTGGAATTTTCTTCCCTGACGGCATGGGCATAATCCAAGATGACAGTGCCGGGATTCACCAGGCTCAGATTGTGACAGAGTGGTTCAGGGAGCAGGAGACATCATTTTCACACATGGATCGGCCACCACACAGTCCAGACCTTAACCCCACTGAGAATCGTTGGGATCCGCTGGAGAAGGCTTTGTGCAGCGGTCAGACTCGACCATCATAAATGCAAGATCTTGGTGAAAAATTAATGTAACACTGGATGAAAAAAAAATCATGTGACATTGCAGAAGCTTATCGAAACAATGCCACAGCAAATGCATTCATTTTTCATTTTTTCACACCCATTTGCTTAGATAAATCCAGGTGTATTACGGGTTAAGAGCCAGAAGAGCCCTCATGTGAAGTTCCTATTCAGAATAAGCACTTTAGTCATGTCTATTTACATATACAGTCTATGGTTTGCCTTGAATGTTCCACAGTATGGCATTTAACTTATCTTTCTTGCATTTATCAAATTACATGTGTGACGCCTCTCAAATGGTGACATCCCCATGAAGTCAAGAGAGTGGCGGACCCTCCATCAGGTGTTATACATCTTCTACAATCAGTTGAATTAATTCATGAATTTGGTTTAAAAATGTGATAGAGCCAAGTCCCTTAAGACTAAAAGACAGATAATTAGTCACTCAAGTCACAGCTATGTGCTTAAAATACTACCCTGCATAAAAACATGTTACAAGTGGACGTTTATTGATACTTTGCGGGGGTGTTATGCATGTATGTGTGTGGTAGAATATTCATCACTTACCATAGTAACACAATGCACACATTAGCAAATACTGCTGAAAAAGTTTGTGAGATTGTGTCAAAGTAAAGCTCAGATTAAAGTCTTTCATCCTTAGTTCGTAGTGATAATCTCTGAACAGTGTGTTTGTGTTGTATTGTGTAAGTGCGTTCCATGCTTGGTTACACTTGACATTTGCTCGTCGATACAGGTCTTGGAGGGTTTTTAAATAGCACACATTCTGTCACTCACATATGGACGTAACACTCCTACCCACTTTAGGAAAAAAAAGAAACATGTACAAAATGTCCCTGTCGTCATGGAGACCACAGGAGTCTCAAGTCCTTTACATTTATACAGTAAGTACAGATGGGGGCGAAAAAGCACTCTGAAATGAATTATGTCTCATTCACACTTCCAAAGGGCAGAGTCTGAGGAGATGGATTACATAAGTGAGGGAAATTGAAACATTCAGAGGATTTCCATCTGGGAGTTGTTGTCCCTGTGCAGATTGTGCATTGTGCAGAATTCTGGTTTAAAAGAGCTTTAGTATCGAAACACATTTGAAGCGGAGGACTAGACTGGTGATCACAGTGGATCATTGAGTTTGGTGTATTAAATATAGCTTTGACAAAGCCACCTCAGCTTTAATTAGGCTTTTAGCATTAATGTCATGTTCATTAACATCAGGTTGTTCATTCATGTCGTGTTATTGCATTTCATTTAGATATTTTTCCACTGTTTTTCCATTTAGTCATGATTTAGTCCAAGTTTATTTCTATCTTAATAGTTTCTGTCCGAGAAAGCTTGATTTCATGTGAGACTGTGTTTGCTTGAAAGTTTAAACCCACAATTTTATAGCATTAAAAAGGTGGTATTTCACTACAGTGGAGTATTAACTGCAAACACATTTCTACATTCGCAGAAAACAACATATTAACATCTCTGAGTCTCCTCTCCCTTTGCTCTCCGCTCTAAGTTATCTTCATTCATCTAATGAAACTACTGCACATCTCATCATGGGAAACCGTTGTGTATACTTTAGTATCATACTTTTGAATATTTATAGAAAATTGTCATGTGGGAGCATGGATGATGTAGAGCTCGGAGATACCGGCATGTATGACATCTAAAACCTCTTCATATTTGCATAATACCCCCTCTGTAAGTGATTTTTTTTCTGCAAATAAAAATAAAATTGTATAACCACTAATAGTCCTCCATCTTGCAGTGTTCATTTTCCCATAATGTGTAATAAATATGTTGAGGTGAACCGCAGTAGCCCCAAACATGCACTGTTTCAGAGCTGTCCATACATCATATTTAGTGGTCTCTGTACAATAGCTCATATTAAAAGATTGTCCATTAAGCTCAAGTGTCTTGAGGGAGGATGCAGTCTTTAGCTGGTAAAGGTCCCAGTGCGCCGCTGTGGAACATGACGTCAACTCACCATAAAAAAAAAATAATAAAAGAGGAGACTGCCTTGGACATGGTAGATACACATGTAACAGGGAATGGCATTACAGAGTGGAAGGTGAAACCGGACTGCATATTGATCCAGGTGAATAAATGGCAGCCTCCTGAGAGAAAACACAGGTCTTCTAGTAATTCTAACTTTACAATATTCAAGTGGCCTCTGTTACCATAGCATTTAAAGGTCCTCCATAGTCTGTAAACAAGGGACATTTTTACTCAAAAAAAAGAGAAAAGATTAAAACATGAAACCTGAGCATGTACAGTTTAGTCTTGTTGTTTTAAGTAGATCTGTTAAAGTGTAAACAGTAAATCTACTTTTTTCACTACTAAACTGTCTACATGATGTTTTAATAGCATTATCTTCCTAGTCATGTTTTGGCAACTTTAGTGCAAACTGGTTAAAAATGCCCAACTCTCTTTCCTTCAGTGGCCTCTGTGGGTTCAAGTAGTTGGTGACATCACACAGGACGTCTCTGATTACAGCGAGGTGTTTTCTGGTTACAAACACCCGGCTGCAGGGGCGGAGGTTGACTATGCCCTTCCTCCTCCTCACTCTAGTCCCTTAGTAGCTACAGTATATTTAAAATGTGGTTGTGTCTATGAAATATCCCTTGTAGATCAATAAAATTTGTCTAAGTCTAAGAAGAGGTACATGTTTTTATCAGTGCTAACAACAAGCAGAATCCAAGTATTATTAGCGTTTCCATATAACTCCTACCTTTGCTTGTTTAATGTGGGTGGAACATTTTAAGTTGAATGTATTTGAATTCAACAATGGAACACAAATATTTCTATCCACAGCCATGTTAGATCTGATTTTGCACTTTTTGCAGACATTTGTTTGCACCCACTTATTATCCCAAGAAGTGGGTGCAAACAAACTTTCTCTTCTCTCTCTCTCACACACATTCACACACACATTCACACACACACACACTCACGCACACACTCACACACTCACACACTCACACACACACACAGACACTCTACCGCCCCCTGGTAAGATTTGTGATGTGGGATTTGTCATTCGGCTCCCCCACACGAGCTAAAGGTCCTGCTGACGACATGTGTCACAGCTCTTACTCACTAAACTGCACAGAACTGCTTTCCTCTTTTTGACAACCGGCAATTTCAGCAGCAGCAACACACACACAGCCAGCGCCCGGCTCCGTGAAAAGAGTTCAGAGACAAGAATAAGGCTCAATGTGGCTCTCGTAATGTGTCACATTAAATTGTTGACAACATTTATAGCGCAACGTGTACATTTTCTGATGGGGAGTCTATCACTTGCTTGTCTATAGGGAGATGTCATCTGTTTGCCAGGAATGTTCCACAGTGTGACATTAAACTAGATGGATAATCTCCCTACAGACAAACAGGTGGCACCAGCAGGCTAAGTTTACAGGCCAGATCTGCAGACAGGCAACACTGCTTGCAATAAGAATCCATGTTTTTCAGTGCGTTTTTGACCAATGAAACATCTCTACCATAAATACCATAAATGCAAAGTAAATAAACCTAATGCCATACTGTGGAACATTCCATGCAAAGTAAAGTAAGTACAAAGTAACACTGTTCACTTTTTCAAGAAGTGAATAGGATGTATAGCAAATTGTAATCCTACATTGTATTGCTACTGTTTTTTTTACCAATTAAAATTTGGATTTTAATAGCAACTCCAGTCACAGGGGTCGGTAAAGGAGCAAATAAATGTTCTAATTTTATTGTGAGGAATTAATGGCTGGAACATTGAGCCATCTGACGATTATTTACTCTTTACTGTTGACTTCATTTCATTTGAACAAACTGAGGTGTTTCTGATGCATTTTCACAGTTCCTAATCAGCATATGTTGAGTGACATATATCTATTATGGTAAAACAGAGTGAAATATTTACAATTAGCCATTTATGTGCCTTCATCTGCCGCTGTGAAAACCCGCCCACTGTTTTTGTGCCATTTTGCAAAGTGTTAGTCTCCCTGTGAAATTTGAAACCAACTGTGCTCTAAACCAGTGAAAAGGCCAGTATAGAGCTGCCAGATCTCTTGGCAGTGGTTGATTTTTTTTACTATCATTTCTAAAAAAAAAAAAAAAAAAAAATCTATCTGTAGCAATGATCATTTGAAAATGTTAAAATATCTTCTGGAAGAGTGAACATTTTTAGGAACATTTACATGCAACTACATTTCACTGTGCACTCAGGCACAAACCATACACTCATTTGCATATTAAAAAGGCATAGATTTTTAAATGTTTTGATCCTCTAAAACTTTAGTAAAAGGTGCACTATGTAACTTTACTGCCACTCTGTAACTTTCTGCTTGTTTCCATAGAGATGTTTTTTCCACAATACTGCTTATCTGTCTTACATTTATTCAACTGTGGGTGTTTTTTTTTAGTCAATAAGTGTTTATTTACATAGCGCTTTTCACAAATTCGCTTTACAGAGCTTTTTTAAAATTTATTTTTATATTTTTTATTATTTCATCATTACAAAAATACATTGAAAAACATGCATTCTTACTGTGAGCTGGGTTGCCACTCCACAGATCAGACCTGTAACTAGACCTAGTTGCATCACCTGCTTGATTATATTTAAGACTGCTGGACATATAGCAAAGCAATATGGATAAGCTCCATGGAAACAAGCATGTGATGGACCCTCGAGAAAGATTACATGGTACATCTTTAAGAGTACAATCCACAATAAGTAAAAATACATAGGATTAAATAGGAAAAACATGCAGCTCATTACTTTATGCTCCACTGAGTTAATCCTGCATGTGAAAAAAGTGGCGACTCCTCTTGAAAGTCACAGAAAACCTATCTTATTTCCTTAAAAGTTTGTTAGGGATTTTTCCTCTTTTCGCCATTATCCGTCTTCTTCCGTCTCAGCGTGAGCCTTCCCTCCCACATTGTGTTGAAGCCGGTCTCCATGGCGACAGCAGAGTGGTTTCGGGGCACGGCGGAGGAGCGGCGCAGACATGGCGAGGGGGTGGTGTCCCGCAGAGGAGGGCATTGAGTGGCACAGACATCTTCAAGGACCCATCAATAAAACCAATGAGGTACAGAGCCGCACTCGTGTTTACATGGTCAAGTGGAAATATGCTCAAATTGTAACAACGACGCTCCACAAAAACGTCTCGTCATTTAAAAAACAAGCACGTCAATGCTCTTTGTGCCGGTGCCAAATTCAGACAAACGGAGAAAGTTGCTTGCATTGTAACTATGACAACCAATCATACAATCAATCAGGCACAATGCGGACTCTGTAATTATTAAAGAGAGGGTTTTATGCATTTCTTTCAGCTTTCTACCATGTTATACTGTTCCCTCATCGAAAACATGCCTGAAGAGGTTTTAGGTCATCCATTCATGTTTCAGTAATTTAGTGATCTCGGCCAGTATTCAAAATGATTAGCTGTTAGAGTCTGTCCATGCTCCCATGTGTCTTGAGTCTCCATAAATATACAAAAGCCCGATACAAAACTGGACACAACTTCACAAACCTGATGTAACGTGCAGTTATGTCATTAGCAGACTGCACGCCGATTGTGGTGTGATAGTGCTCTGAGGGGGAGTGACTTAGTGTGGAGAGCAAGAGTGTCTCCACACTCAAAATTCAACGTGAATTTACAAAAAAAGTTCATTCATTACTTCTGACGAATAAAGCTTTTTCAAAACAATGAAACGTGCAACATGGTGCTCTAAATATGGTGATTTCCATGGAGATGTTATTGCTTTGCCTGTAACCTTCCTTTCGGTGATATTAAACGTATCTATCTTGTATTTATTACATTAAGCATGTTTTTACTGCTCCGAAATCCCTTGATAAATATGAGCGGGTTTGCCTCTCCATAGATCTGTTATTTGACTCTGTTTTGTTGAATTATGATTGTGAATAGCTGAATGAATGGCTGTATTAAGGCATCTGTGTCCAGAAAATGTCTCATTTGTTATAGAATAATACATTTACAGCCCATTGAATCCATGATGTTATGATGTTGGACTAAACATGCTACTTTTCAACAACACAAACACAAAAGCGTTTCTTGTCATGCAGATCTATGGGTCAAATGGAAAAGGACCATGGCCAGTTATACCTTCTGAATGGACGAATGTGCTCAAAATGTTCCTATGATTCTCTGTTCTGTTTTCATAAGGACATTTGAGGTTACTTTTGCTGTTATAGAAATGACTTGAATTCAGATTTCCATCAAAACAGACCTTGAAAATAAAATATGAGCAGAAAATGGATAGATTTATCTGAACGTCTTACAATGTGGATATATATACTGACAGTCAATGAAAACGTCCAGGTGACATTTTTAAATATAATTTGAAAATAAGGGTTTGGGAAAAGTTTTATGTGGAATGTGTCCATTGAGTAGTGTGCACAGAACTTATTCGTGAGTCTTACACTCCCCAAAAATTTCTCATATGTGAATCGGGATACCGAGCTGTTTTGGAGTAAAACAAGCATTTGTACATGGCTTAAAGGATGGGTTGCGAAGCCTTTATAAAGGCCATGAAAAGGCCTAAATGTTTATTCCATACGTCCAGTATGCCACGGTTAACTGGCGACCAAAGATGGCGAGCCCTCGGTATGGTGCAAGCCGGCATGAGTTATTCCGAAGTTGGACGTCGATTGAACTGTTCTCATCAAACCATCCGACGTCTTGTTCAACGACATGATGAAACTGGCTCTGTGGTGGACAGACCACATCCTGGACGTGAGAGAGTAACGACTCCGGATCAGGATCGTTAAATCCGGAATCAGCACTTACGGGATCGATTCCATACAGCTAGTCGCACGTTTGATACGCAGTATGCGTCGAAGACTGACCGCTTGTATTGCTGTTGGTGGGGACAACACTCGCTGCTGAAGCTGTAACTTTGTAATGGCAATGGCATTCATTTATTTTGGATTTGCTAATGGGTCTCTGTTCTTGGCATAAAATCATACTGGATTCTTTTTGTGTTTGTAATTAATCTTTACTCATAGAAAAAAAACACTCTTGACGCAACTAATTATTTTGTACATTTTATTTTTTCTTACAAGGTTGTGCAAGCAAAAGCATACAAGAAAAACACACGTACCAATGACTGAAATGAACCACTCCATGTTGCTTTTTATATTTAGAGGCCATTCACCCTTTGACCCTGCAGACAATTCAATCATGGCTCCATCCGCACTTGTCCTTGAGCATATAACCTTCGCTCCCCATTCATCACTCTATTGACTTCTCCAAACCCTCTGTCATTTTTCAAACCCAGAGCCAAACAATATTGACCCATGTAAATAGTTTTGTTTTCGTGGTATGTCCTGGGTTGCCCCTGTAATCAAACTTAGAAAGCACCTCCAATACAATGCGTTTGAGCGCTCACCATGGCAACAGGACTGCAAGTATTGTTTTTACCTGCTATTGTTGTGATCAAAATAGAGAGACAGCTAGATTACCGACTGCTATGACTGGGACTTTTGTGCGAATTTGTCTCAATGGAGGGATGATTTTGATGGATGCTTTTAAAAGGCTGGTCTGGGAACAGCGTTGCAATGTTCCTGAGTGCGCATGATTTGTATTTTTCCATCTAATCCAGATTTGTTGATCTATGTAAGATTTAAGATTACAGTTTTTATAAGAGGACGCGTGCATTTGCGAGGGTTCGTAGTTCATCGCTAAGGAATAACGAGAATCCGCTTTGCATTTTATTGATTTGTGGCAGACCTATAAGAGCGGGGCAAAGTGATCAATCATATTTATTTAGAAAACCTTATTTTCAAAACACTAGGCGCTGTATTCGCACTCAACATGGTATAAAATGTAATTAAAGCGTTTTCAGTATTCCAGTTTAGTGGCAGCTAATTGAACTGAGCCGCTTTCTACCATGATGCCCTGCGGCTACGGATTTGGCGCTGTCCCTAGTGCTGAAATAGCGTTATTAAATATGCACATTTGCGTGGACCTGTCGGATTCGTGCTATGATGCAAGATCCGGATGTTAAACTTTGGTCTCGAACATGAGTCACTCCCATAAACTGCACCCACGGGGGAACCGAACCTCGTGCCTTCTGGCGGGTTCGGACTGCGCAAGCGCGTAAATAGTTGAGACGCGAATCCTCTGCAACGTTTAGTGTGTTTGGAAATAAGGAATGTCTGAATGTAATGAAAATACAGGTACGTATTCAAGCGGCACAGTGACCTTTTCAGTTGGTGACATCCAGAATACTTTACTAGAATCAAAGGGGTATATTGGATTTTGATCATGTATGTTTGGCTTCCAACTGCACAGTATTAGAAAGGTTCAGAGCTACAAAAAAAAAACAAAAACTTTAATCTGTTCTTTAATTAAAAAGGTTCATAGGTACAAAAAACTTGAATCAGTTCTTTAATCAGTGATAGCCTAAATAATTATAGTAATTCATATAACTGTATTTACAGACTCGGGGTCCAAACTGTACATACAAGGACACACTTACAATATACTGCATTCATATATAACCCCCCCCACACACACACATACCCCCACACACATACACACACATAAAAATAAAAAAAAACTACAGTGATGTAAGGTCTGGTAGAATTCAAATACATATGGCTAAATAAATAAATGCGTAACAAACAACGAAGCAGACATACATATTATAACTTAAACTTAAATTAAAGTATTCTAAGTATTCAGACAGTACTCTCGTTGGCCCATGTAACGCAATACGTTACAAAGTATTCTCTCTTCCCCACACTGGCCACGCTTTACGCGCCAAATCGGACACCGCCTTTGGATAAGTTGCTTATTTTTAATGAATCCTTGCTCCATATTTGTTTGAACTTGTGCCGTATTTTGTGTCGGCTCGTCAATTCCTCCCAGGACCTGTCGTCCCCTCCTCCAGCCCTCCTCCCCGTCCTCCTCCTCCCTGCACAGCCTCGTTCGCGGTGCCGCAGCAGTGAGGAGAGAAGCAGCCAGCGGAAAGCAGCGTGTGGAGGAGACGAGACGAGATCTGGCGGACGGTAACTGATCTCATAACCACAGCAACGATAACGACGAGGCGAGAATCCACCGAGGGAGAAAAAAAAAGCCAACAAAAAACTGCGGGGTATCCATGGCTTCGTGCATCCGCATAGCTCCGTATTACGCATCGGTAAGTTGCTTCTTTGGACTTGTTTTTCTAATGATCCCTGCTCGCACGTCTGCCTGCTGCCTGCGCGCTTTCACTCCACGTCTTGGGGCTGTCGCTGCTGCGGTGAATCAATTAGAAAAAAAGATTGGGCTTGAATCTGCAATGGCATCGTGGTGCGTTTACTGACAACATAAACCTGTACATTTTAGCTGTCTGTCAATCTGTATATCCTAGTAGAAAGCGAAGGTCATCCATACGAATTAAACGTATCCAATGCGAAGAGAGAGGGGGATAAAGGGATAAGGCTTGGGCGAAATTAGCTCATTGATTCTGCGCCAGTATGGAGAAAAACATTAGTCACCAAGCGATTGTAATTAAGACTGGATATTTTCAATCCTTACAAAATGGCATGTTGTGGGAAAGCTGGCGGTTGCTGTTGCATTAATTGTTATTCCTGCGTTGTAATGTGGAGTCCAAGAATCGTGCAACCGGTCAATTATGCATTTGTAAAATAAATAAATAAATAAATAAAAGTAGTTTTTTTTCTTGTTTTAATCCGAAGTGTAGGTAAATTACTGCTTCCCAAAGTAGTTACTGCAAGAGAATGCTGAAACCTTGAAAAAAATATGCATATTAGTGTACACTATGGATATAAATGATTCATAGTGCATTCTTACTTACGGTATGTATTTTCTAGGCTTGTCACTGCTTTTATTATCGACTGCATTATTTTTTTTTTTATGCTAGGTCCGGTTTGGTTAATAAAGACACAACTAAAATGTATCATGATTGCAGTCAGACTAAGGCTGGAAGATATTGACTCAAATGTATAGGTTTATTATATTTCAATCATAAGATGTTTTGAAAATGCATCAGAAAAGTGCTAAAATGTGCAGGTATCAAAGTGAAGTAGAACCTAGGCCTGTCACGATAATTATTATATCAGCTTCATTCAATATCTGAAAGCTGGAACGATATATTTTGGGGCTCAGTGTTTATGGTCTGTACGTTTTCTTTGCAGTAATGGAGAGATTGTGTTATTTTGTTGTAATCTGATAAGATTTGCACTGTAGAGGGTAGAATCACTCATTTCTGTGGTGGATTGTTGGTTCATTCTGTTGTTGTTTGGTGTAACTCAGACCTTTAGATGATACTTTGGGTTTACTGGGATTATCCTGCTTCATTGCTTTGGTGTCAGTGGCATAAAGTAATTTTTAACTTTAATACTATCATTATATTTCTCTGTAACTATATGTCGTGCTTCAAAATCTGCTAACATGACAGGCATGGTAGATCCTATAAAGTTATCCACAAAGTCACTGTATTTACTTGAAGATTGTTCCATTTTATTTTGAGATTATTTATTTTTCATAGACCAAATATTAAAATTGGGCATGTCTTCAAAAACAAAATTCACAAACAATGTATTGGATTCTCACCTGTAAAACAGATTACTGTTTGCATTTCCTTGGTTTTCCAATGCTTTGATTTCACAACTGTTTCAACATCATTTCAGTTACCGTCATCATTCATCATCTGGACTCAAGATGTGGATTGTATCAGTGTAAACAATTTAAATTTCTTTGACAATTTGATTTTGTGTTTTGTTTTGCCTTTTGTTTTCTTAGGCTAGGGCAGTATACATACTTGTGAGATGTTGTGGTCTACTAAAGCACCCAAGCACTTAGTAAATCTGTTTTATTCATGGGGGGAAGTCACCACAAACATTCCCCAGTGAAAATACTTGGACACAGTTTCAGTATCTGTCTCAGATCACGTAAAAAGCAAACCAGGAATAAATAAAATGGATACTCACCATACTAATAATTAATCATTGCTAAAACTGGTATCAAAAGTAGATACTCACTGGTCAATACTAGAAGAGATTGCTTTCTACCATGTTATAACATCCCCTCATTAAAAACATGCCTGAAGAGGTTTATATTTTTCACTAATTATCTAGTTAATTTAGCTCTCCTGAGTCCCATTCAGACCCTGTTTATGGTTAGCTGAAACATTTATTCAAACCTACATCCTCCTTTCTCCCACAAGATAATTCTCCATAAATATACAAAACTTGATACAAAACTATACACAACTTGACAAACCATGTGCGATGTTCAATAGTTTCACTGCACACTGCACACTGATTATGTTTTGATAGTGCTCTGAAGGGAGATTGACTAAAAAATGTAGAAAATATGTGACTATGTTTACGAGTATAGCATTTTCAAAACAATAAAAGGTAACGTGGTGATCTGAATATGCTATGGGTTAGCAGTTGATAGTAAAATACCCCTCTTTAAAGAAACTTTTGATTATGAAAATGGCCTTTTCTTTTGTCTAAACAGTATTTTTCATTGTGATATTGTAATCAACATGAAGTATTTTACCTGCCCCTTAGTATCAAAATTGAGTTTGAAGGTGAGGTACAGCTGGGTGATATGACAAAAGAAATTCCTGACCAATTGATCTATCAAGTTTCATTTGAATTTTGTTTCATTAAAAGCAAATAAAATTGCGTTCACTATTGATTTTATAAACATAAACAATATAGACTGCGAATCAATGCCATTTAACACAAAGAAGGGTTTATTTTTTTCCTCTAAAGTCTGATCTCCGCTCCAAATCACACATTATTATTGACAGAAGACCCCACAATTCAATAAATCCACAGTGATCCATTTTGAATCTTGATCGTGATTAAAAGATGAATAAGTGCTGCTGAGGTAAGGATGATGCAATAAAAATAACACTTAATTTTAAACTATTTCAACTGCAGTCATGGGCTATAGGCTATTTTTCATTTCTCCTCCTCTAGCCACGTATGACACATTTGCACTGACTCACTAGAGCAGAGTGGTGCAGACCCACTCCTCTGGCTCACATGTGGCCTGGAGGAGACTGGGGTGTTTTCGATACTAGACAAACCATATGCTCTGAATACCAGGGGCTGTTTTCTAACTTCATTTGGCTCTTCCAGACGCACAACCACGATGACATTTGGGGCAGAGGAGACGGAGTGGGTACAGAGATAATTGATGACATATTTGTGGATGAGTCAATGTAAGGGTGAGATTACTCAGTGAATGCACTGGTTTGGTTTGGTTTAGATTTTAGATTTCTGTTGTAGTTATGCAATGTTTATTAGTCTTGGTTCAGATATATAGCTGTTTAGCTGTATATAATGGTTGTCAAAAGAATGGAAAATGAGATATTAATAGATACTAAAACTAGTATCGTAACAAGATACACTCTTAAGCAATTATCGATACTGGGAAAAATATATAATAATAAATAATATATCTGGGTTCAGTTTGACCTTTCCTGAACAGTTTCATCTAGAGTTAAATGTAAAAAGACATTACAAACACATTACTTTTATTTTGTGTAGAAAATATTCTTTAAAAAGAACTTAAAATTATCATTTGGGTATCAAAATCAGTGTTGAGTCAAATCTTTAGTATCAAGATTCAGTGAAATTTTAATGATGATGACACCATGACATTGCTTTGCCTGAATTATTCCTCAGTTTGACATTAAATCTATCAATCTCCATGGCAACAAGCAGATGACGTCACTAGGCAAATACGACAGGCCAGGTCTACGGAGAGACAAGCCTGTGCACAGTATAATGTTTTCCAATGTAATTATTGCAATAAATACAACAGTATTTGAATAAATGCAATGAACCGCAGGTAAAGCAATAACATCTCCATAGAGACAAGCAGACCTCCACCAGAAAAGTGCACCACTAAACCCTGCTGTAGTTGTTTTGGGATGGTTTAGGTAAACTGGTTATGTTGATGTGGAGTTCTGCTTTGGGTTGATCCTTATTGGCCTTTGGTTTGGTTTTGCAAAATTACAAATCGTTCTCTGTGCTCTATCCTGGTTTATTTTGGATTAGTTGGATTAAATCAGTGGCAATTTTCTTTTAAAACAGGTAAATGGGTTCAGTTCTAGTCCAAGTTTACTCCTTTGTTATGTGTGGATTTAGTGTCCATGTCTTGGTTTGATCCCATTTGAGCCTTTGTGTCGATCTAACGGCCTGTCCTTTTTATTTCCCTCACTTGATTTACTCTTAGTTTAGTTCTCCGGATTGGGATTTTACTTGCTGTATCTAGTCCTTGTTAAGTCCTAATTTAGACCTGCTTTAATCATGCTCTACTATAGAATTAACATGTCAGTGGTTGTATGTCTGCTTTTTTTCCTCTCTCCCATTGCTCTCTCCTTCTCTCCCTTATTCCCTTGCAACTTTTGTGTGTAAAATCCCTTAGTTGTCCAGGTAGAATCCACGGCAAAGGAGAAATTCAATTTGTTAACTGGACATTGTTTATTTTGGTCAAATACGTTTCACAGCTCATCCAAGCTGCTTCTTCAGTTCTGGTTAGACGCTGGTGGACACTGCCACATATCTGCCTGAAGGAAGGAGCTAACTACACTGAAACTACTCTGAAACTAACACACCTACTTGTTTACAGTTTCTGTTTGTTATTGAACTGTGTGTGGGGTCATATTAGCATTCAGGCTCATGGGTGCTTTCACACCTCTACCTGACCTGCCTAACCCTGTTGTTTTCTTTGTTTTGATTTATGTCTGAGGGTGGAGGTGTAAATGGGAGGCAGATGGTGTCTGAGGCCTCCATTTCTATTCAAGAATGGATTGTCTTTTCTAACAAAAGTAGCCTCTTTAACTCCCCTCTTAAACCTTCTTCTCTCTGGCTAAGATCTGTACCTCGCTATCTTCAAAGGAGTGGCCCCTGGCGTTTAGGTGGAGATGACTGAGGTCCACTATGGCTCTAATGTCTATGTTGGTACATCCTCTTGTGAAGTGGCTGTTTTGTGTCTCCAATGTAGCGCTCACTTGTTTGGAAAGACAATTCATCCTTGGACAGAAATGGAGGAGTCAGATATCAACTCCATCCTCAGACCGAAATCAAAACAAAGTAAACAATAGTGATAGCCAGGTCAGGTCCAGAGGTTTGAAAGCACCATCAGGGGCCTGAATGTTTATGCTAATATGACCCCACACTCTGTAAACCAGTAGATGTGTTAGTTTCAGAGTAGTTTCAGTGCAGCTCCTCCTTTCAGGCAGATATAAGGCAGTGCCGTCCAGCATCTGACCAGAACTGAAGCAGCAGCTTGGATGAGCTGCGAAACATATTCGACCAAAATAAACTTTTGTCCAGTCGACAAATTGCATTTCTCACCATTCCCTTGCAAATGTTTCTTCTTCCTCTCTCTCCCTCTCTGTCACCCTCATTCCCCCTGTTCTCTCTCTCCCTCACTCTGGACCCCTCTGTCTCTACCTCCCTCTCTCTTACTTCTTCATGTCTCTCCATTGCTTTTGCCCTTATTTTCCTCCTCTTGCCTTCTCTTTGTCCGCTCTTTCCCTACCTTGCTCTATTTCACTTGCCTCTTTCTCCATCTCTCTTCTACCCTCCTCCTCTCCTTCTCATTTTGTTCCCCTCTCTCTCCCCTTCTCTCCCTTTATCTTTATCTTCTTTTCCTCCTGTCTCTCTCCCATCCTCCTCTCTCACTTTTGCTCTTTCTCCCTCTATCTTTCTCCCACTTCTCTCTTTCCCTCCCTCTCTCCACATGACATCTGTTTTGGCTGTGACGGCCCCTCAGTAGTGTATGTCCACAGTATCTCCATAGTATATACAGTACAGAGCTGCGGCTGCTCTCAGTGTCTGTATCTATGACGTCTTTCCCTCCTGCTTTAGACACATGTCATTTCCTAGCCCCTACATGCCCGCTGCCTTCTTCTTCATCGGCTGCGTCCTATTACTCGATAAAGAGTCCTGGAGATGCTTTAGGGGTAATTGGATTTGCGTCTAGTGGAAAGGGACACTCCGAAGATTTGGAGTGAGTGGTGCATGCTGGGAAATGAAGATGTGATGGCTGCAATGTGAAAAGTGTGCACATGCTATGAATCACTGGATATCAAAGAGAGACAGATTTTTAGTCCTTAGTTTACTCTGGATTTAGCTGTTGTAGTGGGTGAGATTGACAAAAATGATTATCTCGATATTTTTGGGGATTATTTTGACGGTGTAACATAGCAATCCAACAGAACTGCAAACTGTATCTGTTAATGTTTCATTTGAAGTTCAAGTATTGTATAAAAAAAAGTTATAATTCTAATGTTTTAGTGTCACAATAATACAATTTGAATACTAAGGAATAGACTTGATACTCAATACCAATTCCCATACTACAGTGACAATAAAAAACACTTTGTTTAGACAATAAAATGTTTTCATAAATCATAGTATTTTCTTTACTTGTTCTGATACAGCTCAAGATCATTCTAAAGCTATTTAGGAAAGATTAATTTCTGTCCTGTGAATGTGACTTTAGTATCGATACTTGCTCAAATGATCTAGTTTTGATACTAGTTTTAGTCTTGATTCATATCTGATTTTTGATACTCTAATGCAATTTAGCTCCATGTATTTGTATCAGCCTCTTTTGCAGTCTCTTTAATAGTTTCATAGTATTATAAACAGTATACTCAATCTGCTTTTGCATATTTCCAAAAATAACAATTGCAGTATTCCCACTTGCTACTCTGATGTAGTTAGTTTGGCTCTGGTCCAGCCCTTGTGTGTTTTGATCTATCTGTGTTTATTTAGTTTGAATTGCCCCTTGAAAGGCATCATCTCTTTTTCAAAGGGTCCTACATATCTCCATGGGGATATGTATGAGCAAACACATACATAGCCTGAGTTAGTCCTAGTTTAATTGAGTAATTTGACTTGATTGTAATCCTGTGATATGGTATGAATATGGTGAGGTTATTGCAGTTTCACTCTCTGTAACGAACCACAGTGAAAACTTGGGGGGCAAAGATTTATTCAAGCTCATATGAAAAATAACCGGTGAAACGTGTTTCCTTGAAGATAAAATGGCATCTGCTTACAATGTGGTTAGATAAAAAATGTCAACAGTGACTATAAATTACTGCTGTAATTCTCCAGGGCATTACAGTATGTAAACTATTCTTTTACAGACAACAAAACCAGTGTTTGTTGAGTTAGCGGTGAACTGAAACAGCAAAACACCAACCACAATGGAAGATTTGACTGTTTCCCAGCTACCAAAGATATGGTATCACATCAGCGTGATATGGACAGTGTGCCAGACAATTTATGCATGTCAGTCCTGTCTTGAGAATGTAAATCATTCTAGTGCTTAAAAATGCTTGATTCCACTATAGTAATATAGTAATATACACAATAGTAAAAAACACACTTTTTATACACAATATGATGTCATTTAAATAAGTTTTTTGTGTAATGTAATGCAATTTAATCACAGTGTTAGTGTTGTTGACTTATCATGTGATCTAGTGATCCGATTCTAGCTCTGGTATCGCTCTAAGCACTAAGGTCTGAGTATTTAGTATGTGTTTTTTCAGTATATTAATTCTGATACAAAAAAAGGTTCCATACTCGATATTAACACAATAATTCAAGTATAATCAACAATAATTTTCAGTGTTGATACATTCAGATTAGTCTAGTTATAGTTTTAGTAATGAGCAGTACAGTATCTGGGTATAGATTTCCTTTGACACTTGTACTAGACTCATGCTCGCCTCACTCCTGTTAACTGGACACGTGTAATTACAATGTGTGTTTTCTTTTTCTCAATTGATTTCCCCTTGAGGTCTGAGACGTTTTCAGTTTTGGCATTCAGCACATTTCTCTGTGAGATTTTTGCAAGTGGGAGCATGCACGAAGCCCGTAACACCAGCACTTGTCCCCCTGAGAGCTCTTCCTATTCCGTCCTATTAACAACACCCCCAAAATCAATAAATCATTATTTGTTTTTATGCAGGAGGTGGTTGTTATCATTCGTGTTAACTGCCACCAGGTTCAGATTGTAGATTCAATTCTGAGTGATATTGCCATTAGTAATTGGTGGAAAATGTATTATTTCAAATTATTCCTGAGTATATTACAGAGTATAGACGTGACATATTTTATTAATGACGCTTTACTCCAGTCTTTAAGCCACAACAAACACAAATATCATTCTGAAGAAAATGTCATTTATTGTAACTTCTATTGCAGTACTTTTGTAATTAAAAATAATTAATAATTATTATAATTGAAATTATGATTATAAATCTGATTACTTGCACAGCCTTAGTTGTAAATGGAAAAATAAAATATATAAATAATGTTATTTTGAAGATATGCTAAATTAGAATATCATGTTTAAGATGAATTATCTGCAAAAAATATGTTTTAAGGAAAAGTGCATAAAAGAAAAAATGAAATATTTCATTGGTTGAAAGGGGAATTTGTACATTTGACTTTGACTCACTTTTTAAGTAATAGAACCTCAATATATGTGACCAAAATATAATATTTTAAAATATTTTAAAATATAAATCATTGCAACTAATCCAAGTGTGTATTAAGTTATACAAGTCATCTTCAAGGTGATACCAGTAACACACCTAAACAGCCAGCGGGCAAGAAAGCAGAGGATCTACTTTCACAAAATGCTATTGTGTGCGTCTGTGTGGTGCATGTGATACAGTAAGGTACGTCTTGGTTGTTCATTGTGTCCTGTTTAGGCCTGCATTGGCTGGACTCTGGAGAGTAACGCCTGTGCTAATCACATTGAATGAATTGATGTTGTGGTGTTATGCTGCCTGCCCTCACACTCTCCTCTCCCTCTCTGTTTCAGGGCCCTTGATGCTGAAGTGACTGCGCTGAAGGGAACTATTCAAGTGAAGAAACAAATACTCCAAAACACTCCAAGACTTTGTGTGGATACACCAAACCAGAGCATGAGAGCCGCCCTGCTGACAGCCCTCCTCCTGCTGCCCCTGGTGAGTCCACCTGGGGGCTGGGATAGAGTTTAGGAACTGACGTCATACATAACCACTGGGCTGTGTCTCCAGAGAGGAGACAGCAAACTGTATACTGTGATTTATTTACTTATTTAACCTCCTGAGACCCGAGCTTTTGTCTGGTGTCCATTTTTCATTTCTTCTTGCTATTTGGGGTAAGTAGGACCTACTAAGTAAGTCTTCTGTATGACACCATTGGTTAAAAAATGTAAAAGCATTAAAATATATAAATAAATTACAAAAAAAAAAAAAAAACAGCAATTAGCTGTTTATTTCAAGCCCTAAACCTGCCAAATGTGACGCAGGTCGACCGTGAGCGGGTTGGGGTTCAGTGAGTGAGGTTAAAAACACACAAAAAGGCCTGAAAATGTGGTCCACAGTTTTAATTTTTTCTGGTTTTCAATCGTTACAAAAAAAAGTAGAGGTGCAAAAAGTGGAGACAGGCAGCAGTTTCCCTATAGCTGCAGAAACGTCCAGCAATTTATAACTGTAAACTCATCTAAATATTCCCAAGTTTACCTAACAACATGTACAATCAATAATATAACATAGTCCCAATGTCTTCAAACGAGGACATGACATTTACTGATGCTCTCGTCTGCTGTGGGCAATAAAATGTGTCAAATTTTAATGCCAAATGAAGATACATGAAGATACATGAAGAGACTTTATTGTACATAAATACATTGGTTTTATTCATAAATTTTGCATCTAAACTTTACCATGCAGTTTTTTTTTACTTTCGGGAGCTGCTGTAGAGGTTTTTAGTTGATTACAGGTGAAAGTTTAAAATAATTGAAAATCATGGTGCTAAGAGGCAAAAATGTAATGTCCTCGTATGAGGCCACAGGGTCTCAGGAGGTTAAAGGGACAGTGAATATGCCAGAATTATCAGGTCAGGTCATGATAAGAGACATGTAACACTGTACACATTATTAGTATTAGTATTAATATTAGTATTAGTTTTAGTATTAGTATTACTTTTAGTATTAGTATTAGTATTAGTATTAGTATTAGTTTTAGTATTAGTTTTAGTATTAGTTTTAGTATTCGTATTCATATTTGTATTTGAGGACCCCCTTGAAAACGAGGGGCTATTCCTCTTTAAAACGTAAATAAATAAATTTGTAATTGTATTTGTATTATATGACACTGGTCAATATATTTAGTGCACTTAAAGGTACAGTATGTAATGGGAGGTGGTATCTTCATGATTCCAAGGAAATTGAAAGTTCAAACCACATTTAGGAACATTCTTTAGAGATAGATGTTTTATGCCACACTTGGAGCATTATAGGCAAAGGAACAACATTTTTATGGAAAAAAGTCGGATAAGGCTCTTCTCCAGGCCAAATAAGTGTCAAGTTTGTGGAGATGCAAGCCTGATGCTTTTGTTACATACTTAAAATGCCCTTATTATGCATTACTTGTGGTTTGGGTGCACAACGGGTGAAAAATAAAGCACTGCAAACCTGCAATAGTTATGTGCAGTGAAGTTTAACTTAGTGAAGGCAATTTGAGTACCAGAATGATATGGAAATGTCTGCTGGTGCTATATGGACTTCAAAAACACAGAGGAGCGCTTTGGATTAACTCTAAAATTACCTCAAGAGGTGGAGGCAAAGGGAAAAGCAGGATGTGGACACCTCTCTAAAAAGTTACATATTGCACCTTTAAGTAGGCTCCATCATGAACTTGTTGCTTAAAAAGTTCATAACAATTACTCTTTAATTTCATAATAATCAGTAAACTGTCAGGATTCCTCTATAGTCTTATAGGCTACTAAAGGTCCTATGTTACACACAATTGACTTTTGTGAACTTTTAGCCGTGTTATAATGTTGTTACCTCCTCAAAACATACAGTGTGTTGTGTTTTGTTTCATTTACACATGTTTGAGTAACCCTATATTATTAGTCTGTCTACATGTCCAAAGTAGTTTTCAAGTTAACAGCTTTTACCTTTGGTTCAGTAGAAATGGGCTTTTACAAAAATCATCCAAAACAGTGGCGGCTGTGAGAGGAGCACACGTTTTCTTTAATGAACGACATTTATTTTTAAGACGCATTCTCTTATATACAGCATTAGTGCTTTCTCAATACCTTTATATACAGTAACAGAAAAAATAACTATCACTCCCTTTATATACAGTAACAGAAAAAAAAAACTATGATCACTCCCTTTATATACAGTATCGGAAGAAACAACTATCACTCAGTTTATATACAGTATCAGAAAAACAATTGACTCGACTTGACTCGACTTGAGTAAAGTCCCACATCCAGTAATCAGTTTCTTCTCTGTAGACAGCAAGGCCAGAGCTCTGAATCTGTCCTGACCCATGGTGTTTCTCAGAAATGTTTTATTCTTTTTAAGGTGGAGAAGCACCTTTCAGCCTCTGCAGTGGTCATGGGTATGGTGACGGTCATTTTTAACAGTTTTACTGTCTCCTGAAAAACGTCTAATAGGTTACCCTCAGCAAAGACTTGCAGAAGATCTATGGCACCCTGACTTGCTCTCACTTCCTCCTTGAGGACACCCAGCTTAGTCTTCAGCCTGTTTCCAGTGAGGACAGAGTGGGCCTTTAAGGTGATGGTCAGAGCCCGCTCAGGGAATGTCGTGTTGTATTCTTCAAACCTGTCCAACTGAAGCAGGGTTGCACTCAAGAGATGGTTCATAAAGGAAAAACGTTCTTTCATGTCCCCCAAGATGGTGTCACAAATTTTAAGAAACAGAAAATACTTTATTAGACACGTATACTTTACATTATGAATACTTTCAATTTAATTATGCAGTTCACATTTCTGAATTGGAAAGAGTGTTTTCTGTTTGAGAGAAGAACTTATCCTAAATTTGAATAGAGAAGAAAAGAGGTAATATGGGTTCCAATATTGCACTGGCCTCTAGCTTCTATGTTTAGTTTGGACATTATCGCCTCCAGTATCTTTTCATTTTCACCAGTGGACTTTTGTGTGAGTGCTTCTGTCTTCTCCTCCTGCACCATCAGCACATCCACATACCAGCGTTTAGCCTTTAGCCACGTTAGCCTGGTTAGAGCTGTTAGCGTGGTTAGCTAACAGATGGCCTGGGAGATGCCTGTCCATCTGCTGCCCTCTGCTTACATTTGACTTTCTTCATCTCAGAGCAATAAAAAAAAAACTAAAAATGTGTTTAGGAAGTGTAGGCGTAACTATTTGGGATTGCATTAATTTAAGTCCCAGGCTTCCTGTGGTCACTGAAGGAACACAGCTGTATCTAGTATATACAAACATCGAGTGGGCTTCATCTTAATCCATTTGTTTCTATCGAATAAATAGAGTATTTTTCACCGTGGTCTGTCCTCAAAAGACCTACTCACATAAGTAACTTGCACACGTATAAAACAACTATTACACAATACTGTCCTCATTCCCATTATTCCCTATATAACTGGGTCTACCATGACAATTACTATTTCATGTGTACATTTTCTTTGCGCTAATAAAAAATTCTGGTTATTTTTTGACTATATGATAAGATTTGAGCCATAAAAGGATGAATTAGTAACTTGACTCATTACAGATGCAAACTAAGTAGCTACTATAGTGTTTCATTTTGCTTTTTTTATTGCAGCTTATGGTTTAACAATATTGTAGATTAGGAGTTTGCAAAAAATTCTAAATATCCAAATATTGGTATATCATGATACTCAATTTGGTGATACAGTATTGTCATCATGGACTGCTACTGATGATGATTAAAATGAGTTATTACACACTGCCCCCTGTAGTAAGTGCTGACATATGCATAAGCAGCAGTGTACTACCTGACCTTCCCTGCCTGTACCTGTGCTTATTGTTTATCAGAGGGTTTATGCCACGTCAAACTGCACTTTTTATGATTGGTACGCTTCACTGCCAGGGGAACTAGTTATCAGGTCTGTGGAAATAGCCTGAGGGAGGGAGCGGGGGTCTGGACTGAACAAAATGGAGTTGTAGGCTATCTGGATGGACATCTGTTTGTGAGAGGAGCAGAGCAAACACACATCTACGAGCAGAAAGTTAAGTGAGTGAAACTGAAGAAGATTAGGATAGGCCAGTCACTATAAATACTATATCGTTCAATATGTGACAGATGGAACAATCATTTTGTGGGCCAATATTTATTGTGACATTACATTGTCCTTAGTGGGAACATTTTGGTTATTTTTCTGATGAGATTTGAGCTGTAGAAGGTTGAACTATGAGTACAAATTAACTATGTAAGTGTTGCATTTTGTTATCTATGATTTATTTATTGCAGCTCATGTTTTAACAATATTAATTTTAACAAGACTTTTTTTTGTAAAGATCACTCTAAAGCTCTTCCTGTCCTGTAATCAGTACTTGCTCAAATGAATATCAGGTTTTCTTGCTAGTTTGAAATACTTTGAAATTACTTTCTGTACAAATTGTGCTATATAAATAAACTTGCCTTTTAGTATTGACCCTAATGTTTATTCATACTTAATTTACACAAATCAGTCAAATTTTTCTATCATGATTCATTTTACTTTGTACTGTGTTATTATTTCATTCATAAAATATTGAGCCCAGTCTGTGACAAAACAAATAATGTTAAAATCTTCAAACAATCGTGTCCAAACATCAGCCCACTCATCAGGAGCAGAGCCCACTCACACAGAATAAACACAAAACATTTCTATTGACAAACAAGGCTTTTCAATCTTAAATGGAGCCCATACATGCATGAATGAAGTGCAATAACTCATCTCATACTGTGATCATACAGAGAGCTGGCGTCAAACAGACATTAGTCATCTGCATCCTATTATTCCAGGTTTACAAAAGAACGCCCTGGCTCCATGAAGAGTCACCTGCTGCTTAGCAACACAGGTCGGCATCGGATAAAAATGTCTTTAGAGTGAGCGTTTCTGAAATACACAAGAGAGCACAGTATGTACAAGCATTTTGAGATACGAGAGGCAACATGGAGGCTTTTTGACTGGAATGTAGAGACAGGGCACTTCTTAAAGCTGACCTAATCAAATTAAAAGAGACTTTTTAGAGATTTTAACCATGTTATGTTTTCATTTACCCTCTCGAAGTTGTATTTAGTGTGATTCATGCATGTTTGAGTTATCTTCCTATATTCAAGACGTCATTACCATTTTCACCGCCACCTACTGCATATACGCCCAATTATTCAAATGGTTCTAATGACAGGGGGGTGCCAGTGGCAAAAACTGTTGTTGTGTCCTTAGGCAAGACACTAGTATGAAAGTGATGTGTGCATGGCAGGACTCCCTTGAAAAAAGAGATTTGTAATCTCAATGGGACATTCCTGGTTAAATAAAGGTTAAATTAAAATAAAATAAATGATGGAGTTTAAAAACAATGCAGTGCTTCCTGTATTACCACTTCATGAAAAGAGGGTTTCCAGTTTGAGACCTTTAACCTAAATATGTAGGATTTGTGTGTTAAATACAATTAATTTGTGAATGAAACAAAACTCCAAACATTTCGATGAGGGTACAACATTATGACATAGCTCATTTAGTGTAATATAGGCCTCTGAAAAGTACAGGAGACCACAAAAGCAGCCGCCTGTTCATAACATAAGATCATAGAGCAGAGTGGCTCCCAGGGCATCTTGACACAGTGTGGTGTTATTTGTAGACAGAGCTCTGAGAGGAGACCGTTCTTCTGGAGGAGCAGTGAGATGCAGTGATGAGTCAGCCATCTTACTCAGGGCTGGAAAATATTACACCTGTCAACGATGAGAGTGAAGAGGCCTCAAGGAAGCTAGTGGCGCTAACTCACCTTAAGATGGAGGAAGCTGCATGTTTGACAGTGGGATGAGGTTTTCTGTGGTTATTAGAAGACGATGCAGGAACTCACAAATCTAACTACAAATGAAAAGTGTTTGAAATATTTTGTTATAATACAGGAAGTGCTCCCCTGTCTTTTTAAACTCCATACACTCACTACAGTTATTTGGTTGAATTGCCAATATGTACAGGACAAAAGATAAAAGTTGAAACTACCAATGAAGTATCAGCGTTATAACATGATGGAAAGCTCACAAGAGTCTGTTTTGCATAATATACACCTTTAAACTGTATACTGATCACTTTTAAAGCTCGTTTAGGTTTTGCACCAAGTTACATTTCAGAACTTTTAACTCCGTACGAGCCTCCCGCAGCCTTAGATCCTCAGGCAGGTCCCTGTGGCTGTTCCGAATTCCAGGCTCCGGACGAAGGGAGATCGAACCTTTTCAGTCCGGCCGCCTCGACTCTGGAACGACCTGCCTGAGGAGATAAGGCTGCACCATCAGTATCGTCTTTTAAATCACTTCTTAAAACCCATTTTCATTGGTTGGCCTTCCTTTAACTGGTTTTAGTTCTTTTTATTCCATTTTTATCTCTTTTATTTATTAGACTTAATCTGATTTCTTGGATCATTGTTTTCTTTGTTTTATGTGCTAGTTTTATGTGTTTTGTATTGTTCATTGCTGCTTATACAGCACTTTGTAAACCTTGTTTTTAAAAGTGCTTTATAAATAAAGATTTATTATTATTATTATTATTATTATTATTATTATTATTATTATTATTATTATTATTATTATTATTATTATTATTATTATTAAGTGAAAAGGATGGTGTCAAAATAGTCATAAATTGCAGTCTTACATTGTGTCCTTGGCCTTGTCCTTGTTACCCTGTGATTGGTAGTGACAGGAAGGGCACCTGGTGTAAAATTTGAAAAAGACAAACTTAAAGACAAAAAAGAAATTGAATATTACCACCTGTTTCTATTACTGTCTCCATCTCTTCGCCTCATCTTCTCAGCCCACAGCTCCCAGCAGATTACTCTCTCGTGCCTAATACTAGTGCCCTCCTCTCTCTGTCTGTTCCAGGTGGCCCCGGAGTCCGAGCACTGTATAATCAAGCGTGAACATGAGAAGTGCATGGAGCGGATGGCGTCGCACGACCCCACTGAAGACCTGGATTTAGGTTGGTGTGATTGTGGTCGTGTGTGGATATGCATGCCTGATTCTATTTGTCCTCTCATCCTTCCTGCATAATTTGGCATGAAGCCCCCTCCACCCCCCGCCTCCTCTGGCTCTAGCGTTGTGCCTAAACTCTTTACTTTTTCATGGAGATTTCTAAGAAGGTTGAGCTTTGGTAAAAGACAGAAATTGTCTTTTTTCTTAGTCTAGTTTGGTAAAGGTTGAAGTTTTGTCTGAGTTTTGATACTAAGACAAAGGCTCGATACCACAGTGTTGAGATTTTTTATGAGAATTTTTCCAGGATCAGTAAAATATTCTGCAATTTTTTTTTTACATCCTAATAACCACTATTTTGATATTATTGCCTCTTGACCTATAATAATTGCATACATTTACAGTTGGACCCTGTGTGGCCATCCTTTTCTTACACACACTTTCATAGGTGAAGTGCCTTGCTGAAGGGCACAACAAGTGGATTCAAACTGCACAACCGAAATACACTTTTCTGTTTACCACTGTGGTTAATCTGCTTTTCTGTATAATAATCTGAAAGGGTTAGTTTCTTTCACATTATGTTCATTTTGTCGTTCTGGCATTTTTTAAACAATGTTGAATACAGTGTCTTATTGCGTGTTACTTATTATTGCGCATTTAGGTTTAAAATGAACAAAAACATGTATTTGCAATTAGGTCCTTTGTTTTGCTGTACAGTTTAACACATTCTCATATATATCGCCAAGGCAGGTGAAGTGTCTCGCCTAAGGGCACAGCAGCACTTTGCACTAGAGCGAGATTTTAAACTGCCAGCCTAAACAAAAAGGAAATCACCACTGTGATTAAAACTCTTTGCTTTTCATGGAAATCTCAAAGAAGGTTTAGCTTTGCAGAGGAGGGGGGCAGTTAAATAGGCATTTTCTTCGCCAAGAGCCAGAGACTGCGTATCATAGGAGGCCGTCCAGTGACAGTTCTCAAGCCAAGTGCCTCCTGACAAATTCATACCAATCACTTCCAAGTCTGTATAAAAGTGGTTACTCAGTATGGGATTCCTGGAAGCCATTATTTCCCTGTCCACGGTGCTGTGATTTTCATTAAACAGAAGTGTAGACCCCCCTGACCCGAGTATGCAGTGACTCACCCCTCTGCCACTCACAAACACCAGCATACGGGAAAATAGAAAGTACACTGGAAAAAATAAACTGGACCAAGCTATAAAATGAGAAGAGATTAAGGGTTAAAAATTAGAGGCATTGTAGACTACGCACTATGGAATTTTGTATGGCTGGGGTGTTCCACAATATGGCATTAAACTCTTCTATCTATCATGGAAACAAGTTACAGGTCAGTTCTGTGGAGAGGTGATGGTGATCATAGTGAGAATATAATTTGAAGGTAAATTTTAGCTATCAAAACATATGTACATATGAATAAATACGATACAGTGGAGAATTCCAGGCAAAACAACTACATTTCCATGGAGAAAGTGACAAAAAAGTTACATCATGCACTTTTAAATATTACAGGAAATTAAATTACCTACTGCCACGTAAAATAAAAACCCTGGAAATGACTAAACAGGATACTGCAAATAACTTTCTTAATCATCAGACCATTGCAGTACTGCTGCTCAGTGTCTTACAGTTTAAATAAAACCCTGTAATATAATAGATGTAATAGAAAACTTTGTCAAAATGATTATTCAAATACTCAAAAGTATTTATTGCAGTTCTGTGTATGAATATACTTAGTTGTTCTTGCTTTGATTTCATGCTTAGTTAATTTCTACATTTATTTTACATGTAGTAATTTTATGTAAAAAGAAGCAGTGTTGCCCATGTCTGAACCCCTATTTCTCTTTATATCATTAAAATGCTTGTGTTTAAAGCTGCTCTATGTAACATTTTACTGGGGGTCTAGTACAGTAAGTTTTATATGCAATTTTTTTGGTTTTCAATTTCATGCTTGATTCCAGCATTATTTTGTAGTAATTTAGTAGTTTCGTGTTAAACCTAGAGTAGTTCCTTAGTTTTACCAATGACTTTGAATTCCCACTTTTTCTTTATACAAACAAATCTTTAACTGTATAAATGAATCTTAAACTAAATAACTGAGGATGGTGGAAGTTACGGTTGGCTGTGTCTTGTCTCTGTGGACGGAGCGGAGCATCTAAATGTGCCACAGTGAATAAATATGACAGTGAATGATGTCTGTGGATGTGCCTGTGTCAGCCCTTTGTCCAGACCATACCCCCGGTTAACGCTAACTGACAGGGCCATAAATATAACTTAATCTGACTGATGGGTCAAAAGAATGAATTGGTTTCACAGTTATATGATTAGATAGGTGATGTTCACTGTGTGTACAAATTCATGAATCTTGTAATGAAAATATAATGTGTACCTTAGCTACTGCAGTCTTCTAGCAGTGATTGTCATTTTCAGACTAGATTTTCTGAGGGTAATTAAATTAACTCTGTTTATGCACATAAATAACTAAAAATAAAGTAAGCCCACATAATAAAATAGGTTTAAAAATAGCAGTGTTTTTTATTTATTTATGGAAGCTGGCCAAGCAATATAATATGTATGTTTGGTGATGGTGATGTAGATTATGTTATTGCGATAAAATGGAAAGGTCTTTTTTAGTTTATATGTTTAGCATGACTATTACACAAAATAATTCAAAGTGCTTCACAGAAATACATTAAAGTGGACCTATTATGCTAAATCAATGTTATAGAGCTTTTAACCAGGTTATAGTCATTTCTTCTTCTCATTTCCCTTCTCACTGTTGTATTTTAAGTACATTTTGCATGTCTGAGTCTCATTATACTCCTATATTCCAGGCATCTCCGATCAACCTCTGTTTTCACCGCCCACTGCTTTGTTTTTTGTTTTTTTCTGTGATACACATAGGATTCAGCGGCATCCTGTTGTCATATTGGTACAAATGAAGAAGAATCTGACGTGCTCTTTGTTGTGATAATGAGGTCTTGTTTCTTTTATTTACTTTTATTAAATCCTTTTAAATTAATATAGTGATTTAAAATGTGCAAATTGTAACATAATGAGCCTTGATGTCAAAGATCATAACTATATAGCAGACAAAAGCGCAATAGGTTTTCTTAAATCACTGTCCAAACAAATAAAAACATAAATAATCATAATAAAATGAACTTCAAAAGAGAAGAGTGCAGAATAACACTGTTTCTGTCATACGCACAGCTAAGCACATGTTCTCTCCCCATAATTATAAACTCTGACATTTCTACATCCCTACTTGTGGGTACCAAATATTATTTAATTTAACTTAAATGAATTATTACAGATATCCTGCAGGAATTTATTAATCACACTTTGTCAGCAACTTTTGTCCCATTTGCCTCATTAGTGCTGAAAAGTTGCATAGCAGCAGTTATCATGAGCCAGTGCAGTCAATTTAACCAATGCTTGTCTTGTCCGCTCCCTTTAGATAAACTATTTTACTTTGTGCTGACGGGAAGCCTCTGCTGGGGAAATAAGAATGCAGAGTAAGGGGATTGTCAGTAACTGTACTGGACTGAGTTTTCAATTCATCAAGTTCCCGCTTTCTCTAACGCACATTTCACTCTTTATTTGTTATTATCACAGTATAATCGCGCTGCTGTGACCCCCGATTTATTTGTTACCTGTGTGAAATTGCAACATAATGATTTGCTGTCTGCTGAAGTGATCACCCTCTACTGATTTTAGATGGTAAATGAAAAGGGCTAATAAAGTCTATGGGGCTAAGGCCTGTTCCTTGAAAAGTGAATCATTCAGAGTCAAAAGTTAATCCAGAGGGAGATAACAAGGAGTTGACTTGACATTTATTGATACAACATCTGTTCTGTCAGTGATGCATGCATTTGTTTTCAGAGAGACGCTATTTTAGAGCATTTTCTCAGGCACGTAGATGGAATTTGTAAAGCATTTATATAAACTCTTCTGTCTGACTTAAAGGAACATAAAAGTACTATATTACACAGCATGGACTCTTGTGAGCTTTAAGCCTTTTTGTAATGTTGTTAGCTCTTCAAAAACATACCTGAAGTTGTATTTAGTTTCACACATGTTTGAACAACCCTTTATTATTAGTCTTTCTACATTTCCAGAGCTCAAAATGCTCTGTTCCACCTTGTGAAGTCATGAAGCGGTAATTTTGTACCTTGACATTTTGTTCAGATGATATTTGAAAGTCCAGGGCTGAGCATCCAAGTGTCCAAATGATTGTAGTGAAGGTGGATGGAGTTTAAAATCAGAATGGAGCACTTCCTGTATTGCCACTTACATCACAAGGTGGAACAGAGCGTTTTCCCTTTAAGAGAGGAACAAGATTTGTGTGTTGAATATGTGTGAATGAAACTAAGCACACGTCCAGGTATGGTTTTGATGACAAAACAATATTATAACAGATTATAAAATACTGATTCTCTTTACACACTAACTTCTACTCTTAGGCGCAGATAAACAAATATATAGCCCATTCATTTTGAAATCCCACCAATAATTACCCATTATTAATTATTTGATTATTATTTATATCTTGCTTGATGGTGGAAGGAAACCGTGTAGTTTACTTCTCTGTGGTGTTCATTTCTAACACAAAACATCACCATGTTACCTTTTATTGTTTTGAAACTTATATTTGCCAAAAACAATGTATTAACATGTTTTTGGTGTTCTTGGTCTCCCCTCGCTTTGCTCTCCTTGCTCAGTCACTCTCCTTCAGAGCACTATCACAACACAAACAGAGCATGCATCCTGCTAACAAAACTACTGCACATCGCATATGGTTTAGACTTGTGAGCAGAATAGAACTGAGGGAAATCTCAAGATTACTCAGACATGCATGGATGCCATATAAAATCTCTTCAGGCATGTTTTTGATGAGGGAGCAGCATCATAACATGATACAAAATATTTTGCATAACACCCCGTTTTTAAAAACTAAATTACTAGGCATTTTCCCCAAATTATTCAGCTTTTGTCACATTATGACAAAATACAGACGAACCAGCTTTGGAAATGTTTTGCTTTGTAAAACACGTGTGAGAATTAGATATTGACTTCACAATCTGTCCACCTAAAAAACAATACAGTCGATAAAGGCATGTCTTTCACCATGGAACAATGCAACGCTCACAGCTCATTTGTATTCTGCTAAAGTCAACACGTTGACTCATGTTATAAAAAAATCAGACTCACTCTGCTGGTCAGATGACAATTGAATTTATGAGAAAAAAAATCCAAACCATTCTTCATAGTTTTTTGCTTATTCCCTGTTTCCTTTCATGTGGGGATGGATGGCGTGCAGTTTCAGGCAGTGGAGGATAGTAGTATCCAGTGATGCAGAGTTACTGGTTTATTAGACCCGCTTACCTCTGCAGCTCAGTGCGCCTCATTTGGCTCTGATTTGGCTTTTACGAAGGTAATTGGCCCATGTACGGATCACCAGACAGAGGCAAAACAGATTAGAAAGAGCTGGTTTCAAGCAAAGGGCAGCACACATATCCAGGAATATAATCAGAATGCATGCATAATGGAGGACTGTCTACAGCAGAATGTGCAATGTAGTCCTGGATATATATAGAGAGAGGGAGAGAGGAGAGGAGAGGTGAGGTGGACCGGTGAATGTCTTTTTCACTGTGATATTATCAGACAGGAATTATGTGCAGAGGTGAAGGGTAAAAAAATAGAAGAAGAAGAAGAAGATAGGAGCAAAAGGGCGGAGCTAAATAGAAGTGAAACCAGCCAGTCATGGTGCAAAACAAGCACAAGGTAGTCTCAGTCAGTGAGTCAATATATTACTACATGTTTGATATAATAGATAAACAGGGGTGTAGTCGACTAAAGGCATGTCCTGCTGATTGGTTGGTTGACTACTATCTCTGTGTATCTAATCTAAACTGCACTCACAAGACTCCAACTGCACAGGAGCTCATGCAGAAACTATACATAAAAAATCTACTAGGAAACAATGTATTTATATTAAGATTCACTAGCAAGAACCACACCAACAACACGTGCGAATCGAAAAGAGTTTATTATATGAAGACGAGATGGGTCAGCTGGGTTGAGACTCAGGGCGGGGGTTCTGTCTCAATCTTCACATGACCCAGCAAGAACAGGACCCCCCCTCGTAGGCGTCTTATGTCTGGAAAGAACAGATTGTGGTTGGGAGAGTGGGGTCGAGGTACAAATAGGCTTCTGGGAAATTGAAGTGTGGTAGAAGTGAGTTGTGATTTGCTGGAGAGGAAGTGAGGGCGGTTGAGGTGTGGTCCTGCTCCTGAACCTAAGTTAATCATATTAACTACATTCAAAGGTGTGACTCATGAGTTTTATTTTAATGTCCGTCTTTTAACCAAAAAATACCAAATCTGCAGTTAACTTCTTCTGTTCCCGTATCAGTCTAAATAAAATGAGTACAAATTTTGATCAACTAAGACACCATCAACTGATTAATTGACTAAACCATAATGATAAATGCATAAATATTTGGTTGAGAAAAGTCAAAGTTTACAATGAAAAAAGGCAATTTGTTGATCTTGGAATGTAGAACTGATTCATTGATAGAAAAAGCAGATATAAATAAATACATGACATTACATTGGTCGATGAGGTGAAAGCGCTATGATAATTATGCGTGAGAGCAGGACGGCGGCCTTTGAGCAATACACTTGGATGAACAGGGGAGCCCACACTACAGATCAGGAGGCGAACTCTGTCTAACTCATATCGGTAGTTGCCTATTTGGAACGGCATTTCAATGGACAGGGACAGCATTAAGAAAAATAACAGACAAACTGTAATGATGAGATATGGCAACCGAAAAAACAAGATCACCTTCCTGAAACAAAACAGAAAGCTTAAAGGGCCCATATTCCACTATTTTATGATCTGTGTTATAATGTTGTTTCCTCCTCACAAACATACAGGGAGTTTTGTTTTGTTTCATTTGCATGTTTAACATACAAATTATGCATATGTAGGCAGAGTTACTGAAACAGAGAACTCAATACACCATCAGTAGAATTATTTGGATGATTTCAGTCCTCATCTTTAATAACCAAAGCTAACAAAGCTATTAACTTGAAAACTACTGCTTCATGACATGACAAGGTGGAAAAGAGCATTTTGAGCTTTGGAGATGTAGACAGATGAATAATGCAGGGTTACTCAAATGTGTGAATGAAACAAAACATAACTCCAGGTATGTTTTTGATGATTTAACAGCATTATAGCATGGCTTAAAGCTCACAAGAGTCAGTTTTGTGTAATATAGGACTTTTAAGGGAACCAACTTATTTATGAACAAGCACCTGACAAAACCCAACACCGAAATTGTATGGAAAGCACAAGCCATGTAAAAACAAATAAAAAAACGACAATTTAAGCACATGCACAGCCAACTGCGAAAAAGGTTTTGACCATGAAAAAAGCCTGAGGAATTGGACTGATACACATGATCTGCAAAACACTATATAAGGTAACTCGCCTACCCACCGCAAACAGTAATTATGGCTCATTTTCCTGAGCTAACTCAACTCCTCTCAGACAAACATTATGATCACAGAACAAAAGTTGGAGCCCAACAATGCCTCCTCTAGGAATCCTAATAACTTGGATCACATTATAGACACAGACAATAACTTTCCCTTCCCTGACTATAATTGTACCTATTACACTGAGAACCAGTTTAATCAGAAAATTAACACAGGAGGGAAAATGGCTCTGGTACACTTCAGTAGCAGAAGAATGTGTTCTAACTTTCCTCGTATTAAAGGGCCCCTATTGTGCTATTTTCTGATCTAGGTTATAATGCAGGGGTAACTAAACTTTTCTCACTCGGGGCCACATTATCACTCCTGATTGTGATGGGGGCCGGGGTCGGGTGGGTCGTATAACAGAATTGTGTGACCCAGATCAAAATGAGCACCAGTCTCAGTGTGTAGTAAAAATGACCGGCCTGGCACAGACATCCACAGTATTATATCAACACACAATTTCTGGCACATATTTGTTTATTGTTACTAGTGGTTTGTAAAAGTAGTAGTAGTAAAATACTTCACACTTTGTTTTCATTTCAAATACCACAGATACTCCATTTATTTATTTTCGCGTGCGTTGACTATCACTGTTTGATCTCGAGCTTGTCAGGTGACGAAAATTCAGCGCAAATTCGGCAGCAAATGTAAAGACGTCATATAATTATTTAAATATAAAGATAAATACTTCATATAAATATCATTTTTAATTGAAAAAATCAACAAAATACAAGATGCAGACATGTTGTTATTTGCCAAAAGTAATTAAAAAAAAAAAATAGGCCATGACATCTTTTGAGGATTGCCTCATTGTTCAAGTGGTTTGGGCCAGAGGGGTTGGCGGGGTGGTCAAAGGGGCGTGGTGGGCCGGAGTTGCCCCACAGACCTTTGTTTGACGACCTCTGCTATAATGTTTCCTCCTGAAAAACATATCTGGATGTGTTTTGTTTCATTCACACATCTTAAACACACACGTATATTTGAACTGCATATTTAGGTTGAGTTCTTCTTTCTCTTGTGATGTCATTTGGTAATACAGGAAGTGCTCCACTGTGTTTTTAAACTCCATACACCTTCATTAGATCCATTTGGACAATTTTAGCAGTGGAATTGTCCATCTCTATTGAATTAAAGGTAAAAGGTAGTTGTTAACTTGAAAACTACCGCTTCATGACATCACAAGGTGGAACAGGGCATTTTTAGCTTTCATAAACATGGATGAATGTTGAAAGAGGTTATGAACTTCAGTATATAAATAGGCTGGCTAAAACAGGAGGTGATGTTCCCATTTATAGACTGCTCTCTTCAATATAAAGTAACAGAGAAAAGCACTGCTCCTATTGTCAATGAGTGAATAACAACTGAATTCTGTCATTTACAATGTGCGTACAAATTGTCAGGAGATTTTTTAAGCAAATCTTTTTTCAGTGCAGTGTTAGATGGAGCAGATATAGGCTGAAATCTCCCACAGTGTAGACTGGCACAGAAATGGATTTTACTGATTTACATTGTGCGCCGGTTGCCATGGTACTGCATAGGATATCATTTAAGCCTGGTGCACAACAGCCACATCAAAGCAGCAGTAACTAGGCCAGAATCATTTAAAACTCAAATGTCCCTGGGCTGGGCGCTTAATCACAAATAAACTAAATATTTACTCTAATCTTACCCTTGACAATAATTTTTGTGGCTTTGTGTAACCAATAGCAACCGTGTTTGGTCTGGTTAATGCTTTAATGCAGATTTCTGGTGACTAAAACAATGTATGGATTTTATTTTTAATAATAAATTCAATCATTAAAAAAAACAAACAAGGAAGACACACACACTCTACTCAACCCTATTAGCCTACATGAGCATATTCATAAAAGCCCCATTCAAACATTATTCCCAGTATTGCTGCATACAAAATGTCAGAACACTCTGCAGTGACCCCCACTCGTACATGCACCACTCCCACAACATTGTCAGGTCTGCTCTGTTCACACATAACCTGGCATTTGGTTCTCTGCACTCCCGTCCATAGCAACTCACTACTGCATGATTAAACTGAATCGCAGAGGAATATAAACACATAGAGCAACCACAAAACCAAGCGGAGGTGCTGGCTTTATTCACACATAAGCTTTCGTTGCAATGCACCAAGGAAATTACCAAATCAAAAATGCATGGAAATCAGATAAGGCTTTGATCACACATGATTCTGTTCTGGAAAAATGCTTGGTGAATTCCTTGGTCAGGCTGCATGTGTGAATAGGGCTTAACATAGAATGTAAGAAAGATCATTAAGTTACTGTAGATCAGTGGATGAAACTAATGTCAATTCTTTTTGGGAGAAAAATATTATTAGTCTAGTGTTTAGAAGCCTTTTATTTTGTTTATTAAAGATTTTAAATGGTTCAGTATTTTTTGTTTTGTTATATTTGAACAATTTCTATAATATTTCTTTTAAAAATGTACCAATCTAGGCCTGGGTGAAAAATATTGTTCATTTTACTAGAGCTATTTTGTACGTAAAATGAGTTGAATTTTAGTACATTCCTAACAGACTGGGTAGTACTTAAAAATCTATATAGTGAATTTTTTTTTTTTTTATATACGTGGGTTTTTTTTTGTTTTTTTTGTTTTGTTTTTTTCTGATACTACACAGGTTTGGGCCCTGATCAGCACTGTTTATCTCTCCAGACCTGTGTTGAAATGATCTCTTTAAAAGAACAACAGGAGATTGCCACAATAAATCTGATTTCTTTTTTCAGTCGTACTCTAGGTGTGAAGACCCATCAAAATTGTTTAGCATAAGTAGATAATTGTCCAAAAAGATATCCTTATACTATGTCTGACCTGTGTCTCCCTCAGTGTGTCCGTGGATGTGGGACAATCTGACCTGTTGGCAGGCGGCAAACATTGGAGAGGTGGTGGTGGTCAGCTGCCCCGAACTCTTTCATGACTTCATGAGCCCCGAAGATGGTGCGTAAAAGTACTCTCAGCAAATACACGCCATACAGTACATGCAGAGGAGGGTAGAGGAGCCAAAAATTTACTCACGTAAATGTAAGATTAACTGGACATGAAGTTAATGTAATGTAAAAGGATAAACTGCGAACACGCGAATCATATCTGAAGAAACGGTGCAAGAAACACAAATGTTTAAATCATTTCATAATAGCCTAATTCTTCTGTCACTGGTACACTTACTCACAGTGAGAAGAGTAAATAAGACATTTCCAAAGTAATAATACAGTCCAAAATATATTACTCAAGTAGGTGTAGTAGGTGTAGGTGTAGTATGGTGTGAATAATTTTATGAAAAAATTACTCAAATATAATGTAATGTCTAATGTAACTAAATAAATATCTCTGCATATATACTGTCATAGTCTTTCAGATGGTTAGGGTACATTTTTGCTTTGTGTCTTTGTTAGAAATGGGAAAAGTGAGTCGTAACTGTACCGAGTATGGCTGGTCTGAGCCATATCCTCATTATGTGGACGTCTGCTTCTTTTATGACAACAGCACCAAACCAGTAAGACTGTTTTATTACCTCCACTTCATATTTAAGATGTTATAACCGTGTTCAATGTTGATTTCGCCCCCTGCAGGACATGTACTATGCCTCTGTTAAAGCACTGTACACTGTGGGCTACAGCACCTCGCTGGTTTCACTGACCACTGCGATGGTGATTCTCTGCAGGTTCAGGTGAGAAATGTCAAATACATGATCAAAAGGCATAGCAGGTATTTCTTTATCTTTAAAGTTGCACTATGTAACTTTTCCAAGAGGGAATATATGAGGAATATATTTAGTACAATATTTTATTAAGTACTTGTTGGGCCCTCCACCAGAAAATGACATAGTGAAACTTTAAATGATTTGTTGAAATGATAATGCCTGGCCTGTGTTTTATGATGTAGGAAGCTCCACTGCACCAGAAACTTCATCCACATGAACCTGTTTGTGTCGTTCATCCTGAGGGCCATCTCTGTGTTTATAAAGGACGGAGTGTTGTACGCACAGGAGGACAGCGACCACTGCTTCACCAGCACTGTAAGTACAGACCACAGTTAACACTACGTATTTATATTTTTATATAAGAAGTGTCAGAATATAGTGCCATTTGAATGTGCAAAGCAGCACTCAGTACAGAATACCGGTATTTGTGAGGCATTGGTCAATAGCTTAGGTGTTAATAAAACATATCAGAGGTTTGAAATGAAGTGGAACGGCTAATTCTGAGAGAGAAGGCGTGACTGTAAAATGGATGCGCTCTGCTCAGTGAGAGACATGAAGTGTCAGGGGCACTCACTTTTCCTGAGCTCTTCTTGTTTCAGATGTACCTTTGATTGAACTTCAGTCACATGTAATTTTTCACACAATGCAGACACACTGTTAGATGACTAATACTCCTTGATTATAAATGCAAGACAAGCTCTTAGCCTTTGTCTGTAACAGCGCATCGCTCACTGTTGTTAAGCAGCCATGATAAATAAAGCTAATTAGCTATGCTAATGGATTTAGCAAGGCCAGTTGAAGCCTTCTCCCAGGCCTATTAGCATATCAATGCTCATTGTGACCCTTTAACTAAACATTGACAGCACATCAATGTGATATGGGCGGGACACATCTCAGATCAGGGCTGTGATTGGTTGATGCCAGTGTTTTGATGTGGTGTCACTGCCCCTCATAAGGTGACAGGACTTTCACAATATATGTTGGTGATAACTGTGTCCAAAGGTCACCTGACCCTGTCCTCCTGTGGCTCCAGTCTGTGTGCTCTGTGGTTCCCAGCATTAGGGCACATGTTACATGTCGTGACATTTACAGCTCTGACATTTTACAACAATGACCCTGCTGCATTGTCCTGTATTTAAGGACGGCAACCACCTGTTTTATCTTGTGTCTGCACATACTTTACATAATAAATATTTTACACATAAAAATGACTTCTTTTGTCTTCTGCCTTTTTTGTAGGTGGCGTGCAAAGCCGTGATGGTTTTCTTTCATTACTGCGTCATGTCCAACTATTTCTGGCTCTTCATAGAGGGTCTGTACCTGTTCACTCTGCTGGTGGAGACCTTTTTCCCCGAGAGGCGCTACTTTTACTGGTACACCATCGTGGGATGGGGTGAGTCCTTAGTATGCAAATAGTTACATATTTAAATAATATATTCTAATGAATCTATTATCAATTTGAAATGTGTTCATCAAAGACAGACACTTTATCTTAAACTGTGCCTCAATCATCACATGTTATCTCATGGGTCATAGATGAATACAAAGCAGATGGCCGTGGTTGATTCTAAGACAAATTACAGACATTCTGATAAATACAAATGTTTTCTCACGTCACATCTGTTGCACATTTTTATTTGATTAAGAACAACTTTTCTTTTGTTACAGGGACTCCCACCATCTGTGTGACTGTGTGGGCTGTGCTGCGGCTCCACTTCCATGATTATGGGTAAGTCTCAAATGTATCATAAAATAAAATACATTGTAAAAGCTCTTGTCATTGATGGAAAATAATACATGGCTTCTCACTAGATGTTGGGATACGAATGAGCACACTGCCCTCTGGTGGGTGATCAAAGGACCTGTGGTGGCTTCTATTATGGTACGACTCATGCATCTACATACGATTACATTCATGGCAGATATGTGACACCTAATCATGAATGAATATTTTGTGTATTCTCCAGATTAATTTTGTACTCTTCATTGGGATTATCATCATCCTGGTTCAAAAGCTTCAGTCTCCCGACATTGGAGGAAATGAGTCAAGCATTTACCTGTAAGTCACAGGACCACAGTCTAACTTTATGTTTGTCTTGTCTATTCTCTGTCTCAAGTCATTTCAAATAACTAATTGTTTTAATATTATGGTTTGTTGTGTCATATTCTAACCAGCTTTAATGCATTATGCAAGAAAATGAGGAATTCAGAACATCCTAAAACCATCATCCCAGTTTCCCCAGTTTGTGTCAAAATGACCTAGAACAGTGATTCGTTCCTACACCGCACACATTAAACGCTTATACATTATTATTATAAAAGTTTTCCTCCCTTTATGGATGACAAAACAGGCTATGATTATTGTCCCTGTAGTAGAGAAATCTGACTTTTCTTTAAGAGTATATATGACACTGCCCTCCCTGTTTCTCTGGGCTTGGTACAAGCACAAAGTGTGTCTTTTGGTTTGGTCTTGTCCTCGTGCTCTTAAGAGGAAGAGCAAACACTTTGTGACACAGTCAGACCAAGGACACCTCCGGTTGTGTGTTTACACATCTCTGGATAGACTTGTGTTTGACTTGCATCATCTTCTGCAAAAAAAACAAAACAATAGAAGAATAGAAGAATAGTCAGATGACAAGGGCAGATATACTCGCATAGTCATTATGATGTCTTCTATCTGCCCCATGCACTTGACTCCTCACAGCCCCCCGTCCCCTCACAGCGCCCCCTGCTGGTCCCCATGCAGAGGGTTGTGTGTGTTAAAGATGTGTCCTGTGTATTGTGTGTCTTTGTGCTGTGTAGCAGCTGTGCTCAGAAATGCTTCAGTGAGCCTCAGGCAGTGCAGCACTCGTGCAGGATGTCAGAGTTATCCGCCGTCACACTGTAAGTGTGTGTGTGCTCGTGTCTGTGTGGCCACTTCGCTCACGGCCTCTTGCTTATGCGCTCTATGCAGGTTCAATCTTCACTTGTTACTTCAAACCTATTCAATAGAAATAATAGCCCAGTTTAGTTGGCTAAATTTTGATTCCAAAATTGTAAAAAAAAATTTAAAAAAAACCTAATAATAATCTATCACATAATTCTAATTGGGACAGGTCATCAATATTATTCTTGTTAAACCAGTGACAGACATGTTAAAAGTATTGATCTCTAATGGAGAGATACAGTTTCCTATTAAAGAGCCGTGGGTTTTACTGAACTGTATCAGTGTTACACAGTTTTGTGTGTGTGTTGTGTCTATGTCCTTTGTTCTGTGTGTCCATTCACGTTTTGAAACCTTTGAAAAGTCTGCTTTAACTACAAGTGTGTGTTTGGTGTAATCTGGTTTGATGTAGTCAAGAATCTTTAGACTGGTGGTGATAATAAATGCACTGTAACACAATACAAGAATGAGAGAAACAGTGTTCTTGCGCAATCCTTCAAGGAAACATGCAAATTTGGGTAATATAATCGAGGGATAGTAAATTTAACTAAACTAATCTACCCACTTAAGTAATACTTAAATAAAAGTCCTATACTTTTGTGGCCATACCGGCTCGTCAAAGCCTGAACCCGTCAGATCTCAGAAGCTAAGCAGGGCCGGGCCTGGTTAGGACTTGGATGGGAGACCACTGGGAATTCCAGGTGCCACAGTGGGGCGCCAGTTGCAAAAACTGTCATTGTGTCCTTAGGCAAGGCACATCACCCACATTGCCTAGTATGAAAGTGGTGTGTGCGTGAGTGTTGGTGGTGGTCGGAGGGGCCAATGGCGCAGATTGGCAGCCTCGCTTCCGTCAGTCTGCCCCAGGGCAGCTGTAGCTACAATAGTAGTTTACCACCACCGGGTCTGGAGTGAATGAATAATGCTCTGTAAAGCGTCTTTGAGTGTCCAGAAAAGCGCTATATAAAACTGATGCATTATTATGATGCATTATTATACTTTTAAACCATGAGTCATGGAGTTGTTGAATCAACAGTCTGGGATAGTAGTTCTTTTCCCATGATCTGTCTGATGGGACAGAAACAGGTTTCCTTAGTGATTCTCTGGTGATTGTCTACATTTTTACTACACAGCATGATTTAAAGGGTATTTGTGTTAAGCAAAAACTATTGAAATAAAGTACAGTGCATTTATTTTTGCATAACCAATCTAAAAATTCTATTTTTTTTTTTATAATTACAGAGATTTTATAATTACAGAGATAGAAAAATAACCAATACAAGCTCGAATCACGGCCTTGTTGTCAGTAACTGACATGTGTTGCTAGGCAATGCCAATCACACAGATGTTGTGTCACAGTGTTGCATCAGAGGCCAGTTTGCAGCAGTTACTGCTAAACAAGATGGCTGCCGTGAGAGTGGATCTGATTGAGTTTAAACTGACGTCTGTGTGTGTGTGTGTGTGTTTTGCTGCTGTGTGTGTATTGTAGGCGTCTGGCCCGCTCTACGCTGCTGCTCATCCCTCTGTTTGGGATCCACTACACTGTGTTTGCCTTCTCCCCTGAAGACGTGAGCAAGAGAGAGAGGCTGGTGTTTGAGCTGGGACTGGGATCCTTCCAGGTACACGAAGACTCAGTGAAATGCAGCACAGCTGATTTAACAGATAGAGTAAGGATGAATCATGGACGGAGAGGGAAAAATTTACAATATTTTTTGGCCCAATGACTGTATTCAATCAGAAATATCTTATCTCCTCACAAACAAACTTGGAGTTGTGTTTTGTTTCATTCACATTTTGAATAATCCTCTATTATTAGTCCAAACCTTAATGCCCTGTTCCTCCTTGTGATGTCATGAAGCAGTTTTCAAGTTAGCAGCTCCTTTTACCTTTAGTTCAGTAAATGATTTTAGTGAAGGTGTACGGAGTTTAAAAAAACAGTGGAGCACTTCCTGTTTTACCAAATGACATCACAAGTTGTGATATGTTTGCAATGAGGAAACATTATAACGTAGATCTGAAAATAGTACTTTGGGCCCTTTAAATGTTTTAGTTGAGGTTCAGATGCAGTATAAACAATGGACAGGAAAATTATTTGCAATGAACGAACTAGGAAGTATTTGCGATCAGTGAGTCTATAATAAAAATGTGTTTTTATTATTTCATATCCACATATCCACCTTTTTGCTTTCTCCTCAGGGCTTTGTTGTTGCTGTGCTCTACTGTTTCCTGAACGGAGAGGTAAGAATAGCCTCTTTACACCGAAACTTTAACACCATATTAAGCTTGTCAGTGGTATGATAACAATGCTAACAAAGGATGACAACTGTTGACAATGTATGATTATTTTGAAAATGTTTATTCTTTAATTTATTGACCACATTACTTGTACATAAAGTATTAAATGCATTTTTGTTGCTTTTGCTGAATATTGCCCTATTTGAGGGGTGATTGTGATAAATTGTGCTCACAAAGCTAGCTACAGAAGACTTGGAATTAATTCAGAGTTAAAAGAAATTATTATTAAATTTAATCCAATACATGTTCTTTGAGCTACATTTACATTTAATCATATTTCTATAAGATAATTAAAAAGAAAATATCAAAGTTTACACTAATGACTGGCAAATTTGATGAAAAACCTTATTTATTTTATTTATGATTTATTTGCTACATGACATCATTTTTATAACTTGCTTCATGTTCGTTTTTTAAATATCCATGGGTTTCAGAATAAAGGAAAAATGAGGTCCGTTGCTATAGTATGTACAATGTAAAACAAAATATTATAGCATTAGATTAGGAAAAAGCCCTCCAAATGTTGCTGATAACCGGAAGCTGAAATATTAAAGTAAATCTCAAAAGTTTTTACCTCAGTGGCATAAATGTAGCCTCAAAAAGTGGTGCTGTTGTGTTATGCGTGGTTGTTGTCCGTGGGGCCATGCCTGCAGCCTGTGGTACATTAAAATGACGTTGTGAAGTTTCTGCCTGAAGGTGCAGTCGGAGATCAAGAGGAAATGGCGCAGCTGGACGGTGAACCGGTACTTTGCTGTGGACCTGAAGCAGCAGAGGCACCCATCATTGGCGAGCAGTGGAGTCAACGGGGGCACCCAGCTCTCCATCCTGAGCAAGAGCAGCTCCCAGATCCGCATGTCCAGCCCCCTGGCCGAGAACGCCAACATGAGCCTGCCGACCTGAGCGCCGTCTGAGGGTGGCGCTGTCTGTCGCTATGCCAACCACGCCCGAAATCGACAACCTAAACACGGCCCCTACATTTACAAACTTTATTTATGTTTCATTTGAATATGGGATGTTACAATCACTTGCACTTTCAATAGACGCACAACTACCTGAGCGTTTCTTTTGAGCAGAGGTGGAGGACTGCCAAAGTTTACCTCAGTATAATAATAGAAGTATTACTTGAGTTAAATTTTGAACTAAAGCTTAACATTTAAAGTGGAAAATGCAAAATAAATCCATACTTTGGCCAAGAAAATACACTTTAACTTCAAATTTGTACTACAAATATAGAAGTTAAAGGGCAAACGATTAGTACAAATTGTAAAATGAACTTATCCTCAAAAGTAACTTGATTTTTTTGTAAATTGTAAACTTTTAAACACAATAATTAGGCCTAGTACAATTCTGTTGATTCTATGAGAATTGAAACAGTAGTACTTAAATATGAACTTTCCACCTCTGCGTACTCCTAGTTGTGTTGTCCGCTCTTAAAACAGGTTAAACAAAACAAGCACTTCGATTCTGTGACAACTGCCAAATTTTACAAACTTTGACATTTCTTTGCTATAATGAATTTTACGCCGCAAAATCGCTGCTAAAATTCAGAAACATTTGGGGTCACGTTGGCTCTTGATGTGTGTAAAAATATCGTGTGCTTCAAGTGCCATGCAGGTTTTTGCCAGACTGGATCTTTCTGTAGTGATAGTCCAAAGTGAATTTTCAACCAAACATTTCGCCTTTTTCGCGTGTACAAAATGCTCACATCTGATTTCAAATTTGATCTTTTTTACAATCAGCCGCGAGTACAGAGTATGTCAAAAAAATCTATCAAAAATACGACATTGTAAATAGTGATTTTTGTGTCTAGTTCAGCTAATGTATGGTTAATTTATGATTTTTACATAACAGCATTGTAAACAACCTTTTCAGCGACAAAAGGAAACTGGAGTCCAAATCTGTAGATCTCATATAATTTAAGGAGCCAGAAAATCCTGCCCGCATTTGAAATATTTATTTGTACAAAAAGAAAATCAGTATTTTTGAGAACTTAGTGCCAATATAAAGTACAGAAGTAGATTTTTACATTGTTAAAATCCTCAAAATCAGTCATTTGATTTCAAAAGAGTGCCACAATTTTGGAAAATGCAGAAATATGAAGTTATAAAGTGTCTCATGTTACACTCATAATCCAAAGTGCCTAGTCTGTCACAATCTTGTAATTTTAATTTCCAATCAACAAACATTAAATCTATGTAATTACGCTATTTCCTTTGGAGATTGTAGATAAGTATTACTGTGGTGTATTTCAGTTTCAACTTTTTGTTATTATGAGTTACTTGCAATATACTTTTTCTACAACCCAAATTACAAAACGCTGGGACAGTGCGTGAAATGTAAATAAAGGTAAACATTTCATGGGGGAAAAAAGCACATTCTCAGTTGGAAAAAGTTAGACGATAATGTTTTATAACAAATCAAATAAAGCTATTCATTTTATTAATGCAAGCTATGAAAAATATGCATTAAAAATGGATTTGAGAAAAAGCTAAAAATGGGATGGGGCAGTAAATGTTATGCTGCAAAACAAAGTGTAATGTTATTAACTTGTAACTAAGATGAATTTTAGAAGAATAAATGTATTAAAAATCTGTGCATGGAAAAGAAACAGAGCTTTTTAAACCATCAAATTGTACTTTTATTCACATTTGAACCACCATTTTGTACTTGGGTTGTGCAGCGGCAGTGCTGTATCTACATTATAGTTGTGTAGAGTTGATTGATAGTTGATTTTGACCAGTGCAGTTTAAGTGACAAACGTTAAGGCTCCAAAAGAAGTGGACACAAAGAGCTTTAATGTTTCAGCTTTTGACAATCGCAAAGTGTTCATTTGACCTTTTATTATGTCTGTGTTCTTTATCTGTGAAACTGAAGGGGCAGGTTCAGACACTACAGGTCAAAATGGTAGATTTGGTAGAGTAATATTCACTGTTTTTTATTTTTACGTTTCGTCAAAGTTAGTAAAATTTTCTTTTTAATTCTTGGCATATTGGATTTCCCTCCCTAAAGCTTGGGACTTGTGTAAACACCTCATATCATTCACTGGAGCTATAAATGATCTGTGTACTAGTTTCTTGTCTAACTAGTTACTATTATTATCTATTAGTTGGCCAGGATTCAGAGAACATGCCTATTGCAGTGTGAAATTATTACGGTAATTAGTACTTTTGAGTATTTTTCATGTGTAATTTTTACTCAAATACACCTTTGCGTGCTGTACTTGTACTATATTAAGTGCAATATTAGCCATGTAACTGTACTTTTACTATACGTGCAAACATTTTAACAGAACAAAACAAAGCTGCTGGATTTTCTTTCTCCACAATACATAAAATTTTTCAGTTTTTCATGCTAGACTTTTTATATTGACAGATTGTAAGATATGGTAACGTACATTTTGGTGCTTGCAGGTATATAAGTTAGTTGTAAACTTTTTGCCTGTAGTGTCTGGCCCTAACCACGACTAATAAGCGAGCAAAAGTCATACTAACTTTTGCACTGACGATGGTTAATCCAAGAATGTAGTGTTTATTTTCTGCAAAACTCGTGAAGTGACTCGATGTACATATCTTTTAATGTTAATCTTAATATTTATATGACTGATATGTGAATTCATTGCATCAATACATTCTGTCAAAGTGCCATACATCTATATTGCCATAAACCCTATAGTCTTATTGCCGATTTTGTGTGTTCAAAGTTGCCAAAAAGGTAATGATATTTACAGTATTGTGCAAGAGTTATAGTAATATTTTTCGCTTTGTTAGTTTCAGAATTGGTCAGTAATGGGCCAGAATTAACCTTCTTTTGCACTTAACTGTTAATGAATCTACTTGGCTTATTTTGGACCAAAAAAAAAGAGACTGGAGCGGGTATAAAAGGTATTTTCATTCACTGAGAAATGATAAAAACACAAGTTTGTATGCTAAGCTAAAGCTACTGCTGCTGCTTTTGTGCTACTATCACCAGCCGTGACTCTGAGCTAAAGGGCTCAGTGAGAAACGACCATGTCTCAAAGCTGTTATTGTCTGAAAGAAAGAAAGAAAGAAAGGGAAATCCTATGAACGTGTCTGTGCTGTATATTTACCACCAGGGGGCAGTGTTGCAACGACTTTGTGGCACTGGTGGAAAGAGAGAGGGGAGAACATGCAGGATTTTCAAGCATTTTGGCATTTGAAGACATTTATACAGTATTATACCGTGTTTTTGTTCATTTTGTAAATAAAATGCAATGACTGTATAAAAAAGTAACCAATTAAAACAAACATACGTGATTACAGATCAAAATTCATATCAAATCAAATCAAAACTCCACAACTGCAAAATTCCTGTAACAAAAATCACTCTGTAACTTTTCTGGTGGTGTCTATGGAGATGTGTGCGTCCACAGTAATGCATTACATCTGTCTATTTGAATATATATTCTTTGAAAAACATGCTGTGAGTGGGCTTGCCTCTGCACAGATCTAACATGTAACTGGATCTGGTGCCATTACCAATGTATGTCCATGGAGACAGATACATTTAATGCCATACTGTGGAAAATTTCAATGTCACCAAATGTTTTACTTACATTTAATTCAAGGTTTTGGTAAAATTTGTTTCGGAAGATTAATTTTTGGGAGTTTTGCTCATACTTTAGTTGGAAGTAAGAGGCTGATATGGGAAGGTCATGCCATTTTAAGTCTCTGTGTTGAAAAATCCTGCATATTGTCCCTTCACATTTTCTGTAATACATATTGATTAATTTTTGTGTATTGTTAAATAGTGTAAAAAAGGGAATCGAGGCACTGGCAGTAAAGGCCACACTGCTGACATGGTTTATCATTTACTTTTTACCATACAACTGAATCCTACCATGTTGTGCAATATTTAAATCTACTTACACAGATGAGCCGTAACATTATAACCACTGACAAATGAGGAAACAATTACTTAGTCATAATGATGGTTTTTTCCGAAGGTGTATGGTTGAAATGGTCCAAAGTTTGGCATTTACATCACACTATTAATCAATTAGAGATATTTATATTGCTCCAAAATACCTTAAATAACATGGATTCATACTTGGAGTGGCCCATCTTTCCACAGATATGACTTGTCTCCGTAGAGATGGATACGTTGAATGCCATACTGTGGAACATTACGGGTCCCTTCCTCCAGAAAAGTTAGATTTTAACATTGTGTTGTACATGTTAAAAGCAGAGTTGTCCGAAGTATCAAAAGTGAGATACTTACTGATCGATATTAAAACTAGTATCAAAACTAATCTGAATCAGTATCAATACTTTAAAAAGTCACATTTACAGGACGGAAATGAACCTTTCTTGAATAGCTTCAGAATGATCTTGCGCCCAATCAGGACAAATATAAGACCACATAGACTAGTTTACGCCCTTGGACCACTACAGAATATGCATGGACAACCACATGGTAATATAAAAGAAAGAAGGCACTATTATTTAATGTCTAAATAAAGAGTGTTTTTAATTATCAGTGTGGTATCGGTATCAAGTATCGAGTCTGTTCCTTAGTATCGAAATCAAGTTTGACATTTTTGTGCCGTGACAACACTAACTTTCAAACTAGCTGAGAAGAAAACAAAAGTGAATATGAAAAAGTGGTGGTCATAATGTTATGGTTGATCTTTGTATGTTGAACTGTGAACTGACGGCATTTACCGAAACAACCACTACTAAGATCTTGTACTATGATATTTCATGAACTTATTTGACATTATTTGGGTGTGTGTGCCAACTTCTACCGAATCGCCCGTATGAATTTTTGAATGTCTACTACTGTTGTTGCTCAGCTTCTTAAATGTTGCCTGCTAAAATATGAATAATAATTGCCATGGTGTACAAATGATGTCTTTATGAGCATACAGTATATTCAATAAAGTGTACTATGTATATTGGGGCACACATGGACCTCTCGGAAATTACTGTAATGTTTGTGATAGTGTTTTGTACATTCATTGCTTTTGGAGGTCTCGATAAAGGGGAGACATACGCCAATAGTAAGTGTGAGTGAGAGAGGGTGAGTGTAATATTAAGTATGCATGTGTATATGTAAAAAAAGCATTGAAAAGCAGGAAATAATGTGATATAAAAATTGTCATTGACTTTCTGTTTGACCTGTGACCTGTCATGTGTAAAATGCATTGTTGTGTCCACTTCATGTCCAGGTTGTGTATTTTTGACTGCAAAAATAAAGCTATCTGTGGTTTAAAAAGACTCCACTTATTCTTTGGTTATGAATATTATTCCAAAAATATTACTCATTATTCTTAAATTCTTAAAGAAACTAATTTTGAATATGTCTACTGAAGGTCCACTATGTAACTTCTATACTTTTACTCCTACTTGGGTTATGTTTTTATTGAAGTAACAGTACTCTTACTTGAGTGAAATATTTGATTCTTCTTCCCACTGTGACAAATGTTGAAAATATTAAACTTGTGTTTCTTGCACCCCTCCAGATATTATTTATTTAGTTATTTATTTGTGTAAAAGCAATCAAATTCTGTGTATTATTTTATGGTTCTTTCCAATTATTTAACTTCAAATTCCATGTCAGATGTTACATCCTGACAGTTTTCCCAAATACTTGAGTAATTTCTTGAACCACACTGCAAAAAACAAAATCTAGTCAAGCTAAAATGACTTGGATTAAGAAAGTTTTACCATGATTTGAGTAAATTTCACTTGACAAGTAAAATGATCTGCCAGTGCAATAAGATTTTTGTACTTAAAATATGAAAATACATCTGGCTACACTTAAAATAAGAAAAACAACTACTTTTAAGAAATGCCATCAAATCTCGCTTGAATTAAAAAAAAAACACTTATTCCACTGGCAGATAATTTCACTTGTCAAGATGAATCTACTCAAATAAAGTAAAATTTTCTAAATTTAAGTCATTTTAACTTACCTAGATATTGTTTTTTCCAGTGCAATACTACAGTATATACTTCTACATGAGTAATATTAAAGCTACTCTTACTGGAGTACAATTTTGGGTTACTCTATCCACCTCTGTAGAGCCAGGTCCTGACCAAACTGAGGGTGTGTTCAAGTTCCATTTAGGTGCAAATGGAAAAGACAACGCTGTCCCAACAACTGTCATGATTTAACTGGCCAGAGGTTGTGGTGCATCTTTAGACCTCTGGAGATCTTAGCCACTGTTACTAAGAATCAAATAACTTAATTTTGTATGAGTTGAGTTATTATAAACACACCTTCAAGTGGAATTCCAACATCACATCAAACACCAATGACACAAAATAATTTACCAACCAATCACAAATTTTGTTTTCAAGTTTTTATCATTATTATTATTATTATTATTATTATTATTATTATTATTATTATTATTATTATTATTATTTACAGTTAGGGGGCGCTGTTCTTTCATGAAAAGCACAGTTCTTACCAAATGTCTCTGTAAGATCCTTTCAAAATAAAACACAACTTGAAATGAGAAAAAAATGACATGAGTTTTAATTTACAGTAAAAGGACATTGTTTCTGTTCTGTAAAACATTTACACATAAATAATCTTTTGTTCTTCCTATTTAACAACTCACTCTTGTTTATAATTCCCACATTCAGTTTTGCAATGAGTGACAAAGCAGAACATATTTACAATGCTTTTTGCTGTACCTAACTTACATATTTTGAAGATATAAAGTCCAAGGGGCAAATATAACACTTAAAGCTTCAATAGGCTAAATAAATTGAATTCACATATCCCTAAAAACAATACTTCTAACATTTATTTACATTAGGAGCCAATTAGCTTAAATCATGGAGTTATTAACTTTGCTTTAGAAATACATGTGTAGCTGTTACAATGCGTACAGTGTTTAAAGGCCCATATGACACTTTCTCCTGATCTGTGTTATGTTTGCTAATCACAAACAAACCTGTTTTGGTGCATAATTAGGCTTTAAAACAGAAAACACTCTGTTCCACATTGTGATATCAGGAAGTGCTCTACTATGTTTTTAAACTCTACAGCAGGCATGTCCAAACTATGGCCCAGGAGCCAAATGTGGCCCTCAGACCTACCGCAAGTCATACTTTTTACTGCATGTTTTTGAAATCTACCTTGATCAAGTAAATTTAGTGTGTCCTTTTGAGGGTCTAAGCACAAACAAAGGTCTGGAGGGTCATTCAAACCTGTTATAAATGCGTAGATTTGAATTACTCACTGCTTTGACCACCAGTCTATGACCCTCGATCGGCCCTCGCACTGCTCTGTGTTGTGGCCCTCGATGAAAAAAGTTTGGACACCCCTGATCTACACTTTCACTAGAATCATTTGGATGATTTAAGGCCTGGAAATGCCCATCTCTAGTCAACTAAAGGCAAAAGGAGCCGTTGACTTGCAAACTAACCACTTAATGACATCACAAGGTGGAACAGAGCAATTTGAGCTTTGGAGATGTAGACAGACTAATAATAAAGGATTACTCAAACATGTGTGAATGAAACAAAACACAATTCTTATGTATTTGCGCATTATAACATGGCTTTAACCTCACAAGAGAATATATGATCTTTAAAAATGCAGTGTAATTCATCATTTAGATAGGGCGTGTAAACTAATACTGCAATATTAACTGTAAAATGTACTATATTTCTGATGGAATGCCATGTTATAATTTACAATCATCAACAGGATCATTACAAAATACATATCTTACTCTTTGTTCTCGTGCAAAATCTAAAATAATTTCAATTTGATTAAAAACAGAACTGCAGTATAGTCGTACCATCAGTGTGTAAACAGCTTGCGTAACATCCTATACACATTATTTCTTAATAGCAGCAATAACACAGAAAAAAAAAAAAAAAAACATGTACTTCCAGATGTTAATGTGTAATGACAAATTGTGCACAGTGTGAATAGGTCAGCAGTAGTTGGAATATTGGCAAAAATACAAAGTACATTCATCATTTGACCAGAGACTTAAAACTCATTTCTCTTCTGTTATTTTTATGAACACAGCTTCAGGGGAACAGATTTTTACTTTACATTACAGATGGAAATACCACAGTAACATGAATAATATAATAATAATAACAATAAAAGGTCTGGTGTCAAAATGGAAATGGTCTTTGCCTGAAATGTTCCACAGTACGGCTTTAAACCTATATCTCTATGCATGAAGCAGGCCCAGATTCAGGTCAGATCTGCGCTCACTTTAAGAACGCATCTTTGATCAGTTTAAACATGCAAAATAAATATGTTTAATGCCATAATGTTGAAAATTTCAGGAAAATCTCAATGGACACGATAAAACTTTTTGCGTTTTAATTATTTTGGAGCCCATTTCCAAATAGTTACCAAGGAAATACATGAATAATTTCCTGTTTATTTACAGTGCTCAAGTTTAGATTGGGTTGAAATCAGTCAATATTACTACCATAACGTGTCCTGTGCCGTTTCCCTGAATTAATACGCCATTAATTATGTATGTTAGGTTTTGATGATTTAAATTCTGTTCTCACGCCATATGCGGTAAAGTGCAACCCAGATTTACTTAAGTTTGTCCTTATGTTGTGGTGTAGAGTCAGGCGTTTTTTCAGTCTCTTCGAAGAAACACCACGCCCAAAGAAATGGAATTAAGTCCCAAGAGTCCACGCTGCACAGACACTATGAAATAACAGGGCGCTTCAGTGTCACAGTCGAGCTCAGTGGGCAGCCTTATAGTTATTCAGCGCACATTATGACGTTAGTATGACGGTGCTGAAGGCAGCGCTAATTGGAATGGAAACTCCACTAGCACAGTAATCAGGAATGTTGAATAGCATCGTCTGTTTGTGATTGTATACAGTTCACACATTTCTTTACAAGTCAGTATTTCTGCGAAGGCCTGGGAAAACTTCACTTACTTTGGGCTATTTGAAATTCATCTAAAACGTGCAGATATTTTGACTATGGTAGGTGAAAAAAAAAAATTGAAACACAAAGAGAACATGCAGACTGCAGAAGTGTAGAGTCAACTGTTCGGAGAATTTAACCCAAAATAATAAATTAAGTACATTTTGGGGTGTGTACATTGAACATTAAAGTTGTTACAAGAGAAAATTGAAGTGGTTTTTAAGTCATACCCTAAGGTTTTGTGAACTGTGGGTCTATAAAAGAGTGACGTACAGCAGAACTTTGTCAGAACTGAAGAAGCTACTTGGATGAGTGGCGAAACATATTCATTTTTTTCTTTTCAATTTGTTTTGCAATGGAAACTGGGATGACTGAGGGGTTAAACAGACATTAAAGACGCTGTACCGGATGTTTTTCTGTCCTAAAAACGTGACAAACTAAACTAGCTCATTTTACAGTTTGCAGTGATCCAAAAGTTATTCTTCACTTACCTTACTGAGCGTTCTAATAATTCAGCACAATGAGTTTGTAAGTGCTTTCCACAAATTTTAGTGGCCAGAGCAGAGTTTTGCTGTCACAGTAATACTAACAACCACAAAAAACACTTTATAATGGCATGCAGAGACAGTACACATTTATTTTGAACTCAAGAGCTGCTTGTGCATATGGAGCAAGACCAGTGGTGGAAGAAGTACTCAATGTTGTTATACTTACAGTACAGATACCAAGGCAAAAAAACTCAAGTAAATATAAATGTATCACATGAAATGTACCTGCTTTACAATGTACTTTAAGAGTAAAATGTAAAAGTATTTTGCACAGTTTAAAATCTAAAAAAGCTTCAAATGTGGTGATTCGATTTTGAACAGAAACCATTGATTTTTTTTCTAGTTGTTCTTATTTTTTGTGTATTTGTGTTTGCTCATACTCCGACCTTGACAAAAATAAACTCTGCAGAGTTTTCAGCAGGTCTTAATCAAATTTTAAAAAAAAATATTTTTCAGCACAATTCAAAAATGTAGTGAAGTAGAAAGCTGCTCTAAAGTGAAGTGAAGCAAAGGTAAAAGGTGTCCAGTTTAAAATGTACTGTAAATTAAGTACAGATACCTCAAATTTGTACTTAAATACAGTACTTTAATACTTTAATACATGACTGGGCCAGGCTAAGTTCATTCAAGTGCATGAGGAAAAATCAGGTACAGCGCCTTTTCAGAAGTTTTGTGCAGTTGACAGAATTCAGACTTTTTTCTTCCCGATGGAACCTACCGGGATGACTAGGGATTACACAGATATTATGGCTGTTGGCAATTGGGAAACGTTTTTACATCTTCACAAGTACAAACACTGTGCCCCCTTCCAAACAAACTTAATTCCCACCACATCTGTCCCATATTGGCACGGCGGGACACGGGCAGCTAAAGTGAGAGCGTGATGGCTTCTGATCAGAGCTGCTTGGACAACAGCTCAAATCCACATTGATTTTAGGGATTAAAGCAACATCCCACATAATCTCCACCTCTCCTCCAGCAAATGCTCACTGAAATCAAATACATCGCAGAGAGTACCAACACCAGTGTGCTCCGTGATCCACCCTGACTTAGCCCAAAGTCACTACTCTGGTTTCCTCAGTAAACAGGTTTTTATTATTCAAAGTTTTGCTTTCTATTCAAGAAAAGACATCACCAGTGTCACTTTCTCTTTCCCACTGACTTGGATTAGTCATTCATGCCAAACTTCAAGCTACTTCTATAAAACACAACAGTCTAGAGTAAGACCCCTGTGGTTCTGTTTGTAATTATCCCATTATTTTTCCCTGTATTTTCTCGCATAGTCCTTTTTCTGTATCTCCCAGTCTGCCCCGTCACACCCAGACATCAGCTCCTCACCCCAGTGCTTTTATTACTCCACTGGCTTCCAGTTTCTATTAGAATAGACTTTGAAACAGTAACTCAAACAAAGGCCCTGACGCCTCATTCAAGGTCAACCAACAAAACGTATCTGTTCAGAGGGTTTTCGACGCTCAGTAACTGCACTGACACTTTGCACAATTTGTTTTATATATGTTGTATAAATATTTAAGTTGTGCATTGTGTAACTTTTGTGGTAGAGGGTCCGTCAAATGCTTGTCTCCATGGAGATGCTATTGCTTTATCTATCTTCATGGAGACTCAACCAGACGTTAGAGATCAGATCTGTGGAGAGGCAACACAACTCACAGCTGTTTTTCTGGTTATTTTTGAGCTATAAAACCACCTGCAATTTAATACATGTAATTTCTAATGTAATACTGTGGAACATTACAGGCAGTGACATATCCATAGAAACAAGCAGATGACGACTAAACCAAAAAGTTACATAGTGCACCTTTAATCATTTGCATGTTTTTATATTTTTGATTTTATTGGAAACACATTGAGTGTTGTACAGGGCTTTATAAATAAAGTTTAAATACCAAACAGAAGCTTGTCAATAATGTGGTAAGTAATGTCTATGATGCAATTATTTCAGCCCAAAAACCTAGTTTGGCTAAAAGCTTTGATAATGTTTATTAAAAACATATCTGCTGGTCTCCATGAAGAGGTTACTGCGTTTCGGGGAGTGTTCCACAGTATGGCATTATACTTCTCATCTCCAAAGGTCAGATGTCTGGAGAGGAGACCCGCCCGTAACTGAATGAATGAAAGATAGACGGGTTTAATGCCATACTGTGGAATATTACAAAAGCAATGCAAAAACTGAATGTGCACGAGCTTGGGGAAACACAAATGTGGCACCACTGGTCGATCTGATGCCATAAACAATCACCACTTTCACACAGGCAAGAAACAAGGTGGGTGAAGTGTCACAACAGTAGAACGAACTGGATTGAACCGCCAACACTTTCAAAATATTGTAACAGGGACGCAAGATTTCAAAATAAAAAAAATCCAAAAAGTTAGTTTGCTTCTTGAACAGAGACGCATTCAAAAGATAGAAAATCCAAGTGAGGAAAGTTGTAGTATATAGTGGATTATAGTATATAGTATAGCGTGGATTCTAAAAGGCTCCACGCTGTACTGTACAACTCTTCCTGACAGCAGATGTGTTTTTCCATTAGTTGCAATTACAAGCTATGATGCTAGTCAGCCAAACACATCCGATCTCTTTACGAGCCCTGTGCTCCACTCTTCCTTCCTTCCATCTTCTAAAAAAGGCAGTAGAAGATTAGATGGAAGCTTGTCTGAGTGAGTTCAGACCCAGTTCTTGTCTCTGATCACACAGAGGAGACGTTGCCTGTAGAAGGAGGCCCGCCCAGCTCCCCTCTGGTCCGTATTGTAATCTGGGTGATGCTGCGTTTGGCCGGGGTGAGCTGGTTCTGGTTCTGACACTTCCATAACCACCGCCGCAGCTCTGCTTGGACCTGTCCACAAAAATAAGGGTGAAATATTATTAAATCAGGATAGAAAATAAGGAAGATAGCTGTGGTTTTAATAGTCTTAACAAAGTATGAGCAGTTTGTTGGTTAAACTTGATTGTACTGGATTTTAGTTCAGTAGTTCATTTTAAACGGTAGTTCATTTTAAAAGTTATTCCTCACTTACCTCAAGCATTCTGAGCATCCTAATTATTCACTGTGATGAGTTTATAGAGGATGGAGTTTTGCCATCAAGAAAAAAATAAAAAACTGACAGCAACTATCATGCCAGCATTTCTCACACAACAAAACGCTTTATGCTAAGATGCAGACAGTAAACAGCAGAGTTATTTTGACAGCAAGAGCTGCTTATACAAGATATCTGTACCGGGTGTGTCAAATTTTTCTCAAATACATGGAAAAATCTGATTATGACTGCTCAAAAGATAATGCTCCCAATTTATAAAACATAAATCCAAAATAACACTGAAATGCTTGTCAGAAAACAAATGTCCACTCCTACAAAGTTTGAGAACTGAGGGCCAAACCCATTTCTAATTTCTACCCTTACCCCTTCCCCTACCCCTTGCCCCTTGAAACTGAGCAACAAGGGGTAGGCGTAGAAAGTCATCCCCTACAAATTGGGACACCACTTCAACAATCACATGTTTCATCAGAAGTCTCTGACAGCTTTTACGTACGCTTACTGTCAGAGCGGAATGACAGGCAGACCATTGGAAAAAAACATAACCTGAGCTTCTCTAAGGGTTAAACCAGTGTTATCACTTTCATTTACTTAGGCTACAATATCCAAATAACAACTGTGTAGCACGGACGCTCTCAATTCGTTCACAACTTTATTTCCACGCATCAACCGGTCACTCAAGTCACAAATAACGTGACACTTCTCAACGTAGTACTAGCGATTTTTTCATGTGCATTTTAAGAAGAAAATGACCATTACGCATTGGAACAACATTAACCTGATAACACCCGCCTAATTTGGTCTGTGCACAATGGTAACACATACTCAAGTGCCAAAGCTTATTAAAAGAAAATCTTAAACCCCACATGCTTGTGTGATACATCATTTTAAAGCTTAGACCTTCTAGTTTCTGTAGATATGCATATGAAGACTGTGAGTGGAAAAATTTCTAAAAATTGAATTTTTTTGCCTCGGGAAAAAAATACAGAATAATAAAGGCTGTAACTTGGGCATACTTTATCCAAGACATTGGTGGCTCACTACACTCACTGCTGAACTTGTTGGCAACAACTGTGTGAAATTTCAGACCTCTAGGCCTAAGGGTTTGGATGCTGTGACCCTTTTTGTAAAAATATGTCAATTCGGCACAAGTGTCCAAATATGTACCAGATGTTCCAAACTGTGATAAGATGTAATGTATAATAAATAAATCTTCTTCTGAACTTTAGGCATGTTTTCTTAAGATAAAAAACTAAATCAAGCCAAAAAAATTCTCTCCAGATGCCTCTGGTGCCTCCACCAGTGTCTGTGCGTAAGAGCAGGTCAGAGGATGTCCTCTAGGCCGTTGCGCGCTGATTTCCTCTCTCACTATCTCACCTCTGCCCCACATGGGGCCCACCGCCGAAATCGTCTTTTCATAGGCTACTCAGATCTGTCAATCATTTCCTGAAAGAACCAATGACTGAAGAGCGTTTGCCGTGGACCTGTCCCTCGGTCATGCGCAATACGGCGCTAACTGGACACGCTCCTTTTGTCCCCCGAGCTGTAGCGCGCCGCGCTGAAGCCACACCGAAGCCTGGATATGCTTGTTTTGTAGCTAAGAGTGTGGAGAAAACAAACACACCCCACCCCGCTAACAGGAGCTAAGCGTTTAGCTATGCTAAGGACCAAGAGCGAGAGAAGTAGAGAGATGCATCGCTCATCCATTCAGACAAACACGGACTTTCTGGCTTATTTCTCCACATGGAATTATTTAATGAAAAAAACAACTGGATATTCTTTTTCTGTGGATTGTTACGGACTAATTGAGCACAGCTATTCCTGGACTGGACCCGTTTCGGACCGACAGAACCGGCTCAAAGGTAAGAGATACGCAAATATGTTTTGAATATTTTTGGGAATTATAAGTTATGGCTCTTTGGGCTCGCTGTGTGACATAAAATGAATGATATGGTTGTTTTACTGAGGAATTAAGCTTTCAAACGATGTATAGCATGTCAATAGTGGAAAAATAAGTACGGTGAATATCTGGCTTGACTTTTTAATGTTGTGTAATCACCCGCCGGCGGGCGGGTGTTAAACTTAAGACAATACCGCGGTTATGACAAATTTCAAACCATAAATAATGGAGAAAATACATTTGTGAACTCCTTTGGTCTCTTTGGTTGTGGCAGCAGTGATCTTGCAGGTCATTCACAAGGCATCCTGAGAAATTACTTATACCCCTCGGTTTGGAGTGTGCCTCTGAAAAATCTTGGTTTGGAGGGGTATAAAGCCCTACCCCTTTCCCCAACCCCTCTGCCGTAACGATAAATGGGACACCCCTACCCCTACACGTGAATGTGTAAGGGTTAAGAGCTAGGGCCAAGGGGTGTAATGGGATTCAACTGGTGATGTTTTTAAATGACAGCGAATAGATTAGTTGACCTCACACTACTACAGTCAGAGCAAAATAAGTTTTTCAGTACATGACTTTTGTCTAAAAATGAATTATTTATAACAGTGCTGAAAAGAAATCACACAGGTTCAAATGCATTTCATCTTTTTCAAAACACAGTTGGCCATATACAGTACTGCTCCCTGGAGAGTCACAAATTTCTATACAGGAAGATGGGAGGAGGAGGAGCAGTGTCAGTTGCAAAAAGACACAGGCACAGTGAAAATCCAACATGCCATTTGGGGAACAGTCTTTTGACAAATTGCAGTTGAAACTAAATGACCACCATAGCAGAGGGCCAATAATTGTAGCTTTGAGAAAAACGGTTTAAGACGTGGACAGTATTGGCAGAATGGTTGCAGACGTGTCAATTACCTACCTCTCCATTCATGAAGCAGTAGAGGAGAGCCACTACAAAGCCCTGCAAGACAAAGTGAGGACATAAAAGCATATAGCGTGTCATTACAGTAACGCAGTTTTCAGTGGCTGTGGGATATGGTTTTGGTACATCTGGGTCTTGTGTGGTGTATGGTGTAACTGTCACTGTGACATGTGGGGAACCTTTGGTGATATTTCTAGTTATATTGTAATATCTTTACAGAAATCTCATTTTTTTAATAATTCATTCTTTGCGGTAACATTGCCCTGGTTTAGATACAGTTTTAAAGGTGAGCGATATGACATCCACCACCTGCTTTGCTTTCCATAGTATTTCATTAAACTAATCGATCTTTATGGAGACAGACATGTAATGCCTGTAAATGAATAAATAATGAAAGATAAGTTAAATACCGAGCCATACTGTGGGACATTTTAGGGGTAAGCAAAACAGCTCCATGGAGACAAGCTGGCTTTAGGGGCTCTGTACATAATTAAGTCCAATCTAAGGTTTCGTCCAATTTTAGTCTCATATTTAAAACCAAAAAAGCATCTTCATGGACACAACCAGTATCAGACCCCCACCACTGCAAAGTTACAAGACGCAGTTGTCATAGGATATTTTTTACTACTTCTACAAGCTGATCTGATTAAAGTTCCACATATTGTTTTAAATGTGACCTCAAGGAAAAAGTCTTACTATAAAAGGCCTGCAAACTAAACATTGCATTTTATCATTGTATAAATTTGACAAAGGAAAGATAATAACTGGAAGACTAACATTTACTAGTTTTCAAATAAAGGGGGCAGCTGAATAAATATTGTAGGGGGCGTGTGTATACCTGAAAGGAGCCCAGGCCCAGCTCGATGTAGAGGCGCACTGCCATCCCGGTGGTCTCTGGCAGGAACGCAAACAAAGTGTAGTGCATCCCAAACAGAGGGATCAGGAACAGAGTGGACTTGGCCAGTCTCCTGCAGAAACAACAGAGGCCTATGAGAGGAAACTATATGTACACTGATCAGACACAACAAACTACTACAAAAACAACTACTCTTCTACTACTTCTGCTACTAGTAGTACTATAGGCAAAAGAATAACAATAACCACTATATTTTAGCTGAGTCCTGCAGGAATAAGGTAACACAGGCGTATGAGAGGACACTATATGTACACAAGTTACAATTAATTTTACTTCTGCTACTACTAATAATATTCATTTAACTACTACTATCACTACTACCACTACAGCTAGTTTCCTGAAGAGAGAGTATATGAGAGTAAACTATCTGCACACTGATCAGACATGACCAGCTACTAAAAGTACTACTAATGCTGCTACTACTACATCTACTACTACATAGAGGAAACTATATGTACACTGATCAGATAGAACCTTATGTCCAGCTATTACTACTACTGCTGCTGCTGCTACTATTACTTCTACAACTACTTGTAGTATAGGCAGCGCAATAACAATAATCACTATACTTTAGTTAGTCTCGTGTGGAAATAAGGCAACACTGACATATAAAATTGAACTGCATGTACACAGATCAGACACAATATTATGACCAGCTGCTACTACTGCAACTACTACTTCTACAAATACTAGTAGTATAGGCAAAACAATGACATCCAGTCTCCTGAAGAAACAACGAACAAAGGCACATCAGTGAGAGTAAACGGTAGGTACACTAATCAGACAGAAATATATGACCACTACTACCTACCTACTACCTACTGCTACTATTACGTACTACTACTGCTACTACTATCATACAAGACTATTTCGTTGGCACAGCTTAACACTGAGAATTACTTTCTGTATATGACCAATTAGTACAGCAAATACAACTTCCTACTACCACAGCTCCTCCCATGACTACTGCTACTACCTTAGACTGTATATGCACATATATAGCTGAGCCTAGTGTGAGCATGGGTGATTACGGCTCCATCGACTCTGCTGCTGCCTGGCTGGTCATTTTGGTCTTAAAATGTTCATATTAACCTATTCTACATGATCCTGGTGTTTTTATTTCCTATTTTGTCCATAAATCAATTCCCATTACGAATATGTAACTCCAAATTCAACCTATAACTGGAGCCGACCGTTATGGGTGACGTCACACTTCCTTAGTCCACTTCTGTATACAGTCTATGACTACTACACATAAAACAAAAACAACAAAAACACATCACTGAGCGATATTATACACATGAATCACTGACCACCAACTACTATTACTAATATTACTACTTGTACCTTGTATGCAGTTGTCCATTTGTTGTTTATCTATCAGTGGTCATAATATTTGGCTGCACTGACCACAGCTCAAGCATCAGTCATCACATTCTTAATTCTTTTTGACAGTCTTCATGAGTATCGAAATACCACCGAGGTCAAACTTCTTTCTTGCATAAAAAGTGAAAAAGGAGCTGACATTTCAGATAGCGCCATCATCAGGTCAATCAGAAGAATTCATTTGGAAATGTCACAACACAAATAGGTGGTGTGCGGACGGGCGCAGGTTTATTCAGATCACAAGAGCTCACATTTAAATGTCGACATTTAATTGTTCTGACCTCACGTATCACAACACAAGGAAACCTCTCGTCACAGTGGGATTGGAACTGCTGAATCACCCATTGACCTATAATAAACTTTTAGATGCATGACTGTCATTGCATTATATATATATTTTTTTATATATTTATTCTTTATCAATTATTGAGTCTAGGGGTACAATTCTTACTGGTCACTCCCTTTAATACAACTCATACAACAGAGAAAGAAACTTAAAGGTGCATAAAACTTTTCTGGTGGAAGAGTTGGCTCTGTTAAATGCTTTTCTCCATGGAGATGTTTCACAGTATGGCATTAACCTCTTGAGACCCTGTGGCCCCATACGAGGACATTACATTTTTGCCTCTTAGCACCATGATTTTCAATTATTTTAAACTTTCACCTGTAATCAACTAAAAACCTCTACAGCAGCTCCCGAAAGTAAAAAGAAAAACTGCATGGTAAAGTTTAGATGCAAAATTTATGAATAAAACCAATGTATTTATGTACAATAATGTCTCTTCATGTATCTTAATGTATCTTCATTTGGCATTAAAATGTGACACATTTTATTGACCACAGCAGACGAGAGCATCAGTAAATGTCATGTCCTCGTTTGAAGACATTGGGACTATGTTATATTATTGATTGCACATGTTGTTAGGTAAACTTGGGAATATTTGATGAGTTTACAGTTATAAATTGCTGGACGTTTCTGCTGCTATAGGGAAACTGCTGCCTGTCGCCACTTTTTGCACATCTACTTTTTTTTGTAACGACTGAAAACCAGAAAAAATTAAAACTGTGGACCACATTTTCAGGCCTTTTTGTGTGTTTTTAACCTCACTCACTGAACCCCAACCCGCTCATGGTCGACCTACGTCACATTTGGCAGGTTTAGGGCTTGAAATAAACAGCTAATTGCTGTTTGTTTGTTTTTTGTAATTTATTTATACATTTTAATGTTTTTACATTTTTTAACCAATGGTGTCATACAGAAGACTTACTTAGTAGGTCCTACTTATCCTAAATAGCAAGAAGAAATGAAAAATGCACACCAGACAAAAGCTCGGGTCTCAGGAGGTTAAGACTTTCTATCTTCATGGAGACCAATCCAGCCCAAGTTACAGCTCTTATCTGTGGAGAGGCAACCCCGCTCGCAGTCAGAATGCTTGTTTTTCTCGGTATTTTTCAGCTATAAACCCACTTGTGTTTGAATAAATGTAGAGTAGAGTTGTTTAATGTCATACTGTGGAACATTCCAGACAGATCAATGACATATCCATCGAACAAGCAGGTGACGGACCCCCAGCCTTTAATATACAACTTTTTCTGTTCCCTCAAATATTGTGTTCATACCTTTGTATCGTCATTTTTTTCTCAATCAATCGACTTTTTCTGAGAGCTTGTGTTAAATTCTGTAAATTCTCAGTAATTCCAGGTATGCCTATAGTAGATAAAGAGTCAGGAGTTGGCACAGAAGTCTGCTTACTGACTGGAGAATACAAAGTGAGCTCCAGCGTTTTGTAGCCAGGCAAGTTCACGGGTGTTATAAAAGCAAAATGTGCTACGCTGAGGAATCTAATGTAGAATTGTATAACATATAAATACAAAGATGAAAAAGAGAAACATAAAAAGAAGCATCCAACACCTCAAGTCTTTATCTGACTATAATAGAAGACTGGTCATTTCTCTTACACCTTTATCCTCACATATAAGCTTGTTTTGGACTGTGAAGCCTGTAATAGCACTGAATTGGACTGAAGTGTTTGAAGCACATTTGAGTATCCAACTTAGGCCGAAGCTTTGCGAAAACTGTCTGCAACAATTCTGTCACACTTCAAAAACTTCTGCACGTATTTAGGGAATCAAGTTTCTATTTTTTGCTCTCTTCTAAATGAATTCATCGGAGTCTGACCCTGCAGCGGCTCACAGTCAAAGGGAATGGTGTTTGATGGTGAGAGAGATTTGAGATTCTCCCTGAAGCTCAAACTCAAACCGAACTAGACGGAGACGCCTGTTTGAAATTGTTCATGGGATCCTCTGTCCTTCCCTCACTCCCACACAATATTGCAGTGACTATTGCATAATGTCCAACCTGGCTCGTCTAATTGTGTGTGTAATGCAGATTTAATTATAGTGGTAAACATGGTATTATTATGGCGCGAGGCCTAAGCATATACTTTGAAAAATGCATGGATTCAGATATAATATTTGCTACTCATATATCAGTAGATATTTCAAAACTACAGAAAATAGCATTAAAAGCTCATTACATGTAATATAGTGTATTTGTAAATCAAAAATACTCTGGGTGGATAGACGGATACATGACAGATCTGTGGAGAGTCTGGGTGTCATCCTCGATAGCACTCTCTCCTTCACCTCTCATATCAACAATATCACTCACTCCACCTATTTTCACCTCCGCCATCCTTGTTCATAGAAATGTCACCTGTGGGTTACTGCAATTCCCTTCTGTTCGGTCTGCCACAAAAACTCTCTATAAACTTCAATTGGTCCAAACTCAGCTGCCCCCATCATCACACACACCTCCTCCATCACCACATCTCCCCCGTGTCTGGATGGGTTTCCTCCGGTCACTCCGGTTTCCTCCATAAACCCAAAACATGCTACACAGGCCTCCAGGGAGAAGAGCTATAGTAGCTCAATTAAAATTAAATGCTTGTTTACAGGCGCAGCCACAGATCCATGTACGCAACACTGAGATTATTTTCTTTTTTATGGACGATCATTTTGAGTCTGGATTAAAAGGATATTTATTAGTGAAGACTTGTGATCTGAGGAGTCTGTGTGAGCGGTAAGTGTTGTAAATGTGTCAGTTTTGAAGCTACTTTTAGTTCTTTCTCATTGATTAGCGATTAGCTGCTGGGCCTTTCTGTGTGGAGTTTGCATGTTCCTCCCTGTGTCTGGATGGGTTTCCTCCGGGTACTCCGGTTTCCCCCATCAACTCAAAACATGCCCGCACCCCTATGAACTAACATCAAGGACCATGTTGTCCACCCTCCTGTGGGCTCACCACCAAACTTAAGTTTTATAAACAATTGAAGATTTACAGTGAAGTCAAAAATATATCTGTGATTATCGGCTATCGGTAGCTCCAAGTCCCATCGGTATCATATTGGCCGCAACAAAATCCATATCGGGCCCTATTATGTTTATTATGTTGTAAGGCGAACTTGGGTGTCCAGAAAGGTGCCTAATAAATAAAATGTATTATTATTATTATTGTTTATTATTATTATTATCACAGGCAATATCTCTATGGAGATAAGCAGGCGACAGACCACCCACCAGAAAAGTTACTTAGTGCGTTAATTAAATAATTCAATAAAAATCTTTAATAAATCTATTTTGTTTGCTTGTGTATAAATAAGTTGCTACATAAATATTGTGACAAAATATACTGCCAAAATTCCAGTAACATGGACTCACAAAGAGCTCTATTTCTGCCTCAGCCTGTGTAGTTTTGCATATTTATGTATACATATTGCTAGAGATCACACCTCACATCACACAGAGTTGTTTGTGAATTTATTTTCCCTTTTCCCTCCATTTTAGATAAAAGCAAAACCGAGGAAACATCCACAATGCTCCAAATATAGCTCAGAGCCAGACATCAAAGCAAAACATGCCCTTCTATGTATTCAATTATTTGATTTTTTTGTATTTTTGATTTTTATTCCGAGTGCATGTTCAAATTGCAACATGTGGAGATTGCAACCTGGTTACAACTCAGAAGGTCAGTCTTTATATTTTGGTTGCAGAATTATGTGTTGAGTTGGTGGTGGAAATATGATTCGACATACATATTTAAAATTCAGAAAAGCCATTGTGGAGTGTGGAGAAGGGATCTTAAACAGCACAGAGCATCGCTGTGGGCCTACTGTAGATTGGTGTTGCATTAGCCCATTGATGTGAGGTCCTATATCATCAGTCACAATCAGAGCCTTTCCATCAGCGGCCAGGACCACAGCAGAGAAACACAGCAAATCAGCTCAGTCCGGAGAGAAGTAGACTTCGAACATAACATGCCCTCTAAAATGCTGGTTAAGACAAGCTCAAGAAAGAGGTTCAATTGACCACTGGTCTGTACATCAAACCTCATCTCCTGGTCTGTATCTGCTCTGTTCTGGCATGATTTATTGATCTTATATATTTTCTACAATGCAAAGTTTTAGTTAAAGGAGCCCTATGATGCAAAATCAACTCTTCAGAGCTTTTGGCCATGTTATAGTTGTTTCCACTTCTCATTTACTCTCTTGAGGTTGTATTTGGAGTGATTTGTGTATGTTTGAGCAATGTTTAATCGCTTATCTTCAAGACACTATATTGCCAATCTACCTCATGCTCACTGCCCTGTACTTACTTCGGTTTCCAGTTTTCTTTATCAGTGATATGTGTAGGATTTGGTAGCATCACATATTTGGTCATTATGGTTCATATTCTGCTGCTCACAGATGTGATCTGCATCTACCCATAGCAGCTCTTTTGTTGTGTTCACATTTATGCCAACGTCTGTGAGCTTTAAGTCATGGTAGAATGTTGTTACTTCATCAGAAACATCCCAGGAGTTTTGCTTTATTCACACGTTTTTGAGTTATCCTTTATTATTAGTCTGTCTACATCTTCACTGGTTAAAATACTTCCTTACGATGTACACCTAGTGGTAGTTTTCAAGTTAACACCTTTTATCTTTATAGTTCAGTAGAAATTGGCTGAAATCTTCCAAATGAATGTCAAAAAAAAATGAAAGAAATGATCTTTGATCCCATCCCATAACATCACACGACCCTGTGGTCAATAACAATGTAATAAAGCAAGTGTCATATAAGTATCTAGGCACAGTGGTGTCCATTAACCTGAGCTGGAGTGCTCATGTGGGCGATCTATGCTGCAGATTGGCTCCTCTTTCTCAGACGGATGTGTTTATTTGGTGTGCAGCTGGAGGTCAAGCCATATTTTACAGTGCACTTCTAACCAGCATAATGAGATACGTCATGACAGCCTGGTACAGCTCCCCACAGTGCAAAGCCAAACTGCTCAGACTGGTAACTACACCTCTAAAGCCAATAGAGAAACCTGTGCATAATCCTCTACAATGGGGAAGCGGTGGTCAGTCAGGCCAACAAGATTTTGAGTGATCCAGCTCATGTTCATTGTCAGAATATGATGTGTTACCCTTTGGAAGGTGCAAGCTGTCCTTCATTCCCACTTCAATCTCCCCCTCCACAGCCCCCAACAGCCTCCTTCACTTCCCTCCTAGTGTGGAGGGAGCCCTTCAGCTGTGGATCACTTCCCTAAACCCCTGGCTCCGCCCTCATCTGTAAACCTAACATCTGGACGACCAGTGCACACACCATGTTACTGTTTTTTTACTCATAGTCCAGCACTTTGTGTACTGGAGTATGAGTTATGAATTTTATGAACTGCACTGATTGTCCAAGTGACTTCAGTGGAATCACTTCATCACATTTCTCTTCTGTTATATGATTCTAGTGCAGGTGTATGGTGTTCAAAAACACAGTGGTGAACTTCCTGTATTACCACATGACATCAAGTTAGAACAGAGTGGTCCGTTTGAGAGAAGTCAGCCTAAATCTGCAGGATCTTTAATGTGTATGAATGAAACAAAACAAAACTCTAGGTATGTTTTTGATGAGGAAACAACATCATAACATAGATCAGAAAATAGTGTAATATGGGCCCTTTAAAGACCCATTATGTAACTATGCTCTACTACAGTAGTGTTCCCCAAACAGTGGTGCAGGTCTTTGTCCCTGTTTGAGCTCAGTTCAGTCTCCATGTAGCTTAAATTTGGTTTAGTCCTGGTCTTGTTCAGGTTTAGTTCCAGAATTAGCCTTAATTTTAATACAGTTTGTCTAAGTGTCAAATTGATTAGTGTTTGAACATAAAAAGATTCTTTATTTTAATTTTTTTTATTTTATCACTGAGATTTCGAATCTCTTTTTCAAGAGCGACCTGGCCGAGGTAGCAGTGAACACAATCAATACAAAACACATTATAATATAATATCACATTATAAAACCATTTGCATCTCTCAAGAAAAACACATCTCAGGTCACCGCACATCTTACAATTTTCTTGAATTTATCACGTGACACCTTAGATTCTAATTTAAGATCTTTCTGTAAATGACTTCGACAAGAAAAGTAACTGTGAGGAGGAGCAAAGTCAGGAACTACCAGATCTGAAATTAAAGAGATTACCTGAGGTACCTCGGGATTTTCCCCAGTATTTTTTTGTAAATAAATATTAACCAATGCTGTTTTCTGTGAATTGTTTGCAATGTCCAGCCAACTATACCATAAAGAGTGAGTGAGAGTCTTGGCATTGGTGATAAGTCCCAGTGATGCATGATACACAGAGTCCAGTTTGTGTTCTTAGTAAACTTCACATCCACGTTTTTTTAGAATGATTTGGGCTGAATCATTGAAACAAGAAGAATAAGAAGCATCTGAAATGATGTAAACTCTGTAAAAGAGCAAAACAGCTATGCAGAATCAAAGCAATGAGTTGAAATGAACTTACATAAAATGCCCTGTGTCGTTGTTCCCCGCCATGGCTGACGACTTGAGCTTCTGGACCAGTATCCGGATCACATTCACAAAGATGACTATGTTAATCTGTGGGGGAGAAAAACTCACTTAAGCAAAGCACCTTCCACAGCACCACGCAGCATAGAAACTACTGGAAGTTATCATGATGACCAAACTCACCAGCAGAGACGCCGTAATTGGCCCCTTAATAATCCACCAAATAGGGACATTTTCTGTATCATCCCAACATCTGTAAGCACACGACACGGACTCAATTACAGCCATTTAGAAAAACACAGGACATCACGAGAGTTAATTTGACCAAGAGTTAATTAAAATGCCATTTCATAGTATGTCGATTGCATGTTTAGCATTCTGTATTGAGTCTGCATGGATTTTCATAAATAATTACTGTGATGTTGTATAATGGGATTTAAAAATAGAGTGCACATTAACTAGTGTCCTTTAGTTGATAGGATGTGATGTATAAAGCTTTTAAAGGGCAGAAATGGATTAAGGCAAGACTGCAAATATAATAAAGACAATGTAAAACTTATATTAGGCTATACCTAAGTAACTGTGAACCTGCTGTCATGCTAATCACTCTTTTTATGAGATGCAGTCTTTTTTATGCCAGATGCCCCTGACAAGTTTTAAAACGTGATGTGACAGATCTTTTCAAGCCGTCTCTCCTAAACTCTGGAATGAGCTGTCTCCTCACCTACGCTCTCTAGAAAGTGTAGATGCTTTTAAAAAGCAATTAAAAACATTTGTCTTTGAAAAAGCATTCTCACCCTCTTAGGTTTTAGAGCTGTAATGACTGATTTTATTATGAATGTATCTTATGCAGTTTTATCTTTTGTATGTGAAGCACTTTGTGACCCATGTCTGTGAAAAGCACTATATAATAAACTTTACTTATGTACTTACTTTTTCACATTTGTGTCACATTTTTTGCACATTGATCTGAAGGTTAGCAACAGGCAATACTGCCAATATTGCCCTTGTGTCCACAGGCAAGACACACTGCACACACTAATTCATGTGTTTGTCTGGGGCTGAACAGGTCCTTATTTCTTACTTTGTTTAAATTCAGGCTAAAAACAGTTCTGTTTAGCTCTGCGTATGACTGAAAGGATTTCATTTTTCATTCTGTACTCTTCTCTATAATTTAATGTCTCTCTCTGTTTTTAATTTTTATAATGATTATTTATGTTTTCATTTGTTTGAATTGTGATTTTAATGTATTTCTTATTCTGTACTTTGAATTACTTTGTGTACGAATTGTGCTATACAAATAAACTTGCCTTGCCTTGCCTTAGTATGAGTAACAATATTATAATGTTTATTACTAATAACAACAGGGAAAAAAAGTTAAAATAAAATCGAATTTATAAAAAATCAAAGCCATACTCATTGTCATCATAGAAGAATCGTGTTAACACCCAAAGAATGATCACAATGGATGGGAGTCCTGCACAGAGCACAAAGGCAAACACATTAACACATACAGAAATACACTTTTTTAAATATTATCAAGTCAGAAATTGTTCAAATGTATTAAAAGTAATAAATATGCAATCAATGTCTTCAGAATCAATACTTCTTAGGTCAACAAGTTTCTTGTTTTAGTGCTAGTTTTAATATTGATTAGTATGTGAGTATATTGATTAGTATGTCTGTGTACCTGCAGAGGGGTTCATAGGGGGGTCAGGTGCTCTGAGGATTGGGCAGCACGCTGCCCCCGCGACCCAGCCAGATTAAGCGGGAGAAGATGGATGGATGGATGGATGTGAGTATAAAATATGTAAGTATCAAATGTTTGATGTCAAAACTTTTATTAAGAATAAATCTTTCTAAACAGCTCAACTGTATAGACATTTTTTTCTAAACCCCCATTTGTATAGTATAACTATAATTAGAAGAAAGTGAAGTAGTAAAAGTGGTGGGCAGAGCCACAATTCTAGCAGTCGTGTTGTACTTGTACACATTTTGCTGTAGCCTAATAGCTTCAATACTGTTGCATTATCTTGGCGTAAGTTCAGAATGTGAGTACTTCTTCCACTTGCGCGTGGTAGGCAAAAATATCTCCCTTAATGTGCATCAAATATTTATCTTGATTATTTATTCCAACCGAGACAGATAGCAAAATGTGAGGTATATGTCAAAGTCCTGTGCTATGTCGACTTCTTTGAGATACAGAGATAGAAAGAGCATGTATTTATTTAGGCCTTATAGGAGCTGTGTGGTGTGTGTTTAATGATTTATTATTAACCCTGCAGGAGGTCATGTGATCGTGTGGCTTGTGTGTGTGTGTGTGTGTGTGTGTGTGCTCAAAGTCTATGTATATGGACTGATTTAAGCCAGATGTTGGATATACGTAGTCATAACATATACATAAACATATACAGTTGGTGAGGACTCTATCTTGTGTTATTTCATGTTTATCAAATTGCTATGGTTTTCTGGACAGTAAAACTACACAAACAACTGGAAATGTTTTTGTTCGTGTCACAATTGTTTAAAGTTTTCATGTTTTATTTAACTTTTTACTTCATTTTTATCTTGAATTGTATTTTAAATGGTATATTGAATATTCAGGCTTAGTTCTTCTCTGTTCCACTTTGTGATGTCATGTGGTAAAACAGGAAGTGCTCCACTGTGTTTTTAAACTCCATACACCTTAACTAGAATAATATGGATCATTTCAAGCCTAGAATTACCCATCTCTACTGAACTAAAGGTAAAAATAGCTGTTATCTTGAAAACTACTACTACATGACATCCAAAGATGGAACAGAGCATTTTGAGCTTTGGCAAACTAGACAGATTTATAATAAAAAGTTACTTAAACATGCGTGAATGAAACAGAAAACAACACCAGGTATGTTTTTGAGGAGGTAATATACCGTATTTTCCGGACTATAGAGCGCACCGGTATATAAGCCGCATCCACTCTATTTAAAAAAAATAAATAAAAATTTAAGTATGTACAAGCCGCAACCGGGCTATAAGCCACTGATATCTATGTTGAAAAATGAGATATTTACTGCATATGCAGAACGATTTTGTACTGTACCTGAACCTGAACAGATTCTTTCCGAACAGTGTCTTTTAACACGGCAGCAACTGTGCTGGTCAAAAACAGAAAAGAACCGGTAATTGATTTACCTTCATTTCTCCTGTGCAGTGAAACCACAAGTCACTTTAATCATCTCCGCTGAAACCATTGACCCAAGCTTATGTGCAGCAGCACGGTAGAGGTTTGTGCGGGACACAATTTTCAGTACTGCTCCCGTCCGCTTCCGCGTCGTGTGGTCACGCTCCCGCCCGCGCCCGCAATAAACTTTCAGAATATGTCCCGTGCCGCACTGTTTTGTGTTGGGTCCCGCGGGTGCAGGGCTTTACATTGGTTTCCTTCCTGGAGCAAGATCGATGCCTTCAACTTAAAACTTGCATCATACAAACTCCTTCGTGTGCTTTTCATGATGAAGGGGTGAGGATTTGAAAATAATTACCAGTTAGTAATTTGTCGTGCGTGTTATATCTGCTAAATAAAAAGTAGCGTATTCTTCTTTGCATTAATTTTCCGTATATCTTGTTTTTGAAATTCCGGTTAGAGCGCCCCTGGCGGTGGAAGAAAAATCCACAGAGTAGCTGCTCCTTTGTAAAAGCTGTCAATTTTGTGTAATATAAGACTTGAATATCTATGAATTTCAAATGTAGAATTGTTATTAGGTTAGAACTGACAAATTAAAGGTTAAAATACCAAATCAATTTAAACTTTTCATTTTTTAAGTAAAGATTATTTTATTTTATTATTTATTTATTTATTTGATAGGGACAATGCACATTAATGAACATATGTTATAAACAAATGTAAATATGGCGGATTATAGCTACAAAGCTAATTTACACCCGCAGTCCCTAGGCAGGTAACAAATACAGCACACAATAGAACATTAGTAATACAAGAAAAAGGTTAAGAAAAATAAAAGAACATTTTGACTAATGATCACATGACTGGTTTGATTTTAGCCACAGTTTGAGTTGAGTTTTGAAAGTGAGCAATGTGGGGACTCCCTTATTCCCAGAGGAAGACTGTTCCAGATCTTAGTGGCCCTCACAGAGAGAGAATTTTGCCCAAAAGATGTTTTTCTGTAGGGCACGTCACAGTCTCCTCTGGACAAGGCCCTGGTCCTGATACTGGTGGGAGTTTTTTAGAGATTATGGTACAGTATGCAGCAGCCATCTTTTATTTGCCCTTGAATGAGATTTGAACAGCCAGTGCCCCTTACACCAGGGGTTTCCAAGCTGTAGCTCTCCACCCCCTTCCAAGTAGCTCGCCAAGGGGTTTCTGAAATGATATGTATTGTGCTGAATATGTAAAATGTGATTAAATGTATGTTACCTTTGTAAATGTATCATTTTCATGCCTTTGTGCACCAATAAATAGATAACTGTTTATGTTCCATAGGCGTCTAACTGTACGGCCGTGGCTCTTATATTTACTTGCAACCTCTATAATAAGTATCTCTCTGTCATTTTCATTTTGGAAAAGTTGCTCATTGGAGAAAAAGGGATAGAGACCTCAGCCTTACACTGTAAATGCCCCTTAGAATGACAATGCCCCTTAGAATGACAATGCCCCTTAGACTGTCAATGCCCCTTACACTGACATTGCCCCTTACACTGACAATGCCCCTTACACTGTCATTGCCCCTTACACTGTCATTGCCCCTTACACTGTCATTGCCCCTTACACTGACAATGCCCCTTACACTGACAATGCCCCTTACACTGTCATTGCCCCTTACACTGTCATTGCCCCTTACACTGACAATGCCCCTTACACTGTCATTACCCCTTACACTGACAATGCCCTTTACACTGTCATTACCCCTAACACTGTCATTACCCCTTACACTGTCATTGCCCCTTACACTGTCATTACCCCTTACACTGTCATTACCCCTTACACTGTCATTACCCCTTACACTGTCATTACCCCTTACACTGTCATTACCCCTTACACTGTCATTACCCCTTACACTGTCATTGCCCCTTACACTGTCATTGCCCCTTACACTGACAATGCCCTTTACACTGTCATTACCCCTAACACTGTCATTACCCCTTACACTGTCATTACCCCTTACACTGTCATTACCCCTTACACTGTCATTACCCCTTACACTGTCATTGCCCCTTACACTGCAGTGACAAGTGCAGTCTCCTGAAGCAGCTGACAGCTGCATAATTGATGGACTAATGTAAAGACAAGACAACTTGACATTTGGCTAAACACAACAATCCCATAGCAACTTCTCATTAACAGGACGCCTACTTCCTCATCAGCCTAACACCATGTTTATAAAGACAATCCTCCGCTGGGTATCATTATTAATATACATGCTGTCCACACATTTTACATTTGTCTGGGATGTATTTCTGTCCTTTGGGTATAATAATGTCTAGTCAAATCTCCCACATTATCTCTCACATTATATATATATATATATATATATATATATATATATATATATATATATATATATATATATATATATATATATATATATATATATATATATATGAGTTAAATAATAGTAAGGAAAGCCATGGCAAAGCAGAAACTTGTGTATTGTACAACAGATGGGCAACCTTCTTTATTCATTTGGTTAGTTTTTAATATAAAGAGAAGAATTACATTTGAATTGTTCACATGTATTGGATTTATTTTCATTTTGAAGAAATTGTACAGTATATAAGCTGCTGTTTGTAATGGATATGTATTATTATGTGTATTTTATTTTAATCCTTTTTAAACTGACTTCTGAAAACATATCAAATTAAGTGTTACCTTATTCCACTTCAAAATCTATCAATTAAAGTGCCTGTACCTGATTTTTCCACATATATAAGCAGCTCTTGAGCTCAAAATATGTCATTTGTGTACTGTCTGCATCTAATTATAGTCTTTCATGGTACAACAATAGCTGCGCATTTGCATGCCAGTTTACTATCATAGCAAAACTCTGCTCTTATCTCATCGCAGTGAATAATTAGAAATAACTCCATCCATCCATCTTCTTCCGCTTATCCGGGGCCGGGTTGCGGGGGCAGCAGTCTAAGTGGTGTTTTTAATTGATGGAGTTTGATGTAAGTATGTTCCTCGTTTGTTTGTTTGATAGAAATAACTCGTCATGTATAAGGTAAATCATTTACAGCGTCTTTTTCGTTCATATTGCAATAGGCCCATTTTTTGGGGGGTACTGGCGTCGTAATGTGGTGGTGGTACTGATGGATCACATTGTTTAGTGTTGTTGTTGGGAGTGGGCGTCTGCTTAGCAACGCAGAGCAGAAAAACAGCTGCATTAATGAGGAGCCCATAACAGAGACAATGGAAGTGAATGGGACACACGCACAAAGAGACGCTGCTTTAAACAAGGCTGTGGAACAAAACGCAGCTCGTCCAACAAACACACGAGGAACATACTTACATCAAACTATCAATAACCATCAATAAAAACACCACCAATAACTACATTTACAATCAGTACATGTAGATTTTAAACAAGACCTACTAAGCAAAATTGACTTTTCAAAGCTTTTGACTCATTTACCTTCTGAAGTTGTATTTGAAGCGCTTTGTACATGTTTGAGCACCATGTATAGACCTTGTACTTCATTATCCCATCTTATTTTCTTAATCAGTGATATACATAGGATTCGGCAGCATTGTGTAGTCATGTTGGTACAAATTTTTTAAAAGTTTACGGTGATGTCAGCTACCATTGGGCACCGCATTTTTCTAACGCAGAACTTGTTTCTAATATAGACTTGTTTCTTCTAGGAAGTTATTTTAGATGAATATTACAATTTAAAATGTCCAGATTATACATGATTGATTCACTGATGTCATACATTATAACTACATACATTACAACTACATAGGTGACACAAACACAGTAGGTCTTCTTCAAAAGTACTGTCCCTGATTTTTCTTAAAAACATGTAAAACAACTCGCAGTGATCCAAACTTATTCTTTTACTTATCACTTACCTTATGCATTCAGAGCATCCTGATTATTCACCACAATGAGTTTATCAGTGTTTTTCACAACTTTCAGAGACCAGAGAGGAGTTAGCCGTCATGATAAAGCTGACAACTGGCATAATTAATCTGATGATCAGGTAATAATAAATCACTTTATAGTTAGATGCAGATAGTACATGTATGTAGTACGTGCATGTATTTTGATTTCATTAGCTTCTTATCCAATATATCTGTACTGGAGCAAAACAATGAAATGTGCTGTGTGGATATTTCTAGATACTGTATGTAAATTTACTTCAGATTTTTTAAAAACAAATAATTATTTTGGTGTTTTAGAACATCTTGAAATAGTAGTAGTGGTCAGATTGTTGAGGTATTAGTAGAGGCAGCAGTAGAAAATGTGAAATTCACAGACATATATTTCTTCATCATACTCTTTGACAGCTAATACCCATGAACACCGTTATACACATTACACACACACACATCACACATCAAATACCCTCCTTCTTCTTCTTCTCCTCCTCCTACAATCTCTCCTTTTACTTCACCACTAACTAAAATGCATGTCTGTGTGTGTTGTATGTACAGTGTCATTGATGTATATTCTTTCACAGGCTTAAACAAAGCGGTAAAAGCAGCAATGTGAAAAAAGTCTGATCCTGCTATGACTAAAGCAAGTACACCAACTGTAACAGCAGATGTTGTAGTGGTACTATAGTAGTAATAATAGTAGAAGTAGTATAGAAGGGGCAGACATAGCAGTAGAGTAGCAGTAGTAGTAATGCTGATAAAAGTAGTGCAGTAGGACAGTAATAGAAGATACAGTCAATGCTATGTTGGCCAGACTATTTTTGTCCAAAGCACAGAGCTGGGACATAATGCCATTTTAGCAAGTCTAATTCTGTCTGTTTTGAATGTCTTTCTTTAGTGCCGTTTATGTTTAGCTTCTCTTCCTAAGTGTATCTGCTCTATCTTTCAGTTTGACAGCCTTTTTAACGCTTGATTTTAGTGTGAAATGATTTGGGCAGCAGCTCAGCTGGTAAGAGCGTTTGTCCACTGAAGGTTCTCGACATAAACATCATTGGTTGAGTGGACATTTACACTGACCTACAGGTTGGTGGTGTGATTCCAGCTTCCACAGTGTTGTGTCCTTGGGCAAGACACTTAATGCCCCTAGTGTCTGTGTACCGTGGTGTATGAATGTGTGTGAATGGGTGAGTGGTTTCTTGTAAAGCACTTTGAGTGCCTTGAAGGTGGAAAAGTATTAAAAATGTGATCGTTTACAGTATTCAGTCCTGTGTGAGCAAAAACCAAAGCACCCTGTCTTGTACCATGAAGTGCAGTGCTTTTAGTGAGGAGAGAGGATTACAAATAGGAGACTGGACTGGAGTGCAGTGGTTTCACCTTTGCACTGCTATGAAGCTGAGAAAATACATTTGTTTTCTGTTCGTAGTTTCATTGTTTTTTTTTTCTCTTATTCTGTAAAGAACTTTGAAATACTTTGTGTATGAACTGTGCCATACAAATAATCTTGCCTTGCTTTGTTTTGTAAAGTCATTTCAGTTGAAGGAAAAGTGCCTTTTTTTCTGCATTGGCACTTTCCTTATATGTACCACAATATTGAACAGTCAATTATTTTTGTTTATTTCAATTACAAGGCTAGACTTTAGATTTTTTTGTCCCCAAGGGGAAATTCTTTTCCACTACACTGTGCTAGTTTAGACAGACATACAGAAACAACACAATAAACACTAAACTAGACAAACTAGACTACTAGCTAGGTGGGTGATACTGACAAAATGAAATACTTATTTGTCATTTTTTGACTCTCTATAAGATAAAATTGAGAGTAAAAAATGAAGAGATAATATTGAAAGAAATTGAGAATAAAAAAGAAAAGCGTTAGAACTATTTGTTTAGGAAATGTTTAGGAAATTTTTATTCTGTTTAAAAGAAGGGGTGGGATTTAATATGTTTTTTACTTCCTCCCACTCCTTTTCAGGCATGCATGTAAACAAATTTGATCATACTTGTTTAAATTTTTCTTTCCTTTTGTTTCTTGTATTTGGAGTTTGCATGTCTGTACATATGGTTTTGTGTACTATGCTCGAAATAAACCAACCATATAAAAGTGATTTTTTTTTTCACATTTTTCAGTCAAAATCATGTATGGCGCCTATAAGTGCAGAAATACACTTTTTATAAGATTATACTGTTTAAGTTTTCATTCTTTTTTGTTGTATACATCATTTTTGAAACAGTTTTCTGATTAGGCCTGAGCCCCTACTGCCATTGCTTTTCAGGGTGGGGGTTCAAAGTCATACTTTGCATGTTGTTGCCATGGCGATGAAGCATATCAGTACTTCCCCTCTGTGTTGATTTTGTTTGTGTAGAGAAAAGTACAGCTCAAAACTGCAATAACACAGGCACAAGTGGGAGTGGCAGGTCATTAGGGTGTGAAGTGTGGCCCGCGAGAGCCGTTCGGTGCCGCTTGCAGCTTTAATTCTAACTGGTGCTTGAGTCATTACATCCCCTCTTCTTCTACATGTGCTGCAGAAACATGTCTCATCATCACATAGGAGTCCTTAGTCTTCTTCATGATTAATTCCACCCCCATATATATATTCATGGTTTTGTGCTTCCTGTTGATACGAAGATATGAGGAGAAGCTATAACATTTTGTTTTGATATGGTTACCTGCCATGGCAACAGTGCTAATTTTTCCAACTTCCTGATACCCGTGGGATATAGTAGGGTATGTAACAGTCTGTTCCCGTGCATGATGCCAACACCAGTGATTCCACCAAATGCCTCTTGTTTGATTTTCTATGATGACTGATTTGCTCAAAATAAACCTTCTTGACACGACTCTCATGTGTTGCAAAGCAGTAAACATGCAGCCCGCGGTGATGTAAACATACAGTTCATGGGAAGAGGGAATTGGATCTACTAATGCACAGAAGAGTCTAAGACGCACTCAAACATTTGCACTATATCTAACCGGGGATGCTGTCCCTATACTGAACACAAAATCAGAAAACTCATCAGATATAACTATTTACTTGAAACTCAGAAATGTTTTATGTGCATTTAAAGATAACCAATGAGTGTCTGCTTTCAAATTCCTATTCATGTGTTTATGTATTATTTATGGCTTTTTCTTGTTTAACTACCTTATGCAGCACTTTGAAATGTAACTGTAAAGTGTGTTAAAAATACATACATTTTTTCTTTACCCTATAGTATTACTGATATAATTTTAAATCCATGGTTCACTCTTTCTGTATATCAGTGTTTTTCAGTGGCCCTTTCATAGTCTCCTTTTATAGATGCTGCAGTGGTGTGGTGGGGCAGTGAAGTGGTCCTTTGTCAGACCACAGGAGGCGCAGAGATAGCAGGGAGGGAGGATGGATCACAATTCAACATGTTGACACTAGACACTGAAAAATGAATGCTATTTATAAATCGGAATAATTATGTATTCACATTTGTACTATTTGAAAGCAGTAAACAAAAGGGGTAACAATGGGATATTGATGACCAGGCATGATACACAACAATGAGGAAAATATTACAATACATAATAATAATACTGAGATGAGATTCTGGCATGTTTTACATTGTGGATATGTGCACTGTTTTTCCTTTTCTCTATACAAAATAAATTTTCTTTCAAATAAAGCAAAGTGAATCGTCCCTCCACAGCTCACATTATTTTTAGTAGTGCAAATAAAGGTTGGACGATAATATTTGTTAGTTACTAAGTTAGTAACATAGGGGGGTAGCATCTCCCCCCACCCCTATGAACTAACATCAAGGACCATGATGTCCACCCTCCTGTGGGACGCAGAGGGGTTCATAGGGGGGTTCAGGTGCTATGAGGATTGGGCAGTAAACTGCCCCCGTGACCCAGCTGGATTAAGCGGGAGAAGATGGATGGATGGATAAGTTAGTAATTATTAGGTAAAACTTTATAATACTACAACATAATTAGCCTTAAGAAAGACTTAATTCATAATGTACAAAGTTTATAAAGAATGATTCAGCCTTTAAAACTACTTAACCTTAACCATCCATCCATTTTCTTTCACTTTATTGGAGATGGTGTCCAAGACACATCTGGAAAAGATGCCCGAGGAGGAGTAGTGGCTCTGCTCCGACCTCCATTCGTGTGACTAAGCCCTCCACCCTATCTCTAAGGAAGCGCCCAGGCACTCTGTGGAGGAAACTTCTGTTCGCCATCTTGTCCTTTTGGTCATTATGTAGTGAGTTATGCTTCGTAAACTATTTGTTCATATGGATTAGGTCTTTCTTCATGCTTCCCTAAAGCTTTAAATAATGTAGCTATTCTTACGTGTTACCAAATATTGTCAACTGAGAAATGAAGCAACCTCTAAACCTTATTTTTAATTACACTTAATCCTGACTAATACCGTTGATTTAAATAATAATGTCATTAGTGTTTGCATTGTACTCACCCCAGCCAATCAGGATGTACCACCAGAAATACTTCCTCTGAGAGACAAAGGTCAGAGCCAGCAGAGTCTGCAGGTACATGCCCTCCACCAACAGCCAGAAGTAATTGGCCAAAATACTGAACTGAAAGAACGTCACAGCCGATTTACACGCCGTCTGAAAGAGAAAAACAAAACAGATTTAATAAAATGCAGGAAGGCTTGTGTAGAAGTTAGACTGCACAATATATCACTATATATCCTTTAGATATGCTTTAGCTTTTGTTGCCTGTAATTTGAAAATACAAACATTTTGCCCTTGAATTTACATTAACTTCAGATGTCATGCACTGAAATGTTTAAGTACGTTCATGAGCTCCTTTGCACTTCTACTTGAGTATTATTCTTTTGAAGTAATTTAATTCCATGAGTACATTTTTTCACTACTTTCCCACATCAGAGTTGTGTGAAACTGACCATTTTCTTTTCATAGATCAGATCACAGCCAGAAGTAACTGACCAAAATATTGCGCTGAAAGAAAGCCACCACGACAAGACCCCATTTAGCACTTGAACGCACAGCCAGGCTCGTACTGTCACTGTGTATCGATCCACCGTGATCCCAGTCCTCATGTTCATAACCCAGACATAATAAAAAATCATTATCTCTCCCGTCTCTAAAAACATCGTTCTCATGTCCAGGTTATTACATAAGGCTTCATGTTGAGGAAATCCCCTGTTGTGTCCTGTATTGATTAGAGGATCACCATGGCGATCAAGAGTGACGTTGTAGGTATCAAACAGTTTTGTTTTCTTTGACTGTTTCACGTAAAAGAAGAGAAACAGTAGCTGCTAATGAACAACCAAGGAGTTACCCATTAAAGGAATTTAGAGCAATGCAATAGAGAAGATCAGGAAAGACCGTGACCGTACAGGCCTGAAGTGCTGAACTAGTTGGTATGAATAGATAAATAGTGATGGAAGAAGTAGTTGTGTTACTCAAGGAAAAGTACAGATACTGGAGCAAAAAATATTCAAGTAAAAGTAAAAATATCACATGAAAATATCTGCCTAACTAAAAGTGTTAAAGTACCTGTTTAAAAATGTACTTTTAGAGTAAAAATTAAAAGTATTTTGTGCAAAGTTTGACATGTAATAAAGCTTCAAATGTATGGATTTTGATACAGATTTTTATGTGTACATTTTTGTTTGGGGTTTTCTGCAGGTCTCACACAATAATGCAAAATACTTTTACTTTTCAGTCATGTTCAAAAATATTGTGGAGTAGAAAGTACGCACAGATACCTGGTCTTAAATATTGCAAAGTAAAAGTAAAGTAAAAGTACATGTACCTTTTTTCACTTTAGTACACTACCACTGCTTTTATTTTAGTACATTCTACCACTGCAAATAGATCAAATTTAGGAATTTTAGGAAGATAGTTATATTTTACAACACAGATTCATTTAGACAGACGCATCTTGTAGACCCCAAAGGGACATTTATTTTGCCTGAATAATTGCTTTGTTTCAATTATAACATAATAACACTGCTTTCCTTTATCAAATGCATTTATATAACACAATTAATTAAAAAACAAAAACAAATGTGTCTGCACAGAGTCATTAAAAACACAGTATTCTTCCACTGAGCTTTACTAGTCCTAAGTAAACAAAGGTATCATGTAAAACAAACCAATCAAGAGCAATACACTGAAAGGTAATAAACAGATAAACCCTATAAAACCAAAATTACAAAAAAGCATTAGTCATTTGAGTATTTTTAGCGCATTCTTCAGGCTTTATTCAGCACATATCGACTTTTGCTACTAAACAGGGAATATTTGTGATGGTTGTGTTGCCCAATTGTTTTATAAATCACAAAAGCTCAGAATCACAGCAGCAGCTAGCTTGCAGGGCTAAACAAAATTGTTAATTTCACCAAAAAAGTTAGAAAATCAGACAGTCATTGGTCAATACGCCAAGCGGATTAACCAACATTCAAACAAGCAAATGGATAATTGTCCCAGAGCGCCCCCTGTCCCTGCCTCCTGGTCTCCTGCATTAAAAATCATCAATCATTTCTAACCATTGGCTAGACATTATGAAGGAAATATTTTCAATGGAACAAATGACTTTTTCTTCAACTTAAATGACATTTCTTCATTAAACACTAGACTAAATGGTTGAATTATAAGAAAAAAGAGACGTGATCCACCCTCCTACAGCCTTACTTCAGTAGAACAGTGCCCAAAGTTTTTGTATTTATTATTTGTTTTCTTAATTTGTTTTTTAAACTTGAAAAAAATGAATAAATAAAAAGTATATAAAAAAAAATAATTTCTAGTGTATCTTTCTAACCTTATCCTCAACCAGCCAACTATGATTTTATATTTCTTTGCATTTAACCATGACTTAAAGTGCCTATGACAGGTTAGACGACTCATTTTACTAAACCACATTTATTATATTCAACATTTTTGTAAAACATTCATACTAATTTGGCCAAGTTGACTATTTTTTGTTTTGTTTTTTGTTTTGTTAGGAAATTGACATCAAACTAACTATTCCCTAATATAACTCCTCTTACGCACCCAGAAATTATTATCTGTCAAATAAAATAAGAAAACATCTTTATTTTTGTTGAAATTGTGTTTGAAGTATCATAAAAATGTGTTTCTTACATGTAAATTGCATCAAACTTTGGGCAGAATGTCATCCGTATGTTGAAAACGCCCTACTTCCTGTAATTTTCAAGATATTTTCCAACTTTTCTTCACAAATTGCTTCTTTATTCGTGTAAAAACTATCATTTATATTTACAGCAGGCATTATCCCACCAAATAAGTCAAAATTAGAGACTCATTAAAATCTGTCGTACCCACTTTAATTGATAAAAAAATCCTCTTTTTAGTTTATTTAATATTTCTCCTCAATAACACATCTCAATCTTATTAGTCTGGCCTCTGATCTGTACTCTGCTAATGGCAGAGGACCTTCATATCCTATGCATACCCCTTTCAGGTCAACATATGAAGTAGGCTTATGCATATTAGCCCTAATTATACAGCCTTATGTAAGAGCTATGTATAATTAAGGCCAATGCTGGACAGCCTTTCACACATGTTATGAATGCAGCAAACAGAAATTAACATGAATCAAGATACAAGATATAAGTGTTATTGCCAAAATGCATCCATAATAATGTTAAACAACTTGTTTTTGAGACTGAGTTTTATTCTGTGTGAAACAGGAAGTGTGGCAATACCATGCTAGTTTTCAAGACTCAAGATTCAAGATTGTTTATTTGTCATATGCAGGTTCAACACAAGGTCTACAGTGCAATGAAATGCTTAGGATGAGAAGAACCGTTGATTCATATTGAAGAAGTACTAATAGCGTGCAATAAAAAGTTAAAAAGTGTTTGCAAATACAAGGGAAATAGTAAACAATATAGTAAACAATATAATAAAATACAGATATAATAAAATGTAATAAAATATGATAACATACAAAGGTGCAGGTAGGGTTAAATAAGGTGTAAGTAGAGTATTTCACAGATGAGTTCCATATTGCACATAATATGGTGTTGCACGTGGGTTGTGGAGCAGGTTATTGCACAGATAATAGTGACAGTGAGGTAGTGACATCCATGATACATTCATATAGTGCAGCAGCAGTAGTTTAGTTCAGTATTATTGAGAGTTCAGTCGTCTGACAGCGTGGGGATAGTAGTTGTCTTTCAGTCTTTTTGTGCGTTCTGGTTGTTAGCTTTATACCATGATGGTAAACTCCACCCTGGTCTCTGAAAAGTCACAAAAAGCGCTTAAAAAAACTCATTCAGGTGAATATTTAGGATGTCTGTGGAACTCCTCAATCATCAGGATCCCCAGTTGAAAAGGAGGGTTTAGAAATCATCTACCGGTATCTCCTATATGCACCTTCCTCCCTAGGCCTAAATCAAAACAGGGAAAATGATAGTGACAGCCTGTATGCTAATAGGTCTGAGAGCAGCCATCAGGGGCCTGAACGATTATGGCAATAAAACTCAGGCACAGTTCATACTCAATGTAGTTCAACAGACCAAGCTAACAAACAAATACTGTAAACAAGTATGTGTGTTTAGTTTTAGTGTAGTTAAAGTAGGTAGATACAAGTCAGTGTCCACCAGTAATCTGATCAGAAATGAAGAAAAAGCTTGGATTATTTTGTTTTGCTATAGTTAGGACACTAGAAATGTTTTTGTTTTGTTTTTTAAATTAGGGCCATCGCCGCTGGAAACTCACATTTAAAAAAAAAATCAAGTACAAAGCTTAATTTGAGCCAAACAAGACCAGGCAAACTGTTGGGCTACATTCTAGTAACTGTTTTCTTTGACCTGTTAACTGTTTTCTTGGATCCGGTAACTGTTTCCTTTTATCCAGTAAGTTAAATGTGCTTCTCTCGTCTCCTCCAAGTCACAGCAGCAGTGACTGATCAGATGTTCACTCTCTTGCCTCATTCTGAGCTGCTAGTTTGTTTTGGGAAGTATCCAAGCACCAGGAATGAGAGACCATGACTGGATAAAAACTGATCGAATGGACAGATGACAAATCACAGGCAGAGTTAGGTGTCCAATGCCGGTAAAGACTTCCTTGACATTTCAGTGGTGCAGGCCGCTCTGTGCCGGAGAATAGACTATTAGTATATGCAGCACTAGTTCTGGGGGGATTCTGTGATTTGCGATCTAAATGAGGCTGAATAGAGCACATTTTTAAATTGAACATTTATTTTTTTGGTACAGAGAGCTCGAGTAGGGTGGGAGAGCATCCTGTGCGTGGGTGTGTGGATCGGCTTAAGTGGCTGGTCCTGCTGTAACTTCAGACAGAATGAATGTAAACAAATAAAATATCCACGTCCTAATGTGACTTTTTGTTCCGGCAACATCTAATTTCAATTGAAGAACTGTGCACTGCGTCTTTAATATGGCTTCATTTTGGTCATAGCATCATATTTTATTGAGAACATTAGATTTGGATTATGGAGAGAAGAAATTTATAACATCATTTGAACATAATTTTACCATTAACACAATTACCAAACAATTGTGTTATCCCTAATTCACTTTGATTCTCATTGGCTAATAAATCACCATGGCTCTAATATGTGATCAGCTTTATGAAGTTTTACATTTTGACTGCTAAAGTATAGCCAATAATTAGCCTGGAAAAAGTACTTTACAGTTACTTTTGCTTCTAAATTTCTCCTGGTTATTATTTTCTGGGTTCGAATAACCACAATATTGATTAATAGGATAATCTTGACATCCTTAGCAGAGCGCCGGGTGGGAAAATGTTTTGTATGTTTGTATGTTTTGACAGACGAGGAAATAAAAGTGAAGAGATGAGTGGAGGACTGTCCAAAAACATCAAAGAAAAAACATAAATTATACTTTAAAATTACTCTTTAAAATGATTTCTTTTAGGGTAATTCAAAAGGTTCAAAAAAGGTTCAAAAGACGGCATGAAGGACAACAATGAGCACTACAGTGATGAAGAAACAGGCAGGAGGCCAACATCAAGGCCAAATGAGAATTATCACCAGCCGTCATTACAGGGAGCCATCCAACCCATTATTTAAGTGTTGAAAATGTGTGATATTGTTGACTTACGTATCCTCAAAGTCATGTACAAAGCAAAGTGCAATGTGTTACCTGTAAATATTCAAAGCCTGTTTGAGAGGAGAACAAGCCACTACAATTTAAAAGGAACTTAAGTGTTTAAAAAAAAACGATTCAGAACCAAGGTCATGGAGCGAAGCGCCGCTGTGAAAGGAGTTCATTTATGAAAAAGTACTGAAAAAGAAATTTAAAAATCAAGTACAATAATGGCTTTTAAAAACACATTAAACCCAGTGCAATGTGTATGTATTTAAAAAAAATAAGTTTTTGTGCATAAAAGTGAAGATTTCTGACTGAAAATAAATGTACTGATTTGAAATGTTTCAAAGCAGTTACCGGTGTTGATGTGTCTGGAAAAGGGAAAAGGAGCAGATAACATAAGCTGACTCTTCGTTCTGCTCCTTTTCATTCATTTTTTGTATGTTTGATAATGTCTTTTTATGCTTTATGAATGAAATAAACAAATAAAAAAGAGGAATACTACTACTACTGTGGCCATACCTCCTTGTCAAAGCCTGATCCCGTCAGATCTCAGAAGCTCAGCAGGGCCGGGCCTGGTTAGTACTTGGATGGGAGACCACTGGGAATTCCAGGTGCCACAGGGGGGCGCCAGTCACAAAAACTGCTGTTGTATCCTTAGGCAAGACAATTAACCCACATTGCCTAGTATGAAGGTGGTGGTGGTCGGAGGGGCCGATGGCGCAGATTGGCAGCCTCACGTCCATCTGCCCCAGGGCAGCTGTGGCTACAATAGTAGCTTCACCACCACTGAGTGTGGAGTGAATGAAGAATGAACTATAAAGCGCTTTGGGTGTCATGAAAGGCGCTATATCAATGCAATGATTAATTAATGATTATGATGATTAATAATAAATAATTAATTACTATCTATTTAATTAGCAATACTTTGAATAGCGTTTTCTAAAGTATAGCGGGGAGCATTAACCTTTGCCTATCGTACCTGTGAAGTCAAGCACACTTTATATTATAATAACCTTCACATTATTGCTTTTTGCAAATGTTGTGTTTTATAATAATATTGATGATGGCCTTGCCTGAGACTATTCTGTTTGGTGTCTTCAGATCTTTTATTCTTCCTCTGTTTTGAAATATTAGAACACTTTTGACCTGACTATCCACTGCGACAAAAGCTCTTCACTTTTAATTTGATGAAAATGGGGTCAGCTAACCTACTTTTGAGATTTCAAACACATTAAAAGATCATAAAAAATATTGCAGTAAATGTGTGCTTATAAGACATGAAAATGGGTTATAGAGTGCACTGCTGAGAGATGTCCTATATTTACGCAGCATTGTGGAGTGAAAAGGAGGTGAGGTAAACATGATGGCATAGTTTAGGTATGCTACTTATTGTGACTCTATTTTTTACCACCATTACTACTCAGATGGCTGTGTGGTTAGTAGCAGTACAATAGTTAGCATGTTAAAAAGCAATAAATGAAAATTAAAAGTTAAAAAAATGCCCACATGACATCAAAACATTCTTGGAAACTGGGTTGGAGGACACATTTGCTGTTTAACTGTCAGATTCCTGATTTGTTGACCTCTTTTATGGTTGACATCTTGGTAATTACTGGGCCTATGTACATGAAACAAAAACTGGTACAAAGTTGAGTGTCTCTATCTGTATAAATGACAAAAGTTCCATTATCTTTTCACAGTAGCTGCAGACACTGGTGCCAGTATTGTGATTGTTAACAGATGAAAGCGCTTGAAGTCATGAGATTAATATACGAGATTTGTTAACCCAATCCCAAACAAGTAATGAAAAGATTCATCATTTGTGAATCATAAGTCTGGATATTTCAATTAAAAACAATGAATGAAGTTACAATACAGCACGGTAACATGTATAAGTAACAAAAGAGCTTTACATCAACACTATTAAAGATCTTATATTACCCAAATGGATTATCAGGTTATAATGTTGTTACCTCCTTAAAAACATACTTGGAGTTGTGTTTTGCTTCATTAACACATATTTGAGCAACCTTTTATTTATTATTAGTCCGTCTACATCTCCAAAGCTCAAAATGCTCTGTACCACCTTGTAATGTCATGTAGTAGTGGCAGTTTTCAAACAAACAGCTCCATTTACCTTTAGATCAGTAGAGATTGGCAACTCCAAGGCTGAAATTATCCAAATGATTCTCGTAAAGGTGTGTGGAGTTTAAAAACACAATGGAGCACTTCCTGTATTACCACATGACACATGACATGGTCTAAATATGCAGGGTTTGTGTGTTAAACATGTGTGAATGAAACAGAACACAACGCCAGGTATGTTTTTCTATAACAGATCAGGGAAAAGCGTAATACAGGCGGTTTAAAGCATTTTAACATTTGCCTGTCTTGATTTTTTTTCATGAGTTCCTGATCCATTTGTTGGAAATAACCTCTCTTTACATCAAGCACACTTTGATTAAATTTCCCACCAGGCGTCGTCATAGATCTCGTTTCCCATAGATCTCTCCCTGAATGTAAACAAAGTTGCCAGTAAACTAGTTATACCCCACATTGCGTCTTTATAATCACACGCCCTGACAGGAGCCATTCTTCACTGTTCACACATCTTCCCCCGGTCTTCTCCCTCTTCCTGTTCACTCCAGCTCTAACTCAATAGAGCACAGGACCGCTGACCTTAGCAGCTAATTAGCATACAAGCACAGTCATGGCAGCACACAGTAACACATTATTGAGTATCACGGTATCAGCTCCAGACCTCTGTGTTTTACTAGAGCCACATCTGCCAAAACAGAGCCCAGCAGTAATTAGTGTTTGTGCAAGTGGATTATTTTTATATACAACAACCCAAGGCGTTTCTAGATTTTGTGTGTGCAGGTAGAGTGTGTGTGTGTGTGTGTTCGTGGGGATGGGAGGAAAGAGGAGGAACCCAGACCAAAGCTGTGCTGTAATGTATACAGGGAAATCAAACAGAATTGGAACTGCACTTTTTGTCAAATTAATTCCAGCCATAGTGCTTTAGAAAACACTGTGTACAGCCTTTGCACGCAGTAATACAGGGCGCCAGACGTGGCCTACTCCAAAAATACTGCTATTACTACTACTGTAAAATACGCATTGTGTAACTTTCATGGTTAAGGGTTCGTCACCTGATTTACTCCGTGGAGATATTACTGCAAACCAGGCCAAGTTACTGGTCAGAATGCCTGTTTTTAGGTATTTTTGAGCTGTAAAACTATCTGTGATTGAATACATGTAAAGTTAATGACACATTTTGGAACATTCCAGGCAGAGCAATGAGATATCCATAGAAACAAGCAGGTGACGGACCCCCAACTAACATTACATAGTGCGCATTTAATATGGCATACAACTGCAACTATTATCAATGTACAACCATAATTTAGACCTGACATGATAACAAATTATGAAACATATTTTACATTTTTAGGTGATAAACAATAATATAGAAGCCAAATCATAAGACAGAATGATCCTCCAAAAAGTATTCAAATTAAAATGTACAATATTGTTAAAAACACAGTCATAAATAAATAAAAATAACAGAATTACAGTGAGTTTGTATCTATAATGAGTCACAGAAGATCATAATTCAACCATACAACTCAAATCAAATATTAAAAAAAAACCTCAACCTCTCCTGTTGGGGTAAATACTACTATAATACTTATTTCATTGCTGGTACAACTACTGCAACCAACAAAATTCAAATATGTTTTGTGTACACCCGTATCAACAGCATGTAGTGACCTCAGGGCTTCACGAGTTATTAATTTATCAAAAAGCAACAAAGCAGGTTACACAAAAAATATTGTATTGTACTTAACATCTTTTTGGAGACTGCAACAAAGTCAACATTTTGTCTCTATCATTAATTTTGTCTCCTATCGTCACTATAGCTGACTCACGTAAACATTAAATACTACTAATACCATTATTACCATTATTACTTACTCTACTCTTACTGAATCCAACATTGTCACCCTAATATTAAGTAATTAATCATCCCATTCTTATTACGACAACATAACTGAATAGACAAATATTGACTGAAACAGGCGGCCATTATTGCTGGCACCATAACTACCACTACTGTTACACACAGTCACACACTGCAAACTAATGAACCATAGGTAACGAAAGGAGCGATATGGTAGGCTCACCGTGGACACGGAGCAGTGGTCCAGTGTCTCGTCAGCGAAAAGCACAGTGTCTTTGATGAAGACGGAGCTGGCTCTCAGGATGAAGGAGGAGAACAGGTTTATGTGGATGTAGTTCCTCGTGCAGCGGAACTTCCTACGACAGAAACAATGATGAAGGGTTTTAGATTTTTAGACTTAAAATTAAAGTTGCACAACGTTAGGCCTGTCAAGATACTTACTACAGGATATCAACTTAACCTTCAATATATGAAAGCTGGATCAATATATTTTGGAGCACAATATTTATCCTGTATATAGTTTCTTTTGATTGACCAGCCAGTTCTACGTTCTGATCAAAACTAGAACTTGAGACGATCCAACCACAGCCTTTAATTTGTAACATGAGTCTCTCAAATGTGTCTCCTCTTCAATGCTTCTAACATTCAAAACAAATATATAATTTTTAACTGAGATATGTAATAGTTTAGTGCTTCAATTGTTGATTTAGTAAAAATCTGATCTGTTTCTGACACAAACTGACTTAGACTGGTTAAAACACCTGTCAATCACGGCCTCTGAAATCAAGGAGACAGGATAAAGCTCCAGATCCACTTGTGTTTGTAAAGTTTTGTCAAAGCTGGCTGGTCAGGTAACAATATTTTTTGCAATTTTATGTAATAATGTAAGATTTGACCTGTAGAGGGTAGAATAAATCACTTAAATAAGACTTTTAATGATACAATATATTTTTTAATGGTTTGGTCTAGAGCTGGGCGGTATGACCAAAAATTGATATCACGGTATTTTTTAAATTATCACGGTATCACGGTATTTAACGGTATTTTTGTCTTTGGCTAAATGGAGTGTGATAGAGTTGGTAATATCATTCCAACGTTTGCTTTTCTTGTCATAGACGGTCCCTTTAGGACGGAGAATACGAAGATTGCATGAAAGTAAAATCTGCATCTTCTCCCCAATCTCTGCGTAACGTTGGCAGTGCAGCACAAAACACTACACAGACGTCCCTGGTAGGCGCGTTTGCTAAAGGGACCGTCTGTGTAGTGTTTTGTGACACGGCTCCGTTTTTCGGAGAGCGGGAGTCTGTGAGCCGTGCCCGGGCGAAAGGTGAAGAGCGGGGCTGCGCGCCCCCGCGCCCGCGCGGGGGCGCGGCTCCGTGCAGTCCCGCTCTTCACCTTTTCGCGGGACTGCGCGGAGCCGCGCCCGAGCGAGAGCGCGGGTGCGCGCAGCCCCGCTCTTCACCTTTTCGCCCGGGCACGGCTCCGCGCACTCCCGCTCTCCGAAAAAGGGAGCCTGTGTCTGTGTCATTTTCTTCGTCCATGCTCACCACTCAACTCGCTATCCTTACCTGGCTTGTTGGCTTGTTTGGTGTAACACTGAAAAACAGCCCCGCTCAATCTACCGCTGTGCAACGTTCCGCCGCTCTGTGTTGCCGACATATGCGCGCACACACGGTATGGCGGTAAATAAAAAATTCATATCATAAAAATAAAAATTACCGGTATACCGGTTCAAACGGTATACCGCCCAGCCCTAGTTTGGTCAGATTTTCCTGCTTTGTGTCAGGGGCATGAAGTAGTTTCAGTCATCAGTAAGTATATTTATGCTTGTGTAAGTTTAAAGCCATAGTGTGAAATATTCCGAGCAAAGCAATAACATCTCCATGGAGACAAGCACGTGGACTACCCTTCACCAGAAAAGTTGCATAGCGCACCTTTAAATATTTGCAGAATTTGTTGTTTTTGTGCCAATTCAAGTCGCATTTTCAATTTATATGTGATATATTTTGCATGCATAAAATATCCCTATTCTGTCCCATTCATTTCCCCACAGAACTTCATCACAGCAGCAGAACCATGAGCCACCTCAACCTCTCCTATTGCCCTTCTGTTGTGGTAATTACTACTGTAATATGTTATTAATATATATTGGTGCAACCAACAAAATGTAATGATTTTTTGTGCACTCCACTATTGGCAGTATCAGTTTCCTCACAGAGCTTCAGAAGTGATTCAACTGGATCTGTGTTATTTTAATAGATCCATGGTCTTAAAGCTAACAGGCACTTTTATTAAAATCATAAAATATAAAATAGACAACTGATTAAACCCAGTAATGACTACCCAAATACTTTTATATGTATATGACTTCAATTTGTGATGTTGTTTTAATATTTATTATGCCTCAAAATTAACATTAGCATTGAGACACAAACATCTCCCTTTGTAAACACAGAAGAATTTAATCTGCTTCCTGTTCACTGCCTTATCTTTAAATATGTATTACTTTTGGCACATAGAAAAGCCACATAAAGATAAAATTGGACAGGAAGTACTGACCCTAAGCGTGTGGTTGTCAGTTGCTGCTGTGCACAGAGCCTGTTACCAAAAAGTACCCCAGCAGGTTCTACAAAAAAATATTGTATTAACAACAGCTATTTGGAGGTATTTTTCTAAAAATTCCAACAAATAAATAAAATATCAAGTTTTTAGACATTTGGAACCATCTCTTAATGATTTGCCCCTTGTCTGGATCCGGGCCATTACAGTGCATCATGGGCCTCATGTTTAATTCAGCCAGAGCAGTGTTTGGTCAGCTGCACAGGCTTGTTAGTTAAAACGCCTGTGTCCAGAACACACCAGTGCTGAGGCAATAATGAACCTCTTTACTAAATGTGCACACAATATGAGACACTAACAAATCATTTACAATCTGTTTTTCTAACTCAAAGACAAATGAGATTCTGATAGATACAGTAATTTGTTTAATAATAGCTCAGAATATTAAAGCATTATGATGGAGGCGAGACGGAGTAATGAGAAATTGAGCGTTACACTTTGGCAATTTGTGTGTGCGTGCTTTTACACACAGTAACTCGCTTAGTTCATTTGGTTTGAACGTCTATATAAAGATGCAAAAGTTTGTTACGTGACCGGAGTCAGGAGCAGTTGGAGGACACCACGAGCCAAAGGATCAGGGCGAATCAGAAACAAGACCAGAGCTAATACTGCAACCAACTGTGACCAAATCGAATGAAAGATTATTGATAGAAGTGTGGGATAGTCTGATATCTTTCTTGATATTTGTCATATAAAAATACAGAGAGATAACAGTCTGGCCCCATGACCTCATTGTGTATTGAGCCTGAACTAAACACGATTATGCAGTCAGATCTGTTTTCTTTCAGTGGTGCATGTGAAACGAGGGAGCTCATTGGTCACCCAGCATTTTGAATAAAATCTCTCTCATCTCAGATTAAGAGAGTTTAGAGTTTTGCTCATTGATTCTGTAGAGATTACTAAAATATAACATGACTCATTGTCCACATGTGTGAATAGTCCATATGGTTTCATGTAAAATGTCTGAATATGCAAAAGAAAGATCATTATGTTAAAATAGAAGATGGGGGCAGGAAGATGTTGTTGCTGTTATTCTTGTTTGTAGTTTGATTGAAAAAAAATGCAAAATGTTTACTTGCACAAAATCAATATATTGTTTTAATTAAGTCACTTATTTGTGGCCAATAACCAACAGTTGCAAGATATCTATATCACTATGTTTTCTACAAAATTGCAGTAAACTTCACAATTAACTTTTCCCTTCAGTAAAAAGACAGCAAAATACATGATATAATTCATTAAAATGATTGTGTTACCACCTATTCAGCTTCATTGCTCTGCCGTTCCTTTAGGAAGAAAAAATATTGGCCTGATAGATGAATGATGAAATGAAAATGTCCCCTGAATGGGCTGTAAAATGACCCACAAAAGCACAGACATGTTATGTTATAAACTTTATGTATGAAAGATTACAGCACAAGTTTGATACATTTTTGTTTTGAGGTTATTTCTTAATAGAAATTATATTACAAGATATTCAAATGTTGCATATCTTCAATGCAACAATCGCAGTATTGTTATATTTATATTCCCCACCTCTACTCCTAAACATGTAACTCTGACAGATGATTAAAAATGAAGTCATGAGAAGATTCACACAGCCATCAAAACAATCCCATGAACCCAAGCTGAGCATCCTATAATGAGACGAGTGAATGTGAATGGTCACAGACTATGACAAAGAGATTAGATTAGCATCGAATGTGTTTAGCTCTGTAACAAGCCATTTCACCTTCTAATTGCTCTTTGGCCTTTGCCTAATGCGTTTTCAATGGGACGAATAAAGGGGCCCCACACAGAACTATAATTAGAGCTTGGATAGTGTGTCTGGTGTAGCTGAAAAAGTTGACAAATAAAAGTCTGGAGGAAAGACGAAGCTGTGGAATTGGTTCACTATTGGTAGATAAATTAAACAAAGCATAGTCTTATAATAGTTTCTATAGTTACAATACATTGTAGTTTAGACTAATGCTGTTAAATTGAGTAGATGGCATCTTAAAATCTCATTTGGTTTACTATTATACTAATATTTATTAATCCTCCGTAAGGGAAATTCATTCTCTGCATGTCAGGAGCAGCAGATTATACCCATGGTGCATGTTTGGGTTGATGAAAGTGTCCAGAATAACCCAGCCTGGCGTAAAACATGTAAACTCCACAAGGAAAGGCTTGAGTGACACCGGAGCCGAACCTGGAACCTTCTTGTTGTGAGGCGCGAGAGCTAACCACTCAAAATATCCATGTATTCGATAAAGGTGTTTTTACTGCTGTAGGCAAAGCAATATTCTCACGGGTGGTGCACCAACAACCAGAAAAGTTAGTGCACCTTTAAAATGATTAACATATACTGTATAACACCTTGACTACCAATAATAATGTGGAGTTTGACTTGACAGATTTAGGCTTGACTCATTACAGAGCTGGAATCTGATCTCCCGTAATGCTCCGAATCTCCTTGGTATGTTTGAAAAAGCATCAGTGTGGTTTAAATGAGCCAGGCCTGTGTAAACTCGATCACAACTCCCTGACATCCTGTACTTACTGGCAACAATCACCTCAGGAGATGAATGAATCTGGGGCCATAGCCATTTAATATGGATTTAAGTTGTCTCTGTCATATTAGCACAATAAAACATGCCTGTCTCTCATCCTATACAATTATTGTTATTATTATTTTATTTGCATCTTCCTATCAGATATGACTCAGTTTCTTCTCTAGATTTGAGGTCTGTCCTTTGGAGATGTTGTATTCTGGACGTTAATTAATGTTTTGTTTGCCAGACTACATTCTCTTAAAATGATAAAGTAGATGTTACAGACAATTACTCTCACAATTCTCACTCCACTACATGAGTAACAATTATTCCATGTAAATATGTTATTATTTTGCCTGACAGGTTCCACAGTTTGGCATTAACAGTAAAAAAAAAAACAAAACATGTATTCTTGCTGAAGCTGGGTCACCTGTCCACAGATCTGACTTGTAAATTGGCCTGATGACATCATCTGTTTTTAAAATTAAATTCAAGCTTATTTATAAGGCAAACACACACTAATACTTGTCTCCAAGGAGATACTCTAGATAAGTTTAATGCCATACTGTGGAATATCCCAGGCAAAACAATAACAGTCCCATGAAGAAAAGTGACATAGTGCAGCTTTAACAGAAGAACACGGGAGATCAGAGGGATGTACATCAGTGTTTGCATGTCAGTGTCAGACGAAAAACAAGGCTAATGACTTTGTAGTTAATGATTTTAGTTATCACCGCTGGTAAAAGCTTTAGCAAATCATTACCCCAACCATCTGGAGCTGAAAGCTTTGATGTAATTAATACTATGGGTGAGAGGAAGTGCCACATCTTACTATAATGTACAGCATGTTATGACGCATTTGAGATACACTGAGGCATTGCAATTATTTATAATGAAATCAATGTCATAGTTTTAAAGAATAAAGGGGAACTCCAGCACGTTTGAAGCTAAAGTCCACTGCTAGAGGTGGTTGAATACTGTCAGAAGCCAAAAAATGGTACAGATCAGTGTCGCATCGGCAGAGATCTCACTGTGGTAATGAGTCTGTCAAGGCAACAAGCTAACATAGTGATTTGGGCAAGTTTTTAACTTCCACGTAAAACGCTAATTTGCGCAGAAGAGGCTTAACACCATTTTCTAACCCATTTTACAAGAGTCACGAGACTAACAAACAAAACGCTCTGTCTAGCTCACTTATTAGTGTCTGGAAACGTTATAAAGCAACTTTATAAGCAGCCTTAGCATTAGCTTGATGATTTCCCACTGCGCATTACAAAAGCCCAAAAGACCCGATCACCGATGTCATTTCTAATCCCATTTATTTACAAGCGAATTATATTTTTTGAAAACGCTAAAAAAACACATTCCTGAACCATTTTCTTTCAACAACTTTCAGTTTCTATTGTTCTTCACCATCAGTAGTCGATCCTCACTTGCTGCTTCTGGCCGCTCACCACCGCTGGAGTCGGCAGTCAAGTCTTTTGGGCTTTCGCAATGCGCAGTGGGAAATCAACAAGATGATGCTAAGGCTGCTTATAAAGTTATTTTATAAGGTGGTTTCCAGACCACTGCCTGGTTCACTCATCAGTGGTCTGGAAACCACTCATCAGTGGTTTCCAGACCGCTGATGAGTGAACCAGGCAGAGCGTTTTGTTTGTAAGACTCGTGGCTGTTGTAAGATGTGTGACAAAGTGGTGTTAAGCTTCTTCAGTGTGGAAATTGGTCATTTATGTGGAAGCTAAGAACTTGCCCAATTCACTACACTAGCTTGTTGCCTTGACAGACTCACTGCCACAGCGAGATCTCCTCCAAGGCAACACTGATCTGTGCTGTTTTTTGGCTTCTGACAGTATTCGACCACCTCTAGCAATGGACTTTAGCTTCAAACGTGCCGGAGTTCCCCTTTAAAACTATTACATAGTTTATTATGCAAGTCTAGACTAAAACATGCAAAAACATGCATGATTTAAATGTTTTTAGAATGTGCCTATTTTCAATATAAATAATATAATAATAAACAATATGGCAATAATAAAACTCAATATGTCAGGAAGGATCAGTCACCTACTAAAACAAATACAGCCATCCCTCCCTATAACACAGTTCAGCTTTCACGGCCTCGCTGCTTCGCAGACTTTTTTTTTCTGTGCAATTCTGCTTTTTTTCCCCAGTGTATGAACGCACATTGTGTTCTACGCCTGTTCTGTGTAATCGAACAATCAGCCATTTCGCCTATAGTGGGTTATTTTTATATATGTATATAGTCATAAAGATGTCAATGATGTAAATAATTTCCCAGAGAGAGCTATTTTTATCTTTTATCTTATTGTATTTAGCTTATTTTGTAACTTGTTTGATGTACATGCTCTTGGTCGGTAGCATCTGTAACAAAGAAAATTTCCCCTCGGGGATGAATAAAAGTAATTCTGATTCTGATTCTGATTCTGATTTTAGAACGGAACCACCACAATAAAGAGATCACTGTATAAAAACACATCTTCAGTACCTGCTTCACAGTCTGTTGTTATGTCACAAACACAACAATATAACCTTGCTCGTATGGATGGGTTATTGTAATTGAAACAAGTAAAATAAGTAAAAACATTCAAATGCAATTTATAATTCTCTGATTGCTTACAAACCGCTGTGAGCTTTAAGCCATGTCAGAATGCAGTTACGTCATCAAACACATCACCAGACTTTTCTTTCACATTTTTGAGTAATCTTTTATTATTATACCAAAGCTCAAAATGCTCTGTTCCACCTTATGATGACATGAAGTGATAGTTTTCCAGTTAGCAGCTACCGTTTACTTTTTGTTCAGTCGAGAATCTCGTGAAGGTGTGTGGAGTGGAGCATTTCACTTTGAGAAAAGAGCTCAGCCTAAATATGAAACATTTGTGCGTTATACAAAGTCATTTAGAATCTAGTGTGAGCATTCTGACATAATTATTATGCTGGGAAAAAAAAGGTAGCTGGATTTGCAATAAAAAATATCGAAAGTGATTGATTATGTTTTAAAATTATGTTAAGGCTTCGAAACTTATTCAATCCCCTCTACACATAATTTTCTCAAAACATGAACATAAATGTTTCATGTTGATGAAATGTGATCAAATTATACTGAATATGCATGTTTACCTTACATTACCATGAAAATGTGCCTTTTTTATGGTTTTATTTTTATATATAATTAAATGGTGTTGACACAGTTACTTTAACATGCAACATCAAATGTCCTTAAAGGGTTTTACAGTAAAATAATACAAAAAACGTTTTTAATTTTCCACAGTTCTATATCGTCTTAAACAGAATCAAACACACAGATGACATTCAAGCGACCTTTGTAAGATTTAAACATTCTGGACAGATAATCATACAAAAAAGACGTTATTGTTGTCAAATTTCTGTTTGCAATTTGAGCAAGAATTCTCAAACCATTTTTTCAGTGTACAGTTCACTCTTTCAAACGGCCACCACTTTAGCTCCACTTATTTTTATTACAATAATTATTTTGTCTCAGGTCGGGTAGACGCACATGAGGAAATCCGTGTTGTAATCCTGGTCTGAAGACATTAATTAATCAGTGAAGCGTTTAGTATTCTGCCCGCCAGCACTGACTCTCATTAGTTAAACAAGCTAATGGCATCCTACTTAATCCTAAGACTATGTAAGAGGTGGGAGAAAAATCAATAATGATGCAACTGTTGTTTTGGGAATATGTTAAATTAGACTATCAAGCATGCAATCTATTTAAAAACTATTAAAATGCTGCATAAATTGCTAATTGAAAATAAAACAGCGTAATCTAAAACAAGGGTATGAAGTGACTGCCCGGCCAACTAAGAATAAACAATGGTTATATCTCCCTGTGTTCACATGGGCATGATTGACAGGTGGATTAGCCAATCAGGAACACGCATAGTTCTTCCGCATCAAACCAAATATGGCTGCTTATACAAGAAATAAAAGAAGAAAATGACACAGAAGACTGAAAAACATTGCACAACAAATGAAAGAAGCACTAAATTCTAAATCTGAGGTAAGAGAAGTTTGATTTTGCGCTATCAAAATGACCTATGAACTCCTCTGTTTCCAATGCGTCACTAAAATAAAGTAACCTGATTGGACGGTTCTGTATGAGTTTGGTGATCTTCTGTATACACGGGCTTCAGCCTGATGAAAATGAGTAACGTAACTGTATTTTGAATGGGTAAGTCTTTGAATAGAAACCGAATAGAATATACTGTGTTTTTTGGACTATAAATCGCACTTTTTTCCAGGGTTTGGGTCCTGCGATTATATATTATATTTTTCACACTGACAGTCCATAGACCAAATATATGAATAAAAAATGAAAAAACAAATCATTATCTGGTTTTCATTTTGGTTTTAGAAATAAATAATAAATAATAAAGAAAAGAGTTTTCTTATTTTTGGTTCTCTATTGAAAAATGAATGAACAAATGATACATGGATTGTTCTCTATTGGGTTGTTTTTATTACTATAAGTTCTATAACTTGCCTTTCAAGATGAAATGTTGTTACATGTAATATGTCATGTAATATGTGATGAAAAGAGATATTTGGTCAATTTAAGAGTCTACTGTGGTCCAAAGCAAGAAAAACAAAATAAAAATTAGCAGATGAACATAAAATTTTTTTTAAAAAAATCAGTCATCAGTACTGCAAAAAGCAAGTCTAGGTAAGTTTAAAGTACTCTAAGAACATTTAACTTGATTTGAGTAGATTTGACTTGACAAGTAAAAGTGATCTACCGATGGAATAAATATTTCTGAAGATTTAGTTTCCTGATTTAAGTTCAAAGAGTTGTTGTTTTTCTTATTTATAGTGTAACAATGTAATTTAAGCACAAAAATTGGTAGATAATTTGACTTGTCATGAAATTTACTCAAATCAAATGAACATTTTCTTAGTTCAAGTAATTTTAACCTGTAAATATTGAGCTTTTTGCAGTGTGAATGTGCTATGCAGTCTTTCACTTTTTAATATGAGTCTTACCTGAAGGCGGAGAAGACCACAATGGCGATGACGAGTGAGATGAGGGAGGTGGCGTAGCCCACGGTGTAAACCTGCTTGAACGTGGACAGGTAGCTATTCTGCAGATATGTGTGAAGACAACAGCCAGAAACACATGACAAGACTGCAAACATGTCAAAGGAACACGCAGTGATGATTTGAGCTACAGAAAGAAAATCCTGAAAAAGACTACAATCACTAATAATTTCTTACAGATTATATAAACAAAGGAGAAATGCTTATTCTATCAACAAAGGTCAGTTGAGCCCACTTTAAAAACGCATTTTATATTCATAATTTCATAAAGTCCATAGAATGTCCACCACTTGCCTTCTATTATTTTGTCCGTAGCATAACAATGATCTATCTTGCATTCATCTTTTTGTTTTGTTTTTATTGCTTAAAAATACGTCAAAATATGCATTCTGGCTGTGAGCAAGACTGCCTCTCCACAGACTTGTCTGCATGGAGATAGAAATGTTTCCCGCAGTGTAGCTTTAAACCTTTTTATCAACATGGAGACCAAACCAGGCCAAGTTACAGGTCAGATCTGTGGAGAGGCGACCCTGCTCACGGTCAGAACGCTTGTTTTTCTAGGTATTTTTGAGCACTAAAACCACCTGTAATTGAATAAATGTAAAGTAGCTATGTTAAAGTCATATTGTGGAACATTCGAAGCAGTACAATGACCTATCCATAGAAACAAGAAGGTGACGGGTCCCCTACTGAAAAGTTACATAATACTACTTTAAATATAATGATTGTGTTTTAGTAAAAATAGTAGCCTGACCTGTCATAGGCATTTTAAAGTTCTTAAAACAACATTCAGGACACATTTACAGTTACAAAAATAGCACTATATTCTCATCCGTAGAGACTTTATTTGGTGTAGTCTAAACTCACATAGAGGTCATAAACAACCAAATGTCATCTGCCCACTCACAGCAATCTGCTTTTGTGGAGCTGTTGGCATTTTTGGCTCCAGATGCGTTTTCATTCATTAAAAATGTATTGCAGCTACTTCACTCCACTTCTCCTGGCAGCGCATGTTGTTTACAGACTCAAAACAGTCTGAAATGTATGTAAACTAATTCAAGTTTCATTTTCTTGTAATTAACACAATTCATATAAGGACTGAATGCTAACAGTTACAAACACCCTTAGCTTCAATAGATTAACTTCTAAATCAAAGCAAGTTTAATAACGCATCTCATACAACTGTCCCTAGTGTGATGTTAGCCAAAATCTCATAAAACTATATAATATAATACTACAGTAATATAATAAAGACACATTTATGGTAGAAACATCCAATCCTGAAATTAAAATTGATGCTACAAGTCTTCATATTTGTGTGGATGTGGACGTACCAAACATAAAAGTCAGATAAAATTATAGCAGTAACACTGAGTGGTGAGTACCTGATCATCGGGCTCGGAGTCATTGTAGAACTTACAGGCTAATTCGTAGGGAGGGTACAGCTCTGACCAGCCCTCAGACGTGCAGGTCCTGTAAACCCAACCTGAAACACAACAGAGCTGTTGACTAAAGACACGCCCTGTGCACCCGTTAGTTCACAGCAGTGAGTCACATATTATGCACTTTAAATATACTATGCAGTTGTGATGCTCTAACGTGATTCTGTTGTTATATGACAATGACAATAAAAGGAATTGAACTGAGTTGATTTAAAGGGCGTGGCACTGGAAAAACCTCTCAAAATTATTAAGACTTTGTGCAAAATATACAATGAGAAGTACCAGTACACAGCATCTTCAAGTGAACATACAAACTGAACTCAAGTCACCCCCAAACTTCACTCTTTGCATTACGCACTCTGCTTTGATCCATATAAATTCTGATAATTTGCCAACAAAAAAGTAAAGTTGGTTATGGACATTAATTGATTAATTAATCATCCAATGAATGATAATGCTGTATTGGTGTTATGTAGCCAAAGCACTTTACAGGGAGCATTATTCATTCACTCCACACTCAGCGGTGTTAAACTACTATAGTAGCCACAACTACCCTGGGGGAGGGCAAGGTCAGAGAAGTGTCTTGCCTAAAGATCCAACGACAAACCACCCTGCTTAGTTTCTGAGATGAGACATGTAAGGCAAATAAATTGACTAAACCGCTGAAGGACTACAGCCTTAGTTTAATGCAGTAATATGAACCATTAAGAAACAGAAGTGCTGATTTGGACATATTTTTAGCTCCCATCCCTGTGGTAACATGACAGTTGTGGCAAAACTAAATGATTTGTCAAATTCTTTTTTAAAAATCTACGGTGGTAAAATAAAAGGATTAGGAGTGCTGTGTGGGTGCAGATTTTTAAAGGATTACCGACAACATGTGCTCAATTGGAGGAAAAGCAATTTATTTACAAGAGAAAACACCAGTGTCTATTTGGGTAAAAAAAATGTGTAGCAAAATATACATGATAAATCTTCTCAAAGACATACTAAATCCAAGACTGATATTTTCAAAATAATTAAAAATCCTAAACATTTTCAACTAAACAGACAAATTAGTTTTCTCTTGTAATATTTTAAACCTTTTCCTTTTTCCATATTAATTTTACATACTGCTTTAGCCTGAAAAAGTATACTTAAACCGGAGCTTTTCCACTAATTTATTTATGTATTAAATGTGATGTTTCAAATCCCACGCCATAAGTGAATGACGGATTACCAACGGCAAAGCATCCATGATCCCCAGAGTTTGTGGCTGCAAACCTTATTACTGCATCTTCACCAGTTGAGCGCTTTGTTACACTTGTCATATTTCAATAAACAGTGCATTTGTTTTAGCTGTGGTCCTATGCTAGTCCCTGCTCTGCTTTTTCCCCAAGAGCCCATCCATCTTCACCAATTCAATCTATATCATCTCTTCATGCACCCTGCCTACACTGAAGGGGACAGATCGTGTAAAAATCAACTCCAGCCAGCTTGTACCCTTGAGTGATTTGGTATTGTTCTGCTTTCAAGGCTTAAGTGCTCATAAAATTTCACTTTTCACCTACCCCCTAACTCTATCCACTGCTCTGTACTTGGGAGTGTTCTAAAAATTTTAGGTCATACAAAATGTCACATGGTCATTATTCAACAATAATGAAGTGACCCTATGAAGAGGCAGAGCTTCACAGTCCTGTAGTTTTGAAAAGGATGTCAGTGAACCAGAATTTATTATTAAAGGCCCTGGACTCCATTTTTTCCCATTTATCTGAGCAAAAACAGTCTTGCCCTGGTACTGATTGTATGAGCAGCTTATTCAGATCAAAATAAGCCTTCTGTGTACTGCCTGCATCTAATAATAAAGTGTTTTCTTGTCTAATAAACAGGAAATGCAAGTTAGCATGCTAGTTGTTGTTAGCTTTAGGAACGCACTGATCCAACTTTTTCAGTTCAAGTATCCGCCGATGCCTGGTATGCACCGATACCAGTGTAGGAATGGAAAATGGCTCTTATTTCCTTATTTGCTCTGTAAAGTGTCTTTCGGGACATGTGTCTGTGAAAAGCGCTATATAAATAAAGTTACGGTGGCTGAGTGGCAACACTCAGGCCTCACAGCAAGAAGGTTGCGGGTTCGATCCCCGGGTCGCCCGGGCCTTTCTGTGTGGAGTTTGCATGTTCCTCCCCGTCTGGATGGATTCCTCCGGGTACTCCGGTTTCCCCCATCAACCCAAAACATGCCCGCACCCCTATGAACTAACATCAAGGACCATGTTGTCCACCCTATGAACCCCTCTGCAGGTGGGCTCACCACCTGCAGAGGGGTTCATAGGGGGGGTCAGGTGCTATGAGTATTGGGCAGCACGCTGCCCCCGCGACCCAGCTGGATTAAGCGGGAGAAGATGGATGGATGGATAAATAAAGTTACCTGACCTTAACTTACCTTAAAACAATGCTAACTTATTACACAAGAGATGCTATGGTGTTATGGAACTGTTATTTATCCTTCAAATAACTGCAGAACAGCTTCATGCAAATATAAGTTTAAACATGAGATGTCCAAGTCCAAAATCTGTCTCTAATCTTATTATATCCAATTAAAGGCCCAACCAGGGTATTGTCTGAACCAATAAAATTTCCAGTTTTGGTGACGATATTCAATCACAATATTGGTATCGGCAGATCCCTGGTTAGCTTTACGTTAACTGTGAAACTCCCCTCTGGTCTCTGAAAGTTGTGAAAAGTACTTATAAACTTATAAATAAAAGCAAATAAATAGGATGCTTGGAATACTTAAGGAATAACTTTGGCCCACTGCAAATCCTTTAACATGAACTAGTGTTTTGCACATTTTTAAGACAACAAGAAAATTTACCAAATGTAAAAGAATTATCTACTTATGTTATTTACACTAAATATCAAAGAATACAATGTGTTTCCTTTAAAATCTTATCCTACAGTTGCTGTTAACATGCTTCTGCTCAGCTCCAGTGAGTATTTACATTTGTGTACTGTGGTGTAAAAACTATCTGTGGTTCCGCATTGCTTTTTGTCTTTTGTCCGTTTAGTTGGCCACAGAGGGATGAGCCATGCTTTGACTGGAGTGTGTGGGTACAACAAGCACAGCTACCCATTAGTTCCTTTGTTCATCATTCTGTGTGAGTAAAGACAAGGGTATGTATGTTTAACCTGAGCAAACAAGATGCTGATAATTGCGTTTTTCACTGCCACATGAAAGCCAAGTTTGTTGTCATTGACAAGAAACGATTTTCATTTCACTGCAACCAGGAGAAAACATTCAGATCCTTGGCTAATGACCATGACCACAGAAAACAAGTGGCTGCTAACTAGACATTTCTAACAACCATTTACAAGGTGCCCTACTTTTCTGGTGGTGGTGGGTATGACACGGCTTGTCTCCATGGAGTTGTTGCTGCTTTACAATGATGCACCAGGTCAAGTGACAGACTAGATCTGTGTCGAGGCAAGCCCACTCTCACTATCTCAAGGTATAAAAAACACATACAAGATGGTTTAATGCTATACTCTGAAATATACAAGGCAATAACACTGACATGGAGCCAAGGTGTTCTGGACTCTGCACTAGAAAAGTTGCACAGTGCAGCTTTAACACACTTTCTGCCCCCATTTAGACAGCATTAAAGCATGGATTAATTACTGTTAAGATTATACAATGAATATTAACCAGTTTAATCCAAAGAGTAATTGTAGCTCTACTGTATATTTTGACACTATATAAAATAAATTGGCTCGTATGGCCTCTTTTACTACATCCATAAATAGTCTCTTTGGTCTTATAAGATCTGACCTCAACATCCTAATATATTCAGATATAATGAACGTATTATTGCTATGTCTACGTGTTCAAGACCATGGCACAATATTGTATTTATTTTAGTTATTTATGTAACTTTAGATTGTTTGGGAGTTTTCAGGCATAATAAAATAATTGAAGAAGTATCAAGAAAAGGTTCTGCATTAAAGAAGGCATTATTTCTGAGTACTCATCCAAGTAAAAAGTCCTGGAAGTATATCCTCATTTTACATTTTGCTCATTATAAACCACAATATTGGTCTGACATGGTTTAACAATAGGACAATTGTCTCCCAAAACTAGCATTAGGTTCAAGATCTTTGAATCTGAAAATTTAAAGGTTCACTGTGTAACTTTTCTGGTGGATGGTCCGCCACCTGCTTGTCTCCATGGACATATTATTGTTTTGCCTTGGTTATTCCACATTATGGAAATAAACTTGGTAATGACAAAGGAGAGAGAGGTTAACGGTCAAATCTATGGAGAAGCAGCCTGCACATGGAAGAATTCATGTTTTTAAAGAATTTTTTGAGCTATAAAACACATGTAATGGAACAAATGCAAGAGAGATATGTTTAATGCCCTGCTGTGGAACATTCCAGGCAAAGAAATAACATATCCATGGAGACAAGCAAGTAGCGGGGCCTCCATCTTAGAAGTTACCTGGTGCATCTGTAAATAATAGTGTGCACACTTAAACTTCTGATCTGCTCCTGTTTTCCTTTGTGCCACTGACAAACGTCACCACTTTATTAAATCCCCAAGGGGCAATAGTTTCACAGTCAGTGATAACAAACAATTCATATGCAAATCTGAAACGCGTATTTGAATTGTTCGCAGTATTTTTGGAACAAGTAATTTTAGCTCCACTGTGCGTTATGCAGGCGGTAGTACAATATAACTCAGTCATTCAAAGTATGTTCCACATTGGGAGGCATCTCAAGTATATTCCCGGTTTATGGACTGTCCTTGTTGTCACTGACACTTTTTATTTTTAGCCTGGGTCTATTCTTTACCTCAGCAGTCCTGGAAAACTTCAGACTGTGATACATGAACTCCTCACAACATTTTCACATCACTTCTTGTGCCAGAGCTCTCTCTCTCTGAGCTCACAGAACTGCCAACCAACACAGTGAATAATGTATGGGGCCCTGCTTCATCAGAATGACTCCATCTTTCACGGCTGATTAGCTACGAAAGATAACCTTATTTAGCAAAGCGCAAAAATTGGCTTCATCGCTGTTATTTCCGCATATGTTTGATTGTCTATCTGATTAGAAAGTTCACATGGAAATTGTCCAGTGGATTCCTTGTTTTGCTGTGGCTAAAAATAACAAGACACAAGCATTAGAAAGACAAAGCAACAGCAGCAACATTAACACCTGCAGATTGAGAAACTTTGTCCAACGATTATACGTTTTGCAAAAATAATCAGCAATTGAATTATCACAGTAATTAAGTTGCAAAAGTTACCATAATGTAGATCGCTCCCAGCAAAGAACCAAATATCACTACAATGTGCTGATCTATGGGACTTGTATTAGTTTAGTAGATCATATTTCAGTTTTCTCAAAATTATTTAATCTTCAGTATGTTTAAAGGGCGCATACTGCACTATTTTCTGGTCTACATTATGTTCTAATGTTTTTTCCTCATCAAAATATGCCTGGAGTTTATTTAGACAGAGTTCTTCTCTCAAACTAAACATTTGTGATGTCATGTGTTAATACAAGAAGTGCTCCACTGTGTTTTTAAACTCCATACACCTTCACTAGAATCATTTGGATAAATTTAGCCATGGAATTGCCCATCTCTACCAAACTAAAAGTAAAAGATAGCTGTCAGCTTGAAAACTGCAGCTTCATGATGTCACAAGGTGAAACAAACCATTTCCTGCTTTGGAGATGTAGACAGACAAATAATAAAGGATTACTCAAAACACTGTATACTGTATATGTGGGCAAATTAATAACCATGAAATGAAAAGCTGAACTCAAGCACTCACAGGAAAATAAGGTTTCTGTGTTGGTATATTTTGGTCAGCTGACTGGCTGCATAAGGAAGAGTGTGAAATTAAATGTAAGGGTGTAAACGCGCAAATGCTGGAAGCAGTGCAGACCAGTCAGAGTGGCTCTAATCAAAAAATTGTTAATTGTTAATCCAAATCCATTTCATAACCGAAATGAATTATTGTGAGCCTTAAGTCATGTTATAATATTGTTGCCTCATCAAAAACATACCTTGTGTTTTGTTTCATTCACACGTTTGATTATTAATCCTTTATTATTGGTCTGTCTACATCTCCAAAGCTCAAAATGATCTGTTCATATATATACATATACTTAGTAATAACATAGTAATAATGTGTTTAATGCAGCTTTGTGCACATTTGTTTACATTTTACAGAAACAAAACTAAAAACCACATGGCTAATTTGCATATAAGCACTGAAAAAAACAGCTTGTGCGCTGATGCTGATGCGATCAAATCCACTGGCAAAGTTTGGTTTTGATCAGAACTTGTGCCTCATCTTCAAATATAATGCTGCTATTCTGTTTCTGAACGGTGTAGGTCCAAGATACAAAATTCTTAGTCACAGTAATACCGTATACCTGGTAAAATGCTGAGAAGGTTTAACGGTATCAAAATGTTGATATCGCCCAACCCTAGTGTGTATGAAACATGGGACAAAACAGACCTTTTGGTATGTTTGTGATGAGAAAATACCAACGCAAGATCACAAAAGAGTGTAATATGGACCCTTTCATTATTTGACACTAAAATTACAGGCCAACCAATAAGTGCCACAGAACACTCTTTGATTTACCAATTCTTCACTTAAAACACCTCCATATTATTTGAACAGTGCGTGCGATGACAAACCTTCGCTGCTGGTGTGATGTTGAAAGACTTCAGTGCAGGAGATGTTGACCACTTGTCCAATCTCAGCTCTCAGCCAGCAGTTTAGAAAATTCCAGTCTGTCCCGCATCCTACACAAACACACAAAATGACTCTATAAATGCATGATATGTCTGCTGTATTTACTACAGTACAACAGTTTCCTCGAATCAGGGCTGGAGACAGAAAAGAATGTTACCCTATACTAGTAGTCCTGGTTTACTTCTAGTTTAGACCCATTTCAGTCCTGGTTTAGTTCTTGTGAAGACCTAATATGTGAATTTCATAAAGTGTTGTGAGGTTTAAACAAGGTCAGCGGGTGTTGTATGTTAGAATCCATGGAGACTAGAGATTTTTAATACCTGCGGTGTTTCAAGTTGCGACAAAATTTGTATTTGAATGTGATTATTCTGATATTTAACATTGTATTTAATTCATTATTGAAGTAGTACCAATATCACTATCCATGAACTTGTATGACAGTGGTTTTAGTTCTTAGTTTTACCATGTACCATCATATACACACACATTTAGAACCACATTTTTGCAATACAATTCATTACATGCAAAAAAATATTATTGTATAAACAAAAATAGAAAAATGTGGAAATGCATGTTTGAAAATGCAAAATGTGTTTTCACAGTCACTCTGCAGTTCCTTGCATGATTAGAATTTTCTTATTTGTAAATCCCACATAGAAAAGCCAAGGCCTGCCTGGTTAAATGCCCTTGGAAAATGATCAAATACTCTTGTGTGAATCAATCTTCCCCCTAAAAAGTTCTTCCCTAAACCTGTCCCAAAGCCCTAAACTTAATCAAATGATTAAAGATTAGAATGTGTTAGCATAGCACCAATGCCAAGTGGAAAAACAAAAAAATACATGATTAAATCCTCCAGCTAAAGTAGTCCAGACCAAGCCTGAGTCCCTGGGCACTGTGGGGCTCATTGTTCCTGGCAGGCTGCAGGTTCAAGTGGCTTTGAAAAAAAGGTGAAGTGGACAAATTTCCCTAAGGGAACAATAAAGTGCACCTTAAAGTGATGTACTGTATGTGTGTAACTGTCTGGGGTGAAAATCAAGCTGTATATAAATAGATGCTTTCATTCTAGCTTTTATATATTATAGAGTTACACACTATATCTTTAAAGGTGCATGTATATTTTTGTTTGGGCATCCATCACGTGCTTGTTTCCATGGATATACCATTGCTATGCCTGAAATGTTCCACAGTATGACATTAAACAGCTTACATTTATTCAGTTACAGGTGGTTTGGTGGCTCAAAAATACTTTGAAAAACAGACATTCTGACTGTGAGCAGGGCTGTCTCTCCCCGGATCTGACTTGTAACTAGATCTGATTTCGTCATTGTAATGACAGAAAGTCATCCTCTGAAACATTCCAGAGAAAACAATAACATCATAGCATATGACGGATCCTCCATGAGAAAAGTTACACAGTGCACCTTTAACATTAAAAACTGCGCATTTGTTCATATGGTTGAACTGATACTGATTCATTGGGTGTTTATGTGCATTGTAGCATACTGGACTTAAATAAAACAAGCGTAAAGCTCCACAATGCCACTGAGACTGATATTATAGCCTTGTATATAGCTGAACAAATAACCAAAGAATACTTTCAGACCGTGCCCTTTCCTTGCCTGATTTTTGTCTTCTTCAGTGCATCATAATTCATTGTTTGCATAATTTCTCACATTTAACCTTTTATTCTTGTCATAATTTACCCACAGTCACAGAGGTGGCCAGTTTCTGCATCTATTAAACAGCCTAGAACAGTCTTCAAGTAGATACTGTCACATTACAAACATGAAAACACCAAGCTGACAGTGAAAAGTAATTGGATAAAAAGACAGAAAATTATGTCATGTGTGTTGAGAACTTTTAATTGGGCACTATGTAACTATTCAGGCAGGGGGTCTCCACAGATGTGTTAATGCATTGCCTATAGTGTTTCACAGTATGGCATTACTTACTAAGGCTGCTTGATTAAGGAGAAAATTATAATAAAAAATGTATAAAATTAAAGTGCAGTTATTGCTTAAAATTGACTGTTGTGCCATCAAAACATACCTGGAGTTGTGTTTTGTTTAATGTACACGTGTTGGACTAATCTTTTATTATTAGTCTGTCTACATCTCTAAAGCTCAAAATGCTCTGTTCCACCTTGTGATGTCATGAAGTGGTAGTTTTAAGTTACAGTTACCTTTTACTTTTAGTTCAGTAGAGGACAATGGACAATTCCAGAGCTGAAATTAGCCAAATGAGTCCAGTGAAGGTGTATGGAGTTTAAAAACACAGTGGAGTATTACCACATGACATCACAAGGTGGAACAGAGTTTTTCAGCTTGAGGAGGAATGCAGTCCCAATATGCAGGGTTTGTGTGTTAACATTTACGTGACCCGCACACGTCAGATCATTTTTTCCTGATGTGTATACAGACGTCGTTCTGCACAAACTTTGCATCACACATTTTCCCCTGCGGTAACCACAGCGCTGACTCCAGGGTTCACTCCTCCCTTTGCTCTTCATAGCCCCGTATGAAGAGCAAAGGGAGCTAGTGATGCACTGGTCGCATGTTCTGTTTATTATGTTCTAATAAACAAAAGAGGGCACATGACTTTGTATTCGCTTGTATTATACTTGCACAAGGAGGACAACTGTATTAATGCTGCTGACGGCAAATAAAAAAAATGCAAAGGATGAGAAAAAAGCGTGTGCGTGGTGTTCCTAAATGAAAGTAGGTGCCCTACAGAAAGAGATGATGGTACACAAAAGGCACAATCCATGGGCTGTTTTCCACTCAAGGAAATATAAGCACACTGAAAACACTTAGGGGTAAAGGTTAATGCACGATTTGTAGCCAATTAGCAGGGTAAGAAAAGCATAGTACCTCTTAAATCTCTTCACTACCTAAATCACCAGCTTCTTAAAATACTTATGATGCATAAACATGCTTTTATATTATATATGCAGAAACACTCACACTAAGGTCAAGGCAGTCGTCACTGAAAACAGAGTTTAAGAAGACAAAAGGGGATTAGCTGGAGTGCATGAAGATCTAAAACAAAATGCAAGTACATGTCCAGAATAAGCGGAAGAAAAAAGTATGAAGGATGCTCCGAGAGGTTATTACTGGGCACACATTTAAATCTCATGCTATCATGCATTCATGCTATCCCTTTTTATTTTGAAATATATAACTATTAGGGGCATAACGGTACATGTGTTTGTACTGAATCGTTGGGTTCAGTGCAGGGCTGTGCACAAGTGAGTTCACGCAATTGGTGTCAACTAAAGTCGACAATTTGCCACTCTGAATAAAACGGCCGATTTAGTCAAATAGGGTGTCAAATTTCATTCAAGCTCCTCTGCCCTACATGGCAGACATACTGTATAATACTACATCCCCAACGAATTTCATCATGCTTCTGTACAAAATAGTCGAGTTAGCATGTGTTGACTTAACGTTAAACAACATTCCAGACAAACTATACACATCTCTATGAAGAAAAGAGGTTATGCAACACTCACTTCACCACAAACACAAAATCACTGTGGTGAAGGTGACACAAATTTCTATCAGAAAATCCTAAATCTGTATAAAGACCACAGTGGAGTCAAAACAAAAACATGGTGGGAGGTTTTGCTAATTTTCTATTCTCTTTTCACTTTTCTGCTCAACTGTGCACTTGTTTTTAGTGGTATTTTTGAAGTACTACACCTATGTTTTATATGTTTTATAATTCTGTGAAAAAAGTTAGAAAATTAAAAACTGTTTCAGCGTAGCATAGACCTGACACATAGCCTGCATTTCATTTCATAATAGAAATTTAAATTAAAAAAACCACACTTGAGAGCATTTATTTATTTTTATTTTTTTATTTATTTGTGTGTGTGTGTGTGTGTGTTTATGTGTGTATTCAACATATGTATGCATGTGTATGTATGTGTGTGTATATATATGTTTTATTTGCACTTGAGCAAATCAAACTGGACCAGGCCAGGTATAGTCCTCTTGCCTCTTGCTCCTCCATCTCCCACCGTGGTTTTCATAGTCTGAATACCTGGTGGAAACAGCTGCCCTGTTCTTCACTTTGGTCCGAGCCTTTCTCCCTTGCCGCTGGACATCCTCGTAATCATTGTATTGGTCATAGGATTTCTCTGGATTGTCCTGGACCTCATCTGAATACTCTGTCCTATCTGTCATTTTATTTTTGTTCTTTTTCTTTTTCTTTTTGGTAGTAGTTGTGGAGTCCTGGATCTCCACCGTCTCGCACAGGGAATTTTGTGTCTGTGTCCCCTCCTGCTCCTTAAACCAAGAGAGACAATCCTGGAAGACATGTGAAGACCCCATTTCATCCATCAACTTAGGTTTGTCCTTTTTCTTCCTTCTTTTTCTGGTGTTAGTGTCCTGGACCTCCACCATCTCACACAGAGATTCATCAACCACAATGTTTGAAGTAATTTCAATTTCAGTCTCCTCTGGCTCTTCATTCGTAGAGCAGGTGAACCAATCTTCTGGCACATCTGGAGACTTATCTTTGTTCTTTCTTTCTTTGGTGGTTGAATCGTGGATCTCCACCATCTCACACAGGGAATCTTCTGTCTGTGTCCCCTCCTGCTCTTCATTTGGACTTCTGAAGCAGGAGAAAGAATCCTCTAAGACACCTGAAGACCCCATCTCTTCTGTCTTATATTTGTTCTTTTTGTTCCTTTTTCTGTTGTTAGGGTTTGAATGATGGACCATGCTGTTTGAGGTGAGCTCATCTTCAGTTTGTGTCTCCTGAGTGACCTCATTTAGCTCCACTGGTGAGGTCTTCTCAACTTCAAACAAGTCCTTCATCCTGCGGTAGGCTTCAAGTTTTTCCTCCCATAACTTCTTCTGCATCTCATTTTGGCCCTCTTTCTTGATTCTTCTTGCCCGGTTCCTTCTCTTCTTTTCAGAGATGTTTGTGGATCCATCCTCAGTTTGCACCTCATCAAACTGGGGAACGTGAGCCAGAAAAACCAGGACTGAACCAGGTCTAAACCAGAACTGAACCAGGTCTAAACAAAGACTGGACCAGGTCTAAACCAGATCTAAACAATTATAATTAGAATAGTTATAATAATTATTATTAGTTCTTATTATTATTAGTAATGATTTTCGCTGCCCTAATAACTATTAATTCTGAAACTGAATGAGGCTTGGAGCAGCACATGGACCAAAACAGTTAAAATTTCAATCCTTAAAGAAGACCGATAGTGCTCGTGTCTGCGATAATCTACGACACCCATGGATCATTATGTTATAATTTGCACATTTTAAATCACAATATTCAAACAAGTCCACTGACGTCCACATTAGAAAACTGTGCTGCCCAATGGGAGCTGATATGACCATAAATGTCATCACAATAAAGAGTCTTATGGATAGCTGCAGATCACACTAGCAAGTAGCACATTTTTTTTTTTTTTTTTTAGAAAACAATTTTGAGAGGTAAATAAGAACTATAGCAGCTAAAAGATGTCAGTTTTGCATAATGGGCCTGGTTTAATAGTGAGAGGGGTGATATTATTTATTACTGTATCTGGAAGAGAAATTGTATCAAAATTAATACTATAGGTAGCATACTTTACCCATTAAAACCCCATGAAGTGACCCGTAGTGGATGACAACAGTTGTATTTTTTTAATAAACTATGGTATTTGTTGTGAAAATTCTGGGAATGGGTGAATGGTGAATGGCCCATATTTTCATTATAAATGAAGAGGTTTCACATGACGAGGACTTTGTTTGGTTGATGGTGCTTACCTTTTGGAGTGGAGTGGACACAACCTTGTGTTACCATGGGTACACTCAGCATGTTTTGTGAAATGACAAATATGAATTTTCCTCAGTAAATGAGTCCAAGTGAATGACTCTTTGCCCCAGTTCTTGACTAATCAAACAATATCTTAGTATCTCAATATTTCAGATGAGTGAGATGAAGGTACTTTAAGTTTAAAAGGATTCAATTTCTTTTAACATGAAAGGTATTTGTAAAATAATAATAATAGTCTTTTCTAGACGCTCAGAATCACTTTACAACTGAACAACTGTACTTGAGGTAGGTTGACCAATAGAAGGAGGGGGAATAGACAGACTATAGACAGATCAATACATTCACCATCAAAACCATACATAAAAGACACATTTAAGTTTTTAAATGTGTCATTTATGCCTTTACATCACATAAAATATGTTTCAGTATAGGCCTGCACTACTCTACAAGACAACAGATTGGCTGATTTAGATTTTAGTCATATCGGCTACCTCCATTTTCTCTCCTTGGGTCAGCAAAGTGAGTTCTGCCCAAGGCTTCTCCCTCCCCAGACACTTCCTTTTAACATCAGCTCCATCTGCTTTGTCTTTCATCAATGTAAATGTTCCTTTAACCTTTAACATCTGACTCCATCAGCCCATCACACTTTTCATTTTAGGAAACTTCCCATTACCCCCACATCATATGGTAATCGATCATGTCATGTTACTGCAAATTATGTGAGATTAAAGCTTTTGTCAAACTTCAAAAATCTGCTAGGATTGTCCGCCTCATCATCACCCTCTAGTGCTTCCCCTGGAGAATATAAGTATGGATCTATTTGAAAATGAAAACGGACAGATATGATTAATGCAGTCCTGTATGACACTTGGGACATCCTTTGATAATAATCAGAGTGAAGCCTTTTCAGTGTACATACGCTAAATGTCAATATAGTGAATAGGAACCATCACTTTTGAAGGGAGTAAAGGGATTGAATAAATGTCATATGCTTTCCTCAAAAAGAAACCGCGGCTCTTCTTGGGCGTTTGGCAAAAGTTTAAGGAAAAAAAGAAAATGTTATTCCGAACAGCAACTTTGAGTGGAGTTTGACTGAAAGTAGCATTGGCTGCATGTAAAATGAGGATGGTTCACTTGAAGGGAGGGAGAATAAATTGCATGGGATAAGTCAGTGGACTGTAAAAGTACAGGGTAGAACGACTGAGGCTGTCAAAAGTATAAAAAATCAGGTATTAATTGATACTAAAAAAAAAGTCACATTCACAGCTCAGTATGAACATTTCCTGAATAGCTTTAGAATGATCTTGAACTGAGAATAAGTAAGACCACATAGACTAGTTTACACCCTAAAAAGAAAGTACTATTATTTAAAGGTGCATCTAGTGGAGGGTCTGTCTGTCCTTTTCTCCATGGAGATGTTATTTCTCTGTCTGGAATGTTTGACAGTATAGAATTAAACCGTTCTATCATTACAGAGACCAAAGCAGACCACGTTTGAGTCAGATATGGAAAGGCAACCCCATTCACAGTCAGAATGTGTGTTTTTCTAGGTATGTTTGGGCTATAAAATCACCTGTGATAAAACAAATGTGAAACGGAGCTTTTTAATGTCATACTATGGAACATTTCGGGCAGAGCGATAACATATCCATAGAAAGAAGCCGGTGACAAAGTTACATAGTGCAGCTTTTAATGTTAGAAGAGAATAAAAAGTACTGTTTTTTTTTTAATGATTGTGGTATTGGAATCGGTATTGAGTATCTGTTCCTTATCTTGACAACACAAGACCAGACTGATGGATAAATGTGGAATTGTATGATCGAGAATGTGACCACAGTGTTTCCAAATGCAAAAATGAATTGATGGAAGAGAATATAGTATTTTATAAGGATAATAAATAAAGCATATGTACTTTATTCAATGTATACTCTTTGGTTACTCTTTTGGTTTGTGCGTGTATTCAACAACACCTATCTATTGTGTTGTGCTCACTGATTATTAGAAATCCTATTAATGATTCCCAAACTAAGAAAAGCCATTTGCTGAGAAATTTTGAAAATGTTTTACAATATATTAACAATCGCCCTTTATATAGTGTAAAGGTTTAAGTATAAAGAGTGTTAGAGATTAAGTATGTAGCCTAGTTAGAAGGAGGCTCTGTTGTCGTAAGCAGACTCCTTTTAGTAACTGTGTCGCTCTCTTGGCCTCTGCAGAGGACAAGACCAAAATGCCCTGAACGCCTATTCTGAGACCTGACTGGTAAACAGGACAAGGGAAACATATGGGATGCACACAGGCAGTGGATATGCTTCTCCACATGGATCTCGTGAAGACCTTCCTGCATCTGTACAATATGAGCTACTACTGTACATATTTGTAACAGGCTTCATGGACCAAATACTGATATATCAGGAAATAATCTTCTTCTTCTTCTTCTTCTTCTTCTTCTTCTTCTGTACTCCTGTGATACTTCAGTGATGAACAGAACTGTGCTGATCTGCTGTGATGAGACACTAAAATTGATACTATTACTATTTCTTTTTAGACTATATAATAATTTTCGAGAATTAACTGGAGTAAATGTTTTCCAATGCCATTTTGTTAACACATTTTTAAAGGGATTTTGTATTGTATTGGGATTTGCATGTATTGAAATATTAGAAACAGACTTTTCAGATGTGAACAAGAAATACTAATAACCAATATTTCATCACTGTTGTTGATATTACGATTTTCAAATCAGTTTGCACGATTACCTTACATTTATCAAATTCTTTGTGGTTTTATTGCTCAAAAATGCCATATAAATTTGGAAAAGCTAATCTAAAAATGGAGTTTTGAAGATCTCACCCAATAACAGTCGAATAAAAATGTCTCTGGTCTTCTCAGCAGGTTGCCCGAGTGCCTTTATCCTTCTGAACTCCAATCCCCATTAGTTCTAGTTGTGAGTGCACACACATTATCACTCATGCCTTTCTAATTTCCAAAAGCAATTTACACACACCTCCATGGAGCTCCACTATGACCTGGTGAAATGACTGAAGTCTGAGTTTGGTTTATGTTTGTGGATTTAGAGACAGGAGACACATGTTTTATCTTCTTAACTCCTTAAATAATGTCTCCTGGCATAGATACTTAACTGTAGGCTCACAAACAGCAAAGAAAGTAATATGGTGTGGTAATTTGTTGTTATGAGTGGTTATAATTATTCTTGATAATGGTGCCCATCTTTTTAGTGCGGTCCACAAAATAATGATAAAAATAAAACTTCAACTTGTTAAAAGTGCTTTTTTTATTTTTTTGGTTCCAATTGGGGAAAAAATACAGTGAAGTTTCACTTGATTTCAACAATTTTTACCACTGACACATGACCCCTGCTTTTTTGTGCCACAGCGTAAAACTGACACTCCTCAATTGTTTGGGGGTAGGGTAACATTCTGTATTCGAACTTCTGACAAAACACACACATTGTTATAGAAACAGTATGAATGAAATGAAAAAAAAAATCTATCCATATTCACACAATGGATGTAACATTCCAGGCAAAGGAAATAACATCTTGATTGAGTCAAGCAAGTGGCATATCCATAAGTTACAAAATGCACCTCTAGATCTCAAGCTATGGTGGGAGAATACATAGGAAACCCACCCATGCGAACACAGAGAGAACATGCACACCCTCTCCCTGTGAAGCAAGAGAGCCACAGCCCAGTCCAGCACAGACAGAACAATTGCACCATTGGAAAGCAGCCAAATGATGTTGTGAAGACATATCTTCTATAGATTAATGTACAACAATGAATAAGTCATGATAATATAAAGAGAGTGTTTCAGAGATGTGTCCTTCCTTATCCAACAATTTAAAGAGAGCTTTCTACCATGTACTGTATGCTATAGTGTTCGCTCATTAAAAAGGAGGTTTAGATGTCATCCACACACGTTTCAGTAATTTAGTGATCTCTCCTGCGCCCTATTCGAACCCTCCTTGCAGTTAACTAGAAGATTCTGTCCAGTGCTCAACACATAAGCCTACATCATCCATAAATATACAAAAGCATGACACAAAACTGTACACAACAACTTGGCAAACATGTGCGCACTGTTTGTGTTCTGTGCTCTGAAGGGGGAGTGACTTACAGCAAAGAGCAAAGGGAGAAGGAAAAACGAAAGGGGAACTTATAAAATACATTGTTTTCAGATAATATATTCGAAACAATAAAAGGTAACATGGTGGTCTAAATATGCTGTGTTAGCTACTGCCCCACAGAAATAAAATACCCCCTCTTTAAAAAATAAATAGTAGAACAAAGGACACTAATGCTTTCTAATAATGTCTATATTTACTTTAGCCATTTTAAACATATTTTCACAGTTGTTCGAAGATGCTGATGTCAATAGTTTAAACCCTTGTAACAGAATTGTAAAAATGACAGGTCCAATCTCACAAGACAAATCTTACACAGTTTATTGATGAATCATTTCCACTCTAGAGCTGTGACAGAGAATCACTGGGGTGTGAAATTAAAGTATCAAAAATGTATGGGCAGTATTATCAAAAATACGGAGGACAATTTAGCCAAGAGTGATATGTAGCGGACACAAATATTTGTTTTCTTCTCTGAAAGGATTTACAGCTCTCAGTTCAGGGTTAGATCAAAATTGGAAAGCAGACAGCAATTCATAATAAAGTTTATCGCAAGAGTAGAGCTCCAGTTGCTGTAGAGTAGAACATGAACTGTCCTGTGATAAAAAGCCTTCGAAAATAGAGGACAACAGCTATAAATACTGTTTAAAGTCCCTGTACATTATTTCAAACCATGAGTTAGGAACACGTTTAACATTTTGTCCTTTTTACCATTGTAATATCGCACCATGACAGAGAAGTTGCACTTGCTTCCTTATACTTGTCCAATCTCTGCCTTTTTGAAACAGACCCTCTAATGAATGTGTTTGATTTTATTCATGAATTGACTTTAATTGCATTGATTTCCATGCTAACCTTGTAAGCACATGCACAGTACATTTAGCATACAATCAGGTTAATGAAAAGGAAGCTTGCATGTAAGGAGCAGCTTAAGTGGCTGTTCTCCAGTCTGCGTGGTTTAAGTGAATGTTTTCTTTGACACGAATGCCAAATGGACGACTAATGTGCAACCTTAGGGTATAGCGATTTATGTAAGGCTCTTAATGTACTGGGGAGGTTATAAAGTCAATGGATTAAAAGTAACACAGTGCACAAGTCGTAATGGAAATGATACTTGAAAAAGTTAGTAGGAAAATACCATCAAACTTGTTTTCAAGGCATGATCCATTAAGACACAAAGTCAGTATAACAAATGGTAAAGAAAAAAATGTAACAAAATACACTCTTTACTTGACTCATTTCTGGCCTTAAAGATACAATGGGATTTCTCTGGTATAGAGAGTCCCTTGTTTCAATGGAGATGCTTGATTACTTTGCCTGAATGTTCCAAACTATGGCATTAAAGAAGACTTATTGTGCTTGTGTCTGCTATATGGTTATAATCTATGACCTGTGGATCATGATATTATAATCTGGACATTTTGGTGAGAAAATGGGGACAGGAAACAAATATAAAAGGGTTTAAAGCTTTGAAAAGTCAATTTTGCAGAATAGGTCTGCTTTAAAGGTGCACTGTGTAACTTTTCTGGTGCTTTTCTTCACGGAGAAGTTATTGCTTTGTCTGAAATGTTTCACAGTATGGTTTAAAACCTTTCAATCTTCAAAGAGACCAAACCAGACCAAGTTACAGGTCAGATCTGTGGAGAAGCAAGCCCGGTCCGAGTCAAAATGCATGTTTATCTAGGTATTTTGTGCAATTAAACAACCTGTAATTTAAAAAACGTAAGGTAGGTCTCATAAATAAGGAACAGTCCAGGCAATGTCATATCCAGAGAAACAAGGAGATGACGGCCCCCTAACAGAAAAGTTGCACAGTGCACCTTTAAGATCTATCTCCATTAAGACTAACAGGTGATGACAACCAGGGACACCAGTGGGCCAAGTTACAGGCAAGCCCACTCACAGTAAGAACACAAATGTATTTTTTGGCAATAAAAACACCATGTTCATATTTTTAACGCTAAATGGAACATTCAAGGCAAAGCAATAGCATCTTCATAGAGACAAGGACATCCCACACATGAAAAACGGACATAGTGAATCTCTAATAACTAACAAACCAACAACATTATTACCATTGCTAATTATTACTTTTTGTTTTGTTGTGCCAGTTGCTATATGCAGAATTATGTCCTGCCTTGAGATGAAAAGGCATTTGAAAGTAGAGAAGACAGCAACTATTTGCTAAATGTATGGTATTTTCATGAAGAGTTGAAAATTGAAATGTTCAATGGAAAAAGCCCTTTCCAGAGCCAAACATTTCAAATGGATTTTTGAAGCACATTTTCTTGACTCGGTGCCTGCATGGTCCCACATGTCACTATTTGTACAGAGCTGTCCTTCCTGTTTGTAGTCTAACTGTGTGATCCACCTCCCCTCTGTTACTATGAGCACTGCCTCCTGCTGAGACACAGGCCTCTTCACATCCCTATATCCCTCTGCAACAGCAATATGCACAAACATGCACAACTATAATCTTTGGAACAAATGTTATGTAAGTAAAGTGACAGGATGACAAAAGGGTACCACTTAGATATACACCCTTTAAAAAATGATTCAATGTAGCTGCTTAATTAAAGGGTCAGCAGATATCAAAGGGAAAGGACTTAGGGTCTCACTTCAATCTTGTGAAATAGAGAGGATAAGTAATGTGCAAAAATACATAAAAAATAGTACCAATTGAATACAAATTTATCAGAAAATAAAAAAATAAAAAAAAGGAAAGCCCCTTATAATCTTTAGCCTCTTATAAGCTTTAGCACTTTAGGCGTGCTTCTCACAGCAGCAGTGGCAGCAGTGTACTGTACAGTTCACTAATTAACAAAATAAGAAGTGTCAATCCTGGTGTATTTAATTTAGTGTGGGCTTAAACAGTGGCAATTACGTTTGGCATATAATTTGCATAATTAGAGGAGCTTCTACCCAATTAACAAAGGACTTCCTTCAATGGCATCAAAGCGGGATCTATTGCCTCCGTCTGCACATGTAGTCAGCAGCACAAATAGATAGTGGAGACAGTGGTTCAGTTGCTGCAGACATGATTTTGATACAGTATCTTGTAGGAGGTTTGATCCTTGCTCTGCAGCTATGAAATCAGTGTTAAGATAGTACATGTATATCTATATTTAATGCAGCAGTTTGTTCACACACATGTTTCCACACTTCTCCTTAAAGCTCTGAGTGAGTGAGTGAGTGACTGCTGGATTTAGTGAAGTGTGCACTTTCAGTGGAAGTAGATGACTTTATTTACTACTTAAAGACAATAGGAAAATACAAAGTGTACATTATGCCAAAAATCATGATTATGATATTATATGTTTTTGTGTTTTTTTTAATAGCCCACCCCTAATGGCAACTATTACTTCTGAATAGCTACATTAGGTACACATGCAAACTCTGCACAGAAAGACTCAGGAAACCCAGGAACTGAACCACTGGACTATTACTAGAGATATTAACAATTTAACACAAATATTGTATCTTGAACAGTGAAAAGATTTCAAAAGTATAAACATTAAGCTGGAACTCACTCACACATTGGTCCACTGTGCTCTTGTAAAGTTGCATTACACTCATAGACTGTATAAAAGAAGTGGATTAAGCGAGTGTGACGTCACCCAAAGCGTTTAGCGTCACCCAAATGCGGCTTGCAATGCTACAGGAGTGAATCTGGAGCCAGGCTCTATGTTATGAATAGGATTTTTTGATGGAGAAAATAGCGGGGAAAAAATCAGGATCATGTAGAGCGGGTTAATACGAACATTTTAAAACCAAAATGGCGAGGCTCACAGCAGCAGTTACCGAGAGAGAAGCAACAAGATCCCAGTGTAAGTCAAAAGAAGCCAGAGTCAGAAGGAGCCGGAAGAGCCTCCTGCTGCACTTCCTGTTTGTTTACTCATACGGTCTATAATTACACTCTGCTACCAGTTTAAACAAATTTGAATAGAAATACACAACACTGTGATAAACAAGGACCACAGATCACTTGTCTCTTCAGTGCATATTTCAACACAAAGAGGTCACAGTATTTCACATTTCTCTGGATGGCTTCATTAAGTTGTTTACACTGACAGTATATATGGGTTTGTGGAGGGTCACCCAATCAGATACTTTCCACTGAAAGGCCCAAAGTCAGGGCCCCATTATGAGTTTATTATGAATGAACGGAGTTGCATAATGAAGGGTTTATGCTGCGTTCAAGGGGACATTGGCTCAACCGGTGCTTTTTCAAATGTACTTTCAGATGGGCACAAAACTATGACTCATTCCAACTATTATTATTTCTACGGCTGACTTTTGTGAGATTTCAAAAAGTAATCATAGTTATTTCTTCATTGTGACCACCTAAAGCCGTCATTTTAAACCCAAGTGAGGATTTTCTGTGGTGAAATTGAAAAGCAGTTTTAGAACAGGATTTCACAGGCAAGAAAAGAAGCATTTTAGAGTTACACTTTGCTTTGACCGGCTATAGTGGGTGAGGAGAAAATAAAACTGGTCTCTGTTTGTGCTCTTCCCCACTGACTCTGGTCTCTTTATGGTAAAGCACTGCTAAATAAGGAAATGCAATGCCGCAGCTCGTCTTTGGTTATACAGTGGTTCTAAGTTTAATCTCTGTCGCTGTCTCTACCTCCTACCATTTTGGGACATTCAAGATTTTCCTCATGATTATTGAAGCTCCTTTAAACCATGTTAGAACATTGTTACCTCCTCAAAAACATACCTGGAGTTGTGTTTTGTTTCATTCACATGTTTGAGTAACTCTTATAATTAGTCTGTCTACACGTCCAAAGCTCAAAATGCTCTGTTCCATCTAGTGATGTCAAGAAGTGCCTTTTACATTTTGCTTAGTAAAAATTGGCAATTCTATGGTTGAAATTTCCCAAATTATTCTAGTGAAAGTGTATGGAGTTTAAAAAAACAGTGGAGCACTTCCTGTATTACCACATGACATGACACATGGTAGAACAAGGTGGAGTGTTTTCTGTTTAAGAAAAACTCAGCCTTAATATGCAGAGTCTGTGTTAAACATGTGTGAATGAAACCAAACACTACTCCATGTATAGTTGCAGCATTATCAGAAAATAGTGGAATATAGGCACATTAATATTCCATTGCAGACAGACAAAATCGTGCAGTCCACATCTGGATTTTATTCTTTATGTTGTACCTTTGTTTATTTGACCTTTATGTAATAATAGAACAGTCCCACTGATATTTGGAATGTTATTTTCAGGGGAGAACCTACATGATTTAAGTCGAAGGGCAAACGGGAGTGCCTGGAGCAAGTGCAGGCACAGGGAGGTCATGCAAACTCAAATTCTAGTCATACTGGTCCATAAATAAAATCCATCCATCCATCTTCTCCCGCTTAATCCGGCTGGGTCGCGGGGGCAGCGTGCTGCCCAATACTCATAGCACCTGACCCCCCCTATGAACCCCTCTGCAGGTGGTGAGCCCACAGGAGGGTGGACATTATGGTCCTTGATGTTAGTTCATAGGGGTGCTGCATGTTTTGGGTTGATGGGGGAAACCGGAGCACCCGGAGGAAACCCATCCAGAATATTCATAAATGAATATTGCAATATTCATAATATATATGCAATATTCATAAATGAAAATTGCATATATGGAAAGCCACAGTTAATTTAAGATACTTCATTCAATGTTTTTACAAGGCTCAGATACAAGCAGAAACTGATTTTCACTCATCAGAGTCATATCTAGATACCCTTGGAAAGAGTGGATATGGGGGGTCCTTATAATAAATGAACAGTTAGTGATATTAATACCAGGTGATGTAAGCTTTGGCGGTTCATATTTTAGGAGAAAAAACAGCTTGTGCTAAATCTTAAATAGGGCTCAGAATCACAGTGTGCATCACAATTTGATACGATACACCAGGGGTTTTCAATTTTGGCGAAAGTGAACCTCCCCTTAGTGAGGAACCTCTTGGTCCTTCACGGGGGAAGCGCTTCTCAGGCCGAGGCACCTAACCAGTCCCCACTCCAGCCTGAACTACAGCTGCTTCCGCTGGTTACATGATGTTGTGGCAGAGGTGCAGATACAGAACCCGACCAGGTGAAACCAAACTTTAAATAATCAGGATCATATTTCCTAAGTTTTTTTGCTGCGCCCTGTCTTCTCCCTCGCTGCTGATTTCTGTTGAGGTGGAATCGGAAAACAATGCATTTTACAGGTAATACACACACGCACAATTACCGATATGAATACTGCTGCGCATGTGTACAGATGTGGACTGCTATTTTTGTTTTTGCATCTGTCGCACCTCCCCAGTGACTGGGGAGGTGATTGGCGCCCCCCAGGGGAAGCGCGCCTCACCAATTGAAAACCTCTGCAATTAAAGATACTGGGCACACAATACGTTAATATCCCGAAATGGTGATACTTAAGATAATCAATATGTTGCATAAGATTCATGATATCTACCTTTTAAGAGCCAAATACATTTTATATATATTTATACAACTACTTTCTTCGTTAAACTACTACCTGCACCAACTTAATATGAAATACATGCATTTAACCATTAATATGTCAAATGTATTGCATAGACAAGTTTTTCTTTCTCTAAAGGAGCAGCCAAACTGTACAGTAGTTCGGTCACAGAATAATTTTGTGAAATATACCAGTCATACTCTTAACAATATATTGATACAACAGCACACGATGTTGCTACTGTATTACCTAATGCATTATCATTAATATGGGCCCTTTAAATGTTCAAGCATGGTAAGTTTGATTGTATGTTTATCTTATAGGACCCAAAAGCTTGGAACTAATTACACATTTACATATTCATAGAAGTTTCATAGAAGTCTTTAGCTGGCACTAAACACCAACTTTTCCTTCCACAAGTGCATATTGGACATGTTAATATAATGTGTGAACCACCTTGTCTCAATGACTAACGCTGAAATGGTCCCAGGGGAAAAACATCTGTCGGTTTGTAGCATTTGTAGCAGTGATCTGAATATCTCCTCTGTGACACTGAGCCTCCCTATGTGACCGCTGGGCACATGATGCTCCCGCCATAGACTTTAGCCTTGTTAGCATCCATCCAACCGCACTGAAGCAAACGCTAATGAATTTAATTACACACACGCTTATAGATCCGCCTGTGAAAAATGCCAACACCTGTCGCCATCCTGACACACATTATATCAGGAATGACAAGTGAGGGTGGCCTTGTTTAGAGTAAGACAGCTGGCTATTAAAATATTATTGTCTTTTTTGGGTCCTCTCCACAGAAAATCACGTTTAATTACACACCGGGAACAATGCGTATCAAGTGGAGCCTGTCAGAATGCTCTCTGGGATTAAAAGTGGTTCTAAATGACGGATGGGTTACACACGAGAGCTAACCACCAAGTTCAAGAGGGAATAGTGTGTTTGTGTACTGGCTAATTGGCATGAAAGATGGAGCATTACTTAACTATGTGTGTATATCAATTTAGTATGGCCTCCTTCCCCGTGTTTATTTTTATTTATTGTAAGATAAGATACAGACACGGAGAACACTTATTAAATTTATCTCTGCAATTTCTGGTGGTTTGTTTGTTGGTTTATTGGAAAGATAACTAAAGATATGCATGGGCAATATTAACAAAAATGTATATATTTGTATTTTCTTGGGGATTATCACATTGACAATATCCAGACAATATGACGTGAGTTGAAAACACAGAGATACATCCTCTTAATCACATCACAAGGTTTGTAAGGTCAATTTAGTCCTAAATATAGGCTATTTAAAGGTACACTATGTCACTTTTATGTCACAGCTAATTAATTGAAAACCCATGTCAAGGTTTCCTGAGCCTTTAAATGGTCTCTCACTCTGGGTCAGAGGGCTACACAATCCTGGGGACAGATGTCCAGAAGAGAGTCACTGAAACCCTCCACAAGGAGGGTAAACCAGAAATGGTCAAGGAGTATTGTCAAGAGGAAGATGAGAGACGCCAGAGTCAACAATGCAGATGATCTGAAGGCTGCTGTCAAAGCAACCTGGGCTTCTGTTACACCTGATCAGGGCCACAGGACGATCGCCTTCATGCCACGCCACAATGATGGAGGTAAAAGGAACTGTTGAGTGCATAGAAATTAACATACTTTTCAGAAGCCTGACATTTCTGTTTAAAATACCTTTTTGGGTTTTCATCATCTGCAACCCATAATCATCAAAATGTCACGAAACAAAGGCTTGAAAGCTTCTCTCTATGTGCCATATGTCTATGTAATATGTTTGACTTTCTGAAATGAGAGACAAAAAAATATTGAACGTTTTCATGATATTCAATTATTTTCTGTATCTGACCTGTAACTTGGCCTAATGATCCCACATGGTTGTCCTCATTGAGTAGGATTGCCAAAAGTATCAGAAATCATTTACTGATCAACATTACAATTAGATACAATTAGATCATTTGAAAAAGTTGATGCAAAATCAGAATGACCTTAAGCGGTATCAGAACAAGAAAGACCGTACATGGACCGCTACAGCACCTATGCGTGGATGACTGAGGGATTACACAAATATAAGACAGTATAGTAATATGAAATAAAGTATTATTTAACATTGAAAATCAAATTATATTGAAATACAAAAATTAAATTAAAGGGGGCAACCATAGTGCACAGAGCACAGACACGCCTCGACTACTCAACTGTCCTCCCCCCTGCCTGTCGTCTCATCAGCCCAGGTACACAAAGTCCTGAGGAGGATCAACCCCCGCAAAGCTCCAGGTCCAGACAATATTCCTGGGAGGGCCCTCAGAGCATGTGCTGGCTGACAGCTTCACCTCCATTTTCAACCTTTCCCTCAGCCAATGCACCGTCCCCACCTGCTACAAAACCACCACCATCGTCCCCCTCCCCAAGAAGAACCCCCCATCCTGCCTGAATGACTACAGGCCAGTAGCACTCACTTCGATCATTATGAAGTGCTTTGAGAGAGTGTACTGCTCCACATTCAGAGCAGCATACAGGATTCTATCGACCCCCTACAGTACGTCTACAGGCCCAACAGGTCAACCTCTGACACCATCGCCGCCGCCCTCCATGTCTCGCTCTCCCATCTGGAAAATAAAGGATACTCTTTACTGACAACAGTTCGGCCTTCAACACAGTCATCCCCCACAGACTCACCCACAAACTGTCACTACTGGGACTACACCCTGCCCTCTGTGACTGGCTCCTGGACTTTCTGACTGGCAGGCCCCAGTCTGTCAGGACTGGACACAGAACTTCTGCCAGCATCACCACTAACATCGGGAATCCGCAGGGCTGTGTCCTCAGCCCCATCCTCTACACCCTGTTCACCCACGACTGTGTCGCATCCCATCTCGAGAACATCCTGAAGTTTGCTGACGACACCGCTGTGAGGCCGTATCACAGGCAGAGACAAGGCGGCCTACAGGAGGGAGGTGGACAGTCTGGTGACATGGTGCAGGGACAGCAACCTCACTCTCAACACAGACAAGACCAAGGAGATGATAGTGGAAGAAGGCTCAACAGCGGCTGTACTTCCTGAGGAGGCTGAGGAAATTTGGCATGTCACCCAAAATCCTCAGCAACTTCTACAGCTGCATCATTGAGTCCATCCTGACCAACTGCATCACTGTGTGGTACAGCAGCACTATGGTGAAGGACCGCAAACGCCCCCCATCCTGGACATTGAGTGACCCTTTTTTGCACATGAACAATATTTTGCACATTAATAACTTGCACTATCACTGACTATTGCACTATTACTGACTATTGCACATTTTTCTATTTGACTGTTGACTGCTGTGTGTACACTTGTGTGCATCCGGTGTGGGCAGCAAAGTAAGAATTTCATTGTACAGGGAAACATGTTTCTTTACTGTACATATGACAATAAAGCTTTGAGAATTGAATCTTGAATCTAGTGGACAGTAAAAGTGTCAATCAACTCATAAATACAGATAGAGATTCATAAAAAGGTAAAAATAAGAATATCTATCATGGCCATTTTGTGTATAAAAGTACATATAGCACCTTTAAAGCCTATAGCGCACCTTTAACTTGAATAATCATAGATCTAGAGAGACTATATATACTATACTATTATAATATATGCTATTTTCACAACTGGAGAATGGACGCTGGTGTTTGTAATAAAGCTTCCTGTGCTTTCAAACCAACAGCACATTTGCTCCTGCCTGTTTCTGTCCTGCCCGGTGCTCCACAGATGGCCCTTGATATAAGAGGAAAACAAAGGCAGTTGGAGCAGCGTGAATATCAAATGATTATTAAAAAAAAAAAAAATCATAATTATGTTTTCCAATCTTAACAACAGTGGCTCTTGAAGGAGGAAACAATACCAGGCCATTCATTTACACAGACAGGCAGAGAGATTACAACAAGCTTAAGTAGCCCTGATTTAATTACACCGGCTCAAGTGTGGTTTAGAAATCTCGTGTGTCACATAGGGTTGGATCAACGTCATGTTCGAGATGGAAGTGGTCATGTAACAATCAAATTCAATGTAAGGTCTATATTTAGTGTTAAAGTTCAAAAGGCTTTCAACAGTGGACAGAGGCAGAGGGAAAGAAATGCTTTTACTGTACCACACCACATATATAAGCCATACGGACAATGAAAAATATAGAGGGGCATATAGGAAGAAATAGACAGGTCTCGCTGCATGATTGTCATGAAATTGTCCAATTTTAAATCTAAGTTGAGTTTTTTCTTCAATGTATTTAAGTATTCATGAAAATCTGAATGATTCACCATGTTTGGGATAAGGAATGAAAAGTCCCTGCTACTGTCGCAATTTCATATCAATATTTGACCATTTCAAACAAAGTACTTTTGGATGTATTCTGGAGAAAACTTCATAGAAATTTGATAAAAAAATGTCTGTATATTTTAGATTTTTACTGCAGAAAATTGAGGTGGACAAACAGAAAATTGAGGTGGACAAACGGCACTATTTCATGTGTTTTTATAATGATTCACTATAGGGATATAATATCACCAGCTTAGGCTGCTAAACGTTAAAACTTTTTTTACTGTAGAAAATCTAGTTCAAAAACATATTTCTTTCAATAGAAAATGCCAGAAAATACAATAATTTTCCAAATATCCAAAAGAAAAGTTCAAATATATTCACTATATTTGGTATCCATGATTGAAGTCACACAAGGTCAAAAAAAAACCCCATAAAACATTAACTCAAAATGCAAAGTAGTTTGTCAAATAATTCACTATGTCGGAGATGTGATTGACAGCTCAGCGCTTCGATTTCTACTTTTTCAAACTGGCACTGCTCTGTCATGTTGAATAGTTAAAAAAAATATAGTGAAATATCCATCAAAACATTGCCATCAAATGCTAGATTTTTGCCTGTAAAAATACACACAAATCAGTGGAATTAATATTATTTTTCTAAAGGTTATCAAAATTATTTATGACATTTGGGCATGCAGGATTCAGTACTTGGAAAAGTTACATTTAACGGTGAAAAATGCAACTTGTCTTGTAAAGGACCCCTAACCTGATTGTTTCCATGGAGATAATGATGCTTTAAATGTCTCACTGTTTGACATTATCCATCGCCATTGAGACTAGCAGGTGACGCGACCAGGCAAATGTGACAGGTCAGATCACAGTCAGAAGCCATGTTTTGCAGTGTATGTTTTTATGAATAAAAAAATGAATTAAATCAATACAAGATATAAATTATCATATCATATCATATCATACTGTGGAACATTCAAGCTACACCAATAACATCACCATGGAGACAAGTAGGTACCCACACACCAGAAGTTACAAAATGCATCTTTAAACAGTGCTTATTGTGGTCCAAAACATATGAGCTCCATTTGATGTTAAAGGAAGAACACAAAAGTGCGTGTGGAAAATCCTGTAGATATTTTTCACTAGACGAGTGGTTGGGGCAGTAATTTCCTATAGTCCAGTGAGCAGACATCCTGAAGGTACAAGTGTCACATTGTATCAGAGTTCCCATATTTTCAGATTTGATTTAAGGCAGTAAAATGTCACTGAGGAAGCAATTTGAACTGAAAATAAAGTTGGTATTGCTACAGCCCCTTTGCCTGGCAACTCCGGTATGATATCGCTGCTTTTTAATACAGATTGGTATCCGTCTGGTCCCCACGCCTCCCGCTGCGCCTCAAACCAAACGTGATTGTGCAATCAGATTATCCTTTTTTTCAGTGATGCATGTGAAATGAACAAGCTCATAGGTCAGATATGATTTACAAGTAAAATCAAATGTATTTCACCTCAGATGAACAGATTTTAGTGCTTCGCTCATTGATTCTGCAGAAATTTGTGATGTTTTTCAGCCCCTTGTGATGTTTTTTTCCAGATGAACCATGTGTGTTCCCTATTGGCTAATCCACCTGTCAATCACAAACCCCTTGAAGACATGGAGATTCACTCTTGACCAGTCTCACATCTTCATAAACTATTGAAGAGGCGTGCACTGTGGATCCCAGGCAAACAGGCCGTGGGTTATTGGAGCAAACTTGAAAACAGACAGAGCATATGAATAAAAGAGCGTTTGGTGACCGGTGCTGCTCTGTTGCATCACTGTGGGACAGAGAGAGGAGCTTCAAAGGGCAGAAGAGGGGCAAAAATCAGTCCAGAAAGACACACTTCCCACAGTGAACAAGTCAAATTATGGGCACTTCAGTACAACTTCTGATTGCCTAAGACACGACTAATATAAGGTATTATGAGGTTCTATCTGGCGTTGTTGTTGAAATTAAATTATCTATACATTCTCATCCCTTTTTGGGGTTTATATAAGCAAAAAAACAAACAAACAAACAAACAAAAACAAAGAAAGAAAAAAAAGATGTGCTTTAAACCTCAATATCTCAGCCTTGACAGTAACACAGTGGCATTAAATTTAATATCTCCATGGAGACAAGCGGGTGTCACCAACAGAACAAGCTACAGGTTCGATCTCTTGCATGCTGTATTTTTTGCTATAAAAATAGTGTAATCTATATATATATATGAATTAACAATTATTTCTAATTAATGAATAAAAGGTCTCGCACTCTGTGGGGAAAGCCAGGAAGCCGCATTTTTCTTATTCGTATTATTCTGACATTTGTTTTATTTTGTTTTTGTTCCCTCAGGTCAAAAACGTTATACAAGTGTTCACCTCTGCACTTCAATAATAATAAAGTAAAGCACACACAATTTTTTTGTTTCTTATCAAACTATACTTTTCTACACAAGTCTGGACAAACATCTGACCTGCAATGCCCCAGATATCTTAATAGTTCCCTCCCATAAGACAGGACCCAAACCAATGCATCTTTTGTTTGTTGTTTCCCCCAAAAAGGAGACAGAGGATTTAGGGTTGGGTAATAATGCCAAAAATTAATTTTGACTGTGATATTTTTATTACAGCAATCCAAACTCGGTTCAAAGATTGCACAAAAATTGAATGGACAGTCAAATTAAGCAAAAAATAATAATTAACAACAACAACAACAACAACAACAACAACAACAACAATAATAATAATAATAATAATAATAATAATAATAATATTTCATTTCCATAAACTGTATTTTACTGTAACGATGTCAACATGTCAAACTCAATTTCACCACTCAGAAATATAGACTCAATTCTCTCAATACCGATTCAATACCGATTCCAATATCAATATAGAATGTAATTTTCAACATTACATCATAGTAGGCTATTTTCTTTTATTACCATGTGGCTTTATATCTATGTAATTCCTCAGTTCCTGCAGTTTGATACTTGTTCTGTACTAGCTCAAGATCATCCTAAAGCTATTCAGGAAAGGTTCATAGTTTTGATAGTAGTTTTAGTATTGATTACCATATTCTAAAGTATCTAAAGTAATAACTGCATTCCATGATTTAATACACCGGTCACCACTGTATGAAGTCTTCTTCATTTTTCCTGTGTTCCTGTCTGCACTGATATCCGTCGAACAATGAATCATTAGCAGAGACTTGTGCTACTTTGCTCTGCTTGTCACGAAGTAGGTCCCGGGAGATGTGGACCCCATAAGGAGACAGAGCGCCCCCCACCAGGACACAAAGATGGCCGCTCCGCCCCCATTAGCCCGACAATGACCCCCAGACACAGAGATCGCAGCTGTACAAAGTCAAAACAGCACTTTGACCACCAACAGCTGAGGTTCAGACTGGACTCGTATAACCCCGAAGATCAGGTCATTTTCGATGGATCTGTGGGGAAGTGATTAAACCCAATATCAGAAAATAACATTTAAAAGATGCACTATGCAACCTTTCTGGCAGGGAGCTCACCACCTGCCTGTCTCCATGGAGATGTTATTGCTTTGATGTCCTGCACTACGGCATTAAACTTTAATCTTTCATCTACTGACTTTTTTTATTGCTAGAAAAATATCACAATAATGCATTCTTTACTTTAGATTATACTTTAATTCCATACTGTGGAACATTCCAGGGGAAATTCTAAGACAAAGACTAGGACAAAACCTGGACTAACCCAGGACCAAATCAGGACTAACTCAGGATTAAACTGGGACTAAACCAGGACTGAATCAGGACTAAACCCAAATGCCCTCTCAGCTGTTTAAAGCACTGGACACTTGAACCTCCATGTTCAGGCTTCTTCAGACAGTTCTGCAGCTAAAGTCTTTAACCCCACATGAAGACAGATGACTTTAAAACCATACTGAGGGATGATTCCAGTGAAATTTGAATGCAAAGACAGGACCAGGATTATTCCAGGGCCAAACCAGGACTAAACTGTGATTAAACCAGGACTAAATCAGGACCAAATCCTGCCCAAACCTGGACCAAACCAGGATTAAACTTGGACTGAACCAGGACTAAACCCAAATGACCTCACAGCTGTATAAAGCCCTTATGTTACATGGCTATCTGCAGTGGACACTTTAACCTCCATGTCCAGGCCTCTTCAGGCGGATCTGCAGCTTAAGTCTTTAACCCCACATCTGCTTCAGCCACTTAAAGGCACTGAGTGCACTTCTGTCCAAAGGAACATTGCTCCAATCTGTCTTCTCCAGGCCATTATGAGTTCTTTAAATGTAACTACAGACTCAGAATATATTAAAATTGGTGCTCTCAATCGATTAAAATATTTAATCGTGATTACATTTTTTGTATCTTAAATCATCATTTTAATACTCTTTTGTTTTTGTTTTTTCATTGCAAACCAGAATAATCATCAGTGAGACTTTGTGCTCTGCAACAGTGTGAGCAATGTGCCTCTTCTGTCTTCAGAACAGTCAAATAATGGGTGAAATCATGTGCTGTGACCTGAGGTACTTCTCATTACTGAGGGACGTTCAGTGATCTCCAGTTAGTGTGACTGTGCTTGTTGCCCCAAAACTAGTCGTACTCGGGGCATACTCGTGCTGGGACTTTTGGGCCATGCTCGGGCACAGTTGCCTGGGGTTCTGACCAGGGCATCATCGCACGGCGAGAGGGGGTGTCCAGCGACATGGGGTGTCTATTGTGTGGTGGGTCCTTGTTGCGGATTTGCCATATGTTTTGAAGTGGCCTTTGTTTCGTGTTTTCCTTGTGCAGGGGCATCGGTGCGTGCAGATGTGCCGTGCTTTGGCCCACTTCCTCCAACCGGGACTCGTTTCGTACAGATGTTTTCTGATTTCTTTCCTGTTTACAGTCAAATCCTGTAATTGTTCTAACATTACAGCAGTGGCCACCACAAAACTAGTCCACTGGGTCACAAAGTGCGTTAATCTCGCGATAAAAAAAAATAACGCCGTTAAAACTGAAGGAAGTCTGAGAGTCCCTGCTTAGACTGCTGCTGCCGCTGATAAGCGGAAGAAAATGGATGGATTGATTGTCTAACAGCACAAATCATCTCACGTATTGTAGCTCCAGCAAATCCTGTTCTATCTGGTCAGACTGTGTCAAATTAAAGTCTAATAAGCCTTAGATAGAGCAGTGCTTACAGTTAGCATCACACTCCCTGGAAATGTTGATGACATCTGCTGCAAAGTATGAATAAGATGCAGTTCCAAGTAGTGTACAGGAACATATATGATTACATATTTATTTAATTCCGCCTTTTGATCGTAATGGGTGTTTTGCCTGTTTCCTATAAGACATAATTTGATTGGATAATTATATCGAGTCACTCCTCTCATCGACATTGCAGGAAGTCATTATCTCCATAAAACAAAGATGTATGCATCACTTTTGAATCAGAGTTTTTCAATAAGAGTCTTATGGGGAAAAACAGAGAGAATATTATCAGGAATTTTAAGAGGACATATCGGCCCGTGGTAGTCTCACATTTCTCACGCTAATCGGCGGTTTGTCTAAATATTAAATTATCTTCTACTATAACTGCATTAAAGTTGTTGACTACTGGATTGTAATTATTAAGCCATTATCATTTCCTTAGTAAACAACAAACAATCCATATTATTATCACATTATGTAATATTTTTGTATTAGTTTATCAGTTGTCAACTGGTACCGCTACAGGATGTGTTTAAGGTGTAAACTTTCAACAGAATCCTATTAAAATATAACATCGCAATGCTAGTCAGAAAGACATGCATACTTCTTGAGGCTGCTTCACATTTTGTCTGTCAGATTATGAGAACTAAAACAAAAATTGGACATTACAACGTATTTTTAATCGTCTCGGTATCTACACATCTCCCTCTGACTGTGTGACAATTGCATTATTACACTATTAAATGTGTACCAACAGGAAAGAGGATGGGAAATTCAGGGAAATACAATCAACTGTCTCATGACTCATAGCATCAGTGACTAATAACTTTGACTTGTTACGCATGAGGGAAATTTTGTAATAAAGGAACAAAGTGAAAGTTCAAACACACATCCCCCCACACAGAATAAAGACAATGTGACCAGTCTATTTATGACCAAACAACAGTCATTTCATTTTCTCTCTACTGTAATAATTAAAGTGTTTTGAAGCAGTAAGCGGGGAAACTGACTATTGACCCATTCTGGTTAAAGAAGCATTTGTAAACAAGCGATTATATGATAAGATAAGCCTTTATTTGTCCCGCAAAGGGGAAATTACAGTGTTCTGACCAAACGAACAGCAAGAGAATAAGGTCACTGCAACCAAAATAAATAAATTATAAAATAAATTCAACTAGGTGTAAGATTTTAAATTCCAGAAACAAAATCTGTGTTTCTAGATAAGAGGTGGACATGTTAAAATAAATACAGCTTACTGATAACAATTGGAATGCTGGTTTTCTTTCTTAGTTACAAAAACATTGGATGTGATGGTCGAGTTGTTTATGTCATAATTTTTTTCCTTTGGTTTTCATGACAAGTTGAGGAAAATGGAGTCAAAGAGTGATCTGGAGATGATCATACATGCTTTTATCTCATCCCGTCTCTACTACCGCAGCACACTTTTACTTGTTTTAATAAGGCGGCTCTTCGAAGACTTCAGCTTGTGCAAAACTCTGCTTCAAGGATTTTAATAGGAACCTCCAGAACAGCCGCGCAACACCCTAATTACCAGTAAAATATAGAATTGATTTTAACCCCCGAAGACCTAAGGGCAATTTTAGTACATTTCTCCTCGAATTTTTTTCTTAATTTTGCTTTTAACATTGCCCCTTTTACCCTATAATGAAGTGTTATACATCCTTTTGTTCAGTACAACCTGTTATTTCATAATCTACATGCTGTAGTTCTGTCATATGACTGTAATAAAAGCTATAAAACCAGAAATAGAGATAAAAAAAAAAACAGAAAATAAAATTCACACTCTTTTATACAAAACACACAGCAAACATGTATAAACAACTTTTTGGACATTAAAAAATGCTTAATTTAGGGCCTTAGCTACAAAAATGCAAAACATCAAGTCTGTAAGTAAACTAAAAATATCCTTATTGTCCTAAAAACAAAAAAAGTGCAGTCGCCCCTTTACTTTTCTGGTGCCCGTCATGGAAACAGCTCCTGTAAAGTCTAGGGCCAGAGACACAACACTTGTAATGCACAGTATATGATGTCATATGTCTTGAGGAGTTAAACTGTGTCCTCACTTTTCGAGCACTGCGTGGACTGACCCCCTGGTACATTGTTAACTTACTGTGCCCTTACTCCTCATGGTCCCAAAGACTTCTTTTATAGCTTTAGGCTGTAGCTCTAATAAGAAAACAGAGAGCGTCTCTCATTTGCGTTTCCAGTTTCAATGCTGAAATCCAATTAGTTTAAATCTACTAAAACTCTCCCTGATCTGAATCCTCAATATCTAAACCCCACCTGCAGCCAGTCATCCATCACTGTAGAGTACTCCATCTGCAGATTAAGGCAGGCTCAGTTGTGATTGAGACTGTAAGAGCACCGGGTAAATATAGTTCCTTTATAAAGCTTAAAGGGGAACTCCGGCACATTTGAAGCTAAAGTCCATTGCTAGAGGTGGTCAAATACTGTCAGAAACCAAAAAACAGCACATATCAGTGTTTTCTAGGGAGAGATCTTGCTGTGGTAGTGGGTCTGTCAAAGCAACAAGTTAGTGTAGTGAATTGGGCAAGTTCTTAGCTTCCACATAAAATGCCAATTTGTACAGAAGAGGCTTATCACCACTTTTTAACCCATCTAACAACAGCCACGAGTCTAACAATCAATTTTATAACAGCCTTAGCATTACCTTGTTGATTTCCCACTGCGCATGCGAAAGACCAAAAGACTCGATTGCCGATGTAGTTTCTAATCCTATTTATTTACGAATTAATTATATTTTTTGAAAAACGCAAAAAAATACATTCCCGAACCATTTTCTTTTAACAATTTTAGGTTTCTATTGGTCTTCACCATCAGTAGTGGATCCTCACTTGTTGCTCCTGGTGGCTAGAGCCACTCGCCGCCGCTGGAGTCGGCTGTCAAGTCAATTCACTACACTAGTTTGTTCTCTTGACAGACTCACTGCTACAGCGAGATCTCCGCTAAGGCACTGATCTGTGCCGTTTTTGGCTTCTGACAGTATTCGACCACCTCTAGCAGTGGACTTTAGCTTCAAACGTTCCGGAGTTCCACTTTAATAAGAGAGAGACAATCTAACATAAGCCTGTGCCAGCTTAAACTATAAGGCTTCAAAACTCATATGAACAGTAAGAGGCCATCACCGTGCTCATCCTGCTTATAGTGCAGCACATGGACAAAACATAATTAACACATTCTATTCACTTTTTTGTCAGTGGTCTACAAAGGGAATTAACCACACTACCGTTCGCTCCTTTTGCGTCCGATGCCCTACCTGATACAGCAGTCACATTGCCAAGGACACAACAACAGAAGGTCTATCTGCCCTACGCCTTGAGCAAGATGTGATAGGGTGACCTTCTGGAAGATGAATGCATACCTTCAACAACATGCAATCCATAAATAGCAAGTTACAGCAAAAATGTATATTCATAAATCATGTTTTGTTTTGTTACTGAATTGACAGCATTGTAATAAGAGTGTAAAGAGTTTGTGTATGTACACTGTGTCCATCCATCCATCCATCTTCTCCCGCTTAATCCAGCTGGGTCGTGGGGGCAGCTTGCTGCCCAATCCTCATAGCACCTGAACCCATGTACACTGTGTATTGGTGTAAATTGTGTATAGTTGTTGAAGTATAGTTGAGTTGAATTTTTAGTTATGAAAAAATAATGAATGCCAAATTTTCCCCCAGAAGGGTGCTTTTTGGATTTCAGTTTCCTGTTCATAAGTGCCAATTTTAGTGCTTTCACCATTCAAAAGAGACTTTGTTTTGAATTGTTAATTGTCATGGCAACAGTTTATATTACGATGAAATCCATGGGTGAAGTTGCATATGTGCATACAAGGCCAAATGACTTGAAAACAACAGAAAGTCACTGCAATTAAGGAAAATCAGAACAGCATCATTTGTCGCTCGTCTGTTAATGTTACCTCTGCTTCTGACTATCATCAACAGGCAATCTTTATTCCCAAAACTTTCAGTTTTTAGTTTCTTTGGTTTCATTATCAAGAGAAATGTTTTGCATAACAAAAAACATCAGACAAAAATATTCCCTAACCTGTCATCTAGTCCAACATTTTTCATTTGGGCCAAGTTACAAGAAAGTTTTTTTGTTCAGTTTAAAATGGTCTATGGATGCTCTAAACCAGTGGTTTATCACCGCGGAGTGGCTAACATAACCAGTGTGCGAAATACCCGTCAGTATTCGGGGGTCCCCATCTTCGAATTGTTGAGCAACACAGATCTACATTTTCAATATAAGATAAGATATCCTTTATTTGTCCCACAATGGGGAAATTTCAGTGTTGCAACGCACAGTAAAGAGAACAGCAAGAAACAGTAGCAGCAATAGAAGTACAGTTAAGTTAAAAATAGATACACTATAAAGATCTATAAAGATAAGGATTATAAAACTATGTATCATATAAATTGCTATCTTAAAACTATATATACAATAAATTGCAATCTAAAAACTATATATACAATAAATTACTATCTTACATTATTGCACAGGGTCCCAGTATTGCACAGGCAGCAGAGTTAGCAGTGTTCATTGTAAAGTCTGACAGCAGCAGGAAGGAAAGACCTGCGGAACCTCTCCTTCACACAGCGAGGGTGGATCAGTCTATCAGTGAAGCTGCTCTCCAGAGCAGACAGGGCCCTGAAGAGGGTGAGACTCCAGGTCCAGCATAGAAGTGAATCTGGCCAGAACCCTTCTGTCCCCCACCTCCTGCACCGAATCCATGGCACAACCCAGGACAGAGCTGGACTTCTTGATGACTTTGTCCAGTCTCCACTTGTCCCTCTCTGTGATGCTGCTGCTCCAGCAGACCACACCGTACAGGATGGCTGATGCCACCACAGAGTCGTAGAAGGTCCTCAGGAGGGGCCCCTTCACTCCAAAGGACCTGAGTCTCCTCAAAGATGTACACCAACTTATTTGAATCAATTTTATACAAAAAAACAAAAGGATTATGACTACTTTTCTAGCATGATTTCAATGTTTTTTTGTTTTTTTTTATAAATCTATCTCCATTTTATCTGATGAATATTCATTTAGACTTAAAATAAGACACATATTCTGCACTGCACTTAAACCCCTCACCCATAGTTTGAGAACCTCTTCTTTAAGAGAACTTCCACTGGCACTTTACACAAAACTGCTTCGAAGTGAAAAAAGTGTGTAGGATTTTTAAACCTGTATTTTCAAATTTCTAACTGGAGTTACATTCTCTTGTTTTAAAATGTTTTTAGCCTGTGCACATTTACTAAACCAAACGCACATTGTGACAGATTAATTTGCCATTTTATTAGGCAAACTTCAGCCCACATGTCGCCTGCTCTGTGCCATAGGTCTGCTCTGTGCGGACACTGACATAAAATTACTTTTTGCTTCGCGTTTCGTCCTGCTCTTCTAATCGGCGCATTGAGGAGGAGCCTCTGTGCGCTACGTGGGGAGGAGAGAGCGTGAAAAGGCGAGGAGCGGCGCCCGCATGTGGGGACGGGCCGCACAGTGTCTGCGGGCTCCAGCGCACAGAGATGCCGCGCGGTCCCGCACACAGTACAAGTTTAGTGCCAACAGCTGTAATGAAATATGATCCCACTCGGTATTCAGACCTCGAGTCCGTGACAAGACCGAGTCCAAATGCGCTTGAGTCCGAGACCAGATCGCTTTAGCGGAGGAGGAAGTCCAGCGGTGTGGGGGTGTCTACTGAGTGGTGGGACAGGTGTGGGTCCTGCTGCAGTGCGTGCTCCTCGTTTAATGTGGGCGTGGGTGTGTTTTGAAGCGGAGTTTGTTCCTATCAGTGATATCGGCCACACGCGGAGCTCATATGCTGGGGTCGTGCACGGTCGGAGGTGTCGTGCCCGCGCACGGTTCGGTTGCGCTCGCGCTGGGCAGGCGTGCCGTGCTTTAGGGGCGATCCAGGCTTGGGCATGGTTCTGAAGTCCTAGTGTGAGTTTGCCCCTAATGTTTGATACATTTAGAACGTTTAACTTGTCACGTTGCATCTGTGCACAGCTCCTTATAGTGGCTGCAGAAGCACAGGTGCCCCTGTTTTGTTTTCCTCTTTCGCACGACGAAATATTTGCTCGCAAATGCGAGTGAAATGGGCGCACTGTAGAGCCCTGGTTGTGAGTCCAGTCCAGTTTGTTGTTCAGATGAACACCCAGGTACTTGTATGAGTCCACTCTCTCAATGTCCCTTCCCTGGATGTTCACTGGTGGGGGGGCAGTGGAGCGGCGTCTGCGGAAGTCCACCACCATCTCCTTGGTCTTCCCAGCGTTGATGAGAAAGTGGTTCTGCTGACACCAGTTCACAAAGTCCTGCGTTAGTAATATGCAGAAGCCTATGCAAAGTTGTGTATTACAATGTAAGCAAACAAGTGAATAAATGTTCGGTATCGACACGCAGTCAGTGGACTTGTCAAGGACCAGGGTTTTCAAGACAATAACTGGGGACAGAACAGTCACATAATGGGTGAAATAATGTGCTGTGACCCTGAGGTAGTTCTCATTACTGAGGGATGTCCAGTGATCTCCAGTTAGACTGTGTTTGTCACCACAACTCCCGTTGTACCCGGGGCACTCGCGCTGGGACTTTCGGGCCGTGCCGTGCTTGGATGCAGTTGCCTGGAGTTCTGCGTTCGCACCTGTCGGGTTGCGGACAGGGTGTCGTCGCACGGTGCTGTTTGCAGGTCGCGCATGGAGCTCCGGTTTGGTCAGAGAGGGTGGGTCCAGTGGCAGGGGGTGTCTGTTGCGTGGTGGGGCGGGTGTGGGTTCTGCTGCAGTGCCGCTGTGTGTTTATGGATGTGGTGGTGGCGCAGGGGAGAGAAGTTGTCCATGGTCCTTGTCGCAGATTCACCGTTTTGAAGCGGGCACCCCCCCGTATTTCACACACTGAACATAACGTGTATAGCATCAAAATAAAAGATTTTTCACAATAAAAGATTGTTCAGATTCAGATAATAAATACAACAAAAAAATGTATTATTTCTTGGGCGGCCGGTGGCCCGGTACCAATTGATCCATGGACCGGTACCGGTCCCCGGCCCGGGGGTTGGGGACCACTGCTCTAAACACCATGGAAAATCTGTATGTTTTTACAAACAAACCTATAATTTCAAAGCACTCAGGCGCAGCATACCTTCCCTATGAGCACACAACTTAATGACTTTGAGAGGTTACTTCCCCAGTGCAGCGGATGTACAGAATGAATGACCACAAAAAGTCAATATGTTAGCAACAACATTTTCAAACTTCAATCATTTCTTAAGTCTTTGCCTGCTATCGACAGAGACATGTAAAGGTAAAGTGAAGATAAAACATGTCCTGACTTTATGATGCAAACTAGGACTGAATGATTTGGGGAAAAGAGTGAATCGGAATTTTTCTGATAAGCATAGCAACTGCGATTGGATTAGCAATATTTGTTTTAATAATATCATTCTATTTAAAGTTCACATTTTAAATCCAACCAGGGGAGTTTATAAAAAGACTTAAATATGAACTGACAAGCTAATTTTAATATGAACTGACAAACTAATACAAAAGTCTCATTTCAGAACATGTTTGTGCAGAGCTAAATTACAGGTTTAGCAGATTTCACACAGAATAAGACAGGAGATTTTGTTGATTGGGGAGGAAATTGTAGTACTTAAAAAATTGCCGCCTTTGTGATTTGCTAATTCCATCAATTCAAAATGTGATTTTCAATTCAAATTGTGATTTTTCATTGCAATTCAATGAAAAATATTAAATTAACTATCAGAAAATGTATATTATATACATTTATTTATATTTATATTACATATGTTACATGCAATGTCAGTACTGGCATTATTATCAGATATTGATGTAGATGTTCTCAGTGTGGTTTGGCTTCATTGTGTTCCTATCAGTGCACAGATCACAGCTCATGTTTCACTGACAAACTTTGATGTGGTGAAAGAGATTTATTGCCACATAGCTTTTTTATTTTAAATTTTTAGCTTCTCTAAGCAATGAGAACCATCAGTTTACATCATATACACATAAACACCAGAAAATGTATATATAGTCACAATAACTGAGTTTCTCTGGTCAGGCGGGCCAAATCTACAGAGCTCTGCAGAAATGAAGGGAGGAAAAGGCAGAGATACATAGGGGTGAAGAGTGATTCACATTATGTAAACCAGATTTAGAGAATCTACTTTGCAGGGGAGTCTTGGCCCAGAGGAGACCCATTTGTTGGTACACAGACAGGAAATAGTATGCAGACACAGGGAGAACATGCAAACTCTACACAGAAAGGCTCCACTTGTCTGGGAATTAAACACAGGATGTTCCTGCTGTGAGAAAGAAATTACACTTAATGTTATTTTCATTTAGGATTTCATTCATTTCATTTCAAGAATGCACGCCATGCACTGTATTTTGTTTTGATCAAATGTTGGGGCAAAAGACCTATGTGGAAAACATTACAGCCATGATCAATTCTGTTAACAGTTTATTCTTGTAATATTCATTAACAGTTTTATTTGTTTTACGTATTTTTCAAACTTTTATTGTAGAATAACTTTGAACTGAGTTTTCACAACAAACCAGGCAGATTAATATTACTGTCACCTCCCTGATCCTGTCTATTGGCAGATGAATCCAAAACAAAAACATAGATTTTCATTTGGCAAAAGTCATTACTGAGATAATCATCTGTGTGGCTTAAAGTCAAAATGCAGGAAGTTTGAAGGTGTTCTCAAGTATTGCACATTTCAAAAAACTCAAACATAATATACTCGATATTAAGTAATTAATAATGAGTAATTATCTATGGACCATATTCACATAATTTTTTAACAGCATATATAGTACTATGTTTTACTTAAAATAAATAGTTTCACAGAATGGCATTAAAGATCTATCCATCTATCCATGAAGACACACAGATACCAGGTCAAGGTACAGGTCACATCTGTCCACTCAAGGCATATTTATAAGAATATAAGAATATAGTGTACCGCTCAATGATACATTTTTCAGTCAATGGTACTGAGTTTTCAGCATCTGTAACTAAGCACTGTACTTCCAAAAGAACTATAATCAAATTTTCTAAAGGATGCATTCCAAAAACTTAACAATGCAACTGTCTTGAAAACAAAGATGAGCTGACAAAACCTTTAATTACAGGAAGATGTTGAATCAACCATTTTGAGTTTTGGAAAAAAATCTCCTCCATTGTATCCAAAACGTTGTATTACTTGGTGGAGTTTGAAGCTGTGAGAACTGATCACCATTATCTTATTTTTGACGGTTGACAAATTTAAAGCCTTATATTGAGCTAACAGGAGCGTGTGTGTGTGTGTGCTTTCCACTGGCCTTAAGCAGAGACAGGAGTCAGAGGAAGTGAATGTCATTTCATTTAGGATTAGTCTTGACAGAGAACGCAAAGCTGCAAAAGACTGAACAGTGACATGTCCTTTTGACAGCACAAGCCCAGAGATAATAGAAACACAAATGAGGTACTGGGAGGCATAGAGTTTGGCACTTTACAAGATGCATGTAGCTTTTTAATTCTGATTATAATATCGAAAAGTTTAGCTTCTCATGCAAAAAATATCAATACGTCTCAATAAGTTACCATGTCACCTCCACGATTCCATAGAAATAGAAAGTTAAAACCATAATACGGAACATAAAACATATTGTACACTTGGATGTACAGTTTCTTGCAAAGTTACTCAAGTAAAGGCCGCCACACACTACAGGAGAATTTGCCCGATTTTGGCTGCGATTTCTTCTTCCAGAGTTTGGGAAGACGTGACCCGACTTTTTGTCTCCGTGTGCGATTTTGAAGCCGCTGCTCCTCATGTTTGTGGTGTCAATGTCAGATCATAACCACCAAACATCAACAACGTGATGGTAACAGTCGATAAAACAAAACATCAGGAGCACAAGAGTGACACAAACGCAACATACAAACTCGGGATATAGCAAAAATAAAGACTTTATTACTCACCTAATGCAAAGTGGTAAATTTAAAGTGCAGCATCTCACCCACATTATCCATAGAAATTGTCCTCTGCAAATAATGACATCTAGTCCACAAAACCACGCTATTAATCCCGTTTGTGGTGTACTTTGAAAGTAAAAAGACAGTGTTTCCTGGTGTGTTTGTTTACACAGATAGCGTGCAGTTAAGATGCAGATTAGCAATACTGACTCTACTCCCTGTGGACTTTATCGCTAATCTTTAATGCCCTTAAAAATCATGCATCTGAAGTATTGCACCACATTTCACAAATAAGAATACAGTTTTGACTTGTATCTAAACTGGAAGTGCAGAGCTCTGATCTTTGAACACAGAGTCTCAGAGCGAGTGGTTTTACTGTAGACACAAAACAGCTGACGCCATCGCGCTCACAACTTTATATCCTGTGGTCCGCAGACATATCTCACTGCAGTGTTTGCAATCGGAGATCTTTAGTCTCATAAGGTTCTCCTCATGTCTGTAGTGTGTTCATTTTGTTGCATGTTTAAAAATCCTTTAAGGCCGAAAAATCCTGCAGTGTGTAGCGGCCTTAAGTGTAACTGATTTGGATATTTATCAAACTTAAGTTGAGCCATCCTTCATTGCTGGGGGAACTGATCAGGAGTGCATTATTTTTGTACTAGTATATAGGGACCTTTTCCAAATTTCAATATTATGATTCATACTTTACAATGAATATATGCAATGACCTTTTGGGTAATGTATATGATCTTTACTGCTTGTTTGAAAAATCTAATATGCCAGAATCTCACACATTTATTCATGTAGTCGCCAAAAAGCTGGAACACCATGTATGACTATATATATATGGATATAGATAACCCGCCACGTTCCAAATAGGAAGTGAACAGTGGGTCGATTCAGGCCCCGTCGACTCTGTTTCCAAATGACTTTACATTGAAACATTTCGCTATTTGGCCCGTAAATGAATTCCTGTTCCGAATATTGAACTTGGCTCCAAATTCCTCCTATAACTGCTCGTGAGCTTCATTTGCCTGGAGCCGAACACATGGGTGATGGGTGGTGTCACACTCCCTTAGTCCACTTATTTAGACAGTCTATGGTCCATACTGCACATTCCATTAAACAAATGTTATGTGCCTATCTACAATATCCACTGTCTTTAATGTGTCCCTTTGTCCCATGTCTATGCTCTCTCCCCATTGCACAATACAGCCTGACAAATAAAGCCTTACAGCCAGAACATTTAAAAACAAATGGTAAATGCCATCCCTTCTTAAAGGGGAACTCCGACACGTTTGAAGCTAAAGTCCATTGCTAGAGGGGGTCAAACACTGTCAGAAGCCAAAAAACAGCACAGATCAGTGTTTTCTAGGCGGAGATGTCGCTGTGGTAGTGAGTCTGTCAAGGCAACAAACTAGTGTAGTGAATTGGGCAAGTTCTTAACTTCCACATAAAACACCAATTTGCACAGAAGACGCTTAACACCACTTTCTAACACATCTGACAACAGACACGAGTCTAACAAACAAAACGCTATGTCTGGCTCACCCATTAGCATCTGGAAACATTATAAAACAACTTTATAAACAGCCTTAGCCTTACTGATTTGATTTCCCACTGCGCATTACAAAAGCCCAAAAGACTCGACTGCCGACTCCAGCGGCGGTGAGCGGCTCGAGCCGCCAGAAGCAACAAGTGAGAATCGACTACTGACAATGACGAAGAATAGAAACTGACAGCTGTTGAAAGAAAATGGTTCAGGAATGTATTTTTTTAGCGTTTTCAGAAAATATAATTTACTCATAAATAAATGGGATTAGAAACAACATCAGCGATTGAGTCTTTTGGGCTTTCACGTTGTGCAGTGGGAAATCATCAAAGGTAAGACTAAGGCGGCTTATAAAGTTTAATAACGTTTCCAGACACTAATGAGTGAGCCAGGCAGAGTGTTTTGTTTATTAGACTCGTGGCTGCTGTAAGATGGGTTAGAAAGTGGTGTTAAGCTTCTTCAGTGTGCAAATTGGTGTTTTACATGGAAGTTAAGAACTCGCCCAATTCACTACACCAGCTTGTTGCCTTGACAGACTCACTGCCACAGTGAGATCTCCTTCTAGGTGAGACTGATCTGTACCATTTTTAGGCTTCTGACAGTATTCGACCACCTCTAGCAATGGACTTTAGCTTTAAACGTGCCAGAGTTCCCCTTTAAACTACTCAGAAAAGCTCCAACTTTGTCCTGTCCTTTGTATTTTTTCAGTATCAGCACTTGAAATGAGGCTCTGTCATTTCATTTTCATATCATAATCATTCTGACATTATGTAGTGTCAAATCGATTCTTTTGACAACTCTAGTCAGGAGTCTGCTGGAGTTGAGGATTTACTATGTTCTATAGGAGAGGCTCCAAACAGAATTGAGCAAAATAGTTTTACATTGAAACAATATACACATTTATTACAAGTAGCCTATTCAAAATCCCTTCTTATATAACCAGGGAGGATACTGTATAATCTTGCGCTTATTTCTCGATCCTACTATGTTATTTTACCACAAGACAGCAGCACAGGGGGCATCACAATTAGTGACAAATCCCATCTCAGACAAAGTCATTATAATACAATTCTTCTACGTTAATCTATCCATTTTTTCCTACCAGGAGGTCAAAAGAAGTGCTATTTAAAGATATTTTAGAACACCTGAGAGACTGAGTGTACTTGTCCCAGAAAGCCGTGGGATCATTTAAATAAAAGGAGCCAAAAGTCTGCTGGCTAAAAGGGATTTCAAGGCCAGACTAGGAGCAAGTAACAGTGGGGCTCAGGTATTAATGTAGCCAGGCATCTCCAACAGGAACTAAAAAGATAATTATATCCAAATTATAAAGGGTTACAGATGTTATTCACTTCAGGATGGCACCTCAGAGTTTTAGTTCAGAAGTGTTCTTGGCACCATAATTACCTGAGAATAAGTGTTTCATTAAAAAGTGCTTCCTAGACCTCCACAAAGGCAGGGGGCAGTGGCCGATCAGATCTAGAGTATGATAAGCTAAGAAAGCAAGGTTTTGCCGTGGAGAACACGTGGATATCAGCACAGTAAATGCCATATTAAAGCTTTTTTATGGCTTTGCACAGATTTTTAAGACAACACAGCTACTGATTTAACAACCAAAAACTCTTGATTCTTGAAGTTGGATGTTTCCTTCTGAGTTTCATTTTTTTAAGCAGATGGCAGATGTCAAAAACAAGAAATAAATTATATCCATAAACATATTGTTTGCCAGAATGATACTCAGCTGTTTTTTTGTTTGTTTGTTTGTTTGTTTTTGAGTTGCATTGAAAACTGTATGTAAAGGTGTTTGTTGAGGTTCATGTATTGCTAATGAACTAAAGTAAACCTTAAACGTTATATCCTTGTCCTGAAAATTATGCATCAAGTTTCTTCCCTTTTTACTGATATAGCACATTTGTTCTTGTTTTTTTGACAGTTGTAAATGGCCCTCAACATACTCTCAATATTAAGGATGTAACAATAACCGAAATATGGTGATATCGTATTGTCAAAGGTCTCACAATAATATCGTGAACCATCACTATATATCGAATCACAAGTCTCTTTGCTTAAATGAATAGTTATGATGCCAAAATGGCTAAGAAAACAAAGGGAACTATATAGACCATGATCCTTTTCTGTTTCATTCTTTGGATTAAGTCTTGTGAAGACATTTGTAGAGGAAAAAGTAGCATATTCACATAAAAATACTAATGGATATTAAAGAGAAAGTGGTCAGAAGTGATTAAAAAGTTATATCTGGTTTGGTCTGGCTTCTAAATGAACCCAGCATGCTGTCACATTGTCTTGCTTAGGGATTAAAATAATTTCTATTATGTGACGGTTTATTTAGTTTTGCGTTAAATTTAAGGCCATTATGCCTTTGAGCTGAAGTAAAATATAGACAATAAACAAAAGGACGTATTTTGTGTGTAGAGCACACCCCCCTCAGAGTAAAGCCCAGTTAGTTACTTAGAAACACACTTTATCTGACAACCATTCACTCGCTGGAGGCAGTTTGGACTCATCCATTAACTTAAATAGACATGGAGGGTGGAGGAAGGGGCATAATGCACGATCTAAACCATGAAACTGTGACTTATGTTAAAATTATTAATGGTTGTGTAGCATTAGACTATGAAATATAACAAACACAATTTTCTCCTAAGATTTTAAAGGGAATATTTCTATATTGTCATTTAACATTTCACACGACTTGTTATCGCTGCAAAGCATCTTCTCTCTTGTTGTCAACTTTTGCATTGTGATTTTAAAAAAATATTCTTCCAACCAACAATGAATACATAAGCAATGTAAAAAGTTTCATGTTTAAGTGTGAGAATACACAGAGGCTGGCGTCACAGGAGCAGCTCTGTTGCCTCTGGTGTAAAATCACACGCATATGCAACTCTGCCTACATTATGTTTCGCTCCTGCTGTAAATTCCAGGTTATGGTCTCCACGCAGCAAAGCTGCAAAAATTGCACAGAACTGCACAAAATTTATGGCATTTAGCATTTCTCCAAATGGCTCTCATTTGCGGATATGAACACCGATTTCAGTGAAAATTAGGCAATGCAAGGCAAGTTTATTTGTATAGCACAATTCGTAATTCAAAGTGCTTTACAGAATAAGAAATACATTATCACAATACAAACAAATTAAAACACAAATTATCATCATACAATTTTAAAATAGAGATGAGACATTAAATTAGAGAGAATTAGAGAGAAGAGTAGAGTGCGGAATGGAAAATGAAAACCTTTCAGTCATATGCACAGCTAAACAGAACAGTTTTTAGCCTGGATTTAAACAGAGTCAGAGCAGAGTCTGTCTCACATGTTCAGACTGTTCCAGGTTTTAGCTGCATGAGTCTGAAATGCTGACTCCCCGAGTTTAGTCCTAACTCTGGGCACCTGCAGGAGGCTGGTCCCTGAGCTCCTCAGAGAGCAGGTGGTTCATACAGCACTAACATGTCACAGATGTACTTTGGCGCTCGGCCATGGAGAGACTTGTACACAAGCAGAGCTGCTTTAAAGTCTATTCTCTGAGCCACAGGAAGCCAGTGCAGAGACTTGAGCACAGGACTTATGTGCTCGTACTTCCTGGTTCGAGTCAGGACCCGAGCTGCGTTCTGGATGTACTGTAGCTGTTTTACAGCTCATTTGAAAAGGCCAGTGAGAGGCTGTTACAGTAGACTAACCTACTGGAGACAAACGCATGGATAAGTATCTCCAAGTCTACTTTAGACAGTAGACCTTTGATTTTTGCTATGTTTTTTAGATGGTAAAAGGCTGCAGATGTTATTGATTTGAATAAGCATTTGTGGGGTGCAGAGTTTGTACAGCGCAGCGTTTGTGGAGCGCAACATTGGTGCACAAGAGGGCTGATCGTTGCTGCTTGCAGCTATATTTAAAATAGTTTTCAATGGCATCATTTGTGTAAGTGAATAAAGTACTTATTGTAATCCAGAGTATAACTACCCAGTCCTTTTTACAGGTAAGTACAGGGTGCGGGGGAGGTGCAAACTGAAAGTACTGAGGCCTTAAATGCAGATTGTTACAGGATTACTCAAACATGCAAGAATCAATCAAAATAAGACTCTGAGAAAGCAAATACACAGGAACACCATTATAGCATTAAAGCTTTAACGAATCCTGTTACTAAACACAAATCGCAAATGTAATCGTAACCGCTGTAAAAAGTGCAATTTAATATTTTTCTCAAATCATGCAGCCCTACCACACAACAGTTGTGACATAAAATACTACTAGATTTGTTTTAGGATGTCAGTAAAATTTATATTTATTTATTTACAGTGTTTTTATGTTAAAGCAGAACTAAGTAACTTTTTTTACCTAATTTACCTAAATTGTCTCTGGAAGCCCCTCTGATGGTCACATATGACATTTTGGGGTGTTTGAAGGGTTCACTGGTGCCCCCCTCTGCCTCTCGGCGGAAAAACCGCACATGCAACTTGGCTCCTACCGACCCGGATCAAGCCTCAGGGTCTGTTCTCGTTCTCACAAGAGCCAAACTGCTCTACGACACTTCAGCTACACACAGCTAACCGAGCTAGCAACACACCCCGTACTGATGCTATCCACAGTTCACTGCAGGAATAAATATCTGGTGTTAACGTGTGAGGTGTGGCCGAGGACACAAGAAAAAGAAAGTGTGAATCGGACAGAGCCCGAGCTCAGACACAAGTAAATCTGGGGAAGGTGTTTGAAGAATGGCGAGAGCTGAAGGAAAGAGAAGAGTCCAAGAGCGACACAGATCTGGCGATATTGTTATTAACACTAAGTTTCATAAGCACTGCTCATATCATTGTTATACTTATGCAGTCTGAGTAAGCTCTGGGAGCTCCGGGCCGCGGTGCTCCGGGCCGCGGTGCTCCGGGAGCGGTGCTCCGGGAGCTCCGGGCCGCGGTGCTCCGGGAGCTCCGGGCCGCGGTGCTCCGGGAGCTCCGGGCCGCGGTGCTCCGGGAGCTCCGGGCCGCGGTGCTCCGGGAGCTCCGGGCCGCGGTGCTCCGGGAGCTCCGGGCCGCGGTGCTCCGGGAGCTCCGGGCCGCGGTGCTCCGGGAGCTGCAGTGCTCTACAAACATGAGCGCAGATGAGAGGCGGGGAGGGGGGAGGTTAGTTCATTCTCACAAGAGACCTGTAGGAGGAGCTCTACCGCTGAAGTTACTTAGTTCTGCTTTAATGTGACAGGGTTTTAAGAACATTTGCCCAGGGCTCCAGAAATACATCAAATATTGTTGAAATATCACATGAATAAATTTGACTTAGAACAATTAGAAGCTCTGACTGATTTGAAGTGAAAAATCTCGGAAAATGTCTTGACCTGACAGTGAATTTATAGTTGAGAGGTTATAGGTTAAAGATGCACAATGTAACTTTTCTGGTGGGGGGTCTGCTACCTGCTGCATGGAGACATTATTACTTTGTTTGGAATTTTTCACAGTATGTTATTAAACATATTTTGCATTTATCTGTATTTAATTACAAATGTTTTTACTGCTAAAGAAATACATAGATCTGACCTAAAAACAACTACTTCCACATTAGAAAACTGTGGTGCCCAGTAGGAGCTGACGTTGCCATAAACGTCATCACAACCTCTCCTATGAAAAGCTGAAGATCACACTAGCGAGCCACAATTTTTATTTATCTTTTTAATTTGTAACAAAACAGACTGCGACACTGCTGAATTGTACTCACAGATTATGAAAATTAAATTAGAGAAGGAAGAGCAGTGGGCGTATGTAGGTAAAAACAGGTGTGGACCAGCAAAATGGCGTGTTTGAAAATAAGCGATTAAAGATTGCTAAAACATGCACAAACTTTGGGTGAGTAAATGATGAGGGGATGGCTCTAAAAGCTCTGAAAAGGCAATTTTGCAAAATAGGGCTTTAATGCCATGATGTGCAACATTCCAAGCAAAGGCATGAAAACAAGCTTGTGACAAACCCACCACCAGAAAATATACCAGTTTTCAGTGTACCTTGTGTTTCTGCACAGCTAAAAGTGATTAAAAGGTTATATCTGGTTTAGTTTGGCTTCTAAATGAACCCCGCATGCTGTTAAATTGTGTTGCTTAAGGATTAAATTAATTTATTATGTGATGGTTAATTTAGTTTTGCACTGAATTTGAGGATATTATGCTACTGAGCTGAAGAAGACTGCTGATAATAAAGGATGTTAGTACAAAACAACAGTACAAATGTATTTCGTGTGCAGGGCTTGGCTAGTTGTATCGATCAGGTATGAACTAATGTCCGGCTACTGAAGTTTGAGCCATTTCTTCTGGCCATTTACGTACTCACCTGCGTTTAACACATATGGGTCATTAAGATAATAATATAACAATGGAATAAACGGTCCTTTAGAGCAGGTTATTTCAGGATGGAAAAGGAACTGTATATTGTACCAAATGCTTTTAAAAACACATTTCACCTTTTACTATAAGATCCACAGAGCAGTAAGATTCCCTGCCCCTTGGCAAAATATACTGTGGTTTAAGTCTACACCCACATCCCACTAGAATTCAATTTCATAACCTCAATATTTCTGTTACATATTGGGTCTCGATATCTGTGGTCTTGTAGCGTAAAGTGTTTTCAGCCAGCAATAATCCAGCCTGCAGTGTGTTTGATCAGTGTAACTATAACACACTCAAGTAAATGAAATGTTGACCCTTTTTAAATATTATATGTCACATTTTTTCTGTTTAATTATTTGATGTTGATCCACAGCAAATAATTGAGTTTTTAAGGTGATCTATTTAAAAATATAGTTGTGCACGACAGATAAAATACTAGGAAAAAGGTGATATAACAGCAATGCTTAAATAGGTCAGTGTTTCATTTTTTAGAGGGTTTATATGAAGTTTCTCCTCACTGACAAGACATGGAACTTTCTTTGTGTTACCGTGATCCTAAATAACCCTACAGTGAATGACTGCGCAGTCTGTCTTCATGTCAACACAGCAAAAAAAAGGTAAATAATAATAATAATAGGTAAATTATCATATAGGGCTTCTCCAGATGTTGCAACGTCTTTAGCCACAGCTGCCCTTGACAAACGCACGACTTCTAATATGCATCTACAGCCCCTTGCACCGTCAATCACTCATGCACACGATGACACAATGAGACACGGTCAGATACGCCTACGAGTCTACCAAACTATGTTACAGAACAGATCTGGGGAAAGGAAACCCCACACAAAATGAAAAAGTAACATTTTAAAGGTATTTTGTGCAATAAAACCATCCATAAATAAATAAATGCAATAAAAGTTGCCATACTGTGGTTCTTTGTGTATAAAGCAATATCTCCATAGAAATAAAGTGGAGGACCCTTTATAAAAGTTACATAGTTCATCTTTAAGGATATAAAGACAGTTTAAAAGGCTTGTGATAGTATCTTGTGTAAGAGGGGAGGGATTCTTAAATGTTACTGTAAGATTTATCATGAGGGAGGCTTGTTCAGGAAGCCAAAGATAGGCCTTATATAGTGGCAATGACTTAACATGAACCATGCTGCTTGATGTTGTAATAAATTAAAAATCATTGTAAAATTGTACTGTAATTGTAATGTTTTTTGTAATGTTTTTTTTTTTTTTTTGTTTATTCGTTTGTTGTTTTTTTAAATAACTGAATAAAATGCAGGTATTTCCTTTAAAATACGCAGATCTCTGGAAGAAACAAGATGCATTTCCTGCATTTGATGAAGACACTATTATGAAGCATCTCACATAGTGACATTTATCAAGGTCATTCTAATTAAATGGCCATAAACCCGCTGCACTAACGCAAACACTATTTCTCTAAAAGGTCTTTGCGGTTAATTGAAATGCATAAAAAGTCCGATCCATTTTTATAAGTCACCCCGCGCTGACCAGGTAAATGTTGCGTGCGTGTGCGCCTTGGTGTGCGCTGTCACGAAGTGTCGCTTCTTGCCGCTATCCGTCATTCACTCACCGCTTTGCTGGGTTCGGTTCTGCATCTCGCTCCTCCTCGTCTCGTAACAGATCTCCTCTGCCCTCAGGTGCTGCCGTTTGATGTCGCAGTCCGGATGCATCGCCCCCACCTGCGAACAACCCCAAAAGTATTTTGTTAGATCGTAAAACAGGGTAAAATGCTCCAAGCAACCCGTGCGTAAAAATGCGGTGTTACTCAAAACTGTGAAGAAAATAATGATCAACTTTCATCTGTAATGAAGAGTCGTATTGTGTATTACTGTCATAAGCATAAAAGTCCCAAATTGTCCCAAATTCAGATACTTCAAAGGCGGTTTTCATCTTGTTTGTCTAATCCCTGTCAGATATACTGGAATGTTATGCACCATGGAAGCAAGGGAATAAAACAAAACAAAAAACAACAAAAAATATTGGTAAAAAATATTGATACCGTATACGGTAACTTTTTAACACTGTAAAATATTGAAACGCACGTACCATAGCAGGTCCATAGCACAAGTGAAAATATAGGATGAAGAACACCCATTTCCCCCATTTTTTCTTTCCAATTTCCATCCCGATAGTCTTCACGAGACAATGGCGCGCGCGTAAAATCCAGTTTCTTTTAGACTCCTTTACGTCCGGGGAGTCTTTTTGGACCGACCCGAGTCCCTCCGCTGCTGCCGGTGAAGCTTCACTCTTTCTGCCTAAAACAGATGCGCGCTCGGTGCCTCGGTGCCTTCCGTGTGAGCAGCAAACTTCTTCTCCCTCTCTCGCCTCCTCTTTTCTCTCTCTCCTCTCTCTCCTCCCTCCTCTTTCTGCCTCTGAGTGCGCTCAATGAATCCTCGAGTTCATTCACATCCACTAATGAGAGAACCCATCCGTACCAGTCCATTGTATCATACGCAGATATTAGTGTTAAATACGGGTTAAAGGGCTCGTTATGAATGTACTAGGCAAGTGTAATTGGGACGACCCCCAGTCAGTGACCCCCAACCCCATCAGTGTCATTATAAATCTGAGTATGGTCAGTAACTATAGGCCTTTTTCTCACTCGCTTTAATGATGGTCATGCCAAATAAACCCCAGTGTTAAAAGTGCAAAATGTAATAAAAAGACATTTGTACGTACATATAATATTCAATCCTACCTTTCTTTTAAATCTGAAATTATTTGGAGTACCCTATCTCCTCTAGTCCCTAAGGAAACATTGATGTATGCTGCTGCTGATTGTCTCCAACTTTTGTAGAATTCATAAAAGTTCAAATAGTTTAAAGAAAACACTGGCCTATTGTACTTGTGTCTGCTGTGTAGTTATGATCTATAACACCTGAAGAGCTGCAATGCCCAAAGAAAGCAGCAGACAGCACTGTAATCATCAAAACAATATTGTCAGCACCTCCGATGGATAGCTGCACATCACATCAGAGAGGAAAATGGTAAATGGTCACATTTTTATACAGCGTGTTTCAAGGCGCTTTACATCAAGGAAGCACTCACACATTCACACACACATTCACACACCAGGCATTGGGGGCAAAGTGGGTTAAGTGTCTTGTTTTTATGTCAAGAGCGGGATTCGAAACCCCAACCTTCAGATTAGTGGATAAACACTACCAACTGAGCTACTAACTGAGCTACTGTCACCTAAGTAGCAGATGTACTTACTCAAACATGCATGAATCTCTCTAAATACAACTTCCAGAGGGGAAATGAGAAAGGGAAATGACTGTAACATTGGAAAAAAAAAAGCTCTAAAAAGTTTATTTTGCATAAAAGGTCCGCTTTAAGTCACAATATACTGTAGCCTATGGTCTTGTAATTGATGCATTGTGACATTAAAAATTGTCCATCATGTTGAACCCTATAGGCTACGTAATATCTGAAACTGCATTAAGCTGTAAAGAGAAATATTGGTAAAACAAAGAAAAATATGTTACTTACTACATAAAAACAGACATGTGCAATACAACAAACAGGGTGCAAACCAAACCAATATAAGCGTTTATTGTAATTCATTATTAAATCAAAGAAGTAACATTTTAGCCCTTTGCTTGAGGCTATCCTGTATTCTGTTTTTCTAAACAATAAAACCAGAATACCCGTTGTGCACCTGGGTTTACAGCATTGTAGACAATTCTGTGTGCTCCTCTCCTACAGCCTCTCCCCCATAAAACATAAATAGATTTGTCTCAGAAAATGTTGCTATATTGGCCCGAGAGCTATGGTTTTCACATTTACCTTAGCAAGCATTTTACATCATTTTCATTTACAACACATGCTCCACCAGGAGCTCCCAATTATGTTATTTTTTTCTTTTAGTTTCTTTCATTACATATTAGCACTATATATATGTTTTATATGAAGACTTCCGATTCTTTTTCCACACAAAAAGCTGTTCAATATTGATTTCATAAACATAAAACAATACAAACTTTGAATCAGTGCTATTTAACACACAAAAATAGTCAAATTTCTTCCTCCAAAGTCTGAACTCCAAATGTGCTCCAAACCACATGTTTTAACTGACAGAGGATCGGCTTTAGACCTCTTGATTAAAAAGATCCAAGCATAAAATTGACAATTAGAGCCTCAGTCAAAATTTGATTAATTGCACAGCCCTAGTCAAAATCCAGTTAATATTTCTGAGTTTTCACACATTTCGCACCATTAACATTCGACAGATTATATTTCACATATAAACTGGCAATCTTTGCAAAAATTGTGCATTTAAGTAGTAACTTAAAGGTGCACTGCGTAGCATTTGCTAGTGGAGAGTCTGCCACCTGTTTGTCTCCATGGAAATGTTAATGCTTTGCCTAGAATGTTCCACATTATAGATTAAACCTATTCTAACCTAATCTATAGATAACAGATTACAAAAAGGTTACAGCATTACACTACATTACAATTCAGATCTGTGGAGAGTCACCCCTGAAATTATTGTATTTTTGAGCAATAGAAATACCCACAATATACCCACTAAATTTATGTTTAATGTCATATCATGAAACAATTATAACATCTCCATGGAGACAAGTAGGTAGCAGTGCACCTTTAAAGGATGAACTGTTAAATGTATATTTTTTGTTTGCTGATATTGGATATTGATGCGAAAATAAATGCGCTTATTGATTTTTCTACAGGAATGACTGATTTTGAATTTGACACGATAAATACGAGACTGTGAACTTTGGCATTTAAAGTCTGATAGGAAATGCTATAGCACAGCTACTAGAGTAAATAAATAGCAGCCATGTGTATGAAGAATTTTGTTGACAAAACCCTTTGTTTCTGTTATAGGTTACTGTTATTTGCTTGTTTTTTAGCATTGTAAGATTTGTTTGGATTCTGTGTTTTATGAGTAAATCTGTTCATACGATGCCACATTTGGCAGACCCTCCATTTTACCAAGTACAGATTTTTGAGAATATTTTCAAACCCTAAAAACAGCACAATATTACAAAGGCTTACAGTCACAGCACTGATCTGCAGGCGATGCATTCACTGTCGTCACGGACAAGCCACTGCTGTCAGGAGTTAATCCAAAAAGAACAATGATTCCCCTGGATACCTTTCAGTATAATCCTGGAAGACAAAGCACCAGAAGCTCTTCACAGGCGATAGACAGCTCGTCTCCAATTCATGTTCAGGTTTAACCAGGTTGCATTTATAAAATTGTCCACTACTGAAACTGAAAGGAATAACATGGAGGATTTTCATTTTAAATTCCAGACACAATGTATTTCTGTTCAAATCAAAAATAGCTCTTACTTGTAATAACTGCAAAGCTGCTTTAGTCTGAACTCTCAAGACGATTATCCAATCAGAATGAGCCTCATGTGTCTTCTCTCATTTGTGGTGCCAGTTCCAATGTCTAAATCTGGTCTCAATCTTTATTATCAAAACTCCAGCACCTGCAGCATCATTTAACAGTGCTAGTGCAGCGTCTGCAGCTTAATGAGTGAATTCGGGAAGTTTTGAGCGTTCACCTGTCTGTCCACATATTGAGAATGAGAAAAACTTGTTTCCCTGGACTATTTGCAGGTTAAACAATGGCAACGCAGGCTCAGCTGTGACTCCTTTTTTACTGTAAAGCACAGGCTGCACACTGTTCCATTATGGGCCCCACATTTAACCATCTGACTCATATGCAGAGCCATGCTCATTTTTAAGGTACAGAGTCCTGACAGAGCAAGATCTGGAGACAGGTCCCCGGTGCTGCTTCTGACAAGTTTCCCCAGCAGCATTGAAGGACGAGTCAAATGCAGAGGACAAATTTCACTACCAGGTTCAATAAAGTGTAACATGACCAATTAACATTACAGTGCATTGGATTTATGGAGCATTTCAGGACACTATTGTAGTATTTATTCCGCTTTATCAGCTGACAGATGCGGCTTCCAATTTGTGCCAACAACCTCCTGACAGCAACAATCATTCATTGACACACCACATGAATATCATAGGAAAGACGGGTAAAGTGTCTTGCCCAAGGATAAAATAATAAACCCTCACTTGTAACTTGCACAGCCTGTTCACCACTGCTCTTTCCTTTAAATATCACTGTCACTGAAACGGGGAATGTACCAAAAGAGCTGTAGATTTGTAAATGATCTGACCCGGTTGTTTCTTCAAACTCTGCTTCTCCGAAACACCACAGCAGTTATACTACAATTCACCAGTCAGGCATATTTCACCTGAATGTCATAATGAATAGTTCGTTGACAAAGTTGCTCCTGTGACATGGTAGAAATATACAAGCTCTGGGTATTTAAAATGCATTAAACCTAATGGGGGTTTAATAAAAAAAAGTATTCTCATTCTTATGTCTGTTAGATTGTGGTTCCCTGATCTTGAAGGAGGAAAAGACACAGTGAATATTATATAATCGTGTCATTAGTCCTGTACCAGCCGGATGTTTAACAGTTATACATCTCTTAGCATAAACATGAAGGAATTGTATAGATTTAAGACAAGGTTTAAAGCAAGATTTGGAAGTTGAGTAGAAATATTACGTTTAAAATAGACTTGTGTCAGCTTGTCTCTAAGGAATTATGTAAGGAGCTTTAAACATCTTCAGAAAATGATAGAGTCATTTATGCCTTCACTTGGGTTAAGATAAGGAACCATGACGACAGCCGTATGTGAACAAAAATGATGCTTGGGGAACTGAAAAAATGAAAAATTAGAGTTATCATTGTGTGGGAAATGTGCTATCCTAATGCTTACTTGATTAAGGAACACTTCATTGTCCTAGTAGGGAAATTTGTCCTCTGCATTTCACCCATCCTTCAGTGCAGCTGGGGCACCTTATGCGGAGCAGTGGGTGCTACAGAGCCGCGCCTGGGGACCCATCTCCATGATTTTGTTGCTATTCTTGGTCAGGAGTACGTTATTGCTGGAGGATTACACTTACGGTGTATGGTTGGATTGATGGGAAACTAGAGTGCCAGGAGGAAACCCATCCAGAAACAGGAAGAACATGCAAACTCTGGACAGAAACGTCTGGACAACTCAGGAATCAAACCTGGAACCGTCATGTGTGGGCAGTATGCATGCTTCCCACACCATGCCACTTGAAGTATCCAAGCAGGTTTTGGGCTATTGCTTCAAAAGTTATTCAAAAAATAAATAAATGAATAAAATACCAGAATAATGATCATATTTCATTATATATGGATTTTGGAGTTCCTAGTTGGAATGCAGTTTTAATTTGATTTAATAACATAAACATAATAAGCGATCACAACCCAAATCTAGCTTGGACATGATGGCCAACATTATTAATGTGTTTGGTGTATGTTATTAGTTGGTGTTTTGGTTCTCAAGATGATAATCCTTCAGAAAGCAGAATGAGCCTCACATTTGGGTTGCAGCCAATCATTCACCAGTGCTAGTGCAGTGTCTGTCATCTGTATGCAGGTTAAGGCATTGGCAGCCATGGTTCAGTTGGGTTCATTTTTTTTAAAACGGAGCACAAGCCACATGCAGCAGTTCTTTGAGAGGCTCAGGCCAAAGATTTTTCTCTCCAACCGAACCTGCCAAGGTTGAAAAGGCAGAGTGTGGCACTGACAAAGAGTAAATGCTGCTATCCTGTAGCTCAGGTAGGTGAACGGGAGGGGGTGAGGTTAGGGGGGTCAGTGTGGTCAGTGATTTTATAATGAGCTGTTTCAAGGTGTGACGAACTGGCAGCTAAGCAGAGCGAGCTTCTAAAGGCAGAAGAGAAATCCCAAAGGACAAGTGACGACATAAATGCATTTGAAGTAGGTAAACGGGCTGTAGTGCCATGTGGAAATGTAAACGTAGTCAGAGATAAATGATGGTATAGTAGTAGTCAAGGGTCTTTAACGTATGTGTATTTTTGTTATGTGTCATTAAAGATTCACATACTGTAGTTTTCCAAGTGTAAATCAGGTCAGTTACAAGTCAGATCTGTGGAGAAAACAAGCCCACATGAAGTAAGAAAGCATGTTTTTAAGATATTTTAAGTAGTAAATATAAATACGCTACTAAATGCAAAATGGCAGACAAAGCAGGTGGCAGACCTTCCACTAGAAAAGTTACATAGTGCATCTTTAAAATGACATGCACATTATGTCCTTTATGTTATTGTCAGACATGGTATTTCTGGCTCAAACAATAAATATACAGTTTTAAAAATAAAACAATTGAAAACGAGCAGCTTTAAAGGTGCACTATGTAACTTTTTGGTTTCTTGTTTCTATGGAAATCTCATTGCTCTGCCTTGAATGTTCCACAGAATGACATTAAACTGCTCTATCTTGTATTTATTAAATTACAGGTGGTTTTACAGCTCAAAAATACAAATGTAAGCAGGGTCGCCTCTCCACAGATGTGACCTGTAACTTGATCTGGTTGAGTCTCCATGAAGATAGAAATGTTTAATTCCAACCATATTAGAGCACCATGAGATTTATTACCACTTCTATGCTGACGACACCCAGCTTTATCTCCCTGTTCCCCCCCGAAATGACTCATCTCTTACCAATCTCCATGCCTGAATTGCAGAACTAATTTTAACATTAATTTTCTCCAGCTAAATGAAAATAAGACTGAACTTATTCTTTTTGGACCCCATTCTGACACCCCCACTTCTGACCTCAGGCCTCTTGCTACTAATTTGCACAGTTCTGTAAAAAACCTTGGTCTTTTTATAGACTCTCTTTTAAACTTTGACAAACAAATCTCCAATGTTCTTAAAGCTTTTTTCAGCTATGACAAATTGCCAAATTATTAAATAACTTTGAAACAATCATACACGCTTTTGTAACCAACAGACTGGACTACTGCAACACACGATATTCAGGCCTCCCACAATCCTCCATCAACAGATTACAGTTAGTCCAAAATGCTGCTGCCTGACTGCTCACCGGCTCCAAAAAGAGAGACCATATTGCACCTGTCTTAGCCCAACTCCACTGGTTACCCATTAAATACAGAATTGATTTAAAAATTTTATTATTTGTTTTTAACGCTCTGAATGGACTGGCCCCACAGTACATTTCGGACCTCCTTTATTTACATCTCCACATGTGCTTTGAGGTCTGAGGCGCAGCTCCAGCTCGTAGTGCCTAAAACGAGACTTAAAACCAGGGGGGACGGGGTCTTCTCTGTGGCCGGCCCCGAACTCTGGAACGTTCTCCCCACGACGTCCGAACAGCCACAGTGGAGTGTTTTAAGTCTCGTCTTAAGACATATTTTTATTCATTGGCTTTTAGCACCACCTGAGCTGGGGGCCTCTGTGTTGTTTATGCTTTACTTTAGTTTATTGCTTTAATCTATTTGTGCTACTCTGTGGTTTGACAGTTGTTGTTTTAGGACTAGTATGATTTGGTCTGAGCATATGGTTCTTGCTCTTGTTTTATTTTGCTGGTTTTACTGTATGTGATCAAATCTGAGTGTTTATTTTTTATTTTATTATTGTTGTTCCTGCTTTGTATTTGTGCCGCACTCTGGAAACTGTTTGCTTATGAAATGTGCCATATAAATAAAGTGGATTGGATTAGATACTGTCTAAGATTCCAGCCAAAGCAATAACATCTCCATGGAGAAAAACATTTGATGGACCCTCCACCTAAAAAGTTACACAATGCACCTTGTTGTTTATTTGCAAAACACAGCGTATGCAATATTTGACATGAAAATGCTCTTGATTTCCAATCTACATTTCCATCTTAGAGTGAGTGGGCTTATCCAGGTGGAGCCTCTGCTAAAGCCTGGTGTCCAAACGTCTCAAATAATGAAAAGCAGCAGCAGCAGCAGCAGCAGTGTTGTTGGTGGAGAGACTTATAACATTGTATTGATCTGAGCATCTGGGGATTATCTTAAACCTCCAGCCTGAGCATGCACTCACACAAAAGGCTCACTCCACTATATTAGCTATATTACCTTTATGCTCCAATACACAAAGGACTTGAGCTATGTCTGTAATCACACCTCTACGGTGACTGGCTGCAAATAACAGATTTCACCCAAAAAAAATGAAAGAAATCTAATAATAATACAAGTCTACAATGTCTAAAAGTCTAGACTGAAAACGCAATGTTCAGAGAATCAGTTTATGATTAATGTCTCTGGAATTAAAGATTCTACCATGACAAAACCTTTCAATACTGTGGATTTTCAGTTCAGGGACATTTCCAACAAAAAAGGATCCTCCCCTAGAATCCTAATGGCCCCTGCCCAAGTGAAAGATAAATCATATTCTAAAACATGAATGCGATTGTCAATTACAGTCTATAATGAAGAGCTTTTTATATAGGTTCATTGTAGTGCTGGGACAAGTGTTATGAAACTATTTTTACCAGCTCCGTCTTAAGTTTATGGGAAAAAATCATGTAATTTTCAGCTTAAAATAATATTAGTGCCTTTACTTTTATCAAATGGCCTTACAATCAGTATAGTATGTTTATCTATCTATCTTTTACATCTGAAAGCAAAAACTTTTCAATAAATGTCAGCAGTTAGATCTCTTATATTTTAGCATTTATTACTATCTGCCTGTTGTGTAGAGCTAACTCCATCTATCAAAAGGATAAGGATGCTAAGTTGAATGCTAATGACTCGTTTGTATCTTAAAGTCCCATCACATTTTGACTCTCTTTCACTTTTCTGTATAATAAATGTGACTGGTGCTATGGTACTTGTTGAACAAAGGAGTTTCTGGTGAGACATTTTTAGACCATCGAAGCCAGTAGCCCGGGCCTTATCTGGGCAGAGCCAGAATCTTAATGAAAAGCTTTAATGTCATTTTATTATCTCCAAAAGCTCGGAGACATTTTAGCCGAAGCTCAAATGGAGCAGTGGATTCTAAAGACACACATTACAATTTAATTAAAACATGAATTTTATACTTAGCCTAGCTTTATTATATCAATACTACTATATACTCTAGGCATCTGGTGTGGGCAGCAAAGTAAGAATTTCATGGTACAGGGAAACGTGGGTCTTTACTGTACATATGACAATAAAGCTTTGAATCTTGAATCTATAAATATACACTTACCTATTACTTTTTTACATTACAACCGCTGCTACTAGTGATTTGAGGGCTACAATAGTGTCTTACAAGTGTGGAGTAAATGAATACTGCAATGTAAAGCAGGGCGTAGGAGTCTGCAAAAATACTGAAATATCGATATATTGTGATACTAAATTTGGTGACAGAGAAACGTTATCTTGAGCCATTGTATTGATATATCATGTATATCGAATTTTTTTTTTGTTTTTCTTTTGTCTTTTGGCAATTTTTGCGACTGCACTACAGTTTGGTTGTAATTTAGTGGTTGTTTATGCAGTACACTTGACATATTTACTGTTTTGATGTTTAAAATAAATGTATTTCATATTTGCACAGGTAGCGGTTTAACAAAGAAATACTGTTGCTAAAATGTGTTTGGTTCTTAAAAAACAATATATCGCAGAGTAACATATGTGCAATATTTCAATTATCGCAGGTATCACCATATCGCGATAAAATCATATCGTGAGCCATGTATTGTGTATCGAATCACGAGGGACCCTGTAATTCCCAGCCCTATGTAAAGCACTTTGCGTGTCTTAAAAGGTGTTATATAAATCCAATGCAAAATTATTATCACTACTACTACAGTAGAATAACTTCCTTTTACAAGTTTACCATTTGAGTCCACTGATTAAATGTAACCTTTTCTGGTGGTTTATTTACAGTGTCAGACATTTGAATCCCACTGGCCTTGTATTTTTGCTTCTAACACAATCCCTAAAGAAGATGAGGTCTGTAAACTTTGATTTTCACATGTGTAAATCTGTCAGGCCTTCATCTGCCTATCACAAAAAGAAAGGTGAATTTGCATATTGACATCAGACAGATCACACCATACCCTTTAATATAATGAGGTCGGTCGAGGCCAGCGTTTGGACATCAGACGATTCCTTCACTTATCTCTGTTCCAGGAGCTGTCATCATAACTAGAACTGGGAAGCATTTAAAATCGTCCTTATTACAGGGGCCACTTGAAGTAAGTTAAAGGTTCACCATGTAATGTTTCTAATCGAGGGTCCGCCACCTGCTTGTCTCGATTTGTAATTTTAAAAAGTAGTGACTAAACAATGGCACAATTTTCTTTGTTTACACTGTTACTGTTACTGTTATCTGTGCAATAACCTGCTCCTCAACCCACGTGCAATACAATTATGTGCAATATGTTATTCATCCTTGCGATACTCTACCCACACCTTATTTCATCCTACCTGCACCTTGTAGATTATATTCTATTACAGTTTTATTATATCTGTATTTTATTATATTTTATTATATTTTTTACTATATTGTTTACGTTTTTCCCTTGTATTTGCAAACACTTTTTTAACAGTACTATTTACTGCATGCTAGTAGTACTTGAATATCTTAGCAAGTCAACGGTTCTTCTCATCCCAAGCATTTTATTGCACTGTAAACCTTGTGTTGAACCTGCATATGACAAATAAACAATCTTGAATCTTGATTTAAAATGTTTTTAAATGTGGATGTTTGAATATTTTTGCTATTTGTTTATGTTTTAATTCTGTTTTGTTTATTAAACATTTAAAGTTTAAATTATAATGAAATTTTAATAAAACATTTCATTCTCTAGTACAGTGAACCTACGGCAAGGTAAAGCAATGACATCTCCATGGAGACAAACAGGAGGCAGTTCATCCTCCAGAAAAATGTCATTTCCACCTTTATTTTATTATTATGTTTTTAATTTAAAATAATTGTTTTCACTTTAACAGCATCATCTTAGTTACATGGTATTTGTTTTGCTAATTTAAAGGATTGTACACAAGAAAAAAGTCATTGGTAAATTATAATCCAATATACCCTGCAGTGGAAGAGGAAATTGCAAGAAAAAGCACTGCATTGGTGACTTTATGCTTGGACTGTGCAATGAATCAATATTTAATCCAATTGAAATCCAAGCATTGCAAATCCTTAACGGGTCAGACTTACAGTAAACAGTAATATTACAGCGTGAGGTTTGGAGCAGAGGAAAAAACAGAAAAATCTATCTATAAAATTCATATGAGTAAATAAAAACTGAGATTTTAGGAGATTTTAGTGCGCAAGGCCTGCAATATGTCTGTGTCCTGGGTTAAGTTCAGATGACAGATTCAGCTCACGTCCTCCTTTTAGAGCATCTCCTTTGACCCTGGTTCAGCAGTGCACAGCTCCCCCAGTACAACCTTCGGTACATCATTTGTTATTCGGTTTAAAGGTGCATTGTGTAGTTTTTCTACCGGGTCTGCCACCTGCTTTCTTCAAGATGTTATAGCTATAGATTATATAAACAAGCAAATGATGCCTCTAAGCAAAGTTAGAGGCCAGTTCTGTGGAAAGGTGACCTTACACCCAGCAGTATATCTGTGTTTGTACTTTTTTGTGTCATTTTAAAACATGTGGATCATACCTGCTACTTCACTCTGGATCCTGGTGAAGAGTCGACACGGCGGCCGCTTCTTGTACAGCACTAAAAGTCAAATGAAGACAACAAAACATACACTATATTAATCCTTTAGCAACACACAACGATGTCTGTAGTGAAGACTTGAGTTGTAGCTAGGGTGACCACACTGTCCTCCTTTTGCTGTCCTTTGTCCCTCGTCCCACTTATTTAGATAATGTCCCACTTGATGCTACATGAATTATAAAACTTATACCATACATGTTTTCTTTCTCTCACCAATAAATCAACAAAATTACTTTTTGGGTTTACTGGTATTCAGGGTTGTAATATGTTGCCCCCTAATGCTGTTTCAATCTTGCTGTGTATTACGAGTAAAAACTGAAAATAATAAGGTGTTAGTACAGGTATTAATTATGAGCTTAAAGGTCCTATTATGTAAAATGTACTCTTGTGAGCTTTAAGCCATGTTAAAATGCGGTTATCCTGACCTTTGTTTCATTCACACATGTTTGAGTAACCCTTTATTATTTAGTCTGTCTAAATGCTCTGTTCCACATTGTGAAGTCATGCAGCGGTAGTTTTCAAGTTAACAGCGACATTTTACCTTTTTTTTAGTAAATATGAGCTACTCCAGAGCTGAAATCATCCAGATGATTCTAGTGAAGGTGTATGGAGTTTAAAAACACAGTGGAACACTTCCGGTATTACCACATGACATCACAAGGTGGAATGTTTATAGTTTGAGAGAAATACTCAGCCTGAATATGTAGGATTTGTGTGTTAAACATGTGTAAATGAAACAAAACACGACTCTGTGTATGTTTGTGATGAGGAAACAACATTATAACAGATCAGAAATTTGTGTAATATGGGACCTTTAAATTTACCACCAGATTAGGGTGAGCACATTTTCAAAATAAAAAACTGGGACATCCCTGGTTTGGGGTTGGTTGGTAATAATAAAATTGTGAAACAAGTGCATAATGTGAGTCAGTATAGTCACATTTTCTTTGTGTTTTGGTCATTTTTAAGCAGCTTTTCGTTATTTTACCTAAACAAATGACAACTTATGCCTCTCTTTACTGTTGTCAGGTATCAACTTGGTAAAAGAAAAAAAAGGGGGGACACCAGGGACATTTCTTGTATAAAACTGGGACAAATCACTGGTTTTGGATAAATCTGCTGGGACAAGAGACACACACAAAACTGGGACTGTCCCTGGTAAATAGGGACATCTGGTCACCCTAAAGCAGATTCAACATATACCCCTTTTACTACAAGTTGGGGCGGTCATCCTGGTTGACGTGAGAAAGAGTCAAACACATAGAAACACAGAGAAAATTCAGAATAATAACAATGCAATTACAGTAGGATAAAAACAACACTTACATTTGCCAAAATCCTTCTCTGTAAATGCATGCTCCTGATTTCTGCCCCCATCCTGCCTCCACTGTGCAGCTGGGGCCCCTCCACTCACAGGCTCGATTAGTTGGCCCCCTGCTGGCAGACCGGAGAAATGCATGCACTTCAAATCAACACTTTCATTAGGGTTTTGCATCAAGGCCGCGTGTTTCCTAGCGCTTTTCCATTTAAATCTTACAATTTCACCTTTTAAAAATACTAATACTTTGGTTGGTTTATCACGTTGAATGATGGGACATTTGGACGATACCATATCAGAAATAGGGGTCAAGAATATTGTAGATGTGGGGTAAAATTTGCTTGTAAATGCGTTTTAAAGTTACAGAAGATTGAATTGATTAGTATGGTAATAAAGCCAAAAATAATCGTGTTTAGAAATACAAATAAACGCGTTTTTCTCACGGTGCGTTTGTGCCTAATGGTAGCGCCCCGGTTATGTCCGTCCTCTTCCCTTGTCGGATTACAGCGGAGGCAGCACGCACCGATCTCTTGTCGAGCCACAAACGTCGAATAAAGCAACAAGTAAGTGATATAAAAGGATCATTTTGTCCTCTCGGCGCACACTGAAACCTGTATTGTCAATAAAACTCAATCTGAATGGTCGGATTGTGATTTTCTCGCGCCACGTGGTCATAGTGGAGTTGGAGGCTGCTGTCAAAAACTTGAGACGGGTACTTCATGTATGCAAGTGGAGTAGATCCACTTTAGGATACAAGAAACACTCATTATAGTGGAAATTATCAATGCATCACCCAATCAAAAGCTACTGTCGTGAAGATAATCTAATCTATCAGGCATTATCTGTTTAAAACATTGACACTATTCTGCAAACATATTATTTCATTTGTGTGGTATTTTAATGTCTTATGTCTCTGTATGCTTCTGTATGTTTTTGATTCTTCTCCTAAAGTTTAAGGTAAGTTTTTATGTTGCTCTGCAGCTTTTGCCCCTAACATACGGTAAATTGCTTCTGAATGTTTTGATCGAAAACTTGTCTTATACCAGGTAAATTAAGTAACAGTTTTAATTGGATTATAAAGTAAATACTTGTGAAGGCAACACTGTGTACCTGAACTGCTTTTAACAGTGACAGAACTGGTGAGTTGGGTTCAAGTGCTGAAATGGCCTGAAGGAGAATCCCTGCTGAACAGGGATGAAATGAAGTGTTTCTTTTGGGGAAAAAAGAAAGGAAATCTCAATCTAATCTGAGGAAGAATTTGGGCTGCAACATTGGCTGAACTGTGTGAAATTGTATTGTTGGGGGAAATCATTGTCAGTGTCTTTGCATGAAGAGATTTTGGTTCTGGGCAAAGATTGTTGTGTTGACATGGGGGGGCCGTATGTAAATTTTAAGGTACGATCTTGATTTGTTATCACGTATAATATTACTTATTTAATTAAAGTGTGCATTGTCTATGTTCATTGCATAAAACAGTCCTAACTTGAGCCTGTGCACTTTGTTCTCATCAGAATTTGACTTGGCTTTGGTTCCTGGGAACAGGTTTATGAATGATATGTCATCATGACACTGCCATTTTAATCCAAAATTATCTATTGCACCCATTCTGGGAATAACTTTTAATAGTCTTTGCTTGATAGCCCACTTGTGGCATTTGCTAACACTGCTTTCTTGAGTTTAACTCCTAACAGCTCTAGCTTCTCCCTGTCGCCTGCTGTCTCTCTCTTTACTCCAAAGTGAGTGGATCAGCTGTCCCAGTGCGATGGACCCATCCAGCCCAAAGCCCCCCACCTCACGCGCCGTGCCCCAGGATAGGGGCATCATCAGTGGAGACAACATTCAGTTTGGACGTGTGAAGAGGCGCTCCCGGCTTTCCCAGTCTGAGAGCTCTGGGCCTGAGGAGGAGGCTGGTTCTTATGGCCGCAGCCCTGTGATCCAAGGTCTCCAGGCCGAGCAGGTGTGGTACAACCGCAACGCCTACGACCAGGCAGAGGGCAACTACCACCGCCAACGCACCTCCAGCGGTAACGGGCCAATAAGTTCCTCCCCACGCAGTCCCAACGTCCGCTCTTTCCACGCCAAGCGCAACCAAGACCCCAACCACCCGTCCCCCACCATGGTGAGGTCCTCCGGAACCCGGCAGGACAACAAAGGCCGCATCCGCACTTCATCAGAGACCGAGTCTGGGGCCAGAGGCAACAGAGGGCCAGCCCCCCGCAAGAGGGGCTTCTCTGAGACCGAAAACAAGCCCAGACGGGACAAGTATGATCTGCCGCCTGCGACAGACTGTGTGTGTGGCTGTTGCTGTCTCTGTAGACCTAAGTGCTTTTGTTCTTGTCCTGTCGGCTCTGTCTTTGCTTCTGTGTGTCATTGGCTACAAACGGATGAACAATGTGTTTTCAGTGTGGATAGAATTTTGTGAAGGGATTTGGGGTGGTTGTAATATGAAGGTCTGATAATTAAAAGGTAAAATATAATTGTTTTTAAATGTGTTGAATGTGAATTTGTGTCACTCACTTTTACTTTAAAACTAAACACTTGTCTGTGGCCATGGCTAAGAGTGTAAAAACAAATATATTTCGCTAAAGGACATGTGTTTTTCCAGTATCATCATGAGCGGACTGCAGTGCCTCACAGCTGACAACATCTGGTTTGACAAACACCGCTACGATGATGCTGAGAGACGCTATTACGAGTCTCTGAGCGGCCATGCTCCTCAGCACCAGCAGCAGGTAAAAACAGTGAGAGTTAAGCCTGCACAAAGCTCACACTGGCATGTGTTCTGTGTTGGTTTAACTAAAGATACAGGTTGAATTTCATCAGCAAATTTCCTCATTACAGCATCTTGACTGGAACGCTGCATTTGCTATAGAAAGTCCCATTAACAGCAAGTGGGTAGTCCCCTGCCGTTCTGGGCCCCACAGACATGCCTTGTACCTTATTACACACGATCGGACGGGTTAGACAGTCTGGGCCAGCTCAGCTCCACAGCAGCTGAATGAGTCTTATTTAGCAGTGGGCTGTTGGTGTGAGTGGTCAGGTGGTTTGGCAGCTGCCTCTACCCCTCAGGACGTCCCACTGGTCTCAAAGGGTCAGCCCTGACTGTTCTCGGATAACAAGCATACAGTTCTACAACACCATCCGAGCCATTTTCCACATTTCTTTTTGGTGTTGTGGAGAAAGTGTTGGAACATGGGATGCCACCATATCAATATTTTGTTTTGTGATTATTCTTACAAGAAACAACCCAATTTTACAATTATTCATAATTGACAGCATGACCAAACATCAATGCAATCCACATTGTCTAATTTACAATCGCTCCAATATAGGACCAGTTTACAGAAATGAGGCTGAAACAAGTTAGTCAATTAATCACAGCTAACAGGTTATTGAAATTATCTTAATAATTTGCTTAATGATTATTCTATACTAGACTGCAAAACAAATTTAGTTAAAACATCATATTCATAATCTTTCGGAGTCTATACAATTATACAATACAATTAATTGAAAACATAATCACCAGATTAATCAATTAGTCAAATAATCCTCAATTGCAGCTCTAAAGTTTATATTTTGCTTGGATCAAATACTGGACTAAGCAGGGTTGGAAAAACTAAAGCTGTAGTCACAAAGTGTTTGCCTGTTAACCAGAGTATCACATACTGTAGTTGTGTCCATGGGCAGGACACTCATTCACTGCCACATAATTGCATGGTCATGTGGTTTCTAACATACTTATCCTTTCCTATGACTGTTTGACATAGGGCTGGGTATTATTTAAGAGAATACAAAAAACTTAAGACTCCATAGGTACTATAACAAAATGGTTTTGATGCCTAGCATATCCTGGGAGAGCACTGCAGATTGTTGCTAGGCCGTGTCATCGCCACAAACAATAAGATTAAATATTTCTTTCCTTGCACTGGTGGGGGAGTCTGCTGCCTACTTGTATCCATGGGGATGATATTTATTTGTCTGGAAAGTGTGGCATTGAACTGATCTGTCTTGTCTTTATTCAGCTACTAGGTATTTTATTACTCAAAATCTCTTGGATATGCATCATTATTGTGACCTTCCCACCCCACAGATCCAAATTAAAATAACATTACTATTTTGGAACGATGATTAACACCGGAATAGATGCCAAAAAACACTGAACAGATATTGTTTAAGTACCGGAGATAAAGGACAGGTACCCAGCCCTAATTGTACATTAGTTTGTGCATGTCTGTTGTCTTGAGCCTGTGGTCCTTGTCTCGTATCTGTGTCTCCTGTCCCCCTTTCCTCCCTTCACTCCTGTACTTACACGTGCCTTTAGGACAGAGAAGCTAGTGCCATCCTAGACGAGATTGCTAAGTCCCGACAGACTATCCAGACGTCCCTAGACAGAGTGAGTACTGGGGCCAGCGAATTAGCCATAGCTGCCCCCCTCTGGAGGTAGGCTTGTACTCCATCTTAATAAATTATCGTGTTGTCAAAAGTGTTTCTGGTGATACTCCTGAGAGCCTGACCCATATATTGTTGTAATGTAATAAGACACCGTATTTGATTCAATTTTATGCCCAGAAATAAGTCACAGAGTTGCTGATGTATGATGTGAAAGATGTTGTAACAGTGGAGGCTGCAGCGCAGGTAAAGCTCTGATTCAGACAGTGGTTTAGTGTTGGTGCCTAGTTTATTATATTTTATAATAGTTTTACAAAGGCTTTAGAGAGGGACAATGATCACTGGAAGTTTACTGATGCACAAAAATACAGCATCAGTCCTGGTTTACTGTGGCTTAAATCTGACCATGAAAAATATCTTTTTCTAGCATATAGGAGTGTCTCTTGTGCAAAATCCCTTAAATTTGGTTTGACTTCTGTCAAAGGGGCACTATAACGTTTATCTGGTGAGGAGTCTTGTCTCATTAAAGATGCTTTTGCTTTCCTTGCAGTGTTTCACAGTAAAGCATTTAGCCTATCTAGCCTATTCAATCAGATATTTAAGTATTCCATTGAATTTGCTGGTTTAACCTTGGGAAAAAAGCCCATTCAAACTCTTGAGTGAGCTTTCCCCCTTCAGATTGTTAGACCTGGTGGCGTCACCTTCTTGTCTCCCCTTATATAAGTTTATTGCCATATTATGGAACATTGCAGGCGAAGCAAGAACATAAGCAGATACGAACAGATAGTGGATCCATCACCTGTTCAACTTTAACCTAATGTAAACCTACTCCAGTAAATCTATAATGTTTGGTCAACATTTCTACAACTTTACTAAGACACTTGCACATGTTTATTTAAACAACACTCTTGTTTACCTTTAGCTTCACTCTTTCTTTCCCTTAACTTTTCTCATTTGTATTTCCTCTGCTGTCCTATGATTGTTGGATGCAGGCTAAATCGGCCCTGCAGCAGGTCAAAGGAAAGCCCAAACGGCAGCACAGGAACGTAAGTCTGACCAGAATGTGGTGCATGGATCAGCTCGAAGAATATGCCATTTAATTCTATAACTCAGATGGGAAATACATTGTTACATAACTGCATAGTGTTATCCCAGTGAATTGTTTTGGGTTTCAGCTTTTTGTTGAGTTTAATTTTGTGGAGTAATTTTTCATCACTCTGAAACTCATGGATTTGACAACTTAAATCATTAGTAATGGTTGTTTTGGGAAAAATGGACAGGAGCAATGGCTGCTTAAAGTATTGCTGAAAATGGGGCTGGTGAAATGACCAAATTTTATATTAGCAGAATCTTAATAATAAGAATAATAAATTTTATTTATATAGCGGTTTACAAAGATGCTGTAAAAGGAATACAATTAAGAATCTTGTTTAGTTTGGTGGTATTGCTCCTGTCTTTTTTCCTTATTTGTACTGGGATTTAATTGTGTGTAATGTATTGAACAAATGCTGAACCTTTTCTATAAGATTTTGTGTGCGGTGTTGAATATTTTGTGCTATTGTTGATCTTGGGCCTTCACTGCATCTCCCGTTGGCTTGATATTGTTTGGATAGTTTTTAAATAATTTTGCGCTCTGTGGTTTGTTTGGTAATTGCTTTGTGTTTCTGCAGTCTTCCTCACAAGGTGCAGACCAGGAGCTCATCTCCCGCATGAAGAGTCTGGAGGTGGAGAACCAGTCACTGCACAAAGGTGTCACAAAACATAATGTGATTTTGTTAGATTAAGCGCATTGATATTTTTATATGTATAGATAAATTGGACATTCTGTATAGCCTTGCTCAATACGATGCATTATTAAATCAAAATATAATGTATTCTCTATTTAAAAGTGAGCAAGTTAAATCTTTTATTTGATTTGTGTTTTAAAATATCTCCATATACAAATTCTAATAAAATTTGATATGTGAACTTCTCAAATGGCTTTGGTAGCCTGAACTGATGTGGACTGAGTAGGATAAACTGGAGAAAAATGTATGTGGAAATTTTCTGCATTAAGAGACGGATATTTTTTCTCTTAACATTCTTGGTAATAAAATCCAATTGTACATTTTGTATCAGCATAAATTTGCTGTTTGTTTTTAGTTGTTCACGATTTGAGAGCAGCTCTACAGAAGCTGGAGTCCAGAGTTGCTACGCTGGAGAAGAGCCCAGCTGCTGTTCCATGTGTCAAGGTAATTCTGATAAAGAGCTACAAAGACCTTGATCCTTCATTTCATTTCTGTGGAGTTAACATTCAAGAAACTACTGTCATTTAGCATGTTTTGGACCTAGTCTTTTGAAATTAAATGATGCAGTTTACCATAAAGCCTTACAGTGAGTTTTGGATGATGTATATTCACTGATTTTGTTTTCTTGTGTGTCTTCAACATATGAAATTTAACCATCAAGGCGAGGGAAAGTACATAGGGAAAAAAATATTTAAATGCTGTAGTAAAACTTTCATATATTAATGATGCTATAAGAAGCAAAAATAGTTTATTCTGGCAGTTTTTAAATGATTTGGAGAGATTGATTGCCTCCCTTGGCAAGCTTCTTCTTGACTTACCGGTTTAAATTATTTTCCGTGTTATGTCCTCTAGGTGGCCCCAGTTCAGGCAGCTCCCGTGCAGCAGAAGAAGGTGGAGAACGGAGCCAAGGCCGTAGATGAAGATGTGGATGATGATGAGGACCTGGACCTGTTCGGCAGCGATGATGACGACGAGGAAGCAGAGCGTATCAAACAGGAGCGAGTGAACGCCTACGCCGCCAAGAAGGCCAAGAAACCTGCTCTCATCGCAAAGTCCTCCATCATCCTGGACGTCAAGCCTGTACGGAACCAAATATTTAACATTTTCACCTATTAAGTAAGAAATAAGTAGATTAACTGAGAAAAGGGGAGTAGAAATAGGGTAGAGACGCATGAGGTGTTGTCCTGCTCCTGAACTTGACAACAAAAACTTATCATGTACTATTAATGTAATCTTGGAAACCATAGCATCAGGATTAAGTGGCGTCATATTAGCTGGTATAATGATGCATTGTGTGTTGTTGGCAAAAAATTGACTGAATTTGACATAGAACTTAAAAGCTGCATAAATGAAACTGACTGCTACACCATGTTTATAGGAAGAAACCTTAGAACTTGGCTAAAATGGGCCCTTTGGAACATTTGTTTGGGTTGCATTGATTGGAGATGTCGTTCACTCTTTTGTAGTCCGTCTTTCTCACGTAAGTAAGGTATAACAGTGACCACCTAACAATTTTGTGCAGGTTTTTGTGGTATTAAGATTACTAGAACCAGCATCATATTCATTTCTGCTAAACAATTCAGAAAGGTACTAACATTCATTGGTTTCAATTTCCTGAAACCAACCAATATCATATCAGTTGGATTAGAATACGTCTAGTCATCACTCTTTAACCCTTTTCCTCACTTATTCATGTCTAACGTTGATAACAAAATGCTTACCTGCTACCCATCGTATCATATCTCATCCGCTTAATGTTATTTTAACGAGAAACCTTATTCTTAACAAGTTATGCCGTATTCCTTGTTTTCCAGTGGGACGATGAAACAGACATGTCAGAGATGGAGAAGTGTGTGCGCTCTATAGAGATGGACGGGCTTCTGTGGGGAGCGTCCAAACTGGTCCCGGTCGGCTACGGCATCAAGAAACTGCAGATCAACTGTGTGGTGGAGGACGATAAAGTGGGCACAGACATCCTAGAGGAGGAGATCACCAAGTTTGAAGACCATGTAAGGATTTAGATAAAGGCTTGGCAGGCTTCATTTAAAGTGCAATTTGTAACTTTACTGGTGAAGGGTCTGCCACACTCTTCACAGTATAATATTACATTTACCGATCATTTATTTACACAATTATGGGCTAAAATACCTAAAGTATACATTAGTTCATGGGGTTGCCTCTCCACAGATCTAACCTCTAACTTAACATTTTAATGCCAGAACATCCCAGGCAAAACTTTAACATCTCAGTGGAGAAAAGCAGGTGCTGGACTTTTCATGACCTTTATTAAATTATGTAATTCTTCAATCATAAAACAGGGGAGTTTGGAAACTTAATATACTACACATTCAATTTAAAAGCTATGAATTTAATCAGATATATAAATTAGGTTTTGATTACTAATGAGTCAAGTAGACACATTTATGGCTAATTTCAGAATGAAAAGTATTTTAATTACAATACATATTGGTACAATTATTAATTTGTGGTTCTCTTGTGCAGGTCCAGAGTGTAGACGTCGCTGCCTTCAACAAGATCTAAAGTCCATCCACTGTTCAGTTTGCACGGTTTAATAAAATACTATGCAATGAGCACAATTAATTCTCCTGTGTTTTTATATAATCAATCTTTTGTCATAGTGCACCATTGTACAATTCAACAACAGTTTGATTCAATGTAGAGAAGTGGGTAAAAATTGAGAAAGTTGATTTAAATTCCATGTTTTTTTCAGAGGTAGTCGGCAAGCTTTAATAATTTTGAGTAATTTCATAATTCTTGGCACATTATATGTAGAAAACCTCATACACTATTATATCTATTCATTTAGGAGAAGTTACTGGTTTGATCTTTTAAACAAACCACGGGCCTTTGTTGGACTAAGCTTTGGACCCATGAATTTGTCATCTTACAGCTCAAATCCCATTGTTGTAGGTTATGTTTATGGTGAGCACAGTTTCAAAGTTGACCCAAGTCCCACCCAGAATCCTGGGTGGAGCGGTTGGGCAAACGCTGCTTTAGTTTTATGCAGCAGAACCATTGTATCTGAAACTCCATAGAAAGCCAAAACCCCAGCTCTGTAGTCCAGATACACGCCTATCCTGGTAAAACATGGAGCGCTGATGGTCAAACTTTCCTTATTGTGCTGAAATGAACACGTAGAATAGGAACAGTCCAGGCTCCAGGATTTAGCGTTATGTCCCAGTTTGCATTCGCTGCCCTCGCCGCTGCGGCTCATGTTCTTGTAGCACACCCCGATGGAGACCCCTCCTTTCCCGCTCCACTCCACCTCCCAGTAGCATCGTCCGGCCATCCCCGCCCTGCACAGGACCTGGGCCCATGAGGTGAAGCGGTCAGGGTGCTCTGGGTACGACTGGGCCTCAGACAGAGTGGTGACCCCGCGGCCCCCCTCTGAGAACACCAGGAAAGGGTTCACCGTGTTGGGGTCCAGGGTTAAGTCGTGGTGGTCTGGAGGGAAATGACAAATTAGGGTTTTTTCATTTGAACCCATCACTCAAGTACAATAAATTATAATATAATGCTTTTTTCTGGTGGGATGCCTGCTGTCTCCATGGAGATGTTATTGTTCCACTGTATGACATTCCAATGCATTTATCTTGCATTTATTCAATTACAAGTACCGTATTTTCCGGACTTTAAGTCGGAGCGCCCTCTTGTGGCTGTTAACTTGAAAATAACAAACGTGAAATTATATATTTTAATACATAAGTCGCACCTGACTAAATTGTAGGACCACCCAAACCATGAAACAAATGTGACATATAGTCTGAAAAATACAGTATTTTTATTGCTCAAATGCACCTTGAAAACATGCATTTTCACTGATTGAGGGTCCAATTCAACTTCTGATTTTGAAACTTTTTTCTTAGTCGTAGTTTCAAACCCAGTTAAGTTGACCATTTTGGCTGACATTGATTTATGAAACAATCTCATTTGACTAACTACAATAATATAGCTAAAGCCTCTACTTATGCAACAATAGGAAATGCCAAATGCAAACAAAAGCAAATTACTAGGTACATGTACACAGTTAGTTGAATCGTAAAACCCTGACAATAATACTGTATTTTAAAGCTTTACTTACAATGTAGAAAATCCAATCTCGTCTTTGGCTCAGATTTCGTCAAGTCCAGCTCTTTAACTTTTGATGCTGTTGAACAAAAACACAGAAAGCTATAGCTCAATGAACGACACTTATAATAGTAAAACAACTTGGAAACGTTTCATACCTTGAGCTTTTTCATGAGTGGTCTGGTTACTCGTTTCCTTCAGTGAAATGACTAGAAAGAGAAGACAGTAAATTAGTCTAATTTTTAACCAGTTGTGTCCATGGATATTTTATTGTTTTCCCTGAAATATTTCACAGTATGGCATTAAAGTTATCCATTGCCACAGAGACAAACAGGTGATGCAGGAAGGTCGAATAACATCGGATAAACGGAGAAGTGACCCTGCTTATACAAAGAATGTTTTTCAGTGTGTTAAAAAGACATATATCGCCAAATCCCATAGAGATTCCTAGAAAATAACATACACATGAGACCAACATGTGACCCCTTTTCGCAAAAGTTACAGAGCAATGCACCTTTTATTCTGAAATCCATTCAAAATGCAGTATGTGGCGTACCTTTTTCAGAGATCCTGCTGAATTCTCTTTCCAGTGCTTGGTCCAGACTGTCTTTGAGGTCGGCCAGTGCTCCTCTCATGTTTTTGTACATCAGATAAGTGAGTGCGTCTGTACTGGGCAGCTCCACGCTCTTCACAGGGAAATGAAAAGACTTGGACTTCTGTAAAGGCAACCAAATCAGACACAGTGATTTGAATACTAACAACAGATAAACAGCAAGTGACAGGCAGGCTAAGATGTGGTATTATTAACTTAACTCATTTACAGGCTACAAAGCAAGGTTCAGTTTATGATTCATTCAGTCTTTGCATATTTAGTGCTTAGAGGTAATTTAATCATTTTGATGTGGACCATGCCATGTAGAGCAATGCCATGGAGACAAGCAGGTATCACAAAAGTTGCATTGTGAACTTTTATTAATGGTAAGAGAAGCTTCTACCTCAACTAACATATTTAAAAAAATTTGGGAAACAAATTTAACCAGTAGTTCCCAAAATTGCAGATTGGGGAACTAAAATGAGTCACATTGAAATGCAGTTTGTTATTTTCATCTTAAATGAAAAGCCCAAATCCATAATAAAATAATCAGTACACAAGAAAATATTTTTGTATGCAAAGATGATAGTACACCCATTAACTGCATGAGTATTAATGAGAGTGCAGAAAATGTATTCATAATTATTCAGTCAAGGAGGCGCTGCAATCAGATGACATGATTTCTGTGTTTATGATGTCTTGCTGTTGTCAAACTGAGTAAATTCTATTTATTTGTGTACATGTATAACTTTTTAATGTTGTTTGTAACAGGATTTAGTATTAAGGGCCCATATAACGCTATTTTCTGATCTATGTTATAATGATGTATGTGACTGGCACAAAACATAACTCCAGGTATGTTTTTGAAGAGGTAATAACATTGTAACATGGCTTAAAGTTCACAGGAGTCAGTTTTGTGTAATATAGGACCTTTAAATGTTGTACTCTATTTGTCCTCACCTGTATAAAGTGAACATGGTCCTCAGTGTGGGACAGTTTCTCCAGCTCGGCTCCTCCCCTCCTCAGTTCACCCAGCTCTCTCTGGACCCTCTCGAGCTGCTCCTCTGCCTGCCCCACGGCCCCCCTCTCCTGGGCCCTGAGCAGCTCCTGCAGCTCCACACTCTGCTTCTCTATGGAGCGCACCAGTCTGGAGAACACACGCTCACTCTCCTCCACCACCGCCTCTGTGGAGTGCTACAAACAACAACCAGAAGACAGGCTCAGGAAAGCGAACAAACTACAATTATGAACAACACCTGGTTCAGTCCTGGTTCAGTCCTGGTTCAGTCCTGGTTCAGTCCTGGTTCAGTCCTGGTTCAGTCCTGGTTCAGTCCTGGTTGATCCTGCTCTAGTCCTGCTCTAGTCCTGCTCTAGTCCTAGACCTGATTTAGTCCTGCTTTAGTCCTGCTTTAGTCCTGCTTTAGTCCTGCTTTAGTCCTGCTTTAGTCCTGCTTTAGTCCTGCTTTAGTCCTGGTTTCAACCTGGTTTAGTCCTGGTTTAGTCCTGGAACGCATATTGGTAGTTTGGTTTGGTGCAAACAAAAATATATAATACCAAATTGTTTCAAATTAAAATACAAATACTTACAATTAAACGAAATATTGCATTTTTAACAACATTCTTCCTGAAATCCAAAAAAAGGACACAAAAGATGCCATCGAATTTGTGACCAAACTAGACATAACTATTTATTCTAATTTTCTCATTTTTAATTTAATCTAATTTTAGTGAATAATGATCCTAAATATTAACTGAACATTTATCATGACAACATACAGGACGTGTATTCCAGTAAATCCATCACCCAGTATAGGCCATTAAAATACACTAGAACATTTTTGCCTTATTACAGTGTATAAGTCCCTGTCTTGTCCCTGTCAACTCACCTTGATGTATCTGATGGCGAATCGCAGCTCCTTCTCCGCCTCCTTCATTTTCTGCACAGACTTCAAAGAGCTCTCCTGCAATTTCCTCTGATGAGGACAAGACCAGGATCAGTCCCCAAGGCCAAAACATCACATTTCAACTCTCATGACTTCCACTATCACAAAGGAACAGAGTACGTATCTAGGGCTGCAAAATTTATCTGTCAAACTGTAATTAGCAACTCAGAAATGCTGCAAATTTTAAATACCATAATTTCCTTCCTGTTTTATTCTGTATGATTCTTTTAATTAGTTTTTCATTTCATATTTCAGTATTTTTGTCAATTCTTCTGGATGTGATTTAAACGTGAAATTTAAAAAGAATCCAATTATCACAACAGAAATCGCAAATCTAAATGCAATCGCCATTCCCTTTTTTCCCCCAAAAATTGTGCTGCTCTACTGGTACAAGAATGTGTTTCAAGGAAAAGTTTCAACACTAAGTTATACCTGGCTATTGTTATTGGACTGTCACTCTACTGCAGTTTTGATAAGCTGGTTTTATATCATGGTGTGTTGAAATACATGGATTTGTTTTTGTTAAAGATGTCTGAAATTGTAATCCTATCTCAAGTCTTAGAAAAGTGCAGATATTAACAGCTAAGGACAAAGGTTGGTGTCAAACAGTCACCAAACCATTTTATAGTAAGTGTATATAGTAAGATAAGGATTTGTAGTTTTATTATTGTAGTGGTCAGTGATTGGCTCAGAGTTACCCAAACAAAGAAGTGTATTCGAGCTGTGATTGGTTAATATTTGTAATATAATCGAATATAGTAAACAAAAAGGTGAAGCAGTTAAATTTAGTAAACATTGCGTCCTCAAACAGAAATAGGCTATATGTGTTTGTAGTGGAAATACATTTGTGTCCTCCAAGTTTTTCGAACCATTTTCTTTTTGTCAAGTCAGTGATTTATCTGAAGCCTTGGGAAGAGACTGCTCTATTTGTCCTGTATAAAACATTTATTTTTTTTATTTAGAGCCTATTTGTACATCAACACTTGGCATTGTTGGTTCACAGCCAGATAAACCCACAAGTTTTACCTAACAAAATAAGGGATTGGATGTTCAGGACCAGTGAGAGCCAAACACTGTCATTGTGATTTCCTAGAAAGAAGTTAAAGCATTGTGTTGTAAGAACACTGATGCTGGCTTTATTCAGTTAGAATAGCCCAGTGGTGCTGATGGGGCTTTATTTATTTAGCATTTCAGAAGGGTGACTTTTATGGCACACTGTGACTGATAAAGTGAAAAGCCAAACCCGAATATTCACCAGTCTGGAATGCCATTAATAATTCAGGAGGAGTGTGCAGTTGTGGGTTTAGGCTGCTTGTAACCCTGTATGTAACCCTCTTTGATACCTTGAACGGTGGTCTCACCTGTTGCGCAGCCCTCTCCTCCTCCAGCGGCACATTTTCATGGCCCTTGTGCCTGTCCTTTACGCAGAGGACGCACACGGGCTGCTGCTCACTGCGACAGAACAGCTTCAGCAGTTTGTCATTATGAAGCGGACACAGCCTCTCCTTAAACTCCTCCGTGGCTGAGATCAGTTTGTGTCCCCGGTGGAAGCGCTCTTCGTGGGCTTTCAGGTGCGCAGCGCAGTACGCCGCAGCGCACGTCAGGCACGCCGTCACCGCGTTGCCTTTCCTTCCCGTACAAACGCTGCATTTGATGTCTCCCGCTTTAGTCTGGTTTGGAGTAGGAGGTCGTAATGTGGTTCGCTGTAACTTCTCTACAACGTCAGCAAGCACAGTGTTTCGGCAGAGCAGCGGTTTTGGGTTGAACACTTGTCTACACTGTGGGCAGCTGTACTGGCCTTTCTGCTTCGGTCTGTTCCAGTAGTCTTCGATACAGTCCAGACAATAGCTGTGTCCACACGGGATTGTCACGGGGTCCTTCAAAACCTCAAGACACACAGAGCAACAAAACTGGTCTTGCTCGACCGAAATAGTCGTAGCTGCCATTTTCCTGCCGCGTAAATGCGCCCGAAGCGTCAGGTAAACGTGATCGCAGGTGTTTGGAAAGTTTCGAGTTTCACCCGCAGCTTCTCAGCCAATCAGCGCAGCGCAAAGGAAAGAGCCCTATTGTTCTGTGTGGAAGTGTGTTTACAGGTGAAACACGGGGAGTAGAAGCTGCTCTCATATTAAAGGAGTATTCTGGCACTTTTCAGATGGAAGGTCTGTGCCCTGCTTGTCTCCATGTGGACTTTAATGATTTTATTATTCCACAGTAGGGCATTAAACTAACTTGCCGGTAGCAGGTTACGCAGACACGCAATAAAAACACCTGTATTGAATCAAAGCAAGACAGAGAGCTTTAATGCCATACTGTGGAACATTCCAGGAAAAGCAATAACACCAGCAAAGGTCAAATGTGCACCTTTAACACTATATTATTCAAGTAGAAATAAAAATGCCGTGCTGTGTTTTCTTTCACTCACACGTTTGCGTAAAGCTGAAAATGCTCTGTTTCACGTTCTGATGTCATGAAGCGGTAGTTTTCAAGTTTAACAGCTCCTTTTGCCATTTGTTCAGTAGAGATGGACAATTCCAGGGCTGAAATTATCCAAATGATTGTAGTGAATGTGTGTGGAGTTTAAAAACACAGTGGAGCACTTCCTGTATTTACCACATGATATTACAAAGTAGAACAGACTGTTTTCCACCTAAATATGCAGAATTTGCAATAAAATTTAAAAAGAGTAATCTAAAAAGAGTAAATACGTTTAAAAAATAAATGTACAAAAGTAGTAAAAACGACTTACTTAATCATAAATATTACTGTATAAATGTGGGATAGACTGTACACCAGTGGCCTCCACCACAACAACCAATGTCACAAATATAAATCACAATCTAACACTTACAAATCAAAAGTCTTTCATGAATGAGAAACTGCAATGTTTAGTTTTTGTATGAGTTACAATGTTGTATAAAAAACATTCAGCAGATCTTGGCCAATAATTCTCGACTCAAGTCACGATCTCTCTCAGTCTCCCACAGCTGTTTTATTGTCACTGTGAGTGGCGGCCACACAGAGTGACAAGTTATAACGCTTTATAAATCTTATCAATGAAGGAACAGACACATAGTGCACTTTGATTAAAACATTTGCAGTACACACTTTTAAAATTTCCTTCCTCTGTGCAAAGACATGTGTGTAAACTGCTGCATCTTTTGGATAAACGAGACAATGAGCAATAACTTCTATCCATTTCGCTGTTTTAATGCCAGCTGCAAAATAAATACAAATAGATGATAAATTGATATGAATTAAAAATAACGATAAACCAATCATAATATAATAAAACCAAAATAAGGCAAAATTGAAATACTGTGAAATGTCTGTGAAGGAGGCTCAGTTTTGCTTTATACAGAAGATAAACTGGTTTGTGATTTCCATAGCGCACATGTGTCGGTGCACTGATTAAAAAGAAAGCAATAATAATAAAAATGTTCTATTTTCTCCTTGAATGGCTGCGGCGCTGAAGGTGTCGCTGTCTGGCTCCAAGGGAAAGTTTGACTGATCCTGAAAAAAAACAAAAACATGTCAAACTTTAATGAATTTCCAGATACGGTGCTGCAGAAGAGTAGTTTGTATAAATCAAATGCGTTTTTGTGTATCATCTGCATTGTTTTCTGCTAACATTATACCCCTCCTCTGTACATGTCTAAACCATCTCACTGTGGCACATATTTCCCTCTTATAATAACGTAAAAACTGCTTAAGTTATGTGTTTTTGCAGGGGCAGCAACTGGATTAATAAACTAAAGAAATGATCTTTGTCTACTTTAATAATCATTATTATCTGGAGTATAGACAGACTGAATAAATATCATTTACTCAAAAACAACACCACTATTAAATGAAAATGAGACATGAATGAGCATGAACATTTATGGTGATTTTCTTTTTGTTCCTTTATGAAATTTGTAACTCAATTTTAAATCGTAAGAAAAATAGCACAGACGCTTATTTATTTATATTTATTCATACAGAACAACACGGAACAACTGGAGCAATGTTTACCAGGTAGACTATTCTCTGTACTGTCCAGGAAATATCAAAAATGGTACTGAGGTTTTTTACAACTTTACTTTCATGTACTCCTTCCCAGTTCTGGTTCATGTGCATAATTACAGGATTAGCAGAAATGTCGTATGTCTTACCATGTGTGCTGAAGACAAAGTTTGACACGGATGGTCCTGGGTTGAGAAAAGGGTTGAGGGGGTTCACTGGGTGCTGGTCTAAACCGACTGGAAGATTCATGGCTGAAGAAAAGATATGAATAAAAATGTAATGGAAAAGTGACAACAAAGTGTGAGAATACACTGCAGTGGCAATACTGTACTACTTTCTAACAGTGTCAGCAAAATCAGACCGTAAACAAGTTGACTAAGGTGGGATTGTTGTTGGGAAAGTTGGAACTAAGAAAAATTGTTTGTGAGTCTGGAAAATACACTCAGAGGAACTGACACTATGGAGGAAATGACAGAGGTAATAATATTTTTATATGGTGGTATGAGGCAACTGTATTCATTATAGTTAGAGACAGTAGCAGTGAGAGATTTTCAAGGAACAGTGAATGAATTGCTGCTGTTTAAATAAATACAAAACCAATCACAACCGTAGGCCGTTCAACAAAGAATGTAGGGGCTGTGGCTGGCCATTGTGATCATTTTTATGTGTGTTCATCAACAACTGTTTGAGTTTTGGTATTTAAGTTTTGCTTTTGTTTTTCTATTGAGAAAAGCAAGAAAAGGCCCCCCTCTAGGCCAAATAAATCAGTGCTGCAGAGATACAAGTCCACTCATAAGGACACATGTTTTTATGTTTTTTCTGAGAAAAACAACTAAAAATAAAAAACATGCTTTTATTTAGTTTAGATTTTGTCAATACCTTAATTTAAAAAAAAGCTAAACACTAGATGTCATTTTGAAGCTTATAGCAAACATCATTCATGGGTTTTGCTACCTGTTATATGCAACAGTTTAAGGACTTTTTTCTAACTGAAAAGTGCTTTTATTTTGTACTTTAACTTGTTAATCATTATGACAACAGTTTCATCATTCTGAAATAAATGGAGTAATAACTCACCTTGTGCTTGTTCTGTTGCTGTGTTCTCCATAACGATGGGCTGAGCTGTCTCCAGTGGCTCCCCCACGTTCACTGGACCCACAATCACCACATCTCTCACTGAATACAAGATAAAACCAGGGATGTCAAGGTAACTCTATAAAATGATTTGGTAAAAACTAAAAAATAGTACTTGCAAGAATTCTAGAGGCAAAAAATTATAATTTCAACTCAATCTGTCACATTACCTTAACTTTATCATACAGAAATATTGATTTCAAAAAGATAATGTACTAGTAGAGGTCACCTATTAGAGAATGTGAGTGGAATACAATGAATGACTTGTTATATAGTTATGGTATCAATAGTAAATAAGTGTAAAATTGTGATCTTTCTTCTCACTATAATCGTGGACAAGATTCCTTATGAAAACACAACACCAACCAGAACTAGAACTCAAAAGCTGACAGCATACTTAGGCCTTATGGTGAAGAAATGGGTAGAACTATTGACAATATAACACTGTGTTTACCTCTCTCGTAAATGCTGACAAACCCGCCCTGGCAGACCTCCTGGAGCAGTCCCTTAAAGTCGGACAAGGCGGTCATCATTGGACCAAAGGTGAAGCTTGGGTCAGAGACGATGGGCGGTAACTCAGAGTGGACAGGGGGAGGGGCCAAAGACTGACAGCTCTACAGGACAAGGATAGAAATATGAGTAAAGACTTTAGGTTTGTGTTTTTCAAGTCTTGTGTGTAAGGGGCAAACCGTTAATATTGAAAATGAAATAATATCTCAAAACAACAATTTGACATTGGTTCTGATATATTTAGAGGAATGTGGGGTCTATGCAAACTGTGTGCATAAAAATAGTTTTATTTCAGTGTGTACAGAGAAATTACTACTCTCATCTAAAATATCTATTCTCATGAAAAATAGCCAACAGACTGGATACACACCAAACTAAACTGGATAACTGAACAACAATTGCCTGTCATTAAAAGTGATCAAAATAATTCTGATCACCACCTTTGTTCAAATCTAACTATTGCCCCAGTCGTTAGCTGCTATTGCCCCTGTACTATCTTTATAGTTGATGTGAACAGAATAAAACAAATGTCAGTAGAGGAGTCTGTTACATGTAAAAAGCTGATTTGGTCTTCAGTTTGAGACAGTTTGTCCAGTTCTGCTTCAGTCTTCTTCAGTTCAGTGATCTCTTTCTGAATCTTGTCCAGCAGCTGCTCGGCCTGACTGACCGCAGTCTTCTCCTGAGCTTTGATCAACTCTCTCACTTCAAAACGCTTCAACTCTATCGTCCGGATCAGCTCTGTGAAAACGTGGTCAGTCTCCTCCACAGCAGCACGGGACGAACGCTAGGGGGAGACAAATACAAACAAATATGGGTTACATGATTTTGAAACTAATATACTGTGATTCCATTTGCAATTTAAGGAGGGCATTAACAATTGAGACAAAAAAATGCAATATTCCCATGCATTTCATAACATGTTTGTAGAAGTCTTAACTACAGGTACAATCACACTACATACGTTGATCCACTTGTAATACTTAAATATAAGATGTCCTTTTGAGGTTTGAGTGTGTGGTCCGACTTACAGTGAGGGAGAAAATCGCCTGCTTTAGTTCATGAACCTCTCTTTCTTTTTGTTGAACTCTCAGCTGTGAGTTTTGTCTCATTTCACCAAGCTGCTTCTGCAAAAATGACAAGAAATGTAGTCAATTCAAAAGAAAAGTAAAAAGTTATCTCAAAACTTTGCCAAACAAGATTCTTCATGTCTTGGCATTATAATATACTGTGGGCCTATATGACGATGATGAAGCAAGTCATGTCACAGGACAGTGCCGAAGCAATGTCCCAGAATACTTTGCACACAGCACTGAATATCCCACCATTTGTCTCTGCGCTCTGCAACCCTCCCTCAATTCCCAGAGACTTGTTACTACACAGGGAAGGGGGTAGTAAACTGCAAAAGCTATGGGTTGCTTTTAATCATAATCAGTCATGACCAAATCCCCTTAAGAATGCCTAATCGCATCTGATCACACAAACCTATCAATCATTATTCATTCAATCCAAAGTTCATTTCATCAAATTGAGATGCATTGCTAAGGAAAAATGAAAGTAGAAAGTAATGTTAGAATTGCAGTAGAAAGTAGAAAAATGTTATTCAGTAGAAACTTTTCAGGGAAAGAATGTCATGAACTAAAATATACCTTAAACAGTTTTGAAATAGTATTAAGTATCAGCAAACTGTTAAAGAAAGAGTAACACTTGTGTAGAAGGGGGTGTGGCACAGCAAATTTAAAAGGCTACTAAATTAGGGTGACCAAACATAACTAATGTGACTGTATTACCATGTGAGTCAGTATAGTAATATTTTCTTTGTGTGTTGGTCATTTTTAAGCAGCTTTTTGCAGCAAATTGGTCAAAAATAGGGACACCAGAGGTTTCGGATAAATTTGCGAGGACAGGGGACACAGGGCTGAAAACTGGGACTGTCCCGGGTAAATATGGACATCTGGTCACCCTATACTAATTTGTGAATGAATTATATAGTTGTAGAATATGCAGGCATTTCAGGGTTTGCTACAGATTTTGGCTGAAACTATGTGACAACATGATTGAAAAGTCACAGTGCACCTTTAATACCACTGAGATGAGATTGTGATAATAAAAACTTGTATTTACCTGTTTGTCTTGTATCTCCGCCTCGACCAGCACCGTGTCGTGTCCCTTGTGCTCATCCGTGAGACACAGGTAGCAGATGCACTGTTTATCCGTGCGGCAGAAGACCTCCAGGAGTTTATCGTGTTTGGGGCAAATGGTCTCTTGCAGATGTTGGGTCGCAGAAACCAACTTGTGCTTCTTAAAGGCCGCCGAGTCGTAATGAGGCTTAAGGTGGTGGTCGCAATACGAGGCCAGGCAAACTAGACACGACTTGACTGCTTTGTTTTTCCTCTCCGTACAGACATCGCACGCTACGTCCCCAGCTTCTGCAACAATTTGGCTTGAAGGCACAGCAGGAGAAGCAGAAGGTGCATCTTGGAATCTAGTATTCTTAAATTTCTCCACAACATCTGCTAGCATAGTGTTTCTAGCTAGAACAGGCCTCGGGGTGAAATTCTGCCTACATTGGGGACACGCGAAAATTCCCAAGTAGTCATCTTGATCCCAGTAGTTTTGGATACAGACCGAGCAGTAGCTGTGCCCACATGGGATGGTTGCGGGGTTCCTGAGCACGTCCAGACATATTGAGCAGTTAAATTGGTCCTTATCCAAAACTACCCCAGCCTGGGCCATGATCGGAAAGGGCAAATGTCGACGAGAAACTGGTCGAAAACACAGAAGCTCCCAGACGCCGCTGACAATTACAGCTGCTTTGTTTACAGGAAATGAGGGGCGTGCGTAAACTACGTCACCGGAAGTACAATCGTCTTTCATTTTCAGTATATTATTATCATTATTATTATTATTATTATTATTATTATTATTATTATTATTATTATTATTATTATAGTAGTAGTAGTATTTTCAATTTTATCTTTACTTATTTCAACAAGAGCTCCGCCAGCGGGGCAAAATACGCCCGTACTTTGAATTATTGTATATAGAATTCTAGAATCGGAATTCCACCAATCAGATTGCAGCAACAGAACTTAAAGACACTACAAAGCTTTAATGTGTCAAAGCTCAAAGAAGCAGAGAATGTGGGTTGTTCTCGCTTTCAGCAGCAGAACATTTGAGAAGAGAGTTCAGATCTTTCATGAAGACAAAGCTTCAAAGACTTCAAAGCTTTGAAGTGTCCACGGACGGACGGACGGACGGACGGACGGACGGACGGACGGACGGACGGACGGACGGACGGACGGACGGACGGACGGACGGACGGACGGACGGACGGACGGACGGACGGACAGCGCCATACCATATTACGTCCCGTCTTACACAACGGGCGTATAAAAAACGAACTCAAATTATACATAAAATCTCTGAAATATATGAATGGGCCTAAAGCTCAGAAAGTGTGTTCCTACATATGTGAAATTCCCATGGACTCTGAAAGACTGAATGAACTCTACTCCCTATGCTATCTTCTTTTTCATTTCTTGCAAATGCATTTTTTATGTCGTTTCATTATTGTATTGTAATGCCCCGAGTACTCACAGGTAAGACAAGCACCGAGATCTCTTTAGAAGTGCTTTATTAACAAGCAGGTTTAATACGAGCCGCTGTCACAGCCACAGCTCACGCTGAACACCCGGGCAATGTCCGTACAACAACTCAGTCCCGCTCCTCTAGAATCCCCCAGAAAAAACAGGTTACTCACTCGCGTTCCTGCCCACAGGACACACCCTCAATACATCCCCAGCGCCCCCAATCGGCAAAACAGGGATGGGACATGTAACAGAACAAAAGAACACAATAGCTATAACAGAGCTATTACACTGCCTCCCCCTTTAAGAAACCCCTCGTCCACGAGGGAACATAATAAAGTCCTCAAAACGTGGGGGTCTACGTCTTGGTCTCCGTGGTCTGAGGGGGCTGGACTCGTGGTCAGTCTCAGATGCGACATGTGAGTGGCAGGGAGGCACAGGAGGAGAACAAGGAGGGCCGTTGTGGTCAGCTGAATGTCCCGGGCTGCTTTGTGGGGACGCCCGCTGTTCAAATGACGGAACCCCCCTCCCCTATAAGGAGCCAATCTATCGCGGTGGAGGACTATTTTCCCGCCTCTAGGGGGCACCTGGACTCTGTACACAACCTCCCCCACCCGCTCTAATACCCTACATGGGCCATCCCAATGGCTATCAAATTTGGGGCAGCGTCCTTTTTTTCCTTTTGGGCGTGTAGACCCAAACCAAGTCCTCGGCATTAAAGTCTTTACCTTTACTTCTCACATCATAGTTCCTTTTTTGTCTCATACCAGCTCTCTCCAGCTGGTCTCGGGCGAAAGTGTGAGCAGACTCCAGCCGGTCCTGCAGCTTCCTGGCATACTCTGGTCCTGGCGCATCCTCGGTGGTCCCTGGGGGTTGTCCATAAGCCAGCGCCGCTGGGGTCCGTAACTCCCTGCCCAGCATCAGCAGAGCAGGGGTGCAGTTGGTGGAGTTCTGGACAGCAGAGCGATAGGCCATCAAAACAAGAGGAATGTGCTTATCCCAGTCGCGTTGGTGAGCAGCGGTAAGGATGGCTAACTGCTGCTGCATAGTGCGATTAAAGCGTTCTACTAACCCGTCGCTCTGGGGATGCAATGGTGTGGTGCGCGTCTTTTGCATGTTCAGGCGATCACACAGGGCGGCAAAGACTCTGGACTCAAAGTTCCTGCACTGATCGCTGTGAATAATGTCGGGCATGCCAAACCGGCTGAACATCCCCTCCAAAAGTACATCCGCTACTGTCTCTGCCTCCTGGTCCGGCAGAGCATAGGCCTCAGGCCACTTGGTGAAGTAGTCCATCGCACACATCACATACTTGTTTCCCCGGTCTGACACTGGGAAAGGGCATAATGTCCACGGCTACCCTCTCCATGGGTGCACCCACTGCCTGCTGCTGAAGGGGGGCATGGGACTGGTCCAGGGGTCCTTTGTAGGCAGCACAATCATCACAAAGCCGGCAGAAGTCCTCAACATCACGGCGGTGCTGGCCCCAATAATAATCCTGGCGTAGTCGACGTAGTGTCTTGGTGTTTCCGAAGTGACCAGAGCCAGCACCTCCATGGCACACCCCCAGCACTGCTTCTCTGAGGGCCCTGGGGACCACCACCTGCCATCTCTCCTCCCCAGTGGCAGGTTCCTTCCATGCTCGCTGCAGCATTCCGTCCACGACGCGAAGTGCCCTGAACTTACTCCACAGAGACTTTGTGGCCACCGAAAGTCCCATAACATCCTCCCAGGCAGGTCTCTCACCACTAATGACCCACTGGCACACAGGATTCAAGTCCTTGTCCTTCTCCTGCTCAGAGGCCCAAGCAGCAGCACCCACAATCTCCACCGAGCAGCAAGAGGGTTCAGCTACAGCCGCCTCTCCCAAAAGCTCTTCTTCACGAGCATCTCTCCGTTCATAGTAGTTACACCCGGCTGGTGCACATGGTCGGCGGGACAGGGCATCGGCATTAGCATGTTGGGTCCCGGGGCGGTGAACAATCTCAAAATGGAAGGACTGCAGCTCCTCCAGCCAACGTGCCACCTGGCCCTCCGGTTCCCTAAAAGACATTAACCAGTGCAGAGCTGCATGGTCTGTTCTAATGGTGAATGGCACTCCACACAGGTAATACTTGAAGTGCCGGGCAGCAAGCACAACTGCCAGCAGTTCCCGCCTTGTCACACAGTAGCGCCGCTCACTCTTATTGAACACGCGGCTGAAATAAGCCACCACACGTTCCCCTTCAGGGCCGCTCTGCGACAGCACTGCTCCCATGCCGACATTACTGGCGTCCGTATCCAACGTGAAGGGTAATGTGGGGTCAGGAGGAGTGAGGACAGGGGCACTGATGAGGGTCTGTTTAAGAGCAAAAAATGCCTCCTGGCATTCTTTTGTCCATGCAAAAGGATGATTTTTCTGCAGAAGGCAGAACAAGGGCGCCCCAATGCAGGAAAACCCCCTGACAAACCTCCTGTAGTATGAGGCCAGGCCCAGGAAACTCTTGAGCTGCTTCTGGTTGTCTGGCACAGGCCAATCTTGGATGGCCTGGATCTTCTCCTGGAGTGTGCTGATGCCCTCACCGTTGACTTTGTGGCCGAGGAACTCCACTTCCCGCTGCATGAAGTGGCACTTATCCGGATGCAGCTTCAGGCCTGCAGCAGCGATCCTCTCCAGCACCAGCCGCAGAGAATCCAGGGCTGCCTGGAAGGTCTTCCCATGGACAAGAACATCATCCAGATACACTAGGCACTCTTGGCGGGGAACATTAGCCAGAATGTGATCCATTAGTCTCTCAAATGTCCCTGGGGCATTGCATAGCCCAAAACTGAGGACCTTGAACTGCCAGTGCCCCCTGCTGCTGCTGAATGCCGTCTTGTAGTTTTGTCTTGTCACAACTTGTAGTTTTGTCTTGTCACAATTTGTAGTTTGTTAAAAGTTGTTTTTGTGTGTACAAATTAGTGGAGGACCGTGAAACAGAGTAGTGCTCAGCGCGTTCCCGTGCTCCCCCTCCCATCTCAAAGTTCCACTTTTCTCCTAAGCCCGTGCATGTGAAAATCCCTCAGCCCCTCCCTCCCCTCATTCCTCTCTGAGTGTGCTTCTGAAGTCGTCCTGTGCAGTAATGCGTATTTATAGGTACTTTTTATGTCGACAAGGATAATCTTAAGCAGAATATAGCAATATAGCAATAACAATTCGCCTTGTCTAGTCCTATGTTTACTTATTTTATAATTTTTTTAGGGGAACTTGCTTTTATCGCAGTGATAGTAGCAGCCATTGTTCAGTCCATGTGCATGTATTCCCCATGCCGCAATGTGATATGCAAAGTGCTTCAGTGCATTCTGTACTACATGTTGTTTGTGTCAGCACTCATTTTATGTAGGAATAATTTTTATACACCAAGTAAAAGATGTTCAAAGCCACGTAGATTTGTTAAAAATACAGATCCCAAAGTAAAGTAGTGTACCTGAGGTTTATAATAGACCAATATTTCCTCGTGGTTAGTGGGTGGAAGCTAAGGATGTAAACTTTGTTCTTAAAGTTGGTTCATTAATTGGAAAACTTGATGAAAGGAGAGAGAGTAAGTACTTTTGTTGGTTGCTGGTTTGATTCTAGGACACAGTGTGTGTTTTTATACTGGGTTGTGACCTCTGTGAATACAGAAACCAGTGCAGAGACAGGATTGATGAGGAAAGCATCATTCTGGACAGCTAGGATGTCAGGACAGGCAAATTTGGACCCCTCTGATCAACAATCATGATGAATCTTTTTAACTGAGGCAGAAGAAGACTTCTTATCTGGCGCACCAGACGAGGTGTGGTCAACAAGCCCATCTGACGTAGGACTATTAAAGGGGCCCTACCAGTGATAATAAGACCAAAATCTGAGTACAGACCATGTGTGAAGCAGAACCCATTGAAGCCAGATGCAGTTGAGGGTATAAGACCAGTCATAAATGATCTGATTAAGGCAGGTGTTATAATTGAGTGTGACTCACCATGCAACACACCAATATTCCCAGTAAAGAAGCAGCACCCTCTATAGGCTGGCGTATGATACAGAATTTACAAGCAGTGAACAGTGCAGTGATTCAACGAGCTCCATGTGTTCCAGATCCACACACATCACTAAATTCATTAAGACCTGATGCTACGATATTCACAATAATTGATATTAGCAATGCATTTTTCTCAATTCCAATTGACAAGGACAGCCAATTCTGGTTTGCATTTACTTTCGAGGGTAAGAGATATACCTTCACCAGACTACCTCAAGGTTATTGTGAAAACCCTACAATTTCCTCACAGGTTATGTCAGCGAATGTGTCGAAATTCAATCCTCCAGGAGGAAGCCAAATTTTGTTTTATATAGATGGCATATTGATTGCATCACAAGATACAGAAACCTGTAAGATTGACACATTAGCATTACTAAAGTATCTAGCTGAAAATGGACACAAAGTGAGCAAAAACAAGGTACAACTATGTAAAACAGAAGTTAAATATTTGGGACATAATCTAAGTGCTGGTGGAAGAACAGCAGCAGACAGTAGAAAAGCAGTAATACTGGCCGCACCAAAACCCATGACCGAGAAACAAATGATGTCATTCTTAGGGCTAACTAATTACTGCAGGTCATGGATACCAAATTACGCAGAAATAACACATCCATTGCAGAGATTGATGTATGAGGAGCAAATGAAAATGACAGATCCATTCGTATGGACAGAAGAGGCAGAAAGTGCATTCCGCATATTAAAACAGACATTAGTGTCAAGTACAGCACTGGTGTTACCAGATTACAGTAAAGAATTCATTCAGATGGTGGACTGTAAAGGACATTTTATGACGTCAGTGTTGACTCAGAAACACGGAGACAAGCTTAGACCAATAGCTTATTTTTCCTCAAAATTAGACAGTGTAGCAGGTGCATTGCCACCTTGTGCTGTTATAGCGGCCTCCATGGCAATAGAAGTGAGTGCAGGCATTGTATTGTTTCATCCATTAACTTTAAAGGTTCCACATGCTGTTTCAGCATTATTATTACAGACTAATATGACCTTTTTATCCCCTGCTCGTCACCTCTTCTGCATGGTGAACCTGCCATCACAGCCTCATTTGACTCTAGAAAGATGCACAACTTTGAACCCAGTGACTTTAATCCCACTGCCAGATGAAGGTCAGGTACACGACTGTCAGGAATTGGCAGAGACATTAACTAAAAGCAGACCGGATTTATTGGATCAACCCATTGCTGGTAGTGAATTAATATTTGTAGATGGATCATCTCGCAAGAATGATTTAGGAAAGACTGAGACTGGCTACGCAGTAGTGACAGAGACAGTAATACTGAAAGCAGAGGCTTTATCGTCTAATTACTCAGCTCAAGCAGCAGAGTTGGTAGCACTGACAGAGGCATGTAAACTAATGAAAGATAAGATAGCAACAATATACACAGACAGTCAGTATACCTATGCGACAGTACACACATTTGCCCAATACTGGAAGAATAGAGGAATGGTGACCACAACAGGCAAACCAGTAACACAGGCTCAACTACTACTGGACCTACTACAAGCTGTACAGCTACCACTGAAACTAGCAATATGCAAATGTGCAGCACATACTAATGGGACAGATAAAATAACTTTAGGGAATGCATTTGCAGATAAGACAGCAAAAAATGCAGCAGCAAAGACAAACTACCTGTTACAATTGGGAAAGGCAGACACAGTTACAGATTATATTTTACGAGACATGCAGCAACAAAGCCCACAGCAAGAAACACAAGTGTGGGTAAAAAATGGAGCAACATTAAAAAATGGCATTTACATATGTCCCCAAAATAAACCCATCCTTCCAAAAAATCTATACAAATGGGCAGCAATATTGAGCCACGGTAAGACTCATGTCTCAACAGGAGGGATGGTTGGTGAGATAGAGAAACATTATACAAACTATGGATTCAATTCTTACTCAAAAATGTTTGTAGAGCATGCCTGATATGTGCAAAACACAACTCAGGGAAATTTAAGACCCAAGCGAGGACAATTTCCACAACCCCAATATCCATTTCAAATTATTCATATGGACTTCATAGAGTTAAATCAAAGTGAAGGCAAGAAATATTGTTTAGTAATAGTAGACACATTTTCTAAATGGGTAGAACTATTTCCAACCAAAACACCAGATGCTCTGACGGTGGCTAAGGTGCTGTGTAAAGATTTGGCATAACTGAGAGAATCTGTAGTGATAATGGTACACATTTTGTAAACAGTCTATTTTCACACATTGGGAAATTATTCCATATTGATTTAAAAAATCATTGTGCCTACCACCCTCAAAGTGCTGGGTTAGTAGAAAGGATGATTGCACAGACTGTGGCAGCCGTTGCTGGTCTTACATCATACCCCTTTGACACTGTCCGAAGACGTCTTCTCCACTACTGACCGAATAAACTACATCCACTACAACCTACAGCGATTGGGCAACTGGACACAGGCAGGCTTTGAGGCAGTGCACGAGCAGCTAGCAGTCACATCACTGATGTCATTCCAGAATTGCATAGCCTTGGATATGCTCTTGGCAGAGAAAGGGGGTGTGTGTGCAATTTTTGGCAGCCAGTGTTGTACTTTCATTCCAAAATTATACTGCATCCGATGGCAGCTTGACCAGAGCAATAGAGGGTCTTCGTATCCTCAACAAGCGCATGAAGGAGCAGTGTGGCGTCGACCAGTCAATGTGGGATGACTGGCTGGGTGTGTTTGGCTGGTACAAAGCACTCGTGAGCTCAGTGCTGATCTCAATAGCCGTGTTCGCCGTGATATTGACCTTGTGTGGATGCTGTTGTATTCCCTGTATCCGTAGTCTAGTCAACTGTTTAATCACCACAGCAATAGCCCCTGGTCCAGAGGACAGGGCAGTTCAAATCCATCTTTTGGCTGATGGTGACTCTGATGTTGAGGACTCCACTGAGGCTTTTGCCACATTGTTCAGAGACGAAAAAGACACACCTATGTAAATAACATAAACCTCCGAGTGTAAACTTATTTTGTTTATCTGAGTTTGTAGCTGAAAATCAAAAGAAGTGGTTATAAATGATTCTATCCAGCAAATATGTGATAAACAGGAGGGAAATGTTAGAATAATTATGTATATTATCCCATATTTGTCTTAATCATGTGTTAGATATTTGTGTACTAAGGAACCAATAAATTGGTATGAGGAGTGCTACTTCACTTTTTGCAAACAGGACAGGTGCTCTTTAGCTCAAGGAAATTAGTCTCTTAAATATGTTTTGACTTAACTTCTGTAGTAGCTTCAGTTGTGAATTGTCAGAAGTCTTCTCAAAAACTGCTAAGGCACACTGCTTGTTGTAGTTTAAAAAGCCTTTATTATGAATGGCTGACGCGTTGCGACTAATGTGTCTTCTTCAGAGCTACTTCACCAACTAACTCCCAAGTCCTTATAACAGGGAGAAGGCACAGGCAATCAAGTGGAAACAAGTGGCAGGTGTTCTGGCTCCACCCTTGACTCATCTTGTAGTCAGTTGGTCGATAGAAAGTGGGCGTCACACCAGGCCACACATAAAAACATCTTACACACAATATGTTAAAACTGATGGGGACTACAAAAATCACTCCATAAGGGCTGCAATAAGCCATTCACCTAGAAGTATTAAGTGAAATTAGAGAATTATCAGATTACATATAAAAAATTAAAGTCCAGTTTCAGTTTAAGATGTCACTATAAAAAGGGGGTATAGTCCAGGTCCTCATTAAGTCCTGGGCTTATGAGGGCTTTCAGGGTGTAGATCCAGTAGGTCTCTCTTTGTAATAATTTTTTAAGCTTATCCCCTCCCCTCTTTGATAGCTCAATTGTCTCTATTCCCATTGCTCTTAGTGACTCTGGGTTGCATCCATGATGTTGCTTGTAATGTTTTGCCATGGGGTAATCCTCATTTCCTGTCCGAATTGCATATTTGTGCTCAGCTATCCTTTGTTGTAATTTCCTTTTTGTCCTCCCAATGTAAAAATGTCCACATGGACAGTAGAGGTAATACACCACGTAGGTGGTATTGCAATTGATGTAACCTTTGATGTAATGTGTTGTTTGTGAGTGCACGTCTGTAAACTTGTTAGTTTGTTGCATTGTGATACAATGGTTGCACCTCCCACATTTGAAGAAGCCTTGTGGTCTCCGGTCAAGCCAAGTGTCCTTTTTGTCACCGGGGAGATAACTATGAACTAGTTTGTCTCCAATGGTTGGTGCTCTTCTAAAACTAATAACTGGTGCATTCTGGAATGTCTCTTTTAGTGTGGGGTCACATTCAATCATTTTCCAGTTATTGTTTATGATTCTCTTCAATTCATTTGCTCTGGTGTTGTACTGCGTGACAAAGTACACTTGTTGTCCTCCTGTTGTCTTTTGTTTGTGTTTTAGGAGGTCCTGTCTTTTCAGAGATTTTGTGTTAGATATTTGTGTATTTGCAATAATCTCTTTTGTGCTTGAAAATTGTGTGCAGTACTTTTTCACTTCCATGCGAGCTGAAGGCTGGAGTGGCGGCTTATCAGGAGGCCCCATAAGACAAGGACGGTCTGAGTTTGGCAAAACATGAACTGAACCCAAACATGAACTCAAACCACAGCGTATTCTCCGCACTCAGCCTGCTGTCTGACCTTGATCAAACATATTTGTACAATGCATAATCATATTTTATATTATCATATCATATCTTGGTGTTGCTGCTGCTTTCCCCCTTCCTTTAGAGCAGCAACACCCATTGTAACCAGGGCCATTCTAATGTAAATAAAAGTGAGGAGACGGGGGCGTGCGCCAGAGCGGGTTGGAGAGTGTATCTGGGCACGTCTCAATCCGTTCTCCTCGCGAGTAAAACTAAATAATCTCTCGTCTTTCTTCTCTGAATGTTTTAGATGGTGTTTAAACCTAACAGTATTGTATATTGTATATGTTGTGTTTATGTTCCCTGCGTTTGCGCACCCAGTTTTGTGTAATTAATAATATATATTTTTTTTTTTTTAATCTGTATTTGTTTTATTTTATATTGGTTTGATTATTTATATGACAATTTATGTTTTTAAGGGTTTAAAAATGTATTGTCACCATACTCTAATAATATAAAGTATGGAGACATTTTTTCCCCCATACTTTGCTTTGCTCCAAAATTGGGGGGCAAAGGACAGTTTTGTAAACATCAAGTTAGCTCTATTATACTAAACAGTAAGTTACATGCTTTTAGGTTTCTGACTTCATAGAAATGAAGTTGAAATGTTGAACCTTGTCTACACTGGTACTGTATTTTTGTGTAAAATAAATATTGTATGCCTGTACACATAGACCAAGTAACAAGGTGGTGTGTTTTCTATGCAAGTTGTAATGATTATATAATACAAACCACTCATTACGCTTGACAGAATGCATTTATTTTGAAATGCATATTAATAATAAACACAAGACATCCTATAGCTTCTATGATACATAAAACACCAATAAATCATGAATAATTTAGGATGAATTGACAATAGTGCAGTTGATAAATAACATTATGACATGACATCTTTTAAACATAAACATACATTACTTTGGTCATCAACTTAAGTTTTGATGCATTAAAGGGAAGGATTTCAGTGCTGATATATTTCTCTTCATCCAACAAGCTCTTAACATGCAGAAAATAGGAAGCAACCCACCCCTTTAAAAATCAAAACTTATTCAAAAAATAAGCTGGCTCAAGTATCAATCCATTTTAAATAATCTATGTTGTGCAAACTTCTGACAGTCAAGATAAAATAGCTGTCCCACCTCTTATAGTATAGTAGTTTTTTCAAGTATTTGTTACCTTATGATGACTAGCTGTTGATAAAATGTGTTAATTATAAGCCCCTAAACTAAAGATGTAGTCAGGCACAAAATATTTCAAAACATGCATTGATGTAGAGTGAGTGATACATTTTTACATGCTGTTAAAACTATTAAGTCTAAAGCTGGTCAAGTACAGTGCAACCTACAAGAATACCTCCTTGTATAACTCAATAATGTACCCTTCTGCTCCTATATCATTTAATAGAAAAATACATTGTCAGCAGGATTTTCTCAGTGGAATAAATAAAGACTCTATTGTTTGTGCATCTACATGTGCGTGCCAGAAATAATAAGGTAATACTACTTTAAGGTCTCAAACAGTAACATTGTCACTTGTTTTTGTCTTCCAGTCCACTCTCCGCTCTCAGGGCCTGGCTGCTGGTTGTAATGTAGTTGATCCAATGTTTAAGGTCCTCAGGAAACTCAGGACATTCAATCTAATGAAAAAGAAACAAAAAAAAAATCAATAAATACATATGTCCATCCATCCATCTTCTCCCGCTTAATCCGGCTGGGTCGCGGGGGCAGCTTGCTCCCCAATACTCATAGCACCTGACCCCCCCTATGAACCCCTGTGGAGGGTGGACATTATGTTCCTTGATGTTAGTTCATAGGGGTGCGGGCATGTTTTAGGTTGATGGGGAAACCCATCCAGACACGGGGAGGAACATGCAAACTCCACACAGAAAGGCCCGGGCGACCCGGGGATCGAACCCACAACCTTCTTGCTGTGAGGCCTGAGTGTTGCCACTCAGCCACCGTGCTGGCAAAATACGCCCGTACTTTGAATTATTGTATATAGAATTCTAGAATCGGAATTCCACCAATCAGATTGCAGACAAAGACCTTGACCTTTGACCTTGTGACCTTGAAATCAATAGGGAACATCCTTGACCCATGGGGTGTCCAGCCATGAAGTTTGACATTCCTAGGTGAGACGGTTGTCGAGTTAGAGCGCGGACAAAGCTTCAAAGACTTCAAAGCTTTGAAGTGTCCACAGACGGACGGACGGACGGACGGACAGCGCCATACCATAATACGTCCCGTCTTACAACAGGTGTATAACAATTCATTATGGTATAGTTTAATATTAACAGGACTTTGGATCAGTATTAGAAGGATTCTGTTATTTATTTCATAACAATTTTAGGTGAAGTAATTTATTTTTCCATACGTTTTGATTTGTGTACTGATTGTTCTTATATGCAGCCAAAGTTACTTTCCTCTTTAAGCATTGCCAGACTTGAACTGACATTGTACCACAATGCTTTGCGTGTTCTTGTTCCCAGGTCATGTACTGATGGCAAATAAACTCCATAGACAGAGTACTGTCTCTGGGTTACTTGTAATACTTCCACAACACACAATAATTACATAGTGCTTAGGTGTATAGTACTGTATCTAATTTAGAGCTCACCTTTTTCTTGCAGACATACTCAATAATCTCCTCTGGACTGCTGCTCACCACATTCTGCCTGCAGAGCATTATGGCTGACACAAAGCCATCCTTTTTGGAAACGAACCGCTGCTCCAAGTAAAACGCCTTATCGTCCCATCCCAGCACTTTGGTCCGGATCGCAAAGGCCTCGCGAAAATTCAAGGATCGCCTGTACCTTATAGTAGAGGCTCCTACAACCATTTTGGCCCCCAGTTTACGGGACGCCATGAAGAAGCCATTTCTCATGTAATGGTGAAATCTGGCAAAGTCACACTCCCTCAAGTATCGGGAGTTGTTCATGTGACCCATGTAGTCCAAGTCGTGAGTAGAGACCAGGCCATCCACGGTTTGTTGGGCTAAAATGTCCGAGACGCCGGGCTGAAAGCAGGCCTCCAAAAACACCTGCACCCCCCGAAGGAAGTACCACACATCCACACTGCAGAAGAGCAGCAGGAGGGCACACACCACCAGGAGTAGCAGCATCTCTCTGCAACAAAACACAAAGATTTATTAATCGTTATTTTTGTGTAAATTTGATTGTTTACTTTTTTCATAAAACATTTATTAACAAGAGCTCCGCCAATTATTGTATATAGAACAAGTGTGAAAAAACCTGAAGTCACATAAAATTGATACCACTGACCTACAGCATGGATCGATACAAAAATATACAATAAAATACACAAATACAGTATACCATATATATATCGGCGCATGCCCCACATGTTTTGCCTCTTCATGAAGACAAAGCTTCAAAGACTTCAAAGCTTTGCACATGTTTTGCCTCTTCATGAAGACAAAGCTTCAAAGACTTCAAAGCTTTGAAGTGTCCACAGACAGACAGACGGACGGATGGACAGCGCCATACCATAATACGTCCCGTATTGAAACGGGCGTATAAAAAATGAAATAACATAACAAAAAGTAAAATACAACATAAAAACAGTAAGGATTCAAAATGACTCAAAAGCAAAGATTAAAACACAAATATTCAAACTGTTGAAGACTGTACAAACCAGAACTTTACTATTGGTCGACCACAGCCTCCTCCCCATCAAGTCTCATAAATCATTTATAAATAGTATCTTAATTCAGCACAGTTAGCAGGACCAGTAACATACCGGTCATTCTAAAATCATGCATTTTGAGGAGTTAAAAGCATATTATATATTATTCTTCAATTAGTAAATTAGTACACTACATACAAAGTGAATATGCTTTTAATTGTTAGATTTATCATACATTTTCATAGACAGATCTTGAAAAATGAAGTTGCAATTCAAGTTCAATAGTGACACTGATATATCACAATAAAACTTTCTTCACTAAAAGACTTTTAAGAATATTGTTGAAGGTCATGGCATCTTATACATGTTACAGGGAAAGTTGTCCTTATCTACTTTGCCTTGTCTTGATTTCTTGTGCCTATAATGTACTGCTGGGTTTCAGATGACATTACAGCATTTCGTAGGCCAATAATATTTACTACAGACAGTGGGCAAATAAAATGATTATTGTTAAAGCGCAGTTTTTGTTGCAGTGCAAGTGAATGGATCTAATCATTGATAGAAAACAACATGTTTACTCAGAAACAGCTGTTTGTTGAAAATCAAACACCTAAACAGGACCATGGACATTATTGATTAAGGGCTCCTGAAAATGTGTTGCTTATCTCAATTTTGTATTATTTTTTTCATGAGTTTTCAGAAACTTTTTGATTGTTTGCTTAAATATGCATTGTGTCACCATAGCAACAGCTGAACATTTCACCATACACATACATGTAGAATGCCCCCAGGATGCTGTCACTGCAAAGCATGAATAGGGAAACCCTCCACCTGGCAGTGAGGCAGCATCACTTTCTACAATCTGAAAACCAATAATAGATACAGTTGACCTTATCAATGTCATTTTAACAGCATTATCTGCAACTACTTTTCAAAAGTAGACAAAGCTTATAAAAGGAAAATATAAAGCTATATGCAGCACTCTGCAAGTAACTACACGAAGCAAGCAGTGGTTCTCTCTGATATTTAAAGCTTTCTGGCCTGAGCATCCTAAACCTGGCGATGCTTCACGTTAGCTTAGCCCGATGCTATCCTGGTTGTCACCTGGCCTTGATAACGCAAACAATTAACTAGTAAAAAACGACATATATGCGAATGATTTAATCATCATTAGATGCTAACCAATACAATAAAAGAAATGCAACACATAATTAAATATCTGCCTTGCTGATTACTTACAGATTGTCCGGGAAAGTGCGAAACCATGGGACTCGCCTCAACTTGGAAGATACCGGCAGAATGAATCAACTTCCGCATTGGGGTTGACACGTGACTGGCTGCGCTGGATGTGCCTGGTGCATTGATCTATTAAAATTATGATTAGTGATGCAAAACCATCGACTGTACCGTATATGTGCAAAAAGGAGCAATAAAAATACTGCCAAAACAGTTTTTATTTTGTAAGATGATTGAAACGATTAAGTATTACTGAAAACTAAAAACAAAAAGATATTTGCATATGCTAAAGAGGTATAAATACTATTAACACGTTTTAACAATTTTGGTTGTTTGGTAATAAAAACAATCATGCAGGTTTGTATCATTTATGATTTATTGCTATCAACAACAACAAGGCACAAGTAAGCTTTCCCATTTTAAATAAGATACATAAAGGTTTTAAATAGCTGACAGAAAATTACTTAAACCTATTTTAAGACAACTTTAACCTAATTTCTGTTCATAGTTTTAGTGCATTGAATTTTAGTGTATCAAATGCTACCAAGTGTATGTACCAAATGTACACCAAGCAGACTGCAGCAGTAGTATTAAGGGTAGGATAAATTGTCATCACTGAACAATTTTTGTGTTAAAGTAGAAAAATACAATATTTATGTAGTTTTGTAAGCATCAAACTTACTGTATTAAATCTTATATATTATTGCTCTTAGTGCATTTAAATGGCACTGCCTATTATTGCTCTGAAAGCAGATGACACAGTTTCCCTTTACCGTGGGACTTTAACAATAGAAGATAAACCTTCTTCATTTGTTCTTATCGTCCAGTCCACTCTCAGTTCTGAGGGCCTGGCTGCTGGCCGAGATGAAGCTCACCCAGTGCTGAAGATCCTCTGGGAACTCAGGGACCTCAACCTGTGGAGGAGATCACCACACAAGGCTGGTCATTCAGTTGAGGGAGAGGATGAAGTAACTTACTAACCCACTAAAAGGCTCTTAGACAAGTAATATATTTATCATTTTAATAAAACAAGCCGGTATGACTTCCTCCATTAATATAACCTCCTCTATTTCCAGTTCTAACATTATGTAACAAACTTTTTTTCATTTACAATTTCTGGTTTTACAGAACATTTAAATGTAGAAAATGAGCCATGTGCTGGTTTGTTTGTCTTTAGGCTGTGGCATCATCTGTAAAGGTGGATATTCTGAAAGGCCAAATTAAACTGGAAGTACAAGAGTTGGAGTAGAATTAGTAAATAGTAATAACAGTAACAGTAGTAGCAGTACTAGCTGGTAGTCGTAGTAGTCGTAGTCGTAGTAGTAGTAGTAGTAGTAGTAGTAGTAGTAGCAGTAGCAGTAGCAGCAGCAGTAGCAAAAGCAACAGTAATAGTAATAGTAATATCAAACAAATAATTGGCATTGAATAATAACAATCAATAACCAGCTTCCAGCTCAATTTTAAAAAGTTAACTTATCAAAGAAGGATTTATTGTGCTTTCTGAAGAAAAAAAAAAGTAATAGCATTATGTATCTCAACTTACCTTCCTCTTGCACAGATGTTGCATGATCTGGTCAGGAGTGCTGCGTATGACTGACTGTTTGCAGTACATGACAGCACACACCAATCCATCTTTAGTTGACACAAATCTCTGCTCCAGGTAAAAGGCTTTGTCATCCCACGTCACAATCCTACTCCTCAGCTCGTACCCTTCTCCGACACACAATGCCCTCCTGTAGCGAATAGTATTAGCCCCCACCACCATAGATCCCCTTAGAGCTCGCAAAGCCTTGAACACACCATTACGAGTATACAGAGAGAACCGGGCAAAGTCACATTCTCGGAGATAGCGAGCGTTGTTCATATGACACATGTCAATGTCATTGAATGTGACGCGGCCCGAGATTATTTGCTCCGCTGTGATGTCGAAAACTGGAGGCTGGAACCAGGCTCTGAGGATGACCACACCGGCCCGCAGGAAGTACCACACATCCAGACAGGAGAAGAGAGCCAGCAAGGCCCCCAGCAGCCACAGCACCCACCACATCTCAGCCTGAAGAAGAGGACAGATAAGTTAGTAGTTAATAATAAGTTAATAGATATTTGTACGCATTTCATAATTTCATGTATCAATACTTTTTCAAAACAGTATCTAGTTTTTATACTAGATTTAGTATTGATCACAAATAAATTGATTTTTTTTAATTAATCTAAAATGAGCTTTAAACCAGGAGAAGATGAATACAATAGTCACTGGTCTGGATCTCATTTTTTTTTAGAAGAATCGTTCTGATTTGTATGCATTTTTATACAGCTTAATGCTGAAACAACACATGAATCAGCACAGAAGCAGGTTAAGCAACACAAGTGAGAGCTTTGTGCACAAAATAACATATTTGGCATCATAATAACAGTTACTTTCTAAATTATTATCATTGTAGTGCAACGTTTTTTAGATTATGCATAATTTCAATTTCAATTTTATTAAAAATTGCAATGAATAAACACACGCAATTTCAGTTTGAACCAATTCTTACCTTTGGTAATTTCTCTCTGCAACTAGTTTGCTGTTACATTGGTTTCTAAATAATAGTAAAAGAGCCAGTCGTTTGAAATGAACAGATACAAAAGATCCCATAAAAGAGCCAAAACTACCATCACTGCAGCGCCAATGTGAAGACTATATAATTCTACATTGACTTCCAAAGCTACATAATCTATAATAGTCTGGACAAGGGGCAAAAAATAACATTATTGGGTCATTGTGAGAAAGGTACATCTACACTTCCAAATAGTTTCTCGACTTCCAAAACGCGAGGACAAGAACAGGTTTGACAGGAAAATTATCAAGTGTGGCGAGATATCCTTTGCAGTGCACTGTGGTAAAAATATAAATGGAATATACGAGTTCTGGGAAAACACTGCATGAAACCAATTAAAATGAATGAAGTGTATTTGACAAACAAGTTAGGCAAAGGTAGGCTAAAAGTGCCTGACATGTCATTTAAGAAAGAAGATAGCCGCAGTCTCAAGTTTTCCTTACATAACATTACTACTGTTGAATACAGTAGCTAGCAAACTGTATTAACTGTAACTCCTACAAGCAAAATGAAAATGCCCAGTATAAATCCAGATTATATTTGGTCTTACCTGTTGTATGGACACTAGTTAGCTGCAAATGACTTGACTCAGCGACATGGCTCACCAGGCTGGTCCTAACGAGTGTTTCCGGGTTCCACTTCAAAATAAAAGTCTGGGCTAATTTTTAGTCATGTGCACCAAAACTGACAGTGAATTAAAAGTATCCTCAATGTCCACTCAAGAGAATATTGAAGCTGCTGATTGGGAAAATGTCTCCCTTAAAGCCCGAAAACAAACCATTAATCATAGACCGTATATATGAGTGGACTAAGCTATCCCGTTAGCCGCCGCGTGCCAAATAGGAAGTGCGCCAGGAGGCTCTTCCGGCTTCTGCTCTCCCTTTTTCCCATTGACTTGCATTGGGATCTGATCGCTCCTCTCTGTGTACCTGTTGCTGTGAGCCTCGTCATTTAGGTCTTAAAATGTTCATACGAACCCGCTTTACATTATCCTGATTTTTTTCCCGCTATTTTGTCCTTCAAAAAAACCCTATTCATAACATAGAGCCTGGCTTCAGATTTGCCCCTGTAACCGTTAGCATCGCGAGCGTTTGGTACAATATAAATGGTTAATGAGAATCTATGTTACCCCCTGTCAAATTACATCAATGGGCCCCAGACATTACAGATATTTGTAATAAATGTGCAACCGATAAATGTGTTCTGTTCCATTGTTTATGGGACTGCTGGAAAGTTCATTTGAAATCTGTGATCCACACCATATCCGCTATAGTTGGTAGAGAGGTTTTATATCGGGCAACGCTCTCTATTTTGGGTTTGTACCCCAGTGATTTTGTTGTCAATAAAAATCGAGCCACACTGGTGGATTTTGGTCTCCTGCAGGCCAAGAGAACTATCACCTGATTTTGGAAAAATGTGGATGCACCTCCTATAAAGGTTTGGACTATGGTATGGAAATGGCATCTTGCATTGCAGTGGAAAGACTTAGTAGAGATCCTTAGTAGAGCTTTTGAAAAGTAAGTAATTTTTTATTCTGACTTGTACAATATTGAATGTTATATGAATATTTATAAGTTTGCACTTCATTATTATCAGTGATAATTGTCTCTGTGTGATTGTTTATGTTTGTTTGTTTGTTGTTTCTATGTGTTTTTGTTAACACTTTAAAATGAAAAATCTTAATTAATACAGTGTTTAAAAAAGTATTGTTTATGTCAATTAATTTATCAATTTTTTCTCGCTGTAGCAGAATTATGGAAACCTATGGTCAAGTTCCAAAATTGAAAATGTACATAGGCCTATACTGTTTTTTAGGTACTTTATATAGTCTTCATGTTTTTTTCTCTCTTATCAAATCATGCATACTTTGAGCAAGGTCACCTCTGCACAGATGTGACCTGTAACTTGGTCTGGTGTCTGTTACCTGAAACATGCTTGAAAATGAATCCACCAACATTTGCAGATACAACAATTTCTATGACAACAAAGCTCAATAATTCATCTCTGAAGGCACAGTTTTGCCAGTAGAAGTCTTTATTTCTCCATTTTTCCATAAAAGGCCTACAGTTAAACCAGCGCACCCTGTAAATCCACATATCACTTCACTCTGGGCGGGGGGACTGGCTGGATAAACCTGTTCAAATACTCTGTCTCAGTCTGCTCCGGTTTCTCTTTATGCGTTTGACTTGAGCTAACTTTAAGCACTGTTTTGGTTGAAGATAAATGTCCCTTTGGCTTGTATAGTGGCATTGCCCCTTTATGATGACCACTTTTAGCTGTAGTCGATTCTTCATTAGCAAGTTCCGTTTCACATATATCTGAAGCCGTATCCAATCTCGTCTTTGAGCTACTATGTTTTGAAGTCAATGAATTATACCTAAGAGTCATATTTTGCAGTCCATTTGATGCTTTTGACCTTTCTCCAGAACAATCGCTGCTTTTATCATCTTTATTACTCTCATAAGTACTTGGAGGAGAAATGGTTGAAGATTCTGTATTGTTCTTTCTTAACCCTTGACCCCCCAGGCATTGTTTCTTCTCCATTTGAGGGGACAGATTACGCTCCGTACTTTTGTTGGTGAAGTTGCCGTGGGGTGTTAAATGTGTTTTATGGATTGGTGAGTTTTTCTGCGGCTTTATAGCAAAACTAGAGGTATCAGTCCGGGTGGTACTGCATGGACTATGTTTCTCAAGAGAAGAAATACAGCCTCTGTGTCTTCTTGGCGAACTGCTTGGCCGTGATGGCGAGGCCATCGCGGCCAAGCAGAGGTTGTTAGATTTTGGAGGTGTAGTTTTTCTTGGTTCAGTGACGGCTGTGGGGCAGTGGGTTTTGGAGGGGGAGGAGATGGATGCTGGTTTGCGTGAGTTCAATGCCCTACCAGGAGGAGGGCCAGTTGGAGGCTTTGGTTGGGTGAACGGTGTGTGATTTGAATATTTGTGGTCTCTTCTGGGGGATGGAGCACTAAATATTTGAGGCTGAGGAGAAGAGACTGATTCCAATCTAAAGGAAAATAGACAAAATAAAAAATGGTAAATGGTCACATTTTCATTTTCTTAATACCAACTATTAGTTACTCAAATAAATAAAATAATCATCACAACTAAAGGTGCACTGTGCAACTTTTCTACTGGGGGCATCTCCTTATCTATCTCCAAGGAAATGTTAATGCTCGGTCTGGCACTTATCTTCCTTGCATTTATTTCATTACTGGTTTTATTGATCATGTTTCCACAGATCTGGCCTGTAACTTGGCCTAGTGGTGTCATCTGCTTGTCTACATGGAGATGGATCAGTTTCATGCCATACCATGGAACATTCCAGGCAATGCAAAAGCATCTCCGTGGAGACGAGCAGGTAAGTTTTATTAATACAACTCATTTGATAAAGTACATTTTGGTTGAATTCAGTTGAAATGTGCATTAGTACTTACAAGGTGACATATAAAACAGACTTTATAAACACATTATAACTTTAAAATATTACATTCCCAGACACATATAGTGGGGCTTGGTGAGGTTTACTTTTAAATAAATATTGAAAGGAAATTATACTGACCTGTGTGTGCTTTTCAGCTCTTTTAAGGATGAAGTGTATGAGGCTGGGTACTGTGTTAAATCCCTCTGAATAGCATCTCTGAGCTCTTTCAAATCTAAACACAATAAGAAACAACATACTGACAAAAAATAAACACGTTTTTGGCGCTCCAACATCGTTTCACCACTAGATGGCAGCAATGTCAAATGTTGCTCAAAGGGCTCACCTCCAAGAGTGGGTTCTGCTGGTTCCAACATCCTCCGCTGACTCTTCATCCAAATATTTTTCTGGAGCAAATAGATGAATAGAGAGATGATAGAGAAGAAAGTAATTTATTTTAATCCCACTGGAGTTTCCCATATCTTTTTTAATGGCACCAGCCAGTAAACAATGGGTATAATGTAATAAATAAAAATGCATAGGAAAATAATTAATACAAGTCTATAGCCACTAAACGACTGAGCATAAGTGTTCCTCAATACTGAATCCTTATTACATAATCATGTAATACCCAGAGGACCATGGGCTGTATTTAGAGCCTCATCATCATAAACCATTTGAAACACGTTTTTGTGAGTTGATTGAATTCAGCAATATATTACAGATGTGATTTAACCTCATTGCAATAACAGATTGGTCATTCTGATGAGGTTAAATGCATCAATCTGCAATTCCAGTTTTCAATCACAGAGGCATTATATTGTCACTTTTAGACTACATTAGATAAATATTTTTGGTTCATTATTCCCAGTGGAACCCAAACTCTGGTCACCAAGGTATCTCAAACACCCCGAAATAGGCTTGAATGAGTTTTTGCATGTGGTTTGCATCCATAAAAACTCTATTGACTTTTTAAAAATTCATATAAAATACTGAAATATCTTATGTGTTTTATCTGAAATTAATATTGAGTTATAAAATTAAAAAAGGTGATTTTTCAGAATATGATGTCCTTGGTGTTCTATTGTGTCATTATTTGAAGGGACTATGTCCTATGTCATGTCATACATTAGGCTTATAACAGGTTTGGTTATTCCACAGCCACTTTTTAACCTCCACAGAAAATGTAACATAGTTTGTTGCTTTTAGTTCAGTTGGGGGATTGTTCCACTCTTTATTGCATTATACGAAGAGGCTGTTTGTGCAAATGAGGTTTTGCTATGTCCATTTCTCCCACTAGATGGAGTCATGAGCTGTTATACTACGTTATTGTGCTGTAATATTAATCAATATATTATGATTATAACCCAGCCGTATAGATTCCCAAATCAATAGCCTTTGTGGTGGTTCCAGGCCCAGATCAATGGGGATAATATTGAACTTAACATCAGACTGAACACTCAATAAACTGCATGGATGCTAGATCATAAAAATGCTGGAGATAACTTCTGATTGCTGCATTTAGCCTTAAGTGCACACAGTAAACCCAAATGAGCAACAACTCACACTTCCACTACAATTACCCATGAAAATCCCACTGGAGAATCGCTGTAATCACGGATGCAACACTATACGTATCCTGACATGTTCTCGCCTGATGTAAAGTACTTGATTGCCTTCACAGCAATGGGAAAAACCTGTACAGAATAACTCATGACAGATTGTGTGTTGCGTGGAAAATCTAATTCATGTGAGATGTGTAAAAGATGTGAGTTGGGAAATACACATACTTTTCTAATTAACAACTGAGAATGAAATTCTTTTCCCAACGAGTTCAAAGATTAGCCCGACATTGTTCTGTTTGAAATAATTGTCGAAAGGTTATGGCTTGAATTTAAAAGGTTATGGCTTGAATCTGGGTAAAGTTTCAAGCTGGGAAGTTTAGCAATGGTTTTATCTGTGAAACTGTCAGGTTTGGACACTTTATTGTTTACGATTACAAAACAGACCTAACGCCTCGGTGAGTTACATTCATAATAAACATTAAAAAAGATCAAGACAGAACAGGTCATCTTAAATGAGGGCAGCATGTGGGGCTAATCAGACTGAGAACAAATGATTTTAAATTATCAATGAAACTTTTTTTTTTAAATCAAGAGACGACACGTAGCCAATCCTCTGTCTGTCAAATCAAGTGTTTTGGAGCAGAGTTCACATTATAGAAAAATACATGTCACAGTTTTTGTGTTAAAGAGCACAGATCAAAATGTGTTTATGTTCATGAAATAATAATAATGTCAACTGCATGGGTTTTTATTAGAAAAAATTAATTGAATCAGAATTTGGCAGAACATGGCAATGATTTTGTTCTTGTATTAATCCATTGCAAAACGACTGCAAGGATCAACATCAAAAAAATTAAGCTATGACTTTTTGAGTAACTAAGACACTAAGTGACCAACCATCCAAGCTTTTCTCTAGTGGAGGATCCATGCTTTTATCCGAGGCTTTTTTTTTTTTTCAACTTTACTTTAATTTGCTTATTAACAGAGAAAAACAATAGAAAACAATAGAAAACTTGAGGTATTGGGAGGAAGAGTGCCACCAGTGTCAAGAAATGTATATGGTGACCAGGAATTATAATTTTAATGTCAACAGAGCAGCGATCCTCAGGCAGTGTGCTTTGAGAGACTGCGAGGCAGACTCCCATTAGTTACCCAAAAAGAAGTGGAATCACCATGGAATGTGACTGTAGTTTACCCCATTTTTGATCAGATTGGTACAGTTTTATATTGGTAATTTTGTAGATTTGCTACAGCATCTCTCAATAATAGAGATGTTATTGCTTTGTCTGGAATGTTTCACAGTATGGCATTAAACCTTTCTATCTTCATGGAGACCAAACCAGACCAAATGACATTCCAGGCAGAAGCAATGACATGAAGGTGACGGACCCCCAACGGAGAAGTTACACAGTGCACCTTTAAACTCCTTAAACACTCACAGGCTGCTTTAGCCGGATCAGAGCTAGCTTACCCATGTGTTCTGCAGCTCTACATCTGCTCTGTGCTTTTCCCATAATGCCTGGCGAGTGTGTGTGCGTCGCCCTTCTGTGGCTCTGAAATGCAAACATACTGTGTACCAGAAGCCATTTGAGTGACTGGGGGCAGGACAATCTCACACTGCAGCACTTCACAGCTCTTGGCCAGACCGATGGAAAAAATGGACTTAAGCTAAAGTCGCCCTGGATTTGGGTTTGTGTCTGCGGGGGCGGGTAATCGTGACATTGTGGGGGCTGAAATCTGTACACTTCACTGAGACATTTTTGATTCGTCAGGTTCTCATTAAGTAAATCCTTCAATATTAGATAAACAACTTAGATAAACAATATACAATATGCAGTATATGGACTAATTTAGCTGATAATTGCACTGTACAACTTTTCTGATAGAGAGCCTGCCACCTGCTTGTGTCCATGGCGATTGCTTTGCCTGCAATGTCCCACAGTATCGCATTAAATGGATCTCGATACCTTTAAAAGCAAGCACTTTTCTTGTCCTACTTTGAGAGGGCTCATCTTGCTACAAATCTGACCTGTAACATAGCCTGGTGGCATCTCCTGTTTGTCATCATGGCAGTAGATGAGTTGAATGCTATACTGCGGAACATTTCAAGCCAAGGAATAAGGTCTGCATAGATACAAGAAGGTCCTTCAGCAAAGTTACATCCTTAAGGTAGACAGGTTGTTATGATTAAAGTTAGGATCAGTCTCCAGGAAAGTGCAGTGTTCCCGAAAGCAGGTAAACTCAACAACAGTTTGCGTGTGTGTGTGTGTGTGTGTGTGTGTGTTTGTGTGTGTGTGTGTGTGTGAGAGAGAGAGAGATGATGGGGAATTAACAAAACTACATAAGACAAGCCAACAGATTTTCGACTTTGAGAGAGCAACTAAAGTGTGTTTGCACTTAAAAAACTTTGTAAATGCATTTGACTTTGAACGTCTGGTTTCGCTGCTCAAAAGCACGACATCAGCAGTTTTTGGTGCATCTGGACAGACTCCAGATCTGCCTGGGTAAGCATGTGTGGCATATTGTTTTTCTGATGTTAGACTGTGGTGATTATGGACGTACTTTCAGGTGTCCAGCTCTCACCTGCAGCTGTTTGATCTCCTGTTTCAAAGCCTCACATTCTTCAATAAAAAGTGACCTTGAGAAGAAGAAAAGGAAAGAGATTGGCTTTATTTTAGGTAGAATTTAAGACATTTTTACACCATATTCACGTTCAAGCTTGTAAATGTGCTCTTAATAATAAATGATATATTATATAAAGTTAAAGGTGCACTATGTAACTTTTCTGGTGGAGGCTCTGCAACCTTCTTGTCTCCATGGAGATCATATTATTTAGCTTATCTATCATCATCTAGCATTAATTCAATTATGAGTGCTTTTAGTGCTCAAAAATTCATTCTTAAACAACATTCTTACAGTGAGTGCAGTCTCCTCTCCACCAGAAAAAGACAAAACATGACAAGATGAAATAAATTCCAGCTCCCACAGATGAATGCTGTCATTGTGTCCTTTGGCAAGACACTTAACACATCTTGCCCCCAGTGTCTGCGTACTCTGGTGTGTGTGTGTGTGTGTGTGTGAATGGGTTGTTCCTTGATGTAAAGAACTTTGAAGGTGGAAAAGCCGCTGTATAAAAATGCAACAATTGATCATTTTCCATTTAAATGAATGAATGAATTTTACAGTAAACTATTCACAGTCCTCTCCCAACTGTCTCCCCCGACTCCCGAGTGGACACTGCATCCTGATTTTGAGTATTTCTGAGGGCATAGCCAGAAGTCCTGCTCCATTTCTATCCCCACAGTTTTCTGCTTACATAACCTGTCATTCAAACATGTCAAATCAAAGTGTTTTCTTCTGCCACTCTGGTCTCGCCTGAGAGCCACTTCCGACAGCGAAGGCTTTTGTTTTGGTCCAGTCAGGATATAGAAAAGAACACAGAGGAAAGAGTTTGAAAAGTGGAGAGAAGAGGCCTGACTTCACTCATGTTCCTGTGGGTTTTACAGACAGAGATGGAGAAAGGATGAGGAGGCCACAGAGGACCAAGAATCAGGGAATGTCATATTTCAGTCTCTTTCCAGATGCACCGTCTTGGAAATGCACGTTTTAACAACTGACATAAATTGAGTGCAAATAATCTCACCAGTTTTAATGAAAAGCAATTACAGGTCTGTACACTGAGAACTTACCTAGAGAGATGATTAGTCGGGCAAATATAAGCAAAATACATTAGCCAATATTAATTTTAAAAAGTTGTAATAAATATTAATATTTAATTTAGTTTTCTCTAATTTGACCATTTTGGTGATGTTTAAAAATTATTTTGCTCAAAAGACTTTTATTTTCTTATATTAATGTTTAAATGTTTGTTTTCCTTGTGCAACATATAAGAAGGATTCATTTTTAGAACTCTGCACTACTTAAATTTCCTCTTATTATTATTTTTTATTTTACTTTTCTTCACAAGGTGCCACCTAACTGGTGTGAAACTACGATAAATATTTACTACAGGTACTATACCACCAAACGATGTACTATTTAGAAATATTTATATATTTAAGCAAGTTGTATGAAGATTTGGTGCAGTGAATGTATACAATTTACTTTACTTGTATATTAGCAACTAAATAACTTTCAATGAGTTCTCACTTTTCTTAGGGATCTTTTTTCTGCACAATCCCTCTCATTGTGATGATAAACATCATGATTTGATTATGATGATGTACTATACTTTTTATACATACTTGAGCCGATCCAACACTTGTTCGATGCCGTCAATGTTCAGATTTTCTCTTACTGCTTCAACTTCTTCCTCTGCGTTGGACTGAGTGGAGAGCCGTGACACAGATCTGTCCAAAACAACATATAATGGCATTAAAAGTGAAATTTTAAATATATTAGATTAAACTTTTTTTAAGGCTACAAACCTGGAGTCTCTAAGTTCCGATCGTTTGTTGTAACATCTGTCAGTGTGACCCAGAGCATAGCTGACAGTCTCAGGCTTGTAAAGAGACAGCTCCTCTCCATTTCTATAACAAAGACACAAATAGTCTTTTTATTTGTCTTTTTTACATTAAAATACTTCACAGTGTGAGCTATTTGAAGTAGAGGTTTGGCTTAGAGTTATGAGCCTCAGACCTTGAGCATCGGATACACCTGGACTAAAAGATAAATCAGTTTTACAGAGAACATGTCCTTCTGAACTTTTGGATTAAACAGGAAAATCTGCTATTGTTTTCCACTGTGCTTTCTCATGCCATGTGGAAGAGTGTGGATGTGAATGTGCTCACTGAGATAAAATTGCAAATTGGAAAGAGGTAATTGTTATACCCCTATGAACTAACATCAAGGACCATAATGTCCACCCTCCTGTGGGCTCACCACCTGCAGAGGGGTTCATAGGGGGGGTCAGGTGCTATGAGGATTGGGCAGCAAACTGCCCCCGCGACCCAGCTGGATTAAGCGGGAGAAGATGGATGGATGGATAATTGTTTTCTCTTACCAATATTTCCCAGTAAGTAGCGTTGTTGTCTCTACATCAATCTGAATATAGAACAGAATTTGTAAGTTATTGCTTATTTTTCTTTCAACTTTTCTTCACAAAATATCAGTTAAAGGTCCTACATTACACAAATTGCTCACACCCTTAAGACCAATCAATGAATCCCATAAACATAAAAATAAAATCTGTCACCTGCTTGTAATGACGCTTGTCATGAAAAACATCCCCACGCACGAATGAATGTTTTTTAAGATATTTTTGAGCAATAAATAACTCCTGTAGTTGAATAAATCAGTTTAATATCATACTGTGGACAATTTAAACCGAAGCATTAACATCTCCATGGAAACAAACAGGTTCCAGAAAAGTTACACAGTGCACCTAGTTTAGTTCATATTTGGTTTGATCCTGTTTTAGTCCAGATGTAGAACCAAGATTAGTTCTAATTCAAGGTGATGAAAAACACACCCCAACAGGATCATAACAAATATTTTTCATGAAACAAAGCATATTTCTGGACACGGACACATTTCAAAGGTTATAACAACAATAGCACAATATATTATGCAACTGGGTTATAGCACCAAAGTGTGAAGGCGAATCTGAAGGTGTCTCTTTTACAAAACTCAATAACAAACATCATTTAAAAATATAAATCATCTATGTTGATAAATGTCGACTATAACCTTGGATATGTTTAGTCCATCTTAATCGTTACACAACTGCACTGCTCTAAACAGTCACATAAAAGAGTTGCTATACAAGATTCACATCAGAATCAATTGTATCCACTTGAGACTGACCCCACTGAAATCAAAGCGGTCAAATCCTCAGTTATAAACATAGCCACACTCACAGTAGCTCAGATCAGGTCCACAAAAAGCATAAGACAAACTTCAAACGGGAGAGTTGGCAGAACACTTCAATACTCTGCTGGCACTGCTCCTATACTGCTGCTACAACAAAGCACCAGACATTCTCTTTAAGATTGGGAAGTATTTTATAAACCAGCAAATCTGATTTAGAGCAAAGTCGCTGTGTTTTTTTGTTGGTTTTTTTTGGCTTGGTTCCTCGGTCAGTTTTCTCCACTTTAAGATTCTGTGATGATGAATGGTGAGATTAAGTATCCAAGACAAGGACGAATGTAGTACCCCAGGCTATGTCTGGATTGAAAGCTGCAATGATAGTGTTTGATTTTTTTGACACTGATTTTTATATAGTTGAAATGCAAAGTGGCACATCTTCCATGGCATATTCTACTCACTTGGCAAATAAAGTACAGCACAATTTGCAAGTTTGTAGCCCTCCACAAACTGCACTGTCGAAATTGTCAACAACTTTTCTTCACTTGAGAGTTTTAAGCCACGTTACGATGTTGTTACCTCCTCAAGAACATACAGAGTTGTGTTTTGCTTCATTCACATGTTTGAGTCTGTCTGCATCTCCAAAGCTGTTTCAGCCTGTGGTGTCATGAAGCAATAGTTTTCAAGTTAACAGCTTCTTTTTCTGTTTGTTCAGTAGGCAATTTCAGTGAAGGTGTATAGAGTTCAAACAGTAGAGCACTTCTTGTATTACCACATGACATGACAAGGTGGAAATTAGTGTTTTCTGTTTGAGAGAAGAACTTAAAGTTGAACTCCGGCACGTTTGAAGCTAAAGTCCATTGCTAGAGGTGGTTGAATATAGTCAGAAGCCAAAAAACGGCACAGATCAGAGTTACCTCAGTGGAGATCTCGCAGTGGCAGTGAGCCTGTCAAGGCAACAAACTAGTGTAGTGAATTGGGCGAGTTCTTAGCTTCCACGTAAAATGCCAATTTGCAGAGAAGAGGCTTAACACCACTTTCTAACCCATCTTACAACATAGCCACAAGTCTAACAAACAAAACTTTATGCCTGGCTCACTCATTACTGGTCTGGAAATGTTATAAAATAACTTTACAAGCAGCCTTAGCCTTAGCTTGTTGATTTCCCACTCCAGCGGTGGCAAGCAGCTCGAAGTCTCAACTATTGACGGTGAAGAATAGAATAGAAACTGAGAGTTGTTGAAAGAAAATGGTTCGGGACTGTATTTTTTTAGCGTTTTCAAAAAATATAATTCACTCGTAAATAAATGGGATTAGAAACAACATCGGTGATCGAGTCTTTTGGAGGTGTTTGTGTTTGTGAAGAGGAAACAACATTATAACATAGTTCAGAAAATAGTGTAATATGGCCCCTTTAACAGTAGGTGATGTGGGGTAATGCCATTTATTTTGGTTGTCAGTCTCACTTAAACATAACTTTCTACTAAACAGACTAGTACATGATGACTGACTAAATTAAAATAGTGATTAAGAGGAATGGATACAGTTGTCTTGCTGACACAAAAAATGAAAAGTGCCAAGTGACCTATATTCAAAGTAAAGTTTTATGTGACAAGCTAGACATGAGTAACTTAAAACTATTCGTCTTAATGTCCACACTCAAATGTATAAAACAGTAGTACAAATTGTATACATTTTATAAGGCAGTAGCCAGAAGAAGTCATGGCTGTTGACATTTATATACATTCCACATGACACATTGTCATGATGAACAAAACAGATCTGGGTCACATGCAAAAAGACAAGTCTTCCATTCCACCAAGAACGATCAATGTACAAATAAAATCCAGTAATAGGGCTGTCAGTAAATCTAAATCCGGATACTATACAATACTAAAACCAGTGTGTTAACCATAGACGGTATAAATGGACATAGCAAACCTGTTAGTCGCTGCGTTCCAAACAGGAAGTGAGCATGGGGGGCACTTAAGGCTCCATCAGTTCTGGTTCCAGTTGTCACCGCTCTCCTGTGCTGTAGTGAGGCTCGCCATTTTGGTCTTAAAATGTTTATATTAACCCGCTCTACATAATGGTGGTGTTTGTTTGTTTATTTCACTCATTTGTCTGTTAATAAATTCCCATTCTTAATATGAAACTCGGCTCCAAATTCACTCATATAACTGCTAAACTCATGAGCTTCATTTGACTGGAGCCGAATGCTGTGGGTGACGTCACATTCACTTAGTCCACATCTTTATACAGTCTATGGTGTCAAACAGATACACATTTGAACAAGTATCGATTGAAAAAGAACAAGTATCGATCGAAAAGAAAATATGCTTGAATAGGATTTTCTTGAGTAGTTTTAAACTGGTCTTGATTGCTGAAAATTACAGTCTGTTGTCTAAAAAAGTTATAGTTATTAGTTATTATTAAAGTTATTAGTACTTGTAGTATTGTAGGAACACCAGTGAGCAGTACTGTTAATGTTAGTAATATTTTTCACCATTCAAATTAAATACGACTTTGATTTTAATTGTTAATTGCTATGGACACTGCCCGAATTATTCTGAAACCCACGATAGGCGTGAGACAGTCTTAGTTCTGTTGCATCCTAAACATTTATTAATTACAGACTCAAACAGAAGTGGCAGATGTGTAATTAAATGACTTTAAGTAATCAGAGCCACATAATAAACGACTAAAAGGCCAGTTTAATAGCACAGCATACACAGTGGTCCAAATGACACTAAAAGGGAAGTGGACAAATTGACAGGTCGTAAAAGTTTGCAGACAAAGACAGCGCCCTCTGCGTGTTACGTGAGTCGTATTCAGCCGGACCACAGAGGTGACACGGGGCACATTCTTAAAGGCGGGGATGGGGTTGCTGGGAGCGCAGTGACGTAGGCAAAACAAATGAACTGTCAGCACAAAATTTAAAGCACAAATACGACTAGAGAAGGGAAGAGATTGGATACTAAATACTACTAAAGACTTGTCCAAAAAGTGTTATATAAATCATTACTACTACTTTAACAGATACTTCACATTCAGTTATTTAGTACATTTTAGTAACCGAGTTTAATTCGGCTTCCTACAGTGGGGTCCTGTATAGTATTTTGTGTTTATGTATTTGTCCTGCTGCAACCGCTTAAATAAATCAATAATAAATGTAGATTTGTTAAATTTTTTTGGATTTAAAAAATTTTTGTTTTACTTTAAAGGGCCCATATTATGCTATTTTCTGATCTATGTTATAATGTATCATCATCAAAAATATACTTTTGAGTTGTGTTTTATTTCATTCAAACAAATTTAAAACACCAGTCTTGCTAATATAGGATGGGTTCTTCTCTCAAAAAAAACAAAACAACAAAACAGTCTGTTCCACCTTGTGATGTCACGTTTTAACACAGGAAACGTTCCCCTCTGTTTTTAAACCCCACACACCATCATTTGAATAATTTTGATAATTTCAGCCCCAGAATCACCTATCTCTGCTGAACAAAAGGTAACGGTCGCTGCTAACTTGAAAACTTCTGCTTCATGACATCACAAGGTGGAACAGAGCATTTTGAGCTTTGGAGATGTAGACCGACTAATAATGCAGGATTCCTCAAACATGTGAGAATGAAACAAAACACAACTTTATGTTTCTGAGGAGGTAACAACATTATAACATGGCCTAAAGCTCACAAGAGTCAATTTTGCTTGTATAGGATCTTAGTAAATTGAGTACTTTTCGCTCTTAATTGGGTAATTTAGATAGTTGTGGAAGTAGTAGCAGTATGTAGTAGTACCAGCAGTAAAAATAAAGTAAATTATTATGTTAATATTAATTTGAGCGGTAGTGGTGGGTGAAAAATTTATGAAATAAAGCAAACCAGAGGAGCATAAATAATTCATGTGGAAGTAGCCATAGTAGTAGCAGAAGCAGTAGTAGTAGTAGTAGCAGCAGCAGTAAGTAGTAGCAGAAGTGCTAGCAGAAAACATTTACAAAGACAAATCTCAGAAACCTGCCTTTCTATTGCAGATTTCGTATTGCAGAATTACATCTAATATAAAAGTGTTATTTTTCTGCATAGAAATATTCATTCCCCTTGTGTTGTAACTGCTCCGCCGTTGTACGTTTCCCAAAGCACTTTGCAACATGGCTGCTCTGAAAACCTTTGCTCCCTCTTTCTTTCCATCCCATTAGTAACTGACATGAAACACAATATGGGTTTTTATGGCGCTATTGTGTGAGAGCGTGAAAGAGAGAGGTTTTAACCCAAAACCCCAATTAGGAAAAAGTCACTATGAGAAATGCAGATAAAAACAAGCTGGAGAGACTGTTTTCTATGGTCTTTTTCAATTTAACTGTTTGCTTAAATACGTAAGTTCATTTTTTCTGTCTTTTTTAAAGCTAAATGTATATTACGTACATTGTTAGGTACACAAAAATTCCTGCACTTCAAATATTTGAATTGAGATGAGCACCAAGATTCAGATAAAGACCAACATTAAAGGTCCTATATTACACAAAATTGTGCGCTTTAAGACATGTTATAATGCTGTTAGCAAATCTTCAAAACCACAGCTGTGTTTTGTTTCTTTCACATGTTTGAGTAACACTTTATTATTAGTTTGTCTACATCTCTAAAGCTCAAAATCACATCATGCAGTCATAGATTTCAAACTAATTCCTTTTTACCTTTCGTCCAGTAAAGATTGGCAATACCAAATAATTCTAGTGGAGGTGTATGGGCTTTAAAAAGCAGTGGAGCACTTCCTGTATTACCACATGACTTCATAAGAAGAACAAAACACAACTCCATGCATGTTGTTGATGAGGAAACAACATACAACATCAGAAAACAGTGTAATATGAGCCTTTTAAACATTATCCTTTAGTGATTTTCTAAGGCCAGCTCGATCTAAAAATACATGTTTTTATACTATGAGGCCATACTGTTTCCTGACATCAGCACTTTAAAACAACATAATGGTTTCTCAATACTTGGGCGCTTTTCCAATAATGTGACCATGAATATTTTGTCTGAGAGCTGAAGTGGAAAAGAACACAGTACAATATTTACTTTAGGTGAAGGAGTTTTATGGCTCTTTCATGGAATTTTAACTTTGGGAAAGCACCGTATGGCAGTGGTTAAGGGCATTTAATTTTACTAGCCTGGGCAACAGTCCTGATTCATTTTCTGGTCCGGGCTATATACATTGGACATGGCGTTGAGATAGATTTCCAGGCACACTACCAGTAAATGTAAAAGAAGATGTAGTGTGGTATACATTTGGGTGACCCCATTAGAGGTAAAGACACATATTTCTTCTGTTATTTGGTCAGAACTGGATTTGTGCCAAGTGAGAATTGCAAGGTGGTTAAAGGAGGTCATATTATTGATACCTTTGCAGTAACATTTAGTCATGCTTAGTGTGAATTTCAAAGTCAAAACTGGGACACTCTCAGTTTGGAGTGGTTGGTAATGATAAAATTGTGAATTGTGAAGTACGTATAGAAAACTGTTATGAGTCAGTATTATCACCTTTTCTTTGTGTTTTGATCACTTTTAAGCAGCTTTTCTGTATTTAACCAAAAAAAAGGTCAATTTATTCCTCTCTTTACTGTTGACCGGCATAAAATTGGTTAAAAATAAGGACATTTGGGACATTTTTTGTATAAAACTGAGACAAATCAGTGGTTTTGGATAAATCTGCTGGGATAGGGGACAGAGGGTTCAAAACTGGGAAACCCGGGTAAACAGGGACGTCTGGTCAGTCTAATCATGCCGGAGGGGTTCTGCATGTATCTCTATGGTGGAATGTTAAAGAGATACCATGGTGACTCAACGCACTAGTAAACACGGTCTAAAAAGGTGAGAGTTACTATCTGAAAAACGGCCAATGCCTGCTAGCTTGTGACTGTGATGTTATTTGTGAGGGGCTTGTTTAACAGCACGATTCAGCTCAGTTCTTTAAGGTCAGATTGTTTTAAAATAAAGGCCTAATAAATAAAAAATAAATAAAATAAAGGTCTAATAAAGCTTCAGACAGAGCAGAGCCAACAGTTAGCATCACACCCTCAACATATTACATATAACAACCTACTGTTCATGGGTTTCATCCTTCTGTTATATGGTCCCTTTTTGAGCAATATCAGTATCAAAATATTGTACCACTTGCTAACTATTTTGCGGTACACTTACTAATATCTAACTACCTCCTAATTAGCATAGTTGTAAATGGTTAATTGGTCATGAATTAGTATTTATTTATCTGCTGTTTTTATTGCTGCTGCTAATACTTGATCTGATTTGAACCACACTGTACTGTACACTAATGTTTTTAGCTTTATTTATTTATCTATGGTTACTGTAGTGGTTAGAAATGATGTTATTTGTTGTGTCTGTGTTGCCCTGTCTTGTACTTTAATGTTTGTCCTGTCTTGTCTACGCATGGGATCGAAATAAACGTAATTTCTATTCCTTTGTATGTTCAGTACATGTGAAGAAATTGACAATAAAGCTAACTTTGAACTTTATTCAGCCTTTATTGATGCCTTATTCTGCCCCTTATTCTTATTCCTAAATTTATTCTGCTATTAATTAGAGATTTACTAACACTTTCTTATTAATAAACTCCTTATTACTGCTCATTATAATGATATTAGGTTTAATTTTTGTACATACATTTTGATTCTAATAAGTGTTTGGTAATAAGGGAGTTGTTGTGTTGACTGCTACTGCGAGTGTGTCCGTACCTGCCTGCCCTCTCTCTCAGAGTCTGCAGTAACATGCACACCTCAGCTCTCACCAGCTCCTTCACAGCGGGGGGGTCGGCCAGGGGGGCTCTGTGCCGCCCCGGCCCAGAGAGGAGGGTCCCGGTATGGCTACAGACGCCACGCTCAGAGTCCTCCGACATCCTCTGCCACATCTCCATCTGCAAACAAACATGGGTAAGATTTTGTGGTTTGCGTTAGAGCGCAAGTTGAATGCGTTTACAATGTTCTTTCCATTGTGGTGTTATTGCACTGGCATTATCTGTCTCCATGGAAACAAACAGGTGACAGTCAGTTGATCAATAAGTTTAATGCTACACAGTAAAACAATCATATTTCCATGGAGAAGAGGAGTTAGAGTTACTAAAAACCCATATATAAGTGTTCCTTATGATTAATCTCACAGCCCCAGCGCAGTATTTTCGTCTAAATTTCTTCTCGGGTCTTGTGGGGGCAAAATGCAATAAGCCGTAGCACCAGTGATCCAGAAATGCGTGGCCCCAAAACCCCTTCACTGCCCCCCTTGCACTGCAACCCTGACTGAGATCAGAGAGTGACGCTTATGCCCCCAAGACGACAGCTTGGGTCACTCTGGCTGATGTAGCAGAGGAAATGTGATGTTTACAGATATTTTACAGATTGGATTGATTTGAAAGGTCAACTAAAATGTCACTATATTAACATTTTTTACCATAACTATGAAGCCAGTGGTAACAATAAGAGGTCTAAGTTAAAATATTACATGGCAAAAACAACATGCATTTCCTAGAGATGAGGTTTATACTCCTATTGTGTTACAAGAGCAAAAATATTTCCTTATACACGAGTGCACTGTGCAACTGCTTGTCTTTTATTAGACAGAAAACTATAATTGTGATATTATAAATGTCTCTATCTATATCGCACCTCTATTACTAAAATAGGTCACCAAACTCATTTTGTATCATCAAAAATGGCAGAATGACAGTTTTAGACAGGATTAAGACCGGTCAAATGTCGTTTATTTTGAGTAGGTCTTAAATAATAAATTGTTGCTATGTTACTTCACACCTGGTAAACACAACCGTGCTTGTGCCGTTTCCACAGCAATGACGCAACTCTTCCAAAAGCTCATTTTAAACCTCCAATAAAACCGATAATTTAGAAAGTAACACATAATTACTGCAGGGAAGTTGTGTGTGTGCGCAATTAACACGTTCACACACTCTTTCAACTCGAGCCGCTTTCCTCTTTGTGTTTAATCTTTCATGTTTACTCCACTTTTATGGACACCTGCTTGTCACCGTGGAGATGTGTTACTGCTTTGCCTGGAATGTTCCACGGTATGGCATTAAACTGATCTATGTTGCATTTATTTAATTACTGGTGTTTTTATTGCTCAAAAATACCACAGATCTGACCTGTAACTTGGCCTGGTTGGGTCATCAGATAGAGAGAGATATAAGCTTAAAGTGCCTATGACAGGTTGGACAACTCATTTTACTAAAATAAATACGATAATTATAAGATTATTGCAAAAACATTCACAATTGTTTTTCCAATTTGGTCATTTTTTGGGGTTAAAATTTACTTCGTGACATCAAACTGGGGAGTGCCATAACTATTACCGAGCAAACCTTCTCTAATGTACAAATGTGACAAATACAAATATAAGAAATCACATTTAAAGTATTGTGTAAATTGTGCTGAACTTTTGAAAGAATTCTCCCTAGTGTGATTTAAAATAAGATAAGATAAGATAAGATATCCTTTATTTGTCCCACAATGGGGAAATTTCAGTGTTGCAACGCACAGTTAAGAGAACAGCAAGAAAACAGTAGCAGCAATAGAAGTACAGTTAAGTTAAAAATAAACAAACACTATAAAGATCTATAAAGATAAGGATTATAAAACTATGTATAATATAAATTGCAATCTAAAAACTATATATACAATAAATTACTATCTTAAATTTCACAGAATTGCACAGGGTCCCAGTATTGCACAGGCAGCAGAGTTAGCAGTGTTCATTGTCTGACAGCAGCAGGAATTTAACCCTCCTTCCTGTCATTTTCAATATATTTTTCAACTTTTCTTCACAAATTGCTTCTTGCTTAGTGAAAAAAACTATCATTTATCTTTACACCAAAATAAGTAAAAAATAGAGAATCATGAAAATCTGTCATACGCACTTTAATGCTATAGGGTGGAACATTCCAGGTGAAGCAATAGCATCTACAAGGAGACAAGGAGAAAATGTTACATAGTGTACCTCTTTCATGGGTTATTTTAAGAGCTAAAATGCAAACTCCATTATGCTTTTAAGGGTCCATTTTTTCCGGAGCAGAGCCGCATTTCAGAGGTTGCCAGATTGGTCTTGTAGGAGGCCTGAAAAAAGGGGTCTAATGTTCCCTCTGATGTAACCGGCGAGACAATGCGGACCTTGATGGAGCGCAGGAATGGAGAGGGTACTATTACTTTTCAGAGTAGCTCGCCCAGGGATGGAATTCATTATAGAGCTGCAACAGAAGTAGGCATGATGAGGGAGAGCGAGAGGAGACAGAGAGAATGAAGACAGAAAGAGATGTAGAGCTTTGAACGCACACCTGAGAGTTAAACAAGGTGCACTGTGATGTATATTTTCACAGGAAATAGCTCCGGGGTTTCAGTCTGGGGAGACGTGTGCGCTGGAGGAGCAAAAGTGGCCCAGATCCTGTAATTTGAGCTTCTACATTAGTGTCTATAATGAAAAGGGATGCAAGTAAAAGCAAACATGTCAGGTTTGCTTATAGAAATGCTGTGCTGAATATGACACTATGAAATAAGTAAAAACATACTGAATATCTTATGTACGAGGAACTAGAGTTGGCGAAACTGGACTGGTCTTACCGAACCAAAGTCTTCAAAGTTTCAAGACCAAGTTACAGGTCAGATCTGTGGAGAGGCGACCCTGCTCACCATGCACCAGAATGCCTGTTTTTCCAGGTATTTTTGAGCTATAAAACCATCTGTAATTGAATAAATGTAAGGTAGAGCTGTTTAATATCATATGGTGTAACATTCCAGGCAAAGCAGTGACATATCCATACAAATTAGGGGACAGACCCTCAATTAAAAAGTAAAAACATGTCAGAAATTAAATTAGATTTTTGTTAGACATATGAGAGCAGACAGTTAAAGTTAATTATTTTTTTAAAAAGTGTGTATTGAATAATTAAAGGCTACTTATATTTGCATACCATATTAGGGCGGTGTTCACGATGATGTTTCACTGTTAAATTTTAATTACTAAAGGTGCTATATTACACAACATGAGCTTTAAGCCTTGTTAGAATGTTGATACCTCCTCAAAATATCATATTTGAGTAATCCTTTATTTTTAATTAGACTGTCTACATCTCTAAAGCTCAAAAAGCTCCATTCCACCTTGTGATGTCATGAAGCAGTGGTTTTCAAGTTAACAGCTCCTTTTACCTTTTGTTCAGTAGAGATTGGCAATTCCAGGGCTGAAATCATCGAAATGATTGTAGGGACAGTGTATGGAGTTTAAAACACAGTGGAGCACTTCCTGTATTAAATATTGCAAGGTGGGATTGTTTGAGGGATATGTAAGATAAGTAGGACATGTGTGAATGAAACAAAACACAAGTCTATGTTTTTGAGGACGAAACAGTATTATAACACAAATCAGAAAACAGCGTAATATGGGTCATTTAATAATATATAGTTAAAGGTGAAGTACCCAGTTTTATTCTCTTAAATCCATCATATTTAAAAGCAGAATCCTGTGACAAAACCAGGCAGCTGCACATCACATCTCATAACTTAAATATTATATCAATCGCAAACCCAGAAGGAGCCTCAAGTGTTGCAGATTGAGTGACTGTGCAATGCTGGTCCACAATGCTTTACTTTGCCGTATGAAGAAAGCCGTTCTAAAGCTGTGAAAACACTCATGAGTCCTATAGAAAGGGTTTGTGGGAGCTGGGAACTAGTTAGATAGATTTGAAAACTTCCTCCTAATATGTTTGAAATGAAAACTGGGTAATGCAGCTTTAATTGTTACACAGAGAAACATAATTGCATTTGCAGGACTCAATACTAGAAACAAAAATGACCAAGCACTTCACTGTATACTTTCCCTTTAAGCACCTAAAGGCTCATTGTTGTGGTGCAGCCCAATAGAAATACATTACAAAACAAAAAGGAAGTCATGAGCTCCTCTATCTCTAACCCGCACACAGCAGAGAATATGTGGTGCTAATGGTTTTATCCACAGTGAAGAATTAGCCTTTTTAACTCTGTAGATCAAACTCCTGACTCTGGCACGCTCGCCTTTTCAACTGCAGTTTCCAAAGGATTGAAAATCAGATCCTAATCTATACTGAAACTAGTATCGAAACACAATAGTCATTTTAGTAGGTAACGATACAGAAAATAAATCACAAACGGGACCAAATCTGACCACCAGTGTAGTTTTGGTTTAGTCCTTTTTCAAGGCCTGGTCTAGTCCTGGTCTAATTCAGGTTTAGATCTGGGTTTATTGCCTTTTTAGTCCCAATTTTGATGCAGTGAGCTTTCCCAGAATTAGCATAAGACCACATGGTAACAGAGTAAAGTTATGCTTCGTGAGATTCTTATCTAAAGAAGAGTGCTTTTTATTGCGTGAAAAGCATGATTTGTTTGGAGAACATTATTGCTTTTTACATGTGGAGCGTTGATTGGCCCTAACAACAACAGTGTGTGCAGTGGTGATGTATGTGAAACAGGAAGTGCACGGTGAGACTGCAGGGGAGATCTGAGGCCAACCATGACCCAGCACTTTCCTCTAACACAGAGTGCCGTTCAGACCAGAGGCCCAGGACGCAGATAACATCCGAACACATGGAAATATTTTACGGACATGCTTGAGCAGAGCTGATGGAGGGAAGAGGAGAACAGAACAGAGGAGAGGGAGTGTTTGCTCATGTTTACTCAAAATTCACTCACGTATAAGATGCGGTCATGTGTATTGGAAGTAAGCTGATACTATGATGACCATTGGCACACCTTTCAGGCAATCGTTAGTAGCATATTAGTATAGTTCTTTATAAAATAAGATTATAAAACCATTTAAAGGTGCATTATGTATCTGTTCTGGTGGAAGCACAGCACCTGCTTGTGCTTTGTCTGTAATGTTCCACAGTATGACATTACATTTATCTATCGCCATGAAGACAAGCAGGTGACGTCATCAGGACAAGTTACAGGTCAGATCTGAGGAGAGGTAACCCCACTCATAGTAAGAATGCAAGTATTTTTGAGCACACAAATAAAAATGCAGGCTTTCGATTAGGGCTTTGCAAAAATATTGAAATATCAATATATTGTATTGTTAAATGTGATGATACAGTATCGATATGGGCTGCTGTATCGATATATTGCCAAGAGTACTTTTTGGTATATTTTACTTTTTATTTTGTGTATGTGTTTCATATGAACTTTGCACAAGAAGTGGTTTAACAAAGATTTTTAATATCACAGCCATGATTTAGCCTTTATTTTTTATTGAACCGTTTCGAATCAATTTGAAGCTGCTTTTAGTCTTTGATTATTATGAGTATTGTTTTAAAATGTTTTTATCTTTGTACTTTTTAAATTGTTCTTCTCTGTAAAGTCTCTTTGAGTATCCTGAAAAGCGCTATATAAATTAAATGTATTATTATTATTATTGTTATTAAATATATCGTACTGAATTTAAATGGAAATGAATGGCACAGTTTTTTATAATGCTACTGTAGAAGTTACGCTGACTCAGAATTAAACATGTCAACCGTTTTCTTTTTAAAGAGAAAATGACTTTACAGCATGGCTCAAGAGAGAAAGGGTTGACATGAGAGTGAGTTTGTTCATGATGATGTTGAAAAAACCATCCTCACACATCGCAAAATGCAGCTGCTTACAGTAGCGTTAAGAACATTTGGCAGTTGACCCATTTACCATTACAATTTCCACCTCTGCGTCCCCCTCGCCTTCTCTATATGAGGTCAGTCTGGCTGTGCTGAGTAAATATTGAATCCGTCTGGTTCATATTTTGGACATAACTTGTTCCAGTGCCAGTTAAGTTGACCCATATACCTATGTTATTATAATTATATTCCTTATTAATGAATATATGGAGCTAACCCACTTTGAACCCACTTACACAACGTAACTCTACACTTTTCAAACGGTTCTGTCAGGAATGCTTATGTGCGCGTTTTCCTCTCAGCTCTAAAGGAAATTCTTTGAGGTGGCGTAGTGGCTTTGCTGGATTTTTTGATTGGACTAAATGACAAAAACAGAGAAGGCACATAACACTGAAATGAGGGGGCCGTCTTGTTTAATTTTGACATAATGGAGGGGGTTAAAACAATAAATCACAATACTAAAATTACTGTACATATTAATGAAATGTTCTGCTTAAAATATCTCAGTTATCTTTTTTCCGTTGTTCCTACTAAAATCCCCAAGTATTACTTCTCAATGCTTTCAATGTCTTGAGTTTTATTGCTGCTAAAAAAAAGTGTTGTTTTCACATATTAGGTGTCCAAGAAACACCACATTCTTTGTTTCCACCACAGCATTGCCAGTTGTTGTGTCCTTGGGCATGACACTTTACCCAAACTTGTTGGTGTCTGGGTGTATATTGATGAATGTCTGTCATTTTGAATAGTTATTTAAACTTGGGGGTTGTGAATGCGATATAATTTATTGATTGTATTTTGGTCAAAGCAGTAGTCCTACTTATTACAAAGCCAAATTTTAGTATTACCTCTTACCTCATCATATGCCATTGTGTACCTGTCCACCAGCGAGTGTCCCAGGGCAGCGTGGATCTTTGGAAACTCTGCTGCAGAGACATGCTCCCTGATGAGGCTCCACAGAGACTGGCCAGGACTGCAGAAGACTTGTCCATCAAAGGACTGCATGAGGCTGTAGAGAGGGAGTGGAAACAACCAGTAATTCAGCATTAACCCAGCGTAAATAAACAAGTGTGCACTTATGTAGCTAAAGTTTAACTCATTTTGACAACATGCTAAAATGTTAACTTTACATCTGTAGTTCTTAGAGGAGTGAAAAGTAAGGTTAGGCTATCCATAATAAAATATAGCTGTTTTCTTAAATTAGCTAATAAGCTTAAGTTAACTGGTCAGCGATAACAAACATAAGACAACTGTGATAGCAAGTTTAATGTAGCTAGTTAAACTTAACTATCACTAGACAAATAAATAGCAGCGTTACAAGAAAATTCTTGCTGAAACCTTTAACAAACCCATTAGGACAGATTATAGAGACACGATTTTACCTTCTTTTTGCTTTTCTGTTTGGCTCTGGTTTTATTATCTCGGCTGCTGTTGCTAGGACAAACTTTCCTGTTGCTATGGGGAAATATCGCGAGAGCAGCCGCGACGTTTAACCATGGATTCTTATAGTTTTATGGTGTCGTCTCTGTATGAATAGAAAAACTTTTGAGTACGTTTTTTCAATCGCTAAGCTATATGAAGCTGATTGTATTTACGCGCTGATTTATGGGCTATCCAAGAGGGTGATAGCAAATAGGTTAACCCTAAAAGACCAGTGGACATGGTTATAAAGGCCACCTGTTCAGTAAAAGTCTTTATTACCTGACTTAGGATGATATATTGAGGGGTGGGACGCAGACGGTTGAACTCTGAGAAAGTTGAACTCTCAAAGGTCCTTCCCTCATAATACCCCCTTCCTCCACCCCTTTCCTTTCCGGGCTGAGCAGACTGAGCGGGGAGCCAGGAGAATACTCGGAGGAGCGAGGCGCGGCTACTGCCCAGCCAGGACTGCTGGATGCATTACAATGTAAACTCTTAGACTTGAATTGTTAACTTAGACCGGGCTATAAAACCCGTCGTTTTATACTTTTTTATTTCGACAAACTAAAAATGGCTTTTGGAAAGGTGTCTAAACTTTTCAGCGCGCGTTTGGTGCGCACAGTTTTGGCACTGGTGCTGTGCGCGCGGCCCGGATTTACCTTCTCTGTGGCCGGGCAGCAGGAGAGCACCTGTGAGGCCAACGGGAGCATTTACTACGTGGGGGAATGGTACTTCCTGGACTCTGACCACTGCACTCAGTGTGAGTGCACTGCCGAAGGATCTGCTTGTGCCCGCACCGAGTGCACGTCTCTCCCGGCCGCCTGCATCCACGTGAGCCATTACCCCACGGACTGCTGTCCCCGCTGTGAGAGGATCGGCTGCGAGTACCGTGGGGTGGTCTACGACCTGGGACAGAACTTCCAGGTGAGATGTGCTACCTGCTTTTTAAAAATGAAAAGGACGTCTGAGCAAAGTCCCATTTTGTATTTCTTCCAGATGATCATATTATGTTAGCTTTATATTTGAAGAACTTCAATGAATGAATTTATGGGTTTATGGGACGTCTGAACGAAATACTTTAACCATAAATAAAGTAACTTGGAGTTAAGTCAAATATTTCAACTAGTCTTCTCTACACTGTGTGTGCTTTAGTAGTTCCTCAGTGTAGCGTAGTTCTTCTGTGTGCTTCAGTAGCCCTAAGTCTTTATACACAACAGCGTAATATATCAGTATTTTATTGGTCATTTTTATGCACAGTACAGAAACAGTAAAAAATAACAGTTTCTTTAAAAATAAAATAATACATGAAAAAAATGTGTATATATAAGTGGCAGCATTGTTTATCATGCAACAGGGACTAAGAAGTAAATGGCGCCCTCTTCTGAGGGGTGAGTGTTGTAGTGCGTTTGGATTAAACCTATATTAGGCAAGATAATATTATATGTAGCCTTTATATAAAAGTACTCCAGATACCGATGACCTTTATGGTCAACATAAAAATGTAGTTCACACACATTTAACGGTGTGTGTGTTCCTCCACAGCCGTCAGAGTGTGAGCAGTGCACCTGTGACAGTGACGGCATCGCCCGCTGTCTGGTGGCTGACTGTGCCCCTCCCCCCTGCGTGAACCCGGTGTACCAGCCCGGGAAGTGCTGTCCCGAGTGCCAGGAGGGTGAGTCTGTCTCAACACAAAGGCTTCCTCTGGGAATAAGACTGCCTTGTCTGTCCATCATGAAGGTCAAACTGTTTGGGCTGGACTGGAAAATGTGTCCTTTACACAAATATGAGCAGTGTGCCTCTAAAGAGAGCTTATACCTCCCCCAAAATCATATTCTTATTGATGTGATTGTGTATTAACTAATTCAACCTTACATGACACATTTTGACACTATACAACCAAATATTTCTGTGGTAAAATAACAATTATAATATTATAGGGCTGTAAAAACTGAAACTCCCAAAAGTCCATTATCATTTAATGTTTGAGTAGTAATTGCCTCATGTTTTTCTACCTGCACCTTCTCATTTACCTGCAGGTCCCAACTGTTACGTGGATGACTCCCGGACTCAGGTGATCCCAGCTGGAGATCCGGTCTGGGTGGACTCTTGCACCAAATGCCGTTGCCATGATGGCCAGGACGCGGGGTACTGGGAGGGGAACCGCCTGGCCTCCTGCTCCAAGCTCAAGAACTGCACCCCAGAACAGCCCTCGATTCAACAGAACTGAGACAGAAAACCTCAGAAAACTGTTAGCAAGGACTGTATGATTAATGTTTTTAAATGAGATGGATGCAAGTGAAAGGAGATATTCCTCATGTATGAGCAGGTATGTGGAAAAGGGATCTAGACAATACAGGTTGATGATAAACACACGTTAAGGTAACAAAGGTGGAGTAACAGGTCATTTGGTTTCTTGCCTGATAAAGCATCCAAATTACATAACATTAGCACAGAAACCACAATGCTTTATATAAAATTCTCTTTCAAGTAGACCAGTATACCTTGCATTAATAATCATGTAAAACATAATATATTAGTGGCTGGTCCTCAAAATATTATTCTTCCATTCTTCTCCAAGTGTTTTATGTAAACCCATAGAATACATATAGACTTCCTTATACAGTCTATGCGTAGACAACAACAAAGGCGTTTGGACTGTACCTTGTAAACTGTGTTAGTAAAGTGTGGCTCAATGCCAAAATATATCACAATACTGACTTGATACTGACAAATATAGAATCTCATACAAAAATATAAATTCTTAGAAGTACATTATTTATATTTCTATATCTGCTCATATATTTAATTTTTGCATCAATTCAAACATTGAAATAATGATATTGTCTCTATGCCAAGGGAAAACTGTTAATAGCAGAGAAGTTTCAACATATTTTAATACAGAACTCATTGGTAATGGATGGACATTGTGATATTGCCATAGTATTACATGGCAGCAAATGGAATCAAATGTCACTGTAAAAGTAACTACCCAGTGTGAAGGATGATGAAATTATTATAATGATGATTCTCAGATTACCAAACTGTGCATCTCTTTTGACAAAAACTGAGTTCTCTTGTGTAATTTAGAGAGAAAAGTATTTTATAAACTTTTTCTTTGTTTTGAATAATTTTGATATTCTCCAGACATGTGTTTTGTTTAGCAACATTAAAATGGTAATTGACCTGTCACTGTGTTGATGCAGTACTGAAATATATGCACGCCTGTGATGCAGTTAGCAGTTTAGCCTAGCAATAAATACACCCAAGTCCTCAGTAAGTTTGACATTTCAATTTCCATGTTAATTGAAATATAATGTATTGTGCTTGACTAAGGCCAAACACGATTATATAGTAGTTGTAATCACAGGCAATGTTTGAAAACAACAAAGTGCAATTATACCTGGACTGCAGAGTGGGTAAACAACCTGTAATACAATGCTTTATTAGTCTTTTGTATGAGCTGTCTGTTATTCTCAAAATCAATGATGTAAAGTGTATTTTTATAGAGTGGAGTCTAGACTGTTTTGATTACTTTATTATGGACCAAATAAAACAAAATGTTATGTTGTTTTTTCTGTGATGGCAAGGATTGTAAGTTTAATCAAGTAAGTTTATTCAGTCCAACACCAAACTATACCACTTTGGAATAACATTGTAGAAAATTATGTGTTGGATATTTCAAATTGTAGTTTTTGCATGTTGTGTGGACTGTTACTGCAGTAAACTTCACTATTAAGTACTTAATTGCGTTGCAAAAAGTTGCATATAAGTGCTTAGATTTGTTGCGCACAAGAAAAAGTGTGTGAAAATATAGCAGTGTAAATATTATTTTTGTAAGACAGTGGATGTTCAGTTGTTATGGTGATGGGTTCAGTAATAAAGTGTGTAAATGTTATCCAAGGTTATTTTAATTTTGCACTCTCTGATGTACCTTGTGTTTCCGCTGAGTTTTTGCTGTGTTTGGGCTTGCTCTGGGAGAATTTGTGTGCGATTTCTCCTTGGAGGTTTTTCACTGCGGACCAAGGCCTTTTGTGAAGCAAGAGTCTGATAAAACACAACAAGAGCAGCACAGACACTGGTACGGCATTACAAATGAGGCCAGACCGCACGGACAATGGCAGGAGAAACACAATGGGAGCTTAATAAAATCCCAAAATTCTAAAGTTGGATTTTGCACAAAAATAAGAACGTGTCTGCCGCTTACACAGTATAAAGTCTGCCATAAGGTTTCTATGGTAACTTGTAAGGAAAATGTCAGTGAACAGTAAGAGGCCACTTTAAATCATAGATATCAATTACTTTAAACCTTTCCACACTGAAAAGATATCATATTTTTATATGAATATCTTAAGTGCTATGTTCACAGTACAGTTGTCATAGGAGATGTTATTGCCTAGAATGACCCACAGCATAGCATTAAACCGATCTGCTGTATTTCCATGTAGACAAGCAGGTGACACTATCAAGCTAAGTTACAGGTCAGATCTGTGAAACTGACACCAGTAAAACAATTACATTCAATCTGGAAAGAAAAGAGTGATCTACAAGACAATATTAAGCCACCATCAGTTTTATTGATTGTATAGAAAAAGTAGGTTTGATATGACATAATGCATTCTATATAAGATATAACATTTTCAACATTCAATGTACAAAAACCCTAGTCAGAGATACAGTAATGTTTAAAAAGTGCCACACAGGCCTTAAAAGTTCACTCGGAGTCGGCGGAGTAAAAGTTTGATGTTTGAGGTGTGCTTGAGATGTGAGACACTCCAAAGGCCAAAGCATGAGACCTTCAAAGACCTCTCATAAAATCTGTAAAAACACACTTCAAACAGGTCCACTATACTGTCTGTACATGTCAGCTCTATAGACTGAAGAAAAGACATGGTTGCCATCAACACAATAATGTTATAGAAGTTATTTTCCACCAGTATAGAGGAGGTGAAGGATTCTCCAAAATGTTTTAGGTTACATTCCAAAATCAAAAAGTGACAATGCTTCAAAAAATAACTCATAAATGGAAAGTTATTATATACAATATGCAAAAACTGAAAGAAAAATTAAAGATGTATTATGTAACTTTTCTGGTGGAGGTTCCGCCATCTTCTTGTGTCTGTGTGAAAATGTTACTGCTTTACTTTTGGGATGTTCCAAAGTAGACTTAAACTTATCCAACTATTTGAGCAATAAAAACACCTGCAATGAAATAAAAACAAGGCAGCTAAGTTTAATGTTATACTGTGGAACATTTCAGCAAAAGCAATGAACAAAAGCACATGGACCCTCTACCATAAAGGTTATACTACACCTTTAAATTTGGGGGAAAATTAAATAGATAAGGTAGTAATAGACTTCTTCAAGATAATTATAATTAAATATTCCAATCATATCTTTATTACTCCACTGTAATGGCAGAAAATATCTTCTATAATCCACAATGAAGGTGCTCAACACAGGCTGACCTCACTGCTAATCAAAACAAACTGGTTATATGAGTTGATCTATATGCTAATAGTGACTGATAGTAGTATGTATAGAATGTAGTATAATGCAGAAAACAAATGACCTTCACATATCATCACAAAATTCTCGTTCCTACCAGTTTTACACAGAAAATACATGTTTGAATATTGCACAGGAAATCATAAACACCCTGTAAAAGATCTACGAGGAGCAAAAATAATGAAGGAGAAAAGACATAGGCAAAAGACATGGCCGCACACGGAGCATCCCTGTCGATAGATATTGAATGGGAAACGGAGTCCACTGCTACGAACAAGAGTGGTCCATTGATGCATGCGGCGAAGACTGGCGCGGTTTGAAAGAAGAGGTGAAAAAAGAGGAGAAAAGAGAGAGACAAAAAGGAAGGAAAAAAACGGTGCGTGTGGAGATGTGACTCTGCAGTACTGTCCAACAAGCTGCAGGCAGAAAGAGAGGAGCAAAGACAGAACAGATGGGAACCAGTCAACCCCAAGGCAGGGCAACAGAGGGCCAGAGACAGACGAAAGAAAGATGACACGTACAGTGAAAATGAAATGGTGACTTAAATGCTTGTAATAATGTGTGTATAGTGCTCGCAAGAATTACTTAATAATAATTTATTACTGATTAGACAAGGAAGAACAGCATATGTTCGCACTGCATGAAGGGAGTTTTCTGTTTCACTCATTAATACAGTGGAGTTTTAAACCCAAATTGTGAGCTCAAATACCACAATGTATTCCTTTGATTTTAGGAAAGTAATTTTGGTGCAGATATTTAGTCGCTTCCCAGTCATATTTTCAACATTTCAGATTAATCGAAATGAATGTATACACTGAATGAAATGTAAAAATATGACATCAAACATTAACTTAAGGTCAATATTTCTGAGTGCAAACATTTCATGCAGTTTGTGTAGTGTACGTGAGGGAAATTGGTTGGTGGATATTATAGACATAGGTTCTCAAACTGTGGTGTGAGTACCAATGGTGGAACAAAAAATTAGCTCTCTTTAATTTACGAGATTTACTTTTTGGCCTTGTTTGTTTGTCCTCATTCAGAAGTACCGTATTTTTCGGACTATAAGTCTATAGACTATACGTTTTTTTCATGGTTTGGGCAGTTCTGCGACTTAGACTCAGGTGCGACTTATATATAAAATATATAATTTATATATAATATGTCAGTCCTATTCTGCAGATTGCTGTGCAGTGATATAGGCAGCCGAAAACAGTAATCGAGCAGCGGAAAGAACGTTTTGAGTGAGTGAGAAACTTGTGTTTAACTGGAGAAAAGCAAAGGATACTTCAACTGCAATAAAGAAAACAAACAAAGCTCATCACGGGCTAAAAACTAGATTTAACTAGATTTAGCTAGAGTTGCTCAAAAGTGACACCGAGGATGAAAAAATTTATTGATTTGGAGTAAGATCGAGAGTTTGGTAAACTTATGTTCTATTGTTTATGCTCTAGATTTCTGAATAACTGTTCATATGTGACGTGAACATACCAGACACATGTTCAGCCTGTTGCTCTCTGTTCTATTGTTATTACTATAATTTGCCTTTCAAGATGAAATGCCTGTTCCTGGTGTCTGATTTTATAAAATAAATCTCCCGCCAAAATGTGACTTATAGTCCAATGCGACTTATACATGTTTTTTTCTTCTTCATTATGCATCTTATACTCCGGAGCGACTCATAGTCCAGAAAATATGGTACTTAAGTCAGACTTTAGTCCAAGTTTAGACCTATATAAGTCTTACATTTACAAATTTGGTTTATACTAAATATTGTAGATTGTATTGTGAAAAATACTTGTTTAAGGCAACCAATTACAAAATTCATGTTTTAATTTTTAGGTTGATTGATAAGGTCCATTATAGTGAAAGTGTTCTTAAATTGCCAACATTGAAAATATGACAAATTTGTCTAAAAAAGGGCATTTATATTCCTGACAAATTTGCCTCATTCTGCTCACAAGGTCCCTTAGCCCATTCCCCATTATCTTAACTTTCCAAGGCATCCATTTGGTGTTTTAGGCGACAAAAATTAACATATAAAACATCTTAAATAAAAGGACAAGAAAAAATGTACAAAACATTAAAAAACAACTTAACAAAGGATATTAAGTTCCATCTTTCCGTGACAGGTGCGATGGCAGATTCATTTGCCTCGGAGCAGCCTCAAGGAGACACTAAATGAACAGATGCCAGTCAAACTAAATGATAACTTTCTCACTTTCATCTTTGCCTTCACCCCAGGATAATAAACTTTTCCAATATTAAAATGAAGGTTGCTAAAATGACATGAAAACAATAGGCCCGTAGAGAATAAATCTTCAAACCAGACGTGCAGGTTGTGTAATGAAAAAATGTCCTTTGTATGCACTCAAAACTTTCCACCAATCCTCATTTTTGTATTTCTTAACACACAATAGTTAAGTGTTGGCCTGACCAGTCATGTCTTTTTCATCTGTCTGGTTGGAGCCCTCACCTGCCTGGACTTCACCTGCCTGGACTTCACCTGCCTGGACTTCACCTGCCTGGACCTCTCCTGCCTGGTTGAAGTTCTCAACTCAAATGAGCCGATGGCCAGTCCCCCACACATCTGCCTGTCCGTCTAAACCTCTGCTCTTTATAAAGTGACGGGTTACCTCAAAGCTCTCAGGTCCGAAGGTGCCGCACGGCGACAGCTGGTTGGCAACAGTGTCTGGAGAGAATTTTCCCATACTGCACCCGCGGGTGGGTTTTTTGCTCTCTGGCACCAAGGATCGTCTGTTCATTGAGAGACTGAGGATGGGACAATGTGTTTGCTGATGTCTATGTCAGATTATGTTTCAATGTTTATTCACTGTGAAGCCCATTGGGGCAACTCTTGTTGTGAGTTTGGGCTATATAAATAAAATTTAATTGAATTTTACTTACTAATTAGGTCTGAGATTACTTCAGAATAAAAGCTCTTTATGGTTTTGGCCAAAATATAGAAATAGAGAATAATATTACAGTAAATTATTAAAGCATAAAGTATTAAAATATTAAAGATGCATGTAACGGATGAAGAGCCCGCTACTTGCTTGTCACCATGGAGATGTTGCTGCTTTACTTGTAATGTTCCACAGTGTGGCATTAAACGTGTCTATCTTCATGAAGACACCACCAGGCCACTCTATGTACACTGGTGTATGAATGTGAATGTGAATGGGTGAGCGGTTCCTTGATGTAAATAATAATAATAATAATAATAATAATAATAATAATAATAATAATAATAATAATACATTTTATTTATTAGGCGCCTTTCTGGACACCCAAGGTCGCCTTACAACAACATAAACAAATTAAGTATGATTAAAACATACAGTTAAAAGCTACAGTTAAAGTGGGACAGTATTTAACTGGTTGATTGTGTTTAGTATTGTATTTAGTGTTGTATTTTATTAGTATTTAGTAATGTATTAGACAGTATTTGAATTGATTGATTGTATTTAATTGACTTACAATTAGTTATCAGCTATTCTCCCTAGGGACCTATGTAACATGTTTTGGGTTGTAAAGGCTTGAAGGTGGAAAGTTAGTATATAAAATTGTGACCTTTTACCATTCTTTAGCAATTAAAGCTGTAACTGAATGAATGTAAGATGTATAAAGATTTAACAGCATACTTTGCAGCAATCTAGGCAAGGCACTTCCATGAAGACAAGCAGGTGGACGACTCCCCACCTGAAAAGTTACAGTGCACCCTTAACTTATTTCCCATCAAGCAGCTGCATTACATTTTTACAGTGAAAAAATCCCACCAGATTTATCATAATCCTGCAAAATAATTATCTGGGGGAAGCTTTATGTAATAAACATAGCTCCACTGATAGTACTGTGTCTATTTGTGAGCCAAACAGAGCATTTATCCTGGTTTAGAGAGGTTTTGTTTTATGCATACATACTGTATATTGCAAGTTCCAATATACTAAACACCTATGCTCTCACTAGTACCTCTAATTACTGTTACTGAGAAAAGAATTAAAAGAGTGATGACTGGCCAGGATACATAAGACTGACTACACATTTCAAAAGCCAAACCTTGAACTATCTATTGTATATGTTTTAACAATAACATGTACGGTATATAAGTATGATAAGGCTGAAAATCGCAATGTACTGAATATATGAGTTCTAAAATGTACAAACCAGCTAGTAAAATTTAACAAACGTAATACCCAACTGGTGCAATGAGCTGTCCATTATACACAATTGAGTTGAATGCATTGAAAGCCAACACATGGGAATAAAAGAAATCAGTTATTCAAACGGTCAGTCTCTCCTTTGAGTCACTTCCGGTCTAAAGACAGATATAAAAATTTTATCATGGTCTGATCAACACATTTTAGCACAGTTTGATGTCCTCTGCTGGAAGTTGCAGGCATGAATCACATTCAATACTCGAGGAAATAAGTCTCAAAATGTCAGTGTGAATCTCCCCTATACAATCCGATGCTTTATCACTGCATGCCATCTCAGTGTAAAATGCCATAGTTCAGAAAACCGAGTTGAATTCTCCATTACCTGCAGTTTTATACAGTTTTAGTGATCATTTCTTGACCTTGCTTGCCAAGTGTACTAGGAGACTTTTATATCAGTGAATACCCCAACTTGATACGCTTTTGGAGGGCTTCCAGTTCTCAAATGATTCTTGGTGGAACTGCTCCAACAAGTTCTTGGCAGCGCGTCTTCTTGGTCAGTGATATCTCAAGCACTCTCCATGGAAACGAAGTCTGCCATCCTAATGTCCTGATTGGAGAGAGACTATGGCGAGCGGAAATCCCAATACGAATACAGGAAGAAAATGTGCTTGTGGGGGATATAACACAGGATAATGCCGAGATACCAGTCTGATAGAAGTCTGGCGGGGTCTATCCTTTGAATGGGCGAGGAGGGGGCTTGCCGATCTCCACTGATATGTTTGTGTAAAGGGGGAATCGTCGCACCTCCAGCAGTTTGTAGGTCAGAGAGCTGATGCCGTCCTTCTTCATTGTGTTCTTGGTGTTCTGGATCTTGTTGAATCTGAAAAGAGACAAAAGATAATAGATACATCACATACACGGCCCATATTATGCTATTTTCTGATCTATGTAATGCTGTTCTTCTCTCAAACAGAAAATACTCTTTTTCACCTTGTGATGTCATGTAGTAATGCAGGAAGTGCTCCACTGTGTTTTTAAACTCCATACACCTTTACTAGAATCATTTGGATAATTTCAACTCTGGAATTGCCAATCTCTACTAAACTAAAGGTAAAAAGTAGCTCTTAACTTGAAAACTACCACTTTATCATATCACAAGCTGGAACAGAGCATTTTGGCTACGTTCAGACTGCAGGGCTTAATGCTCTTTGTGAAATCAGATTTTTTGGCGAGGTCATTCACAGTTCCAATTAAATGCGACTTGTATGTGACTTGTATGAACCCAAAAGTGTCCCGCATGCACATTGGAGGACACAATGACAGTGTTTAAAGTCGCCTAAACATGGACGTTAGCATTGAGCACCTGGAGATTTTAAAGTTGTTGTCGTACCACTCTCGCAGGAGGAAACACGTCCTCAGCCTATTTCAGTGAGCAAATGTGTCAACGTTGGGTTGTATTGGCTCACAACAAGTGCTTGTTACTGCGCAATAGCCAAACTCTCGCTTGTTGATGACGTGTAGGTCAGATGTAGGTCAAATGAATGCGACTTAGCCATCTAGAATGAAGTCGCATGGCAAAAGATCAGATATGTTTAGTTTTGGCCTGGGTTGCATTTGAAAAAATCTGATCTGTGTCGTTCAGACTGTCATTAAAAGATCAGACACAGGTTGCAGAGGAGCAAAAGAATCAGATTTGGGTCACTTCAGGCTGCAGTCTGAACATAGTCATAGAGATTTGAAGATGTAGTGAGTGAATTGAATGAAACAAAACACAACTCCAGGTATGTTTTTGAAGAGGAAACACAAAAGTCGACCTTTAATAAAAGAAACAATCCCTTAACTTTAGCGTCAGAAAACTATGGTCGCCATTGGGGGCTGATATCGCCATAGTAAGCAGCCCTCAATCCTATACAGTAATATTGTTTTACGCAGTGATGGTGCAGGCGTATACATCCTATATTACTCAAGAGGTTGATCTTAACAATATCAAAGATGCAAAAAAGTTTAACTGACATAAAAGTTTCAATTGAATGATAGAAACAAAGTGAAACTGAATGCTGTGTAATTGCTTTAGACTGACAACATTGCTGCAATCGGGGTGCAATGGTGGTGCAAGACAAAGAGAAGTTCATTTCCCCATGTGTCCAACAGGTGGTGCTAAGGCTTCACCCTGCACTACTGTAAAAGCTCATAATCAATCGCTACACCCTTGCTGCTTTTATGTACGATGTTCTTACCCACTGATGTTGCTCGAAAATCTTCTTGTATACAGCCTTAATAAAACAGGTTAACAATCCACAGTTTTCGCCTCTTTGTCAATAAAACATGAGAAAATGATTCAAGATTTAACCCCGACTGAATCAATGCTAAAACTGATATATCAGGACTAAATCAAGATCAAATTCAAACTAAACCTCAAATGAACTAGATTTAAATAGGGCAAAAACAGGGACTAAATCAAGAATTACATAGAAAGTCACACTTTTTATTTAGGTTTTATCTTAACTATTTAGCCAAAAGATAAAATAAAATAAAAGCAGTATGGCATAAAACGTTTTTATGTTCATTGTTTTTAGCTTTCTTCTTCTATGGAATCATGCAGGTGACGCAACACTTTCAGAAAGTTACATAGTGTAGCTTTACGTAAAATAAATGCACAATACTTTGACAAATTTTAGTACATCACAAAATTCAGCAGGCATTGAATGGATTGAATCAATGCTTAATATATGAATTGAAAATGAGAGGAAAAAGCAGGTCATAACCCCTTCTAAACCAAGATTTAATCAGTTAGGGGACCGAAAACTACTACCAGCGAGCGTACCACCATGCGTACTTTCTCCACAGTTTGATAAGCACTACATTAGATTGACATGTACATTGAGTGAACGGGACAGGCCTCCTCTGTGTTCAACAAAAGCCGCTCCTTAATGATCTTCTGCAGGACCACGATGTCAGCTTCAGACCAGTACTCCTGTCAGTGCACATGCCTCAACATCTATTTCTGCACAAAAGAATCAAGCAGGGCCCCTATGGCATCAGTGGAGGCAGGAAGCTCTCCTCAAGTGTCTGTCTGTAGAGGCGGATTAATATGAAGTGCAGACTGCTTGTACAGATTCGAAATAGCGGTTTTAAAAGTGAGAGGGTCAGTTAAGTAAAGTACATAGTGACATAGAGAGGGTGATTTAGACCTAGAGCAGGGCTATACAATCATCAAACAACATTGTGTGTGTCATTACTGCCCCAGTCAATTACTAACATGGTGTAATTGGAAAAAATATATTAAAGGTCTTATGCAAAATTGAGTCTTGTGAGCTTTAAGCCATGTTCTCACAAACATACCTAGAGTTTTGTTTTGTTTCATTCACACATGCTTAACACACAAATCCTGCAAATTTAGGCTCTTCTTTCTCTATTCCAGCTTGTAATGTGATGTGGTAATATAGGAAGTGCTCCACTGAGTTTTTAAACTCCATACTCCTTCACTAGAATCATTTGGATCATTTCAGCCCTGTTATTGCCCATCTCTACTGAACAAAAGGTAACAGGTAGATGTTAACCAGGATTACTCAAACATATGCAAATTAAACAAAGCACAACTCTGCAAATATTTTTGATGAAGTAACAACATTCTAACATGGCTTAAAGCTCACAAGAATCAATTTTGTGCAAAATAGGGATAAAATAATCTAAATATAACTAAAAAACAAAGTTGTGTTCACTACATCTCTGTGGTGGTATGTATCGCAATGCATAATCCAACAACATGCGCTGGTTTAATTGTACAGTCTCTGGTAATTACCTCAGTTTGTTGTACTGTGCTCAGATCAGGGCCAAAGAGCGCGCCATTGTTTTACATATTCATTAGCCTCATTTCTACATCTCATGCTAACTAGGCTAAGCTCCAGTTCGAATCCCACTGAGGCACTGTGGGGAAAAATATGTGAATCATTTAACAATAGCACAACAAAGTCCCAAGAGATATTTACTTACACTGAGCTGACCTACTTAACCTTGGTGTAAAAATGTCAAAACAACAACACGCATTTAGCCAGTTTCTAGAGTAAAATCGCTCCCATTTGCAAACACTAATCTGGGCAGGTAGCATCTTTCATAATGATAAACAGGACTGGTTTTCTATGGGACTAAAGCGCCATTTCTCATTGCTATGCGCGGCCACTACCAGAATGGACTCCTCCTGCCTCAGTGACTACACCGTATAGTGAATGAGAATATAGCTGGTTGAATACTGATAGTCAACATTCATCACATAGAGGAGAGACTATGCACTTTCCCTTTAGTAAACAAGGGACACTGCACCGCTGCTACAGATAAAGTCTCCTGAGAGGCTGTGGTATTAATCTCAATCCAAAATGAACTAAAGCAAAACAAGGGGAAATAAAGGTTGAGTTTGCATGTTTGGTTTGAAAACGGGCTTAGAACAGCAGTAAGTAGTAAGGTTGGGTGACAGGGCAAAACAAATCAAATCTGCTATTTTCTTTAACTTGTCCTATCATGATGCATTTGTTGTTTAATGCAGGTCTATGCTATAGGCTTGTCCAGAGTATCGAAATCAGACACTAATTTGAGCAGGTACCATCACTAAAAAGTCACATTCACAGGACAGAAAGTAACCTTTTCTGAACAGCTTTAAAATGATCTTGAGCTGAACAAATACAAGAGCACATAGGGCCTAGTATACGCCCATGGATCATTATGGAACCTGACTGAGGGACACAAATATAAGACCACATGGTAATATAAAAGAAACTACAATGACTTAATGTTGAAAATTACATTCTGTTGTCTAAATAAATATTATCATTGCAGTATCCGAATCAGTGCTGAGTATACTGTTGATTCCTTAACATCAAAATCGAGTTAGAAATTTTACTATCGTCACAAGTCTACTGTATTCAAACTCAGTCAGGCTCAGAATCAACGCAGCAGTTTTCAAAGAGAAGTCAGCCTTTCTTTAATCAACTTGTTTTAGATCAATATTGTGATTTAAAATGTCCAAAATGTGAAATAATGACTCAGGGGTGTCATAGATTATGCTATACAGCAGACAAAAGCAATATGTCTTCTTTAAAGGCAATATAAAGAATTACACTAATCATCATAAAATTGAAGATGTAATCTTGTGCTCAGAATGTTTCTGGCATATTGCCCATTCCCAGTTGGTATAGGATGTATTAGGGATGAAGATATTATAAAAATGGCATGTTTATTGAGTAGTTATAGCATTCTTGCCTCGTAGTACAAAGGTTACAGGTTCAATTTCCAGCAGTGCTTCTGCTCTGGGCACTCACATGACCCCTATTACGCGCCATATACTTCTGTCAGTAAAGTCAACCTTACCCCATCCAATTCAAATCTTGCGGCCAAGTCTATTAAGGCTAAGGTTTACTTCACTGCCTTCATAAAGGTTTTCTGCATTTGATCCATTTTTCAATATGCTTCATGGGGAGTCTGTGGTCAGGACATCCTAGAACCCAAAATGTCTGGAATCAAAACATACTATATATTTGTCTCTATGACAAGAAGGAAGGCTATACTTTCCTAGCCCGATTCGTCAGATGGTTTCACTTCGTGGAATCCGTCTGACCTCGCAGCACTAGGATTCGTTCGCTTGACGATAGGCAGGTACTTTTTGATTAAACCAATCGCTGCTGTTTGGTTGTGATGTATGTAATGTGCTGGAATGCTCAGTGGTGTCCAAGTAATTGCCCACACAACAACAAACAAAGCAGAGAGTGAACATCGAGCATTGTCATTATTGTGAGGTAAAGTTGCAAATTAAAGGTACGATAAAAATGCTAGGTTATTATTTTACAAAAGAAGTCTAAATAGCATATGCAGTTTGTTATCACAGCTCGGGTTGGTCCTGGCCAACACACCGCTTTGCTGATTGGCCGGTGCACTGACTACAACTTCCTGGGTTCTTGCAAACTGCTGAGTGTATTCCGATTCCTGACTTAGTCACTGGAGAGAAATGGAATTGAGCAAAGGCACTAGGTGGTACCAGCCTGGCTAATACTTTCCAATATCGCTCACTGATTTGGTACAAGATCTAAGTATGCAGAATGAGAATTAGAGACTCCCCATTACATATCATTTAAGCCTTGGGGGATTATGTAGATTTCATGACTACCGTTCTTACATTCTCATTCACTTCCTTGAAAGTGCAACTGCAAAAATAGATTGAGAATATATTGTGCAGCTGTTGAATATAGTTATTGTATTTTTGCAGAAAATTGTTCTCCTGTGAGTTCAGAGTTTAGCAGAGGGCAGGTTATAAGTTTATCATTGCAATATGCTGACAGCTCCTATTTTGGGCTCTATACTCTATATTACAACCATTGCCTATATATCATAGTATATGATGGCCATACCGGCTTGTCAAAGCCTGATCTCATCAGATCTCAGAAGCTAAGCAGGATGGGAGACCACTGGGACTTCCAGGTGCCACAGTGGGGCGCCAGTCGCAAAAAACTCTCGTAATGTCCTTAGGCAAGGCACATCACCCACATTGCCTAGTATGAAAGTAGGGCTGAAACGTTTCATCGAGTTAATCGATTAAATCGATTAGAAAAATGCATCGATAATTTTTTTTTTGCCTCGATGCTTCGTTTTATTTTCATATGCTCGGCAAAGGCCGGAACCTTTTGTGGTAGAGGTAAGTTTCCGCACGACCACTACACTTCACTGTACACACAACAGCGCGGCGCCCATGGATGTATAATAAGAGCATAACCTCATCTCCTCTGGTACGCCGCGCACCCTTCATCTCCGGTACGCCACGCACACCTCATCTCCTCCCTACGCCGCACACACCTCATCTCCTCCCTACGCTGCACACACCTCATCTCCTCCCTACGCCGCACACACCTCATCTCCTCCCTACGCTGCACACACCTCATCTCCTCCCTACGCCGCACACACCACATGTGGATCGTGTCTTATCGCGTACACTCCGTGGACCGTGCTTCCTCCTGTGCGCCTCTAAAACAGAACTAACACCATGACTAAAACCAGGACTAAAACCAGGTCTAAACCAGGTCTAAGACAGGTCTAAGACAGGTCTAAAGCAGGTCTAAACCAGATCTAAACCAGATCTAAAACCAGGACTAATCCAGGTCTAAAACCAAACAAGAATTTGCAGGAGTTGGTAGTTCATGTAGTTTTAAAAATCATGACAATATCAAGTAATCCAAAGTAATCAGATTACGTTACTCACTTTAAGTAATTTAATTGATTACGTCACAAACTACATTTTGGGGAATGTAATCTGTAATCTGTAGGGGATTACATTTTAAAAGTCACCTTCTCAACACTGATGCTACAACATCTAAACAGAAAGCCCCGTACATTACATCAAGTGGAAAAGAAACCGTGAGGTAAGTCAACCTTAGCCCAGTGATAATTACGTTTTTCATGTCCAAAACACGTGTATCTGTCAGTGCACGTGGTGTGTACTTAACATGTGCAAAGTAGACGCGACAATAACAAACGATTACTCGATTATTCGAACAAAATAATCAACAGAATAATCGATTACTGTAATAATCGATAGCTGCAGCCCTATATGAAAGTGATGTGTGCGTGAGTGATGGTGGTGGTCGGAGGGGCCGATGGCGCAGATTGGCAGCCTCGCTTCCGTCAGTCTGCCCCAGGGCATTATTATTATTATTATATATCAGAGTACTGAACCAACCAGTCCAAATATTTACGAATCATAGGGTACGATTAGGCCTCATTCATCTTCAAATGGACCCTGATCAAACAAACTTCTCCTCAAATGTTAGTGTATGTCAGTGTTCAAGAAAATATGGGAACAGGTCTACATTAGGACTGTTCAAAAGTCTAAAATAAGACTTAAGACAAACAGAGGACTCTGCATATAGAAGAGGCAACTTGAGAACCATTGATATAGACATCATAAAATAAGTCCAATTAAGAACAATGTTGGTAAATGACATTTCACCTCAAATTAAAGTATTGCAAACTTTTTTCAACTTAAATTCAAAAGACACAGAATACGAAAAAAAAAAAAAAGACACTGAAACAGCCATTTTCTTTTTCTCCTGACTGTACTTGTGCTGTACTTTACTTAACTTTGAACCCGTTCCTCACAGAGTGCTCTTTTAAGAACGACATTTCCTTTATAATGAGTGTCCGGAAAAGGCTGTAAAAACTCAGCTAATGGAGCCCTATTTTCTGTTCCTGACTGCGACCATGAATAATGTATAGTGCCCAAATAAATGGCGTCCGTGTTGGTGTCACCTCTTGTTGTGGAAGTGAGCTACAGTGACTGGAGATAGGGGACAAGGGGAGGAGAAGAAGAAAACATGCAAGTAATGGGTACAAAAGCTTAGATCAGTGTTGCATTACAAAACATGGGATAGGAAATAACATGGTAATTGGGGGTAAAAAAGAATAAACCATTTCCTAAAGAGGGGACATTATGCAAAATGTACTTCATGTTGTAATGTTTCCGCATCAAAAACAGGCGAGGAATGTCATGTATATGTCATCTATGCATGTTTGAGTGTTCTTACGATCTCTCCCAGACACTATTCGAACCCTCCTTATGGTTATACCTCAATTATCATCCCATATTTATACAAAAATTATGCAAAACAATACACTACAGCTTCCCAAACCCAATGCGATGTGTCATACTTTCATTCTAAAGGGGGAGTACTTAGCCAGGGAAGCAAAGTGAGAGGAGCCTTCGAGCACCATAAACTATTACTGTGCTCTAAAGTAAAGTGTGATAACTTGAATAAAGTGACTTACACAGGTGTCATTTCGAGTAGGATTTTGCATAAGGAAGAGTGCTGCAAAATACTAGAGAAAATGTCACCAGTTTGAAGAGCGAACTGTAGACTCACTATTGTCAATCTAAAACGTATCTGTCTTAATGAGGCATGGGGGTTGAGAGCTAAACTTAATGTCAAGTCATCTGCCATACAACTGGAATAATTGCCGCTTACTGCGCAATTAGCAGATCTGTCATTAAATAATCAGTAAATACAATTATGTTATTACTATAATTTACTCTTAATTAAAATGCTTATAGCGTGAGTTTACAGGGGCTAAAAGAAATAATATGCTGGGAGTCACTGAAGAAATAATAGAAAAATATCAGCAAATGAAAAAGGATTAAGTTTCCAGGGAGAAGATGCACCACCTGCTTGCCTCCATGGAGAAGTTATTAGTCATAATATACTGTAGCACTGAGGTTATCTTTCTCCACTGAGTATTTTTCAAGGTATTGTGGACAATAAAACACCAGTAATGTTATAAGATACTATAAACTGTATGCCATATATTCCAGGCAAAGCAATAATTCATAAGTTACATAATGCACGTTTAATTAGGCCTATTTTTATATATGTATGTGTACTTTGCTGTGACATCAAGCTGGAGGTGTTCTATATGTATGTCTATAGTGGTATTTTCATCTGATGCCATGGTGACACAAAGCACACAAAGCAAATACTGTCAAAAAAGTTTTAAGATGGTCTGGAAACTCAAGAAAAAATGCAAAATGGATAAAAAAGGAGCCTGTGGAGGAAATACAAATAAAAAAGATGAGTGTTAGCCACCTAGTTTCAGGCAAATCAGCACTTTCTGGTCAGATCATGTTAAACTACATCTCAGATTAAAGTCAAATTAAGTAGAAGATCTTCAGACAAAGTACAGTAGAACCTCCTGTATCAAAATAGCTTGACCCACTATTATAGATGCCACGCTCTGTATTCACCAAAACTCTTACAGTCATATCATATTGTATTTGTATAGACCACTACATCATCCAATTTCACACTTGACTTTTGTTGCTGGCTTACAAAGAAAAAATCTTCTTATAACCCAGTTTAGTGTGCTGATCCTTCCCCCACCTCTGACTGAACTGGCTTGTATATGTCATCCCTCTAGTCTATAATCATGTCATCTGGGATCAAACTAAAGTAATATGCCCCCTGTGGAGTTCATCAGATCTGGCTTTTCTTTTGGGACAGTCTGAGTATCGATTTGTGTCCGAGAGCAGGCATCACTGGCTGACCTGCCCAGCCCTGGAAACTGAAGAGAATAGAGCGCTGTAATCCACCTTTAAGCTTCTTATTGTGAGGTGGTATACCGTCGTGGTTAATACGCTCATCTCTTCTCATTAGGATCTATTTATCACGCTATCAAATAATAATAATCCTAGCGTGCAAAAACATTTACTTAAATTGGTTGAGCTAATTTTGTAGTTCTAATAACCTCAGATAGAAATCTTTGTACTCTAGAGTCTATTAAAATAATAAGTATGAAACCAGATCAGTTCAAAAACTCATTTTACTGCATTGCCTCCTGAAAATAATGAAGCATACATAGTAGAATATCACAAATTTGAATGGACAAAAAGTATGTCAAACTACTAATTTGACATCAACATTTTAAGTAAATTGACAATCGATATGGGTTTTTTCATGGCTGATGCTGATTGTTAGAATCCAGGTTGATGCCCAATAAAATCTGACCATATTTTTGCATATGTTATACAGGCAGATTTTGATAACATCCCCTAAAAATATATTATTTGAACTTACAACGAATATAAAAGTTGTTTATACATTTTATGGCTCTGCATAATTAAACAAGGTCATCCTAATAGAAATTATTTTTAGACATCCACAAGCCTATTTTTACTGCCCACCCATAATGGAGCTGTGTAACCTCATTTTGTGAATGGCATCATTGCACTTAAGTGTTAAAATAAAGCTTTACGCAGCAATTGGTGACCCCAAAACTTATATCTGCCAAGGCAGGAAATGTAACGTTTAGTCGCGGCCCTCATTTAGCCCTGGTTTAGTCCTGGTTTAGCCCGGGTTCAGTCTTGGTTCAGTCCTGGCTTAGTTCTGGTTTAGTCCTGACTTTGTCCTGGTTTAGTCCTGATTTAGTCCTGGTTCAGTCCTGGTTTAGTCCTGGTTCAGTCCTGACTTAGTCCTGGTTCAGTCCTGATTAAGTCCTGATTTAGTCCTGGTTCAGTCCTGGTTTAGGCCTGGTTGAGTCCTGGTTTAGTCTTGATTTAGTCCTGGTTCGGTCCTGGCTTAGGCCTGGTTTAGTCGTGGTCTAGTCATGGTCTAATTCTGGTCTAGTCCTGGTTTAGTCCTTGTCTGGTTTTGGTTTAGTCCTAGTATAGTTCATCTTTAGTCCTGATGTAATCTTGGTCTTGAAAGCGTGAAAAGCACTTAGGAAAACATTAACAGCAAATTCTACAGTATCAAACAGGGACCTGTCCTCCATCTCATGAGAATTACTAAATCAAATACATAATTATATATTCTGTACTTAAAATCCAAGGACTCTGGTTGTAATTGGCCCAAACTATAATTGAAATCCACATGAAAACAAAGTCAGTGTTCAGCCTTGGCAGAGTGTGCAGTAATAGTGGAAAAGCATTACATCAGAGTTCCACACTGCTGGAATATTTATGTTTGGAGAATACAGTATAAGCAGAAAACAAGTCTTGATGTGACTTATTTAGTGTCCTAGTGTCTTCACACATGTCAGTGGAAGCACGCATGAATCAAATATGTTCTTTTCTCACTCCTCCTTATCCACTGGGTATAAGACAAGAGCAATTCTGAACATGTTTAAGATCAGAAATGGGTAGAGTGGCCAAAATTGTACTCAAGTAAGGGTAATGGTATGTGGTAAAAGTATTTGGGGAAACTACGACTCAAGTAACTGTCTGATCATAACATCTTATTTATAATTTAAAGTTAAAGTAATTACAGGGACAAAAAAATAATGCAAATAATCTGGTATTTTCAAAGTACAAAACACAAAAAATTTAGACTAAATCATCTTTAAAGAAGAGGCGCTGATTTGTACTTTTGTTGTTTTGTGTTTCTGTTTACAAATGCCAAATCATTTAAAATTAAAGCTGACATAAAGCTTTGTCACTTGTAAACTAGAGTAACCAAAACGTTTAGTAACTAAGTATACTGTGAAACTGTAAAATATATCACAAAAGTAGGAGTAAAAGTGTCTGGTAAATACTAAGAAGTTTAAATTGCTAATAAAAATAAAAAGCTTTTCAAATACATGTAACCGAGTACTGCCCACCACTAGTTAAGCGTATAAGTGTTTGACTTCACTGAGATCATAATAAGCGTTAGACGATTAAAAGGCTTGTATATTCTTAATTGTGCAATTGTATTTGTTAACTCTCTTGCATTATGAACCCTGTTTACAAGATCCCACCAAGACCAGTGCTTTTACATATTTGATGAAACTGTATTAGATACTATAAAGGCGGTCAGCCCAATGAGGTCTGAAACAGAAATACGGTACATTTTACCAGACCCACTGCTACTTTCATTTGCTTTGTTCCTTATTTAAAGCATCCACATTATGCAAAATTGACTCCTGTGAGCTTTAAGCCATGGTTTCATTTGAGTAATCCTTTATTATTAGTGCGCCTACATCTCCAAAGCTGAAAATGCTCTTTTCCTCCTTGTGATGTTTTCAAGTTAACATCTATATTTTACTATTCCTATGGGCAATGGGCAATTCCCAGGCTGAAAGGTGAATGGAGCTTAAAACACAGTGGAGGACTCCCTGTCTTTCCACATGACATCACAAGGTGGAACAGAGTGTTTTCTATTTGAGAGAAGAACTCAATATAGTCAAAATATGCAGGATTTTTGTGTTGAACATGTGAGAATGAAACAAAACATAACTCCAGGTATGTTTCTGAGGAGGAAACAGCATTATAACATAGATCAGAAAATAGCCAAATATGGGCCCTTTACCCAAGTTCAAACTGGCAACTATTTTTTGAAAAAGCATAAACATCCTCTTAACATGCTCACTGATCATAATGATTCACAAATGCACCAGAGGAGTCTCCAATGCAGAGAGCAGAGTGGTGAAGGTGTAAAACTACCACAGCCTAAGACGGAAGTGCTCTTGGTGCAGCAGCGTGAGTATGGACAGTGATGCAGTACCTCTGGGGGTTGGGCTCGTTGTGCTTGTCTCTCTCGTGTTTAATCATTCGGTAGCGGCCGATTCGAACGTCTGGTCTGGACACCTTCATCCCGTTCAGAGTGATCCTGGAACAAACAAACCAAAACAGCAGCAATTAAACACAAAGCTCCAACAGAGTGTGAGGAAAGGACAGACCGGCGGAGAGGTGAGAGGATAAAGGGAAACTCAAGGAAACACGGAGGAGATCATTATGTCCATATCATTTTAGTCATTCAGAACTTCACTATTTATTTTATAACTTATTTCTAATTTTTGTTTGTTGTTACATTATTGGGGGACTAGATAAGTGAGTGGTAGGTCTGAAAAGTTCTTCATGAAGATGTTTTATCTCGAGTGTTCCACAAAATACATTTCCATTGAGACAAGCAGATGAAAAAGCAGAAAAGCAGAAAAATGTCTTTAATTGAATAAATGAAAGACCGAAGTGTAAACCATACTGGGGAACATTCCAGGTAAAGCAATGCCACGAGACAACCATTGGACAAAGAAGCATCCACCAGAAAACTTACATAGTCCACCTTTAACAGTGCAGATAAACTGCTATAGGCCCACTGTTTTGTTTTGTTATTTATTCTGTGTATGAGTGGTGCATGTGACCACATTTATTCTGAACAAATGTTAACATCACCGTTGTAATTGTAAATAAATTAAATAAATAATATAAAACATTAGAATGAAAGTGTAACACTGACAAACCACACATTTAACCACATAAAGTGTATATTTGTAAAGCAGCAAATATAAACAGAATCACAAAAACCTGTTAAAAACATTATTTACATTATATAGCATAGAGACATGGGTATAAATATACAGTAGTAAGTGATAAAAGCCTGAACAAAATACCGCCCCTGTCCACTAGGAGTCTTAGATACATTTCAGCCGACTGAGACTGAAGTTATTTGCTAAATCACTGACCTATGAGTTGATTTGAACTTTATGCAAAGGCCCAATCACAGGACACGATTTGACGCTTCAGAGGAACAGCTCCATGTAAATACTTTGCCTCAAGGCTCCAACAGCAGCTCTGCTCTAAGTGTCAGCAAGAGGAACGAGAAACTCCAAGACAAAAACAAGGTGTCATTTTGGAGAAAAAGAATGAAATAAAAATAAAAGAAAGACTTGATTGTTATAATATTTTGTCAACTAAAATATTACAACTAAAAACTAACAAAACTATTTAGAAATTAATTTAAAAAGTCAATACAACAAAAACACTGGTTAATTGGTTAATTTGGTGTTTTCTCACACAACCTCTCATTTGTGTTGCCAGTTTCAGTGCTGAATTTCAATTGATTTAAACCTAAAATCCCTCTCTCTGATCTGAATGTTCACCACCTAAACCCCAGCATTTGCAGACAGGCATTATTCAGTGCTAGTGCAGCCTCTGCTGCTCAGTGAGGGAATTCAGGAGGTTCAGACCTTCCACATGAGCCATGTCCTGTCTATTTACTGAGAATGAGACATGACAGTAGTTTCTTTTTAAACCAGCAAGAGTTCAGGCTACATACTACTTGCAATTAATTTGAGTAAACTTTGAATAATAAAACTGAACAGAAATAATTTGTAGCAATCTTGATCCTGCAATGCTGCAAAATAAAAGTGACTTTTTAACCACAATGAAAAGAATCCACTTTGATTTGAAGTTCATGGACTTGAGTGGGCTTGCAGAGTGAGGATCAGAGGGTGTTAAAGTTTAACCAAAGCGTGAGATCAGACTGAGAGCTTGAGTGGAGTCTGGAGTATTACTGTTCAGATGGAACAGAGCAAATACATCCACTGAGTGTTTGGGCTCAAGCAACAACAACTCAAGACAGTATCACAGATAACACTTAAGCCACACTGACAAACACCAACTGCTCCATCTCACCTCCACCACTCTGCTCTGCTCTCAAATGTACGCTGCTGTAGCATGTTGTGCTTTGAATAGGAATCAACAGCAAGAGGCTAAACTTGCTCAGATCCACTAAGCTTGGAAAGGCATGGTTTGATCTGTGTGCTGTTGACAAAGTTACACCATAAAATGGGTTAAACACAAAGCCATGACTCAGTTGGGACTGGAAGTCGGAAGAAAACAGCTCAGAGGCTTTTAGGAAAGTTCAGGACTGCATCATCTGCAGTCGTCCAGATCATACAGGAGCCCACCTGACGCAGATCGAGGAATTTGAGGAACTTGTAAATTGCACATGTCGTCTAAGATCTGTGACATGCTTTTTCACACTATAGTCAAATTTTTTTCTGATGTGCTTAAAACTGTATTGATTTCTTGTGCTTTTCTCATTTGGTTCTGAGAAAACTGCAAATCTATAAATGAACAAATTGCTCTCTAAACACAAGCATATACAAAAGTTATATACTTGGGTGTAGTTTATCAAACAGGGCTGCAATGTGTGTTTTAAGTGTACTGATTTTGCCACTTTTAGGTTCACGATCCGTGCATCATTTTGCTTTGATTTGCTGCTAATGATGCTGCCCTGCGGATAACTAATGGAAACATAACTATCAGTCTGCTCCCACCTCCATCAATCACTGTCCCTATCACCCCAAATTCACATGGACCCAGCAACAGTAGGGAGCTGGAATTAAACTATCAACCAAGATATAACTAAGCTTCAGTAAATATGAGTAAATTACACACTTCATATTCACATTCCCTGAATATCTAAGTATTAAAATTCACATTTGAAGACTTTCTCCCTCAGTGCTGAAGTCCATTTTCTTGCATAGCATCCCAGTATTAAAAAACGGGACTTGATTTACTGGAGGACTCTGGGCCAAAAGGGCTGCATTTGCTCATCTGTCAATGTGACATTTTCTGAGATGAATAAATAGGACTCCAAAATTACTTTTCACAAACTGCACTGACAAACAACATGCAGAGAAAAATATCTGCTGCAAAATATACTTTTGTTCAGAGGTACATTTGTAAAGCAGCCACTGTAGATTGATGTTTTATTAAAAGTGATGTTTCAGAATGATGAAGTATTAGCTTTTAAATTGTGCATAACAATGCACAATTTAAAACATAATATTTGTTAAATGAGTTCTCAAAAAGTGGCATAACAGGAAGGATGAATAGTATAGTATAGGGTAAGGTTACTTTTTTCACAACTTATTTATTTTGTATGACCCAATATATGTTCTTGGGCAGAATATTGCAACATGGGAGGTGATTGGAGCGATTTTGGATCATAAACAAAGTGAAAACATGTACAGTATTTGCTAAAACTGAAGCAACTGAAGTTAAAATGCATTGTTTGTATTCTTGGTTGACTAAATACATGTCCTGCTGATCGATTAGTCGACTGAAAAGGGGGCGTGGCAAAAACTCTCAAAACTATTTCGTATCTCCATGTTCCTGACCCAAAATACACTCAAATTACTATTTATGCAGAAAGAAATACTAAAAAAAACAATGTAATTATATAAAGACAGATTAGACTTGAACCATTAGTTTAATTTGCCGTTTTACAATTCAGTTTTCAGCTAACTCACTCCTTTCTACTGTTGTCCCGTATAAATGCATTTAATCTACATAAATTAATGAGTCAACAAATATAAATTTTGGTCCACTAAGACACCATCGTCCGAATAATTGATTAAACAACAACTGAACAACAGCAACATTTACAAAACTTGCTCAAAAGAGAGACATTCAACTCTAGAAAGAAATACTCCATCTTTAAACTTTTCACAAACAACACACATTAACAAGGTTTAACCAATTCCGTTCTCACTTTCATTATGCACTAAGTACTTGTAATCAAAACAAATCAGTCTTTTAAGTGAACAATAGTGATACCCTGAAAAGAATCTTCTCACATTTAAACTTGCTAAGACTCTATGTATTGTTTATAATAAGTTTATAGTGGACAAGTTTCAGTTTTATTGATCAGTGAAGCCCCTCGGTATTTTTCTTGACTGGCTGTTGGAGAGTTTTTGCAGTGACATTATAAGTGGCCATAAGGCTGGACTCTAACGCTCTACAGGGAAGGGCCAGTGAAGGTGTTTTATATCACACTTTAGGGGGTTTTAAATGACACTTTTCATATAATTCCACTTTCTGTAATAGTTTTACAGATAAAAGTAAAATGAGGAGGCTCAATGGAGATGGAGCTGTTACTGTCGTTATAAGTAGACTAAAAGTCTTCTATAAATACACGGTTAATGATGGCAACTTCATTGGGCCTGGACCAAAAAGCAGAGGGTGGTTTTATGGTGTAAATCATGTCAGTAAATACTCATCAACCATTATATAAAACTCAAATAGATGGAGCGCAGTGTACAACGTAATCATAGAACCTATAACCTAAAGTGCTTTCAGTTGATTGCCAAAGCAATCAGTGCCAAATCAATGGAGATCAATGGAGAGGTACTGAAAAACCTAACAACCTAAACAAGCTAATTATAGGATATATAAGACACATTAAGCAACCTCCCGTGCAAAGAAATAACATTTCATGAGATAAGCAGGTGTCAGACCCTCCACTGGAACATACTGCACGTTTCAGTCTATTTTCTAAGAATTAAAAAATTACACAGACTTTAAATTCTCTTCCATCTAATTCTATTGACAAAAGATTATTACAATTTGAAGCATGATATACTGATACAGAGAACTATAACGATAAATGATAATAGTGAAACTACTTTATGCCACTGACACAATAAAAAGTAAAGTCCCCATCCTAGTTAACAATTTCTTAAATACAGTATCATAAAAACACAAGTAATAAATAACAGAAGCAGAGCAGAATCCTCCCCAGTATTGCAACAAAAATATGCCCACAATAAATGTTGCATCCCAAAATATATTGTTCCAGCTTTCACATATCGAACGATAAGTCAATATAGTAATTATCATTACAGGCGTTTTGCAATTGAACGGAAAGAAGAGTGGACTGAGGATTCCGCTGCTGCAGTGGAGATTGGAAAGGCAATCTTTTACAGATCATTTTCACATGTCGAAATGGTTTATGCGCTTAAACTATTTATTTATTCCTCTACTAACCTCTTGTGGCAATCCATGTGTTTCAGAGAGATGAAAATGAGGATGCTTGTCATTGCAATTAACACTTTGAAGGTGCATTGTGTAATCGTTTCTGATAGATGGTCAGTCAAATGCTTTTCTCCAGGGAGATGTTATTGCTTTGTCTGGAATGTTTCACAGAATAGCATTAAAGCTTTCTATCTTCATGGAGACCAAACCAGACTAAGTTACAGATCAGATCTGTGGAGAGACGACCCAGTTCCCAGTCAGAATTCCTGTTTTTCTAGGTATTTTGAGCAGTAAAGCCATCTGTAATTGAATAAATGCAAGGTAGAGCAGTTTAATGTTATACTGTGAAACTTTCCAGGCAAAGTAATTACATATCCAGAAAAACAAGCAGGTGAAGGACCCCCAACCAAAAAGTTACATAGTGCACCTTTAAAACAATATGAAGTAGCTCAATATTTTGGATGGTGGAGTCAAAATGTTACTTATTGATGGGTTTCAGATTTCTATTCAAAAATACCATCTTAAGAACCATTTGACATTCAAAAGATATAACATTTTGAATTATTAATTAAAATGACAACTTTTGTTAACTAAAACCCACAAATAGAATCTTTATTCCTCAACTCACGTGTAGGTAAAACGATACAGGGTCCACACAGACAGAGCTGTCCCTACAGTTATTATCAGAATAAAACTCTTACATAAACACAGCCTAAGGGACTTCATTACAGTGTGCAGCCCAATAGTTTGACACCATGTCCGCTTGAGAAACCTCTCTTTGGACTGTCCAGCACCGCTCTTAAAATATCTCCCCTCTTTTAGTATCATCGACCGTGAAAAGTCTAAGTCCATGCCCTGCAGGCATGGATTACTCTGCGCAATACAGTAACACATAAAACCAGCTATAAACTAGCAGAGAAGAGGAAGTGTGCTTGGATTCATCAGTGCTTAGTCTAACTCCAGTATTCCCACCAGTGCAGTTAATTGCATTAGGCTGATAAAGGACTGGAATGGAGATAAGACCAGTGTTCTGCCTGAGCTCTTATGGTGAGATCAAATGAGATGGTACAGAGGGGCAGTGGGGTGTAAAGTTGGAGGAAGGAAGTTGAATGGAGAGTGGAAAACATTGATTTCTCTACCTGGAAGTGCCACAACTTTCTAGACTGAAGATATGTTGTTATGACACTGGGCAAATTGTTCTCCATCATGGAGATTCCTGTTTACCCACTGCACCAGAATATAGACGGACAGAGGATCATTCTCCAACAGCCTCCTACAGCTCCGCTCAAACTGTGAGAGATATAGGACTAGATTCATACCATACTGTACAAAAACTCACCCTTATGTAACAGACAACCCTATGTCATTCACTATTTCGTCTTTGCACTGTTTCACCTTACCTGCCTCTTGTATATAGTTTATATAAAGAGGTATATTTTGTATTACCCTGGGACAAAGGGGTTGTCCTGGGAACCGGGGTTTTAGGAGCCCAGAATTGAACCCTATTCCTATTAATTTATATTAGAGGGGTGCCCATGGTAGGATTCCTACACCCGGGTCTCCAAATTTCTGTTGATGGGCCTGCTTGTATATATGCATTTGTATAATGGGCTTTATTTGACTCAAGTCTCTTGCTGTTTTTGCTACTATCCAAATTTGTCTATGTTTAATATCTAAAATGATGCTGGGGAAAACAAGTTGGCCTTGAGTCTTGAAAGATGACAGAATCTGACATAAGGAAGGGCATCTGATATAAACAAGTAAGCAGAATGTGTGTGAATCATGTGCATGGACTCAAATATGTAACCTCAAAACATATTTAGAGATTTATGAAAATAGCACCACGTAAAAACATTGCTTCATTTACAAGTTGCATTCAGCCCGAAGCTCCTTGTCTGTTCTCCATCTTCCTGAGCACATATTTGCGCCCCCTATCTGAGCTGTAATGAATGTTTACTCACAGTGACATCACCAGTTTATCAGACTAAACAAAGAGAAGTGCCTCCACGCTTCATCAACGCCTCACTAAGGCTCCTCTGACAGATACAAGACCAGACAAGCAGTGATTCCTATCCTAAACAAGATGGCTTTGACTTAATGGAGCGAGGCGGGATAGCAGGATATTTGATTATAATGACCACATGACCTTGTTCATTCACACGGCTTTTTCTGTCACCTCATTTCCACTCAGTGTATTTACAGGCTTATGTGTAAAGATATTAAAGCTTAAAAATGTTTAAATAAATATTGCAATTATATGTATTATAGTTGGTAAGGTAAGGATTAACATATACTATAGTTTATTTGTTTATTTCTGAGAGCAATGCGTATAAAAACATTGACATTAATTAGAAGGAGGCTCTCTATAGTCAAATTGGTTATTTAAAGGTCCTACATTTTGCAAAATTGACATTTGTGAGCTTTAAGCCATACATCCTTTTTTGATCAGTAGATACCGGCAATTCCAGTTCTAAATATCAGCCTAAATATGCAGGGTTAAACGTGTGAATGAAACAAAACACAACTCCTGGTATGTTTTTGACAAGGGACATTTTAACAGTAATCAGAAAACAGCATAATATTTTACCTTTAAAGATTGCCAACCAATGTATTTTTTGAGGACTTTGACATTTGAGATATGATCCTGAGGTGTAAATCCAATCTCTCCCACCCAAAGTATTTGTTATCTGTCACTGTAGACCAAAAAAACCACAAGGGGATGTGACAGACAGAGAAAAGAAGAGTTATTCCTGAATGCACCTGCCCCACTGCTCCTGTCCTGTCCCGTTCAAAGGCACATGAGGTCACATATTCGACCTTTGGCCTCTGTGGCAACCGATAAGTCCATCCTCTCAGAAACACAACCAAGTGCCCTCACCTCCTCTCTGAACCTCCATCTGTCCGTACTTTAAACCTCCTCTTTTCTGTGTTCCCTCTATTTTCTTTTATCAGCAGCAAATCCATTCTGAAAACAAGTGAGTCTCAAATAATCATACAAAATGCTGTAATAACTAAAAACAATTAGTTTTTCTTCTACTGTTACAGTGTCTAACAGTGCAACTTTCTTTAAAAGGAGAAATTGGCCAATACTAGAACTACTACAGCTTTACCAATATGTAATTTAACAACTCAAAGTACTTTTAACTATTACTACTACTACTATGCACAACAGATAAAATCTTCCAACTACAGTAGTCTGGACCAAGCCTAGCACGGTGCCCACTGTTACTGACAGGTTGCCCGGCAGCATTAAAGGATGGGTCAAATGTAGTGGACAAATCTAAATAACCAACAAGAAAATAGTAGCTATAATGAATACAGAAAGCAATATACACCTTCTTTATCATACATACTGTACACTGATTGAAAGATTTTTTCTGCACTCTTCTCTTTTAATGTAAATATTATGATGATTATTTATGTTTTGATTTGTTTGTATTGTGATATTAATGTCTGGATGGGTTTCCTCCGGGCACTCCGGTTTCCCCATCAACCCAAAACATGCACTGTAGATGTGAAAGTTGTGTGAGTGAGTGTTGGTGGTGGTCGGAGGGACCGTTGGCGCCGCTTGGCTTGGCAGCCGCGCGCTCCGTCAGTCTGCTCCCAGGGCAACTGTGGCTATAACAGTAGCTTACCACCACCGGGTATGGAGTGAATGAAGAATGCTCTGTAAAATGCTGTGTAAAGCACTTTGGGGACATGTGTCTGTGTAAAGCGCTATATAAATAAACCTTACCTTACCTAATGTCTTTCTTATTCTGTAAAGCACTTTGAATTACTTTGCGTATGAATTGTGCTATTCAAGTACACTTCCCTTGCCTTAAAGGTGCACTGTGTAACTTTTTGGTTGGTGGTCCATCACCTGCTTGTTTCTATGGATATATAATTTCTCTGATTGGAATGTTCCACAGTATAACATTAAATAACTCTACCTTACATTTATTCAATTACAAGTAGCTCAAAAATACCTAGAAAAACAGACATTCTGACTGTGAGCGGTGTTGCCTCTCCACGGACCTAACCTGTAACTTGGCCTGATTTGGTCTCCATGAAGATAGAAAGGTTTAATCCCACACTATGCAACATTCTAGACAAAGCAATAGCATCCCCATGGAGAAAAGGATGTGAAGGACCCTCCACCATAAAAGTTACACAATGCACTTTTAACTTTAACACTATTTTACTGCACTGTACTTTCCTTTCAGCCATCTTGTCCCTCTCCTCTGGCAGTGTTCTCTCTACATTTAATCTGCAGTGGTGTTTGGCAGGCTCAGATCTGACATGGACCCCCCCAGCCCCTCAGAGAGAAGAGTCTGTCCCCAGCCCTGAGAGCCCCTCCTGACCCCAAGAGAACTGGACACATGCCACTTCTCCAACACTAATGTCCTCCTCCACCCACTGCTCAGAGGACAGAACCAAGGGAAAAAAGGATTTGCTGGGAGCTAGTTTGAACATGCTGCAGCGGCCTGGAGCAAAGACTGTACTTGTCTCACGGGGGAGCTGACAGACCCCCCAACACACATGCACACAAACACATGCTGGGTTTCTATGCTTTCTGGGGACATTACATTGACTTTCATTCATTTTTCTGGAGACTGACTCTAACCTTAACCATAGTCACAGCATGCTAGTGTTGTCATGATACTAAAAAATAAAATAAAAGACTTGATACCAATTTGTAAATGATGATTTACATGCTTTTTACTAGACAATACTGCAATTGCAATTTCCAGTGATACTTAATGATTATTGGCGTTAGTATGTGATTTTTGAGCATTTTGACAAGCCTAAATGCTGAACCTAAACCTTAACCTCAACTAATCCATATTAAAATTTTAAATCATGCTGTTGATCTAAGAATTAAGGATTTACGTCATAGGGAGCTTAGCTTTGTCTCCATATGGAAGGCAGGTCCCCACGATGTGAGTATATGTACAGATTTTGATCCCAACAATGTGATAGAAACCTGTCCACACACACACACTCCTTCACACACACACGCACACACACACACTCACAGGCCTATCTATCATCTATTCTATTCCCGAGCTCTATAAGTAGCTTGAGCAGAGCCAAGGGCAGCACATGTGCAATTGCAGCAAGTTCAGCTTCATACATACATTTATATACTGTATAGAAAATGCACTCAGAAGAACAAAAAGACCCATTCTCTGCTTGGGTTTACAAGGGACATCTGAACAACTATAAAAATCTTGTGAAATAGTAAGGTATATGAAAAAGAAACTAGTTTGATCGAAATACTGAGTATCGTGTAACAATAAAATATGTTTCAGATAGAACTAAATACATATATTAGTGTCACATAACATATTTAGATCACCATGTTAAAGTGTATTGTTTTGAAAATTCCATATTCGCAGAAAATGTATTAATGTGTTTTTTCACTTTAACTTTCATATTTGATGCTCTGACTCTCCCCTCCACTCTCCCCGCTAATGAAACTACTGCATATCACAGGTTTATCAAGTTGCTGTGTACAATTTTGTATCATGTTTTTGTATATTTCAGAAGAAGAATATAGAGAATCAGGCCACTCAGACCAAATCAGATCTGTGTAGAGCTCACAGTAACAGTGTATGTTTTTCAAGATAATATTAGCAATAAAAACACCTGTAAATGCATGATAAATAAGGTTAATGCCATACTGTGGACCATTCTAGACATAACTGAAAAAAATGTCCTGTTTCTACCATCTGAACTGTAACATATGGTCCTCTTTAATGGCACAGCCTCCTCTTCATATTTCATGGCAGCTCAAACTGATAGTGTGACGTATAGGGAATATCTTGGGGGGAAATCTTCAGTATCTAATGGCCTGGTTCGCCTATCTCCCCAAACGAGTTCAACTTTATCTGTCATTCTTTGGACACATAATTGTAGCAACACTCTCGGATCAGTTTTATCACAGTTCACCAGGCAGCAGCAAACAATGGTAATCTCATCTGTACTGCCCGGATTGACGCAGGCCATTCAAAACCCGGATTTTTTTTTAAAGACCTCCACTTTTTTGCTAATAAAGGCGTTGCAGAGAGTGAAGTGAGATAAGCCTCATGGACCACAATGACAAGGCAGCCAGGATGGGGAAGGGATAGATAAAAGAGAATAAGGACATAATACGGACGCACTGAGGAGGCATCCGTCTGAGTACATATGTATCCAAAAAGAAGGGTCTTTTTTATAATACTACTACTACTTTCAAAATGTTGCTGCTAAAATAACTTATAACAATAGTCATCACTGGCATAAACTTTGCCATCTTGGAAATTAAAACGTGTATAATTATAAGTAAAGAAAACATTAGCAACTAGAGTTCAAACAATAGGTTTGTTTTTCATGGCCGACGCAAATCTGATTGATCATGACAAACCAATTGCCGATAACCGCTGGTGATATTTTTGGGCCAATATGCATGGCAGATTTTGATTGTTTTCCTCAAATAATGTCATTTGCATTGACTACAAACTCACCAACAGCCCTTTCTTATCACTAACCTGTAAGAGAGCAGTCAAGTTTTGTGCCTTTTCGCACAGTTCAAATAAAGATTTATGCATATTCTTCAGGCAGTAGGTTGGACAGAACTAAATATTGGTCTGTGTGGGAGATTTAAGGCTGATAGATGATACACTAAAAAGTGTGAATATAGATTTAGCAGTTGCCTACCCTAACTTTATGGGGGAACTTATAATAATGGAGCTGTTTTATATAGTGCGCAAAGATATTACAGGCATAATTCATTCACTCCACACTCAGCGGTGGTATGCAACAAATGTAGCCACAGCTGCTCTGGAGCAGGCTAACAGAAACAAGGCTGCCGATCTGCGCCATTTCCTCCTCCGACCATCACCATCACTCACACACACGACGACTGGCACCACATGGACCTCGATTTTCCCAGCGGTTTCCCATCCAAATACTGACCAGGCCCGGCCTTGCTGAGCTTTGACAAGCCATTATGGCCACATATGTATGTATGAGTAAAGTTGAGTAAATCAGCTTTAATTATGGTAATCCTTACAGTACTTTAAAACTTCATGTTCTGTACAAAACTGAACGCTAAAGCCGACATTTTCACAGTGCAGGTGTGAACGACAAAGCTAACAGCTGGAGTTATGCTGAGAATGCTAACTGCAATCAACACAGCATTCAGATGCACTACCTGCATTTTCAAGGTCTCATTATGTTGTAGCTTCTGTAGGAACCATCACACTTCTCTACACTGACGTCACACTCACAGCATCAGTTCACCTGTTAATTAAACATGCTAAGCTCTGTGAAATGGCTGGGTGAATGGGAAATTAAAGTAATGGTTGAAAGCACTTATGCACTCCTAAATTATGCCTCAGTCTCGAACCAAACGCCTGGTCCTCATTTTTATGTGCTTCTCAGATAATGACATTTGTGAACGAGTCAGTGACTAAAGACCCCTATAAGGTTAATTTATGTGTTAATTACTCTTTATTTCAACAATGATAAATTACTGGAAAGGTTTGATTTGATCTTGCTAATGTGATATCTGACATACATTATGCAGTATATTAAATCTATGTGAAATATGACATGACAAGGGACAATTAGCCCCTGATTACTGTAGCATTGATCACAATTAAACAGAGTATATTCAGCTTTAGGCAACATTTTAATTTAAGTTTTACTTTATCATGCAAGTAAAGATCTGACTATATTACAATGTAGGTAAAAATGACCAATTGCAAACTAACCAGCCTTATTTTCTATATGTTCAGTAAATATGCGCTATGTAACTTTTCTTATGGAAGGACCATCACTAATGTTTTGGTTTTGCACGAATGTACTACTGTATAGAATAAAACTTTTCTTATTTCCATGGAGAAAGCAAGACAACACCAGACCACTTTTAAGCATCTGTGAACCTGCATAATATTATTGTTCCTGAGGGAGCGCAATGATGCTATAAATTATGGTTTGGACAAAAATCTCCCTTAATTTCTAGGTGAATGTACATAGTATATTGTAGAATATGGATAACGCGTTTCTGCAGTGGGAGCTTTATGCGAGTGGTCATCTGTGTCAAGGGGAAAATGCAGTTTCAACAGAAAAAGGTGCAGAGATGTACGGTACAGTATAGCTCCGGTCTGCTGAGTGGAAGAATATTACTATGGAAAACAAGATGGTATCCACATTCAGTCAATGCTTAGGAAATTCTATGAAGGCCATATACAGTAAGGAACTCTATATATGTGTTGGTAGTATATTTCAATTCCTCCTTGTATCCTGTTGGAAATAAGAGTTTCTAAAGCTGGTCACATTCAAATCACATCATGAACAGTGACTAAATGTAAACCAAGTCTGCCACCTCTTAACTCTGAATGTTGTATTCTTCAACACAACACAGAGAAATTACAAAAATCTGATGTATTTACACTGTAACTATAAGGTCCTATATTATGCAAAACTGTTAGAATGTTGTAGCCTCATCAAAAACATACTTGGAGTTGTGATTTGTTTCATTCACAAGTCAGGGTAATCCTTTATTTTTAGTCCAAAGCTCAAAATGCTCTGTTCCACCTTATGACGTCATGAAGCTGTAGTTTTCAAGTGAACAGCCACTTTTTACCTTTTGTTTAGTAGACATTGGAAATTTCAGGGCTCATCCGAATGATTCTTGTGTTTAAACATACAGTGGAGCACTTCCTGTATTACTGCATGACATCGCAAGGTAGAAGGGAGTATTTTCTGTTTGAGAGAAAAACGCAGCCCGCACCTGCCTGTACCTGTCATACCTCAATCCGCACCCGACCCGTTTTCCGACAGAATTGAAATAAAATTCTGTACCCGATCCGACCCGCTATAAATACAAACCGACACCCGAACTGCACCCAAGCCATAACTTTGTACTTTGCACTCGCTAATTTTCTTTTTAGCTCCCCACGAGTCACTTTGAGCTGCAGGACATGGCGTGCGAGGTTTGAAAATGAAAGTGGTAGATTTTACATTTAATCATCTTGTAAAGACAATGGCATGTTTGCATTTGACTAAAATACTGCCCTGTGTTTTGTTCGCACATGATGTTTTGTAAACCGCAGATTAGACCGGCGCTCTGCTGCGTCCAACCCGATCCGAACCCGCATGTGACACAGCGCAACATTTTTCACCCATTTCATTAAAATTTGTAGGTTGCCCATTGGGTATCCCCGGATACCCGAACCCAAGCAGGACTCTAACGCAGCCTAAATATGCAGGATCTGTGTGTTGAACGTGTGAACGAAAAACAAAGCACAACTCTGGGGATGTTTTTAGTAAGGAAACAACGTTATAACATAAATATACAATTAGTGTAATATGGGCCCTTCAACACGCACTTTTCAAATAATAAATACAGCTATAAAGATCTTGTACCTGATTTTAAACCAGTTTTATTTATTTACTTTGACAGATATTTGCTTTTATAACATGTTAAAAAGAGTAAAGGGCATTATCCTGAGCTAATTAACTAGTTAGCCTGATAATTTAAAAATAATATGCTTAAATATTGACCAGTTTAAGCAGATGTGAGTACCTGTTGTAGATGTCATCGTCCTCTCCTCCCCAGCCCCAGTACTCGTTTGGGAATCCATTAATTTTCAGAAACTGTTTTTTACTGAGCCCCGAAACGCCTCCGAAGTAACCAGCATACGGCAGCCTGCAAGGGACAAAACAGTAACGGAAAAGATGAGGTTTGGGAAAGATTTTCTGCAACAATTTACAATGAAAATATAAATTATAAAGAAGAGAAAACAGACATATTACATAAGGTATCACAGATACAGATATTATTGAGATTTTGTCTGGTTATGAGAAGAGACGACATTTTGACATAACGTGATAAGTATTTACAAATTCACTTACAAAATTTTTAATATAAATTTTGGGTTGAAATTATTTTCAGTAAAAGATTTATACACACATTAAACAATTTATTATGCTCATTGCACTCTCCAGCAGTCTAATGTTATGTTATCTACGATGATTGAGATTGGTGAAAAAAACCAAAACAAAACAAAACAAAAAACAAAACATTCAACTCAAATTTGTTCTCAACAGGAACAAAAAATCTTGTGGCATTTTAATCTCACAAAATTACCTATTTTGAAATGCATTATATTTTTCCATTGTTTGCACCACACAATTCTTCTCACAGCTGTGTCAACACAACTTTCTGTTCTGGTATTAAATGTACTGTGACAGAGACAAACAACATCTATGGTTCACAGTGTTTTTTTTTTTTTCTTCTGCAGTATTGAGCTTGGTGATCCGGGACAAGCATTTGCTGGAGGGTCGTGACAAGAGCCTGAGGTCTGACCAAAGGCAGAGAGAATATATGTCACTGTATTCAACACAACATGGTACAGGCAACAGGCTGTGTGACAGGAACATGGTTAAAGGGAAAAACAAATCACCAACCATCAACTACAGATAAACAAAATACAAGGGGTAAGTCACAGTATCATGGATCATATTATTTATCTTTTTTTTTTTAAGTAGTTTTCTATCAATATTGAGATTTAATGGGTGTCATAAGTTACAACTATATAGCAGACACAAACACAATATGTTGACTTTAAAGGACCCACACTGCACAAAATTGACTCTTGTGAGATTTAAACCATGTCAGAATATTGTATCCTTCTCCAAAACATACTAGGAGCTGTTTTGTTTCATTCACACATGTTTCAGTAACCTTATATTATAAGTCTGTCTACATCTTCAAAGCTCAAAATGCTCTATTCCACGTTGTGATGTAATGCAGTGGTAGTTTTCAAGTTAACAGCTACATTTTACCTTTTGTTTAGCAGAAACTGGCCGTTCCAGGGCTGAAATTAAATTATCCAAATGATTCTGGTGAAGGTGTATGGAGATTAAAACACAGTGGAGCACTTCCTGTATTACCACATGACATCACAAGGTGGAAGAGTGTGTTTTCTCTTTGAGGGAAGAACTCAGCCTAAATATGCAGGGGTTGTGTGTTAAACATGTGTGAATGAAACAAAACACAGCTTCAGGTCTGTTTGTGATGAGGAAACAACATTATAGATCAGAAAATAGTGTAATATAGGCCCTTTATATGTGACAAATAAACGGCAGAGGATTTGGGGTAGCGACCAATCAAGAAAATGCTGCCTTGTCTAAATGCATTCTGGGAAAATGTGTGCATTTCAGACAACACAAGACCTAATCAGTGTATTGCGCACTATAGTAATTGGTAGTGGGGCCTGACAGTACTCATTGTCCAACATGCGCAGCCATTTGCCAAGTACTTATACATCAAGTGTATTAGTACTACATAATGCCGTGTCATATAATCTAATAAGCGGAACAAGCCCTGAACAGATAATTTAATTTACGTGATGTTTTTGAAATCAGCATGGAAAGATTACAAGGTGACCCCGGTTTGGTTGGTGCTGTAATTGGTACGCAGCAAGGTGCTAAGGTAATGGAAACCTTTTATTAGACCTGACTTTGAAAGTGTTTATCATTAAAGTACAAAAGAAAAAATGCTTAGATGAGGCCTGGAATGTTCCACAGTATGGCTCTAGAGGGCCTAAATTACGCTAAATTGACTCTTGTGAGCTTTAAGCAATATTACAATGTTGTTAGTCCTCAAAAGCATACCTGGAGTTGTGTTTTTTTCACTCACACACCATGTATGAGTAGCCCTTGATCATTAGTCTATATCTATATCTTTATCTCTAAAGCTCCAAATGCTCTGTCCCACCTTGTGATGTCATGAAGTGGTAGTTTTCAAGTTAGCAGCACCTTTTACCTTTAGTTTAGAAGAGATAGGGCTGAAAGTATCCATGATTTTGATGAAGGTGTATGGAATTTAAAAACACAGTGGGGCACGTCCTGTATTACAAGGTGGAAAAGAGTACATTCTGTTTGAGAGAAGAACTCAGCCTAAATATGTGGGATTTTGTGTTAAATATGTATGAGTGAAACAAAAGACAATTCAAGGAATACATTTGATGAGGAAACATTAAAACATAGATCTGAAAAGAGCATAATATGGGCCCTGTACACAGCATTTATTTTTTATTCTTTATTGTTCAAAATACCTTGACAAACATGCACTGTTACTGAGTGGGAGTCGACTCTTCAGAGATCTGACCTGTAACTTGACCAAGTGGTGCCAGCTGCTTGTCTCCAAGGAGATAAATAGTTTTAGTGCCATATTGTGGAACATTCCAGGTAAAGCAGTGACATCTCCATCGAAACAAACAAGTATCTGACAGGAGGAAGAAAGGCACAAAAGCACTACAGCTATACCCTATACCCAAACTGGGCCATCAATAAGGGAACAGAGCCGGTGAGGAAAATACAGGAACAGTCACAGTCCTAGACATCCGGGGAATAACAGAAAAATACAGCAAGCCATAAAAAAGAAAAATATAAACACCCCAGTGAAACCACACCAGAAAATAAGACAAATGTTAGTGCATTCTAAAGACAAGATAAGCCCAGAACAAAAATTGTGTGATATCATATACAAAATCCCATGCGGGTCATGTAAGAAAACATATATAGGTGAAACAGGGAAAGCTTCCAGCAAACGTAAAAAAGAACACAAAGCAGAATGCAAGAAGGAAACAATAGGAGCAACTTCAAGAGCGACACAGAAAAAAGCTGAACAGAAGAACCTCAAATTGGCCATCACAGATCACCGAGAGAGCCATATCATGACTGGGAAAGTGCAAAAATAATTGGGATGAAGGACAACAAACACAAATGTTGGATTAAGGAGGCTACAGAGACCTGGAAACAAGACCAGGTATGAGAATGGGTGCATATCTGTGTAAATCAGCTGATCCTTCTGAAGAAAGATGCAGGAGACATCTGAGACACGTCCAGGTATGTTTAAACAACACACAGATCTGTTAAAAAAGACTTTTCTTTGGAAGTAGCTGACCTTCCAGCAGAAAAGTTACATAGTGACTCTTTAAAGTTTAATTAAGTGCAGGGAGCATCCTAAAATAGCATTTTGGCTGAAGGTTACTGAAAAACATTTTACATTGTCCTAGTGTCTTTAGAGCCCATTATCTGTGAGATTGACACCTAAAGTCAGACCTATTAGTTCTTGTTTTGCAAACCTAATTTTGTGAATCTTTTAAAAGGCCAGACACTAGAGGTGAATGGTTTTTTTATAACAGACACTAGTGGAAAACTTAATGGGAAAAAAAGTAATTAATGTGAGACAGATGGTACACAATAGGCTATTATCACAACGGCAGGAAGTGCCATGATGTTGAGTCGTGCAACTTCCGGTCAACGCTTTTCATCAACACAAAATCTTCATCCAACAAGGTCGACAAAGAACATACTCTGTTTATGAAGAATTTATCCTCAACTATCAAGGTAAAAAAGACGAAAACTTAACAACGAGCATTAGTGAACTACTCCTGAGCAAAACTAACGTTATGGTCATGAATAAAACATAAATAACTTCATGCAGACTGATTCGACAATTAAAATTAAAAATCGATCTTGTGATGTCGATATTAGCATAGACTGATAGATTTGTGTAGTTTAAGTGGTAGATATTTAATCTGTGAACATCTATAGCATATTGGTATTTCCATATTTTATCATTTTTAGCCCTAGAATGCTGTAAACTAAACAGATCTTTTGGATTTTTTGAATGTAGTGGTTTGCATCAAATCAAAGAAATTGAGTTTATAGTTTAGACCAGGGGTGTCCAAACTTTTTTCATCGAGGGCCACATATTTAAACAGACTAGCGTGAGGCCCGATTGAGGGTCATAGCCTGGTGGTCAAAACGGTGAGTAATTCAAATATGTGCATTTATAGCAGGTACTTGTGGTAGTGTGGGCCAATTCACCTAGAAGCTTGAGGGCCAAAATGGTTGATCTGAGGGCCACATTTAGCCCCCGGGCCATAGTTTGGACATGCCTGGTTTAGACTTTGCCATACATAACTGACAGATACAATAAAAAGTCCAGCTAGTAATCAAAATATGCACTAAAGACAAAGCACAATGAATGTAGTGATTTCCTTCTCATTCATTACACCCAAGTCAATGCAAATGGTTTCGCTGATTTAATGTTACGACGTGGCGGCGAGAGCGGATCACATGTGGTCAGGAGCATGTTGCCAATAGCATTAGCTTATTGAACATTATCTCTGTGCGGAGTGTTTGGCCAAGATAACTGAAGTATGACAGCAGCGGATCAGGAGGTGACTGTGACTGCTCGTGTTTGCTTCACGAATCAATGGATCAATCAATCAGTGAGAGCACGGCTTTTAGATAATTGAGGTGCGGGGTTTTTATACGGCTGACGTGAATGTTAAGTGAAGAAATGACATGTTTTTGTGTTCTTTGGTCTTGTGTATTACATGTTTAAAACGCAAATAAATAAATGAATTGTTGCTTTTGTCTTTTGAAAATAATCTTCAGTGGCCTTGTTGCTTACATTTCAAGTCAATAATCTTATAACTCCAAAACCATTCGGGATTCTTTACCCAAAACAGATTAAACACTTGATGATAAAGGCCACTGTCTACTGGTTTCTCATAGTACATATCTAAGTAACTACCGTATTTTCTGGACTATTGAGCGCACCGGTACATAAGCCGCACCCACACTATTTTTAAAAAAAATAAGAAAAAAGTTGTACAAGCCGCAACCAGGCTATAAGCCGCAGATATCTATGTTGAAAAATTAGATATTTACTGCATATACAGAACGATTTTGTACTATAAATGTACATTTGTGTACCTGAACAGATTCTTTCCGAACAGTGCCTTTTAACACGGCAGCAACTGTACTGATTAAAACGAGGTCAAAAACAGAAAAGAACTGGTAATTGAACCTTCATTTCTCCTGTGCAGTGAAACCACAAGTCACTTTAATCATCTCCGCTGACGCTGAGCTTAGGTGCAGCAGCACGGCGGTCTGCGCGGGACACAATCCCACTCCCGCCCGCAGTCTTTAGTCCCGCTACCGCCCGCGCCGTGCGGTTGCGCTCCCGCCCGCGCCCGCAATAAGCTTTCAGAATGTTCTTTCAGATGCTCTTATTATACATCCATGGTCCCACGCTGCACTGTTTTGTGTTGGGTCCCGCGGGTGCAGGGCTCTACAGCGGTTTCCTTCCTGGAGTAAGATCGATGCCTTCAACTTAAAACTTGCATCATACAAACTCGTTTGTGTGCTTTTCATGATGAAGGGGTGAGGATCTGACAATAATTACCAGTTAGTAATTTGTTGTGCATGTTATATCTGCTAAATAAAAAGTAACATATTCTTCTCCGTCTATCTTGTTTTTGAAATTCCGGTTAGAGCGCCCCTAGCGGTGGAAGAAAAAATAAAAATACAGCTGCTACGCACTAAAAGCCGCATGGTTCAAAGCCTGGAAAAAAAGTAGCGGCTTATAGTCCGGAAAATACGGTATAATGATTGGGTTAAAGATTAGTGGACATTTATTCAAATAGGGATTGTCTGTGTACATAGTCAATGTACATGTCCCTAGAACTGTTATGTTTTACAGTAGCCTATAGGTATTGTCTCTTATAGTATCAGTGGTTCGCAAAGAATCAACTGGGGTGTGGTGGAAGTCTCAAGATCATTATAAAACTGTATTTCAAGTATTATATAATTGAAAATGATATCTAGTGAAATTTGGTCTAATAGCATAACAAATGTTTCAAATAAACCACATTAAACCTAAATGAACTCTAAAACTTATTCCCGCTGTCAATTTCAATTCAGTAAGAGGTATTTTTGAGGGTCCGACCTGAAAAGATGAGAAACTCCTAAATGAATAATTTCACCCATATATAACGCAGTCCTTGTCTTATCCTATGGAGTCCTACCTGAATCCGAACTTGTCCATGGCGATGGCGAAGTGGCGTGGCTGGTCGTAGCAGTGGTACAGGTTGCGGTCGTCCATGGGGATCAGGTCCACGTCACTGAAGATGAAGCAGTCATACTCAGCGTCCTTCAGGGCCTCGCTGTAGCCCACGTTCAGCAGCTTGGCGCGATTAAATGTGTCCTCGCCCAACTGGAATCACAAAACCAAAAGGACCATTAAGTCAGGGTCACTATAGATCATATACTAAAAGGTGCTGCAGGTGCTGCCAGTGTCATTTTGTTGTATTAGGGTTGTCAACAGTATAAAAAATCAGATACCAATCAATACTAAAACTAGATAACTCCACATGGTAACTTAAAAGAAAGTACTAATGTATTATGTAATGTTGAAAATCACATTCTATTGTTTAAAGAGCTTTTTTTCTTATCATCGTGATATATTTTTGCTATATTTTACATCCCAGTTCAGGTGCTAAAATGGCTGTCCCTTTCATAATATGGCCTCTAAAAGTTGAAATTCTTGCAGGTAATTCAGATGGATCTGCTCTTTATTGAATTCACCAGCATAGAGAGGATTGCAGTCTTGCTTCTGCAGAACTTGATAGTGCCTACCTCAGCTTAACCTCACAATTAATGCATTCAGACAGCACCGCAGTAGGAGATAGTTGAGGTAATATATATGGCCCCCATAAATCCAATAGGCCAAGTACACACGTACGTAGAGACGGTCTGCGTACCAGAGCTCCTGCCCGTGTTGGGAACTAAATACATAAATACAAAATACAGAAGAATACTTATTTTTGAGAAGCTGTGTTATGATAGTTACTCTTTAATGTCATGGTGTTCAAACTACAGTTACTTTCCAAAAATAAAAGGAATAGATTAAGGTACTTTATAATGCAAATTTGATTTTGAACTGCAGTATCAGAGAGAAAAAACAGATCTTATGGTGTGTGCATGTATATTTTTCCCTCTCTAATCAATGATAAATAAATGCATAACAGTGCATCTCTATCAGGGTTTCCCAATATAATATAAACCAACTCAGGGTATATTCATAGTTGTACTTTTTATTCACACTTGCACCAGTTTAATCCCTATGTACCTAGTTTGATCCTCTTCTACTTCTGGATAAGTTCTAGTCAAGTCCATGTTTAGTTATGAGTTTAGTCCCAGTTAAGTCCCAAGTTTTATATGGTGTTTGCGCAAGTATCATTACTACATTCAGTACTCTGACTAGATCATGTCACTAAATACGTTTCAAAGGATTCAGTATTCTGTAACTATACTACAAAAAACTATGCAAGTTAAATTCACTGAATTAAGAATATTTTATCTTGATGTCAGTACATTTGATTTGTAAAGTAAAATATCTGCCAATAGAACATGATTTGCATTTAAAAAAACATCTTGATCCACTTCCACAAGCCAAAACATGCACCATAGGTAAAATTCTCAAGCTAAGGTAGTCCTGACCCAGCCTAAGACCTGAAGATGGGTCCCTGGACGCTGTACGGCAGTAACTCACAGCTCCTGAAGGATTAGTTGAAGGATGGGACAAATAAAAGGACAAAGAAAAGGATTTTCCTCATGAGGGATCATACAGTATACTTTACCTTACTTAAAGTTGCACTGTGTAACTTCTGTGGTGAAGGGTCTGCCAACCGCTTGACTCCATTGAGATGTTATTGCTTTGCCCGGTATGTTCCACAGTATGGCATTAAGCATATCTGTTTCCATGATAACAGGCAAGAAACACCAAGCCAAGTTATAGGTCAGATCTGTGGAGATGTTACCCTGCTTACAGAATGATTTAACTTATTGAGCAATAAAAACACCTGTAATTGTATTAAATGTAAGATTTAAATTTAATGTCATACTATGGAACATTCAGGGCCATAGAAACAAGCAAAAAAAAACAAAAAAACCCTCCACCACAAAAGTTACACAATGTACTTTTAAAATATGAAAAAAGAAATCTCTTAAAATAAGAACAAAAATATTATGTTGCTCCATTTAAGAGTAAATATCTTGTTCGACTGGTAGATAATGTTACCAGACAAGTGAAGTCTACTCCAGTCAAGACAAACATGCTCTTAAGTAAAGCCATCTTAAGTTACCTACGGAATAAGTTTTTGCTGTGTTAATCCATTTTCAAAGTATTCTCCTCAACTGTGCAGCTTAAGCAGGTCAGTGTGCAGACTGGCGAGGAGCTGACACTTTTGTGATGCAGCCTGACAGTGCGTCTTCCTCCAGGATTCAGCACATTTATTTGGACTCTTTTTGACAGACGCAGTGTGTGGATAGAGAGAGCGTTGTGGAAAGTGGAAATTAGATTCGGAGTGTTATGCTGTTTGATCCGTTTATTAACTCAATACGAGTGATTACACAACAGGGATTCACTCAGGCTCATTCCCACCCACGGAGTTTAAGTATATACGTAAAGAGTGGTCAAAACTACCGCCTGTTCATTCATCTGTGAGAGTGCCGGCTGATTCAATAATGATTTGATAATAACGCTGCAAAAGTCTGGTGTAGATCCTCTGCAAATTCATAAAAGTTATGTATGAAAAATACAGAAATAGCATAAAACAAATAAACAATGAGTCATGTCATTCTCAAAAGTATGAGTGTTTTAGCTTCCTGTTATATGCAACATTTTTCTCATTCAAAATATAGAACATTTAGTTGTAAATTGTTAATGACTATGGCAACAGTTGTAATATTTCTTCAAGTTTGTAAATGTCTAAATAGGAACCAATGTTATTATTGGCTCTGTGCTTCAGTCATACTACATTAGTTGTAAATCTACCATGATTTTGAGCTCTGTGAATCTGCAAATACTGTCAATTCTATCAATCATTTCTAAAAGGTGCACTCGGTAGCTTTTATGATGGGGGGTTCACCACCTGCTTGTCTACATGTTACTGTTTCACCTGAAATTTCTCACAGTATGGCATTAAATGTGTGTAGCTTGCTTTATTCAACTGCTGCTGAAATATACTTTCAAAAGCATTTTTGCATTCTTACTGTGAGCAGTTTTCCTCTCCTACCTAGTGCACTTTTGCCAACAGATCTAAACCTGCTGACTGCAGCATGTTGAAAATACTTTTTTCTTTTAGTTTTAAAATAATACTGCTATCATGTAAAAAGGAGTAATTAAAAAAAGTATTGTGCTATGATAATACTATGATATAATCAACATGCATGACACCATGATTAAGTAAATAATGCTACATTATTAACTGTATATTTGTATGCACCACATACATTACATACTGTATGTGTCACAATTATGTTTTCAGAGGGAAAACCACCCATTCACTGGAAATATTCACACGATTAATCATTTCTATGGAGATTTTAGTCTTGAGTCATTTCTTAAATGCTTATGTTTTTGTTTACATGCAGCTTTGTATACAGTGGCATAATTACTATGGGACCGACTATGAATCAAGTGTGATGTATAATCCTTTTGGTAAGCTTTACTAATGCCTGAGACCAATAATCCCTCTGCAGGTAACCGAACTAACTCTATTGTCACAAATCCACGACTCCAAACATCAGCAAGGACATATAGTCATCCGTGCGTTAGAATACCAACTATCTCTGCCAATGACATATGTACATTTAATGCAAAATATAAGCAGAGGTCCTCCAAAAATCTATTTGTAAAGTGGGTTTTCTAGTGTTGTGTTTGGTCACAACACAATGCAAATGGTCCCCAAAAATGAAGCCTAAACTGAAAATAGTATTGCTGTATTTTACTTCTATAGGGTATTAACCACTAACAAATATTTAGATCACCAGACTACGTTTTATTCTTTTGAAAATGATATAATTGTTGAAAACATATTAAGATGTTTTAAAAGTTTCACTTTTGTTTTTATTGCTCTGAGCCTCCCCTTACTTTGCTCACTGTCCTAAGTCACTCCCCCTTCAGAGCACCATCACAGGACAATCAACGTGAATCCCATTAATCTCTGATCTGTCCTGTGCCACTGCAAGATTAGGACTAAGTATTGTACAATTTGTACTGTACCATTATTTTATAGTTTATAATAAATAAATAAAAAATATATCATTTTAAGTTATTGCAAATATCTGTAACTTTTCTAACAGGAGGCACATAGGCTATAAACACAACTGGTTGTTCATATTCTGCATACTTTCTGATTATAACATTTGTAAGTTTCATTTTACACTAAACTGGCCTCTCGTTTCCAAATTGCACCGATCCATGTTTTGGTCCTATTTAACAGTGAAGCAGTGAACCGAGACAAAAGAGGCCACTGAACCTTGTTGTAACTCCAAAACATTTGCATAACACATCTTTGGGGACAAATAGCTTGCAACCATTTCTACCCTCCAAATCCAATTATGAACAAAAGTGGCCACATTCTTCATTATTTTAACAAGACGGGTGTCGTTGAACCTGCAGATATCCTAATCACGTTTCCTAGCAAGACATTCCCTGGACTGGCACAGTGAACCAAACAGCCATATTTCAGAGTGATCTTATTGATCTAAAGGGATTACTTAGACACATCCCCAGATAACTATACTTCCTGAGTTTGTTGTTGTTGTTGTTATGCATTACTTGGGACCACATTGTTAAGGATTTTAATATCAATTCGGAGATTTATACAAGCTACATGAAAAGCCTGTAAAAGTTTATAGATCCAATGGTGGGAAAACAGACCTCCTGTAAATGCTAACTGAATTATACTGCAGTGATTGGTTTGGATTACACTGTCTACCACAACTCAGCAATTTAACTTGAAACTTGAACAACAGTTTTTGTTTGCTCTGAAGGCTCAGTCTGCTTGTATTGTAATTTCCAACTAGTGTTTACTGTTTACTAGTCAATAAAGATATATTCAATGGACTTCGTGCCAATTACTATGTATTTTAATGGGCTCTCTTTCAATTAAAACCACTGGCGCATGTGGCATCAAATTACCCATGTAATCATTGCGTATTTGTAAACGCGTATCTACATTTTTGCAAAAGTGAAGAAAACACCCATCCATATGAGTAGCAATTAGGGATGGGCATTCGATTAAATTTTCTTAATCGATCGCTGAGAAAATTAATTAATCAATTTTCAATTAATCATTAACATTTTATATTAAAATGATCATCACTATTATTACTATTACTAATCTGCACTCAACTTTACAGCATATAAACCATCACCACTATAGAGCCACATCAGCCCGTGTGAGATTAGAATGTGTTTAATGCAGATTTGGCACATTTGTTTACGTTTTACAGAAACAAACTGCATGGCTCATTTGCATAAACAGTAAGCGACCAGCGTCTGTTGGATTAAAGGACACGACTCAGTGGATTATATGAGTATTTTCAGAGGATGTGATGAGGCTGGTGAGTCTGTTCTGTGTGTATGTCACGTTAGAGATACTGTGTATACATGTGAAACCGGGATACTCAAAAAAACAAAAAACAAAACTGTCATAACCGGGATACTGATGTGCAGGTAAACGCACTCATTGGGGGATATAGTGATCTCCAAGAAGCCAGAGCTGAGACGTGGGACTGTGGGGCCACAACTCCAGTGTTTGTGCTCAGACGCAGCCTCGACTCCTTATGCTACGTTAGGCACAGCAACCTACATTCAGTTTGTTGATTAAAATGAACGTGATCAATGAAATTCCATCCATCTTCTCCCGCTTAATCCAGCTGGGTCACGGGGGCAGTTTGCTGTCCAATCCTCATAGCACCTGAACCCCCCCTATGAACCCCTCTGCAGGTGCTGAGCCCACAGGAGGGTCGACGAAACTCTTAATGATCAATTATCAATTAGTCGACTAATCATGCCCATCCCTAGTAGCAATGGTTATAGAGATACTAGGTGTGCTCCCTGATTTTAATTAAAAATGTGAAAAACAGTTCACAGTGGTCTGTAGTTATTCTTCACTTAATTTATGTATTCCAAGTATCTTCAAAATTCACTTCAATGTAGATGCAAACAGCACGCATGCAGCTCAGTTAGTTTGACTTCAGGAGCTGCTTACAATATTTTTACTGTGGTAAGACAAATTTTGCTCAAATACCAACAAAACATTGGTTACAGGACCTGTCAAATAAAAATAAACGCACAACATCAAACTGTCAGTTTCAGCAAATGCCATCTTGATTACCTTTTCAAATGTGAACACAAATAATACCTCTTTCTCAATCCCGCAGACAGCACAGCCCCATTTAAAATAGACCTAACCCATATATTTACAGCTGTGTGCCGCGGTCATCCCACTGGTGTCTGGCGTGATTGACAGTTGCATTCACTTTTTCCATCTACCAGGAAAATGCTTTTTATACCAGATCCTATCCACAAAATGGCATTGAGTAAATAGCTTTGGCCCCAATCAATGGAGGAGGTGGTGCAGTACTGTCCATCTCTGTATTTAAGGTTCGGCCCCCTCCCTCCCCCGCCCTAGAACTGCTTGATTGTACACGTTTCTTCCCATTTCTCCTTGCTCCTCGCTTTTTGTTGATGCCAGTGTTTTTCAGTGTGCTCCCTTCACCTCATATGTTACCCCCGTTGCTAAACTCATTGGGCTGTCTCCTCTCAGCTGCTTGGGGCTGTTGTTGCCGACCAAATCTTGTCTTGTTTTTCTCTCCCACAATGCACCAGGGAATTAAAAACCTGCCTACGATGGCCCATGGGGGACAGTAGAGTTGTTGGGGTGTGAATATTGGGAAGCTCGACTAATTGTATATTGCAGCTTAGTGTTTCAGAGGCAACTAAAGTCAGTAGGGGTCAGAAAAGATACAAAAGATTCATTTTTATTGAATTAGAGGAGTAGAAAGCATTTACCCCTAAACTAAGCAGCCTGTTTGGATCCCAAATCTGGACATTTTATCTCTACTACTGGCCAATCCAATGTTGTAATATTAGTAGTGCTGTCAAAAATATAGCGCTATTAACGGGTTAACTCAAAACAATTTTTAAGGGTGTTTTTTTATTTATCACAAGATTAATGCTCTTTGTGACCCAGTGGACTAGTTTTGCTGTGGCCACTGCTGTAACATTAGAAAAACTACAGGATGAGGCTGTAAACAGGTAAGAAAACAATTTGTATGAAACTGAACAGTCCCGGTTAGAGGAGGTGGGCCAAAGCACGGCACACCTGCACACGCCAATGCCACCCGCATGAGGAAAACACAAAACATAGTCTGCTTCAAATACGGCAAATTCGCAACAAAGACCGCAGACAGCGACACAAACACACAGAGGAGCGGCACTGCAGCAGGACCCATACCCGCCTCAGCACGCAATAGACACCCCATGCCACTGGACCCACCCTCTCTGCCAAAACCACCAGCTCCGCCGTGCAACCTGTAAACAGCGCCGCGCGACTACGCCCTGGCCACAGCCCGGCAGGTGCGAACGCGGCCCACAGAACCACAGGCAACCATCCCCGAGCACAGCCCGGCCCAAAAGATCCAGCACGAGTGCACCCGAGTACAACAGGCAAACAAACACAGTCGCACTAACTGGAAATCACTGGACCCTCAGTAATGAGCACATTATTTCACCCATTATTTGACTCAAGACAGAATAAAGGCACTTGGCTCACACTGTTGCAGAGCACAAAGTCTCACTGACGATTGTTCTGGTTTGCAGTAAAAAACAAAACAAAAACAAGAGTATTAAAATGATGATTCAAGGGACAAAAAGAAATCTGTGATTAATTTGCGATTAATTGCAAGTTAACTATGACATGCATGAGATTAATCGCCATTAAATATTTTAATCGATTGACAGCACTAAATATTGGTAAAACAACTGGTTACAATAGAAAAAATTAGTGAGTGGACATTTGATCATTACCACAGTGCAATTCTAATTAGAAGACCCACATTTAACAACTAAAGACAGAGGACATTTTTAGGTGGAGTTTACAAAACTTTCTGTTCATGTGGTGGTTTCTCTGGAATGTTCCACAGACTGGCATAAAGCTTTAGAGATTCTTATAGTCAGACCTGATTTAATGTCATTCCTTCCCATGGGCTACTCTCTGCTGCCTTTCTTTGAAGTGCCATGTGATGTTGCTCTGATGTGTTTGGGACTGTGTCTGTGCCTGGACCAGTAGCACAAACTTCTTCAGAACTGTATCCCAGGTGTAAGAAAGTTGGTATGGTTCCTCATCCCGATTTACAGTTTACTGATCACGTCTCCAGACCTCGATGGCCTCCTTGATCAAACAACTGTTCTCTGGGCTTGTGACCTTAGCATTGTCCCAATCCATTAGTTGGTTTTCACTCTTGCAGTGGTTGGAAATAGCAAATTTGAGCTGCTATTGTTCGGCTCATCCTATGTCTTAAGTTTAAACAGGCTGACCAGACACATCATAGCAAAACCACGTGACATTTCTGAGGAAGGCGAGCGCAGCCAAAGCATGTCAGGTATTATAGACAGGTAGACATAAAATACTGGTTTGACTCTAAATCATAATATCTAAATCATAATAAAATGAAGACCTAATAAACCTAATTGGAATAAAACTTTGCAATCTCCATGGAAAGTGACATCAGCAAATCAAATTTTTCGCTTTTTTTTTTTTTTTTTGGCAATAAAAATGGCTGTAATTGAGTAAATGAAACATTGATACTGTGGAACATTCCAGGCAAATAAAAAACCTTATCATCAGATAAGCAGGTGATGGACCCTCCAAAAGAAAACTGCATTGCACCTTTAAGAACTGAGTGCATTAGTGGGTTGACTCATTTACCTCGGAGCCTGAAAGTTTACAGCTCAAGTCTAGTTAAGGATATTCAAAATGTATCTTGTTTTCTCACCCAGAATGCTACGGTAAATTAAAAACCTGCCTACAGTGGCCCATAAGGGACACTAAAGCTGTTTGAGTGTGCATATTGGACAAACCTACAGATTACACGTTGATGGACTGAAATGCAGGCTCCTCTGGTGGCAATTTCACACGTGCATTTTTCAAGACTCAAGGACATTTCTGCTCCATTAAATTTTGATCATGGCTGTACATAATGGACTGTGCATATTCATGTGGCCAGGCTGCAGTAAATGAGCTCATTGACTGTGCAGCTCGTGTGCAGTTGACGTATGTGAGCCTAGACCACATGTCATGACTTGAATTTATATAAGGTGAGACAAGCCAGTGGCCCTCCATCACACTGGTTAATATTTAATTTGCAGACTTGAACTTGAATCTGAGGTTTATACAGTGATTTTTTTTTTTGAGAATTTTTTGTTCTTTGTAATGTCTTTTTAAAAACTTTTGTAGTGTTCAGGTAACACAGTGCCACACTTACCAGTCAAACAGGCTGGTATTATCTATGAGCCTGCTGTTTTGTTTATTCAATAACTGATCTAATTAATAAGGCATTTCCAATATGGCTCAGATAATAGTTTTCTAAGTGCCACTGGCCCTTTCTTGCATGTCTGGTAAAAAAAGGAGAAAGAAAAAATTATTTAGTTTATTATTCTGACTGAAATGTTTTTGATTAGAAGAAAGAAGAAAAAGGTTTAATAGTGGCTTGCATCTCCATATTTGTCACTTCTGTTCTGTTTTTTTTTTTTTACACCCCACTGTGTAACCTTTTAAACAAAAAACAAACTAAAATAAGAGCTTGTTTTTTTTTTTTTTTTGATGTTTTTATTATGCTAAAAATTGAGAAAAACATGTGTCCTTACAGTGAGCAGGCTTGCCCCTCTACTTGCTTATCTCTATAGAAATGTTAGTTTGGCTGACATTTTCCACAGTATGGCATCTTATTTGTCTCTATATCCACTTAATGCTGCAAAGTATGGCTTTAATTTCCATGGTGACATGCCACATCCAACTGAATGACAGACAGTGCCCCAAAGACCGCTGGTGATTTAAATGAAAGGTTACATGCTGTTGTTTAGTTTATTAGTTGACAAAAATAATCTGATAGAGTATTTTTTGTGTTCACTACTGTAAATATTGCCAAAAAAAATGACGGAATGTATTTTCTGATAAACTATGATTACATTTTGCAGGTAAACCAAAACAAAAATCCTACAAACACTAGGAAAAGCCTATCTCTTTGGTGCATAATCTCTTTTAAAACATGAAGGCAAGCGTTTTCCTCTCCCCAGCAGCTCTGCCTGTGTCGCTGTTGTGAGCTTGTTGTAAGTTGTCCACATTTGTCACATAATTAGAGGAGAGCCTTCACACTGACACATTTGGTTGTTCCTGCCTTGCTCCCCTGCAGAAAACCTCCTCAAATCAAGTGTCAGCGCTTCCCTTTAAGACAAAATACACACATTTATTAGTTTACAATGCATTAGCTGTCAATAATGAATAAATGAGACAACGTTGAGCTGACATTTTACTAATTACTTGGCAGAGATTCCTGGGATGCCTTTAAACTTTACAGAAAGGTTGGCATAGCAACTCTTGAAGTAAAAACAATGACTTATTACACACGATTATGCAAATACCATTATGAGACTACATTAGGATCTAATTAAACACACAATGCAGCAACAGGTAATGGGAGTGAGTCACCCACGCCTGCCTATCCAAGGGTTTAATAGAAAATTTGCATTGGTGCTAGTGATAATCGTATCACTACCAAAATGTGAATATATCAAGACTGAATAGGTATTGGAAAGTATCAATTCTTATACCAAATTATGCTTAAAATTTCTCATACAATTTTAATAGTTGTTCAGACGTACATAGGCACATACAGTAAATGTCACTTAATATTAGTTCAAGCTGGGGTGAGGGGAGTTTTTAATAGGATTTCCGATGCATTTAGATACAAAACTCATGGTATCGGTACAGGATTGAGACAAAACAGATTTAAAAAATATATATCTTTTGAATTGTACTCAAAATGGTGTCTAAAATTAAACCCAAAAAAAAATCACTCATGAGGTGAAGTGAGTGCAAAATCATTTCCAGCTTGTTTAATCTGGTCATAAGAAGCGGTGTAAAATGAGTTGGGCTTTGGGCAAATGTGTAATCCTGACATCAGCCATTACAAGGTGCCTTTGAGCAAACTGATTCATAACATATTAATCCCATGTAGAGTTTACACAGAGGTTACGACTGAAATTAGTTTGGAAAATAGAGCACTGAATGAGCACTGCGAGCACACAAATGAACAGGGAAAGTTATAACGGAAAATATAGTGGTTCTCAACATGTATTGAGCGGCACATTAAGCTTAAAATCATTTTTTGCCATTTGTTTGGAATGTAATTTTCAATGTTAAATAGTAAATAGTAGAACTTTATATTATCTGTGTAATCCTTCAGTCATTCAGGTAGGTTCCAAAGTGGTCCATGGGCGAATACTGTCTATGTGGTTTTATACCTGTTCTGATACTGCTTAAAGTCATTCAGGTTATTCAGGAAAGGTTCACTTCTGTCCTGTGAATGTGACTTTTTATTATCAATACCGGCTCAAAGGAATATCTAGTTTTAATACTAGTTTTGGTATCATTTAGCATCTGATTTTTGACAGACAAAAAGAGAAATTCAATTTGTCAATTGGACAAAAGTTTATTTTGTCAAATACAATTCGCAGCTCATCCAAGCCACTTCTTCAGTTCTGGTCAGACGCTGATGGACATTGCCTTATATCTGCTTGAAGGGAAATGCTAGCTACAATGAAATGACTCTGAAACACACCTATTTGTTTACAGTTTCTGTTTGTTAGGCGTATTGAACTTGCACTGAGTGTGGGGTCATAAGAGCATATTACTCCACACCTCTGGATGTCACCTAGCTAAACCTATTGTTTTCTTTGTTCGTTTTGAGTTAGGGTTGAGGACAGAGTTATAAATGGGGGACAGATGATGTCTGAGGCCTCCATTTTTGTTCAAGGAAGGATTCTCTTTTTTAACAAAAAAAGCCTCTTTAACTCCCCTCTCAAACCCATTCTTTTCTCAGGCTCAGAGTAATTTCATTGTGGCAGCTTCCTACCAGCAGGTATAAGGCCGTGTCCTCCAGCATCAGAACTGAAGAAGCAGCTTGGATGAGCTGCGAAACACATTCACCCAAAATAAACTTTTGTTCAGTTGACAAATTTAATTTCTCCTTTCGCCATGGATTCTACCTGGACGACAGGGATTTTACACCTGATTTTTGACACTTTTGACAACCCTACACTTTTCCAAGGATATCTATTTTTTGCTTTCAGCTGTTTCAGCTGTTCTAGATCAATATTGTGAGCGTGTCTTTAAAATGAAAATGCAAAATGTATAGCTATATGTAGCTTTACACTGGACTGACAGACAAGAGACCTGCCTTCATCCATAAGACCACGGGCAGCAGCTGGCCCGGTCCCCTCCCTATGCAAACCCAGTGGGCTGAATCGCGGGTTGCCAGGAGAAATAAGGACAGGGTAATTGAATGGAAAATACTCATCAGGAGGTATCAAGGTGTCCCATCGCCTCCTGCTTGAGTGACAGGTGCAAACTGCCTCCTGTGGCGTTATCTTTATATTTTATGTTCACCAGTTCAACCGCGATACAGAGGGGAGTGCACTGACCGGAAAAGTCTACAAACAAATAGACCGTGAGACAAGAGGGAGTGATCGGAAGTCCTTTTAGACCCAGTAACAAACACTGTCCTTTAGATGACTTAGTACTAGATGTGAAGTACAAATCAATAATTAAGCATCACAACAGAGAGAGTAAAAGAAATGTCACCAAATGTCAGCCATCCTGCCCAGCGACTGAAATATTGATGCCATTTATCATGTGGGAAACTGCTTGGAACAGAATCACAAGGCTTAACTGTGTACAGTGTGTTCAAAACTAGTCATAACATTGTGACCAGCAGCTGGTTCATTGTTAGATTAAAGGTGCAATGTGTAACTTTTCTGGTGGATGGTCACAACCTGCTTGTTTCCATGGAGATGTTATCACTTTGCCTCGAATATTCTACAGTATTAAACTTGTCTATCTCCATGGAGACAAGCGAGTAACAGCACAGGCCAAGTTACAGATCAGATCTGTGGACAAGCAACTTACACTTAAGAATTACTAGAAAAAATCCTTGTAACAATTTGCACTAGCACTTTTTAAGTAAATGTTACTGCTGTAATATCAAGTACAATTTACTTGTCAGTAGTAAAATGTAAAATGTACTTACCACCACGATAAACAGTTATGAATTTACTGAGTAATTGTTGCTAAATTTTTTTAAGTCAGAAGTCATATTTATGTAAATACATTAAATAAATGATATAAAATATTGTCATAATCAATTGCATTGTAGTGATTATATAATTAAGTAAATATTATATGTTAAATATTTGCTGATTTTTATACAGCACTTTTCCACCTTCAAGGAACGCAAAGTGCTTTACAACACACATTCATCACCAGTGTACGCAGACACTAGGGGTAAGGTGGTTCTCCCAATGATGATGATTTTTTTTTATGCCGCCAACCTTCAGATGAGTGGACAAACGCTCTTACCAACTGAGCATGTATGTAGGCGATGAGTGCAGGAACTGCAGGGACTCTGGTAATTACTCAGTATTTCTGGGTTTGTGGGTAGCGACTATAAACCTTTAAAATGTACTGGTGATTATATAGTAGAACTTCCACATTAAACACAATACTTCAACTACATGAGTAAAATAAGTACATTTTGTCCACTGCTATTAAATAAGTTGTAGTTCTCACAGAATTATGTTATTTCAGTGTAAAAATAACCACAGTGTGTACAAGAATGTGAACAGTTGAATAAATGCAAAGTGTAAGTCATGCTGTGAAAGACTGCAGGCAGCGTAAAAATATATCTCCATGGACATAAGGAAGTAGCGATCCCCCCTTCATAAAAATTACATAGTGCGTCTTTAAATACATTATACTTTTAAAGCTTATTTAACCGAGAAATTCCAACCGTTTATGTTTTGGTGGTGAGAGAAACCGCTGCACCCAGTGGAAATGGAGACAAACAAAGGCAGAACATGCAAACTCCAAAAGGCCCCATTTTTCACTAAAATTGAACTGATGTCATTGTTATTATGTATTGTGTTGCCTGAAATGCATTTCTTTCGGGATAATCAAGTATTTTTAATCTAATCTAATCTTGTACGGGAATTGAATCCTGGACCTGCGAGGTGAGAGTACTAACCATTATGCCATCATGCCACCCTTTTGTTTATTTCATAGTTTTTATCAGTCCGAACTAAAAAATATAAAACTATTACTGTTGTGATGATGCTGTTGAATCTTACATTTTCATAAAGTTTACATCAGATTGTACTTTTAATTTATAGCTGGCTCACCGCTGTTCTTTTCTCAAACCACTTATGAAATGAAGTCGGAATACATTAAAATGTCATTTCGCATTTCAGAGTTAAATAACAATGACATCAGCCTTTGAGTGGTCCCTCTGAGCTGATTGATTCATAACAGATTTATACAGTCTGGAGTTTATAGATGGAACTGTGCTTACGGAACAGTGCAGACGCTTCATTTCTTTCTTGCAATGTGTTTTTATGTGTAACTTGTGTCTGTGAAAAGTTTTAGTAGTTCTTAAAGGTCAAAGCATCACGCGCATCTTCAGACACATCTTCATACAAAGGCAAGATGGGTGAAGTGTCTTGCCCATGGACAGAATAACACTGATCAGCACTGGAACCAAACCACCAACCAAACTCCATACACCTTCAATAAAATCATTTGGATAATTTAAGTAAACTAAACAAAAGGATTTGGAGATGTAGATAGACTATAATAAAGAGTGTGTGAATGTGTGAGTGAAACAAAATACCACTCCAGGTATGTTTTTGAGAAGATAACAACATTCTAAAATGGCTTAAAGCTCACATGAGTCAAATTTGCGTAATACGGGACCTTTAAGCTAATATCTAACACAGTAAACTACAGTAGAACGAATGCTGGCTGATCTGATGCTCCTTTGTCTCCTGTGGCTTTGCTCTTGGCTTGCACCGCTTCCTGTCTTTGTCACCACATGATTTATTCTCTCTGCTCTGCCTCTGCTCCTCTCCCCCTCTTCTGACCCCTCCTCCTCTGACTCTCTGCTCCTCTCCTCTCCAGGATCGAGATGTGGTCAGTGTCAGTCCATCTCTCCACCTGCCTGCCCTCCCAAAACCAATTAACCCACCGGACAAGAGCCAGCAATCAGGAGGGAAGATACACGCTTTAACACAGGTTACACATGTGTACTTTCTAGTGCTACTTGGGCATTTAGAAGGAAAAAAAGATATTTACATTAAGTACAAGTTTGAGAATAATTACCAAAGAAATGAATAATAGAACTGACTTAATTGTAGAAATACTAGTAGAAGCTGAAGTAGTAGTAGTAGTAGTTATAGTAATAGTGGAAGTACAACCTCATTCGGAATTACTAATAGTAGTAGTAGTAGTTATGGAAGTAGTAGTACTAGAAAAAGTAGTAGTAAAGCCAGTAACAGAAGGATTGCAGCATGAGTTTTTGTAAAGTCGGTGATGCTAAAATTGAAGAGGAAGTAATAGGTTGTATTCATAGTGATAGTTTTTCTGTTCAATTACAAAGGCGTAATTTAAAAGTACTTTCTACCAATACTTCACATTTACTCATATAAGAACTGGTTTGACACTTTTGGGGCTTTTTGACTACACTACTGGCACAGCACAGCTCAGCACAGCACAACACACCACTACACGGTGAAGCTTTTCCATGCAGTCGTTACCACCTGAAAGTGAGAGGAGTCGCGGGGTCGACACTGCCGTGATGTCATTTTTAGGCGACATTATTAGTGTCACACTGGTGTCACTGCTGCTGTTGTTTGCTCTGTCGCTTGTAGTCACAAAAGATGCAAAAACATGCTCGCTGTTGTCGTGCTGTCGGTGTGTTTTTTACACACGGCGGGTGATTATTTAAAGATCCTCAAGCTTTGTCGTGCGCACATTTCCTCTGACCAATCAGTGGGCAGCAGTCTGTCTGCGTTACGTTGTCAGATCTGCTCAGCACGGTTAGAACCGGACGGAAAATCGCAATCGCTTCCAGGTCCAACCCCCAGTTGAAAAGCAAAAAAAGCGTGTCGTGCTGTGCTGTGCCATGCTAAACAGTGCCGTTTGAAAAGACCTGTTTTACTTGTACATGAGTAATATATAATTTAGAAGTACTTGTAGGTCTTTCTAATTTGTGATCTTGTAATTTCCTTTACTAAAGCTGTTTAAATGTGGCGGTGAATAAAATATTCAAGCAGGTTTCTGTCACGACACACCTGGTGGTCTCCATGGTGACGGTGCATGAGCCACACACGCACAGATGTTGTGAGTGTGTGTGTGTGTGTGTGTGTGATGAGTGAGGGAGTGTGTGTGTGAGTGTGTGTGTGTGTGTGAGTGTGTGTGTGAGTGTGTGTGTGAGTGTGTGAGTGTGTGTGTGAGTGTGTGAGTGTGTGTGAGTGAGTGAGGGACCGAGAGAAAGAGAGAGACTTCACAAAATAGAGGAAGAGCAGGAGAGAGAAAGAGGAAAACAGACTGATGAAACAGAAGAAGAGAGCGGGAGAGGAAGAGACACACACAAAAAAGAAGAAAATGGAATGGAGGAAGCGAGAGGGGAGAGAAAAATAAAAAGAGAAAGAGACTGACAGGAAAGGGAAGAGGAAAGGGTAGAGATGGAGGAGAAGGAGAGGATTTATCAGCCTCCAGTAGATAGACCCGAGGTGTGGGGTATTGGCTGCTATCAGTTCAGTGTTCAGTGTCCAGTTGAAAGTAAAAAAAAAGAGAGAAGGATTTCACCTTTTCACTTAACGTGGCAATAGGCCAAATGAAAGTAGTGGGTGGGTATTTCTCTTCTGTGGGGACTAAAATCTGTCTCACACTCACATTATGGGGACCTGCCTCACTATGGTCCTAATGACGTTATTTATTTATTCTTGGAACAACAGTAGGATTTAAAGTTCAGATATGGGTTAAAATAGGTTAAGAATGAGCGAGCAGAATATGGATAAAATTAGGAGTCGCTCACAGTCATACACCAGTGTACGCAGACACTGGGGCCGAGGTGTTTTAAAGGTCTTGCCCAAGGACACAGCGGCAGCATTCATCTATGAGAGCTGGAATTGCCAACTAACAGGTCAGTACTAAGCTCACCCATAGTCAAGGGAATAAGCTTGTGTCTAGTTACAAATGAATAACTGTTATGATTTTATTTTAGAATTTAGAATCATCTTTCCCTTTAGCACAATATATCATAATTTCATCAAAATAAAAGTGTTGAGATATCAAATAGCAACTACTGGAATTACTGAGATAGAATCTACTCTGGAAATAACAAAATATCATGTGTTTTTATGGGAAAAAAGCCCCAAAAGTGCCTTAGGAGTCATGAGGTCACGGCCATTCTGCTTGGATCCCATCAGCCCTGGTCCTTCTGCTCCTCTCTCTGTATTTGTGCATTCATCTAACACTGGTTTGGTTAATACAGCACACACAGGTTAGATCTAATCTGACCCCACACTGAGACTGTGGCCCCAACATGAGCCTGTGCTGATTAACAGAGATGGAGTTTGTATGTTCCAACATGTACCTATCACTGATTCTTATTATGTTAAAATGTGTTCTCTTTTGTTTGATTTGCATCTATTAGTGTCATTAGACTCTTGAAAAGATTCAGTCTATTCAATGTACCCTTTAAATGATGATAATTAAGTAAAAACCCCATATAACCGCATTTACGATTTAAGCAGTGCATTATGCAGCAGGGAAATGATTCTATTATTCCCTCTCATTTGGTAATTATTCAAAACAATCTGAAGCAGTATTCTGAGTGGTCTTTTTTATGATTAAAAACACTCACAATACAATGGCCCGCCCTGTAATTGTTTTCTTTTGTTCAAGTTGTCTACAGATGTTTTTTTTAATTTATTTTATGCACTGTGCAAAAATGTAAATAAAGAAACAATTTTTGGAAATAACAGCAGCAACCACGTTCCACAAACTTGGAGATAAAACAAAAGAAAATGACCTAATGGGAACCCATCTCCAGATCTTAAACTATAGGTTTAGGTCAATCAATCAAAAGAATTGAATGACTGATTGAAATCAGGACGACTGTGCAGTATTGTATTGGTACATATGACTGAAAGGTTTTCATTTCTCATTCTGGACTCTTCTCTCTAATTCTCTCTAATTTAATGTCTCTATTTTAAACTTTCATGATGATTATTTATGTTTTTTTATTTGCTTGTATTGTGATTTTTAATGTATTTCTTATTCTGTAAAGCACTTTCAATGACTTTCTGTACGAATTGTGCTATACTAATAAACTTGCCTTGCTTTGCCTACTACAATACGATTGATTAATCACCCAACTATTAAATCATATTACTTACATACTTACTCCATGTGGCCTTATATCTGTGTAGCCAAATCCCTCAGTCATTCAGACATGTTCCATAGTGGTCCATGGGCGAGTTGTGCTTGATCAATTCACACATGTTTGAGTAACCCCGCATTATTAGTCTGTCTACATCTTCAAAGCTCAAAAAGCTCTGATTCAGCTACCTTTAACCTTTAGTTCAGTAGAGATTGGTAATTCCAGTTATGAATTATCCATGATTCTAGTGAAGGTGTATGGAGTTTAAAAATTCCATATTACCACATCACAAGGTGTTTTCTGCTTGAGAGAAAAACGCAACGAATGAAACAAAACACAACTTCAGCTACGTCTGTGATGAGGAAACAACATTATATATAACAGAATATATATAACATAACAGATCAGGAAATAGTGTAATATGAGTGTGAAAAAACATTGCACAAACAGAAAGAATAAACAGACTCTCTTTTCCGCTCTCCTTCCACATCCCCTGCTTTTCTCTCTATCTCATTTCACCTCTGCCTGTTGTTGAATCTGCCCTGACCTGCAGTCATGAAACACGCCATGGCTCTATAATTGAATTACCTGCACGGCCCCTCTCTTTACGTAGGAGCTCCTGTGTGTCTCTGCTGCCAGAAAGTCATTATACAAAATTAGTGATTCTGGCTCATCTCCAACTGCACTGCTCTGCCGTCTACACCCCCCTCTGCTCTGCTCTCCCCCTGCATGCTAAGCTCTCATAAAGCAGGGATACGATTGAGACAATGATTGAAGCTCATATAAGGCGTTGAACTGGTCTGTTTTGTTGCCGTTTTGTTGCTGTGCTGAGGGACGATAAAGTTTTGATGAGACGCATGTTCCCTAGTGGCACTACAATGAAGGCGTCATATTTTAGCACAGCAGGAGAGTACAAGGTCTGCAGCTTGCATTTAAGTGGGTGGATTACTGTGTGAAAAAACATTACGTTATGATTTTCCGTACCATTTATACTAGTACTGTTCCTGTTGTATGTGAGTAGCATAGTGTCACCTTGCTAAAATAATCAGCTAAGTCATTTTTGGCCAAAATGACTTAGCTTTTTTGCCTTAATCCTCATAATTTCAGGTTCAAGTTTTTTGTGTTTCCTGAAAAACTTGAAAAAAAAAAAAGACTTATGTGATTATTTTAGGAAGGTGTCGAAAATGAAATCAAACTTTTTGTGAAGAATAAAGTAATTATAGTTAAAACCTCACTGTGCAATTTTTTAGCCTAAAATAAAATCATGTTTTTTCTTCTTTAATTTCTGTATTTTTCTTATTGCACTAAACAAAAACATGCATCCTTACTTGCGTCTCCACAAACCTGACTCTTACTTGACCTGGAAGAGGGTCACAGTTTTGTTCCTTTGGCTATAACATTCCACACTATGGGAACAAATACATATCTATCTGTGTAAACAATGTCCCAACATATGGTTTGAAGTTTCTGTTTCCATTGAATTATATGTCAAGTGTTGCTCCACCTCAAGAAAGTTACACAACGTTGCTTTAATATGACAGCCGGAACAAAGCACTTCATTTAGGGTTACTTTTTGGAGCAAATAGTAAAATGAATGATGTATATTTGCTTCTACAAATGATGTATTTTTGCTTCTAAAGTCCTCACAATTATTGATTAGCCAAATAATATTGTCATTGTCCTAATTTAACGTCGTGTCATAATGTATATATGTTTCCTTTTTGTTGTTCTTCCTCTATTTTCCTTTTTTCTCTGCAGTAGTTAGTTATAGTTATTATAGTTCGTATAGAGAGTTATGAAAGATAGTTTGTCACGGTAGTAATCTCATAGTTTCCTGTTTCAGTTAGTAGCAAATAAAGATATGTAATGATGCCGTAAAGATACATAATAAAGTTATGTCACAGTTATTATATACACTTATTTAGTTTCGCTTTATAAGGGATTGTCACAGATTGTAATCTCTAGATTTATCTGTTTATCTTAACTTTGTGGGAGGATGGAGGGTGTGGGATTGTTCTTTTTTTGTGAAATGTGGGATTGTTCTTTTTTTAATCACTGTAAAGCGCTTTGTGTTGCATTTTTTGTATGAAAAGCGCTCTATAAATAAAGTTTGATTGATTGATTGACTGATCTCTACTGTCCACTTCTGCACACATCTGCAGGTCCACATTTGGCCACTAGAGACGCCATAAATCAATGAGATGCTAAACCTTGTCCGGTAGATGTGGTCAAAGGTCAGACTACAGATGCAGCTTCAGTTTAAGCAGCATTCATTCATCCTCCTGTTTGTATGTTTGTAATGCTGTGCTACGCTGTTGACACACGGTGAGCAAACTAATGAGTCACTTTCATTGTGCTACACCAGGACACACCAGATGGTCTGCTGCACAAAGCCATGAGGTACAGGTTTAAAGGAAGCGCAGGAGAAGGCCACGGACTCTCTAATGGGTATTTATAGGTGAAAAAAATCTGGTATTTTTTCAGATAACGCCAACCTGTCGTCTCAAAGGGAAAAATTGAAGGGAAAAAGGAAAAAAATTGGGTAATTGTCTTTCTCAGGGATACAGCAAAACTATGCACTAGATTGAGTTAGAGAAGTGTTGTGATTACGATTAGAATTGCAATTTGTGCATTAAAACCAAGATCAGTTTGCACATTTTAAACACAGAAGCCTCAAAGGTGCATTGTGTAACTTTTCTAGTGGTGTGTCTGTCAAATGCTTTTCTCCATGGAGATGTTCATGCTTTGTCTGGAAAGTTTCGCAGTAAGGTATTAAATGTTGCTATCATCATGAAGACAAAAGCAGACCAAATTACAGGTCAGATCTGTGGAGAAGCGACACTGCTCACTGTCAGAATGCCTGTTTTTTATACGTGTTTTTGTGCTATAAAACCACAGGTAATTGAATACATGTAAGGTAAAGCTGTTTACTGTCATACTGTGGAACATTCCAGGCTGAACAGTGACATCTCCATAGAAACAAGCAGGTGATGGACCTCTAACCAAAAAGTTACATAGTGCACCTTTAACATTTGAGAGAGAAAATAAATATGAATGGTTAAATTAATACAAAATCCCATGTACGGTATACGATATATTTTTGATTTCTAACAATTTCCATAAAAAGGCAAAAATGTACAGTTACAATTTACATAGAAATTTCAATTACATAAATATTGCAATCTTAACTGATAATTGTGCCAAAAAGTGACTGAGCTGAAAGAAAGTAGCAAGGAAAATAATGCACTGGTTGACATAGTACATGAAGGAGATGCCCTGACATCAAGCCACAGGTCAGAAAGCAGGTGGGACAAAACAACTACCAGAAAACACTCAAATATGACAACACTAAGGGAAAGACAGACAGACTGACAGGTGATGCACCACAGTCGAGATAAAAACATGACAATGGTGATGATGACAGAGCAGCTCAGAGGAGTGACAGTAAAGGTTAGCGGTGCCCAGAGGGTTTGATCGCTACATGTCATTCAACAAACATTTATTTATTTCTACTGATACTACAATGCGCTGGAGACACTTTATTTGTGCAAAATATAAACAGTGAGGAAAAAAAGGCTATTACAATGAAGATTTGCACATCCATAATACATAAAAATGTTAGCTATAGTTTTAGGAGTGTAGCTGTAGTTTTGGGATAGTTTAACCTGCCCTTTCATTTATGTAGTATAGTATAATATAAACTGTAGTGCCAGAATACTTTAAATTAATGGGAACCTCCAGAGTGCAATAAAGTCTACTTTAACCATTAAGCTAGTATTTCGCATCTTTAAAATATCATCCACTGGCTTATTATTGGAGTAATTGGAAATTCTTTTGAGTAAAACAATCTTGATCTCAATGTTGTGATGTGTTTAGAGTAAGAAAAGCCTGACCAGGAACAGGAGTTGAGAATTAGCACTAGCTACACTCTCTATATGCACTGCATCAGCTGCTGCTCTGCCTGTGACTATGCATGACTGCATTGTTCTTGTTAAATAAATAAATAATTTATTTATCATTATTATTATGCAATGACTCAATATAATAAAATACACTAAGATAAAAGCCATTACAAATTCCATTAAGCTTGCCCACAGCTCTCAAATGATGGTATCAGGCATGTTCTGAGACTGTACAGAGGAACGACTGTCCTGGTCAGTAAGTATGGTGGGGTAAACACGCACACTGTACAGTAATAGGTGCCACTTGCCCGAGCCAAAAGCGAAGGGATGTACAGGCGAGTAAATGGAAACCACCTGACATTTTGACAAATATGGGAGCAGATGGCTTGCTGCGTCGTGTCAGTGTGACCTGCTAGAGTCCAGTCACAGATCCTGGCTAACATATGGACACTGTTGTCGTGACAACACAAGTGTGATGGTGCAAAACCCCAAAAGAGGTACTCCCTCCTCCGGGACACTTCCTCTTCATCACGGGTCACTGGAGCAGTCTTCACCACTTCTAACCTCTTCAGTATCAAGGGCATGGGTGTAAAGCAGTGTTCAGCAGACAAGAAAAAGGAAGAAAAGACACTCACTCTTCTGCCTCAAAAAACACTTCAGGAATCAGAATAATCTGTCAAATACTTGTGTAATTCTAACATGATTGTGCAGTATCTTTAATTTTTTTTTTTTTAAAGTCAAGCCAAACTTTATTTCTCTAGTGCACTAAAAACGGAGATGCTGAAGTGCAGAACAGGCCATTGGAAAGTAGAGACTAAAACATTTCAATAAAACCAAGGTTAAAACAACATCAATCAATAGAAAACAGCGATCATTACCCTGAAAAGTGCTTGGGTAATTTATGCTGTACCCCATAGTATAAAAGTGTGTTTTTTAGTGCTTTTTAAGTTTAGATTTGCTTCTATTGGTATTTGTTTGTCTATAATATATCTTGGGAGCATAATTTAGTAGTAGTTCTACCTATAAGTCAGCTCTTTTTAGTCAGATTGTGTTCATATTAAGCTTAGATAAAAGTCTAATCAAAGTTTCAGACAGAGCAAGGTTAGTTCGCATCACACCCCCAGAGAATGTTAATGACATCTGTGGCAAAGTATCAAATGGATATTTCAGATGCTATAAAACTACTGATAATGACACAATGTGCAGATACAGATTAGCACATTAGCACTGTACTTTGACAGCTTGTTGTAATATAATTCATGGACTAAATTGCTATTTGAACAATTCTGTCTTTTAAAATTCCCATTAGAACTAAAACAAATCATGCACCACTTAAGAACTTAACAGCACTCTCAAGCCAAATATTTTCTTTTTCCATTTTTTATCATTTTTTCCAGCCTATAGCGATGTGACATTCTCCCGCTGTGATCATGATCCGCGTCGGTCTAACTCTGAGCTTGCTAACGTCACATGACGTTCACTTCCTCATTCCCATCAGGAACAATATGGGCCACCATCTGCCCGCCCTAATAAAAAGGAGATCTAAAATGAACAAAGATCTATGCTCCAATCTGAAGAATCCATATTCGTCTGCGGGGACTGTGTGCAGAGGAAATGAGCGCTGCTAATGTCGCCCTGACGATTCCTCCAGCTGTTTCTGCAAAGTGTTGATGACAGTAAAGTTATAAAGGCTTATTGTGGAGATACAGAACGAAACAGAAGATAGGACCACAACCCAACTATAAAAATAATATGTAAAACGTATTTATTTAATATAGGTGCCATTTTGGGAACTGAAAAAACATGCATATTGTTTTTGCTTTTATTTACTAACATTTACAACTTTACTTTGATACTAAAAAGGCCTGATACCTTACACAACAGAAATGTTCCAATTTTTAAGATACATAACAGGGATATGCTTAAAGGGCCCATGTTACACTATCTGATCTGTGTAATAATGTTTCCTCATCAGAAACATATCTGGAGGTGTGTTTTGTTTCATTTCACACACTCACATACACACACATTTAACACACAACACCCTGCATATATTTAATAGCTCAGAAGAAGTCACGTTTGTGTGATACGGGACCTTTAAATGGTCTTAAACTATTTCTGATATAGATCAAGACCATTCTCAGACTATGAACAAAAGGTCTGATCTTATAGTTGAGATATATATATTTTTTTTTTGTTAAGTTGTGTATCTTTTATGAAATAAACTTTTTTTTTTGTTGATTATGACTATTATCATTTATTACTATGGGTATTGAGTATTTTGACAACTAGGTGAGAATACAATAAATACAATACAAACAATTTAACAACATATAAGATTATGATGGATCACAATTTTCATGTTCTTGTGTTGAACATATTCAATGCCCAAAGTCAAATCAGCTATGCAGTTTGTACTTTAAAAACATGACTCTTATAACTTGTAATAAAATCAATACATTATAATAATCTCTAAGACATGAGGGAATGAGAAGGAATCACAAAAATAAGCAAAACAGTTTTAAACAGACTTTGACATTTTCACAGAACAACATCAAGAGGACGTCCTCTGAGGGCTACAAATGTAAAGTTCATGAACAACCAAAGCAGCTCTCTTGGCAGAGAGAATAAAATTATACGATCTCCTTAATATATGAAGCAGAGTAACGTTCTTCAGTCAATCTAAGGCCTTTATCACAAATATGTACACTGAGCTGTGTTCTGGGACAAGAGCTTTGGCTAAGACAAGGCTTCTCAATTATTTTCTGTCTCTCCCCCCCAAAACTAAACCAACGACTAAACCAGGGACTAAACCAGAACTGAACCAGGACTACATTAGGACTGAATTAAGACTAAACCAGAACTGACCCAGGACTAAATTAGGACTGAGTAAGGACTAAACCAGGACTGAACCAGGTCTGAACCTGGACTGAACCGGGGACTAAACCAAGAATGAACCAGGTCTGAACTCGGACTAAATCAGGGACTAAACCGGAACTGAACCAGGACTAAATTAGGACTGAATAAGGACTAAACCAAGACTGAACCAGGACTGAACCAAGACTGAACCGGGGACTAAACCAAGAATGAACCAGGTCTGAACTCGGACTAAATCAGGGACTAAACCGGAACTGAACCAGGACTAAATTAGGACTGAATAAGGACTAAACCAAGACTGAACCAGGACTGAACCAAGACTGAACCGGGGACTAAACCAAGAATGAACCAGGTCTAAACTCGGACTAAATCAGGGACTAAACCGGAACTGAACCAGGACTAAATTAGGACTGAATAAGGACTAAACCAGGGACAAAACCAGGACTAAGCCAGGGTAGAGTGCTGCAGTCCCGGCACAAAACAGTGCGGCACGGGACACATTTTGAAAGTTCATTCCGGGTGTTGGTGAGAGCGGGACTGAAAATTCTGTCTCGCACAGACCTCTAAACCAGGGACTAACTATGGATATTTTGAAGAACCACAGAACCACTACCAAACATCAAGAGAGCAAACGTTTTAGTCGTGTCTCCAAAGCGACCCCTGGGACACACGCAGCATGTGTCTGTTCCGCGCTGCGCTCACCTGCGTCATGAGGCAGTCCACTCCTGTGTCCTCCTCGTCTTTATAGATGATGTTATAATTCGGGGCATTTGCGTCATCCAGTGTGACAGAAACCATGTCTAATGCTACAGCAATATCAGCTCCTCTGCTGTTTGCTCCTCCTGATATGATGCTGACAGTGCTCACTGGTTTACAGAAGGAGCATGGACAAAGCAGGAGGATTGTTGGTGATATTCGGCACGTTTTTGCTGAAAAAACTCAAGCGGCCTATCAGTGTGACTGGGGTGTAATGTCTTTAAGCAACACCGTAATTTATTTGGCTTCATGCTGTCCGCTGCCAACATTTAAGACACAGTAAACACAGCGGTCTTTCCTCATTTTCCACTGTAGTAAACCGAAGTGCTACATACGCTTTACATACAGTTTGTTCTCTACACTTCATATCTACTAATAGATCCCTGAAAAAACCTGACACCATAGCACTAATTCTCCCTGCGCACACTCTGACAATGAGAGCATTACTGCCAACTGCTGTAGTGGATGTGCAATTACACTTTATTCTAGAACAGCAAAAAAAAACATGTTCCCCGAGGTCACACGCACCCCCCACCCCCCCATAACATTCAAGCAAAGCAATAAAAAAAAAAGGAGCTGGTGGACCTTAAACGAAAAAAGTTACACAGTGCACCTTTAAACTGGTCATCGGTTTGGCAATGATCCTACATTTGCATTCTTTCATGGATAAACTGGGTTACCTTCAAGATTTAAGCACAAGGACAGATAATCAAATGTGATGTTTGAGGTTTATAATGAGCGCTGAGAGACTGGGGCTTGTCAAGGTTGTGGGTAAAATGGGGACACTATGATCTAGTATAAATATTAATGCCTTTAAATGAGACTAAATTAGAATTATATTTGAAGATATGACGATTGAGTAAGTGCAATTAGTCATTTGTCATATTTCAGTTCTTGTTATCTTTCAGGTCGATGTTAAAATCTACTGTTTAGCACCAGTTGAATTCAATGCAATACAGTATTACAGTCAGAAAAGAGCTAAAATATCTTGATTGAGGTTCAATTGCAAAAAAAAACAATGACTATAAAATTAACTACAAACGTTTTCTTACATTTTTAAAAGCTTTTTTTACAGTATTTTTCACACATTTTATCATTAGACGATGTAATAAATATTCTTTTTTTTGTAATTCTGAACAGCATTTGAAATATTTGATACGTCATCATCCTCTAATTCAATGCTATTAGAATAGTTGTAGTAATAGTAGTAGTAGCAGTAGCAGTAGCAGTAGTAGTAGTAGTAGTAGTAGTAGTAGTAGTAGTAGTAATAGTAGTATTAGTATCAGGCCCGTTGAGCCAAGGCAAAAATCCTCACATGGGCCCCCCTTTAATATAATTTAATAGGAAGAGGGCCCAATTCTGTTCCTCCTAAACCCTGGGGCACGGACCACAGACCTCTTTGTCCCCCCGTCTACTGCCCTGAGGAATAATAGTAGTAGTAGTAGTTCTTTTACCCTTGTACTATAATGTAGAGTACTTCTTACATCACGATCAGAAATCCATTTAGCTCATGTCTGCTTATTTTGATGGAACATAAATCAGCTGTGTGGGCGGTAATGTACTTTGATGAGATCAGACACTGTGATGTATTAGGACGTTAAGGAAGATCCATATTATTCATAGCCACAGGGTTCAAAGGTCAACAACATGGCGGCCGCGGGAATGAGAAGTGTAACTGCACATCACTACAGATAAATTTCACTTCTGCCTGCTCAGACCAAGTTATGAATCTTGTGCCAATTATGTGCTAACAGAAAACTACGGTAGGCCAAAGTGGCCATAAAGCTCTGGAGTGTGAGCCAGTATTACTTGTAATATGGTGCATTTAACAGCGGAAAGTTACGTTTTACAAAGCAGAAAATGCCTGTCTGTAATGGTGTTCATAAGTAGATATAGCACATTTCCAAACGATACACTGACATAGACGGGCTGGGAAATGCATAAGGCTTCATCAGCCACAATACTGAATAGACTAAAGTTCATGTAAAGAAGTATTTTGCTGACAAACGTGAAATTATCTGGTCCATATTGCACTATTTTCAGATAATGTTGTTTCCTCATCAAAAACATACCTGCATTTTAAGACAAGCCCTGCACATTTAGTTATTTAGTTAGTTCTTATCTCAAATGGAAAATACTCTGCTCCACTGTGTTTTTAAACTCCACACACTAGAGTCATTTAGCCCTGGAGTTGCCAATCTCTACTTAACTAGAGGTAAAAGGAGCTGTTAACTTGAAAACTACAGTTTCATGTTTTTGTTGAGGTAACAACATTATAACCTGGCTTAAAGCTCATATTCTTAATAGGGCTGTCAATGTTAACGTGTTTATCACGACTAGATTAATGCAATCCATTATCCAATCCAATTTTTTTTTTTTTAATCGCAATTAAAGTTCACAGACTTTTCGTCCCTTCTACACATCCCTAAGTAGCTCCTCTGGCTGTTTCGCTTTCGAACAGGCTTCTGGACTTTTGAACTGTTTATTTGACTTTAAAAAAACTTCCAGATGCTACAATTTACAAGTCAAGAGTTAAATGCAGCCTGTGTCAAGCAGAGTTTCAGTACCAGCAAAGTACATCTAGTCTAAGTTACCACCTCCAAGCTAAACACCTGGGTGCAGCAACCGGAGCGTCCCAGCCAAGAGCCTCAGATCAGACAAATTACCGTTTGTCAGAGTCGCCACAGACCTGTGGATAATCACACAGCAAAGAAAATAACTACAGTGATTGCTAAATGGGTAAGAATTGCTTTATTGCTTTAAAACTGTCTTGAAATGCAAAATAACATCATTTTAAACATGCAATTTCAATATGCAATTAATATGCAATTAATCACGATTAACTATGGGATTTCTGATATTAATCGAGACTTTAAAAATGTATTATTTGACAGCCCTAATTCTAGATCAATGATATTTAACAAAATGGAGGAAGCTAAAATGAATATTGTTACAATGAAGAATATGTGTGGATTTACATATTGATACAGTCCTGGGGGAATGTCCTTTGCTAATGTGTGCAATGCATCACCATGGTAACTCCTAAACATTCCCCCATAGAGATACATGTAGAACACCCCCAGCATGATGTCACTGCTAAGTCAGTTAAATATTTCATGGCAAAGCACAATGTAATCAATAGGGGAATCTGACTCCTGCCCCTCCTTCAGGGAGTGATCACACTAGAGCCTGAAACCTCCAGTATGGGTCAGTTTGTTTTTGTTGTAACAGGAAAAAAAAAAAAAAAACATTGCAAAAATATATGAAAAAATACCTCCACATCACATATTCTGATAATAGCCTGATGTACTGTCCATCCCATTTTTAAGTTAAATCACAGCTTGGACACGGGTGATCCTATTTAGTCCTATTCTCAATTCTCAGCAAAGCAAAAGGTCCAGGGGGAACATGGAAACAGGGCTCCCGCAAAAGAGAAATGACGATACGAGTCATAAAAAAAAAAAAAAAAAAAGAAACATTTGGTATATTTCCAATAAATAATTTTAGCTTGATGTAATGACCTTTTTTGTCACTATCTGATTATGGCGCTCATATACAAGCCTACAGCTGACACTATATAATTTGGGACACTTGACACAGCAGAAGAGTAATATATCATAAAAAATAACTAGTTATTTTTAAGACTTTGTTCATAATGGCACACATAACAAGTTCTGCACTAACAGATAATAAATTAGATGTGGGCTATGTTAAAATATCTGTTATATTAAAATTCATTGTAAGAAAGCACTATAAATAACTATCTGTTCCCCCAATAAAACAAAAGATACTGCAAGCCTCGATAAACACTTTGATTATGCGAGTTAATTTTAATTACTCCAAGGCTCTCATGTTTTAAGAGCATAAAATTTGCCACTTGTCAGAACTAGTAAATAATAGTAGTCAATAAGTGTTTTAAAGGCCCTGTATCTGTATCTAAAGTGCACAAAGTAATACTCATGCATTTGCTAATCTATGCTTAATATTCGAGGTCAGTGACGTCGCCCGGAAAGGTGGTACCGGGCCCCACCCTGGAGCCAGGCCTGGGTGGGTGCACGGGCGAGCGCCTGGTGGCCGGGCCTTCCCCACGGGCCCGGCCGGGCACAGCCCGAAGGAGCAACGTGGGACCGCCTCCCTGGACCCACCATCCGCGGGAGGAGCCATAGGGGCCGGGTGCAAAGAGATCTGGGCAGCAGTCGGGCGGGGCCTCGCGACCAGATCTCCAAACATGGAGACGAGCTCTGTGGACATGGAGTGTCACCTCGCAGGGGTGAAGGAGCCTGAGCTTGTGCGGGAGGTCGAGCGTTACCAGCCAGATATAGTCGGCCTCACCTCCACGCACAGCTTGGGCTCTGGAACCCAACTCCTTGAGAGGGGTTGACTCTCCATTTCTCTGGCATTGGCCACGGGAGCGGCGGCGGGCTGGTGTGGGCTTGCTCATAGCCCCACAGCTCAGCCGCTGCGTGTTGGAGCTTACCCGGTGAACGAGAGGGTCGCGCCTCCCTGCGCCTTCGGGTCGGGGACAGGTCTCTCACTGTGGTGTCGGCCTATGGGCCGAACAGCAGTGCAGAGTACCCGGCCTTCTTGGAGTCTCTGGGAGGGGTACTGGATAGTGCACCGACCGGGGACTCCGTTGTTCTACTGGGGACTGGCAACGCCCATGTGGGCAACGACAGTGACACTTGGAGAGGGGTGATTGGGAGGAACGGCCTCCCTGATTTGAACTCCGAGCGGTGTTCTGTTATTGGACTTCTGTGCTAGTCACAGTTTGTCCATAACGAACACCATGTTCGAGCACAAGGGGGTCCATCGGTGCACGTGGCACCAGGAGGACTTCCTTTAGGCCGGAGGTCGATGATCGACTTTGTTGTCGTGTCATCTGACTCCTCCGGCCGTGTGTCTGGACACTCGGTGAAGAGAGGGGCAGAGCTGTCAACTGATCACCACCTGGTGGTGAGTTGGGTCCGCTGGCGGAGGAGGAAGCCGGGAAAGCACCTGGCAGGCCCAAGCGTATCGTGAGGGTCTGCTGGGAACGCCCGGCGGAACCTTCTGTCAGTGTGCCCTTCAACTCACACCTCCGGGAGAGCTTCTCCCAGATCCCGGGGAGGCTGGGGACATGGAGCCCGAGTGGGCTTCGCTCTCGGCCTCCATTGTCGATGCGGCCGCCGTAGCTGTGGCCGTAAGGTCTGCGGTGCCTGTCACGGCGGCAATCCCCCGAACCCGGTGGTGGACACCGGAAGTAAGGGATGCTGTCAAGCTGAAGAAGGAGTCCTTCTGGCCCGGTGGACTCGTGAGGCAGCTGACGGGTACCATCGGGCCAAGCATGCTGCAGCCCGGGCGGTGGCAGAGGCAAAAACTCGGGTCTGGGAGGAGTTCGGGGAGGCCATGGAGGAGGACTATCGGACGGCCCCAAGGAAATTCTGGCAAACCGTCCGGCGCCTCAAGAGGGGGACTTCACCAACACTGTTTACAGTGCGGGGGGAGAGCTGCTGACCTCGACTGGGGATGTTGTCGGGCGGTGGAAGGAATACTTTGGGGATCTCCTCAATCCCACCGTCACGTCCTCCGAAGAGGAGGCCGAGGCTGGGGACCCAGAGGCGGACTCATCCATCACCCTGGCCGAAGTCACTGAGGTGGTCGGAAAGCTCCTCGGTGGCAAGGCTCCGGGGTTGGATGAGATCCGTCCTGAGTACCTTAAGTCTCTGGGTGTTGTGGGGCTGTCTTGGCTGACACGTCTCTACAACATCGCGTGGCGGTCGGGAACAGTACCTCTGGACTGGCAGACCGGGGTGGTGGTCCCTCTGTATAAAAAGGGGGACCGGAGGGTGTGTTCCAACTACAGGGGAATCACACTCCTCAGCCTCCCCGGTAAAGTCTATGCCAGGGTGCTGGAGAGGAGAGTTCCGATAGTCGAACCTCGGATTCAAGAGGAGCAGTGTGGTTTTCGGCCTGGTCGTGGAACACTGGACCAGCTCTACACCTCGGGTGCTCGAGGGTTCATGGAGTTTGCCCAACCAGTCCACATGTGTTTTGTGGACTTGGAGAAGGCATTCACCGTGTCCTCGTGGTGCCCTGTGGGGGTGCTCCGGGAGTATGGGGTCCGGGGTCCTTTGCAAGGGCTGTCCGGTCCCTGTATGACCGGAGCAGGAGCTGTGTTCGCATTGCCGGCAGTAAGTCAGACCTGTTCCCGGTGCATGTTGGACTCCCGCCAGGGCTGCCCTTTGTCACCGATTCTGTTCATTGTATTTATGGACAAAATTTCTAGGCGCAGCCAGGGGCCGGAGGGGGTCCAGTTCGGGGACCACAGGATTTCATCGCTGCTTTGCGGATGATGTTGTCCTGCTGGCTCCATCGAACCAGGACCTGCAGCGTGCACTGGGCGGTTTGCAGCCGAGTGTGAAGCGGCTGGGATGAGAATCAGCTGTTCCAAATCCGAGGCCATGGTTCTCGACCGGAAAAAGGTGCATTGCCCTCTCCGGGTGGGTGGGGAGTCTCTGCCTCTGCGGAGGAGTTCAAGTATCTCGGGTCTTGTTCACGAGTGAGGAGGATGGAGCGCGAGATTGACTAGGCGGATCGGTGCGGCGGCCGGCAGTGATGCAGTCGCTGTATCGGGACCGTTGTGGTGAAAAGGGAGCTGAGCCGAAAGGCGAAGCTCTCGATTTACCGGTCAATCTACGTTCCTACCATGACCTCTGGGTAATGACCGAAAGAACGAGATCGCGGATAGAAGCGGCCGAAATGAGTGTCCTCCGCAGAGTGGCCGGGCGCTCCCTTAGAGATAGGGTGAGGAGCTCGGTCACACGGGAGGAGCTCGGAGTAGAGTCGCTGCTCCTCCACGTCGAGAGGAGCCAGCTGAGGTGGTTCGGGCATCTGGTCCGGATGCCTCCTGGACGCCTCCCTCGGGAGGTGTTCCGGGCATGTCCCACCGGTAGGAGGCCTCGGGAAGACCCAGGACACGCTGGAGGGAGGACTATGTCTCTCGGCTGGCCTGGGAACGCTCGGGTCCGTCCGGAGGAGCTGGAGGAAGTGGCTGGGGAGAAGGAAGCTTGGGAGCCCCTGCTTAGACTGCTGCCCCGCGACCCGGCCCCGGATAAGCGGAAGAAGATGGATGGATGGATGGATGGATGCTTAATATTTTTAATAGATTTATCATCTCTGGTAGACTGCTCCCCCTTTGAAGTACATGTATATGCATGCACATTTTCACTTGTCTTGTCAAAACTTAAAGCCGACAGTTGCTAAGCGGCTAAAAGTCCTCACAGCTAATGCTAATGCACCAATGCAGTAGGATGCATGTAGCAAGTGTCATGAATGAAATGGTGCAACTTATGTACTTTGTTTTTTCATGTTCACAATAAAAATCAAACAAAAAACAGCCATATAACAATAAACCATATACAATTTATATAAATGGGTAAACAAACTATAATGAAAGAAAAAAACAACAAAACAAACACTGACACATATGCACACACACATAACGCACAACTTTCATTTAAGTAACAAAAATTAACGTATTGTTAACGTGGACCTATTATGCAAAATTACATTTTTAGAGGTTTTAACCATGTTATAGATGTTGCCCTTCTCATTTACCCTCTCAAAGTTGCATTCATTCATTCATGCATATTTAGGTTATCTTTATACTTCTGTTAGACATCATTGTTCCAATCAACTCCTGTTTTCACCGCCACTAATATACTCCCACTGGTCTGTATTTATTTCTTTTCTCTAATTTTATATTCTTTGGTGATACAAGTAGGATTCGGCAGTGTTTGATACAAATGAAAAAAAAGCTGCACAGCTCTTTATTGCAATGACGCTTACCCCGACATCAGCTCCCATTGTGAACTGTAGCATTCTAATGTGGAAGCCAGATGATTGTTTCTTTTATTAAGTTGTTTTAGATCAATATTGCAATTTAAAATGTCCAAATATAGCATAATGATCCACGGGTATCATAGATTATAACTCTATAGCAGACACAAGCAGAATATGTCTTCTCTAACACTTCCAAATGGTTGTAAATACAAAATACTGTGCTATTAACTAGTAAATAATAGTCCAGCAACTAGTAAATAATACTACAGCAACCACTATTTCACAACTATAGGATATACAGCAAGATTGTCAGTCCCCAGTAACAAACACAACCATGAGCATGAGTTTCCAATAATAAAACGTTAGCAACAATATCATTATTATCATACAATGGCTTTCTGTCTTCTGTGGTGCTAACCAGAGTCCCAATCAGATTCCTGTTTACTGGCATTGTTTAAATACAAGTCACGTCTTTTGTGCATCTTTACACATGCATAATTACAGACACATAAAGCTCATCAGCTCTATACGCCGGAGCTGTAGCGCTTGATTACAAAGTCTGTAATGACAGACTTCCACTGTTTATGTCAAAAACGTATTCAGGCAAATGTTTGTACAGGAGAGACGTGTTAGCAATACTGATGCACAACTTAAGACTAACACAGAAGACAATCGGAAGGAAACTAAATCAAGATAAACTTTCTTCATTTGGAGCAGAAGAAATGGTGCATTATGTAACTTGAAAACTAAACAAAATACCCATGGAACAACCCCATAAGCTGCTGGGTCAAAAAAAAGGTATTAATCTACAGAGTCAGACTGGCTTTGAATGAACATAGCATTTAGGATCTTAAAATCTACATTGGTTTAACCTTAGACTAACTAAACATGATCTGTTAAGGCTGGAATCTACTTTTTTGAGCTTTCTACCATGTCGTAACGCTGTTCCCACATCAAAAACATCCTTACAGGTAGCTAGCAGTACGATCCTGTCCCTGCTCCTGCACTGAAATTTTGCATAACTACACAAGAAGATGATGCAAAACAATACACTACAACTTCATAAATCTGATGCAATGTGCAGTAGTTCCATTAGCTGAGTGCATGCTTATTGTAATGTGACAGAGCTCTGAAGGGGGAGTGACTTAAAGCAAAGAGCAAAGGGAGGGTGGACACAGAATGACGAATATTAGCATTTTCAAAACAATAAAAGATAACATGGTGATCAAAATACATAATGTGTTAGCAATTAATACCCCCTATTGTAATATTAGCTCCTACTATTAACTAGCCCTGTGAAGATCTGTTACTTTCAATATGTGTCTACTTTACTTAACATATAGTGTCGAAAATGGACTATGAAAGAAAGAAAAGCATTTTTTTTCTGAACACTGAAATATTACATATACACTGTTGTATTGATTTGACTCATTGCTTTGTCTAGGGAGTGGAGTTCATGTATAATCTACGTGAATCTATGGATCAAGACATGAACCTGTAGTGTCTGAAATGGTGCAGTGGTATAAGCGCAATACCACCGCACATCATATAACCACCGTATAGCGGAGTGATGCATTGTGGGTGATTGGGCACAGCTCTAGTCTTGTATACACAGTGATATGTTACAGTGAGATCCTATGTTCTTCACTGTCAGTCATAAAGATACAGTCAAACGCACTGGCGTGTTTAATCTAAGATGTGCCCATTGAACCGAGCAGGAAATCCTCTATATGAGACTCTGCCGCTCCAATGGGAAACGTCCTCTTCTCATCTTATACTATGGTGTCCAGCCAACCAGAAACATTATGTGGTTATGTGGACTCTAACCTCTACAGCAGGTTACAGTACTGAGTGTAGGAATGGTGCTATATGGATTAGCAATATCCGATTTGTCTCAGTGCTGTGGCCAATATCAATATTTTACAGAAAACTGTTGAAGCTGTGGGAAAGTCCATAAATTAACTTTTCACTTTTGGAAAAAAATAATACTGAAATAATTAGCTGGGATGTAAAATAATAAAGTTTCATGTTTGTGTAAATGTACAGTAACATTTTAGCCTAACTGATCTTCTGTTTCTAGTTGTACTAGTCTGATTAAGTAGACAAATCTGATGCACTCAGCTTAGAAAGAATATCGGTGCTACATGATTTGATTAATACAGATTTCTTAAAACAAATAAATAAAAAATAATTCTGATACCACTGATCAGATGTGGGTAGTACATTTAGTCAAGTAACTTTTTCAGGAAAATGTACTATTCAGAGGCGCTAGCAGCAAACTTGAGTAATAATATTATTATTAGGGATGCACTGAGCTTTTTCAGTTCCAATGACGATACTGAAACTTTGACTTTAAGTATCTGCTAATATCCAATATTAACCAATACCAGCAGTAATGGTTAATAATTGGTTAAGGGTAGAAAATGACACTTATTTCCCTCAAGGTGCATTGTGTAACTTTTCTGGTGGAGAGTCTGTCAAATGGAGCTCCAGGGAGATGGTATTAAACATTTCTATCTTCATGGAGACCAAACCAGACCAAGTTACAGATCAGATCTGTGAAGAGGCGACCCCCACTCACAGAATGCCTGTTTTTCTAAACATTTTTGAGGTATAAAACCACCTTTAATTGAAATAAAATGTAAGGTAGAGCTGTTTAATGTCATAGCGTGAAACATTCCAATCAAAGCAATGACATATCCATAAAAACAAGCAGGTGATGTACCCCCAATCAAAAAGTTGCACAGTGCTCCTTTAAAACACATTTAATTTATTACACAAGAGATGCACTTGTGTTTTGGAAGTGTTATTATCCTTCAAGTAACTACTGAACAGCTTTGTGTGAATACAAGTTAAAACATTATGAGACATTCTAGGATGAATCAGCCTGTAAATACCCCTGGACCCTCTCTGTCACTGACACAGATACTGGCATCATATCACTGGAAGAACATGCAAACCAGCTGATGAAGGTGCACCTCAGCCAAAGCACTGGTTTTGATCATATTAGAAAATATAGTGTCCAAACCTCAAACAGTTAGGTTCAGGGGTAAATGCTTTCCATTTCCGTTGGTTCATAAAATGTCTGTCATGCCTGTTGTAACTGTGACTGTTACTGATGTGAAAATTGCTACTAAAATGAAGGACTTGGAACTCACTAAACCCTAGTCTGTACTTTTGGATATTTAATTCAAAATGTTTGTAAAACTGAGCACAGAAACAACTCAGTTGGAGATCATAACAGAATAATCAATCCATTTTAATGAGTCACATGTTTAGATGGTTTGATTGTAACACTATTTTAGAAAATTGTATTTAAAGATTTATTTAGTGAAAAACAGGGTCAATGTAACACTTAGCAACACATTCTATAATGACAGATATTTTCTTTTTTGCCCCACAAAAGAGTATCACCTGAAAACAGATTCAGTGCTGTTGTCATTGTAGCAAATTTCAGCGAGTTTGACCAAGTTTATGATTGCATAATGTAATATTCATGCAAGAGCAGCTAATCTGAAATGCATTTAGAGGAATTATGACAATCTAGAAATGAACTCAATATGAGAAAAATAAATGTAATTTCTTTTACAATAAGGGTTGCTATAGTCATTATGTAATTTTGTATTATAATATATTTTATAGCATTTTATTTAATTTATTTTCAATATAGTTATATATACATTCCTTAAGGTGACTTTCATTTTAATTTGAGCACCACTGTTCAGACTGAGATCTCATTTTGTCAAACAAACAATGCATTTCCCCTGATGTAAAGATAAGACAACCATGAAACCAATACAAATTATAAATAGAACATACTTAACATTCAATGCACAACGAACCTTTGGTAAAACACTTTTTCTCATCTAATTAAATGTCTGAAATCTTCTGACAAAATGTACTTTACATCCATGGGGTGATGGCAGGACAGTCTTCCTGTAAACCTGTGATATGATTAATTAAAGCAGCTCAGTGAGAGCAACATGGGAGTGATAAATCCAAACTAATGAACAGACTAAAGCGCACCTCTGTGTGAGTCCCTGTTTCCTGTTATTACAAGGAGCCAGTGGTGGTGCTGCTGCTGCTCTGGGCCTAAGCCCGCTCTTCCCTCTATCCTCATTATACCCTCTCTGTATGATAAGCTAAATAAGAACAAGCCTGCGCCACCAGATACTCTACTCCATTTGACTAAAGGTTATGCAATAAAACTCAGTATTTCCAAACACTGAGACTGCTGCCCATGGATCAAGCATAACATTACGGCCGTTTCCAGCATGATTTTGTCACCAATGAGATGTTTTTGCTTTAAATGTCCCACATTATGATATGTTGTCTATCTCCATGGAGATGATGCCACCAGATAAACGGGGTCTATGGCGATGCAGGCTCCTTCACAGTAAGAATGGTCTCATAATAATCACATAACAATAAAATTACAGATGATACAAGAGGCTTCATTAAAGTTAGTTAGAACCATCTGGTAATATAATGACGAGTTGGGATTCGAAGTTGTGTTATCATGAAATTCCATATTGACTGATATAAAAAAAAAAGTGACATATGTGTACTAAATGAAACATTCTACCAAAGCAGACAAAAGTGATGTCTAAAAGCCAACACAAAGCACTTCAAAAACGCTCTACTTCATGAATAATAAGCATCCTGGCTGGCTAAAAAAATCCCATCTGATAAAGCACTAGCAAAACAACAAAGCTATCAAGTATCTGGTTACAATAAATACACAATTTGACGGGAGACTAAAAGGCCCAATCTGTGATACACTGAAGAGATGCAATGTTTTTCAAAAATATTTGAATAAATAATTTGCAAATCCACAATGAGGGTCAGCTGTCCTCTTGTTTTGCACCAGTTTTACACCTGGTCTGTTGTTGATGAAAAATTGTGAAATGCCCCAGTAGAGCTGCCGTAGTGTGGAGTGATCAGGGCTCCCATCTGTCTCTGCCTCCGATAAATGTGGAGAATTAAAGGCACAAGAAGCACAAACAATAATACGCTGATGGCTTTACCGTAAGATACTAAATAAGAGCTGGGTTTCAATTAACCGCTGGGTCCCCTTTAAACACTGGGAGCAGGTGTATACTTTGATAAATAACCGCGGCACCAAATAAACGGTGAGTTTAATGTACGTGCTGGAAGACAGAAGTCGTGCGTATTACAACACAACGCAGGGCTGATGTTTGCGTTGTCTAAAGGCTGACTTATAATTCTGCGTCGACTCAACAAACACTGCCGCCGTCGCCTTGTCGCCATCATTTTTGATCTATGGATCTGCATCGAGGTCAATGCGCCGCGAAGTAATTCAATGTCACAATGCTAGGCACTCATGTATACAAGGGGTCAGCAACCCGTGGCTCCAGAGCTGCATGTGGCTCATTTTACAGAAACAAAACTTAAAACCACATGGTTAATTTGCATAAACTATAAGTGTTTAAAAAAAACAGCTCGCTCCTTGTGCCCTGATGTGGTTGATGAATGTTCTCACTCTGTCTGTTCCCCACTTGCTGCGTCTGTCATTTGTTTTAACTTAGTAAAGAAAGTTCTGCATGTTACGAGAGGGTTTTAATTAATTTCTGTGATTCAGGAGTTGCTTTCAAATGTAGTGAAATTCCCCACTCTGTAGATATTTTGTTGTAACATTTCAAATGAGCTCGCCTACGTCTGTATAGAAAGTAGCCTAAATTAAATTAATACTGGTTAAAAGAATGTGAGTACCAGATTTTCCCAGTTTTGCTGAGCAAGATTTTTGTGAGGAAGGAATTAATCACCTGCCCCAAATTGCTCAAATAAATGCCTTTTCTGTAAAGTGAGTGAAACAAATAAACACCCTGGCTGTTATTTGGTATTTTACAGTAAACTCAGCTTGTCCTGTTTGATCCAGGTCTAGTCTTAGTCTAGTCCAGGTCTAGTCTTGGTTTATTTTGGGAAGAAGTTCTGGTTTAGTCCTGGATCTAGGGATGGTCATTTGGCCTTTACAGGAGAAGCAAGATGGAGCCTATAACTTGAGGACACAAATAAAGACTAGACAAACTAAAAATGGCCAAGCTATGAACAACACGGGTTACAGTGACATGTTGTTTATGACTGATTATGATACTTGCACCAACTGACATATGTATCAGGTGAAAATAAAAGAAAAAAGAAATATTAAATTGTGTATAAAAATATAAATTGTCAAAAACAAGCGAGCAAGACATTTAAATCGATGTAAAGATGTTCTTTCTAGGTCTGTTCTTTCAAGAATATTCATTATGGCTGCAGCAAGAAGTTAGACCAGAGGGGGGTCCTACTTGAAATGTAAAACACAACACCGATGTGAGAAAAACTGCACGAGGTTGCCAGTCAAAAATGTCATGCTGAAAACTCATTTTACACAGACATTTTAGAACTGATACATGAAATGTCTGCACATTGTTCAAGCTGGTTCAAAATGAGTAGTGAATCCTACATTGCTGATGCCTCTGATTTGAGTTATTAAAAGTCATGTTAAGATGTTATTTTAGATTGTTAAAGTATGAGAATGAATAAAATGTGGGTTAAGAGTAGGGCTGTGACATGCACTAAAGTTGTACAAAATTTTTTACAAAAAAAGTTGTACAAGAATTTTACAAAAAAAAGTTGTTAAAAAAATTACACGTACTTACAGTTTCAAGTATCACTATGACCTGTAACTTAACGCAGCGATGCCTGGTGTTTCTCTCCATAAAAACAGATACATCTGAGGCCATACTGTGCAACATTCATGCAAAGCAATAGCATCTCCATGGAGACAAACAGGTGATGGACATTGCATAATTTCTAGCCACTGCTGTTACTGCTGTTACTGCTTGGCCTGCAATGTTCCACAGTGTGGCATTCAGCGGGGGACTGTTTTCTTGCTCAAATCAAAATACTTCAGTCACCTCTCCACAGAGCAGACCTGTAACTTGCCCTAATGGGGCCATCTAGTTTTCTCAACAGATAACTTTACTGCAGCAGCAGAACATTACAATAAAAGCTCTCACACAGTCTAAGAGAGAAACAAGACTCTAATGCACTGAGGCTACAAGACTCCCAAAGATCCATTTTGTTGATGTCAAATGATGACAAATGACTCATTTAATGCATTAGTGAGTGGGCAGTGCTTTTGCAGCTTTACAAGAGTGGTTTTAAGATACAGTCTAGTGCGGAAGACAAACCAGGCCTTCTAATTAACAATGTAATTAACTTTTAATATAAAATCTAATGAAAACTGATTTGAAGAAAAATGTAATCAGGCTGCCGAGAAAATGTATTTTCAGAGAGCGCTGATTTGAGATTTTCAGGACTTTGGTCCAGTGGATTCATATAAGATCTGATATAGTTTTGTTTTGAATGAGATATAATTGAATGAATTAGTGAATAGTTATACTACATTTCTTTCTGTGTTGTCTGAGAAATGTAAATGAAAGTGCAATGTCAACAAGTATCTCCAAATTTACAGTGTTATGCTTGCAATTTAAAGAGGCACTATGGAACTTTTTAGATGGAGCGTCTAAAACCTTCTTTTCTGCATGGAGATCTTGCTGGTTTTGCTCTGAATGTTCCTCAAAATAAAAATGTCTCCATGAAGACAATCAGTTGAGACAACTAAGGTTTGGAAACAAAAATGTCTGTAATTTATTAAATGGAAGACACATTAGTTTTAGAGCATATGTGGAACATTATAAAGCAATGAAACTTTTATGAGTTTATGAGTGGCCATACGGCTTGTCAAAGCCTGATCCCGTCAGAGCTCAGAAGCTCAGCAGGGCCGGGCCTGGTTAGTACTTCGATGGGAGACCACTGGGAATACCAGGTGCCACAGTGGGACGCCAGTCACAAAAAAAAAACAAAAACTGTTGTTGCGTCCTGTCCTTAGGCAACACACTTCACCCACATTGCCTAGTATGAAAGTAATGTGTGCATGGCAGGACTCCCTTGAAAAAGAGATTAGTAATCTCAATGGGACTTTCCTGGGTAAATAAAGGTTAAAAAAGAAAAAAAAAGAGACAAGTAGGCGATGGCCTCCCCACCAGAAAACTTACATGTGCACCTTTAAGAAGAGCAATAGAAAATATATAAAATCAAATTATGAAAATAACCTCTATAAAAAGTTATTATTTTTATTATGAATAACCCAGAAATTTTACTAAACTAGAGCCTGGAAAAGTACATGAATTACTGAGACATTTGCTGTAGTTTATTTCAGTCCCGCTGATGGCTGACCTACACCAACTCATCTCATTTAACTGATACAAAGTGTTCCTAAGAGCGTCTTTATTGAGCATTTTTAAGAAACTTATATTTTGTTACTGGGAAAAGAATCATTGCTGTCTAGACAAGCTAACGCCAAGCTTGAGTAAAATATCAGGTTAGCCTTCAAAGTGCTGAGGCCTTGTGCCCACAGTCTGCATTCAGAGCATTACCTTTCTGCAAAAGCTTATGCACACATTTGTGCAAAAGAGGCACAGGGTTTCTTTTTCACACTTTATCGCCATGGTGAGTAACAAATTCAATTTAAAAGGAATATATTAATAGCCATGTGGTTAAAAATCCACTATGCATCTTTTTCTGATGAGATGGCTGCGACCTGCTTGTTATTGCTTTCCCTGGACAAAATATGGCATTAAAGCTATTTATCTTTACAGAGACACACAGGTGACATTATAGCCAAGTTATAAGTCAGACCTGTGGAAAGGTTTTTCAAGATATTTCTGAGCTATGAAGCACCTAGAATTAGTCTTTCCACCAACCTGCTCAGGGACTACAGGTGTAAATTAGCATCAATACTATAACCTGGCAACAGCATCTTTGACTTCTGTCTTGGTTAATATTTTGTCGTGCACTGTCCCTGTACAAATGAAAAGCATACCATACCATACCACTTGCATAAATGCATGATCAATAATGCCATAGTGCAGAACATTTCAGGCACAGAAATACATCCCCATGGAGACAAGCAGGTGGCAGAATCTCCACCAGTAAAGTTACAAAAGGAAATTGGAGAACATGGGTTAAGTTGCTTAAATAATTTGCCAACAATGTTAAAAACAAAAATGAAAAACAAACTAAATATTAAGATATAGATATATTCAGAATAACAATTATGGAAATGCAGATCTGTCCCTTACTCCCAGTGCTGTCATTCGAGATATCAACAGTAGCCAATATATACTGCACATGACCTAAGGTTGAGCTGGCCTGTTATAGCCAATGCATTCATGCACAAAGACAAATGCATTATGGGTACTTGACAACTTTTTATAAATTCTGCTAACAGCGCAGCCTTGAGTGTATAAGGCACGAAGGCACATTATGTTTGAAGCATTAGCTGGTGGCAGAAAAACTATGTAAGCATTTCATGTACTGTATTGAGTTTGCACTGATGACCCAGAGGACTGTGTTTTTGCATTATTCTGTGCTCTTGTGCTGTAGGGTGGAGGGTGGAGGTCAAGATAAAAAAAAAAAAAACTCTACTGTACAACTCAATGCATTTTCAAATAAGTGTTTTTGTTAGTGTTAGTTTTAGTACACGATTCCTTTAATTCCTTTTCCAAATCAGTGCTGACTAATTAAGAACATAACTGACTCTGAATAGACAGTGAATAACAACGTTTTAAATCAAAAGTGGAAAAAAACATAAGTTATATCTGAACATTACAAATACCAGAATGAGTAATCTCTTGTTCAAGCACCCAATACAATCATACAATAAGCAAAGATCAGGGAAAAGCAGAACGAAAGATAATGATATGGACAGATAAAGAGAGGCCTATAGGTCAGTTCGTATAGTGCTGCTCCACTGATCTTAAAGGTGCACTGCGTAACTTTTCTACTGAAAGGTCCACCTCCTGCTTGTTTCCATGGAGGTATTATTGTTTTGTCTAATGCCGGTATGGCATTAAACATATTCATCTTGCATTTACTCAATAACATGAGTTTTATTGACCCAAAAACTTTATTAAACTTTAGCATTTATACTGTGAGTGGGCTCGCCTCTCCACAGCTCTGACATGTAACTTGGTCCGGTAGTGTCACCTGCTGTCTCCGTAGAGATAAATAAGTGTAAAGTCATACTGTGGGACATTCTAGGCAATATCTCCACATAGAGAAGCAGGTGATGGACCCTGCACCAGAAAAGTTACACAGTGCATTTTTAAGGTTGGTGGTCCTGGCATAAACACTGTTGTGGTGTTCTTTGGCAAGACACTTAACCCACCTTGACCCGGGTTAATGGTTCCTCTTTCACTGCCTTGAAGGGAGAAGAAAATAGATATTTGTGAGGCCATTTACAATTTAGTACACGAAAACAAAATAATAAAATTACAATATAATAGCAGAGAATAGAGCTGCAGTGAAAGTCAATAAACAATCAAATATTTATACATAGGCAATGTCGATGTGTCTTACCCAAGGACACAATGAAAACGGTTTGAGCTTGGATCAAACCAGCGGCCTTCGAGCTTAGCCACCGCCACCACAATACATCTTAATAGTGACCATGTACTTTCCTTGAAGATTTATAACGCGTTTTTCATGAAGTGGACCTTGCTTCCATTGGACATCTGCGCTGCCAGACACAGTAACATTTGGCGACCGACGCATCAGAAAGAAAAACATAGCATACTATTTTTTGTACCATTCCATGCTTGCAAAAGGAAGCCATATTTTTATCCTGACAGAATGTTCCTTTCCACATTTCTTTTTTTTTAACCTTGTGGTAAAAACGCACAATCCTTCTCCCTCTGCCGAGACCTTGAAAATGAACAATATCGGAGACATTTTGTCCTAAATCGATCTGTATTCTTTTTTCCTGAGGATGCGCAGCCGTGTTATTGACAGATGTTCCCCTCTTCACGTGTTTGATACAGTGGTTTGAGTCTGTCCAATAGTGTCCATCGTGAGACTTAAGATAAACGAGTTGAAGGTCGGGGCATTGTGAATCTATATGGCATTGTGCACCAGCTATCACACTGTATCTCATCAAACATCATGCACAAGTACTTTATCCCCTACAAACACATCCTTCATGCCTGCAGTATTGGCCTGTACCCTAATATTCCAGCCCTTTTCAAAGCAAGTATTACAACTCTGAAGGACGAGCTGCCATTGAGATGTAAAGAAATGAGGATTTTCAATTAAAATGAAAGTCACTTATAATGAATTAATTAGCCCACAGTTGATTGGCTTATGCTGCCATTCATGACCTTGTTCATGTACTTTGAGTATGTGGAGCTCCGTAGTAACTTGTCTGAAACTTTACTCATTACAGAAATCAGTCTGTGTAATATAATCAATTAAAAGATTAAAACGTAAATAAAAACAATCTCACAGAAATGACACAGTGTATCTAACTCTATACTGTGCATTATAAAAGGGCAAAGTCAATTTAATGACAAAAAATATATGACAATGATGTTTTACAAGCTTCTGTGGAGAAAATACACTTCTGCCACCTGCTTGTCTCCATGGAGATGTTATTGCTTTGCTGGAAATGTTCCGCAGTATAGCACAAAATGCAACCATTCATATAACTGCAAGTGTTTTTATTGCAAAAACAACACATTCTTTCTGCATGTGCAATAGTGTAACTCCACAGATCTTATCTGTAACCTGACCTGCTTGTAATCACCAGCTTGTATCCATGGAGATAGAAAATTTTAATGCTACTCCATGGGACATAGGCAAAGAATCACAATAACATCTCCATTAGACAAACAGGCATCATAAAAGATGCTTTAAGGTTAACCGTAACAAAAATATTATCTAAAACACTTTTCATTGGAGTAAATTCTGGTCTTTTTTATACTTACAAGATTGTTTTTGTTAGGAAAGATGGTAGATGTGAAAGTCGGAAACACTGATTTTGGACGAGCAAATGTGCAAAGTTGAGCTGTTTCCACATTAGGTGCAACCATTTGGTGAATCTAAATAGTTAGAATGGATCCAAATAACATCCTATTATTAGTACTTCACAGATACACAATTTAGAAAGCCAATAGAGGATGCATAATGCTTTATGCCTGTGCCATTTTAAAACCCATTGACCTGTACATTGGGTTCATTGTGTGTGTCTGGTGTAGTAAACATGTCAACATTTCAGTCCATGAGGTTTCACAGCTATCACATAACTTGCATCAGCCATACTGCATCCTGACATGTTGTATATTCCTAACCATAACTCATTTTACAATTTTTCTTAAACATTTTGTCTGCTGCATATTAACATGATTTAAACCTTTAAAAAATCTGGGTATTTTTGACTAAAATGCCTGAAAAATGTAATAACATTTTCAAAGTAAAGCTGTTCTTGAACCCTTTGGAGTATATGTAAAAGTTTGGGCATTTTGGAAAGGTAACATTCTGTATTTTCTACCACAAAAGAAAAAAACACTCTAAGTATAACCAATAAAAAGTTATACTCTTTGGAACACAGAGAAATTAAGACTTTTTATCTTTGCCTAGATTTTTCTTTGTAAAAACAAGAGTGTAAACAGCTAAGTTTGGTACTTATAGACTTCAACACAGTATTTCCTCAAAGTATCAGGTCTTGTCTACTCCCATTTCAAATTTGAAAACAATAGCTCTAAAGATGAGCATTTTACAGCATTATTTACATGGTTTAGTTCATACGTTTTTACAGAGGGACAATTTGGAGACTCCAAATGGACACTGGATCAATTTGGATAAACTTGGATAGCGTCTGGAAAAAATACAATAACTTTTGAATGCTTCAACCTACAGACATCAATGAGGGCTCTAAAAACCCCCAAAATGAAAACAAAGCACAGAAAGCGATTTACGCACAGAGACAACAAATTACGCGCAAGCGCACTTAGTCCCGGAAATACTATTTACCCTTTATGCACGAACAATGCACCTCCCAAATAAACCCTGACCCCCCCACATAATACCTCTCCGTGTTCAGCAGCTCATTGGCTACAAGTACGTAGCATCACTTTTATCCTGCCTAATAGCTTGGATCTACAAGGCTGACAGTTGGGAGTGAACTTTTGCCAGTCTGTGACACTCATTGGCTTTTCCTCGCTACAGTCAACCCTCACACTGTTGTAATTGGCCAGAGTCACCATCAATCAAAAGCTTAATTCCGGGGGAACATTTTGGCATCAAACATTAGCTCCAAATGTCAATAATGGCTGCAGAATCGGATAAAAACGGGGAGAAAAATGGCAATTACTATTTTTTTAGGAACAGAATTGCTGCAGTCTTTGTCCCCCTGTGGATCTAATTTGTTTTTGGACCTTATGGCTTTTTCGGATTATATTCCGACAGAATGATGCCTAAACTTGTGGGGAAGGATCAATGTTTGGACCATAGACCCCTTTCAAAGGTAGGGAACGCCAAATTACTAGTATCAGGGTGCGGTTTGAAAAATGTTTTGGGGCAAGTGCTGTGATTGTTGTACCTCAAAATGGTGTTTATGGTCGGAAAGACGAGAGCCGTAGCTTTCTAGTGATGTGTTACATGTGTTGGTGTCTCAAGTTGGGTCGCGTGTGTGTTGCTCGGTATTCGCTGTTTATATACGATGACCCGGTACCGGGACATGGAATTTTAAGGGTTTAACTGAATAAGAAAAACTAACCATGATTTCAGCATTTCTCAGTGGTTTTGTTTACATGCATACAGAAATCTCATGATGATCTGATTTCTGGACACTAAGATTATTTAAATGACATGTAAACCACAAATTATGAAGTGAGTAAAGGGATCATCAGAAAGACATATCAGAACGAAAGTACTGTATTTTTCAGGGTTTTTTCAGGGTTTGGGTGGTTCCTGCGACTTATATATTAAATTTTTCTCACTGACAGCCCATAGACCAAATATATGAATCGTATATATGAAAAAAGAAAGAAAAAAACAAACAAATCATTATCTGTTTTTTCATTTTGGTTTTAGAGACAAATAATGTTTAAAAAAAGAGCTGGCTTTTTCATTTTCTTGTTTTTGGTTCTATATTGAAAAACAAATGACACATGGATTCTTCTCTATTCGGTTGTTTTTATTACTATAACTTCTATAACTTGCCGTTCAAGATGAAATGTCGGTTCTTGGTCTCTGATTTTCTAAAATAAATTTCCCCCAAAAACTTCGGACTTAGACATGTTTTTTCTTCTTCATTACGCATTTTTTTGACCTGCACAACTTATAGTCCGAAAAACACGGTAGATGATTTTGCTGTTTAATGATCTTAAAACTCAAAAAATAAGATAATAATCAGATTTAGAGTTTTAGTTCAGGTTTAATGAAAACTTTAAAACATTTTATTCAAATTCCAATAGTTTAGAGGACAATACAAGATTTAATATAATATTGACACTGCCAGTAATACAACAAAAAAAAAACATACAAAAAAAACATAGATAAATATTAATACTGTGACCCAATTCTTTATCATTTCAAAAAGCTACACTGATCCTCATTATTCTTGCATTGCGTTCACATCCTGGGCTTGTTGAGATGTTATTTATATGCATATGAGCCGCCTTACTCCAGTCTGCACAGTTTGTAAGATCTTTTCCTAGTATGACTACATCACTATATTCAGCTAGGAATGTTTGTGAATGAGATGCAACACAGCTAGGATCAATGGAGACACCGAAACATCTGATTAGAACAAGTGCATTGTGGGTAAAGCGCTCCTCATGAGTCAGCATTGTTCTGTTATGTGCTCTGGGTCTCTGAGGTCTGCAAAATCTGAAGAAAGCAGCCACAGTTCAACTACAGTAACAGCAGGGCTAATATGAATCTCCTGTGATGTTGGGGAAAGACGAGATGCATAAATTTGTGTCTTGACAAATGTTTTTGAATACATTTAATTTCGCCTTTATTTTTTTCATCCAAGCTGTTTCTTCAGTTCTGACAGGATACTAATAAGTTGAAAATACTGTTGGATCACAATTTAAATTGGAATAGACCGGTTGCTCTCAGAGTTTTCACACAAGTACCATCGAAGAAAATATTTGGCTTTACGAGTACCCAAATATCGCAATCAAATAGATAACAAGACTTTTCCAGGTCTAATATGGGGCTTAAACAGGTTTGAAAGTGGACTACATCATTTCCACTGTCGTTCTAAAAATTATTTAAATGAGGACAAAAAAGTGAAGAATTCTCCAAGTATCACCTGAAGGAGCTTGTGTATCACCAGTGGTACTTGTATCACCGTTCGATATAGTGGGCTAGACATTGTTAAGATACAAGTTTCCCATTTTAAGTGATTTCAACTTCCTGTTTATATTATTATTTAAGTCCAAAATTAGCCTTGGTTTAGTCTTGTTTTTCTGTTAAAGTGGAAGTAAACATTTAATCAAAGTGTTGGCAAGTTAAATCGATAGTTTTTTTTTTTTGGAAAATTGATAATTATGATTTTTATACGGCGCTTACATTTTGCATTGTAGAGCTGAGTTTATTTATGCAGATTAGTAATAATAATAATAATGATGACTGAATTGACTGAATAAATTTTAAAATAAAAATTATTTATTGATAATCGATCGTTTATTCTCTTGGCGATCAATCACGTAAATTTAATCAAATGTCCATCCCTACTGTGCACCATATGAAATGCTTCCAATTTATTTGGTGGAGAAGAGAGGTTTTCACACATGGTGAAAGTTTTGGATGCTGCTATAAAGTCAAATTGAATTGAATCGTGAATTGAGTTTTTTATAAAAAAGATTTTTTTTTTCTGTGAATATGGTGTTTGAATACAATAGTCTGCATTTTTTAGTTTTTTTTATTGCAAACTAGGTAAATTTGCAGCATTGTGGTAAAAAATGTATAAAAAGGGTGTATCCTGGTTCCAGTGACCACTGCAATTTCAGGTAGCTAATAATGACCTCACAAGAGACTGCCCTGATCACAGCCGGGTGTTTGTTTCTGCTTACAAACACCTGTTAGACCAATCACACTGTTCCACACCTCCCCCCGCTCACTCTTTTCTTTAGTCCTCCAGGTACTACCCAGTTTACCCAGTTATTTGAAACATGGTTTTGGGTGGAATTTCAGTGTTTAGTCCCATTTTAAGTTAAGTCAAATAAGGCAAATATTTTTTGTTTTATTATAACAGCTTTTATTAAGTCAAAAAGTAGGTCTATATTAAAATGTCACAACAATTTCTGAATCCATATTACAATAATTTCCAAATTCGTGCAGCTCTAATACGGTTTCCCCTTTGTACATCCACTTAAAGTCAAGTATATGCCACAAGCTGCCGTTATAATGTTATGGCTGACTTTATGGATAGAGTTGAAATAAGGTCTTTGAACAGTAAAAAATACACTCTATATTCACCAAATAACAGCTTGAATTGAGCAGTTTAGGATGTCTCACTTATCCCCATCTTGCTCCAAGATCCACTGCACGACCATTATGGGGAATCGACAATAAATGGTACTCACGGTGGAGCCATTTTCACAACAATTACCACCAGGAATGTGCTTTTCCCCCCATTTTTGTTCCATTTTTTGAGTTTTATAGCACAACACAGTATGTTTTACGCAATGATCTTGTCCCTACCAGTAATCTCGAACACGTCCGACAATATTACGCCCCATATCGGTTTTCTATAGTGTCTTTTTCGCAAAGCTGAAAATACCTAAAGCTGTCTTCTTATTCTTTGTATTGTGTTTATATAATACGGTGCAGAAAAGCCAGGCAGATCACAAAGTAATAGACTGGAGCTTGTGAGGTATTAGAGATTAGCATAGCCTGGCGTCACTGTGTTATTACATACACATATAATATCACATTGAATTCCAGACGCCCCACTGAAATCAGATTGCCAGTGTTGGCTCAATGATAATACAGTTATTTGAAATCCTGGACCGCCTTAAGGAAATCGCGTAGGTTAAGCAAGACAAAAAACATAACGTAATAAGATAAGGTAAAATAGTGAAGGGTGCACTATGTGTGTCCATGGAGATGTTATTGCTTTGCCTACAATGTTTCAGAGTGTGGTATTAAACTTGTCTATTTATGGGTGTTTTTATGGCTCAAAAACATGCGTGCATACAGAGAGCGGGGTCGCCTCTCCATCAGTTTAATACCGTTGGACATTCAAGGCAATAACACCTCCATGGAGACAAGCAGGTGATGGAGACTCAACTAAGTTACACAGAGTACCTTTAAATTGAGGTCAAATGGATGCATTTATAACTGGTTCAATGGTTTTGTAACGTACATGCTATTAGGGTATTGTAATCTAAAGGGACTTGTTCGACTCTGTATTTCTATATATAAAAATGTAAATGAACCAAAAGTAGGAGTTAGAGTTGCATAAGCACAAATCTAGTACTAAAGGTCATCATGGCATAATAAAAGCAACGCAAAGGAATTTAAGCAACCTTCAGCGTCCATAACTTTATATAAGGCTATAGAGAAATCTAGTGGGGCTACGTATACTGTTTAGTTTTATAACCTTTTCAGTGAGATTCTAGCTGAAGACATTTCATTCAACTCTATAACAGATACAAAATGAACGCTTTATGCAAGTCTATTTTGTGAGTAAAAAGATCAAATTCAGTTCATTTTGGGAAACTTGGGCAACCACTATAGAAGGATCTAGCTCTAATTGGAAGATAAACAACAAATACACACATTAGACAACTACTACAACTTGGGGTGATTTAACACTAATAATCTATGTACTATTATAGGCGTACCTTGCACCTGCAGGCAACTGAAAAGGAAAGCAAAAGGAAAAGTAGTGTTAGTCAATTGATTTTTACCACTTACAAGTTTGCAAATCTCCTCTTTTAGCATACCCAGGTAAACAAATACATTGACAGCAAACAACAAAGCACTCATGCCCAAATAGCCCATGTTCTTGCTGAGAGGTGTTACGCTGAAATAAGTCACAAATTTACCAAAACATCAGGCTTTGAATAGTAGGAAGAGAACACAGAGGAAAAAGAAAAGCAATGATAATACGGAAATATGGCCCAACTAATATCACAATTTAGCTTATTTTCAAAAACATATTTATCAAACAGAAAGACTCACTCCAGAGAGAAGAGAAAAGTTTGGAGTTGATAACCAATAATGGACCAATAATCATAGACAACTTCTAATTAACACACAAAACACCAACTTTGACACTGGCGCTAAACCCAGAACTCGACCAGGACTAAACCAGGTATACACCAGAACTAAACTAGGACTAAACTGGGCTCAAACCAAGACCAAAGCAGCAAACAAGTGTGAACAAAGATACAGACTTAAACCTACAGCTGGGAGATCTGTATCAATATCAAGTTTAAATTAGACTTTTTTTTCTTTTCAAAAACAAATTAAGTATTAATTTCATGGACATTAACAAGCCAGACTTAAAATCAGTGTCATTTTACGTAGGCATTATACCACAGTCTGCGTGAATTCCAATGCTCTAAGTGTTAATTTTGCATAACGCACAAGTAGTTTGGCAACAGCTAAATCACTCTTCTATACTATGCTATGGCCCTCACCATTGCAATGTGCAACAAATGCAAACGGTTCATAACCAACAAACATCCACTGCAATTTCACCAATGTTTTACAGCCCTTTTTCCTGTCACGTTTTATTTAAGTTGAAACAGCAAGTGCAAGTGAGCTGTGGGTGAGAATGAGGAATGTTTTTTGAATGGGAGTGACATTTCCAGGGCGTTTTAAGCAGGGCCCTGTCAGAGTGGTTAGGAGGTGGCTACAACTGTTTTTTGGCTTTTTCAATAGAGAGGTCGGTAGGCCGCTCTGTTCAGCTGACAGTACAAGAGCAAAGTGCCAGCGATGGAAGACTGCTGTCTAAATATCACAGCGGGGCAGATTAAGAAAGACAGAGGGAGGGAGGGATACTAAAAGATGTAAGTGGGTAATAGAACTGCTGTACTGTTGTTAAAGGCACAATAAGCACTACTATAAACAACATGGACAAAAGAACAGCAAGTATTGATAGTTTGCAGTCACATCATGCTAGGGGTGCGCTACATGTATGTCTATGATGGAATCTTCAGCAGTTCCCATGGTGACACAATGTACACTTTAACGAACATAGTTTTAAAACTTGTCTGAAAACTCAAGAAATAATCTGAATGAAAAATGAAACACATTTTAGGAGCTTGTGATTAATCTCAGTGTTCATGGACCCATTTATGTGTTTTGTCTTCGAACAAAAAGGTGAAAAACTGTTGGCTAATGCTAGCTAGCTTGTGTCTGTAATGTTATTTGAGAAGAAATTGTATAACAGCACATATCTGCTCGCCTGTTGTAGTTCCAGCTATGTCTGTTCTTTGTGGATTGTGTAAAACAAAACTCATATTAAAGTCTAACTTAAGAAACAGAGCTTCAGACTGAGCAGTGCCTTAAGTTAGCATCACACCCACAATGTTGATGACATTAGCTGCGTAGTATCAGTACACATCTCAACTAAAATTGTTAGCAAAGGTAGTTAAATGCCCAGTACTTTTGTATTTTTGACACATGTATTTGAGCAGTACAGATATAAGCAGCTCCCAAGGTCAAAATAAGTGTGTGCTATCTGCATCTATTTAGAAACCATTTTTGTCTGATAATCAGGAAGTGTTGGCATGCTACTTTCTGCTTATAAACTCTTCACTGTGAATAATTAAAGTGAGGAATAACTTTGAACTCAACTTTGGACCACTGCAAACTGTTTAAATAGTTCTGGTATTCACATTTTTGAGATACTAACAGCACCTTTGATATGAAGTTGCATGGATCAAACTTGAAACCAAACCAAGATTAAAATTGGGCCAAAAAGAAACACCATAGAGGAAATAAGGGAGGAGGAAGTGTCTGGGGAGGGAGAGGTCCATGCATCATTGCTGAGCCTGCTTAATGGCCCTACAGTGAAAAAGTAAAGGAAAATCAATAGGTCTAAAATTTGTAGCTACTGCACAATTTTCAGGGAAACATTTCATTCATTGTGGTTTCATCGATTTAATAATTTATCAAATGTGTACATTTTATAATTTATTTTAAAAAGGAGAAAATAAAAGTTGATTTCAAATGATTCCATAACATCACAGCATAATGTTTCAATGTGACATCAAATTTACCATTTTTGACAAGGCAAAATTCAAAATCCACTCAACTAAGAAACAGGCTAGTCTTGTAGTTCAGATGCAGATCAAAACCTAAAACCTTCTAAAACTATTTTCAATACTGGTTTTAATCCCCATGTATCATTCATCCTACTGTAACACCTACTATAACATTTGTCTAACTTCACATTTTATATTTGACATGGTTTAATATTGTTATGTTACTATTATTGTTATTGTTGATTGTTAATGTTATGTTGATTGTTAAAGGTTCTATATATTACGCAAAACCAGCTCTTGAGATTTTAGTCATGTTGAAATCCTCAAAAACATACCTGGAGTTGTGTTTTGCTTCTTTCACACATGTAATTCTATATTATTAGTCTGTCTACATCCCAAAAGCTCAAAATGCTCTGTTCCACCTTGTGATGTCATGAGGTGGTAGTTTTCAAGTCAACCTCTAATGTTCAGCGCACAGTAAAAGTGTGTATTAGTAAAGGCTTAAAAAGGTTCATAATAACTTATTAATAACTTATAAATAATTAATAAATAAATATGTCACAATTCAACTTCAACTTCCATCTTATTTTGAAGGCCCCAGGAAGTGATCACAATGCATTGAATATACATAGAATACATTATTAAATACTAAATATTAATAAAATACACACTAAATACAATGCTAAATACAATCAATCAATTAAATACTGTCCCACTTTAACTGCAGGCTTTTAACTGTATGTTTTTAAATTGCACTTAACTTGTTTATTTGTTGTAAGGCGACCTTGGGTGTCCAGAAAGGTGCCTAATAAATAAAATGTATTATTATTATTATTATTATTATTATTATTATTATTATTATTATTATGTAATGCAATGAAATAGATGAGAAACGTATTACAGAAAACCTGCTTGTTGATATCTAAACTGTTTCCCCTGCATCTTAAATCTTATCTAAACACAGAAAATCAGTGGCTGTAAGATCCATGTGTTTGGTGACTTTAAGATATTTTATAAGCTCTGTTGTAGAGATCGTTTTGGCGCATGTTTTTACCAGAAATTAGACTTTGCCCATGGCCTTGCTAGCTCAAGAGCCCTCTGTATTAGAAGAGTACTACCTCTGTTCAAGTGTAACAGCCTAATTAGCATACGAAAAGGTCACGAAAATGTAATGACGCTAGCTATTTTCTGATGCACTTCTGTTTTTGTATACAAAGCTAAGGTACATTTTATTTCTGCTAGTTTTCTGGTTTCACTTGGGCTTTTCATGCCATAATTGTAAAGAATTGCATGCTGTCTAGACTGTATTAACGGAGCAAGACGCTGGAGTTTCCTGATAACCGTACAGCTACATTTTACCTTCAGTTCAATAGAGATTCCAGCAAATCCAGGGCTCAAATTATCCAAATGTTTCTAGTGAAGGTGAATGGAGTTTAACAAAACAGTGGAGCACTTCCTGTGTTATCACATTATCACACACAAGTTGGAAAAGCGTGTTTTTATATTTGCTCTTTTGGGACAAGGTCACTCTTAAAAGCCTCTGTATCCCATAGTCTTTATAATTCACATTTCCACTGCAGCGTCCGGCGAAATAGTGCAGTATTAATGGACGTATGTGTGGGTCTGTAGATATGTGTGTTCAATTATGCATGAGTAAAACGGTGAAATGTCAGCTCTCTGTATCAGCCTCTCAGTAAATATGCAGATGAGGAAATGACTTAAGAGTAATGTAAAGGTGGATGTTTGGTCAGGTGTGAGTGCCGTCTTTATGGAAGGTGAGAGGTCTAATCAGAAAGATGATGACTTATTATATTATAATTATAGCACTATTTTTAAAAAACAGCTTTTGAAGTGAGTTAATACTTTTTATATTACATTTGCTTGTGGGAAAATAGTAATGATTGATGATTTAGTTATGTATTTAGTATCTGTTTTATAAGTCAGCTATAGGTCTTCACGGTACAGTATTTAAACATGTATATGCAGATGCAAATAAGGTGCTACATGCCTATAATGTTCCATAGTAAAGCATTAAATATATAGCTCTTCATGGAAACAAAAGGATGACCCCACCAGGCCAAGTTGAACATATTTGTTGGCGATGAAATTAAATAATTATGCACCGTAATGGTAAATACTGTAAGGTAGATGCGTTTAATGCCATACTTTGAAACATTTCAGGTAAAACAATAGCATTTCCATGGAGACAAGCAGGTGGAAGACTCTCCAACAAAAAGGTTTCAGTACATTTTATTTTTTGCAAGCATTCTATTAAATTGTGTTACCTAAAAGCATAACAAAAGGGTAAAAGTTTGTTCTAAAGAGTCGTTTTTATCTTTTGTTCCTATTTAATGATACTGAAAACTTCAAGCTGAATCAGGACAGTATTTCTACCCATTCCAATGAATATTTTAGATTTTCTAGGCCAACAATCAACCAACTTTTGTTAAGAATGTATAGGGACAATTTGGAAGACATAAGTTCTGCCTTTTCAGTACAGGACCAGCATTAAGAGGAGAGCAATTCCAAGATTCCCCTTTTTAAAATTAAAAATAGAAACCGCTCTGCGAATGTGATATCATTACCATTTAGTTAGACTGCACATTAAGTTAAAAGAAGTGTGGACTTGCACTTTGGGGAGCTGAGAGGAGCCGAGAGAAGAAAAAGGAGTTTGAATTGAGATCTATAATTCACTGCAGAAATAAGCTTGTGCAAATGCATCAACCATTAGCACCGGGGACTTAAACAGAGCAATGAGCACACTTATTTTTACTGTACACATCCTCCACGGAAAAACAATCAGAACACCAAGCTACAGGAGGGGGGAGGGAGGCCAGATATTCACTCAATCAATATCTTATTCCATCAACTGAACAAAACAATGGCTATTTTACGGCGTACATGTGTGGAAGAAGATGAAAAAGTGCTGATCATTTTAAACACTATGTCGGCCTAAGTGGTGATGTGAATGGTCCTATATTATGCAAAATGGAGTCTCTGAACTATAGCCGATGTTATAAAGCTGTTACCTCCTCAAAAAATACCTATTTGCGTTTTTATTTCATTCACTCATGTTTGAGTAAATCTTTATTTTTAGTCTGTTTACATCTCCAATGCTCAAAATGCTCTATTCCACCTTGTGATGTTGCGTAGTAGTAGTTTTCAAGTTAACAGTTACGTTTTACCAGGCAATTCTAGGGCAGCAATCATCCAACTTCTTCTGGTGAAAGTGTATGGAGTTAAAAACATAGTATATCTGGCCATACCGGCTCGTCAAAGACTGATCCCGTCAGATCTCAGAAGCTAAGCAGGGCCGGGCCTGGTTAGTACTTGGATGGGAGACCACTGGGAATTCCAGGTGCCACAGGGGGGCGCCAGACACGTTGTGTCCTTAGGCAAGACACTTCACCCACATTGCCTAGTATGAAAGTGGTGTGTGCGTGAGTGATGGTGGTGGTCGGAGGGGCCGATGGCGCAGATTGGCAGCCTTGCTTCCATCAGTCTGCCCCCGGGCAGCTGTGGCTACATTAGTAGCTTACCACCACCAGGTGTGGAGTGAATGAATAATGAACTGTAAAGCGCTTTGGGTGTCATGAAAGGCGTTATATAAATACAATGATTAATTAATCAATATATGCAGGGTTAGTGTGTTAAACATGTGTGAATGAAACAAAATTACAATTGCATTATATTAAAGCTGATATTTTCAACTTGAACACTAAAATAAGTGCTGTCTTTCTTCGCCTGAGTTACTATATTGTGATAATTTTTCGCAAAGACCAAGACAGACTCTCTAATATCTTGCCCTGTGAAGTCCGTGGGTGAATAGGTCTGGAGCAGAGTCATTTGTATCCAGGCAACACCACAACAAGAGCCAAAGATCAGTGCCCAGAACAAAGATCAGACCACATCTGACCCCATAATGGAGAAGTCAAGTGTTTTAATACGTCCAGTGCATAATGAAGATACAATAAGTGTAGCTTACAGCAGAAATGAACACAGCGTAGTAATAAAGACATTTTAAGATTAAATGTGCAATATGTAACTTTTCTGGAGGGGCCGTCCCATGGAGATGATAATGCTTTGCCTGGAATATTCCACAGTGTGGCATTAAACTTATCTTGCATTTATTGAATTATGTTTTAATTTTACTAATATAAATTATGTTCTTATTTTACTAATATGTTTATATTACTGTTCACTGATCTTTAATGTCTTTGTCATGTGTGATGGATTGAATGTTATTGTGCCTACATCCTGTTTTTGTCTTGGCATCAACCTGCCAATGAGACTACGGATGAAAATGAACCTGCACGGCGACATTTACATGCTGTACTAACATGTTGATTAATGTGCACTGTCCCATATTTAATAAATAAACATAAACATAATTGCTCAAAAATATCCTGAACAACATGCGCTCTTAGTGTGAGTCGGGCCGCCTCTCCACAGATTTGATCTATATGTAGTGGCTTCGCTTGCTTGTCTGTATGGATATATATTTATTACAATGACATCTCCATGGAGACATTCAGAAAAGTTACATAAAGCACCTTAAATACAACCAGTTATCTAGCCTTGCTTTTCTGGAATTTTTTGTTTAATTTAAAGACAATTTCTCTATGATTTCCCACTGCGCATTGTGAAAGCCCAAAAGACTCGACCTCTGACTCCAGCGGCGGCGAGCGGCTCGAGCCACCAGAAGCAACAAGTGAGAATCGACTACTGACGGTGAAGAACAAGAGCAACTGAAAGTTGTTGAAAGAAAATGGTTTGGGAATGTATTTTTTTTAGCGTTTTCAAAAAATATAATTCACTCGTAAATAAATGGGATTAGAAACGACATCGGCGATCGAGTCTTTTGGGCTTTTGTAATGTGCAGTGGGAAATAAACAAAGGTAAGGCTAAGGCTGCTTATAAAGTTGTTTTATAACATTTCCAGACACTGATGAGTGAGCCAGGCAGAGTGTTTTGTTTGTTAGACTCGTGGCTATGTTGTAAAATGGGTTAGAAAGTGGTGTTAAGCCTCTTCTGTGCAAATTGGTGTTTTACGTGGAAGCTAAGAACTTGCCCAATTCAGTATGCTAGTTTGTTCTTGACACGTTCACTGCCACAGCAAGATCTCCGTCTAGAAAACACTGATTTGTGCCGTTTTTTGGCTTCTGACAGTATTCGACCACCTCTAGCAGCGGACTTTAGCTTCAAACGTGCCAGAGTTCCCCTTTAAAGACCATTTCTCTATGCAAAAATCACCAGTTGTTTTTTGCTACAAAATTGGAGTAGAGGTAACACAGATCAAAATAACAAGTTCAGACAAAAACAAACCAACAAAGGCAAAAAGGTCGTCCTGGAGCACAAAGGTGGATTTTAACATTTCTCAAGCTACCTAGACACCAGCATTATTTCTCTTTCTCTTTGAATCAGCCTGACTCTCTCTTTCTCTCTCTCTACCTTTCCATCTCTCTTTCTCTCCATCTCTCTCTTCTGAAGAACTGCCTCCCGCCTTCAGACGACCTTCACACAAAACCCAAACAAACACAAGACGATAATCCTCTCTGATCCTCCAGTGTCCGCGGCCACTGGTCACTGCCGCTGCTGCCCAAGTGTGAATAAAAATAACATGTTTGAACTGGCCTTTCTATGAGATGTTTCCTCCTCAATGCAGCCCTACAGCTACAGATCTGTGCTGGGCTTTGATGGGCACAGCATGTTGGATTAGAGATCACAATGCATCTTGAATGTAGAATTTGGTCGGGACTGTTTGCCCTTTTGGACTTCTATTCTCCGTGAAAATATGTTTGAATCATAGTATAGTCTGTTTTCTACTCAGATGAGACTTAATATTCAGAGGACAAAATGTAATGTATATCCTGAAGCACTTTAAAGGTGTGCTACCTGCTTCTCCTCATAGATATGTCATTGCTTTGCCTGAAATGTTCCACAGTATTGCATTAAAGGGCCCATTTTATGCTATGTTTATGTCCAAAGTCATGATGTTGTTTCCTCAGCAAAAACATACCAGGAGTTGTGTTTTGTTTCATTTGCATATTTTTAACACACAAACCCTGCATATTTAGGCTGAGCTCTTCTCTCCAACGGAAAACACTCTGCTCCACCTAACGATATCTTGTGGTGATACAGGAAGTGCTCCACTGTGTTTTTAAACTCCATACACCTTCGTTAGAATCATTTGGATGATTTCAGCCCTGGAGTTGCCATTTTCAACTGAACTAAAGGTAAAAGGTAGCTGTTAACTTGAAAACTACTTCATAACATGATGGAACAGAGCTTTTTGAGCTTTGAGGATGTAGTCAGACTAATAATAAATTGTTACAGTACTGTTATAGTTACTGTAAATGAAACAAAATACAACTCCAGGTATGTTTTTTTTATTGTAACATGGCTTAAAGGTCACAAGGATCCATTTTGTGTAATACGGGACTTTAAAACATTCCCCATGAAGGTCTATGGAGAGGTGACTAAGCTGACAATAAGCATGTGTCAATAAAACACATGTAATTGAACAAATACATACTGTGGAAAGCAATAACACTGCCATGGAGAAAAGCAGGTAGTGGATGTCCAAAAGTTACATTTAAGAGGACCTGGAGTTGAATTAATGATCTTCAAAGCCATTTAATTCAATGACTGCAGTTCTGATCACATCAAACAAGTATATCGGGTAGGTGAGTGATATAGTGAACATTTGTCACTCCCAGTAACACACGTTTTCTATTACCTTGTCTTACAATGGCAAAGAATGAACCACTTGCCCATTTGCCAACCCTTTGGGCCTTTTGGTTGGAGATAGAAATTTTAGCATAGCGTAGGTGTTAGGTGCTGTATTTACTTTTCTTACTAAAAATTTCAGTATTTCAGTATTCAATATTTTTTGTTTAATTTGTTAATAATCAAAAAAAGTCAACTCCACAGGTAACAGGATATCATGTACGGTAGCCAAGTTACATAATTCCCAACAGTTCTACCTGCATGCTGTGTAGTTTTTGGCTCATGTTGTGCATTAGGCTTGTGTCCAGTACTAGGGGACATGGGCCCAGCCAACAAACAGCACAGACAGGCCTGCATGATCCACAGCTAAACGCCCACGCACCCTTCACACCAGTAATACACATTCACATGCCAAGTGAAAACTATAGGAGGTGGACTGAGAATGGGCAAGGTGGTAAGAAAAACAAACTGGTGATGCAGTAAGCCTGAGTGGTAAATAAGAGCAAAAATTTGAAAAAAAGAGGTGAAGCTAAAGATTTTCATTTGAATTATTAATAATGGAACAGGAAAAGGTAAAGAGCGGTCATTTTATGTAAGCACAAGTTAGATCCCAGCTCCTGTCAGTGTATTTTGTTGTTGTGCAACTTGAGCAAAACACTTACCCAACTAGCCTATGGTTAAATGCATTGTTTAAATGGTTAGAGGGGAAAGGGCTGGTTGATATGGGAATGAAAAACGTAAATTTGCTTAATTTTTATTTGTTGATCAATTTTTTATTCATCAGATTTTTCATTTTATTCCTTTTACGTCTGATTTTGCTCCAAAGCACACAAAGACAGACTGTAAACCTGTTAGTTAAAGGTCTTATATTATGTAAAATGTACTCTCATGAGCTTTAAGCCATGTTAGAATGTTGTTACCTCCTCATGTGTTTCATTCACATGTTTGGTCATCCGTTATTATTAGCCTGTCTACATCCCCAAAGCCCAAAATGCTCTGTTCCACCTTGTGATGTCACACAGCTGTAGTTTTCAAGTTAACAGTTTCCCTTTTCCTTTTGTTCAGTAGAGACAGGCAATATTGTACTGAAACACCTGCACTGAAATGATCCAAATTGTTCTAGTGAAGGAGTATGGAGTCTAAAAACACAGTGGAGCACTTACTGTATTACCACGTGACATCACAAGATGGAACAGAGTGTTTTCTGTTTGAGAGAAGAGCTCAGCCTATGCAGGTTTTGTGTGTGTTAAACATGTATGAACAAAACAAAACTCCAGGTATATTTGTGACATGATAACATAGATCAGAAAATGGCATAATACAGAGCCTTTAAAAAGTCCAAAGCATATCACTGACCATTTCAAACAGCTGCATCTCCATTCAGTCAAACTAGCTACAGGGAAGTTGCAGTTGCTTATCAAAGAATGGAGACAGTTTAACACATCTTGCCTGTGTCTCGTATCACTAAATGCTTTGCGTACATTGTTGTGACTTGAAGGACATGACAAGCTCAGTTAGCACTCCTGACACAGACACAGTGCAGTGACAGCGCTCTTTCTTTCCCCTGAGTTAAAAGACTTGCTCTCATTTAACACTTGAAGAGTCACAAAGCTGAGGGCTCTTCTCTGTCCGCTCCTCAAGTGTGCCTGGTCTAATGCTCTAATCGGACACCTGTCTTCACCGGTCGCTATAGCACGTCCAAAGCTTTAACTGTGGTGATCCTGTCCTGTGTGTGTCTGTTAAAATTATTTTTGATTTTAAAGAGATTTCACACAGATACTGAGAAGTCCCAAGTTAAGCCTCTTTTAACTTTGTTTGTAGTTTATTAAAGTTTGAAATTATAGCCTGTCTCAAAAGTTAGCTTGAAATCAGTAGTACAAAGTAAGACTGAACACTACCAGTTTTTAGGGTTGTGATTCGATGATTGCAAAATAGAGAGACAAACCTTATGAGTGTACTGCACTTTTTAAAACAATAATAATTTAAAGTTTATTTTTTCACACTGGAACAACCACAATGTGTACTAACCTGAGTCTCAAGAATACATTATATTAGAATAATAGCACAACATGTATTCCCTGATCCAAATGAGAATCCTTCCCAAATCAAACTTGCATATCTCAAACAAGCAGAAGTGTCATAAACAACATCATAATTTCCCCAAAGTGCTGATGTGTCAGGTTTCAGCCGGTTTATGTAAAAAAAAAGACCCTTATACCCTTATACAAAACTGCATGGAAATGTGAAGGTAGAAGATGCTAATGCAGGACTTAACCCCACTTGAGTCTGTGTGGGTTCAGTGTTTTTCATGAGGAAGTTCATGAAATCATTTACACTTCAAACACAGCTCCGTGCTCTGTGATCTTCACTCAGAGTCATTATGCAGAGTTTACTCCGCTCGCACGAGAGGGGCAGGTGAGCAAGGTCGAGCTGCTACAATCTGACCTTCAGTTGTACGATCAGTTTCTACGCTTATCTCAGAATGACAGGATGTAAAACTACAAGACTGGGTCATAACAAAGCAGACACCTAATATACTGTAGTGTGTGTACAATTCAGGAAAATATTAACTACATGTGGATTGAGAAGTTAAAGACCTGTGCTTGACTTTCATTTCTTCAAGTGGGACAAATGCACTTAGATAATCTTTCTTCCAAGAATATGAATATACTGCATCAGTATTTTTAGCAGCCCTAAAATAAAGACAGACAAATACCTACCAAGTACAACATCCAACTCATGGTGCTACTCTTTTGAGAGGCCATAAGCGCACACATTACACTGCATTGGGTAACCGCAGCCTTCATGTAGATAAAGTGTAGGAGCTGAATGAGTTCCTACCTGGTTGATGATATAAATGCCGTAGTCGATTCTCTGTCGTCTGAGGATGGGGTGGAGGTAGTGCAGCCAGTATTTCAGGTGGTTCTCTCTGTGTCGAAATGGGATGATGATGGCCACCTGTAACAAATGCACTTATTGTCTACAAAATGGCCAAATTTAAAAACGTGGGGAAAAAAAGGTATTATTAGGTTATTCTTAACTTTTCCAACGCTACTCTAAGCATCCTAATTTTTCACTTCATAAGCATGTTTCTAGACTATCTGAAGCCAGATTGGAGTTTTGCAAACAAACAACAAACATTACCATGCAAAGAGCTAAATTCCTGATTCTCTGAGGATAAAAAGGTGCGATACAGACAGGAGACAGCAAACAGTGGCCTCATTTATACCAGAAGAGCTGCTTTTACAATATATCTGTACTAGAGAAAACAAAACCATATGAAAAAAAAAATCAAGTACAGCCATTTTACAAAATGTCTAATATAAGAAACTTAACACTTGATCAGCTTGTATCCACATTTGTATCCACATTTGTAGGAGGCTTGTTACCACCTTGTCAAGTGAGTTTTATTTTTATTATATTTTTCATGGTTATTTTGACATGTTGTGCAATATATAACTATAAAAATTTACAAAAGAAGATTTGAAGTGCCATTGCACTTGTGTCTTCTCTTCAATACTGAGAGAGGTTCAGGGTTGTAAAGACATTTTAAAATAAATATGTATTAATAAAATAAATTGGGTTTTAAATTCCCCTCAGATAATCTTGACATTTCAATTAATTCCTTTGCTAACATTTTGACATTTCGGCTAACATTTCAAGTAGCAGAATTTGTAAAAAGAAAATGTTTGGATCTTTGGCACGTCTTTCTTGAACAGATTTTAATTAAAATGAAGGATGTTTTATCTCGATAGGACTGGACTTGACTGATTGTTAATTTTTGTTTGCCTAGTGTTTTTTGTTGTGTAGTTTTGATTGTGATGAGCGTTTTGTTTGTTTGTTTTTGTCAGCATTATATATAATTTCAAAGTTAGAAAACAAAAAATGAAGGATGTTTTTTGTGTATTTTTTTTACCATACCTTCCACCTGGGCCTGCAGTCGGGTGGGCTGTAGCGGCCTCCCTCTGTAACATTGGGGTTCTCCTTTTGGACACGCTCCATGCTCATCTGGGAGCTGAACTCAATCAACAAACGGCCCACTGCAAAGACAAAACACAAAAAAGAAAACATGTTTCAATTTAGATATTCTAGCTGCAATCAAAGTCTGATCCAGGATATCAGTTTTGTTGAAAAGATGAAAGACTTTTCTGCTTATTCTGCCATATTTGATTTACACGCATTTCTTCTGTGCTATGGAAGCTCTTCAACTCTTAAATCAAATGTCATAAATCACATTAGAAATGTGCCCTTTTGGAATGACAAATTACTGGTTTTAAGTCAACCACTTAAGCCCTGACATTAGAGTTTTGCTGTAGTTATATTGCAATGCTATTGAGAGAACATTGACCTTGCATTTCAGAGATATGATTCTTGATAAAGTGAGTTTCAAGTTATGACATTGTTACCAGTTTATTTAGGTAAGTTTTGGTTGCTCATAGTTTTTATAATCCTCATGCATACACTGTGTTTTTATGTCTCCTCTCTTCCCTAGCCTCCGTGTTGTGATCGTGATGTACAAAACAAATTCCCCTTGGGCAATGAAGGTTTTCAATCATTCATCCTCACTGCAATGTCACTGGTAAAATGTAGGTTGTAATTCAAGGACAGTCTCCAAGATAAATTATCATGTCCAATATGGACAGATACTTCATACACAAAACTCCTTACAAAACTATCACAAAAATGTGCTCTTGGCCCTCCATGAAATCATTACATTCAGTTCCAAAAAGTAAAAAATATAATGTACACTACCAAACAGGGTTGTCAAAAGAATCAACAGATACTAACTAGTATCGAAACTAGGTAATCATTTGAGCAGGTACTGATCCTAAAAAAAGTCACATTCAGAGAAGAGAAATGAACCTTTCCTGAAAAGCTTTAGAATGAGTTTGAGCTGTATCAGAACAAGTATAGAGATGGATTACAAAGATATAAGGCTACATGGTAATATAAAAGAAAGTATTTTGTCTTTGAATCAAAGTATCAAATCTATTCCTTAGTATCGAAAGTATTAGTATCATCATTAGATATTTTTGTATCATATCAACATTACTACCAAACATAGACCGTAGATATGAGTGAACCACAAGAGCCAATCATGATTGAGGTCATTAAATGTGCCCATCCTACTCATGGCAGAGCGGCGCTACGATACTCTGCACCATTCTGCACGAACTGCTGTATTTCGGTGATTCTTGAGAATAATAAGGTGACTTTTAGCTTTTATCATCAAACTTTAAATAGTAAGTTTAAGTCTTTGATTTATGTTAAATGTTCTGTTATGTACGAACAAAAATAGAGTTGGCACTTTAACGAAATTCACTTTACTTTATGCTAGTTGAGATTCTAGTAACGTTAGCTATTGTAATTGTTTGAGATATTTTGTCATTTTATTTAAAAAAAATAGTCACTCGGGCAGGAAAGCGAGAAGGGAACTTACTTAGCAGCAAAACTAGCTGTCAATCAAACCTGTTGCTAACGGTAGGTGGCAGCGACCTTGGGGAATGAAGGCGTCTGATTGGTTTGTTATTTATCTTCATATCTTGATTTAGGAACAAAACAGCGAAATGAAAAATTCAGGATAATGTACAGCGGGTTCATACAAACATTTTAAGACCAAAATGACGAGACTCAGTGCAGCAGTTACGGAAAGAGGGGCGATAAGATCCCAATGTAAGTCAGTTAGCGCTTTAGCTATGTCCACTCATATATATACGGTCTATGCTATCAAAGCAGCAACATATATGATACTATTCAACATAAATTATAACAGTGTTCCAACATCTTAACCTACAAACAGTAACGCAGGTTGTTTTGACCTGTCCATCACTCCTCACCTGTACCATCTGTATGAATATTCACTATTACTAACGCAGACACCTCAGTGAGCTCTTCAGGTACACCATAATAAGACACTTAGCATCGACATGTCCTCAGTGTTGAGTGCTCTCCTCCAATGAACAGCAGGCGCCCCAGCAGCAGATCAATGGCAAACAGCTTACACGTTCATAAGAGCCCTTCTCTTTATCATAGCCTGCTACACAGCCTGAATGCTAATGCTGCCGCGTATACATGTGTCCCTTCCTCTACAGAGCTACTAACATACTAGAGGCTGCTTTCGTGTCCTTATATAATGTGCCAGATGTTTAGCTTATCATTAGCCAAGTGTGGCCTTAGATGGTGTTATTAAAGCCTTCTTCATGAGAAAATGGTACACTTGCCGCTCTTTATGAAATGATTAAATATACAGTATGTCTATAGCTGTGATGCTGTGGGCGGTCTGATAACAAACCACCCACCTTAAGTCTTCTATTGAGCAGCGAATGTAGAAGAGATTAGAATATCAAAAAAATAGAGGTTACATTCACTTACATGGAAAATAAACCTACATAGATGAGACTTCACTGGAAAGTAAAAAAACAAGATTATTATATGAATATGAATATTTTGACAAAAGTTTGATATGAAAAAAGTAAAGTCATTGTTTTTTCTATAATAAATGAATATATATTGAAAAAATAAATAAATAAAAATAATTCAACCAACAAAACTTTTTTCTCCTTTTTCATGATTTACAGGTCATAATCTAAAAAAATATACAAAACTATAAGATTTTTTTAGCCAACAGAAAGACAGTGGTGGGCTAGTGCTCAGTCAAGCTCCCCCTTGTATTTAAGCAACAAACAGGCTCATTTTTAATTGAATTTTCTCCTAATTAAAATTTAAAAATACAATCAAGCTGTCATTTGAAAATATTTATGGCATACCTCTCTATGTCACACAAACCTCTATAGCCCAAGGAACCATCCTCATGATTCTGTTATGAAGACACATGGGTTTTAATAAAAGATACAAATGTCATGTTTAAATATATGTTTTATTAAAGTGATGAATGGGAGGATGTATCTGAAGTTGACAGCAGTGCAATTGCAGATGACCTCAGAACATCCCATTGTAATCTATGCTCAGATATTACACTCATGCATTATATTCACTGAGCCTGATCTCTCTATGTGGGGCACACAGCACATTGGGAATACGTGATAAAAACAGCCCTGTCTACCAATGCCAAGTGGATACTGAAGACGTTAGGGCTGGGTGGTATGACAAAAGTTTACACTTGTTTTGTTTTCCTCATATTGATTGAATTTTTTATTTTATCTCGGGAGGTGTTCGGGCATGTCCCACCTGAAGGAAGCCCCGAGGAAGACCCAGGACACGCTGGAGGGACTATGTGTCTCGGCTGGCCTGGGAACGCTTCAGGGTGCCCCCGGAGGAGCTGGAGGAAGTGTCTGGGGTGAAGGAAGTCTGGGAGTCCCTGCTTAGACTTAGACTGCTGCGACCCGGCCACGGATAAGCGGAAGAAAATGGATGGATGGATTTTTTCTTACCAAAAATTAAATTGGAACCAACAACCCAATGGCAGCTCATAGTTACTTCATGTCTGTTTCTAGAATACATGCAAAATTATTATACGGGTGGAAGATATTGATTATTTATTTATTACTATTAAATATTTATAATAATATATTTCCAAAATAACAACTTTAATATAATATTGTTAATGCAAATTTTCAATAAATGATAAAAAGGCTATAAACTGCTATGAACTAAGAATTTCTGTTTCTTTTTTTCAAAACTATGAAAAAGATGCAAAAAACCTAACCTATACTGACAGGAAGTGTGAGCTGCAAGGCTAAAGGATGAAATCACAAATGCAGGAGCAGTGGGGTTTTCCATAATTTCAAGTGACACTGAATCTGTTTAGGGACTGCATGTTTTCATTGTGAAGATTTGTTTTGCTTTTCCTCTACATAGAAACATATCAAATCAGTACATCACCTCCTCGCTGTCATGTCTTATGCACAGCTCATATGTGAGGTTCAACATGAACCTCACATATGAAGCATCTTAACAAAAGACACAGAAGTGAAACAAAACGGCATCAACAAACATTTTGGCATTATTTTGATTTTTCTGTTTCATACGATGTGTTCTAGGATAACGGATGGCCACGCGGTTAAGTGAGGATGAATAATGGTAGTAACCGCAGGAGGAGACGCGGTGTCCATAATCATAAAATACTCACTCATGTTTTATGAGGCTTGATAGACATGTCTTTTATTATGCTTGAAAGCCTGCCATTTACTGTCTATTTTTTGTATAGGACACACTATAATGGAGCTATCACAAAGAAAAGGCTGAATTAAACAAAAATTAGTCTAAAAGGAGAGCAGAATAGGTTAATGGTTCACTGTGTAACTTTTCTAATGCTTGTCTCTATGTCATTGCTTTGCCCAGAATGTTCCACAGAATAACATTACATGGATTTAACGAAGTGAAGATTATAGGTGAGATCTGTGGAGGTGGCAGGTCGCAGTAAGAATGCATGCAATAACATCTCCATGAAGACAAGCAGACGACAGACCCTCCATTAGAAAAGTTACATAGTACGCCTTTAAGTAAAAGTACGGTAATTCAATATGAGATGTTCAAAGTCTAGCGTAACTCTTTTAGTGCTATTTAATTCCATGCATCAAAATACCGCAAGGATTTTTTTTGTGTTTATTTCACTTTAAAAATGTCAGAAAATGTCCCAGGAGTCAGTGCTTTTTCACCTTTTACTAGGATAAGTTCAGCTTTCAATATCTGGCAGTTGTTCATCATTACTGTATGTGTATTAATGTGTAATGACAGTTGAAAGAGAAGAAAAATACAAAATCACAAAAACACACGCACACACACAAAAAGCACCAAAAAAACCACTTGTAAATTACCACCGCTCCCTCCAAATCTTCACCACTCTGCACTCGATACTACAGGCTCCGTGGCGGGTGCTGCAGAAATTTACCATAATAACCGTATATGGGCAGAAAGCGCAACGTCTCTGCTTTCGGGAGCTGTTGGAATTTTTCCGATAGCGCATGTAGTTCCGGAGATATGATAATGAGAAGTCGCGCACCCGTCGGCCTATGGGGGTTAAGTAACAAAAGATGGGCAGCCAACATGCATCTCTTTTCTTATGTCATCTTAAATAACTAACTTCAGAAACCGTATCAGTTAAATCACACTTTGGGTTTCTTTACGAGGAGACACAGATTCATAAACAAAATCACACAAATAAAGTCACTGAAAACTCAACCTCCTACTTTAACCTTTTATCTCATATGTGCAGTCACTATCACAGAGACACAAGACGCAGGGCTCTGACTGGATATTGGGCTTGGCGTGGCAGGATGCATTGAAGATAAATACCCATAATCCTTTGCTGCAGTATAGTTGCACTGTAAAGTTATTTATCTTGAACTGGACTTGGACAAATCAGATATTGTTGCTGCTTGTGTCTCTGGGTAAGACACTATGGCATCGTTACCCCCAACATCCCTAGTAGCTACAGGAAGGGCATCTGGCTTAAACCTGGCACCTGGTATATCTTATGCTTATTACAAATGTTTAAAAGACGCACTAACTTTTCTGATGTAGGGTCCACTACCTACCTAGTAATTTTAGTAACAAAGACACAAATCGATGCATAGGATGACGCCAACTGAGCGCTTATGAGGTTTGGACCATTTATTTCACAATAATCCTTTGCAAGCAATAAAAAGTATTTGGGACAGAAAAACACATTGACAAACTTTACCTTGTCTCCACATTTTTCACATCTCATTTGGCGCATACCTGCATCGTCTCTCTTTCTCCATCTCAGACTGAAAAACAATTATGCCCCTCTGATGGTTCAGGCTCTTGTCAATGATTGAGGAGAGAGTGGAGAACAAGTGGACAATGGTGCCTTCTTTTTTTTAAATTTATATTCTACAGACGATACTCAAACAGCATCAGAAATCAGAAATAGCTAAATATGAGATAAATGTCTTTGCTGAGACTGAAATATTGCATAAATTGTGAATAAGACATAAAATATAACTTACTGTAAGTGCAATGTTTAATCTAGATTCTGCATAATGTCATAAATGCTCCTCAGTTCTGTTTGAACCGTTTTAAACAGATCTGAGCCTTGGTTCTTTCTCTATGTGATTAGTTTATTGTTAAAATTTGTTAAAATCTTTTTAACAGCTCTTTGACATGAACAGATCCAAAAGATTCGGACCCCATAAAAGAGCTGAAAGCCTCAAGACTAACTTAATCCTCTTGTTTTGCTATTTTAGTTTGAATCTTGTCTTACGAAAGCCTTTTTTAAATACATTTCTATCATGGACTGGGTTATCAAAGTCTGGACTTGTTGCTCAAATGTGGCAGTGGCACAGCAGCTGCCAGTCCAGAAGACACAGTGACACGCGGCCTGTGAGATTGGACCACACTTTAAGTACACTGAGTCATCAGAAGAAATGTGGAAGTTATCTAATGGCAAGATGGTGTTCAAATAAATTAAGTTTGCTCTTCAAAGTTTTCTTGAAAGTATCCATGTCCATACACACGATTACAGGGTGCAGACTTTGCATTTTTCCCCCTGTGTCTGTGGACTTTGTTTTACCCATTCAACACAAAACATAGGCACAATCTTCCAGCAAAGGTAGTCGTGCCCAAGCTTATAGTACAAGACTTGGAGATGGGTCCCAGGCATGACAGACTGCCCCAGTAGCATTTTTTTGGCCTCTGCACCACAGTTGTCCTTCATGCAGCCTGAGCCCGAGGTAATACGCAGGACATGTGTGAAAACCAGCACTCCACAATAACATAGGTGTGACCGCCATCAAAATGTAGAGACTTCTCACTATTTCACCAAACTCAAGTTGTACAAAGTAAAGCATTGTAGACAACTTCTAAAATACAATTTGCAAAAAACTGAAAAACAAACAATATAACTTTCAAAAAACGTCACTAAAGCTATTGAATAGAGCTGCACCAATGTGACTTAATCTGACAGGGACGCCATGTTGGTGGTTGTGAATCAGCGGTAATGAATGGCACAAGTTCACTTTTGGAGTTTTTTTGCCATTTAAGGAAATCATAGACAATGATTTATCTTAAAATTTATCAGATTAAACATGAGCAACCCTTACCTGGCAAGGGTATTATTTTAAAGAGAACAGATTGCAGAGATTTTGCCTTAATTCTGCTATATCTGGACATCTCGTTTACTTTTCACCTTCTTATATCATCAAAAAAGGTCCTTGGAGATGTTTGTGAAAAACAGGCTTTATTATAAAGCCCTGTACATGTAACGCTTACTGATACTGACAGTTTAAATTATGTGAAATTGATAAAATAGATGTAAAAATACAAATACAAATGAAAAATATGATGTGCTCTGACTAATGTGCAGATGTTATAGTCATACAGCACACTAAATCACTCATGTAAAAGACACACTGATTTAACTTAAGATTGTGATTTTATTTTCTACAGTCCACATGCAGTCAATTAATGTTAAACATATTAACAGTGTTAAACAAAAAGCATTTGGGATTGTTTCTCTTCAATCTACTCTATGCCTCATTAAAAGACTATTTAAAGCTAATCAACAATAATCGACAATACACAATCTGTGAGACTATGGTTTAGTCATTCAAATTAAACCAAGTAAAGAAAAAATATGAACATAAAAAGACATTCATAGTTTATTTAATGTCTAGTTAGATTAACGTTAGCTGCTAACCCATTTAGCTACAGCAATCCACTTCTACCGTCAATCTAGAGCTTTGTCAAGCCAGTAAAACGCTCAGGCTTTCTTCTGTTTTTGATAATGTATTCATCCCAGTGCACAACAGTAATCCACAATCTCTGAAACTCCAATAAAGTTTGTTTGAGGACCACGCATTAGTTTTTATGGGAGTTCTGAGCTGCGACCACGGCCAGTATGAGATTTGGAGGCACATTCAGGGACGGTGTGAAGTCAACTGCAGGAGCTCCATAGGTTGATATCACTGCTCTGAGGATAAATACCGCATTGCTTTACTACACTATTGAATAGGTTTATATTGCTGCAATAACTAGAATGTCACAGTGTACAAAAATTAATTATGAAAGAACAAAGGAGGAGTCTGAAAATACGTCTAGCGAAGTCTGTCGGCTTTAGACCTCGCTACAAGAGAAGTGCTGTTTTTATTTGAAATCATGAAAAAAGGTGCAAGACACGAAATTAAATCAACCCCAACAAACAAGACAAGCTAATAACAGGAGCGCTCTCTCAACCCTGGTACTGAGCCTCATTAGATTATTACAAAGCGAGCCAGTGTATGTGTGCTGTAAACAAAACAATACAACTGATTTTCTGCTTTTTTACTTTCATTTAAAATTGTTGTGCAGTGCAGAACAAAAGCATGTCTCTGTGCTGTGTAGCCATGTTGAGGCATGTTCTCGGCCTGGAGTGTGCAAAAACAGTAATTAAAAGTAGTTTGATTTGTTTTTTGGTGGAACAAAAAAGATCTGAAAGTGAGATTTGAAGTGTAATGAGACTGGAGTTTATGACAGAAGTGAGGCTATGATCACAAAATGAAGAGAGCTATTGTTGTACTGTTGCTGCTTTGGAAAATCTATACAGGTGATGGTTTTGGGCCCACATATTGAATAAACTATTTTATTGAAGATAACGTTTAGATTGTATAGATAAGCATCAGCAAGTAAAGAAAAGGTGAATATTTGTACATATAGTGGTATTGTTGTCACAGTATCACCATTTCTATTCTATTCCAATAGGAACAGACTCGATACCTTGTGCTGATTTTCATTTCACAGAGATGATAAAAAATATGAATAACAATAAAAACAGGTTGAAACAATAATATGCAATAATAATCAAAGCTCTACACTTGCTAGCTCAATTGCTCCCTATTCCCTACAATTCCCTAGCTCAAGGGAATTGTATCCACATTTTTGTCTCTTGTTGTTGTTTAGAAAGACTGTGGCAATAGTGTATGGAGCTCAACAGAGACCGCCCTCCCTGCAGTTCCAGAAGTAAATTTCTCATTTGTTTTCTCAAAATACTTTCAGTACTTCTCCGCCTGAAGCCGAGTTGAAAAACCTGAAGTTTTGGCTTTCGACACGCCATGTCAGTCTGGACTACTCTCCAGTGACATAGCGGCATCATTATCCGGAAGAAGAAGAAAGAGAAAGACCCGCGGGCCAGTGATGAACCTGGGTAAACTCGGAACGCCTATGAATTATGTTATGGACCCAGACACACTGGCCCGAGTCGATAGCCTCAGTTGATGCATTTTATTTAATAATTAAACTAACGCCACTCGCTCAACCTGGTCTGACATTGTTCACAGAGACACTAGGAAAACAAGACACATCGGAGGCAAAAGGCGTCCAACTGGAGACGTCCAACATGTTTTCAATGTCACGGTCTGAACACAGCTTTATAATGTTTCCTCATCACAAACATGCACACACCCTGTTCCACCTTGCAATGTCATACGATATTACAGGTGCTCCACTGTGTTTTTAAACTCCACACACCTTCACTAGAATCATGTGCATAATTTCAGTCATTGCTACTGAACAAAAGGCGAAGGCAGCCGTTAACTTGAATACTACCACTACATCACATCACAGAGCATTTTGAGCTTCAGAGATGTAGACAAACTAATAATAAAGAATTACTTAAACATTTGTGAATGAAACAAAACACAGTACAACAACTCAGGATATGTTATGGTATAATATGGTTTAAAGCTCAGTTTTGTAAATGCTTTAAAGTGCAAAAATCCCTGTAACTTTAAATGTTAGAAATCAAACCTTTACACGTGACAAAAAACAACGCTGATGATCTCATTAACCAAACAAGCAAAGCAAAGAGCACTTGATGGCTCCTCTCCATGTGCGCAGTATGTCGGCTGCTGTGGCTGTGTATTGGGAGAGGAGAGGCGGTTATAAAGGACCAGATGGAGGAAGCTACAGTTTGGGCTGGCACGACAAAGTGAAACAATGGCAAAACCATCAGGAAGAATAAAAAGGCTGAGACAACAAGAGCCCAATACTAGCGGAGCGGTACCTGCTGTTGCATGCTGGGAAATGGTTTGATAAAGACAAGAGAGAAAAAGAGGAGAAGAGAAGTAAAAGTGACAATAGGACAGAGATAGAGAGAGAGAAATGTGATAAGTAACAATGGAATGGCTGAATACCTTGGGTTGCATTTGGTATAGCAAGAATTGAATTGAAATACAATGTTATCTTCCCAACAAGCACAGAAAATGTAATAGTTGTTGGACTTGTAGAGGTATGTATAACACATTGTTGCTATGAGCGTCATGTGGCAGAGTGGTTAGCAGTGGGCTGTCATTAGGGCTCCTCCCGTTGCTCAAAGATATGTATTAAGTAAAATGGCTGGAGTGAAAGTGCTTTTCAGAGTTATCCTTGCTAAATTGGCCATTGGAGAAAGTACAAGGACCCATAATTGGTGGGATCAGCTCCTGCTTGCAAATAAGCAGATAAAGAATAAAACAGTAAGACATAAGACGGTGTAATATAGTTAAAAAAATACTAAAATATCAATTGATATAAAACTAGGATTGCAACTAGACACTCAATATTTCAATATAAAAACACACACATAAATGAGCAAATCTGACCTTTACTGAAGCGTTTAAGAATGGAGTCTATCTGAAATAGCACAATAATTAGTATTAATATTAAATAGGCTATTATTTTGAGTTGAAAATTACGTTATTGTTTAATGGGCCCATATTACACTGTCCTCAGATCTATTATAATGCTGTTTACTCATGAAAAAAAAAACATAGCTGCAGTTGTGTTTTGTTTCATTCACACTTGTTTAACACGTAAACCCAGCATATTTAGAATTATTCCCTCAAAGTGAAAACCCTCTGCTCCACCTTGTGAGGTAGACGTTAGCTGTTAACTTAAAAACTACTGCGTCATGACATCACAAGGTGAAACAGAGCATTTTGAGCATTGGAGATGTAGACAAATTAATAATAAAGGCTTACTCAAACATGTGTGAATGAAACAAAACACAACTCCAGGTATGTTTTGGAAGAGGTAACACCGTTCTAACATGACTTAAAGCTCACAATAGTCAATTCTAAATAATATCTGACCTTTAAAAATAGTGTTTGAAAACAAAACAATAAATAATCATAACTGAACTGTTTTATAATGGAAGCCGATGAAAACAACTTGGTTAGTCTTAATCCATCATCATCCTGTTAATCTGGAGTGACTATATTTGGAGTAACCCAGGGACAGCAGCATGTGTAAAGTCTGCCAGCAATGTTTTTTTTTTTGTTTTTTTTACACTGGTCTGTTTGGCCTGGTTGAGCTGCCATGGTCTTTTACATGTTATGAATAGTGGCACTGGCCTCATGATGGGCACATGAGCAGCTCCATGTGACTGTGTGACTGTGTGACTGTGTGTGGACTCATCTCATTACACTCATATCACACAGAGACCAGTGGACAAGCCAGAACACAAGTCACGGCTCTGTCACTGGCTGTTAAGGCAAGGAACTAAAAATAAGAATTGGGCAAAGCAAATAAGGTGTACCAAATCTATCAAAAGTGCACTGTTGCTTTTAATGGTACTCAGTTTAAGCATAAAATTATATAGTGTACCACGATGATCATAAAAACATTTTTATTTAGACAACAGAATGTCATTTTCAACATTAAATTGTAGTACTTTCTTTTATATTACCATGTGATGTTATATCTATGTGATCTCTCAGCCGTCCAGGTTCCAAATGGTCCTATTTGGTCTTAGAGTTGTTCTGATATAGCTCAAGATCATTCAGGAATGGGTCATTTCTCTTTTAGTATCAATATGCGCTAAAACAAATATCTAGTTTTGATAGTAGTTTTAGTATTGATTGTCTTCTGAATTTCGATATTTTAATAATACTTTATAGTGTCTGAAAAGACACTATACAAGTCTGAAAAGTCTCTCAAAACGCCACACTAAAATCACCATTAATGGTAATAAGCTACTTCTGCCCTGGGGAAAATGACAGAAACAGTACAATTGAACTCACATAACATAGGTTTGGTGGGTGAAGTTTATTGTTCAAGGACACAACAACAGAACAGTTTCACCAAACCATCAGCCTTTGGATTAGAGAGTGGACAGTACAGTCTTCCCTTCTACTGGAGACTACAGACTGGTAGTTAATATTGGCAAATAATAATGGCTACTATAAACAATGTAATGATAAAACTTAGAACTTAGAAGTAGAAGTAAAATCATGACTCAAGCAAATACTACTTGAATGAAATGAAATAAACTAAACTAGGGCTGTCAAATAATTAAAAAAAAATTTTGATTAAGATCAGAAATTCCATAGTTAATCGCGATTAATCACATATTGAATTACATGTTTAAAATTGTATTTTGCATTTCAAGACAGTTTTAAAGCCATAATGTAAAGCAATTCTTACTAGGGCCCGACCGATATGGACTTTGTTGTGGCCGATTTGATACCGATAAAATGGGAGTTGGAGCTGCCGAGATAATCGCCGATATATTTATGACGTAAAAATTCACTGTAAATCTTCAGTTGTTTATAAAACTTAGGTTTGGCTCTATTGGATTTTCAATTGGGTTTATTTAGGCGACATTTATTGTTCTTCTAACTCTTTACGTCATATTTAAAGACAGTAGGTCGGCTCAATGGTATTTTTGTATGATGATAGTAAATTTTGTATACCAGTAAAGAATGTGCTGTGCGTAAACTACCACTATTAGCCTTTAGTGGTAAATGCGTGTGTGCCGCGGTAATTAATGATATGCAAAATATTTTTACACTTCTATTCACCGCTCATTTATATATCAATGCGTGTCCAGTAACATATATACGGCCACTATAGTCACTTTACAGTCGCTAATAGAAGAGAAAACAGCCTGTTTATGTGCGCGAGCTACAGCAGCTAATCACTAACCAATGAGAAAGAACCAAAACGAGCTTCAAAACCAACACATTTCCAACACTCAGCCTCACACAGGCTCCTCTCAAATCACAAGTCTGCACTAATAAATGACTCAAACTGAACGTCCGTAAAAAGAATATAATCTCAGTGTTGCTCACACATACACCGTAAATGTGCAAACATGGATCTACAGCTGCGAGTATTAACAAGAACACATGGCGATGTTTAAGGGCGGGAGGGACACAGTCAAATGACTCTGCAGATAAATACTGATGCGGAGCCACATATTTGGACATTAATCTGTCTGTAAATTGGATTAAATGGGCAGAATATAGAAAGTCTAAGCTTTATAACAAGGTAAAACGTCCATGTGTAATATCGGCCCATATCGGCAAGATTTTGTCCGATTGCTGATATGTTTCCAAGAGCCCATATCGGCTGATAATATTGGGGCCCTAATTCTTACCCATTTAGCAATCGCTGTAGTTATTTTCTTTGCTGTGTGATTATCCACAGGTCTGTGACAACTCTGACAAATGGTAGTTTGTCTGATCTTGGCTGGGACGCTCCGGTTGCTGCACCCGGCTTGACACAAGCTGCATTTAACTCTTGACTTGTAAATGGTAGCATCTGGAAGTTTTTTTAAGTCAAATAAACAGTTCAAACGTCCAGCATCCCTCTGTTTCTCCATCACGGCGGCAAGTTTACTGAAACACGGTGCTCTGAAGTTCGAAAACGAAACAGCTGGAGGAGCTGCCTACGGATGTGTAGAAGGGACGAAAAGTCGGCGAACTCTAACCGCGAGTTTAAAAAAAAAATCACTGCGTTTTTAGAAGGGATGAAAAGTTGGCGAACTCTAATCGTGATTTTTAAAAAAAAGTGTTATGGATTGCATTAATCTAGTAGCGATTAATGCTGATGGCCCTAAACTAAATTAATACTAAAAATGAAATTTGAATGAATTAAGGGCAGTTTGAATAACACTTTTTCCATAAAAAATATCAAAGATGCAAAAACTAAAAACTTCACCACCAATATGTTGAACAAATAACATGCCATGCCATAAAGTTTCCTTACAACCTACAGTTAGAAATCATGAGGAAATAACCTATACGAGCCACAGTGCAAATATAAAGGGTGAGTGTGATAAGCCTCCACCTCAACTGTCCGTAGGTTAAGGTTAATCTTAATCTCTGCAATACTGAGGAAAAACTGGACCAAAGCAGTGGTCCGGAAATATAACCCCACCTCTCTGGGGACTTTAATAATGTGCCCTGTCTTTATCCCAGTTAACACCTCACCCTCAGAGTGCTGCCACGGCAACGGCTTAAAGTGAGGGTTCGTTTTAGTGCCATATACAAACATAGAAAAGGGTGCTTATATTTTATGCAAGAAGATGTGTATTCTTCTGTGCTTATACAGCCATTTTGCAGGTAGTGGTTTGGCATAGAAATATCATACTATAAAAATCTGTTACTTTCATTGGGATAACACAAGAATATACTGGTTATCGTATGTACTGCACTTAATAGTTTCTTGACACATGATGTTTCCTCAAATTTTGACTTTGTTCATCATTGTTATGGCTTGACTCGGGGCTCTTACAAATTGCAATTCTGTATTGTGTCTGAACAAGCAAAACAGTTGCGTTTTTCATCCCACTATCAAAGATCTCAGGGGGCTTTGAAAACCTTTCTCTTGTGCAACACAGAGAAACACTTAAGAGTTTGATTGATATGAGGACATTAATCAGTGTATGAAAACACTTCTTGCCATCGGTCTTTGCGAGTGTTAACAAGGAGGCGTGTGAAGGTCGGGCTGTACTTAGCCGTCGTGGACTGAAATGGGATGGTACAGGTACAGTATATGAAAATGGCATCTGAACCAGTCTGTGACCACTGTGGCTTTTAAAATCACTGCCACCGTGGGTTATGTCTGCAGTCTCATTACAGGTTGCAAAGAGGGGTGTGCAAAAAAGGGGAAAATATGTTGTTCCCGCCTGTCTCTCACCTGAGGTCCCAAACAGGTCAGCGAATTACGGAATATGTTTATTGTCATATAAATGTTTCTGATTTTACCGCTATGCGCACAGACGTGGATTAAACCATTAACACACGGTGAGGGTGAATGCATGACCTGCGGAGGTGCTGCACCATGCAGCAGTACTCTGCAGACAGTGAAAGAAAACACACTTTAGGATAGTGCTGTAAACGGCTTTATATAAATGATCAGCTTTTGTACAGATCACGATCAAACCAAACTGAAGAGCAGCGCTGAGCCCATACAGGAAGCAGGGCTGTGCAGGAACATGTGAATGAAAAGAGGGCTTTTTGTTGCATGTAATGTTTTTCAGTGGACTAGTTTGATATTTATTTTTATGATTCTGTCAATTCACTGAACATGCCACACCACACCTTTAGTCTGCTCCACTCCACCTAATATTTAGGCACAGCACACCTCTTGTTTAGAGCTCCATGCCTGCGCTCACGCTAAAACTGGAGGCGAGATATGACCCACCACGTGCAAAAAAAGAATTAACTAAAGACTTGCAGAAGATTTCTCACTGACTGAAATCTGACATTTTTAAAGACTGGTTAGACATTCATGTGCTACAAGGCTGCAGTGTAGTACGAGTACACAAATACACAAGTACACACTTCTGTTGGGGAGAGTCACTGCCACCCTTCGGGTCTCTTGATCTTGGATTTGCTTTAATCTTCGTTCTGTCCTGTCTGCTCTCAATCCCTCTAGTCTGTCCATCACCATTACAGCCTGTATCCTGTTACATCATAACATAAAATCATGCAAGACTTGAAACAGAAGACAAACTTTAACTAAGCAAAGCAAATAAATGACTAGTGACTAACTAGGTAGCTGCACTTTGCTCCACATGTGCATTAGCTAGTTTAGTGCTGCTCCTTCCTTGGATCTGTGTAAAAATACTGACCACAGCAGACTCCCACAGAATTCTCTTGCAGAGTTGTCAGAATTTAGCACAAGTCAAACTCCCACTTCTTTATAGCCTGGGAAGCCCGACTCAGTTATAGGAGAAGTTGATTGGTCAAAGCTCCGTTTCCAAAGTGATCAAGATGGTGCCTGTTGATGTAGTGAGTTTGTTCGACTCTCATTTCTCAGTTATGAACCAAACCAAAGCAACAACCCTCATGAAATATATCATAACATGTTAAACGGCCCTTTGGGGACAAATAAAGGCATATTGATTGAGCGATATCTTCCATCCATCACTTTTGTTCTGCTTTATCTGGGGCTGGGTTACGGAGGCAACAGTCTGAGCAGTAAAACCCAGATTTTCCTCTCCACATGCATTTCCTCCAGCTCTTCCAGGGGGATCCCGAGGCGCTCCCAGGCCATCTGAGAGACATAGGCCCTCCACCGTGTCCTGGGTCTTCCAATTCTAAAACACTCCTCCTGTGTATCCTCACCCTATCTCTAAGGGGCACCCAGTCAACCTGTGGAGGAAATTCATTTCAACCACTTGTATCTGCGATCTTGTCCTTCGGTCTTCGAGAACAGAGCTGGTCCTGAATCCAAAGTTCGGTTGATTCTCCTTTCCAGTACCCTGGCGTAGACCTTGCTGAGCAGCCCTGTAGTTAGAACACACCCTCTGGTTTCCCTTCCAGAAGGACTGCCCCTGTCCACTACATGATGTTGCAAAGTTATTTATCTTGACAGAAAAATAAATAAATAAATAAATTCAATACATTTTTTTTATCAGGTACAGGCTCTTCAACATTGCAACTTGTAGAATAAACTGCATAGATGCCACTGGCCCAGGATGGAGTGTGGCAGTGCCAGCTAATCTGCAGTGTTGTATAGGCCGTCTGTTAGCATGTTCCATGATGAGATCTATTCTTTATAGCCAGCGGCCATGGTACGTCTGATGTGTATACATGACAGGACAAGTCCGTTATGCATTAGAAAATAAAATCAGTATCTGAAGATCACTGAAAATAATCCTTGCAATTTTTTCTTCCCAACCTCTTCAAGCACTGTGTGTAATGCTTTTTAGTGGCTTGTAATTACACTGCACGTAAAATGACTTAATGACTGGGAGGCTAAAATAAGCTAGCTATACATTTCAATTTGGATCTTTGCTGCTACACGATACAAACAGAAGAACTACTGTGTTTGGAGATTAAGTAACATACGACAGCTTTTTCTGTTACTTAGTCCAATTAGGGAAACAAGCAGAGCAATAGTGTTCGAAAAGTGGCCCAAGCCTGTCAAAGAGACGTGTGCAGCAGTGAATTAAAGGCAAGCGTGAAGCGTCGGGCTTAGCTCACGACAGTGTGGATCAGAGTAATTAAAAAGTACAGTCGTGCATAAAGCAAAATGTCACGTGTAAGACACTATTTAGGCAAAATATGGTTCTTTAAAGATTACAACTCAAAAGCAAGTTGCTAAAAGGTTATTTTAATTAATTTATTTTTTACAGCAGACTGCATGGCATCATAAACTGTAAGCTAGTTTTTCAATAAAATATAGCACCTGACAGGTCGCCCTAACAGCACTGAAGGATGGAGCAAATGCAGAGGACAAATTTCACTACAGGGACAAGTGAACATTAATGTAAAAAAAAAACAAAAAAAACTACTCGAGAAGATAAATTGGACCTGGATTGTGACTGATGGCAAGTTACAGTAATGAAAACACAATCCCATTGCTTTTGTTTGTTTGTTGTCAAGTTATTTCTCATGTTAATGTCAATAAGCTCAAAAGAACAATTTCATGTACAGTGAATTCAAATGACTTATGTGTATGTGTACATGAAATTGTTCTTTTAAGCTTATTGACATTAACATTATATATATATATATATATATATATATATATATATATATATATATATATATATATATATATATATATATATATATATATATATATATATATATATATATATATATATATATATATATATAGTTATACAGTGACCTGAAAAATCACTATTACTGATTAATCTTATAATATTTACAAGCGTACACAAAAGACAACTTCTCTAGATTTTTTTTTAGTAACATGTAATTTAATAAATATAGGTTGACTTGTGTTGAGTCGGTCAAAAACTGACAAAAACTGGCAAAAAGGTCAAAATCTTCTCTGTCAAATAAAACAAATGTGGATGTCTCGTAATAGCTTCAGAAAGTTGTGCTAATATTCAACTTTTTTAACAGGTTTGAAAACATTCTACTGTGACAGAAAACAAAAGAGATGCTGTAATATAGATGGCTGTAGACCTTATATCTAAGTGTTTAACTCACCTGCTGCTCATTCCACACCTGAGCACGGTCTTGTCTTCTCCTATTTTTAACCCGCACCGCCTGGATAAAACCCAACACAAACCTACATTTCGTCCTCTGCAGCCCCAGTCCTCCAGTCCATGCGAATGCTGTGGTTTGAATAAGCTCTCACAGATGCTCTGAAAATGAGGGGGCATCTGGAGCAAGTATTTGTGTTATTGAAATGTACCTGGGAACTCAAAAAGAAACTATTTGAATTAGTATTAAAAGCTGCTTTTTGAGTCACTACACCACAAGAATCAATGTAGGAAACCATGATCAACTTAAAGGGTCTACATTTATCCTTTTTACTTTATTTATTTATTTCATTTTTTGGGTTATCTGTTGGGGAGAAAAATGCACAAATATGATGTTTGGTACACATACTTTGTAACCTGTCATTGAAATGTATAAATAAAATTGAAAAAAAAAAAACAACAAAAAAAAAACTTAAAGGGTCTACTGTATATTATGCAATGTTGACTCTTGTGAGATGAACTCCATGAATGTTACCTCAGGTTTTGTTTCATTCACACATGTTTGAGTAACACTGTATTATTAATCTGTCAACATCGCTAAAGCTCAACGTTCCACCTTGTGATGTCATGAAATGGTAGTGTTCAAGTTGAAATAGGACATTCTAGGCCTGAAATTATCCAAATGATTCTAGTGAAGGTGCATGGAGTTTAAAAAACACAGTGGGGCACTTCCTGTATTACCACATGACATCACAAGGTGGAATAGATTGTTTTAGTCTGAGAGAACTCAGACTAAATATGCAGGGTTTATGTGTTAAACATGCGTGAATGAAACAAAACACAACAGGCATGTTTTGATGAGGAAACATTTTAACATAGATTAGAAAATAGCGTAATATGGGTGCTGATTTATTTGTAGTGATTTATTGTTCTTAATTTTATATTTACAATGTGAGTTAAATTGTTTGCATCAGCTGAGATATGTCTTCTGTGTTTTGTATATCCTGGTGTGTATAGCAATATTGAGTTAAATGCAGTGAGAAGCATTTATCTTATTTAATGGTGAACTGTGTAACTCTGGTGGAGTGTCCGCCACCTGCTTCTTCATGGACATGTTGCTTGAAATGTTCCACAGTATGGCACTACACGTATTTATCTCTACTCAGACTACAGGCTATGTCACAGGGACAAGTTACAAGTCAAAGCTCTGTAGAAGCAAGCCCACGCACAGTAAGAAAGTTTTTAAAAGCTGCTACACACTAGAGGATTTTTCTGTCTTAAACAATTTTTAAATGTGCGACAAAATGTGCACACCTCAGACAATTTATGAGACTTAAAATCTCTGATCACAAAGACTGCGTCAGTTGTTTCCTGTCTACAGTAAAACTACTCGCATTGAGAGTGTTGAGAGCTCTGCACTTCTACATTAGATACAAGTCAAACTGTGTTATTATTATTTGTGAAATGCAGTGAAATACTTCAGATACAGGATTTTTAAAGCATAAAAGACTGGCGATAAAGTCCACAGGAAGCAGAGTCAGTATTGCTGCAGCTTTACGCTCGGTGGACGTAAACAAACACATGCGAGGAACAACTTTCGCCTTTTTACTTTCAAAGAACACCTCAAACTGGATTAATAGTGTGGTTTTGTGGACTAGATGTCATTATTTGCGAAGGACAATTTCTATGGATAATGTGGATGAGATGCTGCACTTTAAATTGACCACTTTATGGGAGGTGAGTAATAAAATCTTTATTTTTGCTATATCCTTAGTCTGTATGTTGCGTTTGTGTGTCCGTCACTCCTCTGCTCCGGACGTTTTGTGTTACCATCGTGTTGTTGATGTTTGGTGGTTATGATCTGACATTGACACCACAAACATGAGGAGCAGCGGCTTCAAACTCGCACACAGAGACAAAAAGTCGGGTCACGCCTCCCTGAACTTGAGAAGAAGAAATTGCAGCCAAAATCAGACAAATTCTTCTGTCGTGTGTGGCAGTCAGTAAAATCCATGTTATTGAGTAAATTCAAGAGGGATACATTTAATGCCAACCAGCAACATCTCCATGGCGACAGGCAGATGGCAGACCCTCCACCAGAAAAGTTACGCTATTGATCAATTAAGTGGTAGCTAATAGTTGCTAAAGCTGCTCTCACTGCTCACAGGCAGCACAAACATTCAGTCTATTGGATTTGACTGTAATTTAAGATATTGTATTGTGCAACCATCACTGCAGTCGCTCAGTAAATTATTCAATCAGATTACGCGTCGTCCTCAATATATTCTATTCATGAACCCTGGCTTGTATTAGAAGCCCTTTCTGATTTATAAATAAAACTGAATTGAATATTCCAATAACTGCCTAGCTATTCAAATTCTATAAAAATAAATTGCTGTTATGATGGCAATAAAGAAAGTATGAAACATCTGACCACAGGAGATCATCATATTATACCTGAAGCTACAAGAAGGGACAATTTCGTACAGCTTTGACAAAACACATCCGCTTAAATCTACTCTCACATCCACAAGAGGTTGGCAACAATAAATCAAAATGGTCTCATAACATAGCAGTGCTCTCACCCATTCCATCTTGTATATTGTGGCCCCAAACAACTGCAAACAACATAACAGAGACCCGGGTACTTTGAGCTAATAGTACAAGATGAACTGTGTAGGAACATAGAGCGATGAAAAGACAGACGTGGCACCGCGAGGCACCAATGCAAATGTGGGCACAAGAGAGGAAGGAGTTATTATGTCATTTTCAACAACAGTCGAAACAGAAAATGGCTGGTTTCTTTGTGCTCTTTGAATACTGGCAAAAAGGCAAATAAATGGGCAATTAGAAGTCAGCTGGTCGTAGTGATGAGCTAAAGGCTGCCTGAGACAATTAATATGCTTAAAGCTGCTCTCTGTAACTTTTCCAGTGGACGGTCTGCTAAACCAGGACTAAACCAGGACTAAACCAGGGCTAAACTAAAGGTAAAACAAGACTAAACCAGCACTAAACCAAGACTAAACCGAGACTAGACCAGAACTAGATTAGGATTATACAAGGACTAGACCAGGACTAAAACAGGGCTAAACTAAAGGTAAAACAGGACTAAACCAGCACTAAACCAGCACTAATACGAGACTAAACCGAGACTGGACCAGAATTACATTAGGATTAAACCAGGACTAGACCAGGACTAAACCAAGATTAAACCAGAACTCGACTGCCGGAACCAGGACTAAATTAGGATTAAAATCGGGATTAGATCAGGACTACACCAGAACTAGACCAGAATTAGAACAGTTCTACACCAAGACTAAACCAGGACCAAACTAGGACTAGATCAGGAATAAATCAGGACTAAACAAAGACTAGATCAGGACAGCATCAGAACCACATTAGAACTGGACCAAGATTAAACCAGGAGTAGATCAGGACGCAACCCAGACTAGACTAGACTGGGACTAGACTGGGACTAGCCTGGGACAAGACAGACAGTGGCACCGTGAGGCACCAGTGCAAATGCAGGCAGAGAGTAAAGAGTTATTATTTCATTTTCAAATGCAGTCAAAATAAAGAAAATGGATTGTTTCTTTGTGCTCTTTGAATAGAGGCAAAAAGGCGATCGCAAATATATCAGTAGGTAGAAGTCAGTCGGTCATAGTGGTGGGGTAAAGATTGTTTAAAAAGAACCAATATCTCAGTAATAATCAATACTTAACTGTTTTTGAATAGTATTAGAATCTTTATATATAGAAATAAGAAAAATACTATTGAGCTTTTCATAAATATTGAAATCATGCTTGAGATTGAATGTGCAGAATTGTTGGTTTGAAGAAAATCAATAAAATTTTATTCAAATATCAAGTGAATTGTCTTAAAAACCTATAAAAAGTTAAAAGAACAAAAACTTTCAGTGAAATCTTGCCGGCAATAAAGTATAATAACTCTACAGTTTATTCACTTTCAGCGCACATCTCAACAATAAAAAAATGAGAAAATACAAGGATTAAATTCTAACAAAAAATTGACGGACAAATTCCCAAGTTAACAAGTACCGTAATTACAATTCTGTCAGTCATGGTTTGAAAATCATTGATTAATGCTGAAGAGTTTTCCGGTCTAAGAAGCAAAGTTTGATTTCAAAGATGAAACAAGTGAAATTCCCATAGACACAATGAAGGCAGAAGAGAAAAAGTGAAGGTGACGAGGTCTAGGGACTCAAAATGGCTGGTTTAACGGATGGAAGTGCCGTTTTGTATTTCTGTGCAGCTCTAACCCCCGGCAACACAAAGCTACCTGTCTGCAAAGGGCCAGCAATTTGATTTCTGATTTCAAGAAGTAGAGTTGAGGGAGCCCAGTGAAGAGAGGAGCGAAGGCAGAGGCAATATGTACAAATAAATGTCCACTCATGCAGGGGCAGGTGGAAGTGTGAGCGTTGTTATTCAAGACTTTATAGTGTTGGAGATAATAAGACCTTTTCATTAAGGCTTTCCACTCATAAATACAATAGATAATAGGAGAATTGGTTTGTCATATTAACAAAACGAATACTTAATGAGCCAAATGGAGCAGACTGTGTTTTAAAAAGATGCTGAGCACTACTTTTCATTGGCAAAATATCCAAATACTTCCCAATGAATGAACTGTTCCTGAAATGTCAAAACAATGTGCTTTGTATTGTGTTTTGTTTCATCTACACGTATTTGAGTAATGTGACATTCTCAGGCTGTGACCATCTCCCTCTTCAAAGTTGAAAATGTTTCACTAGCCAACATTTATTTATTTCTCCATTTGTTTGTTTATTTCATTCATAAAGTATAAAAATACACTGACAGTATCACAATATCAAACATACAAGAAATGAATGAAAAGGAGCAGAAAGAAGAGTCATCTTATGTTATCTGCCCCCTCTTCCTCTACGTCATCTGGTGATAGTCCACTAAGCTCCTCTGTGTTTTTAAAATGCAGACTCCAGCACCAGTCTCGTTCTGATAGCGTGTCAAAATGTTTTTTGTCTTATAATACAGCTGATGACTATTATTTTATCCTCACTTAAACTGATGTAGTTGCACTGCTATGTAGTTCTATAGCCATCTACAAATGCTTGGTTTTACATGGATTAGTGAGGTATTTGGAAATTACTTTTTAAAAATGACTAAGAAAGCCATTTAATCATTTACACATTACAAGGAAATACTTAACACTCCAAGTAACCTGTCACAACATGAGAGGACAAAGTGTTATGAAAAAAAGCTGCAAAGAAAAATGAAACAACAACTTGTGGAAAAAAAAGTAAATGTGTTAGCACATCTGGAACACAGCTTTCTTTACACAAATAATCAAGACTATTCTGATTTTAGCTCGACTGCAGGTTAAAAGCCTATAAACTTATTTGAGTGAGTTATACATTCGTAGTATCAGTGATGAGCAGTGCCTTAAAACACAACATGTATTTTTAACATTAACATATGCAGTTAATCTTGCCTTGGGGACAAGTTTGTTTCTGCTTAAATGCACAAGGAAATCCTTCTGTAATATTACTGCAGCTGTGTTACGATTTAATGCATTCATTACATTACTAAAAGAACATCTATGAATATATATTTTAAATTAGTGAAAAGGACAAACCACTTTTATTTTGAAGTACATTTTTAAAAATTCAGGGTCAACTTTAAAGCTCTTTTAACGTATTTGGAGAAAGTTATATATAATGAATATCTTTCCTCCCTCAGTTTTTGTCCTTCTAATAGCTGTCCCTTTGGCTATAACCATATTGGTCCCGTAGGTCTATTTAATTCAACTGAAGGACTAAGAATTTCAATGAGAAATAGCTTCAATACTTTTTTGCCTTCTAGCTAAATGCATTTAATTAAACGCAGAAATGTAAAAAGTGACTAAATAATATTTTAGGACTACTGAATAGGATGAATTTGAATAGACATGAGGCGTCATTATCCATAGCCAAAAAACTCAAACAACAAAGAATATAACACTTCAGTATCATAAGAAATAAAATCGCAAACACTATTTAAAAAGTTGTCATAGTGAAGCTGCTGTGTTAAAATGGAGTTTAAACATCTAAGGCTGAATAAGGCATGAAGAATATATCAGCAAGCATATATATTTTATGTCCCATATTGACACTGCGGTTCATATTAAAGTAGAGTGACTCGATACTAAAACGCTGCATAAAAATATATTGAGGAGGTGGATGTTTATATAGTTCTGGATAAATATCCCGCTACAATATACAGCCTAGTACCAAGATCATATGAATTGCATTAGACATGGTAATGCAGTCTGTGGAGCACAACCCAAATGTAGAAATACATGATTTGAAGAGATGCCAGGGTGAGAACGGGCATCGCTCTACGTCTGCTACATCAGGCAAACAGAGCCCAGACTGTGGATGTCAGCACTAGCAACGCATTAGCATATTAGCATAGCTGCAGATCGGAGACACTTGATAGACGTGACAAACACCGCCGCTACACTGATGGATGGATGGGAGGGGAAAAGACTGATACAAAAGACGAGCGGATCAAAACATGCAAAAGTCTAATAGAGGATGGGTTTAAAGGTGCACTGTGTAACTTTTCTGGTGGATTATATGCCACCTGCTTGTTTCCATGGAGGTGTTTTGCTTAGCTAAGAATGTTCCACAGTATTGTATTACAGTGATTTATGTCCAGGGCAGGGAGACAAACAAGTGGCGCCATCAGGCCAAGTTACAAGTAAGATCTGTGGAGAGGCAAGCCTGGTCACAGAAGAATGCATGTTGTCATATATTGTGAAAAGCAATAACATCTCCATGAAACAAGCTGGTGACAGTTACAGACAGCACTTTTAAAGGGCCTATATTGTGCAAAATTGACTTTGAGCCATGTTAGAATATTGTTACCACCTCAAAAACATACCTGGAGTGTTTTGTTTTATTCACGTATCAGGGATGAAAACGGGTCAGGGGTGAAAAAGCTGAGAAGGGTGCACAGGGCGATGTTTTCGGTTTTCTTTTTGCAATCTGGGTGCACTGGAGCATCTGTTTCGGCTGAATAAAACCAGGCCCTATCTAAATGAATGGCGATTCACCAGTATATGCACTAGTGTTGTAGTTAAGATCGCATTAACCGAGACCAAGACCTCTCCGAGACCACAAGGTCCTGAGACCGAGACAAGACCAAGAATTTTAAAGGTCAAGACCGAGACAAGACTGAGACCATGACCCATTGAGACCATCTATTTTCATTTTCTACATTTATTTGTATTGTGCAGTTATTTTGGCAAATGTATATAAATTTTTATAAATCTATCCCCATTTGATCTGATGAATGTTGATTTAGGGATAAAATAAGCCAAGCAAACTGTACTGCCGTTAAACTTTCTGCACCCCTTTTTTGGACCCTCACCCACAGTTTGAAAATCCCTCTTTAAGTGAACTTCCACTGGCACTTGACAGAAAACAGCTTCAAAGTGAAGAAAGTGGGTTGGATTTTTAAACCTGTTTTTTTCAAATGCCTAACTGGAGTTACATTATCTTACTGGTTTTACAGTGGTATTTAGCAGCCTCTGCACATTTACCAAGCCAAACACACATCGTGACTAACACAGATTTATTTGGTATTTTACTAGGCAAACTTAAGCCAACATATCTCTCAGTAGGCCTGCTGAGCCAACACTGCAGCATAATTTTTGATAAGTTTTTGCTTCGAGTTTTGTCTTGCCCTTGTAATCAGCATGAACAAAGGACCAAGACAATGTGCGCTATTATACGTGGGGAGGAGAGAGAGCGTGAAAAGGCAAAGAGCGTCGCACTGACGTGAAGCAGACGGACAGATAGGATGTTTAATCTAGGAAGTTTAATCTGCCCTGTGTTACACGCTGGTACACGAGGACACACGCTGTTGCGGACAAGCCAGGAGCTGGGCCATGTGCCAAATACCCATTTGCCTAATAATTATTAGACAAAATACCCACTTGCCTAATACACCCGCAAAGTGGAGGTGGGGTACTGTATGGGCTGGTATTATTAAAGATGAGCTTGTTGGACCTGCTGCCAGTTTTCTTTATGCAGTGGTACAGGAGAAAGTCTACATCTTTCAACAGGACCATGTTTTTTATGCATCCATCACATGCATCAAAGTACTCCACTGCCAGCAAAGGCCTTGGAGATGAAAAACTAATGACATGGGCCCCCTTCCTCACCTGATCTAAACCCTACTGAGAACTTGTGGGTCCTTCTTAAATGTGAGATTTTTGGTGAAGGAAAACAACACACCTCTCTGAAAAGTGTCTGGAAGGCTGTGGTTGCTGCTGCACAAAAACAGATCAAGAAACAGACAGACTCCATAAATGGAAGTCTGTAGATGAAAATAAACAAGTGACAATGGAAAATTTAGTTGTGTAATAATTCTACATATTAATAGTTGCCCAATAATTGTGTAGACATAGATTTTCTCCTCAGAAAGACAAAACTTCACTTTACTCAGTTTACTTTATTCAGGTTTGAGGTTTATTTACATTTTGGGTTGACCGAGATCACTGTAGTTGTTCAGTTACAAAATTAATCCTCATAAATTCAACTTGCCTAATAATTATGTACACAGTGTTGTGAAAATACACTTCCTGTATTACTACGTGACACAAGTTAGAACAGAGTGTTTTTTGTTTGAGAAAAAAACTTGGCTTAAATATGCAGGGTTTGTGTGTTAAACATGTGTGAATGAAACAAAACAAAACTTCAGGTGTGTTTTTCAGAAAATAGCGTAATATGGGCCCTTTAAAATACGTCCATAAGTCACAAAATGCTGTGAAAAGTCACTCAGGCGCTCCCTTCAAGCCAAAGGTTCCAGGTTCCCAACTGCCCAACAAAACAATATAGGAACAGCTCTGTCCCCTCCTCAGTCATGACTCTTAATGAAATTGTTATTTTGCCCAAGTTTGCACAACTTCAGTTTTTTGTATTGTCAACTTTTTTTTTCCCATTTGCACTGAGTTGTGTCTTTTATACAGAAGGTGGAAGCCTGTTGTTGTGTCTGTTTTTGTCACAATGTCAGCCTGTTTTAACTCTAAAAAAATACCTCAGTGCCGATAAAGTCACCTGAACATGAACCTCAGATAAATGGTGAAGTATACAAAAAGGTAGTCAGACATCAAAGTGCACTGCTCTAACTTGACTGCTTAACTTTGACTAGATTTATTTTGTTAATTGGCCTAGATATCATGGTATTGCCAAATGTTCTCAATGTATGCTTTCTTGTCCACACAAAACAAATAAAAGAAATAAAAACTATGTTGGAGGAACAGAACCAACAAAAGTTTTAAGTACAAATACAGCAGCATTTAAATAACATAATTAGTTTAAAAAAAAACTTCTTGGAATTTGGACAAATCAGTATTCATAAGATTGTTTCTCATACAAATGGTCTAGTTTGTATGTAAGTATTCAAGCCCATTCAAAGCTAATTATGTGGATGTTGTTGCTCTCATCCAATACTTCTTCAATTGATAGTTTTGCCTTTTGATGCATGACTAAATTGTTATTACGTCTATGCACCAAATCTGTCAACTTGCTCCCCAAAAGCAATTAAAAGCATGTCTTTAATATTAATAAATGCACAGTTGGGTTCATTTAATCAGGTTCAACCAATGGCAGAAAAGCAGCTAATTAATTTCTGGCTCTACTGCATTGGTGAATCTTGAGAGAACATTTTAACACGTTTTTCAGGATGACTCTAAATTACATTTCAAAACTCAATCCAAGCGCCTCAGTTTCTGCCAAGAAATCTGGCACTAGTCACGTTTTTTATCAGAGACACGTTGGACAGTGCATGGGATTTCCTGTGTTTTCAGATCTGTGTGAGCCCCATTCAAAAACTAAAAACTATTGACACAGGCTTGGGTTTAAATTTCATTGTCAAGGGTAAAAAAAAATTCTACTGATACTTTGCGACATTTCCTGGGGGTGTGATACTAACTGTAGGTCCTGCTCTGAATGAAGCTTTATTAGACTTACAATCTGACAAAGAAGATTTATAAAAGTTGCCCTAAAATAACATTACAGCTAGCATTAGCCAACCGAAAATCAAACACCTGCATGACTATGAACGCTTTTTTGATTACAGGCTCCTGAAAATGTGTTTTGTATTTTTTTTTTCAGATGATCTTAAAACATTTTATCAGTGTTTCCTAATGTGTGCATTGTGTCACCATGGTAACTCCTACACATTCCATCATTAGAGATACATGTAGATCACCCCCAGCATGACATTACTGCAAAGTATCAATATAATCTATGTAAAACAAAGACTGTATATATAAATGGACGTAGCTAATGCGCTAGCTACCACATTCCAAATAGCGTATAATAGTGTCCCATTGACTTGCATTGAAATATTATCACCCTTCTCTCCATAACTTTTGCTGTGAGCCTCATCATTTTGGTTTTAAAATGTTCAGATTAGTCTGCTCTACACGATCCTGTTTGTTTTTTGGGTTTTTTTCGCTATTTTCTCTGTAAAAATCCTATTCATATTATAAATCGTCTGTCCATCCGTCTTCTTCCGTTTTATCCGGCTGGGTCGCAGGGGCAGCTGCTCGCTGCCCAGTCCTCTGTGCACCTGACCCCTCCTATGAACCCCTCTGTGAGTGGTGAGCCCACAGGAGGGTGGACGTTATGGTCCTTCATGTTAGTTCACATATTATAAAGCCTGGCTCCAAATTCACCCCTGTAACCGAGCTTCATTTAAGCGGCGCTGAACGCTATGGGTGACGTCACACTCGCTTAGTTAACATTATTATACAGTCTATGATGTAAAAGTAAGTCAATATGATCAAATAAGCATACACAATGCATGGTCCTGAATGTCTACAATCTTAAAACCATCACCACTGCCTGAGATTTTGCACTGCTCGCTCTCTACCTCCAGGTTTCATGGGACTTGTGGCCTCCCCTGTGACTTGTCCCGGTACATGAGGAGGTGTATGCTTTTCCATCAGTAGCAGAGAGCCAGTGCTGGGAATCATGTGCAAACGCATGAGAGAGGAGATAAAGCATTCACACAGTTCAAAGCACTGACCTAAATACAGGTTCCACGCTAATGCTACGCACTCGCACATAGGGAATTAGACTGAATTTAGAGATGTTTCTCCTGGACCTCAAGGGAAAGATGGGATGAAATTTTAAATACATCTTTATGTGTTGATTTAAAGGTGCACTGCGTCATTTTTCTGGTGCAAGGAACACCACTTGCTTGTCTCCATGTTATTGCTTCACAGTTCAACATCTTTCTTATCTACCTCCATGGAGAAAAGCAGCAGTCAAGGTCAAGTGAAAGGTTACATCTGTGGAGAGGCGACCCGCTCACTGTGATAATGAATTATGTGAAGATTTTTGTTGAGTGATAAAACATCCATACTGAAATAAAAGCTAGATAGATACATTTAATGCCATGCTATGGGGCATACAAGCAAAAAACATGCAGTAAAAAGTATTGCTGATGGTAACTTGGGTCAATCCAATTGAAGTATAAGAGGCGAGAAAATAATGACCATAGTATAGAGTTAAGTATGAAAAGTTTAGAGATATAAGAAAAAACAAGAACATTACATTACACATTTTCACTTAAGGACCAAAAATACCAGCCATATGTTCCTTTCACATATTGAGCCTACCTCTTAGTAAAACAATGGTATCGCAGCACCTCTCATTCTGCATTGAAAGTAAATTACGTGTGAAACGGGAGCTGCCAACTCCGCTGTCAATACACGTGGGACGAGGCGACAAATCTCCACTTAAGCCTGTGCCTCCCGCTCACAATGTACAACAATACGGACCTGGCTGCGTGTATGTGGAACCCATTCAATGCCATTCAATACCGTAACAACAGAGCCTATGCAACGGCTGCCAGGTGGAGGCAATACAAGAGAAAATATAACCTGCTGGGACAGTGTTTTAGCGCAGCATCTGGGATTAACATAGGACAATATGGGATGAAAGTGGATGAACTTTGTCAGAAATAGGCTATCAAAGAGAACAAGATGGATTACTTACGTCAGTTTTGGTGTATGCTGTTGGCTTAAGCAAAAAGAGCATATTTTCCCATGTGATTTTCTTGAGACCTTTTCAGCCAGATTCCAGGAGACAGTGGCATCTTTTCAAATTGTTAAATAGTAAAGACACATTTTGTTAAAGCAGAAGCAAATGTTCGATGGATATATAGACTTATATGGACTTTTCTTTTTGTCTTTGTTAGCACAGTCTGGGTGAACTGTGTTATGACTGTGCGACTGTTCTTCACAGGACTCAGGCCTATAACTGCTGTATATTGGCTTTAACCTGTTTATCCTTGGTCCATTTATGACCAAGTTCTGTTTCTCTGTCCCTAGGCGAGGCACTAGACAAATCTTGACTTTTGAAGTGAATGATTAGTGGTGGTCGGAGGACCTAATGCCACCATTTGGCAGCCTCACTCCCTTCGGTCTTCCCCAGGGCAGCTGTGGCTATAGATGAAGCTTACCACCGAGTGTGAAGTGAATGAATAATGACCACAGTGTAGCGCTTCGGTTTTTCCAATATGAAAAAAAGCACTGGACTTCATGCCAGGCTGGTTACCATTGGACCCAAGTCACCCAAACTGTGCAAGTGCCTTGTTTGAGAAAATGTGTGTCCCAAGTGATAAGGACTGGACTGGAGACATGCGCTCCATTCGTCTATGAAGATATGGAAGGAAGTGAATATTGAAAATATGGAAATATGATGGGCATTGCTGCATGTGAGAGAATGTCGGAGAGGGTGAAGGAGGAGGATGCAGATTTTGTATGCATGTGTCTACAACTGTTGGGACTGCTTCTGTGGTAAATTAGTACTAAGTAAAGTACTATGAATGTTTCTAAATACTCATATGTAACACTCTGACTGGTGAATGGTTGGGGCGTAAAGTAACTTAAGTGAAAGCAGCCCTCCACCGCTCTGTAGGACTGCTCTGGCTTTTATCTCTCTGCACTTTGCTTTGGATGAAAAGTAACAGGAAATAGTCTGTTTACTCAAAATATTTTTCTGCAGCATTTGGCATTCAGTATGTGCAAACAAACAGGGCCAGTCACCACAATCACAAATAGATTTATGTTTGAGCGAGAAAAACACAGCATGAGAAAGCTCAACAACTATCATCAGGCGGGGTTTTTGTTTATCAATTCAGAATAAAAGGCATGGGCGTAAAATGTAGTCACTAGAGAGCACAAAATGCCAACTGGGATTTAATAGAAAAATGCAAAAACAACTTATAAAATACAGAGAATGTCGAAAAAAGATTTGTTTACAATCTATCTCCTCAGTAACTTGACCCGGTGGTGTCCCAGCACCTCAACCAGAAACATTAGATAATACACCATTAACGTAAAAAAGACATCACAAATAATAATTACAAATGTATATTCAGAATTTTCCAGGCATTTTCAGTGAACAAAATGGAGTAGAGTAATGCAATCCTAATATTAATTTTCTCAACGCTGCCCACTCCTTTATAGTTATAACCACAAAATATATTGTTGTGAAAGCTTACAAGAGAATAAAGTACAGTATAGAAACTCCAGATGTATTTCGTATAAGATCTGAAGAAGCGTGTATAAGCCTATTTGCCCAAAAGTGCTTGTATAGTTCTTTTTTCCACTTGAGTGAAAAGTCCAGGTCTGAGTGCAGCAGATGAAGTCTTTACCTGCAAAAGCGCTGGGAGCTGCGTGCTTGCTGCTTCATCACCTCTCATCAACTCAAGAGCAAAGCAGACCAAACCTGCTGTCTACAGCATAGTCCAGTCTGAGCCCAAAAAGAGAGGAGCTGAAACTAATCTGGAGAAGAAAAAGAAAGTTTAAAGCTAAAGACTTTTTATCAATAAATATTCAGTTCACAAGTCCCAATTCAGATCAAATATTGAGTTTTAAGGACAACAGTAGAAAGGAGGAAGGAGTGAGATTTGGTATTTAACTTTAATCTGTGCTTATATGAATACATTAAAGTCTTGTGAGTGCAGTTTATCTGTTTAGTTTTGAGAGCTTTTGCCACGCCCCCTTTTTAGTTAACTAAGTACTGGAGATAATGATTCAAATCAAAATGAGGACTTTAACCGATAAGGTCAATTGAAAATATTTTAGGACTTGCTGAGCTTCTTCACAAGTATTTTTTAAGTAGTTATTGCAGAAAAACACCTTTTACTCCACATATAAGCGCAATATGAGAATAAGATATCACTCTGAGACCATATTTATTGTTCAATTAAATAAGTTGTTAATTAGAAGCCACATAGACCAACTGCCTGTAGCTGTCTTGCAGAGTTGTGTGTCTGTCGGGGTGTAATACCACAGTGAGAAGGGACTAAGAAGGTGGGGCTCAAAGAAACATAAAAAAAAATGCTTTTTACTCATGGTTCAAAATCAGGTACAGGGTTTTTAAATGCTTTGAATTCAATTTTAAGCTTCTGTTTCTTTCTTTTTTTACTTTTGCAATGTGAACTAGAGGAGGGGAGGATAGAGAGAAGAAGAAGAGAGGAAGAGGAAAGAGAGGAGCATCGGGAGGCAATCTCTCTAGGAGGCCATTCCTGACACCTGACAGAAGTGAGAGACTGAGGCAAACTCAGGGGAATTTTACAGATTTTCAAAGAAGAAAAGGAAGCGTTATTTAGGATCTGGTGCCTGCTTGTGCATGGGTTGTTATTGCTTGGAATGTTCCCTTGTGTGGCATTAAATGTATCGTTGTAGTGTTTGGCTCCAGTCAAATTAAGCTTAAGGATAGTAGTTATATGAGCGAATTTGGAGCCAAGTTCCATATTAGGAATAGGAATATATTTACATACAAAATAGCAAAATAAAAACACCAAGATCAGGTTAATAAGCATCAATGGAAGCACTCCCATGTTCACTTTCTATTTGGAACTAGTGGGTTAGCAATGTCTATTTATATATACAGCCTATAATGCACGCTTTTAATAATACTGTAGCGGCATTGTACACTACTAGACACACATGCAGAGGTTGTTGCAATATGTAATGATTATAGCAAAAACTATTACCTCGTGGCTATAGCTCGGTACAATGGGCAGCTAATCAAAGTCCATTACAGTCATTCACAGCTCGAAAAATCCCCCAAGTCTTCATTTCAGGCCGTTTTGATGATTTCTCTGGTAGATCCAACAAGGGGTCTGAAACGTGCAAACTCCACATAAAGCCACAGCAGAGTGTGAATATATGAGCGTCCTGCTGTGGGCCTGCTGTTCTGACAATTGTACACGACAATTTTCATTTTCACTTGCTCTCATTTAGAAGCAGATTTGTCTATTTCTGTAGATTTTGCACATTATATTTGCAAAATTTAGTCCTATATTAAAGGTCCCATGTTATGCAAAACTGACTCTGACTTAAGCCATGTTATAATGCAGGGGTGTCCAAAGTTTTTTCATTGAGTGCCACATATTAAAACACAGACCAGTGTGAGGGCCGGTCGAGGGTCATAGACTGGTAGTCAAAACGGTGAGTAATTCAAATATGCACATTTATAACAGGTTTAAATAACCCACCAGACCTTTTTTCATGCTTAAACCCTCAAAAGGATACACTAAATTTGCTTGATCAAGGTAGATTTCAAAAACATGCAGTAAAAAGTACTACTTGCAGGAAAAAAAAAAAAACAGCTCTTTCCTTGTGCGATGACGTGGTTCAGCTTCGGTTGGACTACAGAACACGACACAGTGGATTATATGAGTGTTTTCTGTGACAGAGGATGTGATGAGGCTGGTGAGTCTGTTCTGTGCGTATGTCGCGTTAGAGATACTGTGTATACGTGTGAAACCGTAAAAAAAAAAAATTAATAAATAAAAAAATCATACCGGATCACTGATGTCCAGGTAAACGCACTCATTGGGGGATAAAGTGATCTCCACGGAGCCAGAGCCGAGATGTGGGACTGTGGGGCCACAACTCCAGTGTTTGTGCTCAGACGCAGCCTCGACTCCTTACGCTACGTTAAGCACAGCAACCTACATTCAGTTTGTCGATTAAAATTAATGTAATCGACGAAATTCTTAATGATCAATTATCGATTAATCATGCCCATCCCTAGTCCACAGGTATTCTTCACTTTCCAAAACATTCCACCAGCTGAATTGATGACCTAACTGAGTTTATTTTTCACAACATGGTCCGTAGTCCATATAGAACTTATTTGTGTCAAGATCAGCAGGCCCATGCAAAATAATACAAGCCGAACCACGATGGCGGCACCAACAGCAACTTCTGTAATCAGGTGGATGAACATTAACATTCATTATATACTTTTCCACTACAACACCATGTAAACCTGAAATTATGCTAATAACGATAGTCCAACTGAAAATATAGCTCAATGAGGCAATAAATGGGGCAAATGAGGCAAACAGACATTCAAACTGATTCTTCAGTACCAACTTCAGATCAGCATATTATGTAACTGTAAGTATAGGCGGCTCTGTCTCTAAAACTGATTTGAGGTCCAGTTACAAAAAGCACAATGATTAATGGCTGTGATAAAGGCCAGGTCCCCTGCCGCTCTGAGCACACCGTTAGCAGGAGCCCACCACAGGACCTTCCAAAGACCAAATATGTGTTTAATGTAGACGGTGCTCTTGTTTTATTCCTGGCCCCAGTGCTGCAGGGGTCCTTCCCTGTCATTTGAGCAAACAGCTTCTAATAGAGACCAGGGCTTTGGACCTCTGCTGAATACTGTTAAAAAGTAAGTTAAACAATTATTAAAGGAATCTGTTAAATCCTTGTGTATTTAAAGGTGCACTATGTAACTTTTCTGGTGGATGGTCCAACCCCTGGTGATGTTACGGCTTTGCCTGTGTTCCCCACAACACAGCAACACTTCTTCTAATGTGTTAACACTTTTTGTTTAGCTAAGTGAGCAAGCTTCCTTTTCAGTGCTGTACCAAAAGCAAATTCCACCAAATTGTTTTGTGCTCATTAAGATTCTGATTGTGAAAAGTGAAGTGAGTGTAGTCCTGTAGTTGTTTCATCAATGAATCAGTCAATAGTAGGAGCAGCAAGGTCATTGTTACTTGTTTTAATTAAAGGTGATAGTGTCAGTATTATAATTTTCTGCAAAACAATTAAGTGATATTCATTTTCAATATACTTCTAGTCAATGGTGTCTTATTGACCAACTTTTTATTTTATTTTATAAGGAATATATAATAGGAACACCGCAGAAAGCAGAAAGCAGTTAGCTGGAGTTTTTGGAGTGACTGGACAGATGATGTTTCTCTCATAGTAGATCCTAATCATTTTGAGAAATTTTGTCAGTGCCACCCCTACTTTTGTTTATTAATAGTGGCGCAGGGTGTCTTTAATGTACCAAGCATGTCCTTGGTGAACTCCAGCCCTAGAGCCTTGTTGAGGATACAGTGCCTATAGCTGGTGTGGCTCAGTGACTGACAGCACGGTGAATGTAGCTGGTCCCAGGAGGAGGCCTGATTCAAGCCTTGTGTAAAGTGGTCCATTCTCCTGCAACTCCTGTCTGACGGTGATTACAGCCGACAATGAAATGCTTGATTTATACCTCCGCTTTAAAAATTCAAAGACGACTTAAAACAGGAAAGAGCTGACAAAGAGTCCGTGGTGGTGGTTATATAAAGATGTGGTTGATAAGCACTTTAATTCAGTTTGAGTAAGGGCTGTCATGGGGAAAATAAATGAATGGGTAAAATAACTACTAAGTTTTGTAGAATATAACTAAAAATACACCACACCGTTTCATTAGACAGGCCAAAGTACATTAATAGTACAAGACTGTGCGCAAACTGTCTGTAAATTAATAAAATGAAGATGTTTTCATTAATCACTGACAACAAACTAAATGTTGACTGGCAAGTATTTAATGCTGTATCAATCTGAGATATGGATTTTTACATGGCCGATGCCGATACCAATTGTTTCGCATCCAGAGAAATTGCTCTGCCGGTATTTTTTTGGCTTACTGTATATACAGGGCCATTCTTTTTATTATTTTCTCCAAATTCTGTGATTTAAATTTACTACAAACTCACCCATAAGCCCTTTATTACCATAAGCCTATAAAAGAGCAGATTAGTCACGTTTTGTGCAGTTATCTCTTGCACTAGAGCGTTCAAATAAAGCTTTACGTGTATTCTTTACGCAGCAGGTTAGCCAAAACAACTAATCGGCCTGTGGCAGAGATTTAAGGCCGTCCAATATGCTGAAAAGGGCAAATAATATCGGTCTATCTCTGTATAAATGCTAAATCTCCATAATTTATCCCATTGGTTGCCAGTGAAAGCAAGAAGACAGGATAAGACTCGATAAGATGATAAGAAATTTCTATAAACACAGGATCAGATCAAAATTGCAGTTTGAGTCGGTACAATTATGAAAACACAAAGACAGCAATTAGGTCCTCTGTAAACAACAAAATATACTGCTTTTAGTAATAAAATGTTCTGAAATGGATGGGAGTCTTGCATTGCTTATTAGTTCATATTTCAGTCTTCTCTCAAAGTTGAAGGCCCCTGGAGTTTTTTACAATGTGCACTTTAAAAACATCCTTAAAAATATCTCAAATCTAATCATAATGGCAACGCTTTTCAGAAAAATTACAATTCAGTATTTTGTCAAGCCTTAAAGGTCCACTATGTAACTTTGGCTGGGGGTTGATCACCTGGTTGTTTCTATGGAGATGTCACTGCTCTGCCTGGAATGTTCCACAGTATGACATTAAACAGCTCTACCTTACATTTATTACAGGTGGTTTTATAGCTCAAAAATACCTAGAAAAACAGGTGTTCGGACTGTGAGCGGGCTTACCTCTCCACAGATCTGACCAGTAACTTGCTCTTGGTTTGGTTGCCATGAAGATAAAAAGGTTTAATGCCATACTATGAAACATTCCAGACAAAGCGATAACATCTACATGACAGACCCTCTACCAGATAAGTTACACAATGCACAAGTTATATACACATAATGCAATCAGATTTATTCAACAATTCATTTTCTTTTAAAAGTTTATTGACCACAAATGAACTCCATTATTTAAACAGTCTTATGTGAGTGAATCCAGCACCAAACCAGTGTTAGTGAAAGCAGAAGTGTGTTATTTGCCCCTCTTTCGTGTGTAAAACAACACGCCGCCTGCAGCCCTCCCAGCAGCCCCCCGTCTTTAATCGATGGTAACTTCATCCTCGCCAGATGAACCGTTACATGTCGCCATTTAGGCTCAGGGCCACGAGAGCAGAGGGAGGGAGAGAAAGAGAAAGAGGGAGGCAGAGAGAGGGAGGAAGAGAGGGGGGAAACAACTGAGGAAGACAGAGATGGAGAAAGAGGAAGGAAGAGAGCAGGAGATAACGGAGAGGAAAGAACTGAAGGACAGAGGGGAGAGAAAAGAAAATGAAACGAGAAGAGAGAGATATAAAGAGAGGAAGGAAGAGTATGAATGCACTGATATGATATTGGTATCGGATATTGGTGTCGATATTACATAACATTTTGATGGATCATTTGGTCTATGAATTGGTCTAATAAGGAAATTTACTGGTTGACGTTGACCCAAAACACCTCAAGTGATTTGTTTTCAAAGCTGTTCTGAAGTAATTTTAAATGATAAGTAACAAGTTACAAAGCAGCTTTAAGTAGTATTCAACCATACGCCATTTGTGTTCAAGGAAAATAAATCATATTTTCAGTCTCTGCCATAATATCAGCTGATATTGCAAATCAGCAGACACTTAAAGCAAAAGTATCGGCATTGATATCAGAGTAGAAAAGGCTGGATCATCCATCCCTGGAAGAGAGAATAGGATTGGAAAAAGGGGATAAAGAGAGAGAGCGAGACAGAGAGAAGAGGGGGAGAGGTCATAAACACCTCCACACTCTTGACAGCTATTATGGTCATTCTTATTAAAAGAAAGAAGCACTCAAGGGAGACTCTGCTATTTTCTCATGCACACAGTGTACAGACAGCACAACATAGCTGTGTAAAGTGAGGGAGTGGCAATAAGGGTTTAAAAAGGTGTTAATTAAATTTGCAGAAGTTGAAAAACTGCCCTTTGACGACACCCCCACAACAGAGACAGTGAACGGTTCTACTTTATATTAAGTCAGTTTGTAAGAGCTTGAACGCAACATATTTTTGCACAGTGAATAGCATAGTAATTGATGTTATATTTTAACCTGGATGGCCTTCCTACCACTTTATTCACTTGACAGTTACTGAACAATGGGGTTGAAGTGGATAGCTCAAACTATGCAGAATCCACTTATATTAGCATAGTTATGGCTGTGTTTTGTGTTTATGGAAAATAAAAATTCATGAAGATGGCAGACACTAGCTTATCCACAGAAAGGACAAGCAAAAACTACTACTACTACTAATGTTGACTGCCTATAATCAATAAAAATCATAAAAGAGGGTATAGCATTCTGTTTTACAATAATATTATGCTAAGATAATCTCTTATATTTCACCAAAACCACATGGACAGTAAAGAGCGGTGGAACTAAGAATCATTCAGTCCCTACTTTAGTTAAATGCTCCATCAGTTTAAATGAGGAGTAAATGTGCTATTAACTTTATGTAACATTCATTCACTTTCACTATGCAATGTCCCCTCCTCCCTCACTGTACCGCTGCTGTGTCATTTGTTTTACACTGACACTAACAAATCCATTTACTGTACTGTGCACTCCCCTTTAAGGCTCATGCTCTTTACCTTTAAATGCACAGTCATCATTTATGGCCACACTGCGCCGACAACTATTACGTAGCACATGATTTGTTAATAGGCGTCCCAGACACGCAGGAACAATTTGTCCTAAGTCATACTCAGTGTATTTGTGAAATAAAGTGTAAGATCCATTTTACATTAAGAAGATGACAGCTTGTACTTTAGCAACATAAACAACATAAGCAACATAAATTTCACTTTGTGGTCAGTCATGGTGCTACAAGCAAAGGCAAAAACAAGAAGGCGACATGAAGGTGCATTGTATAACTTTTCTGGTCCGTCAAGTGCTTTTCTTCAGGGAGGTGTTATTGCTTTGTCCAGAATGTTCCACAGTATGACATTAAACCTTTCTATCTTCGTGGAGGCCAAACCACACCAAGTTACAGGTCATATCTATGGAGACGCAACCCAGCTCAGTCAGAATACCTGTTTTTCAAGGTATTTTTGAGGAATAAAACTACCTGTAATTGGATAAATGTAAGGTTGATCTGTTTAATGTTATATTGTGGAACATTCTAAGCAGATCAGTGACAAATCCACAGAAATAAGAAAGTGACGGACCCCAAATCCACCTTTAACAAACAAGCGACAGGACATGGAAATCTACTTTCAGACAATTCAGTGCTCTTCAGTCTTTTTAACCATACATCTTGTCAAAGCCGTGGTTTAGATTTCTACAAATTTATGAGATTCTTGCATCAGTTTATCCGTTCATACAGTATTTCAGTCTCAAAGATTAATGCTCTTGGATTTGTTTACAATGTGCATGATGAACTGAATCCTGCTGAATCCTTTTTTTTATGTGTAGCCCAAGTTAATAAATCCAAAAGATGCAGAAGATTAGTTTGTTTTACTGACCCCTTGTGACTGGATGAACTGGACAGACTCTACAGACGAAAAATGTGTCGACAGATAGTAAATTAACAAAAAGTTTGATTAATCAATAACAAAATAATCATTAGTTGCAACCCTAATCTTAAATGATCTGGCCAGAATACCATTTCATCTCCCATCTACCAAACGCACATTACAAAAGCAGACCCTCCATTATAAACCACAATTTCATTTTTTTGTATTTTTAGAATCACCATTTTCTGCTGGAGGTACTTACATTTGCTGGTTCCTGTTTTTCTATTTGCATCACCTATTCCACAGTGGCTCATAAGATTTCAGTACAATGATTTTCTGGAAATTTAGCTGATCATATCCTTTCCACCAATATTTGTAGTCATTAATAATAAAACACAAAGCAATTTTATCAGAAATTGCCACTCTAATATAAAAAAATAAATGCTACAAAACTGATCACAATTGAACAATTAGCCAACATTAAAAACTCATTATTTTAATCTGATATTACTATAAAGTCAGTTTTATATTGCTATGATTACACAACTACTCTTTTTGTTATGCACATTTTCATTCAAACCACAGTTAATGTTCATTACACTATCTGAGCTTCAATTCATTCTGAATTTTTCCCCCAGTTTCACTCAGACGGCACCTTAAACCTTCTTCTCTTTGTAATGGGCGCCAAGTCTGTCCATTCATATCCAATTTACATCACAGGCTCGTCTCTGCTCTACTCCGGGACCTACTTCCCTTTTCTTTCATCATTGCTTTGGCTTCAGCTCTAACTATTTTAACATTAAAAGCCATGGTCTTACTATATTTAAAAATGTAATGGTCTAGACTATGCGGAATATAGAAAAGTCATAATTAAAAACTTCAAATTCTGTTAAAAGTCCTGATGATGTGAATTGGCCATGTATGAAATGAACTAGCACGGCCACATTCAGTATTCACCGTCATATTGGCTATTATGCCCAAATAACTGTATATTGTTCATGGATTTAGAATTTGAGCTAATTGAAAATGATTATAGATATCGATTATAGATAGACTCAAAAATTAAAGGGCCTGTACCCAATTTTTTCCCATGTATTTCAGCAAAATTTGTCTTGCCCCACAGATGTCTTGTATATGTAGCTCAAAATATGCCAGATAATCAGGAAGTGTGAGTTACCATGCTAGTTGTTGTTAGCTTTACCATCACAACCAAACTCCGCAGAATTGTGAAAGGTTATAATAAGCACTGAAAAATTTGAATGCTCGTGTTAGCTCTTGTTTTTGTTTGTTTTAAAACAGCTCGGACTGCACTGAGCCGATACAGGAAAAAACAGGTAACGCATCAGTGTCTTAATGGTTTCTTTTGAGTGTTATTTCAGTTTAAAACAAACTACAGTCCTAACATTTCAGAAGCCCTCAATGCTACATTATATAAGCTCATTTAAAATTCTCCAAGTTTCCAAGAAATAACTTTTTGCATAAGACAGTACACAGCATATTTTGTGTGTTCACTTCACAAACAATTCTGCTCAGGGCAAGTATTGACTTTAAGAGCAGTTACTACACCAAAGCTGTTACGCAAAACATCTCCATTCAAATACAGGTATTTCTATTGAAAAAAGGGTGAGTTACCTGCTCGTCTCCATGGAGATTGCAGAGATTGTTTAATGCTATTTAGTGGAACATTCAAGGCAAAACCACAACATTTCCACAGAGAAGGGGATTCAGACCTTCCAGCCCTGTGTATTATTCTGTTTACATCGTCCTGTGTTTTGAGATGGATGGTGAATGAATCATACTTTGCCAACATCACTTTCTTGATGCAAAACGTCCCTGCTGAGATTTTTTATTGGGTGGTGTATTCCTCTTTGAGCTGTTTCTACCAAAGTAACTATTTTGTACTTAATTTTCTTTCTCCAGTATCCTATGAAAGGATGCAGTTGGCACAATGACAATCGATGTCAGTGAACCAAATATAGAGATGTAGATTACAAGGACATTTTCAGGAGTCAGAAGTGTATTGTATTTCTCATTGCACAAAGTCATGACAGTGCAGTGGGCTGGTTTCAGCTTGAGGTAAGTTACACAATACATCCACAGCAGCACTGGTGACAGAAATAGAGGAAGTGGGCTGAGGTGACACTTTTATTCAAATTAGATTCTTTTTGAGCAGATCTTCTTCCCCCAGTCATTTTTGTACTATATTAGGGCTGAAACAATCATCAGAATAATTGTCAGTTGCATTTTGTGAATCACATTTTGAGCATCTTAATCAGCGTATGGACTATACACTCTAAAAAACACATGCTAAAAGACCTTTTATAAGGAAAATAGGGACAAAAATCTAAATATCTAAATGCACAGCTTCAGATTTTATGGAATAATAAAGGTTTTTCTTAAATATTTTTGTATTAATTTAAAAAGTCTAAATGCACAATAGCACTAATTGTGGTTGAGATGACATTTTTTTATTCAAAAATGGATTTTTGTTAAATTTATCCACAACATCTCCTTTATTTTTCAGCTGGACGTTCGACCACAGCGAGTAATAATCTTTTTAGCTAATCCACATCAAATCTCTCACAGAGCTAATCCTGTGGGCGTGATGGTCCAGAGCCGCTCTTCATCAGTAATCACAGCTAACTGCTCCGCTCCATGCATAATTACATTGTGATGCCAATTTGTTGTATTGGGGTTTAGCAGCAGCTTAACCCTTTAGGCGCCGGAAGTTCACGCTTACATCGTGTACAACAAGTGTGACCTAATTAGGGATGAAGAAGAAACGATACGGGAGAAGAAGAAAGTGGAGGCAAAAAGGCTAATGTTTATAACTGATGGATCTTTAATTTTCGCTGTGGGTCGGTGATAAAACAAACAGAACTCTTCAGTTTTCTTAAAGATGCTCTGTGTAATTTTTGTTAGTCCCCATGAAGATGTTATTTCTTTCCCTGTTATTTCTTTCTTTCCACAGTATAACCTTTTTATCTTTCACCATGGACATGACACCACCAAGCCACATTACAGGTCAAATCTGTGGAAAGGCAACCCCGCTCACAATAGTAATGCATGTTTTTAATGTATTTCTTACCAATAAACACACCTATAAGAAATGCAAAATAAGGGTGCATTCACTATGTGGTCTTATTCTATACATGTTCAAATGGCCATCTAGTTTTGATAGTTCGAGTATCGATTAGTATTTGATTTTCAACACTTTTGACAACCTAGTGAATGCGCCCTACGTTTAATGCCATACTGCAACATTCCAGCTGCAGTTGGTGGATCTTATTTAGTCCACTTTTAAAGCCTAGATCACAAATTCAGTGTTATCACAATTCACATCAAAAGTTTGAGTATATTTTTAAACTTGTTTTAGCAAAGTTACTCCAGCAATGATTAACTTAACCTTCTCCCCACACAGGCTACCTCAGCTTGTCTTCTCTGTTTCCTCCAATACAGAATATTGAATCTGGTGATATAACATATTTTCAAACTCACATAATTGCCCTCTAGCTAGAAATATTTATAAAGTTTACAGGTCTACGCATCATTTTATATCCATCTTAACGTTCTCCCGTTTTAGTTCAGTGTGGGGGGGCTTTACATTGCAGTAGAGCAGCACAGCCATCCCATAATGAACACTACACAACGCATAGAGCTATTCCCCAGTTAGATAAAGATCCACCTACTTAGACACATTAAGAGCTAACCTCGGGAGGCTGCAAGTGACAAAAATATCACCCACACAGCATTCAAAGATTCAAAATATCTGCAGAAAACAGTCTATGCAAAAATGTGAGCGTTTTTAGAATCTTTTGAATTGTTAACTTATAATCATCTATTCAAAATGCATGCCACAAAAATGATCTAATGCATGCAAATGATAGGTCTGTCTGATGCAGTGGTTAGCAGTACTGCCCCCAAGCAAGAAGGTCTGGGGTTTGATTCCTGGGCCTATTAATGTGGAGTTTTGCATGTTCTGTTTCTGTTTTTGGCTTGAATATACAGTTGTGCTCATAACTTTACATACCCAGAATTTGATTGATTTCTTGGTCATTTTTCAGAGAATATGAATGACAACACAAAAACTTTTCTTTCATTCATGGTTAGTGCTTGGGTGAAGCTGTTTATTATCAAACAACTGTGTTTCCTCTTTTTAAATCATAATGAGAACAGAAACTACACAAATGACCCAATGACAGCTTGGAGTCTTTTGTGATAGTTGTGGACATGTTATTTTCTCTGATGGTGAAGCTGCCCGTTCTTCTTGGCAAAAGGCTCCAGTTCCTGTAAATTCTTGGGCTGTTGTCTGAACTGCAGCTTGAGATCTGCCCAGAGCCTCAGTGATACTGAGGTCAGAAGAGACAAACACTCCAGAACCTTCACTTCATTCTGCTGGAGTCAATGACAGGTCCACTTGCCTTTGTGTTTTGGATCATTATCATGTTGGAATATCCAAGTACGTCCCATGTGCAGCTTCTGGACCAAGAAATCATAAATTCTGCCAGGGGATGTAAACTTATGAGCACAACTGTACTTATTCTAACACTGGAACAATTTCACCAAAAAAAAAAAAAAAAGAAACATGAAAGAGTAGCAAACTGATATTATTTTCTAAATATTTAATCATCATAACACTTAGAGCAAGGGCTAATAGCCAAAAGTGTTATCTCACCCAGAGCCGCGTTTTCATTTATTTTAGTAATTACTTTAATTTGTAATGGGAAAATAATTAACACAACAACATTAGCTAAGTAAGGCAGCTAAAAGGTCACGTGAACTCTACTGTGGTGTGCAGTATGTTGTGTTTGCTTGCTGTAAAAACATTTTCTCACCCCCCTGTGCCCTCTCCGTCCTCTCTGCTTGTCCAGTAAATATTTGAGTAGATTTTGTGTGAAAAGTCAAACCACAGCATCACCTCTGCGTTCACAACAGTCCAGCATCCCATCTGACCTCAAACACCGCTGGAGGCAAAATCCAAAGAATTATTCTATTCTATACAGTCTATTATTAGTGTGGTCAAATACTTTAGGCATTAGAAACACACGATTTAAAATATTAGGACACAAATATAACCAAGAAAAGTATCTTAAGTAGAGATGAGACTACTAAACATGGTTAGTGTACCGTATTTTTTTCAGGGTTTGGGTGTTTCCTACGACTTATACTCAGGTGCGACTTATATATTACATTTTTCACACTGGCAGACCATAGACCATATATATGAATCCTATATAAATTAATCAAATATAAAAAATTAAAAAATTATAATTTTGGTTTTAGAGACAAATAATAAAGAAAAGAGTTGTTTTTAAAAAATATATTTTCGGTTCTATATTGAAAAACCAGCAAACGAACGATACATGGATTGTTCTCTATTCAGTTGTTTTTATTACTATAACTTCTATGACTTGCCTTTAAAAATGAAATGTTGGTTCTTGGTCTCTGAGTAAATTTCCCCAAAAAACGTACTAATAGTTCGGTGCGACTTATATATGTCTTTTCTTCTTCATTGTGCATTTTTTGGCTGGTGTGACTTACTCCGGAGTGACTTATAGTCCAAAAAATACAGTAGTTACAATCCTAAAATGTACTTTAAGGTGCACTATGTCACTTTTTGGATGGGGGTCCGTCACCTGCTTGAATCTATGGAATAATCCCCAGTATAACATTAAATACCTCTACCTTGCATTTATTCAATTACAGGTAATTTTATAGGTTCGAGTTGCCTCTCCACAGTTCTAACCTGTAAATTTGTCTGGTTTGTTCTTCATACTGTGAAACCTTCCAGACAAAGCAGTAACTTCACCACAGAGAAATGCATTTGATGGATCCTCTCACCAGAAAAGTTGCGCAATGCAATTTTTTTAGACAACGAAAGGTAAATTTTCAACCAAAAATAATATTTCTTTAGTATACATTCCATCAGTCTGCCCCAGGGCAGCTGTGGCTACAATAGTAGTTTACCACCACCGGGTCTGGAGTGAATGAATAATGCTCTGTAAAGCGTCTTTGAGTGTCCAGAAAAGTGCTATATAAAACTGATGCATTATTATTATTACATGCAGTCTTATACTAGTTCTGATATATAAAGATCATTCTAAAAAGTAAAGGTACAATTTGCTATTAATGCCATTTATTATTGGTTAGTATTGGTATAGTAGTAATCGTAGTATTTTTTTTTTTATATATATATTTTGAGAACCCTAACTTCAACCAAGACTAGACTTTAGATGTAAATCTGGATCAAAACTTACTGGGCAGAGGTGGAAAATGTCGTTGTTACCAACAACCAAATCAGGAAGTAAGACTTGAAGCAAGTCCAGAACAAAACCAGGGTTAAAAAGGTCCACAGATAGAACTAGACTCAGCACAAGAACAAAGCCAGGAATCCACACGGACCAAACCTTATTTAACCAGACATGAAAGAAAACTGGACTAAACAAATATGAAATGCCAAAAATCTCACACAATTTTCATAGTCATCTTATATTACTGCCTTATTGCCTGTATGATAAGGGGTAAGTAAGACAGGCATCTCAAAGTGGGTTTTGAACACGGTGTCAGGTGAAATGAAATAGGAAAGATGTAAACACAAACTCCTCATTTATCATTTAGAGAGAGGACTTGTTAGCGCGCGCACACCTTAATATTCTGTTTGAAGCCAGGGAGCAGACATGAGAGGAGGCATTTGATTAGCATGCCCCAATGACAAACACTAGAGAGGTCTGTCTGTAGAGAAGGTGATCAGAATACAAGAGCATTTGGAGAAATAGTGTGATGAACTGCCCCCTATAAAGCTACCTACTAGGCTTAAGTACACAATCTACAGCATAAAGGCAGGAACGGAAAAAACTAGGTTAGAGGGTAGTTCTCAGTCTTGTTTAAAGGTCCTAGATTGTGCAAAATTAACCCTGAAGAGCTTTAAGCCATGTGAGAAAGTTGTGCCCTCATCAGAAACATACAGAGTTATGTTTGTTTCATTCACACGTGTTTGAGAAACCCTTTATTATTAGTCTGTGTACATTATCTACATTAATTACAGGATTGTAAAAAATTTTTGAAAATGTGTCTGTTTTATTAGGAATTCTGATTCTGATCATTATGGTTTTCCTATTCCTATCAGACCCATGTGTATTTTATACAGTTGTGACTGTTGTAACTGCTTGTTTCTGGTTATTTTTTCAGTGTTGACCTGTTCAAATGAGTATCTAATTAGTATTTTGTGCCTGGCTTTTGATTTGTTGACAACCCCATTGCCAGCTGCAATCTACAGAAGGAAACAACTCATTACAATTAGGCAAACAAGTTAGAGATGACGGGGAACAAAGTCATGGACTAGCAAGCAATTAAAGAATCTGAATTTCCAGATATTTTATTCAGAACTGTGGAAAATTATAGAGAAGAAACAAGAGAACATGAGGTCCAATCAAGATCGATGCAATCAAATGTGTCGACACAGTGAAAGATGGTGGATCAGAGCTCATATTTCAAAACAACGATCTGGTTCTGTATGATGTTGCATATTCAGTGACCAGAACTTTACCTTTTGTGGAAATACAAGAATAACAGAGTATAAAAAGGCCAATTATTGGTCTCATGCCTATGGAAAGTCACAGAAGAGTGCTTGGGAGGGCAGTGAAGGCAAGCAGGGCCATTTTAATGAAGTTATGGAGCCATTATGTTGTCAAGGGTCCTTGGGTTGCTGGTTGTGGTCTGTTCAAACAGCGAGTGGTGAAGCATAGCAATGTGCTTGAGGAGGAAAAGCACTCTTTATTGGGCTGATTGAAAGCAGCAGAGGAAATAGTCAGTTTCTCTTAGCAGCAGGTGATGCTATTTCCAGTGCGCAATAAACACAGGGATAGGTGACTCAGCATTAAAGGGCTTCTAGTTTACAGAAACAATTAGTCAAACTACCAACACCGACCTAGGGGTGACACGGTTCATAAAAAAAAACAAAAAAACGAACCGTTCAGTTCGCTTGTCATGGTTCGGGTCATGTGTGTACCACACGGTTTCCATGGTTCAAGGCATGTGCACTGTAGCCTTGTGCCCGGAAAAGATGTGCACAAAACATTTGCAACACAGACGAGTGTATCTGCTCTTTCTCCTCTGGCATCTGCGTCACGGTTGAAAACATGCATAGGCTTAAGACATCTCCAGTTCTGTAGTGACCTGTGACATGAAGAGATGCACACAAAAAACACTCACCTTCATGAACAACACCAACCTGAGAACATGTGGACCGCACCTCCTGTGAGCCGTTTCTTCTCACATACGCTGCGTGGACCCATAGACCGTATGCGCCTCCCGTACGCCACTCACACCGTGTCCCCTCCCGCTCCTGTACACCGTGTTTCCTCCTGTACGGGGCATGGACCATGCCTCTACCCATACGTCTCTAAACCAGAACTAAAACCAGGACTAAACCAGAACTAAACCAGGACTAAACCAGAACTAAACCAGGACTAAACCATTCCGTGCAGACTGCGTCTCCTCCCATACACCGTGCTGTTTGTTAATAACATGATTCCGCATCATTTTGAGTAAAAAGAAACATCAAATATTACTGATTTTTACTGGACTGTCGCCTTTATGTTTGTAATGAAAGTGATTAAAAAAATAAAAAATAAAAAAATAAAACAAGAACCGTACAAAACTGAAAAACGTGACCCTTAAACTGCAATATGAACCGAACCGTGAATTTTGTGAACCGTGCCACCCCTACACTGACCTAATATTGGTGGTAATTAGTGCGTCATTTTTTTAAGTACCATAATTTCTAAAGATGCCCTGATCCAGCTTTTTCACTTCCGATACCGTTTCCGATACTATAGCTTTAAAATGATATTAAGTTTAACCGATACCAATCCAGAAACTGAAAATATCTTTTCTTTTAAACAAAAATAAGACAAAATTGATTGAATTGTGTTATGTATAGCTGTTATCTGTCAAGACCAGTTCTGTATAAATACAATTTCAAACATTATGAGACTTTCTGATCCGAGTACAGCTAGTATAGTAATAGTCTTACTACATCAGTTTACTAATATTAGCAGGCCAATATGCGATCCACCAAATTTTTCAGTATTAGCAGTATTAGTTATCCGATATCAGTATTGCCTTGCTAATAATTTCTTAAACAAAAAACAACCCTGTACAAACATGTTCTGAAATGTGATTCTTGTACTAGTTTGTCAGTTCATATTAGTCTTTTCAATTCTGGTTGCAAAATATGAACTTTGAACAGAATCTTCAGAATTCCATTATTAAAACAAAAATTGCAAATCTAATTGCAATGTTTGCCAGAAAAAGGCGGTAATGTTATGGCTGCCTTACAATGTTTCACAATGTTTTTACAATATCATGGCTGCTTTACTATCATTGATCCCTTGTTCAATAATGTACAATTCTTAGGTCAAGACCTGCAGGTTTTGTACATGGTTTTATTTGCGTGTGGATGTTAGAATCCTTCGAGAAACTCCACTCCACAAATTAACTTTTATAGCGCAAAATGTTCACTCTGTCTGGTATAGGCATAGGGTGAGACAATGCATAACGTATTCGTGTCTCAGTGGTAATCATTTTATATTTGTTTATTTGTGACACTGTAAAACTGTTATGTCTGTTATGATGTAATATGTACTTTGTTTTAATGAGCTGCTGTGAAGACTGCATATCCAAAATTAACTACTGTAATAAAAGTCTATGGCCCATATGGCTGTAAGCTAAACCGACAGACTTTCTACTTGCACTGAGACATGCACTGAGGGCCTGGGTCTTATATAACCAAACCAAATCAATGCAGTGTTAAATTTCAAGTCAATAAGACAGATACAGTTTGGGCGGTTTCAATGTATTTAGTGTTTGCTTCCATGTGAATGATGATCTCTATGTGGGCAAGCAAGTGACGTTACAGGTCAGATGTGTGGAGAGGCGACCTCACTCACAGTAATGCATGTTTTTTTCTGTTTTTTAGCAAGAGCATGATTGATATGTTTAATGCCATACTTTGGAACATTCTAGGCAAAGCAATAAAATATCAATGGAGATAAACATGTGGTGGACCCCGACATATTGCAGCCTTCATTTGGAAAAGAAATTCATAATTTTATAACATTTTTGCAATATTTTGTGGAGGCTAACAAAATGTGAACATGCTTCTTTTCCCAATGACAAGTACCTTTAGTACTGTATTACTGTCAAAATAAAAAGAATTATGATTTAAAAGTGCCTAATCACAGTTATTTATTCATGGTCAAAGAATCATGATCTATGTAGTTCCCTCTATTGCTGCTCCAAAATAATGAATTTAAGCAAAGAGACTTGTAATCCGATATATTGTGATGGCCTATGATATTATTGTGAGACTTTTGGCGATACAATATCATGATATTTCTGTTATTTTTACATCTCTAAGTTTATTGTCCAGCTTGTACTAGCATAGCTCTTATTTGTATTTGATTTTGCATTAACATTGCTACTGAGAAACCCCTATATCCTGCTGCTTTCCAAGAGTATAATTATTTATGACAACGTGAGGCAGAGAGGTGTTGTTTAACTCAACATGTTTTCCTCTCTGATAACGTCACTATCTGCAGCCTGTACCTGAGCTACCGATAACCTCAGACAGCCTATAGCTCCACTGCCAATGGAGCAGCTTTGTTTTAAGCCTGAGCCAAACGCCCTTAATTTAAATTGTAAGCAGAGGTTAGTATGTATTCTCGAGGGTCATGAAGGTGGTATGGGTCTGGCCTCTCAAGATCCATCTGACTTAGAAGAGCTTCAACAGTAATTTTACATACAGCCAGAAGGGAGGATGAAATAGGTTCTGAATATTCCCAGTAGTTTTGCCCACAAGGGAGACATGTCGCTATTTGATGGTTTTCTAGCTATGAATAAAACAAGGTGGCATCTTTCTGGAAGTTGAAGAAAGTGTTCATTTTGTTATCTAAACAGAGATCTGTTTTGAGTCAGATGAATAGAAATGCAGCTGTGGTTTTGAAATCATATAAAAGATGCAGCAACATATGGGGACAACAAATATGAAAAAAAATCAGGTAAGCATAATTTAATGATTAAATGAACTTATTGGTTCAGTAGGGACTGTGACGTGCTGTGATTTGGAGAGACATTCAGCTAATCTCTAATGGCAGCCAGCAGTTATCCTTGCACATCAGAACAGCACTGCACAAAAAGAGGGGAAATAGCAATAGGATTATGTTTTTTCTACATTAGCCATGTCTAGCCAAGCCATACATAATAACATGAAGGACACTGTAGAGAACTGCAAAACTATTGTCTGACTGGACTCATTCAAAGCTAATAACTCATATATACTGTATGTCCATTGAATTGTACAGTAATCAAAAGATGTTTAATTAAAATGTCAAAATCAGTCATGTTCAAGCTTGGCCGTTATAACTGGACTTGGAAATTTAGGTTTTTTTGCCAAGCAGTGATACAGTGTTTCTAGTAAAAAGAAATACTCAAAGTCTTCCAGTGTGGGAGTGCTGTTTTCCCAGAAGTAAACAAGAACTTTATAGCAAGTAGAAAATGTGCCAGAGTTTGAAGAATCTGGACACTGCAAGGAAAAAAAATCATTTGATGGTACTACAAAACATGGGATATTTTAAAGTGTGTAAGCTAAGGCTTGGACTTAAAAATGTGAAAGACAGAACTAGTTCATTGTAAACAATAGTGGTCCACATTCAATCCTCATTTTCATAACGCATTCCTAGTATTACAATGTTTCAGTGCACATTTCAAAGCTTTCAGAAGTTTTGGGGTGATGTTAATGAGCATTAGCATGCTAACAGTACACATTCTGGTTTTAGAGAAAAATAATTATAATTAGATGCCAGCAGCTGTCTTATTATGACTCCAAAAGCTGCTTTTACTACCTGTATTGGCAAGAAACTTCAACCTAAAATATTGCCCATGAAATGATCTGTTAACCTTTGGACCAAATCATTCCAACCCAGTACTAACAACCAATAGTTTTAGTTGAATACATGTGTACTCTCTCAGTGAGTTCACAAATCAACATTATCATGAGCAGCTCTGAGCTAGTCCTGACATTATCACCTACACTTGTCAGAGTTCATTCCCAAAGTCTATTCATCACATTTGATTAGGTAGGCCGTCCTTTCCCATACCCAGTCAATGTATCAAGCCTAATAAAACAGTATAGACAGTAGATTTGTAGCACGGCTCTCCTCATAACTCCACACACTGACGGATTTGCAGCCAGGATCTCAGCTCACAGTCACTGCATCTTCTCTACTGAACCCTATCCAGATACAGCCTACTCTATGTCCTCCTTTGTGTATTAGTAGCTATGTATATAATTAGTCAGCTGTAGTTAATGTACAAAATATGTCTTCTTAATTGTCCCCTTAGAGACATGCAAGCTCACACTATATTAAAGCTCCATCTGTCAGTTGCTATTTCTGCTCTCGATACAACAAGACAAGCGTGTGATGTCTCAGCTGTTTTGCATTTTAAAACACACTGCCAAACCCTTGATGATGAATAATATTTATGACTGGCATTATTTGGGTTTACGCGGTTGCCAGGTGAAGTGAGAAAGGAGCAATCAATGTTGTTAGCGCTAGCATAAAAACAAACCAGATGCCCGTCTACTACTATGTCGTGAGGAGACAGTTAATTTTCGCTAATTGCGTTTGATTAAAAAAAAAACCCTGTCGAGCATCGAATTAAGACAAGGACTGGGGAAATAGTTTTTAACCAACCCACCGAGTAGTAGCACGTTGGAGTGGGAGGAAGTGATTAATGCAGGGACTATATGACAGAGTTTAAGCGTAAAAGGTCCATCACCTGTTTCTATGGATTGCTCTGCCTGGAATGTTCCACAGTATGATATTAAACAGCTCTACCTTTACATTTATTCAATCACAGGTGGTTTTATAGCTCAAAAATACAGAGAAAAACAGGCATTTTGACTGTGGGCGAGGTTGCCTCACCACAGATCTGACTTGTAATGTGATCTGGTTTGGTCTCCAGAAAGACAGAAAGGTTTAATGCCATACTGTGAAACATTCCAGACAAAGCAATAACATCTCCATGGCAATAACATCTCCATGGAGAAAAACATTTGATGGACCCTCCACCAGAAAGGTACACAATGCACAATGCAAAAGAAGAATTAGAAGAGTGTGGAGAAGGTAAGTCCACACTATGTCGCAAGAACCAAAAATATATTTAAAAATGTCAGTGCTACCTCCTTATCTCCATGGAGATTGTTAATGCCATAAAGTGGAACATCCAATTAAATTCAATTAAATACAATCAGTCAATTCAAATACTGTCTACTACTAATATACTAATAAAATAAAACACTAAATACAATACTAAATTCAATCAATAAATTAATACTCCCACTTTAACTGTAGTTTTTTAACTGTATGTTTTAAATCATACTTTTACATGTTGTTGTAAGGCAAACTTGGGTGTCCAGAAAGGCGCCTAATAAATAAAATGTACTACTACTTCTATTAGTAGTAGTAGTAGTAGTAGTAGTAGTAGTAGTAGTATTATCCATTCATTCATGGTCTTGTATGATGCATTGTCCAACTCTATAATGGGATCATATAGTTCATACAGTTGGATTTATAGAAGTCTTGTATTTTTTTTCCAAAAAGGAGTTGCTGAACAAAAGGGACCTATAATGATGGACCCCACTGTGACAGCAAATGCTCCTATCGACAAACAGTTCATTAAACTCAAAGGGAAAAGCTAACTCACATCTGTTAAACGGAGGCTCCACAGCAGGTGAAAGGGAGGCCGTGTGGCGAGATCAGATCAATGCTTACGTGTTTCAGCAAATACAGTCAACAGTCATCATTTGGGAAGTGTGGGAGTTGGCTTGAGGTAGGAAATGGATGAATAAATCAAAGTGGTATAAAGCAAAAGCAGCAGTAGAGGTTAATCTTAATAACCTTTATGCAGTGGTTCAAAACTGTACATAATATTCCAGGCAAAGCAATAATATCTACATCCTTTGCAATAAAAGTTACATTGATTCAGCACTTTTAAAGACACAAGCTGCTTTTAAACACACTGCTCAAACCATCTATGACTGGATGAATGAAGCTCCATTTACACCAGTAACACCAAATGTGTTTAAAACGGACCTAGTATCAAAGTAGTTTTCAGAGCTTTTAACCATGTTCTAGTTGTTCAAGTGCATTTAGCTCCACAGCTCTGTTTTACAAAGACATTTACACCGACGTCAGCTCCCAGTGGGCACCGCAGCTCCAGCGGACTTGTTTCTTTTATTGTCATTTTAGATGAATATAGCGATAAAAAATGTGCAAATTACAACATAAGGCTATGCAGGGGTCATAGATTATAACTATGCAGCAGACACAAGCACAGTATGTCTTCTTTAAACATTTTTGGTCATTCTCATCTTTTGAGCTTGCTATATCACCAGATGTATAATACTCCCTACAACAGGAGAATGGACAACACTATCACAGTGTCCTGACCCGCTGGATTCTGTACTGATTGTAAATAAACTTCTCCTGAGTTAGAACTCCAGGGTCACACCTCTTCTATCAATTCTAAGGCTACTTCAAGTTATTGAACACTTTCCAGGGCGGTTTCTTACTACAAATTGCAAATAATACCCTAACCTAATAAGACAATTTTTCTATGTACTTCTAGACCTGTGTTTGAATGCTATCCTGACTGGTTTTAAATGCATTAGAATTTCTTAATATTGTCTGCTGGTGGGTGACTGCAGCAGAATCACTCAATTCTTCACATTTTCTCCCACGATAGCTGTCGAGCCTGCCTCCCTGGACCAGAGTGGCTCCCAGCCGCACCTGTCAGCTGCAGTAGTGGGAAAGCCAAGAGCCTGTTTGTTTGTCTGTGTCCCTTTCTTTCTTTTCGTCCTCTATCTATCCATCCATCCTCCTCTCTTCTCTCTCCATATCACCACCTCTCTACCTCCTTCCTTTGGCTCGCTCACTCCATCCCAAAACTTCATACCCGCTTGCTGGTTGGTGCACCTGTGAACGGAAAACAGAGCTCTTTCTATGCCGTTGCTGTGCTCTTTACGTCCCCCGGGCAACCTCTCCTCCATCACTGCGGGAACGGGAGAGATAAGCGTCAACGCTACACCTGTGCACAGCCAATTCCAGGCCAAATAATAGATTCAGCAGAGCTCGGAGTCAAGCAAATCAGGCTGACAGCTTTATCTCCAACTCCCGATTTCAAAGCACGTCGCATTGCTCATTATCAAAACAGAAAAGCAATCACGAAAAAAGAAGCGGGAGAAAGTGTTGACACCACCACAATGGTACTCGCGAGGGATTACATTCTGAGAGCTCATTTACAGATACTGCAGGTGTGGGGAGAAATAAGAAGCAACATGTATTTACTTCATGACAAAAGTGCTGGTGGGCATATTTGAGACGATTACAAATGTATTACGCACCTATAGAGTCTTATAATATAAAAGAAATGCTCAGGTACCAAATACAGTGTCCACGCAAACAGTATAATGAGTGTGCTATTGCAAATGGAAAAATATGTGCTAGAAAGAATTTTGAGGACAAAATCTAGAAAAAGGAAGAGGAAGAAGTGTGTGGGAAGAGAGAAGTGTAGGTATTTTTACTCAAAACCAGATTTAACTGCAACAATGACTAGAGGCTGACTAGACAAACGATCAAACTAAAAGGCTGAGAAAGACAATAGTGGGTACTGTTTGGCATACAAGATATTAGCACAAAAGAATTGCTAAGAGATGCTCAATATATTCAAGTATTGTCCATGGAGAATTGGAAAGCAGACATGTTGAAATTCTATTAGGTCGAGGTATGGATCATTACAACTAATCAACACACTTGGAAATGCTTTAGTGGTTTATTAGGAATATTACACCAAAGGAAAACACTTAACTTTTGTCTTCACTCAAAAAGCAGATGAAGTTGATCCAAATTTATAGATTTACACCAATAAATATTTGCAATAAGTAGGGCAAAATTAAAACTTTGGACGTTCTCGATGACAAGGTCAGTACATATTAATCGACAAGTCTATAGTCAATCTTGTGGCAGTGAGAGTACATGGGACTATGTTTTCAATGAGACCAAAGAAGACTGAATCAAGCATCGAGCTCGAGAAACAAAATATGATTTCTTATTCTTTTTTTCCCCTTCATTTCCCAGATTTCAAAAATGACATCAGTACAGTACAATCTACACAATATGCTCTCTGCTGGCTAATCACTACCACACGACTGTGGCCATAGCAATAAAAACTAAATATTATCTCACTACACTTTGATTGCACTCTCCTGGTAAACAACAGTCTAATTTGATTATATATTTTCCCATTTGTTATGCAGTCCCCATATTAAAACCCTGTGAAGGGTTATATAAAAGATAAACAAAGGATGAACAGTAGCTGGAGTTTTTAGATCAAGTATCTGGCAGTTGGTCAAGCCGAGTGAGCAGCTACAGGGAGAAAGGTGTCCACTGTGTAATTATAGATTTAGTAAACCCCAGGCTTAATCTGACTCCATCAACATCTCGTTTGTTGAGTTAAGGGCTACTGATGCTAATGAGCTGAGATGAACTGCACCTCTAAACTGAAAGAGTCCGTAAAACACAAGGGCATAGGTTTGGTCTCAGCTTTGGTAGGGACATTATCAGCCGCCCCGCCAGCTCAATAATATCAACCTGTTGTGGGCACATTACACTACTTACTCCCTCTGTGGTGAAAAAACTTCTTATATTCTGTTTTTATTTATATTTTGGGTGGTGGCATGATTCTTTTGCCTGATTCAACAGCCGGTTTCACTACTTTGCGGTCATTAGCCGCTGGAGAAAAATAACCGGGGGCCAGCTTGGGGCTAGCTCCATGGGGCCGGGGCTCCGCTGATGTGTTTTATATAATAAATACACTAAAGTCACTCTCTAGACCGGGAAAACATGGCAGTTGCAGATCACTGCTGATGCCCTGGACATGCGTCAAGTATTTTTCTCCTGTTAGTCCATGGTTTCCGAATGAATAAATTAAAATGCAAAGGTGTCCAAATAGGGGCTTCCAGGCCGTTCTTGAATGGTGTGGTGTGAACCTACTATCCATCCATCCATCCATCCATCTTCTCCCGCTTAATCCAGCTGGGTCGCGGGGGCAGCGTGCTGCCCAATACTCATAGCACCTGACCCCCCCTATGAACCCCTCTGCAGGTGGTGAGCCCACAGGAAGGGAACCTACTATAAAACATGTTAAATTAATACCATAGAGATGGAAAAATATCTGAATAAATGTATATTTTTGATTATTAAAACAAATATTGTTTGTGACATGTCCCCACTGTCCCTATGCAAATCTACGGCCTTGGTAAAACACTAGAGCATGGGAAAATTATACAACCATTTGAAATATCATCGCAAACATAACAAATACGGTGGCGGAGTGGGTAACAGCAGTTCTGATATTTCGAAAAGAGTTTGGGGTACAATCCTCGGGTCTACAAGTTTTTGTTTTTACAGTGAATCTTTTGGTGAATTTAAATTGTCCTAATTGTAAAATATTCATGCACTATTTAATTATTATGTTAAAGGTGCACTGTGCAACTTCTCTGGTGGAGGGTCTGTCACCTGCTTGTCTCCATGGAGATGTTATTGCTTTGCCTGGCATGTTCCACACTATGGCATTAAACAGTTATATCTGGTATTTATTACAGGTGTTTTCATTTTCCAAAACTACCGCAAAACATGCATTATTTCTGTGAGAGGGTCCACTTCTCAACAGATCTGACCTGACAGGCTCGTCTCCATGGAGATACTTAAATTAAATGCCATACTGTAGAACATTTCAGGAAAAAAATAACAAGCAGTTAAGGAGGTGGTGGACCCCTTTCCAGAAAAGTTACACAGTGCACCTTTAAGTAAAAAAAAATCAGAAAACGTCCGTTCTTTTTTCTTGACATTTAGTGCTGTGGTCTTTGCTATAAGAAAGGTTTTTGTGGCATGTATTTTAGAGTCTGTATAGCCCAGAATTATAAGAATATCATTACGAATATTTTAATATAGTTCGCCGTATTGTCCAAATTTCAACCCAAGTTAAACCACATCATAGCGCGTCATAATCATCGCTATTGATGGACTAATAACAAACCTGGACCGAAAGAAGATTATGAGATTTGTGGATGATGCAAAACTTTCTAGTAACACTTCAAATCTACTTTTCTCTGTCATAATTTTTTCATACCAGATCATGTCAAGTTTTTCAAGCAGAAACAAGATGCATAAATATTTCACAACACTATTACCGACTCACAACTCTAGGTCTCTGAAATATGACATTTCCAACAAATAAAGCATAGTAGAAGATAAGCTTTAAAAATACTCTCAACAAAGGGAAAACAGTTTATAAATTCTTGGCATCCTTGCTGCTGTATTTGCATGTCTGTCTGCTTGGATCTTTTAATGGCTTCAGTGTGAGTCTACGTATAGGGCTGAACGACCAGGCGCTAAATCTTTGACAATAAATCCATTTTATGACCCAGAAAAACAACATTACAGCTATACACTTGCTCTTCTGCTAATTAGTCCCAGACTGGAAATGCACAATGTAACGTAGGAATGCTCCAGTTTCAGAATCAAATCAAGGCCTTAACCCTCACTATTCATTACATTAATCGATGGAGAGCAAATCCTCCCAGTTTTATTGCATTGGCTACAAAGTCTGTACTGACTGTAATGCTAAACAAATCAGGCTGACTAGACAAACAATTCAAACTAATAGGCAAGGAAAGACAATTAGCGGTAGCCTGGAGAAGAAATATCAACAGATGCTCAATATATGCAAGTGTTGTCCTGGAAGAATTGAAATGCAGTGTTGAAATTCTATTATCCTAAAGATCGCGGTGGTATGAATAGTTAGTTCCAATCAATAGTATACACATGCTTGAAAATGCTTTAGTGTCATTGAGAATACATTATAAAAGGAAGTCAAGTGAGAAAAACACTATAATATGCACACAAAAGTATGCATGGTGTCCTTACCTGATTTGATTGAAAAAAAAAAAAAGTTTTTCATGCAATTCAGCAAAAAAAAATAAACTCAATTAAAAGGTGGATTATACAGCTCTACCTTACATTTATTCAGTTACAAGTGATTTTATAGATCAAAAATACCTAGAAACCCCCCGAGACTGGGGGTCACCTTTTTCCAAAAAATATTTAAAAAAAAAATAGTGCTGAGTGCTGTAAATGCGATATACTGTAAACCATTTCTAAAATGCTAATAAAGATTTGTTTCATATTTAATAAATTCCAGTTCTTATAAGCAAATAACTTTATATAATTGGTTGTATTTTTATAATAATTTAACAATATATGCATAATTACAATAGAATCACTGGGTCGCAAAGGCACCCGTATAAAAAGGTCACTTTTGGCTTAAAAAACAACCCACCCCCCTTGGAAGTCTGGCTACGGGCCTGCTGTGAAACATTCCAGACAACACAATAACATCTCACATAACACAACCCAAATACAACATTGCATCTGTTATCCACAGATTTCAAGTCATGGCAAATTAGAACTAGACTGGGCTTTTCAATAATAAAAAATCCACTTTTTATTTTCTATTGGAGATGCAGAAAAGTAGTACCAGAGGAGAGATTGTAACCCTGTGCAGTCTAAAGCACAATGCAAAATACGGTTTTAGTGTATGAATTCTACACAACTAAAATCATACCAAGCTGCAAATTATTTTCAAATAGCAAATTACTTCTGTGTGCAAGAGCATGCATAATAGCAGCCAGACAATAACAAGGAATACAATAGCCAGAGAGAACTGTATGAAATACCACAGCTTATTTTTGTTAGAAGCAGGTCTGTCATGATAGCAAATTTTGAAGTTTGACTGAAATTTTCTTAATCAATCGTCAGGAGAATTAACAATCAATTTTCGATTAATCATTAACGTTGTTAAATTCAAATTATCATCATTATTATTACTATACTTTTATATATTAAAATCCAATGGAAACACAAAAATACAGTCGTTTTTTCCGCAACTGTTGGCTGTTAAACTTTACTTAAATTCATGCACATTGTCATGCCACATGAGCCGTTCGTTTGATAATATATGCAGCTTTGTGCACATTTGTTTACGTTTTACAGAAACTATAAGTGGTGAAAAAAACAAACAAACTGCACGCTCTGTGTGCTGATGCAGTCAGCTTCTGTCGGGCTAAAAGACACATCTCAGTGGAAAACGTGTTCTTTCTGTGACGCAGCCTCATCTGCTTACACTATGCTCACACAATCTACATTCAGTTTGTTCATTAAAAATTAACGTGATCAACGAAACTGATCAATTATTGATTAGTCGACTAATCATGCCCAGAAAAAAACAGAAAAATTATTCTAAATGTGTTAAAAAAATCATGATGTACAATACCTAACAGCAGAATGAAACTTTAGTTCTTAGTTTGTATTTGTAATGAGTCACAGAAATTATTAATCCAACCTTCTACAGCTCAAATCTAATCATATAGTCAAAAAATAACCAATAACTCCCCAATAGTGCAAAGAAAAATTACACACCATAAATATTTACCCAAAAGATATTGGTCCATCTTCAAAACACTGAACGATAAGTCGTTATAGTAAGCAGTGGTGGAATAGAACAAAGTACAAAAGTAAATCTGCAATACTCAAGTAAAATTTTTAGGTATCTGGGTTGAGCAAACCCAGTACACAAAAACACACAATAAAATAAAAAAGAAAATTATGCTTTAATTATTCTAAAAATCTCTGCAAAAAGTATTTTTTTTATTTTTTAAACAGGTACTTTAATAGTTTTACTTAAGTAGATTTTTTAAAATTTGATACTTGGCCCAGTATCTGTACTTTTACTTAAGTAACACGACTGAGTACATCATCTACCTGTGAGGCATAGTTAAAAGGTAAAATTTCCACTCACCCAGTCCGGGCGGGTTCTCGGGGCAGGGGGGCAGAGGTTTGGGCGAAGGCGTCTGATTGGTCTCCGCCTGCGTGCTTATCCCAACCTGCTCTCCGGTCGCTAAGAAACTGGCCATTGTCCCATTGGGCCTAGACAGATTGTAGTAGTAATAATGATGCCCGCTGCTGCTGATATTGTTCCTGGAGCCGTTGCGTCCATTATTAAAGCGACTAAAGAGGTCAAAGCGCTGGGAATACACGTCGAAATACAGGATCATCATAATGAGGAAGTGGAGCAGGCATAGCAGCAGCACGCCTTTGCAGATGCGCTCCAGAGTCCGGCCCAACATCAGCCGGGTCATGGCCGAGGACAGGGACCCAGCCACGGTGACGCTGGACGGTTATGCTCAGGGGCATGCATTCATCCTGTTAGCTAGCATGTGAGCAAGATTACTAAAGCACTCAGTTAGCAAGCGTCTTCAGATGACATGGGGTCATGAAGATATGGTATTTATTTGTAACCTTTTGCATGGTATAAGTAACTGGATTTTAAATGTTGCTATTGATGATAATGAAGGGATAATAGCAGGACAAATATGAAAGAAAAAGTGATTAGCTACACTGTGCTAGCTAGGTTGCTTTCAAGGAGCATTGGGTCACAAACAAAATGATAGGATTCTATTTCGGGCATGACAAAAAGTTATAAAAACTGTTCATATATCAAGGAATTCTTCCCAAATTGATTACAATATGGGACTAGCTATGCCTAGCTAGTCATCTTGGAGGGCCATGGTTTCAGAAAGTAAATGTATATGGCCAGAAATGAATGAGTTATTTGCACTTGCAGAAAACTGATGGTAAGATGTCACTAGGCAATTTTGAGTAGCAAATTCCTGCATGACAGAGGTGACTGACTTTTCTGTACAGCTATGGATATGCCCTCAAAGTAGTATTATTCCTACAAAACGGCATAGTGGTGCAAAATATTGGCGGGTATGTCCTACGCTGAATCATATATCAGTCCTGTGTTACCCAAAGGCCAGTCCAATCAGTCTGAACTCGGAGCTCTGCACATGTGGTGGTTCACAAGAGGTGCCAAACATTCATTATGGAGCGGAGGGAAAGGTCAAGTGCTCTGTCCGTCAAGATGGCTCCCGGTCACTTCTTATGTGTAAAATATCAGGCACCTAATGGGAGACACAGAACAGAGAATAAATGTAATAGGTCAATCAATCAATATAAACTTCAAATTGTAATGTATAGAGAATCTGAATGTATTTGTTTGGAGGATAAGCCCATTGAGATAACAAATACAGTAGGGCAGACAGTAGGGCAGACAGTAGGCTACGTACAGTAAGTTCAGAAAAAAAACAGAGAAAAAACAAAACAACAAAATCAACACACCCACCCACTCATGCATTACTAAACAATGAATGTGACATTTATGAATATGAATAAGTCACAGAGTTCGAATATAGTGACAAAACAGTCAACAAGATGATCAAGAACAATTACACGGGTTATGTAAATATTGCACCAGAGCATTTTTAAGTGAAGGGACAGAAGTTAATGCACAAATCAATGAGAAATTTGTTCCAATCAAAGGGAGCTTTATATTTAAATAAGTGTTTTCCAATTTGTTTTTTTTTTACTTTTTGACAACAAAAAATATCTGATCTCCGTGGTGTAAACTGTAAGAGGATGTGGATGGAATTAAATACTGTTTGAGATATTCAAGATAACTGAGATTGATGCATTTAAAGATAAATAATAACCAGTGAAGATGTTTCATAGGAGAACACTGGCTTAGAGATATGGCAAAGAAACAAGTAAGTATACATCTTTTCATATTGATCAACTACAATTTTGTCTTATATGAAACAAATAAATATGGCTTTCAGTATTCATTTCAAACAAACCAGAAAGCCTCCAAAGGCCAAAAGAACTAAAATACAGACAGTTAAATGATTATAACTTAAGTTAAAAGACCCATATTACACTTTTCTGATCTATGTCATAATGTTTCCTGGTCCAAAAAACATGTGTGAATGAAACAAAACACAACTCCCGGTATCTGTTTGATGTGGTAACAATGTTCTAGTATGGTTAAATGCTCATTTTCGAGTCATTTTTTACACCATATAGGATCTTTAAGAGATAACTATGTTAATGTTTAATGTTATGGATCTTTACTTGACGCACTGAAGGTGGGAAAGCTCCTAAATATAAATGTGAATGTTTTCCACTACCTAAGCAGTGATTTATTACATGATTCTCGCTTTAACGCAAAGCCAAATATCATCGATCTTGAGCTGCATTCGAGAGCGCTCTGTGACCTTGCCTTTTTATTGATATGCTCAGATGAAAACCAGGAGAATATATTTAGAGGTTGGCTTTAGGTTGGAAAAACAAGTGCATGTGTGTGTGAGAATCTGATAGGAGCTGGGCTAACAACTAATGCATCTGCAGACCCAAACAAATGAGGGAACCTTGACTGGGACATTTCCAAATTGACACGGCAAGTCAATTTTCCAGTCAAGTGGTTTAAAAGGCATTTATGACGGAAAGAGGGAATTCACAATGAAGTGAGCATAGAAGCAAAGCAGGAAACAGAGGGCACTTAGACTTTTCCCTGTGGCCACGCTCGTCTGAGGTTTATAGCTTTTTCAATCAATACAAGAAAAAGAAGAGAATGAGGCAGAAGTACATAATAACAGCTCCAAGACAAACACGGTTTAGATAAACCAATGTTCAATTTTAATGTTGCTGATAGAATAAATGTTGGATCTGAAGCACCAAAATCTTACCAATGGGTATAGAAAATTTGCAAAAATTGTAATTGTAAAAACTGACCATGGGCAACATATTGCATTAATATATTTATTACAACAAATTCAAACCTAATAAAAATAAATAAATAAATAAATAAATACACATTAACACCAGGGCTCTACGCTAACTTTTTTTTTCAGGAGCACATGTGCCCCTAAGTCAAAAATTTTAGGAGCACAGAAAAACAAATGGGGGCACAAATAGGTTTTAGTTTTGAACGTTTATTACAGTGCAGAACTTGCGCACACCAACTTATTTGAATTCATTTTATACAAAAAACACAAAAGAATTATGACTGTACTTTTCCTGCACAATCACTGTGTTTTTAATCAGTCTATCTCCATTTTATCTGATTAATATTCATTTAGACTTAAAATAAGCCAAACAGACTGTACTGCACTGAAACACTCTGCGCCCCTTTTTGGACCTAAGCTAACATACAAGAGCATTCACACAGACAGTGGCTCCTCTTTTCTGCATCACTCGAGGAAAAACTAAAACTAAAACACAACACTACCCACAGTTTGAGAACCTCTTCTTTAAGAGAACTTCCACTGGCACTTTACACAAAACTGCTTCGATGTGAATAAAGTGGGTAGAATTTTTAAACCTGTATTTTCAAATTCCTGGAGTTGTGACAAACAGATTAATTTGGCATTTTCTTTGGCAAACTTCAGCCCACATATCGCCTGCTCTGTGCTGTAGCTCTGCTCTGTGCGGACACTGACATAAACTTAGTTTTTTTCACAGGGCAGATGTTTAACCTGCCCTGTGACGCACGCTGAGGGTGGCGCTGTGGACAAGCCGCGCGCTGGCGGTGCAGTGTCCACGGGCTCCAGCGCACAGGTCCCGCACACTGGTACAACTTTATTGGCGACAGCAGCGGCCGTAATGAAATATGATGCACTCAGTATTCAGACATCGAGTCCGTGACGTGACCGAGTCCAAATGCGCTCGAGTCCGAGACAAGACCAAGACAAAGCTCTCGCTTTAGAGAGGGAAGTCCAGCGGCACAGGGGAATCTACTGGGACAGGTGTGGGTCCTGCTGCGGTGCCGCTCCTCGTTTAAGGGGGTGTGGGTGTGTTTTGAAGCGGAGTTTGTTCGTATGAGTGATATCGCCGCAAACCCGGAGTTCGTATGCTGGGGTCTGCGAGGTCGGAGGTGTCGTGCCCGGGCACAGTTCAGTTGCGCTCGCGCTGGGCGTGTCGCGCTTTAGGGGCGATCCAGGCTTGGGCACGATTCTAAAGTCCTAGTGTGAGTTTGCCCCAAATGTTTGATACATGTAGAACGTTTAACTCGTCACGTTGCGTCTGTGCGCAGCTCCTTATTGTGGCTGCAGAAGCACTCGCACAGGTGCGACTGTTTTATTTTCCTCGTTCGCACGACGAAATATTTGCTCGCAAATGCGAGTGAAATGGGCGCACTGTAGAGCCCTGATTAACACATGGAAAAACTTCATTGCGGACCATTTCTCCTTAGAATATCACATTCAGAGCACACTCCCACCATATCTCCACTCTCCGGCTTCCATAATACTCCACTACTAATCACACAAATACACTCATATCTCTGTGGTAATAACACATCAAATAGTTAGAATTTGTATACTATTATTATTATTATTATTATCGTTATTATTATTTATTTATTTTCTTTTTTTATTATTATTTTTCTACTCTGCCAATTACCCTTTGAACCTGCTTTTTCTAATTGTCTAACTGTCCTTCATACGACCCGCAATGTTACATATGTTTTAAATATTTTTTTTACATTTGCCAAAAAACTCCTCCTTTTCATTTGACTCAGTGGTGGTACTGAGAGCAAGTTTGAATGTTCAAATGTCTGTAAATGCAGTTTTGTACCTGGTTTGATGGTTGTTCGGGTTTATATCTGATGATACTCTGAAAGGAACACATTTTCTACTACGGTGGTGAAAGAGAGTCAAAATTGCTGCATAAAGAATACTTTTGCATTTTTTTGCATTTCTCTCCCTCACCCAACCCCAGCTTAGTGAATGTAGGTGTGTGTTTGCAATCTTTAACATTTGTGGAGTAACAGAGGTGCTCATTCAGGTGCATTTGTGCTTCTGTATGTACGGTCTGTGGAAACAGAGTCCAGCCTGGCCAAACATCACGCCTCCGGGACTATTTCTACTATTATTCTACTATTTCTACTATTTTCTACTTTTAAAAGGGCAAACCAGAACTCTAAATCTCATTGGTGAGCCATATTGTACAGGTGCAAAGAGAAACAGGCCTGATATGTAAAGCTCTGAAGGGAATTTCCAAACATAAAGTTGAAAAATAACTGAATTGTGGCTTGAGACCATTTCTGTTTCATGCGCTGGTCTGCGTCTGGGCTGTCAGAGAGCCCCTAGTGGCTAATAGTTGTTACACAGCATAGGAATGAATTACCAGACGCAGCATGTTATATTGCCGGAACTTTTATTTCAGTCTATAATTGCGAATTTATTATTTCAATTTAGAGATTTCAGTCTAGAGTCAGTTCTCCTTACTGCTGTTTTAATATGTTTTAGCCACACGACATTTTAGCAGGAAATCATAATGCTGATGTAATGTAGCCTACAGGAGGTTCTTCATTAAAATAATAACTTTTTAAAGGTGAAGGTTAAGTGCTAAGGTATACTTAAGTGTCCCCACAGGGAAATTTATTCTGAGCATTGACCTATCCTCCCAAGACTGTGGGGGCAACTCTGAGTCAGGACAAAGTAATGCAATTTGGCCCTGGAGGTGGCACTGTGACATGAAAATGCTACTGGAAAATGGCAGTTAAATCTGCTACTCCTGCCCTGTACAAGAATGAATTTGATATGAATGAAACAAACCACAACTCCAGCTACGTTTTTGATGAGGAAATAACATAATAACATAGATCAGTAAACAGCATAATATGGGCCCTTTAAATAGTATTAGTTAAGTATGTTTATTTCAATTAGGCGCATGTAGTATATGGTCTATTTAATCCTTATTTATTTTTGATGGGATTCTTATTCCACTGCTGCTGCTCTTGTACTTTGCCTTTCAAGATAATTACTGCACCGACTTATCTTTCCGTAAATGATGGAAAAATATGTTTTAGCAACTCAGTAAAAGAAACAACTAAGTTGGAGGAGTTTTTTTTTTTTTTGGAATACGAAAAGATCTGAGCTGTATATTTTTTTTAAATGATTCACTGGGCTTATCCTGCCATAGGATTGATGTCTTAGTTTCAATATTATGGTTTATTCTAAGATTTTCTGTATATGTCACACTTGAAAATTTGCTATCGTGAGAATGTACAATTACAATCTCCCAAACAAATATAAGAAAGTAAGGCTTTTCGTAAAGGTGCATTGTCCCATCAGATGCTTTTCTATCTTTATGGAGACCAAATCAGACCAACTTACAGATTTGCGAAGAGGCAACTCCAGTCACAGTCAGAATGCCTTCTTTTCTAGGTATTTTTGAGCTATAAAACCACCAGAGATTTAATAAAAAATAAAGTAGAGCTATTTAATATCATACTGTGGAACATTCCAGGCAAAGAATTACACCCCCAAACTAAAATGTTAGATTGTGCACCTTTAAACTTAAAATTCTTCGCACGTAATATTTTTCCCCTTACACTTTTCAGTTCAAATCTATGCTATATTAAACATACTTGTGCCTTAACTCAAATATGAGCAGTTCAAATCCTACAGGTGTTAGCTCTACCTGTAGAGTCTTGGTTTATTTGCTGACATTTCGCACAATTTACTCTCCTCATGACCACAAGCACTATCTGGGGGATTTAGTTTTGTTGTCTTCAAAAAGGTCAGCAGACCAAAACGCAGCAATAAAAAGGTATAAGAAATTGCAGTCTTCTCTTTACACTTCTGTTCCTTGCCTCGCTACTTTCAACTGTTTTATCGGAGTGGACACAGCTCCGAAGAAGTTAAGTGGCTTGGTTATTCCACAATATGCAACGAAAACTGCAAATCGAGAGTTCGGGTCTAAAATTTGACAAACTGATTCTAAAATTTGACAAACTGTATTTGAACATTTCTGAGTGCCTGCAGAAAATGTTTAAATATAATTTCTCTTATAACTACAAAACAAATAATTCTGTTGATTGCACAAAAAATCCATCTGAAACTTTGCTTACTGAAATGTTTAAATGGAGCCAATTGATGGACATTTACTTATGTTTATAATAGAGTATGTTTGTCAATTGTATCAAAAATAGACACTAATCGATACTAACACTAAATAAACTAATATCGAAACTAGATATTAATTTGAGAAAGTATCGATACTGAAAAATATCACAGGAACAGGATAATATTTTACCTTTCTTGAACAGTTACTGAACAATCTTGAGTTTTGTCAGAACTAGTACAACACAAGGAGTGTTATTTTGTTTTGTTTTTTAAAAAATCACAATTGTGTCTTTAAGATTATCATTTGGGTATCATGTTTACAAGAAATTTTTAAGACTTGTGACTTGAAGGGCATCGTGTAACTTTTCTGGTGGAGGGTCCATCAAATGCCTTTCTCCATAGAGGCGTAATTGCTTCGTCGGGAATGTTTTGCAGTCTTAAACTCTCCTATCTTCATGGAGACGAACCCAGCCCAAGTTACAGGTCAGAGGGCTCATTTATAAAGGTCTGCGTAGGAGTTGTTCGAAGCTAGTGCATACTCCTAGTGGCCACCAGAGGCGTGCAAACTCCAAATTTAGAAAACGTGCTCTCCACCTCACAATCTGTGCTTTATAGATTCCACCTGCAGCTAGAATCTGCGTAGGTGAACCCACGTCACGTCACGCCCTCTCCACACCTCCAGTTCACCATAACAGGAACAAAGCGACGCGTGAATGAGATTTCCCTAAACATGAGCCGATAATCCGTGTGTTTGCCCGAGACACACGGGACAGAGAGGGAGGGGGACACTCCACGCAGCACCACGCAGTCACGACAAAGGCTTAAACAAGGTTTTCCATCCATCCATCCATCTTCTCCTGTTTAATCCAGCTGAGTCGTGGGGGTAGCTTACTGCCCAATACTCATAGCACCTGACCCCCCCTATGAACCCCTCTGCAGGTGGTGAGCTCACAGGAGGTAAACAAGGTTTTACAAAACTAAAAGTGACGACTCATCTGTTAATTTAATAATATCTCATAATGTTTAGGCAGCACACCTAAGACCTTCTGGGAACAGGTTCATAGACTTTTGAAGCCAAAGTGTTTTCTCACTGTTTCCACACAAAACATCCAAACTCTGCTTACCTCTGTGAATGCCTGGGTTGGGACGGGCATAGGCATTATTCTGCTCTTTATACTGTCAGAGGTGCAAGCTCTCATTTGCAAAAGTTCCCCATTACACAAAAATGTATGGAATATTTTGGTTTCAGTTCAGGTTCGGCCAGTAGGCTTTGTGTCATGTGCAGACTCGGGCCACTCTGGCGTTGGTTTTTGAAGTTGCCTTTAGTCCCAGTGCTTCATTAAACCAAAACCTGGCTCCTGTGCTCCGTCCGAAGGAAGATATTTCTTTCAGGTCCGGTCATTATTTCGTCCTTTCTGTTGGGTCACAGCCACAGACTGTTCTATAGAAGTCTATGGTCACAGGGCAGACTGTGGGAGATCCTACTGCACTGGGAAAACAGCTGCGCTCGTGCACAAGTTTCAAATGTTTCATATTGTAACAAATACTTTGTGGAATAAACAGCCCTTCTCCGCGTTTTGGGTAGCCTCTGCTTAACTGCACAAAACTGAATGTAATTATTTTATGTACGTGGATTTTCTGATGTTTTCCTGATCAAACACTCCAGACTTTGCACAGAGAGGACGGCATGGTATTAGCTTCCATAGAGATAAGCAAAGCACAGCGCTGAGTAAGAGTTTCATAAATCCTGCACGTAAAGAGCACCTATGCAGTGTTTTGTGCATAAGCAAGGTTTATAAATGAGATCCCTGATCTGTGGAGAGGCAACCTCGCTCACGGTCAGAATGACTGTTTTTCTAGCTATTTTTGAGCTATAAAACCACCTGTAATTTTAGAAATGTAAGATAGAGATGTTAAATCTCATACTATGGAACTTTCCAGGCAAAGAACCAACATACCCATAGAAACAACCAGGAAACGAACCCCCAACCAAAAGTTACATACTACACCCTTAAACTGTTAATCACCATGGTAACAGTTGCAATTTTTCATCATACTAACCCATGGATAGTATATTAATCAATCAGTCTTGAGATTAGAGGGGTTGTCAAGAAAAAAATTGCAAAAACAATATTACATGTTTCATTGGAATCACAAACAACTGTCATGATGGTTGCTAAACTACAGGAAAGACATATTGTTCGATATATGATTCAAGGCTGTCCATAACTCAAGATAATCACGTGAACTGCACACATGAAGCCAGTCTGCAGCCTCCAGGACTTCTATAGAGATGTATGGACCTTTGTAACAAGCTCTGTCCTCAATTGAGTTTCAAGGGAGTGGCTGGAAGAGCACAGTGTGGCCACTTCACATGCCTCTGGAAGAAAAACAAGTCTCCACAAGAAAGAGGTGGTTGTCTTAGAAACCACTGCTGTAAATGTGTGTTTGATAGTTTTATTCATTTCCAACATTGCTTCTTGCCGCAGTTTTAGTCCCAACTTAACAATAATTAATGTTTGCTACAGTGTTGTTGTTACACAGAATAATTTCACTTTTCATGTTTTGGAAAAAAAAAAATTAATTAGGTGACCTTCCAGGAACAAGAATTTCTACAGACACATTATGTTTGATGAGCAAATGTCAAATAAACACTGAATTGCAAAGATAAATAATAAAAAATGTAATTCATTTCACCATTCAAAGTCACCATTCCTTTTAAAAGATGAAGCCTTTATAATGCCTTTAATGTCTTTAAGATGTAAATAAAGTTATCTGATTGTTTTGAGAGTTCATAATTTGCTTTGATGGGGTAATTCCACCTGTCACTCACACAGAGCTTGACCAATGGGAGCAGTGGGTGGGGGAATGTGTTTGTATTGGAATATAGAGCTGCATTAAACAGAGAAATACTGAATCACGATCTGACAATATCACCAAAATAACACTGTTACATGAATGAGATCGCAATTTAATCTTCATCACTATATTTTCCAGTCATTCACTCTCATTATGATCTTGTAAATAATTACTGATAACACTTTTTGAATAGAATCTATTGAGTTTTTTTTTTTTTTTTTTTTAATTATCAGTAAAGTAAGTTATCAAATCAATCAATACAAAGCAATATGGACAACATATTTTTTGTTTTCCTGGCCACATGGTCTGCAGTGTTGCTTAAATTATCTTTTTAGAAACTCTGTAAAAGTATATTGGCAGTTTGTTAGATTTCAAATCCAAGATCTTTGTTCATCAGCCTGCACTATGATTGGATTTTAATAATTCATTTGAACAATGCAATAACCCATTTCATATCATTTTGCACCTCTGCTGCATCATCGTCATCATCATCATCTGCCTCCTAGTGATCAACAATTTGCATATTAATTTGAAATGAAGCTACGTTATTCACAAAGTGGCCTTCCCATTGAAGCCCATTCATCCAGGCCTGATAAAAAGTACAAAGGTGACGTGTGAATATTTTCTGATTGCATTAATTCATTTGTACACAAGATGCTATTGTATTTTCAAGAGAAACAAGGAAACAACACTTAACATTTCAAGATGTTCAAGGTACACATTAGCGCAGTACACATTTCTTTCTTGACATGATGTAAAATTTATAGGGATGTAACAATAAGTTTAACATTGTGATATCATATCGTCAAAAGTCTCATAATAATATCGTGGGCCATCACAGCATATCGAATTACAAGTGCCTCTAAATGAATAGTTATAGTTCAGCAATATAGCTAAAAAAAACTAAAGGCACTACATAGCCCAATCCTTTGCACCATTTCAGTGCCGATTTATAAACACTTTTAAAATGTAATTGTTTGGATTATGACAAAACGAAAGTCTTGTCAAGGCATTTTAAAAGAAAAAGTAGAATATTCACAATTATGTTAAGCCTCTACAAAACAATAAATATCATAAGATGCATATGGTGAAAATATAGTACCAAGACATCTGGATATCTACACTTAGGTTCTCCTAAATGTGGTAATGTTGAAAGTCAATATTTTAAACTGCCATTGTATACTGTCACCAAAAAACATGCATTTCTCAAAGTTTAATTCTGGTCCCCTGGTCTCCCTCGTCTCCTAGCTCCTGGATCAGATCGGCTCCGGTCTGAACAGCCCTTTTGATGACGCCAAATAAGACTCACACTGTGTCGCCATGACAACCACCTGCTTTTAGGACAAAGTTGAGCAGCACAAAGACACACACCTGCCCCTTAAACCTGACTCACCAGTGGGACCAGAGAATAGCCATTTTCTACAGTCTGTCGGAGCCCTAAGACCTCCTGGCAAGATCAGTCTGTAAACACGTGCCAAATGTAAAGGGCTTCATAATAGACAAACTGTAGTGTAAATAAAAATATTCTTTGACATTGTTAATACTGTTGTTGTACTTTTTCATCTGTGAATTAAAGAAAAATCTTGAAAAATAAAATAAAAAGTTGTTTATTAACAGATCATATGGCGTATGGCAATGTCCTTTCTGATTAACAAAGTAAACAAAGACAAAGTAAATACAAATGCATCTTGGAACAGTGCATTCTGCTGTTGTGTCCTTGGGCCCGCTTTGCCTAGTGTAACTGTAGTGTTTGCGTGAATTACAGGTCGTGTTTAGAGTGGCCATTGGTGCAGCCTCACTTCCATCAGTCTACCCTAGGGCAATTGTGGGCACCACCACTTAGTATAAAGTCAATGTTAGGCCTGCCATGATAACAAATTTTGAAGTACAAGAAATTGCTGAAGAACATATAGACGATTAACGATACTATTTAAACAAATTCAACCCGCGGCAAAAATAACTAAAAAGCAACATTATTATCCCCCTCAAAAAAGATTGCAAATTTACAAAATAAAAAAATTAAAACATGAACTGCAAATAATAAATAGGAGAATCAAACACTTTAATAGTTAGGGCACATCCAGAATGAGTCATAGAAGTTACTTAAGTCAACCCTCCTGAGCTCAAATCTTAAAAAAAACAAAACAAAAAACAAAAACAAAAACAAAAACAAAAACAAAAACAAAAACAAAAACAAAACAAAAACAAGAAAAATCCCACAGGTACAAAGAAAAAAGCCCCATAATAAAAAGTGACTTCCAAACGGAAATATTCCATCTCTCGTGTACTAGATGATAAATCGATCTACTAATTACTGTGACAGGCAGAGTCAGTTGTATATTATGAGCTGCCATGGCTGGTGAATTTTTCCACTGGGGGGTTCTGCAAAAAACCCTGTAAACTCACTCAGATACTTATGCAAATGCTAGCTGTTTCAGCACTTAACACAAGACAACAGTTGCCTATCACCAGCAGACAGGCAGGTAACCAAATGTCCACAGCATCTGTCCCTTCAAACTTTAATTGGCTCGCAGACGCCTGACCAGACTGGTAATTTGTGCAACTACATAATTCAGCAAGAAAAGGCCAAACATATGGTAACAGAGGAAATGATCGGCCTTCAAAATGAGAGCTTTTACTTTGAAAAGAAACGTCAAAAATGAAAAATGTTTTAGCATATTTCATCGTTGAGACCACCTACAGCGTCTGTCGCATAATAAATTAAAGACTTCACAACAATTTCAGTCTTCAGGGGAGGAGAAATGACTGGAGTTGATGCTGGTTTCAAAAAGCTTTTACGAGATGGTCTACATTTGCGTGGATGGTGAAAGTTCAAATACTGAAGCGGAGGGGAGGTTTGTGGTGATACCGTTTAGATTTCAAAGACAGTTTACAAGTAATGTAAAGGTTCAAATATGAGGTCAAAGTATTTCACAGCTGAGAAGTCTAAAAACATACAGATCTGTATTCCCCAAAACAATTTTTTCCACTGTCCATAAAACAAAACTTGCAACTGGAAGACAAAATTATTTCACCTACTAAAGAATGCATACATTATTTTTCTTTAGATAAAGTACTCTTTAGTAGAAAGGGTGGTGGCTCCCACCCTAGAAACATTACATTTTGTATCTTTAAAATTTGAACTTAAGCCAGACACCACCACATGAGGATTTTAGTCAGAAAGATGATATCCATCCATCCATCCATCTTCTCCCGCTTAATCCGGCTGGGTCACGGGGGCAGCTTGCTGCCCAATATTCATAGCACCTGACCCCCCTATGAACCCCTCTGCAGGTGGTGAGGCCACAGGAGGGTGGACAACATGGTCCTTGATGTTAGTTCATAGGCAGAAAGATGATAATCAAGTTGAATTCCACTGGAAAACAAATAATAAATCAGGTACCAGATTGATCTTGTTTGATTTTTTCTTCAAAAGAGTCCCTGATTCTCACTTAAGGTGTGACCTTCAATTTCATAGCTTCCTTGTAATTTGATGATCAATTACTTTGAGATTGATGGTTTTTACATGTTACAGTTGATGCTGGCAGAGCCTGCTGTGCACTGCACCAAGCTCTTATTAAGGATTTATAATGGCATGCACCCAACTGGGCTCGCACCTCATTTAGCCCAAAGTTATAATGGATTCTCTCTCCTCATATCAAAATGCAAACACATTTTAGTGCTGGAGAAGTCAGTATGTTATTTCAACCTATAGGCCAAAGAAAGACTAAAAATGAATATAAAGAGCCAAGGCCAGAGTTCTAAGGATGAATCAATAGTCATCAATAAAACACAGACACAATAAAAGATATAATGAGGTTAGAGGCATCCTGTACTGCATCAGAAGTATAATGAAAATCAATATATGCATTTGCAGAGCACTATCCTTGTAATCTGAATTCTATTCAAAAATAGTCTCAAACTGAAATATCAAAAATATCCAAATTCAGTGGTAAGACAGGGTGTAGGGGAAATCAGATATTTTCTGAGCACTCATAGCTCAAATGTATGGACAACACTACTTAAACGTGCATAAATCAAAACAAGTACTCTAATGATGAGGGAAAAGTTAAAAGCCCATAAAAGTTGACTTACATTATAATTTAATGATATCCTTTTAATATACTATGATGGTGCACCAAAGTTTACGTAAAGGTTTCTTTTAGATCCAATTTAGGGTCCCTATTTAATGCTGCCTGAGAGGAATAATCTTGCAATAAATGACCAAATAGCCAGGTAATGGTTTCAATTTCACATTTTAAAGCACCACAATAATTATCTGTGAAAACTCCTTTTTAAAGCTGGACTCTGTTGCAGAACGGCTCCCCGGGTCAGAAACATGCATACCTAATAGTGAGGGGTGCACTCAGGATTAATGTTATGAATATAAAGTGGTAATTTTGTATTGCCTCGGGCCAAATATAGGATCTCCAGATATTTGACGTGAGCTCAGCATTAGAAATAATAATATGAGATAGATTGTGGTTCTGTTGCCAATAACATCATCAGTGATCAGTTACAATCAGGTCGAAAACAGAAGGTGCCATTTCCCCGTAATCCTGCAGTCTCTGGCATGGCCCAGGCCCCAGCTCTCCTCTCTGTAAAGGCTGTTTGGTTCACAAATATACACAGATAATCCTCAGGTTAGTGACAGTGTGGTATGGTCCAATTTAAAGGTGCATTGTGTAACTTTTCTAGTGGAGAGTCCGTTACCTACATAATTTCAACCAAAATCCCAGAAATAATTTATAATAAATTTACGTTTTTTTTCAACCACAAATATGAAACCCGTCAAAGCCAAAATATAAGCGGTGTGCTTCCTGTGTGCAGAACCAGTCAAATGCAGTGTACTGTAGGTTATTGAGCCATTGTTGCATGAAACGCATTACCAGTATTCTTGTTTGAAAATAACAAAAAGTTGTTTCGAAAAAAGTTAAAACTGTTCCTTTTCACACAATGATTAGTTACTGAGATGTTATAGTTTTGTCTGAAATGTTTCACAGTATGGCAAGTTACTGGTCAGGTCTGTGGAGAGGCAACTACGCTCACAGTCAGAAAGGCAGATCTGTTTATCTGTTGAATGTCATATTGTGGAACATTCGAACCAGAGCAATGGCATCTCCATAGAAACAAGAAAGTGCCCAATTCCTGGTTTCCATCGCACTTTTTTAAGTCAAGATTTACTAATGCCATATGCCATACGATTCAGTCACATGACCCTGTGTTTTTGCACATGTCTGTTTTGCACTGATTACCTGCACTGTTATACTCTTATATTCTTGTAAATTTGTAAATTTTGTGTTATATTATAGCTTATTGTTTCTACTTTATTTTATTCTATTTTATTTGTTGCATGTTTAGTTTTGTCTACATTCTGCTCCAAATACAGCAGCAATTTCCTAATGTTGTGAACCTGTTCACTCATATGGCAATAAAAACCTTTCTGATTCTGATTCTAAAAGACGATTGGTTCACGCAGACAATCATAGCTACAACCAAAGATCTAAGCGCTGAGTAGTAAAACGTGTGAAATGCAAATGAAAAGGGAAATGGAGAGATAAGGTAAGGCAAGGTCCTGGTCCACGGCAGGACTTTTCTGCTGTTACTTTGTTTACTGTTGGTCATGTTTAATAAAGATTAATTATAGACACAGTGAGAGGAGGGTTCATGCTGCAATCAGGAGTCCAAAATATCAGAGACACTTGATTTCAATTGCAGCTTGTCCTTTTTTGTACAACACAAGATTTTCTCTCACGACGATATTAGAACAGAATGTAAATTTCAACACTAAATAATACTAGTTAATTTAAAGATGCACTGTGTAACATTTTGGTTGGGAGGGTCTATAACCTGTTAGTTTCTAGGGATATTGTTTGTTTGACTGCTCTGACTGGAATGTTCCACAATATTCAATTACAGGTACCTGATATTCTGACTGTGAGTGGGGCTGCCTCTTCACAGATCTGACATGTGAGCTGGCCTTGTTCGGTCTCCATGAAGATAAAAGAGTTTAATGCCACATTGTGAAACATTACAGACAAAGCAATAACATCTCCATGAAGAAAAGCATTTGACGGACCCTCTACCAGAAAAGTTATACAATGTCTACTTTTGCACAATATGTGATTTTCTTAACATTTACTTCAGTTCAGCATAGATTCAGTTTTGGAATTGATATTTGGTTATTATTCTTAGTGGTGCAATAGATAAAAGGTAAAGGTATTTTTCAATAAATATTTCCTCAAAAAAGGAGGGGAGGCTTAAAATGGAGGGGTATGGCATTCAACTTGCAGATCACAGCCAGAGCAGCCCCCCCCCCTCACCCTGAGTCTCCAGAGCGCTGAGCCTCTTGTGCTGTAACCTCCACCACAGTGAGTGAGTCTTATCAAAAATGCATTATTCCTGGTGCACTTGATAGTAGAGGCCTGGCCAAGCTCCCCCATGGCCTGTATGCAGCTGAGGCGAGCACATCTCCCACAAAAACCATTCACCCACTGGGACACTGTGGAGCTGTAGACCACTCTCTCCAAGATCATGTGTGCTTGAAGAGAGATTTGAAGATTAAGTGCCACATACATGTACAACTTGCCCCTTAAGTTGTCATATATGTCATATTCAGCAAAACAGTGTTGAAAAATGGACTAACAAGACCCAAATAAAATGAGACAAGGAGTCAGTATTTATCGTGGATACTTTTTCTTTGTACAAGTGAGGCATTTTTAGTAATTTTTTGATTAGATTTGAGCTGCAGAGGTTTGAATAATTACTAAAGTGCTTCATGTTGTTGTTTATTTAGGTCAGCTCATGTTTTTTATCAATATTGTACATTCAGAGTACTTTTCTGAACATAATTCTGCTTTATGGTTTGTTTCAATATAATTGTCTGTCATCTATATTTATTTCAGCAACATATCGTATCATTTAAAATGTTTTATTGTGACAAGCTTACCATTAAAGGGTTTTACAGTTATGTCAGATGTCCTATCAAGGCCAAACACACAATATATAACACAAAATAGGTGGACAACAGTCAATACCTACTCCAAGTTTAGGAATAAAACCAAAAGTTGAGTTAGTCAGAACTTCTTCAACTGTGTTTTCAAAGCCTGTCTCCTCTGCTCTTCAGTCTGGATTCCACAGTCTCTTGGTGAATACAGAATCCAATGGGTGATATGATAAAAAGATGATGAGGTGCAGAGAGGGGTGGGACCTTGTGATGGATCTGGGTCATGTTGCCAAGAAGCAAAGCATCAGTGCTCACCATAAACACAAACCAGGAGATCAACACTGACCCTGTCACACAGCCCTGTTCTCGTCATGTCAGACTGACAATGATGTGAAGAACAATGTGGAGCTGTGTGGACGTTATCAGCACAGTGCATGATCCTTCAACACAATCAACTTATGAATAAGGAACAAGGAGAATGCCACAGCCAAACACTTGTATGCTAATTATTTAATCACGTTTATTAATTATATCATCTAAACGCCAAATCTACACTTAAAGGTATAGGTATACAAATCTGCCTCCTATGAGCTTCAAGTCCTGTTATAATACTTCTAACTCATGAAAACATACCTGGAGCTGTGTCTTGTGTCATTCACACATGTCACATGAATAATATATTATTATATTATTAGTCTGTTTACATCACCAAAGTTCAAAATGCTCTGTTTCACCCTGTGATGTCATGAAAAGGTAATTTTCAAGGCAACAGCTCCTTTTACCTTCAGTTCAGTAGAGATAAACAATTGTTTATGTATGGAGTGTATAGAGTTTATAAACACAGTGGAGCACTTCCTGTGTCCACATGACATCAGGGGGAAAAACTCAGTCTAAATATGCAGGGTTTGTGTGATAAACATGTGTGAATGAAACAAAACAGCTCCAGGTCTGTTTGTGATGAGGAAACATAAAAGATCAGCCCAAGTTTATTTGCCCAAGTTCATTTTATCCACTTTTTTGTCCTGCTCTGGTTAATTTTGAACTACAGTGGAAATAATGTAATCCACTTTTAAATCTGGTTTAGCCCTAGATTAGACCTGGAATGGCCCTGTTGTACTTGGCTTCAATCTGGTGGTGCTCGGAAAGCCAAATCTTTTCTTTGGTGGTACTTGGTGTGAAAAGTATGAGCGCCACTGCTAAAGGGCACCACTTGTTTTACCATACTGCCATATCATTTAGTTCATGAGTGACCCTGACTTAGGGTGGTGTTTTGTCCGCATAATTACTAAAATATAATGTTCCCTGATATGAATATGCCATTTAGTTAATTTGCAGAGACTATTTTTAACACCAATAATATGAAATACACTCTGACAGCACAAGACCTGAGTGAAACAACAACAGTTGAATATTTCAGCTCAGGCCAAATTTAGAGTCTGATGCCAGTCTAAATCAGTGCAGAGATATGAGCCAGTGATATAATGGAAGTGACTCACCCACTCACTGTACAACCCTGACCTTTCAGTGTGAACAGTATTCAGCACTTTTACTGAGCACTTCTGCCCATTCATCATAATGTTTACACGTGTATTTATGAATAATAGTATTTTACTTTGTTTAAAGTAATGGAGAGCTGGCCTGGATGGAGAGGATGTTTACAGGTACACAATAACTAACGTGACAAAAAATGCATAACAATAAATACATTTGTGACATCGCTTAAGCCTACGTAACTTTAACCCTATAGAAAAAATACCGGTTTAAGGGTTCTATATTATTATTTTTAATCATGTACTCAATATTAGAATTATGTTACACTACTAAAATCAGAAATTATGCATGATGGCTACTACGTATCATGCTGTATATCATTTTAATGTTAAAGGTTCACTGTGTAACTTTTTGGTTGGAGGTCCGTCACCTGCTTGTTTCTATGGATATATCATTGCTCTGCCTGAAATGTTCCACAGTATGACATTAAACTACTCTACTCTACATTACATTTATTCAATTACAGGTGGTTCTGCTCAAAAGGTAAAAGGTTTAAGGTTTTATTTATATAGCGCTTTACACAGACACATGTCCCCAAAGTGCTTTACACAGCATTTTACAGAGCATTCTTCATTCACTCCATACCCGGTGGTGGTAAGCTACTGTTATAGCCACAGTTGCCCTGGGGCAGACTGACGGAGGCGTGGCTGCCAAGCCAAGCGGCGCCAACGGTCCCTCCGACCACCACCATCACTCACACAACTTTCACACCTACAGTGCATGTTTTGGGTTGGAAAAACAGACATTCTGACCGTGAATGGGGTCGCCTCTCCACAGATCTGACCTGTAACTTGGTCTGGTTTGGTCTCCATGAAGATTGAAAGGTGTAATGCCATACGGTGAAACTTACCAGACAAAGCAATAACATTTCCAGGGAGAAAAGCATTTGACAGTCCCTCCTCCAGAAAAGTTACGCAATGCACCATTAAATTTCATAGTTTTTTAGATTGTACAAATAGAACAGTACTCAGCCTTTGCAAATGTCAGTTACCTCCCCTAAAATACCCTATAGCCAACAAATAGCAATATCCTTTGTATTCAAAAGGCAGAAACGTGCTAATTTCCTTGAGTCAGTTCAGGTTACATTTTCCACATTGTCTGAATCAGATCACTTTTGCATTGTACCTGGTGGTCTGACGACTCATGGTTTGAGCTACAAAGGCATGCATGAGCTATAAACAGAAGCGGGCTGAGGATAAAAGAGCAAAGATGAAAAGAAGAGAGGAGGGAGAGAGAGAGACAGGGCAGAGGAAGAGGAGAATAAAGCTAAATCAGAACAAACTCCAATGTTCGTGGAGCTTCAAAACCACAACTCAGCTCTGCCAATGTGATATTAAAATGCCTCTGAGCTGTCTGTGATCTTAAACTTGGTCATGTTGTGTACAAGCTCCTTGCTCTCAATGAGGATACTTTGTTGGATAAGAATCTTGTAACTTTCTATTTTTCATATTAACATTGATAATGGTGGACCAGGGGAGATGGCCATTGAGAGACAAGGACAAATAAGGTGTTTACATTATATTTGTCTCTTATGGACCTTTTAAGACTGACTGGAATTTTTTAGTTGCCAGTGGAGTGTGGACACTGAGCTGAGTGAATGTTAATGGAGTTTTGTGTAAAAGTGACTATGAATTGTGTAGTTATCTGTACGATTGTGCAGTTGGTGAGTATGGAAAATTGTATATAGGGTCTGATTATTGTTTAATGCAAATTTTACTGTTTTACTAAATGTTCCTGATGTATTTTTGACCCCTGTGACCCTGACCCGTGGGACTACGGATGGAAATTAGCCTTGTGGATACAATCCGGGGTGTTTACATTCATGCATTTTGTCATGTCTGTTCATTAACATGCACTGTCCCAATCAAATAAACAAATAAATGTAATTTTACTTAATTTACTGTTTGAATGACATTTTAATTAGAGTTGCCAAAAGTATAAAAAATCTGATACTAATGGATGCAAAAACTAGTATTTGAAACTAGATACTCATTTGACCAGGTATCAATACTAAAAAAGTCACATTCACAGGAAATGAAACTTTCGATCTTGAGCCATATCAGAACAAGTATAAGACCATATAGACTATACGCATGAAACATACCTGGACAACTGAGGGAGTCTGCCAATATAATAATGCCTGGTATAATATAAAAGAAAATACTTCAATTTTATGTTGAAAATTACAATCTATTGTCTAAATAGTGTTTTTTTCTTTCTTCAGAATTGGTATTATTGAGTAATTTTTAGCATCACTACTGAAGCAACACTAATTCTACTGTACATCAAGAACCACCTCTTGTATTTGGATTTCCATGTACGGGCATCTGGAATAGACCCAGACTAAATGTGGACTAAAAAGAGCTAAAACAAGACTAAAATTGGTTCAAATCATCACTTACAGTTACACCTACTCTTACAGTTTACAGTACTACTAACTCATTCATGCCTGTACAGTTCACATACACACAGCTTACACAAAACACATTTCTGTCTGTTGTTTTGTTTTCCCTGATGCAGAAAGATCACTCACTCAGCAGGGACAAGAAACAGACTTTGATTTATTTTTGTGCAAATCTCAAGCTAAATTAGGATAAACCAGAGACACTGTTGTTGTATTTTCTCTACCATTCAGACATTCAGGTCAACAAATAACTCTGGACTGACTTTGAACACCTGCGAGCACTGTCTTTTGGGTCCCCTCAATCCCATGATTTATGCATTTAATTTAAAGGTACAAATGTAACTTTTCTAGAAGGGGCCCGCCATCTTTTTGTTACGTTATCATTTGCTTTGTCTGATTTGTTTCACAGAATGGCATTCAATAACAAGTGTTTTTATTGCTCAAAAATACCTTGAAAAACGTATGTTCTTACTGTCAGCAGGGTCGCCTCTCCATGTATCAGAAATTGGCCTAGTGGTGGTGCCTCCTACTCATCTTCCTGGAATTAGATACGTTTAATGCCATACTGTGGAACATTCCGAACTAGTATTGAAACCAGATGCTCATTTGATCAGGTATCGATACTAAAAAACTCAGAACAGAAGGACAGAAATTTAACTTTCCTGAATAGCTTGAATAGAATGATTGTGACTATAAGACTATATAGACTAGTATACGCCCATGGACCACTATGAAACATACCTGTCAACTATAATTTTTAATGGTTAAAATTAATATTGTCTAAATAAAAAGCGTTTTTTTTAATAGCATTGTGACATCATAATCAGTATTGAGTAGCAAGTCTATTCTTTGGTACCAAAATCGAGTTAGTGGAAAGTGAAGTAATGTAAATAAACTTTTGATTGAAATCCAAATACACAAATCACACATCTTTGCATTAAAATGTCAAAGGCTTTATCATAATCAGCGTTAACACTAAAGGCCAAATTAGTCTGGGAAGTTTAATTTTGTTTCTGTAATTTTCGGGACACATGCTCTAAAAATTAGCATTAGCCAATGTGCCAAAGTAGGTCTGTGATGCAAAGACGCTACGTCTAGAGTGCATAAATAATCGTCGTTCTCTCTCCATCGCCTCTGTTTCCAGCTCACATCCAGCTGCTCAGTTGGCAGCCAAGCAAAGAAATAAATGAAGTGTGGAAAGAAGAGAGAGAAAGGGACAGAAAGAGAGGGAGTGATGGAAGGGGTTAGGGAGAGAGAAAAGGAAAGGGAGAGGAGGGAAGAGAGAGACAGAGAGATAGGGAGGAGACATGCAAGGAGAGAGAGAGAGAGAAAGAGGGGTGGAAGAAGAAAGGGAGGAAAAGAGGTGAGGGAAAAGAAAAATAGTGGAGAAGGGGCTGGGAGGAGAGAAGGAGGGTACAAGGGGAGTGAGAGTATAGAGTGAAAGGGAGAGAACAAGCAGTGAAATAGAGAGGAGAGAGAAGAGCTATGGAAAAAAATCAGGATTTGATGTGCAAGTTAAAAGACTGGTTTAAACCATCACTAGAATATTAGGCTTAAGAAGAGTCAGGCATTCAGCACTTCTTATCAACCTTTTATATAATGCATTTGTGTATAGCCCTAATGCAGAAGCAGTATTAAGCTTTTCCATTTTGTAAAGATAGGCTTGTTGGCTCTGTGTTAAAAAGTACAGCAAGATCATTGTCCAAAAGGCTAGGCCCTTTATTAGGAGTTTTACACATTTAGTGTCACTTGTATATGATTAATTTTTTGTATATGGAGTGACAAAGATGACTAGAGTTTGGGGTAACCAGTAGTGCAGAAGGCTAGTTAAATAGAAACTAGTTGGTAGTTAAATATAAAAAACCCAAGTCCATACTGCTATTGTGAGCCTCACCAACATTACCTACACTACTTGTAAGTTATTCCTTGGTTTATTAGTGGAATCAAAAAGCTTACAGACAAACCAACAAAAAGTACTAAATAACTACAGATGACCACTACAAAATGATATGCGCTACATTTTTCATTAAAGGAAAATAAGTCGTACTACAAGTCTACTGTAATGAACACAGATTGTATTAATGTGGATCAACATGTTCCCTAATATAAACACTATTATAAAGCCATTTTCACTCACCTCTTGCAATTAGGCTAATTGACCAATAAGTGTTTCATATTAGTGAACTTGGTTGAGGCATAACCAAAGACAATGCCAATATGTAAAGTAAAATATCTGGACAAGGGGCTTCTAACAGCTCACTAATTGTCGAAATAATCTGGTTAAAATCAAATAGACTTGTTGAATTAATACTGCGCTATGTTTGGGTTTATTTCTTGGCTCGGAGCACTGACTTCTGCTGGGCAAGTTGCCAATTTATTTCCAGGACATTTAAAATAAAACCCACAATTTTATCAGATAGTGGTACTCCAAAGACGGCATCATTTGAGATCATCTGTCTCTACTGGATTCAGATTTGATGGAAGGGTTTCAAATCGTAAAGTTAAGAAACACTCAATTATATTTTGCCATTCAACATTAGCGATATTACAGATTTATGTGTATGAGTGAAGTGATGGATACCCTGATCATGACTGCTATCGTAAAAGTATATTGTGTTGTGGTGGATATCAAAATAATATTTGGCTCCTGCAAACTGGGAACATAGAACAAATGCAGTTTTGAAGATCAGAATCAGAATAGGTTTTGTCAATGAACAGAAAACATAAACTAGGAATATAAAATAATGAATAGCAAGTGCAAGTAGATAAATTATAGTTGAAGTACTGGTAAGTTGTTTAAGGATGCCATGATCTTGGGTTTTCAAAAATAAATAAATGCTGTCCAGATAGAAATAAATATTAAAACTGGTACAACAAATACTTTTGCCTATATATATAATCCACAAAATATTTACTTAATAAAACTGTCTAGACTAGAGATACGGATTGTTTGGAATCCAGAAAACCAATCTCTCTGCCAATATTTTGGGTTATCTCTTTGTCCCAAAGTGTTCAAATAAATCTTTTGCATATTCTTTATTATTCTTCAGCAAGTCAGCCAAAACAAAACATTGGCTGGAGATTTAAGGCCGGTAGCCAGTGCACTAAATGTTCAAATACCAGCCCGTCTATCTCTGTTTCTCATCTCTCTACCTAAAAAGTTGCCATGGTGAGAAGAATGTGCCAGTGGTCATGCTGCTTAAGTAATTTGCAATTGGACTGATGATTTAATTCTATTCATGATCACATATCTAAAGGCTAGGTTCATCCTTCATGTTTTGACACAGTTGTATCTCACGTAATTGATAGTGACTGACAAAGGTGAGGTGACTAATAACAATTGTTGCTGATGTGACTTTCAGAACTGCAAAGACAAAGAAGAAGGCAGCACTTAATTTGATATCAGTAAAGTGAGGCTCGGGTTGCTGCACTTCATGAAGCATTTATAAGTTAAAACAATCTTAAATTATTCACTTCACTTCTTTTTTACACTTACAAATGTACTCCAATGAATATGCTTGGACCTCCGCCATGGCACTGACCCTATCCTACAATACCAGAGATATAGTACACCTGTTTCTTCTGTCTCTAAATTGTGAGCAGAACTGTATGGCATTGGCTTGAATTTCAATAACAATAGAAATACTTTACCTTTCGTTCCAAGTCACTGTTTTTGATTGCATAACAAAACTCATATGCATAAAACTACTTTGGATTCTGCTTCAAAATACAAACCAAGACGGAAACTACCACTATTGTTATTTACTTTCTAAATATGAAACAACTATAGGCTATATGTTTTAGATTGTGTGTTGGATTTGGATCCCTGAAATTACTTTATTGCTTTGTTTAAGATGGAATACAAAAGCAGCCACATAAAAAAATAAATACATTCTCCAGACAAGTTAAATTTTTATACAGAGCATAAAAATGAAAGGGCAAAACCCATTAACTTGCACACAGATGGGGAGTAAGGGATGGCAGTGGTTCCAGTCCACTTGCCACTATAACCTCTCCGGTGAAGTGGTAGTATCCAGTCCATAGGAGATAATGTGTCATAAATGAGCAAGATGTCACATTGGATTATGGCATATGTGGGGAGCTTCTGTGTAAATGCCTGGTTAGTTCAAGCATCCTGACAATGCCTCCTCTTGCTATGCTCTCCCATTCCCCCACTGAAATAGGCTATGGCTAGACTTGCAAGACACTTAATGTACAAAGAAATGGATTTGTGGAGAACACGTCTAAATAAAGCAAATTATTACAAGCAATATTTTTAAAAAATGCTTTGTGGAGAGAGAAGTGGTTAAAACAACAACAGTGCATGGTAAAAGGAGAGTCCACTATGGCGGGTGTAAGAATAAGAATGATGCATGGATCCATGAGATGTAGCTAGTTCAAAATGTGCTTCCTAACACTGTAATATCGTGCATGGTTAAACAAAACAGATTGTGGGTGAAAACAAGAGAAATAGATGGTGATGCTAGAAGAAAAAATTGCATAGTAACAGTGGAAAGTGAAACAATAGTGCACGGTACCTACCTTGGATGTTGTCAAGCGAGCACTTTCTCTTATCTGAGCATCCTCTGTGTTAGTGGTGCACTCGCCGAAGAAAAATATTTAAAAAGCTTACGAAGCAGTAGATGTGAGGATAACGATAACAAAAAACTAAGAAATATATGCAACAAAAATGCAAAAGGATCAGCCCAGCTCGATCGGCTAAAGATAACTATATTCTTTTCACAGACAAGCTATTATGTCTGCTTCTTCGGGTAAGAGCCTCATTGTGGTGAGGTTTACCAGTGAAAAATGGCTAGCATATCCCGGATTATTTGTTTACGATCATCCGAAGAGTAAAACGACGCTATCCTCGTGTTTTTTCCGTCATCCCGTTGTGTTTTGGTGAGGATAAGAGAAAACCAAAGAAAAGGATGCTGTGGTAGAGAGCAGGTCCCTCGCTCCTGCTGCCTACGGAAGCCTGGAGTGAGCGCAAATCGCTTTTGGTGTGAAATAACTGAAATTGCTATTATTTAAAAATCGTCATACATAGTCTTCATTATATTATCATAACCACATATGTTTCACGCATTTTAAATCGTATCATATTTAGGATATTTTTTTCTGTAAGAAATTATCCTTAACTCATTGTAACATAAGGGAAACTTTATTTGTCCCACAACGGAAAAATCCAGTGGATGTGTGGATAAATAAATATGCAATCAACATAAAAAAAATAAATTACTTTTCTTTCTAATTATGTATTAATTTTAACCACTGAATGTATATACATATATAGAGAGAGAAACACAGAGAGAGAGAGAATTAAATTGAAAACCCTTAACCCCTATTAAATCGAAGAATGGGGTATTGCACGGTTTAATGCTGAATGTTTATCTTTTGTATTGCTTGTTTCTCTCTCCATGAACAGGTGCATAAGACGTTGTGGTATATGTCGCCCTCTTGTGGCAAAGTTTTAAATAATTAAAAAAATGAATTCTTAAATTTTGAAGTGCGTATGCTATGGTATTTCATTCAATTGAAAACTGAAGAAATAGTGAAGGCAACTCATTTCAATGTTTTATTTTCTTACAGACATGTACAGGAAGATTGTTATTTTTCACAATGTCAAAAACAAGGTTATTGTCAGATCACTATCACATCAACATGAACATACACACAGGTCCAACTACAGTCACCAAAAGCCAAGGGTTGGATACAGCCTGGTTTATCAGTGGTCATCAAATATCTTCTCAAAGGCCCAGGTCATTGACTCCACGTTTTTTCCCCCCACAATTTCAATAAATCTACTTTACAAGAATAAGTGAATTCACAAAAATAAAGTTTCATTCACAACCATAGTCTGTCAAAATGTTATGACAAAATGACACTGAGATTAGACTATGAAACAATAAATTATATAATTGTATGAAGTGCCCATATGAACCCGTTCACATCAATACTACAGACCACACAAGATGGCTTTTAATCATGTAAAATAAGAGTAGAATTGCACATCACCCACACAGTTTCAGTGTGTTCACACATGTAGGAATGTATAGAAAAGATGATTAAAAGTAATGCAACATAATATTGACAAAAACAAAGTTAGATCTGAAACCCCTTTGACACCTGCCTGCCTGTTAACTGATCTCATTGCTTGCCTATAATGTTCCACAGATTAGCATTGAACTTATTCAGCTCCATGGACACAACCAGGTCAGATATGTGTATGCATGTTTTGTGTCTGTTCTATTGAACACAGTTACAGCTGCTATTCTTAGAAGATGATTAAGGGTTTTAAATGCAAATCTTAAAATCTTGGAAGTAGGAATGTAAGCGATGATAGAAATAGATACATTTGGATTAGTTCTGCTGTGATCTGAATTTTCCTTTCTCAAAATAACCTTAAATAATCTTCATTCTGCTGTGTCAGAGAAATACTGTAACTGGGACACTTTGCTGATTAAGGACCACTGGCTTGTAAAAAACAAAGAAAAGAAAAATACATGAGAGACCAGGCTAAAGTAAACACATTTTGACAACCCCATGCTTCAGTGGAGAGAAAATGAGAGACAAGTGCATCATACATACACACATACACACCAATATGTTCAAATACTCATGTTTTTAACTTCTCATTTACAATTTAGTGAAGAAACTGCTGCTGGTCTATAGTACAAGTAGCCATCACAAGTGTTTTCTCTTTAAACATTCATGGTAATCAAATGCAGGAGGACTAGGACTTACACGCATTATTTGTTGTAAATGACAAGTTAAAAACAGGCAAATGGAGACACTTAAATAATTTACGATGTATTTACACAATAATCCATCTTGTTTTCTTTCTTCTTCTCAAGATACAGACATTTTTAGTCTCCCATCTTTACTTTTGATGTCTGCAAAACAAAATAACAACAGATAAATATCATACTCGGTTTAATATTTAAAGAGTGTTTAAAATGGCAAAAGCCTATTTTTGCCAAACAAATTACTGATCTAATGGTGTGTACACTGTGGAATAGGAATGGACCATATATATATATAAACGTGTTTCTCCATGGTGGTTGGTCTCTCTCACCCTCATCAGCTCGGGTCCTCTACCAAAGGCCTGGGAGCTTGAGAGTTCTGCGCAGTATCTTTGCTGTTCCCAGTACTGCGCTTTTCTGGACTGAGATGTCTGTTGTCCTTCCTGGGATCTGCTGCAACCACTCATCCAGTTTGGGGATCACAGCCCCGAGTGCTCCGATCACCACAGGCACCACCGATGCGTTCATCTTCCAGGCTCTCTCTAGCTCTTCCTTGAGCCCCTGGTATTTCTCTAGTTTCTCGTGTTCCTTTTTTCTTGACATTGCCGTCGCTCGGTATTGCAATGTCCACCACCACGGCTTTGTTCTCTCGCTTATCCAGAACCACAATGTCTGGTTGGTTCGCCGCCACCATTCTACAAGTCTGTATTTGGAAGTCCCACAGGATTTTGGCCCGCTCATTCTCCACAACCTTTGGAGGCGTTTCCCACCTTGATCCCTGTACTCTGCACAGATGTTTCTGTACACTATGCCCACTACTTGGTTATGTTACTCCATGTACACTTTCCCTGCCAGCATCTTACACCCTGCAGTTATGTGCTGGACTGTCTCAGGCAATTCTTTGCACAACCTACACCTTGGGTCTTGTCTGGTGTGGTAGATCTGGGCCTCTATAGCTCGGGTGCTCAAGGCCTGCTCCTGTGCAGCCAGGATGAGTGCCTCTGTGCTGTCCTTCAGACCAGCCCTCTCCAGCCATTGGTAGGATTTCTTGATATCAGCCACTTCAGTTATGTTTCGGTGGTACGCCCCGTGTACGGGTTTGTCCTGCCATGATGGTTCCTCCAGCACCTCTTCCTCTGCGCCCCACTGTCTGAGACATTCTCTGAGCACGTCATCAGTCTGGGCCTTGTCACTGATGCACTTGTGGATGTTTCATCCTGGACAGTGGTTCCCACACTCACTAGTCCTCGGCCTCCTTCCTTCCGGCTCGTGTACAGTCTCAGGGTGCTGGACTTGGGATGGAACCCTCCATGCATGGTCAGGAGCTTTCGTGTCTTAACATCCGTGGTCTGTATCTCCTCCTTTGGCCAACTTATGATTCCTGCTGTGTATCTGATCACTGGCAGGGCGTAGCTGTTTATTGCCTGCGCCTTATTCTTGCCATTGAGCTGGCTTCTTAGGACCTGCTGTACTCTTTACAGGTATTTGGCTGTCACTGCTTTCCTTGTTGCCTCGTCAAGGTTGCCATTTGCCTGTAGGATACCAAGGTACTTGTAGCTGTCCTCAATGTCTGTTATTGTTCCCTCTGGGAGTGAGACCCCCTCTGTGTGGACTACCTTCCCTACATTTCTCAAGCCCGAATGACATTCCAATGTCTGTGCTGTAGATCCTGGTGGTGTGGATCAGTGAGTCGATGTCTCGCTCGCTCTTAGCGTACAGCTTGATGTCATCCATGTAGAGGAGGTGACTGATGGTGGCCCCGTTTCTGAGTCGGTTGATTATTTGGCTGAGGGGGTTCAGACCTATGGCCCATTGGCTTTTTGGCTTCAAGGATGGTTTTGCAATGAACGCCCTTAGAGTCCTGTTGATATTGTACAGCTCCAGGCACTCAGTGATCCGTGTGTGGCATTGAGTCATAGGCTTTCTCTCTGTGGAGAGACAGGTTATTGGCCGATAGTTGGATGGGACTGTACCCTTTGAGGAATCCTTGACACCTGACGCAGACCTTGTTTGGCCGGGGGATGTCGGGGGATTCGAACCCGGGTCCCCCATGGGAAAGTCCAGTGACCTAAACAGCCGCTGTGTGTGTGTGTGTGTGTGTGCATGTGTGTGTGCGTGTGTGTATATATATACACACAATAATAATGTATGTATGGTCTGTTAGTTAATACAACAGGGGTTCTCTGTAGCATTACGTTCTCCTAAAAGTTTAAATAAAGGATTAAATTAAGTCTGAAAAAATGGACTAAAACATTTCTAAATAATATGTAAAACAACGAGGAATGCAGACTAAACTTTACTTGACTGAAAAAAATATCTAAATTGTAATTATTCCATTTCAGTTCATTAGAGTGTTAGTGTTAGTGTTACTCACCTGCAGAATGGCTACAATCACACCAAACAGGCCGATAGCACTGCCAAAGATTTCCACAATGAGGATTTTCACAAAGAGACTCGGGTTCTGAGCATCAGCTAGAGCAGCACCACTGCCCACGATGCCCACACATATTCCACAGAACAGGTTTGAGAAGCCAACAGTCAGGCCAGCACCAAACATAGAGTATCCTGCAAACCCAAAGGATATAATACAGTAATTTCAGTGCACAAGATTTGCTTATACATTTTTTTTAATCAAAATGCCTCCTAATCTAGAACCACACCAAACACAACTCCACAACAGGACAAAAATGCGTTCAATATAGGACACCCCCTTATAGTGATGGGCAAACTACGGGATGGAATTAAATGCTTGGGAATTTAAATAAAGAAATTACTACAAAATCAACTGGGGTTTTCAATTCATTCTGTGTAAAAGATATATGAATAAAATCCAAATACAGTTCAAAATGATTTAGTTATACGTAGCACATACTAGGGCTGCACAATATATTGTAAAAATATTGATATTGCAACATTGGTTAGTGCAATAACAGATATTGCACAGAAATAAATATATTGCAACAACACAAGGTTCCCTTTTTTATAGAAACTTCAGGTTTTTGAAAGAAATATGTACAAAATGGCAGACAGTATTAATAATTTTCCTCAGTCCTACACTAATCTTGGGTTAGTTTTGATTTGGTTTACTTACTAGTAAATAAAGACATGTACATAATTTGTTTTAATTTAACTCATTTTATTGTGCCAAATATATATTAAAATAGCACAGTAATATCGTTATCACAATATATACCATAGTTCTCGATTATGGAGTCTTTTTCTCATATTGTGCAGCCCTAGTGTGCACCCTAGAATATTTGTGCACACCGCCCATTCCTAATACAGCAATTGTCTAATAACATTGTATCACACACTCACCGGCTTGGTAATTCTTAGCTCTAATGGTGTCTGGGGTTGTTCCACTGAACATCTGCAGGGGAAAAAGATTGCTTAAATATAAACAGTAGACTATACTTGCACTGATTCATTCTGAACATTTTATAGTTCCCATATGAGTCATGTCTCAAAGGACACTTCCTCATACCAAGCATAATATAATAATACTTGGCCTTGGAAGTCAATGCTAAATGTTAAAAATGTTGTATACATATAGACAAATTAATGGACAGTAGTGTATCTGTATAGAGAAACTTATCTTACCTCAGCCATGTTGCTGATGACAATAGCCATAATAATTCCATAAATTGCTACAGCTTCACAGAAGATGATGCTAGATATGAAAGCGAAAGATTGCAATTTTTATGGTATTTGAGTTCTCTATTAAAAATATTAAATTTTTGCATTAGTATAGTACAGTTTACCTACCTGACTAAATTCTTAGTTTTGATTCTAGGTGCCTTGACACCACCACCAATGATGCTGGAGCCTGTGATGTAAATGCCCCTAAAACGAAGAATCCAAATTATATTAAGTCTTACTTAAATTGATAAAACTCAATGAATGTCAATGAATTATTGGGCTGTTTACACTTACCAGGCAGCGCCCACCACTGACAGGGATATAGCCAGGCCAATGCCCAGGTTAGCCCACATGTAAGGCGAAGTCTCTGTCAGGAACCTGAAAAAGAAAAGAATACAAAATCTGTCATGAGAATGCAACGGAATAGTAATAATTAGAATAATATAATAACTGTAATTGTTCTGAGCACACACACATCTGTGCATGATTTATAATAGAAATAAAACAAACAGTTCGTTTAATGGACATCCTGACAAGCACCAAAGAAGAAACCATTATGTGCAATCAGGGAAATGCATGTTTTCAGTTAAGACATTGCATTAGAGAAGTCTTACCATGCTACATCAAATCTGAATCCCAAGTCAAAAATTGTATAGCAGATACCTGTGGAAAAGAAAGAAATATAATTTAGATAATTGAACAGTTTGGTTTTCTGCTTTAGGAGTCAGAGTAGCTGTCATGTGAAATGCCTTGGCAAGTTGTAGTTAAGGTGTGATACCTCAATATCACGTGATGGAGGAGACTTGTTTTACAGTTACAACGTACTTACAACGCTATATTGCAAGTAGGCAAATATGAAAGTAGAAGCAAAAACGCATACATTTGACCAGCTGTCAATTTCAAATGGATTTGTCGAAGCTAGCTGTCAATGCTAGTGATGGTTAACGCAAGCTAAATGATTAATTTGCATTTTCTATTATTAATCAGTTCATTGAGCTAGACATGAAATAGTCATCTATAGTGCATATATACAAATATATAATCATATTCTGCATTATGACAGTATGCTAACACGAAGCAAAACACACATTAGCATGAGTAGATCAGGTGCAAAATGCAGTTGGATGCTAACAGTGCTAAGTGTAGAGGGAAAACAAAGCAATGGGCATGTATTTAGGTACATGTAAGATCTATTAAAATGTGTATTTCATTCATAAATGTGTAGAAGCGTAGACTGACCGACGATTAAGATGGTACTCCAGAAGGCCAGAGTGACCCCCGTATACAGAAGAGCGTGTCCGTTCATCATCCACTCCAACAGCATCTATCCGCCGATAATCCCGCTCCACCGGAAACAAATGTAGGGCTAAAATATCACTTTTTTGCCAACAAAACCGAAAGAATTTATTGAATTTGTCGCCTCTGTCCGTCGACGGTGGATAGCAGTCAGCAGAGCATCAAAAGGAGAAGCTTCGTGATGTCAGCTGATCGCAAGCATGTGACGGGAAACGAGCACCTGCACCCGGAAGTAAGAATGTCGCTTTCTTTTTTTTTCTCTTATTAAAATAAATACAAGAACGATCACAAAACATGCGACATCAGTAGGGTCACATTTGAAAACAGGCCAATTTCAAACTGATAATTAAGAAGGTACATGTAATCCGTGGCACTTTATAATATGTAATGTACGAAATGGACGCTAGATGTCACTTTGGAACTGCACAGTCCCATACCGTCTGGAGCTGCATAGCAGGATTACAGTGGCTCTCAAACTTTTCACACCAAGTACCACAAAGAAAAGATTTGGGTTTCCAAGTACCACCAGATCTAAACCAAGTCTATATTTAGGAGTAAAAAAGGACAACATCATTGTCACTATGGTTCTATAGAGGAATGAACCAAAGGAGGATGAAAAAAAAAGTGGATAAAGTGGACTCTACATTAGGCGAATCTGAAGAAAAAAGGTAAGGTAACCTTATTTAGACACATGTCCCCAAAGAGACTTTACAGAGCATTATTAACAGCGCATTCTTCATTCACTCCATACCCGGTGGTGGTAAGATACTGTTGTAACCACAGCTGTCCTGGGGCAGACTGACAGAAGCGCGGCTGCCAATCCAATTGGCGCCACCAGTCCCTCCGACCACCACTCACGCACACACCACTTTCACACCTACAGTGCATGTTTGTACAGGGCAAGAACTGTCCCAATGACAAGTACCACCTGAAGAAGCTCACCTACAACCAGTGGCACACATACCATTTTTTTATTGAACTATTTTACTTTTAAATTGTAGCTAATAGCAAATAGAAGTGCCGGCACAGTTGACAAATGGAAATATTTGGATCAGATTTCGTTCAACAGTCACAGAAGCTCCAGGACAGTTTAGTGCAAAAAAGCAAAAAAAAAGTGTGATGCAATTAAGATAAACAATAATAATAAAAAATAATAATAATATAAAGTGAATAAGTATATGTACAAAATTTACAAAGAGAATTGAAATATAAATACTATATATATATATAAAATAAAGAAAGTACAAAAACAGTGCAAGTTGTCACAGTACAGTAGTAGCACAGACATGATTATTGCGCAGAGGAGTTGTACAGTTTGACAGCGGTGGGGATGAATGATCTGCGGTAGCACTCCTTCCTGCACTGAGGGAGTCTCAGAGATGTTGTCCATGATGGATGTTAGTTTGGACAACACTCTCCTCTCACCCACCTCCTCCACAGAGTCCAGGGGACAGCCCAGGACAGAGCCAGCCCTCCTGACCAGCTTGTTCAGTCTTTTCCTGTCCCATTCAGTGCTGCCTGGGGCCCAGCAGACCACAGCGTAGAGGAGAGCAGAGGCTACCACAGAATCATAGAAAGTCCTGAGCAGGGGCCTGCACATGCCAAAGGACCTCAGTCTCCTCAGAAGGTGGAGGCGACTCTTGCCCTTTTTGTACAGGGCATTGGAATTATGGGACAAGTCCAGTTTATTGTTGAGGTGAACACCCAGGTACTTGAAGCTGTCCACAGTCTCAATGTTTGCAGCATTTAAAACTTATCACAATTTTAATTACTGAACCTGTTGGTATGAGTATAATACAATCCTATGATTATTATTACAGTATTATTTCAACAAGCTCTCTGCACAAATCAAGAGGGGACTGCAGAGTTTCAAGGAATTCTGAAGGGTTTTTTAGGTGATAGACTGGTGATCAAAACTGAGTAATTCAAATACGTACATTTATAACAGGTCTAAATGACCCACCAGACTTTTGTTCATGCTTAGACCCTCAAAAGGACACACTAAATTTGCCTGATCAAGGTAGATTTCAAAAACATGCAGTAAAATTACTACTTGTATGGGCCAATTCACTTGGAAGCCTGAGGGACAAACCAATTGATCTGAGGGCCACATTTGGCTCCTGGGCCATAGTTTGGACATGCCTGTGTTAGATCCTTCTGGCAGATGATTTTTTTTTTTTTTTTTATCCTAAAAAGGCATTGAGAGAAGCATAATGCTTTTGTGCCTGTGCTAGACTTTGCTGTTGGGGCACTGAAGGTAGAAGTGCAGTCCATTCTCCAGGGGGTGATCCATTAAACCACTTGCAATGAATTGCATTGTAAGTGCTCATTACAGTGGCTAGACATGAAGAGAAGGAGAGCCTGCAGCTACTGATCAATGTTGTTCAACCAAAAGCGCCCTAACTGTTAAAAGCAGTGAACTTGAAATGAAGACTGCAGAGACTACAAGATGCCACAGTGAAGCAGCAGTGGCTCCAGTACAAACTGTTCCTGTGTCCTTAGGTATAACACTTCAACCGCTTTACCAAGTTTGAATGCGGAGTGTGAGTGTTTGTTGGTGGTTGGAGGGGCCTATAGGGGCAGCTGTGTCTAGCTTATCACCATGAGTATGGAATAAATAATGTGCATGTCATTTGGGCTTTATTTTCTATGATTTTCAGTTTTAATACTTGTCTTTTTTCCCACCAACGACTCAAAAAAACAACCTTAAAAACTGTCATGTCAACAGCTAAAAAAATAAATCATAATCCTCATCATCAACAACTTCAACAACAATAATTAACCGGCCGCAGCGATGATGGCCCTCGCCCCGGACCCCTCCCACGTGACTGCCAGGGACTCACGACTGCCCCAGCATGCCACTCTCGCTCCCCAACAACTGCCCAGACTGACAGCTCGTCCACCAAAAAATGGCATAGTGCACCTTTAACCTCCTGAGACCCGAGCTTTTGTCTGGTGTCCATTTTTCATTTCTTCTTGCTATTTGGGATAAGTAGGACCTACTAAGTAAGTCTTCTGTATGACACCATTGGTTAAAAAATGTAAAAACATTCAAATGTATAAATAAATTACAAAAAAAAAATAAACAGCAATTAGCTGTTTATTTCAAGCCCTAAACGTACCAAATGTGACGTAGGTCGACCGTGAGCAGGTTGGGGTTCAGTGAGTGAGGTTAAAAACACACAAAAAGGCCTGAAAATGTGGTCCACAGTTTTAATTTTTTATGGTTTTCAATCGTTACAAAAAAAAGTAGAGGTGCAAAAAGTGGAGACAGGCAGCAGTTTCCCTATAGCAGCAGAAACGTCCAGCAATTTATAACTGTAAACTCATCTAAATATTCCCAAGTTTACCTAACAACATGTGCAATCAATAATATAACATAGTCCCAATGTCTTCAAACGAGGACATGACATTTACTGATGCTCTCGTCTGCTGTGGTCAATAAAATGTGTCAAATTTTAATGCCAAATGAAGATACATTAAGATACATGAAGAGACATTATTGTACATAAATACATTGGTTTTATTCATAAATTTTGCATCTAAACTTTACCATGCAGTTTTTTTTTACTTTCGGGAGCTGCTGTAGAGGTTTTTAGTTGATTACAGGTGAAAGTTTAAAATAATTGAAAATCATGGTGCTAAGAGGCAAAAATGTAATGTCCTCGTATGGGGCCACAGGGTCTCAAGAGGTTAATATTTGAAAATGTGAATGCTCTAGAGGCAAATTATAGAAACAAGGCCACAGGTGACTTTTATAATCAAGAACACTCTCAGACTAAGACTATGCATGAAAACAAACCATCCAGAAAAGTTACATAGTGCGCCTTTAATGAGTGTTTTAATGTTTACTCCATTTTCCTCTGGGCAGAGACAGAAAGCACTCACATTTTGTGGAAATGAAGGTGGTAGAAAAATGTTAAAGAGCAGTTTAAAAAAAGTCATCACAACTAACCAATAAAGAGGAAGTAACGGTGCTGAACATCCCAGAAAAAGTATTAACATCGCCATGGAGACAAGCCGGTGACAGACCCTCCAGAAATGTTATAAAGCACACCATAATTAGTACCACTAGTAACTGACTCCCACTGATATTCAGCTACATCCATGTAAAAACTCTTGACAGGTTTATATTTAGTTCTACACTGAGAAGACACAAAAAGTGAAGGCCATATTTGCAAATATTGTGCGTTTTATTAACAAAAATATGAAATTACCTTTACAGAAAGTATAATTTGACAAAAACACACTTAAATAAAGATGTAACAAACATTTACAGTGTGACAGACCTTAGCATTTTTGAGTTCGAGCCTCAAACGAGGAATACAAAACTGGCAGCCATTTTCAGTTCGGGCATAGAAGCGGTTCATTGCATCTGGCACTGGACTTGTTAACGTGGGGCATCTTCGTCCTCCTTGTAGAACTCTCCCTGGTGCTTCCTCTGCTGGGCCTGGACATCCAGCTCCACCAGGTCCACCTCCTCCATGTTGTCCGTCAGCATCACGTCTTCTCTGGGAGGTAGTAGTCTCTCCAGCTGGTGCATGAGGTGTTCAGGGAGCCAGTCTTTCTCTGGGAATTCAATCTGTAAACAAAAGCACAATTAAGAACATTGCTACTCAGATGACAATAGGACATGTGATAGGTTTAAGATAACTTCCACTGGAACTTTACAGAAAACTGTGAAGAAAGTGAATAAAGTGTGTAGCATTTTTAAACCTGGAGTTACATTCTCTTACTGGTTTTGCAATGATATTGAGCAGCCTCTGCACGTTTACCAAATGCACATCGTACAGATGCATTTGTGGCATTTAGTCAAACTACACCCGTCGCGGTAGGTCTTGTAGCAGCCGATAATGCAATAATGGCCAATACTGTAATGTAATAACTGCCTATAACGTAATAATTTTTAATGTAATAAAGCCAATAATGTAATAACTTGCCAGTAATGTAAGAAAATGTCTGAAACGATAATGTAATAACCTGATGCCAATAATGTAATAACATATTACATTATTGTAATATGTTATTACAATAATGTAATAACATATTACATTATTGGTTAGTTATTACATTATTGGCTAGTTTAATAAAAAATCTTTCAAATGAAATAACTGCAACCAATAACGTAATCATTTCTTCTATATCACTTAATCAAAGATGTATTTATTAAATTAAAAGTGTCACACTACATTAGAATGTATTGTTACTATTGTCTCTTTCAAATAGCTGTTAAAAGAACTGGTCGCACTCTCTTTTCTTCTCTACATAACTGTCACTCTCAACTAGCAGCCAGAATTATTTATATAGTCATATCCTGTCATATTCTGTACCTGGGGAAGGGGGCAGTTATCAACAGGCTTCCCTACATCTGTGGCAAAATGTGAAAAAGATAATGATTCATGGTGTTTACTTGAAAAACAAAAAATACATTTCTTGTATCTTATATTTAATGGAAGATTATGTAAAATGTTCATAGAGTTTAGAGCGATGTCAAAGTTAACTATGTTAAATCTAGTAAATGGTCAGCTAACTATTAGCATTGCAACATTAGCATTAAATGTTATGTTAATTTGGGGCAGGCGATTAATTCCTTCCTCACATAAATCTTGCTCAGCAAAACTGGGAAAATATGGAACTTAAATTCTTTTAAGCAGTACTAGTGCACAGCCTGTACAGTCTGCGCTGTGTCTGTACCATATATGAATGGACAGAGCCAAACAGGAAGTGCTCCAAGAGGCTCTTCTGGCTCCAATTGACTTACATTGGGATCTTGTGGCTCCTCTCTCTGTACCTGCTGCTGTGGACTCGTCATTTTGGTCTTAAAATGTTCGTATGAACCCGCTCATTTTTTTTTTTTTTTTTTTGCAATTTTGCCTGTCAAAAATTCCACTTCATAACATAGAGCCTGGCTCCAGATTGGCTCCTGTAACCGTGGCATCATCAGAATCAGAGAATCAGATCAGAATTACTTTTATTCATCCCCGAGGGGAAATTTTCTTCGTTACAGATGCAACCGACCAAGAGCATGTAGATAGAATCAAGTTTCAAAAATAAGATACGATAAATACAATAAGATAAAAGATAAAAATAGTTCTCTCTGGGAAATTATTTACATCAGTGACATAATGAGCCTCATTTGAGCGGCGCTGAACTCTGTGGGTGACATCAAACTTGCTTAGTCCACTTTTTTATACGTCTATGGTCTGCACAGTCCACGGTGCTGGTGTCCTGTCGACTTGAGCTCCCTGCGCATGTGAACAACCCCTAAGCGCGGTCCCAGTTTAAATGCCGTCGATTTGAGCTCCTGAGGCAGAAGTGGAGAAACAAGTCACATTTTAAAAGTGTATTGGTTTTATTGTATGTTTTGACCAGCATGTAAACACAGACATGCACATGTTGGATTTGCGGCAGAATAACTACGTTAGATGCTTGAATAGTTTGGATTTAATATTTGATTTTATCGTTATCATTTTCATTACATCGTATTTTATTTTGTTTCCAGGACTAAACCAGGTCTAAATCTAAACCAGGACTAAACCAGGGCTAAACCAGATCTAAACCAGATCTATAACTGGACTAAAACCAGGTCTAAGCCAGGTCCAAACCAGGTGTAAACCAGATCTAAAACCAGGTCTAATCCAGGTCTAAAACCAAACAAGAATTTGCAGGAGTTGGGTGCTACATTCATGTAAAAATCATGACAATATCAAGTAATCCAAAGTATCCAGATTAATGGATTACGCTACAAACTATATTTTGGGGTCTGCAATCTATAATCTGTAGGTGAATACATTTTAAAAGTCACCTTCTCAACACTGATGCTACAACATCTAAACAGAAAGCACCCGTACATTACATCAAGTGGAAAAGAAACCGTGAGGTAAGTCAACCTTAGCCTAGCGATAATTACGTTTTTATGTCCAAAACACGTGTATCTATCAATGCACGTGGTGTGTACTTAACGTGTGCAAAGTAGACGACATTAACAAATGATTACTCGAACAAAATAATCAACAGAATAATGAATAACTTTAATAATCAATAGCTGCAGCCCTACACTTAAACCTAGTCTTAACCCTAACCACAGCCCCAACTCTAACCCTACCCTTATGCTAACCATAACTCCTAAAGCTAACCCTACCATTTTTCAAAATGTTTGCACGTTACTTAAAAAATAACTAAATAAAATAAAAACATCACATCCAGGCCAACACATCCTTCACAGTGTTTTCCACAGACCAAGTAGCATTGTGTAGTGCTCTCTCCCTCAACACGTGTGAATGAGAATGTCAGAATTGACGGAATCAATCTGTGGCGCTTGGTCATTATTGTGTGGCGCAGTGCCACAAAATGGTCTATGTGTGGAAAACACTGCTCCACCAGAAGTGCACCTTTAAATGCTTTTTTAGGAATCTTTGCACTCCTGCTGGTCAACAGTGAGAAATTCCCCATATCCGTAATATATATTTTTTGCTCGTAGTCATGCATAGAATTTGATTCCCAAATTTGGTGTAAATCCGATAACGTCGACGTTTCATGTATGCTAGGGGGTGCTATAGTGTAATTTTTCATATGCTTTATAGCAGAGGTGCCCACACTTTTTCAGCATGCGGCTACTTATAAAATGACCAAGTCAAAATGATCTACCTACGACATTTATTTATTAATAAATATATTGGGAATCAGTCGTGGTGGAACAGTACTTGGACTTAATGACTTCATCTGGGAAAGGCTGACTCACATAAATAAGTTTTTATAGACCGAGTCCAAACGCCTTCAAGACCGTAAAGAAACAGTCTCGAGTACTACATTATGATCTATCTTGGCGATCTACCTACACTACCTTGGTGATCAATTGGGCACCCCTGTTTTATAGTGTATTATATTCAGATTGAGATCACACATCAGTGATTCAAATTTCAGCACGATCGGACTAAGCCTGTGCCAACGGGAGCAAATCTTGGCATTGAATATTGCCTCAAATTTTGTTGAACTTTGCAGCTTTGCCGCATGTAAACCGTGATAGTTATCAAAAGGATTGAGCTAACTTTTGAAGCCCCACTTCTCTAGATGATCTCCACAGATCTGACCTGTAACTTGGTCTGGTTTGGTCTCCATGAAGCTAGAATGGTTTAATGCAGAGGTACTCAATTGGCGGTAGGGATCCGAACCGAAACGCAATGACATCTGGACCGAGACAAAACTCTCTCTCTCCATCTTTTTTTTCATAGCGTTCCGGATCCACGCAGTATTTCATTGGCCTGTGCTTTGCTGTGAAGATAAGATAAGAAATGACTTTATTGATCTCACAGTGGAGAAATTCAACAGTCACAGTAGCTCCAGGACAGTTTAATGCAAAAAAGGGGGAAAAAGTGTGATGCAATCAAGATTGCAGGTGTTCGTCCACTCCGGTGTCCTCCAGCTTCCCCCTCAGCAATGCTGGCCTGATGGTGTTGAAGGCACTGGAGAAGTCAAAGAACATGACTCTCACAGCGTTCCCAGCGGTCTCCAGGAAGCTGTGTTCTCCAGCCCCGCCCGACCGGTTACACGCTAGAGGTCTGCGCGAGACAGAATTTTCAGTCCCGCTCCCGCATTCTTCAGTACCGCTCCCGCAAAGGATTGTGATTTTTCAGTCCCGCCCGCATCTATAATGTTTTGTCCCACTCCCGCCCGCAAATCCCGCAAGATGGGGACGGAAGGTTGTTTCATTGGCCAGGAGAAAAAAACATGCGTGCACATAATTCCTTAAGTGGTAACTGGGTAACAGTTATTGTTCAGCCAACATTAAATAGGCCTCAGTAACGTTTGACATTTGACATTTTGATAGGCAGTGAGTGCCTCAGCAATGCTTTTGGTGCTCTCCTGGATGGGGTTTTACCCAGAGTGTAAACAACCTGACTCACTGTCACAATCACACTCTTGATCTCGTTCTAACTTATGATATTGTATTAATGATTTAATTGTTCTTCCTCAAAACCCTATACTCTCTGACCATTGTTTAATTACCTTTCAATTCATACTAAAAGACTATCCAGCTCGGCAGGAGAAAACTATAATGAAAAGAACAATATCAGAAAAATCGGTAGCTGAGCTTGAAGAAATAATTGAGTTAGTATTAAATGATATGCCATGTGACAATGAGAACAACTTTAATCCAATTATCATGGATCAGTTTGTTGATAGAACAATGCTCACCTTAAAATCTGCTCTCGATGTTGCAGTTCCGCTAAAACAGAAAAGCATTAAACCAAGACCTCCGGCTCCATGGTATACTCCAGAACTGCGATCACTCAAACAACACGTAAGACGCACAGAGAAGCTCTGGCGCCGCTCGCGCTCCGAGCAGTCTCTGAAGGCATGGAAGCTCTGCCTGTTCTCTTATAAGGCTGCTCTGCGAAAAGCGCAAACCAGATACTATTCAAACCTAATAGAAGTAAACAAAAGCAACCCCAGATTTCTGTTCAGCACTGTAGCCAGGCTGACAAACTTGCACACTGCCCCCGAGTCTCTTCTCCCTTCGAAGTACAGTTGTGATGACTTTCTTGAATTCTTCGATTACAAAATTACAACCATTAGAGACAAGATCACCGAAGCTACTCCAAAAATCAACACCAAGCAAATCCAGCAAATCCAGTCTGTAACACCAATATCCCACATGAATCCCCTAACAGCATTAGACAAATTTACTCCTGTCGATGAGGTGGAGATTACCTCAGTCATCATGTTGTCCAAACCATCAACTTGTTTGCTCGACCCTATTCCAGTCAAACTCCTCAAAGAAGCTCTCCACCTAATAATAGATTCCATCCATAACATAATAAATATGTCATTAGAAAATGGCTATGTTCCTCAGTCCTTTAAATATGCTGTAATTAAACCACTTTTGAAAAAACCTAGCCTAAATCCTGATGAACTAGCCAACTACAGACCTATCTCGAATCTTCCTTTTCTCTCAAAGATTCTGGAATGAGTTGTGGTGAAACAGCTTTGTCACCATCTGCAGGACAATAATTTATTTGAAAAATTTCACTCTGGTTTCAGAGCTCACCACAGCACAGAAACTGCTCTGCTTAAAGTGACAAATGATTTGCTACTAGCTGCTGATAACGGGCTGGCTTCAGTCCTGGTCCTACTGGACCTCAGTGCAGCGTTTGACACCATTGATCACAACATTCTACTGCAGAGGTTAGAATGTGACATAGGTGTCGGAGGGACCACCCTCAAATGGTTTAAATCCTATCTATCAGATAGGTACCAGTTTGTTAGTGTAAACCAGTGCACCTCTCCCTGCTCTAAAGTAGCTTGCGGTGTTCCACAAGGATCTGTGCTTGGTCCAATCGTGTTTACTCTGTATATGTTGTCATTAGGTAACATTATCAAAAAACATGGCATTAATTTCCACTGCTATGCTGATGACACTCAGCTGTATTTATCAATGAAACCAAATCAGACTGATCAAATCGATAAGCTCAGTGCCTGTGTGAAGGACATCAAAACCTGGATGACCCTGAATTACCTGCTCTTAAACCCTGAAGAAACAGAGGTCATTGTTGTCGGTCCGAAAGGTCAGAGAGATTCTCTGTCCGACCAGATAATCTCACTTGACAATGTGAGTATAGCGTCTAGCTCTACTGTAAAAACCTTGGAGTCGTATTTGACCGAAATCTCTCATTCACAGCTCATATAAACCAAGCTTGTAAAACTGCATATTTTCACCTGCGAAACATAAGTAAAATCAGAAATATTTTGCCTAAAAATGATGCTGAAAAACTTATCCATGCATTTGTTACATCCAGACTAGATTACTATAATTCTCTGCTCGCCGCCTGCGCTAAAGGTACTTTAAGAAGCTTCCAGTTTGTCCAAAATGCAGCGGCCAGAGTCCTAACAGGAACTAAAAGAAGTGATCACATCAGTCCTGTGTTAAAATCACTTCACTGGCTTCCTGTCGAGTTTAGAATTAAATTCAAAGTTCTCCTCCTGACATACAAAGCCTTAAACAGTATGGCCCCATCATATCTTCAGGATGCCATTGTCCCCTATCAGCCAAATAGAGCACTTCGCTCTCAGAATGCAGGATTATTAATGGTTCCTAGAGTGTCTAAAAGTACAGTGGGGGGGAGAGCCTTCAGTTACCAAGCTCCTGTGTTATGGAATCAACTCCCTGTTGATGTTAAACAGGCATCCACAGTTTCTTTATTTAAGACCAGGCTTAAAACCTTCCTCTTTGGAATAGCTTATGACCAGGTTACTTAGTTTGATGTCACTCCTAACTAACTATGATCAGGTTGGTTGGGAGTGACATTAAAACCTAGGTTAAAATAAGCTGCTGCAGGAGATAACAAGCTGGGGGAAGTGTGGCAACCTGAGCACTATCCTCTGTTTCCTCCTATTTTCTCATCAGCACCACTTACTATGTTCTCATCTGTAGCTTGTTCATTGCTATTCACATGTTGTCCCCTGTCCCACTCCCCCTGTGGGGTGTAACTCTTTCAGGCGCCTGATGACAGCTGGACCCCTCTCCCCTTCCTCGCCTGACTGTCCTCCTCCTCACCCGGCTTCCTCCTTCTCACCCGGCTCTTCCTCCTCCTCGCCCGGCCCTCCTCCTCGCCTGGCTCTCCTCCTCCTCGCCCGGCTCCTCCTCCTCGCCCGGCTTCCTCCTCCTCGCCCGGCTTCCTCCTCCTCACCCGGCCTCCTCCTCCTCGCCTGGCTCCTCCCTGGCTCCTTCCCCACCTGGGTAGATGTGGCCATACCGAACTGGCCCACACGCCTGGACATCTATAGCTTGTCCGTCCATGGGACGCTCCCTCCTTCACTGTAGTTCTCCCCGAGGTTTCTTCTTTTTCCCAGGACCCTGGGGTTTTTTGAGTTTTTCCTTGCTAAGAAGGAGGGTCTAAGGACAGGGGATGACTGGACAATGTTTCATTTGCTGCTTTACATGAATGTTGTTTATTCCTGTTTTGATATGTCTGTGTGTATGTTTTACTCATCAAAATCTTGGAACGCCCTTAGAGGCAACTGTTGTTGTGATTTTGGGCGCTACAAAAATAAATTGAATTGAATTGAATTGAATGAAAGAGGAATGAATGCACTTTGTTCCTCGCTGTCAGTTGGAGGATGTAGTTCAACCACATCCTCCAAGGTAAACATGGAGAAACAATGTTGAGGCAAGGGCAATAAATTTTGTCTTGTTTTGAATATGTTAGAGCTGTTGTTTACCACATGCTGAAGATAAACCTATAAAATTCTGTATTTGTTGTCACCATAGCAGCAAGGTCACCCCAGGTTGAACTATCGGCAAATTATAAGCAACTGTTGTAATGAACGTTATTCAGGTTTCCCTGAAAAGAGCTTACTGATTTTCCAGTTCACATAGTTGGAACCTGGGGTCATGTTAGTTCATTAAATATTCCCAAGTGAATTAAAAACACTCCCCTATGAACTAATATCAAGGACCATGATGTCCACCCTCCTGTGGGCTCAACACCTGCAGAGGGGTTCATGGGGGGGTCAGGTGCTATGAGTATTGGGCAGCAAGCTGCCCCCGCAACCCAGCTGGATTAAGCGGGAGAAGATGGATGGATGGATGGAATTAAAAACAATGTGTTTTAACAAGCTTTTCAGGCAATGACAGGGCCTGAGGGGCAAATGGTGATATTGCGAAAACTTAAGGGATATTAGGGACAAAGAGGCTCACACGTTACAATATAATAACAAAGAGCAAAAATAAATAGTAGCCTAATAAATTCTAATTTTAAATAAAAAAAAAAAAAAAATCTGCTCCAGGCAAGACTGTGACATCTCCATGGAGACAACCAAGAGCTCCCCTCCTCCAGACAAGTTACATAGTGCACTTTTAAGTAGCAAAAATAGCAAAAGACTCATGTCGAACAAGGCACAAATATAAAGATTTGTTGTACATTTACAAATAGAATAAAATCCATTCATCTTCTCCCGCTTTATCTGGCTGGGTCGCGGGGACAGCTGTTCGCCGCCCAGTCCTCTGTGCACCTGACAACCCCCCACCCATGAACCCCTCTGTGAGTGGGGAGCTGTGAGTGGTGAGCCCACAGGAGGGTGGACGTTATCGTCCTTGTTGTTAGTTCATAGGGGTAAATAGAATAAAATAGAATAAAATATAGGGAATATAAAATCTATCAAGGCAATGAATAACACATGTTGTTGAATAAATGTGAGACAGATTAGTTTGATGCCATACTGTGCACAGAATTTTACAGCTAACCATAAAGAGAGATCGCTAAATTGCTCAAACATGCATCCACGTGTCTTCAGTATAACTAGGTGTATTTTCATCGCAAAGAAATTAAAGTTTGTTAACTGGACAAAAGTTTTTGGATTGGTGTATGTTGTAGAAGTTTTTAGCTTGACCAAGAAAGAGTGGAAGTAAAAGGCTGGAGACCAACTGGATGCTAAAGCAGGAGAAGTTTATTTACCATCGGTAATACAGGCCCGAGGTGACTTGAGAAGTGAACACAGTATGATCTTTGAGTGTTCAAGCCCCTGGACTCTGCTTCCAAAGGAGGGGGTTTATAAGAGTGTGGAGACTACACCAGACCAGCAGACACCAGTTAGACAGTATTTAGAGACTACAAAGACCAGTAGACACCAGTTAGACAGCATTTAGAGACTACAAAGACCAGTAGACACCAGTTAGACAGCATTTAGAGACTACAAAGACCAGTAGACACCAGTTAGACAGCATTTAGAGACTACAAAGACCAGCAGACACCAGTTAGACAGCATTTAGAGACTACAAAGACCAGCAGACACCAGTTAGACAGCATTTAGAGACTACAAAGACCAGCAGACACCAGTTAGACAGCATTTAGAGACTACAAAGACCAGTAGACTCCAGTTAGACAGCATTTAGAGACTATAAAGACCAGTTGACACCAGTTAGACAGCATTTAGAGACTACGAAGACCAGTAGACACCAGTTAGACAGCATTTAGAGACTACGAAGACCAGCAGACACCAGTTAGACAGCATTTAGAGACTACAAAGACCAGTAGACTCCAGTTAGACAGCATTTAGAGACTATAAAGACCAGTTGACACCAGTTAGACAGCATTTAGAGACTATAAAGACCAGTTGACACCAGTTAGACAGCATTTAGAGACTACGAAGACCAGCAGACACCAGTTAGACAGCATTTAGAGACTACAAAGACCAGCAGACACCAGTTAGACAGTATTTAGAGACTACAAAGACCAGTAGACACCAGTTAGACAGCATTTAGAGACTACAAAGACCAGTAGACACCAGTTAGACAGCATTTAGAGAATATAAAGACCAGTAGACACCAGTTAGACAGCATTTAGAGAATATAAAGACCAGTAGACACCAGTTAGACAGCAATATGCCACAATATAGTTAGTGGTATGTCAATGATTTGCCAAGAGAAGATCATGGTGCAAATACAGCATTTGTGAGTCAATGTTAAACTGAGCCTCCTCAGCCTCCCCGGTAAAGTCTATGCCAGGGTACTGGAGAGGAGAGTCCGGGTGATAGTTGAACCGCGGATCCAAGAGGAACAGTGTGGTTTTCGGCCTGGTCGTGGAACACCGGACCAGCTCTACACCCTCCATAGGGTGCTCGAGGGTTCATGGGAGTTTGCCCAACCAGTCCACATGTGCTTTGCAAACCTGGAGAAGGCATTCGACCGTGTCCCTCGTGGTGCCCTGTCGGGGGTTCTCCAGAGTATGGGGTCCTGGGCCCTTTGCTAAGGGGTGTCCGGTCCCTGTATGACCGGAGCAGGAGCTGTGTTCGCATTGCCGGCAGTAAGTCAGACCTGTTCCCGGTGCATGTTGGACTCCGCCAGGGCTGCCCTTTGTCACTGGTTCTGTTCATTGTATTTATGGACAGAATTTCTAGGCGCAGTCAGGGGCCAGAAGGGGTCCAGTTCAGGGACCACAGGATCTCATCGCTGCTTTTTTCAGATGGTGTTGTCCTGTTGGCTTCATCGAACCAGGACCTGCAGCGTGCACTGGGGCGATTTGCAGCCGAGTGTGAAGTGGCAGGGATGAGAATCAGCTGTTCCAAATCCGAGGCCATGGTTCTCGACCGGAAAAAGGTGCATTGCCCTCTCCGGGTGGGTGGGGAGTCTATGCCTCAAGTGGAGGAGTTCAAGTATCTCGGGGTCTTGTTCATGAGTGAGGGGAGGATGGAGTGTGAGATTGACAGGCAGATTGGTGCAGCGTCGGCAGTGATGCGGTCGCTGTATCGGACCGTTGTGGTGAAGAGGGAGCTGAGCCGAAAGGCAAAGCTCTCGATTTACCGGTCAATCTACGTTCCTACCCTCACTTATGGTCATGAGCTCTGGGTAATGACCGAAAGAACGAGATCGCGGATACAAGCAGCCAAAATGAGTTTCCTCCGCAGAGTGGCCGGGCAGTCCCTTAGAGATAGGTTGAGGAGCTCGGTCACACGGGAGGAGCTCGGAGTAGAGTCGCTGCTCCTCCACGTCGAGAGGACCCACTTGAGGTGGCTCGGGCATCTGGTTCAGGTGCCTCCTGGACGCCTTCCTCTGGAGGTGTTCTGGGCATGTCCCACCGGTAGGAGGCCCCGGGGAAGACCCAGGACACGCTGGAGGGACTATGTCTCTCGGCTGGCCTGGGAACGCCTCGGGGTCCGTCTGGAAGAGCTGGTGGAAGTGGCTAGGGAGAAGGAAGCTTGGGACACCCTCACTGTAAAAAAGAAAAAGTTAGTTCAACTCAAATTTTCAAGGCAACTTACTGCACAGAGTTTTTAAGTTGTACGTATCAACTTAAACTTTTATGTTTTGAAGTACTGCTATTATTAAGTTGGGTCAACTAAGCTTTTGAACTAACTAAGCATTTTAAGTTTGTTTCTATTTTATCAACTTATTTGTAGTTCATATTATCCCCTGTGAAAACTGACTATATTGAGTTGAAATTACTACACCCACAATAAATATTTATTTTTTTATTTTTTACTTTCAACTACATTGGTACAGCTTTTGAACTGAACACCAAAATGTTTGCCAGCATAAGTAATTTAAAGGCCAAAGGAAAAAAAAGTCTTTCAGCATACAATTAACAAATGTATAAAAGCATATAAAAATATACTTCAGCATCATCCATCTGAAATATGGGCAAACACCTTAACATGTCTTTAAATTCAACTAATTTTCAACTTTTTTTTAAATTTTCACTGAGTATTAATACACAGCTGACAAAGCAAATTTGTACCTTTTTTTCAACAGTAGCACAGTAAAAAAAACTAAGCCTTTAAAATAACTGTACTGTACAAAATAACTGTACTGTTAAATTTCTCTTCTGAACAAACATCACCATGTTTCTGAACAAACATCATAGACTTTTGTGCAAGTTAAAATAAAACACTCGTTCACTGCAAAATCAGAGTGCATCAAATACATGTGGGAAATCAAAAATTAAAAACTGAAAAGGTGTTCTCTTACTACAAACTGTTTGACATTAATCACTGGCTTAACAGCTTGGTCTTGAATCTCCTGACGCGCTGTGAACAGTCAGTGGACATTTGCATGAAAATGTGCTGGACAGTTTCAAAGGTGTACTTGAGGTCTTTAGGGAAGTCCATGTTCAGAGCATACAGCAGGCCAAAGAGATACGCAAGTGCAGTTGGGAAATCTGGAATATCTCTCAGGACAATGATTTCCTCCAACACAAGTCTTAAGATTGTTGGTTTTAAAACTACATCTCACGAAAGGGCAACAAACAGTCTCTTGTTTTTTTAAATGGTGTCCAATATGGGTGAAAAAACAACGCTGGGTGCAGAGTTCGGAGAATTCACATAAATCACAAAAAATGTCCACTTCTCCTGAGTTTTAGCTGTCTTGCAATGTGATCTGGTTACGTGTGACTTTAAGGTGCCAGGTGTTTTGAAAGTACATACACAATCACTGTAGACACACGGCAAGTACACTCCTCTACCGTGTCTTGCGCGATGGTGCCGCAGCAAACGTTGCACACTGGCACTGGCAAAGCTGCAAAAGCAGCACTTCATAGAAATCCTGCAAAGACAATGAGAAGAGCGAATGAACACAGGGATATGATTTGCAGTTGTTTATGTGAATTCACCTAAACACTCGAGTTGAATGCTAGACCAAAGCCTAATGATCGAAACATTAACACAGTTGTATTTTAGCTCCGCGTGATAAAAACGATTACAATTTACTACGATTTTTCGATTCTAATAACTTTGCTAGCCACCTGCCTACCTAGCTGACTGGTTCTATGGATGCTAACGTGGTTATTAGCAACGCATCATTGTCGATACACCACAAGTGCATAGCATAATGGCTTAAATGGCCAGTTAGCTAGCGATACATTTGTATGGACAGAAATGCCTGCTTATGCCTAATAAAATTCTACCGCTTGTTAAAAGCAAATACAATTTACATATTCAAATTGCTCACATTACCTGTTTATGACAAGGTTTTATGTAGACAGCCGTTGTAGTCTGCCGATTGTGAGAGAAAAAATGACGGGCGCTTCTTTTCCAAACGAAGAAAAACCCCTGAGAAACTCCTCATGCGACCCCGTTGCAGCAGATTGCTACGAGATTTCAAGTGAGCATGTGTTACACGTCTCGGAATGATGGGCCAACTCATTCGCTGGTGCAACATATTTAATTTTTTTTTGTTGCAGGGTCTGCAAAACATATAACAAAAGCTCAATACAGGAGATCACTTGATGCATGCTACGTGCTGCTCTCACTGACTGTTCTTCTTCTACCCGAAATACAAAACTAGCACTTCAACCTGTGTACTACTAATATCCGATATCAAAACAAAAACACTGAGTCTGAAAACCTATCACATTGCTAGATAAAAGTTCGGAACAGTTTTACAACTTACCCAGAAAAACATTTTAAATTGTTTTAACCACTGTTTTTATAACATTTCCAATCACTGTCTTAGTACTTATGAATTTTATAAATTGTTCTTACCAACTGTATTTATTCTGTCTTGACGATAGATGAACTGAAAATTACTTACAAAAATACACTCTAGTACCCCACTGCACTACCGCCAACACAAGTCCATATGTGCCCTTCAAGTTAGACTTGCCCCACTCGCGTAGTACAATTAATTAACACAAAAACTCAGTCTTACATGTCTTTCAGCCAGTTAAATGTTCATACATTGCTCGTTTTGCTTCTTAACACATAAAACAAACTCTTTTAGCTCATGCTAACTGAAACTGTTCTCTAGTCATGCACCACAGTCACCACTGAGAAACGTCCGCCATTTTGAATATAAAGCATGGTGACTGACTCATCACTAATTCACAAACTTAACAAATTACATTTTTCACTTAATGTAAGTTAATCTCAAAGGCACAAAATACATTTTCCTACTGTGATATGTCATCTGTGTGTTGATTTTAAACCAGCTTACCTGCAAAACATATAACAAAAGCTCAATACAGGAGATCACTTGATGCATGCTATGTGCTGCTCTCACTGACTGTTCTTCTTCTACCCGGGCGTCAGTTACAGCCAAAGCATCAAGCGCCCTCTGCTGGTGATGAATATTACAACTTAAAGCACACAGTCCGCAAAATAAAGTAAATTGACATAGACAGTAGTTATTTCTTATAGTTTTCAACCTTAGTAAGATAACTTTTATGGGGAGCAACATTTTTAATGGGGGGCAACCTTTTTAATGTTTCTAAATTCACATTGTGCCACACATGCGCAGATTAGTTAACCTGGTCCTAAATAAGCGTCTACTGTGATTTGTATATTATGCCAACTCAAAATCTTAATTAAGGTCAACTTTTTATCAGAAACTTCCAAAAGTGAGTTGAAATGACTCACTTGAGACAGTGTAAGATGCAATTGGTAATTTTATTGTTTGTGGATGCAAAACTCCTAGTAAACTGAACAAATTCAAGTTGTCATTTTTACAGTGCTGCTGCCCCCGCGACCCGGCCCCGGATAAGCGGAAGAAGATAGATAGATGGATGGATGGATGGGCTACTATTTATTTTTGCTTTTTGTTATTATATTGTAACGTGTGAGCCACTTTGTCCCTAATATCCCTTAAGTTTGCGCAATATCACCATTTGCCCCTCAGTCCCTGTTATTGCCTGAAAAGCTTGTTAAAACACATTCTTTTTAATTCACTTGGGAACATTTAATGAACAACATGACCCCAGGTACCAACTATGTGAACTGGAAGATCAGTAAGCTGTTTTCAGGGAAACCTGAATAGCGTTCATTACAACAGTTGCTTACCTTGCTGCTATGGTGACAACAAATACAGAATTTTATAGGTTTATCTTTAGCATGTGGTAAACAACAGCTCTAACATATTCAAAAGAGGACAAACTTTATTGCCCTTGCCTCAATGTTGTTTCTCCATGTTTACCATGGAGGATTGGTTGGAGGATGTGGTTGAACCACATCCTCCAACTGACAGCGAGTAACAAAGTGCATTCATTCCTCTTTCGTGACTTTAATATTTGACACCCTGTATCAGGGGTACTCAATTACAAACTCAAAAGGTCCACGTACCAAATTCACAGAGTTTCCAGGGTCCGAAAAAGTTATGGTGGATTTTCAAACTTAGAACTTCTAACAAAAATTTTTGTAAATATACATGGAACATTTGAACTATACAGAAAGTATTGTGTGTTCTGTCTGAATCAGTGTGTAAAGCTAAAGGCTGAATTAAAGCCAATTTATGGTTCTGCGTCAAAACTGTCGACCGCAGCACCCATGGGTGTAAAATAAGATTTTATTACATTTCTCTGCGTGCACCTCCCAAATTTTCTAACTACGCAACAAAAAACAACACAGACAATAAGGACTGTGACTGGTTTTAGTCCTGGATTAGACCGATAATTAGACGTGGATGTCAGAGTGGCGGTGTGTGGGAATGGCAGCGTGTAAAAGAGCTGCATCCCAACACAAAACAGTGTGGCGCGGGACACATTCTGAAAGCTGGGCGGGAGCGCGATTGCACAATGCGGGAGCGGGCGGGACGATAAACAGCAGTCCCGCAAACCAAATTGAGTCAAAGGGTGGTGGTGTCATTATGTATATCAAAAATAATATCCAGTGTCAGGAAATTCAATGGCTCAGTAATCTTGATTTAGAATGTCTAGGCATAAACATCATGTTATCACCACAAATGTCATTGTGATATATTGACCCCCCTCTTCAGATGGTACTTTTTATGGAAAGTTTGAAAAGTTACTGAAAGAATGCAACTTAAACAAAGAGACAGTTATTTTGGGGGATTTCAACATAAACTGGGAGGATACATCTTGTAGAAAAAATCTCAAAAAAATAACTGATTTGATCTTGTCCAGATGATCAAAGGGCCCACTAGAATCACCTCATCAAGCAGTACCCAGATTGATTTAACATTCACCAACAAACCTGAGAGAATAATTAAATCTTTTAACATGTTGGCTGGTTTTTCTGACCACAATTTGATCATTGTGGCGAGAAAGCTCTCAAAAAAGAGACTTAATTATTCTGTCAAAGAAAGTGACTTTGTAGGAATCCCAAAAAAGAACCAGGAAGGGTTTAAAAATGCAGTACAACAGATTGACTGGGATCAGATAATACTGGGAACAGATTGTGAACTAGACTGTGAATCTTTTGTAACAACAATTGAGATAACAATTAAAGACTTTAGCTCCAAACTTAAACATAAAAACAATAACAACATACTACCCTGGATGAACTCTGACATATTAAAACTAATGAAAGAAAGGGATCTTGCATTAAAAAATGCAATTAAAAGCAACTCGGCAAGTACTAGATACCTATTTATAACATTAAGGAATAAAGTAGTTAAAAACATACGAATGGCCAAAGCAGATTTTTTTTGTGTCTATAATTGAGAACGCAAAGGGAGATTCTAAAACAATCTGGAACCAAATGAAAAAAGTTGTAGGACAGGACACAAAAAGGAAAAGACTAAAAATTAGGATAAATGGACAAATTACAAATAACACAAAGTTGCAGATGCCTTCAATATTTTTTTCACGGAGTCTGTATCAACCATTGCTCAGAATTTCCCATCCAACAATCCAAAATTGTGTACAATAAGTACAACAGAGCCAATTTTCAGTGTAAGCAGTGTCACAGAATCTGAAGTCTCCCAGACAATAAAATCACTAAAACCTTCTAAAACAAAAGACATATTTGGCTTGGATACATTTATGTTAAAAGAACTAATTTCTATGTTAATCACTCCATTAACCAAAATTGTTAATCTCTCCATTTCCCAAGCAGTATTTCCAAGTGCATGGAAGCTATCAGCTGTTGTTCCTGTTTACAAAAATGGAGATCCCTTGTCAGTTTCCAATTACAGACCAATCAGTATTATACCAACAGTTTCTAAAGTTGCGGAAAAAACTCATCACTCAACAAATCATTACACATCTAAACAGCACTTCATTCTCCCTCCATCCAATGCAATTTGGATTCAGAGCTCAACATTCCACAGAGACTGCTACCTGTTTTGTTTTTTTTACAGAAAACATCAAACAGTTGCTAGATAAAGGTGGTGTGGTTGGTGCCGTCTTTCTCGACCTTAAAAAAGCATTTGACACAGTAAATCATGGAATATTATTGTCCAAACTAAGCACTTTAAATTTTTCCTCAGATGCAATAAAATGGATAGAATCATATTTATCAAATCAATCACAATCTGTCAGAATCAGTAACTACCATTCACCTCATCTCCCTTTGACCACTGGAGTCCCACAAGGTTCCATCCTGGGACCCCTGCTATTTTCTCTTTATATAAATGACCTCCCTTCAGTTTGTTCCAATGTGCTCATTCAGATGTATGCAGACGATACAGTCATTTATACACACGGTCAAAACACAGCGCAAGTAGCTAACAAACTTACTGGTACTATGGCTCATGTTTCAGAATGGCTAAACCACTCCAGTTTAAAACTCAATGTAAACAAAACAGTTGCATTGTTCTTCTCAAAATCCGATCTTGCAAATAATCTGCCAGATATTCATGATTCTGGGTAAAAAATTCAAGTCGTGTCAGAATTCAAATATCTCGGGATCCTTATAGACTCAAAACTAACATTCAAATCTCACACAAAAACGTTGTGTCAAATTTAATATTTCAAATTTCCGGTTCATAAGATCACATCTATCATTACAGGTAGCTAAAATGTTCATGCATGCTATGGTCTTATCACATATAACATACTGTCTTACAATCTGGTCACAGGCAAATAAAACAACACTAAAACCCATAGAGTCACTATACAAAGAGACAATCAAAATCCTGGATAAAACACCTTCATCACCACTGCACCATTTTACAAAAACATAAACTGTTAAGTTGGAAGAATGTTATAAAATATTCAAACCTTTGTCTCATATACAAAATCATTCATGGTCTGTCATCTCCTCCACTCACTCAGTCCATAAACATCAGGACCACCACACACAGAGTGACCAGAGGGGCCCGAGGAGACTGTATTGTCCCCTTGCGCAAAAGTGCATTCAGTCAGAGCCTTTTCTGTTACAGCCGCCCAGGAGTGTAACTCTGTCCCCTCGATCATCGGAGAACTGACCACATACAATCTGTTTAAAAAAAATCTAAAGAACTGGTTCATAACACATCAGACATGTCATCATTAATGATTATTATTTTCTCCCCCGAACCCCACTGTGCTGCCTCTTGTTGTCTCTGCTGTCTTGTTGTGATGTGCTGAAATATTTTTTAACTGTTGATAATTTTAAAGTTTTGTGTACACTGTATTTATCAACTGGATTGTATAGTTATTGCTAAAATTTTTACTGCTTGTTAAGAATTGCATATTGTTCACTGTGTAATCTTATTTTGTTATCATTGTTTTTAGGGAGACCATTTTAAGATCTGTCCAGGGACAACAGATGAAAAATAGCCTTTTGGCTAATTCTGCTGCATTTACAGCTATGTTAATTAATGTACACTGTCCCTGTCAAATAAACCAATAAATAAAATAAATAAAAGTAAAATAAAAAGTAAGTATATAGTTAAAATAGACAGTCCACGGCACGCGCTGTGTTCCAGGCTCCAGCGCAGCATCCGAGGGCGTTCAGCGTATGTGGTCACAGACGTAGTACTGAAGCCCTCAACAGTGAACAATGGAGACTCAAGCCTAAATAGGCTAATTTTAGGAATGTTCATGGCCCATTATAGGCCTATCAAAATGTCAAATGTCAAGCGTTACTGAGGCCTATTTAATGTTGGCTGAACAATAACTGTTACCCAGTTACCACTTACCACTTTTTTTTCTCCTGGCCAATGAAACAACCTTCCGTCCCCATCTTGCGGGATTTGTGGGCGGGAGTGGGACAAAACATTACAGATGCGGGCGGGAGCGGGACTGAAAAATCCCAATCCTTTGCGGGAGCGGGCGGGAGCGGGACTGAAGAATGTGGGAGCGGGACTGAAAATTCTGTACCGCGCAGACCTCTAGCGTGTAACCGGTCCGGCGGGGCTGGAGAACACAGCTTCACAGCAAAGCACAGGCCAATGAAATACTGCGTGGATCCGGAACGCTATGAAAAAAAAAGCTAGAGAGAGAGAGTTTTGTCTTGGTCCGGATGTCATTGGGTTTGGGTCCGGATCCAGACCAGAGTCCGCCAATTGAGTACCTCTGTATTAGACTTACCCAGTATTGGGGAGACCCAAAACAAAATGATCACTAAAGAAATCACAATGACGGAATTGAATACGGCTATTGGAAGACTGAAAGCCAACAAAACTCCAGGTGGTGACGGGTTTCCAGCGGAGTGGTACCGAATATTTCGTGAAAAACTTAACCCGATACTATTAAAATCTCTTAACTGGACATTAAAGGAAGGACAAGTCCCCCCATCCTGGAATGATGCAATTGTATCCTTAATACCTAAGGCTGGGAAGGACACAGAGAAATGCTCCAATTTCAATTTTAAATACAGATTACAAATTATATACCTCAATCATTGCTAAAAGGCTAGAACCATTCATCACAGAGCTGATTGACGAGGATCAATGCGGATTCATGCCGGGCAGACAAACCCAGGACAATATTAGGAGAACACTTCACATACTTTATAAAATACAAAGCAGTAATCATAGCGCAGCCCTCATAAGTTTAGATGCTGAAAAGGCCTTCGATAGGGTGGGGTGGGAATTTTTATACCAGACTTTAGAAAGATTTGGATTTAATCAAGAGTCTATTAAAATCATTAAGGCAATTTATCAAGGTCCTACAGCTAGAATAAAAGGAAACGCATCCCTGTCAGATCGCTTCTGCCTGAGTAGAGGAACCAGACATGGCTGCGGCTTCGCTCTGTATATTGAGCCTTTAGCACAGGCAATTCATCAAGACAATGGAATAAAAGGCATATTTATTGGTGAAAATGAACACAAAATTATCTTGTTCGCTGATGATGTCATGTTATACATGAGAGACCTGGACAATTCTCTCCCAAAGCTTCTGGAAGTAATAAGAAAATTTCATGAATGTTCTGAATACAAGTTGAATATTGATAAGACACAAGTGATCAAATTCAATTACTCACCTAGTGAAGAAATTCGAAAGGAATTTAATGTTAATTGGAAAACAAAATCTATAAAATACCTGGGGGTGAACATATCAATACGACCAGAGTCACTTTATAAAATAAACTATAACCCTCTGACTGACACTATTAGAAACGACTTGGGTAGATGGTCAACTTACCCACTGGATTTTAGTAGCAGGATAAGTGTAATTAAAATGAATATATTCCCTAGGTTACTCTACTTATTTCAATCCCTCCCAACAGAAATTCAGGCTCAGCAATTTGCAGTTTGGGACAAAATGGTATCGAGATTCATATGGGGTGGAAAAAGAGCAAGAATACGTTTTCCCCCTTGCAGTTGCCAAAAAATAGAGGCAGAATGGCTCTGCCAAACTTAAAACTGTACTTTCAAGCTGCACAAGTACGTCCTCTAGTTCTTTGGTGTGACAATTCATACTCTGCAAGGTGGAAGGACATTGAGACCAATATACAGGGTTACGCTGTTCAAACTTTGCTGGGGGAGAACAATATATCTGACACAATTAGAACTAAACTCAACCCGGTAACCATATTTTCTTTGGAAATGTGATTCTCTTTAATGAAACAATTTAATCTGAAAAATAGTCAGAGGATGTTGAGATGGATAGCCCTAGATAAGGATTTTAGACCCGGGATATATGACTCTGTTTTCAAACAATGGATGGACAGGGGTTTAACAGCTCTTTGCTTGATAATCAAAAATAATGAGGTAATGGGCTTTCAGGAAGTGAAGAATTATTTAACCTAAATAATCAGGACTTCTTCAGATACTTACAATTGAGGGATTATTATAACACAGAGATTAAGAGGAAGTCTTTGGGGGAGGTCAATCCAGTTATTGAAATTATGTGCGGTGCTTATCATTTAAAAAAAAAAAAAAAAACTGTAAAATTGTGTCAAAACTTTATGTGGGTTTGATGAAAAATCTGAATGTGTCTTCACTATATGTGAAAATAAAATGGGAACAGGAATTAGGAATATCAATTTCAGGAGATCACTGGTACCAAATGTGTAATTTACTCAAAACGTCTACAAGATCACAGCAGTGGCGGGAGCTTAATTGGAAATGCTTGATAAGATTCTTCATCACACCCTATATTAAAAGTAAACAGCTTGGAACCCAACAGGCTTGTTGGAGGAACTGTGGCCACCTTGATGCAAACCACTCACACATCTTCTGGACTTGTCCTAAAATCCAAGTATTTTGGTTGGATATCAACAAACTGCTTCAAAAAGTCCTGGGATATGGCATCCCCAATGTCTGCACCGTTATGTACCTGGGAAACATGGCGGACAATGTACAAAAGGAGGACCTCAACCTGACAAAGATTTTGCTGACAGCAGCTAGAAAAGCAATTACAAAACTTTGGCTTAATCCGGTTGCTCCAAATCAATGACAATGGATAAACATTATACAGAATATTTACCTCATGGAAAAGTTAACATATCACATTAGATTGAAGGTCTCAAAATTTATGAAGGGGGAAGTGGATTACATTTTTGAGCAATAGCGAATTACCAGTGGTTTTGGGTATTTTTCTGTCCTTTTAAATCAGTGTTCTTCAGCCTTGTTTGTAGGGTGGCTATTATTGAAACATCTACAAAATTACTAATATAAAACTGAACTAATCTGATCGAAAATGGGGTAAACTACAGTCACACTGTGTGGTGAAAATGATCATTTTTTAAACTGACACTTTGTTTTGACTAACTAATGGGAATCTGTCTTGCAGTCTCTCAGAACTGGCTGAGGATCACTGCTCTATTAACATTAAAATTATAACTGATGGTCACCATATACATTTCTTGGCACTGGTGGTACTCCTCCTCCCAATAACTCAAGTTCCTTATATTATTATATTGCTTTCTTTTTCTGTTACTAAGCAAATAAAAATAAAGTTGCAAAAAAATAAAAAAAGAGAAATGTTTGACAGAGAACATTTCCACAGAAAAACACAGTGTGTTACAGTGTGAAGAAATGTGAGTGTTTAAAATTATACATGTGAGGTGTGGCCTTTGATAACACTGAAAATTTTATGTCAACTTGGAGGCAGACTGAAGGAGGAGCTTAGATTTATCCAGAATAAAAGTGCCACTAGAGCCTGAACCCAGCATCTTCTGAGGACAACCAGAGCACCTCTTACCATGGAACTCAAGATCACCTGCTGTCTGCTGCTGCTGGGTCTCTGTGCGGCGGCTCCCCACGGTAATTATGACCAGAGACAAAGTATTTTATTGTTTGTTTCCATCACAATTTTATTTTCTAACAAAAAAGGGCAGAGCATTCATTGTAATCATGGAATCATGATTCAGACCACACCCTGGTGCTCCTCAGGACATCTTACACACCTCTGGTGAAGCGCCTTCCCCCTCCCCGGTCTGTGAGGAGGTGGACAGATGAGTCTCTGGAGGTGTTACAGAGCTGCTTTGAGGTGACAGACTGGGCTGCACTCACTGAGCCCCATGGAGATGACCTCGACGGGCTGACTGACTGCATCACCAGCTACATAAACTTCTGTGTGGACTCAGTTGTCCCAACAAAGACTGTGAGCTGTTATCCAAACAACAAGCCATGGATAACCAAGGACATTAAAGCCACACTCATTGGGAAGAGGAAGGCCTGCAGCTCGGGAAACAAGGAGGAGGCCCGGGCTGCTCAGAAGAAACTGAAGGTGCAGCTGAGCCAGGCCAGACAGAGACATGGGAGGAAGCTGGAGTGGAAACTTCAGCAGAACAACATGAGGGAAGTGTGGAGCGGCATGAGGACCATCACGGGACACAAGCCGACCCGAGGGGAAGCGTTGAGGAGACGTGAACACAGCTAATGAGTTCAACATCTTCTTCAATCGCTTTGACACTGCAGGAACTGTGCAGTTCCAGCCAGCAGCAGTCAGCACCCTACCCCTCCCTCCCCCCGCTCCTGTGGAAGACCCAGCTCACCCCACCGAAGACACCCCCCCTCCCCCTCCTGACACCTCCACACTGACTGTCACTGAGGAGCAGGTGGAGGTGTCAACTGCTGAGACTGAAGGCCGGGAAAGCACCAGGACCTGATGGAGTGAGCCCCAGAGTCCTGAAGGGCTGTGCTCCACAGCTCAGTGGTGTTCTGCACCAGATCTTCCAGCCTGAGCCTGAGTCTTCAGAGAGTCCCCCTGCTGTGGAAGACATCGTGCCTCGTCCCTGTCCCGAAGGCCGCCGCGCCCCAGCGACCCTAAGGACTACAGGCCCGTGGCACTGACCTCCCACATCATGAAGACTCTGGAACGACTCGTCCTGCAGCAGCTGAGGCCTATGGTCCAACATCTGCAAGACCCTCTCCAGTTTGCCTACCAGCCCCACCTTGGAGTAGATGACGCCATCCTGACCCTACTCCACAGAGTCTACTCCCCACCTGGACAAGCCGGCCGCCACTGTGAGGATCATGTTTTTTGGACTTCTCCAGTGCGTTCCACACCATCAGGCCGGCTCTGCTGGCTGAGAAGCTGGCAGTGATGCAGGTGGATGCCTCCTTGGTGTCCTGGATTGTTGATTACCTCACTGGAAGACCACAGTATGTGCGTTTGCAGAGCTGTGTGTCGGACAGAGTGGTCAGCAACTCCACAGGGGACAGTCCTGTCTCCCTTCCTCTTCACCCTCTACACCACAGACTTCAACTACTGCAGCCAGTCTTGCCACCTTCAGAAGTTTTCTGACGACTCTGCAGTGGTGGGATGCATCAGCGGTGGTGACGAGGAGGAGTACAGGACTGTAGTGGACAACTTTGTCACTTGGAGTGAGGAGAACCACCTCCAGCTCAACGTGATGAAGACAAAGGAACTGGTGGTGGACCTTAGGAGGACCAAAGCTGCTGTGACCCCCATCTCCATCCGGGGGGTCAGTGTGGACGTGGTGGAGGAGTACAAGTACCTGGGGGTGTACTTGGACAATAAACTGGACTGGAGCAGGAACGTGGACGCGGTCTACAAGAAGGGCCAGAGCCGCCTCTATTTCCTGAGGAGGCTGAGGTCCTTTGACATCTGCAGGACAATGCTCAGGATGTTCTACGAGTCTATGGTGGCCAGTGCCATCATGTACGCTGTAGTCTGCTGGGGGGTAGTCTGTAGTCTGCTAGACTCGAGAAGATCATTAGGAAGGCTGGACATGTTGTGGGGGAGGAGCTGGACTCTCTGGCGGTGGTGTTGGACAGGAGAATGCTGGACAAAATCTGGACTATCCTGGACTCTCCCTCCCACCCCCTCCACAAGGTGCTGGACAATCAGAGGAGCTCTTTCAGCCATAGACTGCGGCTGCCGCGCTGCTCCACTGAGAGACACAGGAAATCTTTCCTGCCTGTCGCCATCAAACTGTTAGAACGCTGCACTTTAACTCACAAACTACGCAATCCTTTTCATCCTATTCCCTGATCACACATGTGTATAGTCAATAGATGTCAATGATGTAAATAATTTCCCAGAGAGAGCTATTTTATCTTTTATCTTATTGTATTTAGCTTATTTTGTAACTGGTTTGATGTACATGCTCTTGGTCAGTTTGCATCTGTAACAAAGAAAATTTCCCCTCGGGATGAATAAAAGTAATTCTGATTCTGATTCTGATTCTGAAACAATCTGTACTGTTGTTAATTTCAGGGTAGGGTAGGATAGAGCCAGCACACCTCCAGCCTTAAAGGTGCATTGTGTAACTTGTCTGGTAGAGAGTCTGTCACCTACTTGTCTCCACAGAGACATGTTCTTCAGTATGGCCATAAACTTAAGAATCTCCATGGAGACTAGCAAGTCAAAATACTGATTAGATTCGTGGAGAGGCGATTCCACTCACAGTAAGAATTTATGTTTTTTAAGATATTTTGGAGCAATGAATAACTCGTAGCTGAATAAATGTGAGACAGATTAGTTTGATGCCATACTGTGCACAGAATTTTACAGCTAACCATAAAAAGAGATCGTTAAATTGCTCAAACATGCATCCGCACGTCTTCAGTATAACTAGGTGTATTTTCATCGCAAAGAAGAAATTAAAGTTTGTTAACTGGACAAAAGTTTTTGGATTGGTAGAAGTTTTCAGCTTGACCAAAAAATAGTGGAAGTAAAAGGCTGGAGACCAACTGGATGTCTTAAACAGGAGAAGTTTATTTACCATCAGTAATACAGGCCTGGGGTGACGTGAGAAGTGAACACAGTATGATCTTTGAGTGTTCAAGCCCTCTGCTTCCAAAGGAGGAGGTTTATAAGAGTGTGGAGACTACAAAGACCAGCAGACACCAGTTAGACAGCATTTAGAGACTACAAAGACCAGCAGACACCAGTTAGACAGCATTTTCTGCTGGTCTTCGTAGTCTCTAAATGCTGTCTAACTGGTGTCTGCTGGTCTTTGTAGTCTCTAAATGCTGTCTAACTGGTGTCTGCTGGTCTTTGTAGTCTCTAAATGCTGTCTAACTGGTGTCTGCTGGTCTTTGTAGTCTCTAAATACTGTCTAACTGGTGTCTGCTGGTCTTTGTAGTCTCTAAATACTGTCTAACTGGTGTCTGCTGGTCTTTGTAGTCTCTAAATACTGTCTAACTGGTGTCTGCTGGTCTTTGTAGTCTCCACACTCTTATAAACCCCCTCCTTTGGAAGCAGAGTCCAGGGGCTTGAACACTCAAAGATCATACTGTGTTCACTTCTCAAGTCACCTCGGGCCTGTATTACCGATGGTAAATAAACTTCTCCTGCTTTAGCATCCAGTTGGTCTCCAGCCTTTTACTTCCACTCTTTCTTGGTCAAACTAAAAACTTCTACAACATACACCAATCCAAAAACTATTGTCCAGTTGACAAACTTTAATTTCTTTGCGATGAAAATACACCTAGTTATACTGAAGACGCGTGGATGCATGTTTGAGCAATTTAGCGATCTCTCTTTATGGTTAGCTGTAAAATTCTGTGCACAGTATGGCATCAAACTAATCTGTCTCACATTTATTCAACTACATGTGTTATTCATTGCCGAGATAGATTTTATATTCCTTATATTTTATTCTATTTACCCCTATGAACTAACATCAAGGACCATGACGTCCACCCTCCTGTGGGCTCCCCACTCACAGAGGGGTTCATGGGGGGGTCAGGTGCACAGAGGACTGGGCGGCGAACAGCTGCCCCCGTGACCCAGCCAGATAAAGTGGGAGAAGATGAATGGATTTTATTCTATTTGTAAATATACAACAAATCTTTATATTTGTGCCTTGTTCAACATGAGTCTTTTGCTATTTTTGCTACTTAAAGGTGCACTATGTAACTTGTCTGGAGGAGGGGAGCACTTGGTTGTATCCATGGAGATGTCACAGTCTTGCCTGGAGCAGATTTTTTTAAATTTGAATTTAAAATTAGAATTTATCAGGCTACTATTTATTTTTGCTCTTTGTTATTATATTGTAACGTGTGAGCCACTTTGTCCTTAATAAGTTTGTCTATCATATATTGCGCAATATCACCATTTGCCCCTCAGTCCCTGTTATTGCCTGAAAAGCTTGTTAAAACACATTCTTTTTAATTCACTTGGGAACATTTAATGAACAACATGACCCCAGGTACCAACTATGTGAAATGGAAAATCAGTAAGCTGTTTTCAGGGAAACATGAATAACGTTCATTACAACAGTTGCTTATAATTTGCTGACAGTTCAACCTGGGGTGACCTTGCTGCTATGATGACAACAAATACAGAATTTTATAGGTTTATCTTCAGCATGTGGTAAACAACAGCTCTGACATATTCAAAACAAGACAAACTTTATTGTCCTTGTCTCAATGTTATTTCTCCATGTTTACCTTGGAGGATGTGGTTCAAAACTGACAGCGAGGAACAAAGTGCATTCAAGTCTTCATTCCTCTTTCGTGACTTTAATATTAGACACCCTATATGTTATGAATTCTGAAATGCTAAAAACTGATAAGTGGTTAGAATATGCAGACTAGAACGTGGACTACATAGGGATGAATAATGCATTTAAAGGCCCTGTACTTGAGTTTTTCCATGTGTTTGTGCAGCATTTGTCAGTACCGGTATAAATGGTATAAGCAGCTCCTGAGGACAAAATAAGTCCACTATACTGTCAGTATCTAATCATAAAGCGTTTTGTTGTAAGATAATACAAAAGAGTGCACTTAGCATGCTAGTTGTTATTAGCTTTACCATGACTCAAACTCAGTGTGGCCTCAGAAAGTTGTGAAAAGAGCTTTTAATTTCATCATGGTAAATCCTTAGGATGTTCAGAATGACTAAGGTACTTGAGGAATAACTTTGGACCACTGCAAATGGTTTAAAATTATCTAGTTTTGTTTTTAACATTTTAAGACTGTAAAAATTAAATTAGTTCAAAAAGATGTTTAACACAGTTCTTCATCATTAGAGCCTCCATATGATGATAACATTATAATATCAGAGTGAATTTATGACCCTAGACTCACAGTGAAAAAAGCACAGCATGGAGTAACATGATGGAAACCCTGTCACACCTTTTCAATAATAAATAACATTATGTTTCAGCTTCATTTCAATGAAATATTATTTCATATTGCATCATTAATAAAACAAATACAACCTAATAAGAACTGAAAACAACATTACTACTTTCACTTTTTGAATGCTACTATTTTAAGTGCTTTTTTCATTCATTGCACTCCACTTCCCTATTGCTTCTAATGATGTCCTTCAGTTTGATTCAGTTCAGCATAATTACAAATAGACCCTCAAAGATTTCCACTATAAGATGATATGATTATGTCCTGGAGTTTTTAATCAGCCTTGTTCAAAGTCTGCATAGTTCTCAGTATATGCTATAGTTAGTAGGCATGTGGAATGTAACAATACATAATAATGAATTGATGGTTGTGACAGCTGGAAATTAGCATATGATCTAGTACCCCATAATGGTAAAAGAAAAAAGGGCTAACAGAAAAGAGCAGAGATAGTACACATCCTTTGTGCTTCAAAGAAGTGAGGTCTATGCTTTCTTCATAATGTTCATATAGAGCCACATTTCTTTATAGTACAGAATATGGTTACATAATAATTAGGAAACTACGTACCATCTGCAGTCCTGATGGTGGTACAGTGCATTAAGTGCAACAATATTCAAACAGTACATTCCCTAACCCTATAACATTCACTGGCACAGTCTCCCTAAACACGGAATAAAAGTAATAGCAGTAACCACTTCATGTTAATATTACCTGTATCAAAACCAATATGGTAAATGGTCCCAACTGTATACAGCGCTTTTCCACCTTCAAGGCACTCAAAGCACTTTACATCAAGGAACCTCTCACCCCTTCATATATAAATGTGCTTAGACACTGGGGGTGTGTTACAGTGCATTCGTTTGTGGGAGCTGGAATCACACCACCAACCTCTGAGTCAGCAGATGTGACCACTCAGCCAGTGATATTTATGTTGAGAACGGGATTTGAACTGCCAACTTTGGCAATGATCAGTCGACAAACACTCTACCAACTGAGCTACTGTCACTAAATGCTTCATTTATTCTACACGCTCCACATACACTGTGCAGTTGTGTGTCAAAGCTAAACAGTAAATGTGCATGGCAAGGGTGACAGCTGCATATTAATAACATTGTTTATTGTTATTAATATGCAACTTTGGAGTGGAGTGCAAACCCAAGGGCACGGAACACAGGAAGTGCTCCACTGTGTCCACTTCATACACTAGAAGAGGTGTGGCGCGTCTCTGGAGCTGTGATCGACAGCCGACCGACAACCACAACAATCCAACGACATAGACCGGTGCGCTCCAGACTTTGACCCAGAGCGGACTTTTGTGCTCGGATCACGTCGTTTCCCTTTCCTCCAGACACGGCGGGACATCGCAGTGACCGGCGGTGCCAGTTCATCAGAGGGGCTCCGCGGCCGTAGGAGGGGTTGAACCGCGGGGAGGGAGGCCAGGACCCGGGCTGCGGCTCCATCGGACCGGAGCGACTCGGGTTCGGGAGGAAAAGCGGAGCGTAGCGCTACGGCTCCGAGGCTGCTGGAGGCATTGCTAACACTGTTGCTGCTGCTACAGGTGTGTGGAGGAGGGCTGAAGCGGGCTGCTGGAGCTACTGCTTCTTCTCCTACACTGTAAAACCTGGGGTAGCTAACGTCTCTGGCCTTTTCCTGATCTGTATCTTTGTGAATGATGACGATGGAGGTGACAAGTACACATGGCTTGGCAGGTGCTGTGCGCTGTCACAAGCAACTCCGGCAAGAATGGTCAGCAGTGCTTTATGCATCATTAATATTTATGGTGCTTATGAGACAACAATACTATCAAATAAATAATGTTGATAGCATCTGCTTGATCATCTCCCAGAGCCAATATCTTATTTATTCCCAACTTCTCCACAATGGGTACGCTAAAACCGCTCCAATGACAAAGGACAAGATACAGATAAATAAGGCGAACCTGAGAATAATGCAACTGTCCATTGTGCTGCTCCTTGCAGGTGATATTGAGTTGAATCCAGGTCCACAAACCTTGAGCTCAAACTCAACACAGCTAAATGAGTATTCCCTGAAAAATGTCCAGCTCTCTTCTAAAAAACAACAACAGTACAAATACTTCCAAACTGTTAATCATGCCAGAATAATCTGGGACAGCAAATGCAAATCACGGGGAATTCTTGGAGGCCATCTCAACATTACAAGCCTGATTCCCAAGAGAGAGCAAATTGAACACCTACTTGTAGACTCAAATTTAGACTTTCTTTCTTTGAGTGAAACTTGGTTAACTCCTCATATACCAAAAAATATGGTTGATATCCCAGGATATACCTTTTTCCGTAAAGACAGACAATTAGGCAAAGGAGGAGGGGTGCTGACATATGTTAGAGACACATTTAAATATTCAGAAATCAAAGTTGATTCCTGTGAGTTAGAATGTTTAGTCTTAAATATTGTCTTGTCACCAAGAATGAGTTTTAAAATTGTAACTTTATATAATCCACTGTCTTTTAATATATCTTTTTATACAAAGCTGGATGAGATGCTTAAAACATTGAAATATGATAGTGAAACCATTGTGCTTGGGGATTTTAACATTAATTGGCTGGATAAGCATGGTAAACAAAAACTGAAAGCAGTCACTTCTAAATACAAGTTACAACAGCAAATTACAGAGCCAACGAGACTAACAAAAACAAGTAAAACGTTAATAGACCTTGTGTTTACAAATAAACCAGAGCGTGTGACGAGAAACTATAACCTTGTGACAGGATTATCTGATCACAACCTAACTCTGGTACTGAGAAAATTGACAGGAAAGCGGTTGCAGTACCTTTCCAAGTGTACAAAGAATACAACATTTAAAGGAATTTTGAAAAAAAGATTTGCCTCAATTTGAAAATGAGATATGTAGTATTGTTTGGAATCCAGTCCTACAAATTCAGGACTCAAATGATTGCTGCATTCTACTGACAGATAATGTAACAAAAATAATTAAAAAAAAAATACAAAACCAGTTAAATCAAGGAAAAAACGCCAGTCAATACCATGGATAACTAAAAATATATATCAATTAATGAAACAAAGGGATCTTGCTTTAAAAAAATCACTGTCAACTAAATTAAATACTGATAATGCCATATTTAAAAGTCTTAGGAATAAAGTAGTCAGTGAAATGAGAAAAGCCAAAACAGAGTATTTCATGCACCTGATGGAAGAGTCAGGGGGGAACAGCTCTTGTCTCTGGAAGCACATACAGACACTGACCAAGAAAGACTCTAAACAAGACCCAAAACACTTAAATGTTGAGGAACAGATATGTTCGGATCCTATAAAGATTGCAACCTCACTAAATAAATACTTTGTGACTTCAGTGGAACAAATAGCCAGAGGCTTTAAATCAGTAGAGCTCCCAGAAGTCACAGTGGGTCAAGCAGAAATGGCATTCACTATGGAACAAACAAATGAAGCTCATATTAAACAAGGAATTAACCAATTGAAACACTCTAAAGCCAAGGACATTTTTGGTCTAGACTCTAATTTTCTCAAAAAGCACAGAGAGTCTTTAGCAGGGCCCCTTACCCATCTCGTCACTTTGTCCATCACTAATGTGGAATTTCCTCAACAGTTGAAAAAAGGTCTCCTAAGCCCAAATTTTAAATCTGGGGATAAACACCAGGCCAACAATTACAGACCAATTTCAATTCTTCCTATAATTTCAAAGGTATTAGAAAAGACTGTAGCAGAACAATTAATTGATTATATTGATACAAAAAACATATTTCATCCAAAACCGTTTGGATTCAGGCCAAAATACTCAACAGAAATGGCAAACTGTTATTTAACGGATATAATAAAAAACAGTTTAGATCGAGGAAATGTGTTTGGGGCAGTGTTCTTAGATCTTCGTAAGGCATTTGACACTGTCAACCACAAGATTCTAATACATAAATTAAAGAAACTCAACCTCTCACAGCAGGCTCTTAACTGGTTCACATCATATCTAGAGTCTAAAATACAAAGTGTTCAAGTCAGTGGCACAACATCAGCCCCTCTAGAATACAAAACAGGCATTCCACAAGGTTCAATATTAGATCCTCTGCTGTTCTGTCTATACATCAACGAGCTACCCAACATCTGTAAAGAGGCTGAGTGCAGCTGTATGCTGATGACACTGTCATCTATGTCTCAGCTAGGACTCCAGAGAAGGCTGCAGAGATACTAAATAAGCAAATGCTCAGTGTCTCACAATGGTTGGAGGACAACTGCCTGTTTAAATCATTCCAAAACTGTCTCTATGTGCTTCTCCTTACGTCAAAAAATATTTGATAATTTTCAGATATTTATAAACCAAAACCAAATCAACAATGTTGAGGAAGTTAAGTATCTTGGAGTAATTTTAGACAGGCATTTAAAATTTGAACCACATTTTAAAAAAGTATCTAAGACTATTAGAACAAATCTGAACTGTTTCCGTCTAATAAGACCTTGTCTGTCCATAAATGCGGCCAAACTGTACTTCCATGCAATGATCCTTTCCCACTATTCATACTGCATCACTGTGTGGGGCCAGGCTAGAGAGTCAACTATGAAAAGTGTGGCCTCTCTGTATAAACAAGCTCTAAAAGTGATGGACAAGAAGATTTCATTATTGTACAATTATAGAAAAGCACAATCTATTAAGCCTTGATCATTTTATTAAATATTCTTTCCTAAAATAGAATTTTAAATGTGTAAATAAACTTGCTCCAGAAATTTTAAGTAACTTGATTCAGAGGTGTAACCCCCGCGGTGTGACCACAAGAGGTGCTGCACATGGTGACTGTAGACCAGCTCAATGCAAGACCACCTTTGGTCAAAGTGCATTTGCTGTTAAGGGACCACAGATCTGGAACAGTTTACCTGCCGAACTGAAAACACTCACGGATCTGAGCCAGTTCACCTGCAAAGTAAAGCAGTGCCTAAAACTAAAGCAAGCTTGTGAACACTGAAGTAATTTAATTGTGTATTTTTTTTAACGCTGTTTGTGTTTCTGTTTGTGTCAAATGATTCTAGTGAAGGTGTGTGGAGCTTAAAAACACAGGGCAGCATCTTCTGTTTTCCCACCTGACATCACAAGATGAAACAGAGTGTTTTCTGTTTGAAGGAAGAACTCCAAACTTCAAGGAAGAAAAAGTTACACAGTGCATCTTTAATAAAGGTATGACAGATAGATTGAATGCAATACTGTGGAATATTTCAAGCAACACAATAACATCTCCACGACCACATGAATGTAAACTCAAGAAAAGTTACATGGTGTACCTTCAAGCTTATCAAAATCAATTTACGAATATCTAAATTACATCAGTGTGTGGGTGAACTGCAGGGGGCATATTGTTTACATATTGTTACCAGTCCTCTGTGAACAAAGGCAAAAGTACAGTGTGTCTCTGCAGCTCATCTGCCAATCACAATCCTGATCTGTTTTGATCATTATCATGACTTCTACCAAAAGCCAAGGGTTAACAGGTAAGGCAAGAGAGAAAGGACAGAAAGCATAATGTTCAATTTAAGTTAATCAGGCTTCATTATGTAACAGCACATTGGCGTGTTGTTGTTATTTGGAAGGTCTGGTTATGGCCTAGTGGATTGTATTGTGTGTAATGACCTAATACTGACAAATCATTTTCTTTTAGTGTAATGGACAATGTTCATTCACTGAAAGCCATATTTGTAAAACACGATGTACAAGATGAACAGAAATTAACCAAAGTACATTGAGACAAAGCACACGACTGCTTCGGTTTCCAGGAAATATGTGAGAGAAACGCTTTAGAAATCCATCCATCCATCCATCCATCCATCCATCCATCTTCTCCCGCTTAATCCGGCTGGGTCGCGGGGGCAGCATGCTGCCCAATACTCATAGCACCTGACCCCCCCTATGAACCCCTCTGCAGGTGGTGAGCCCACAGGAGGGTGGACAACATGGTCCTTGATGTTAGTTCATAGGGGTGCGGGCATGTTTTTGGGTTGATGGGGGAAACCGGAGTACCCGGAGGATACCCATCCAGACACGGGGAAGAACATGCAAACTCCACACAGAAAGGCCCGGGTGACCCGGGATCGAACCCGCAACCTTCTTGCTGTGAGGCCTGAGTGTTGCCACTCAGCCACCATGCCGCACGCTTTAGAAATAAACTAACTAAAAATATGAACACGCTTTAGAAATGTTCATATTTTTAGTTCTTTTCTATATTTCCTCAGGTCTATGAAAGCTGGCAGGGAAAAAACAAAGAGAAATTAAAGCCGCAAGCGGCATCGAACGGCCCTCATGGACCGCGCATCGCACTCGGCCGACCCGACGCTCCCCTGGGTGGCACTGACGCTCCCCCGGGTGGTGCTGATGAGACTCTTGTCTCTGTGTGTTTGTGGCTTTGGGCTGAACTTGTCACTAAACACATAGAGTCCACACACACTGGAAATGCTGATGTGCCAACATAGACAAACATGGGCACTTTGGGACATCGCCATGGCAACACCGTGCAAAATACAATTTTGGCCCCTGGACTTTTTTGTTCGGGCTGACTTGAAGAATCACTGTGCCAAATTTCATGTTCTTCAATAAAACTATTAAGCCGTTATATCACTTTGAAATGTGAGAAATTGTAGAAATGTTCTCATTAGGATAACATGGAGGTTTTGGCGCATCGCCATGGCAACCCTGTGAAATATACCATATGGTTGTCATTGACTTTTTTTATTGGGATGACATGAAGAGTCATTGAGCCAAATATGAGAATATTCTGTGAAAGTAAAAAAAAATTCATGAATGGGAATTTATCTGATCTTTCCCATTAGGATAACATTGGAGCTTTCACGCATCACCATGGCAACACGGTTAAAAATACCATATGGTTTACATTGGCTTTTTTGATTGAGATGGCCCAAAGTAGTTTTGTAAAAAATTTGGTACATTTTCTAAAAACTAAAATTTTTAATGTCCATGCAAAATTTCGTTGTGTTCTGTAGGGGGCGCTATCACACCATTTTTGCTCGTGTCACAATTAGTTGGCTTTGGCATGAAAGTTTTACAAGTAATTCAAATTTGAGCCCAATCGGACTTTGTATGGCCGAACGGGAGCAAATTTTGACATTGGAAAATTGCAAAAAATGTGAACAAATTTTGCGGCTTCGCCGCACGTAAACCGTGACAGTTATCAAAAAAATTCAGCTATTGTTTGATGCCGCACTTCTCTAGTTGATGTACGGCGATTTTCACCCCTGTGGGCAAAGCGCCTTCAGAGGAGTTTTTCGAGCTGACCTAAAGAATCACTGTGCCAAATTTCACATTCTTCAATGAAACTAATAAGACGTTGTATCACTTTGAAAAGTAAGAAATTGTTTAAATGTTCCCATTAGGATAACATTGGAATATTCGTGCATCACCATGGTAACACGGTTAAAAATTCCGTATAGTTGTCATTGAGTTTTTTGATCGGGAGGACATGAAGAGTCATGCCAAATTTGAGAATATTCTGTGAAAGTAAAATATTTGTCATGAATGGGAATTTATCTGATATTTCCCATTAGGATAACATTGGAGCTTTTGGGCATCACCACGGCAACACGGTTAAAAATACCATATGGTTTACATTGGCTTTTTTGATTGAGATGACCCAAAGTAATTTTGGGCCAAATTTGGTACATTTTAGAAAAACTAAAATTTGGCCCTCCAAAATTTTGTTGTGTCCTGCAGGGGGCGCTATCACACCATTTTTGCTCGTGTCACAATTAGTCCGCTTTGGCACGAAAGTTTTACAAGTGATTCAAATTTGAGCCGAAACAGAATTTGTATGGCCGAACGGGAGCAAATTTTCACATTTGAAAATTGCAAAAAATCTGAAGAAATTTTGCAGCCTTCAGAGGAGTTTGTTCAAATGCGACGTGAGCGAAAATCCAAGATGGCCGCCTTCTGGTTTGTCAGGGGGCATGGCCATAATACATTTTTTTTCTGTTTTCACATGAAGAATCTCTGTACCGAATTTCGTGACTGTACGACAAACTTTACGTCGGGACCTCTCTCATAGGCGCAATGTATTTTGACTTTTGGAGGTGGCGCTGTCGCGCCACTTTTTTATACCCATACATGCAACATATATTTTATCAATTTTTTTGCTTTTTTCAAATTTTTTTCTGAATTTTGGGCAAAATTTGGTGAGTTTTTGAGCGTGTTCAGGGGGTCAAATTAGAGCTTGAAGAGCAGAAAAAAAAGTATATATATTTTTAGCAAAAACAATATATCCTTTTACATAGGAAATGCATATTATACATTTTTTGAAAGCTTTCGAGATTCCCCACGTCACCGTGGGGTCATTGGTGAATGACGGGCGCATCTCGTTGGAGTCCCTCATTGACCCCCATTGATTTCCATTCATTTTAGCAGCTATAAATATGGCCCATGCCTTCGGCATGGGGGCTTGGATACAACTTGATGTCAGGAGTGTGTTTTAGGAACAGGAGGCGCTTCGCGCTACTTTTGTCAACATTGAGTGAATGGGCTTCATCCATTCAGTCAATGTTGACGATGACTTTTTAGCAAGAACAAGTATGCATGTCCCATGCCTTCGGCATGGGTTGCTAGGATACTGCTGTTCACGGAGAGAGCGATGGACAGTTGACAACAATGATGCCTGGGCTTCGCGAAAGCAATAGGCCCTACGCCCTGTAGGGGCTCGGGCCTAATTAAAGCCGCTCGTGACAATGATGGCCCTCGCCTCTCCCAGGTGGCCACCAGGGACTCACGTCAACTCCAGCAGGCCACTCTCTCTTCCTGACAGCCCGACAGCTCGTCCACCAGAAAAATTACATAGTGCACCTTTAATATTTGAAAATGCAAAAGATCCTAGAGACAAACTATAGAAAAAAGGGCACAAGTCACGTGACTTTTATAATCAAGAGCAGTGTCAGACTAAGAGTGTGCATGAAAACAGACCCTCCACCAGAAAAGTTACATAGTGCACCTTTAAAATTCTAAAAAATGAATGATTCTAGTCAAAAGTATACAATTTAGGGCATAGGTCTCATTGACTTTCATGATCAGGAGCATGTCAGTGAATGTTCTGCAAAGTTTCATGAATTAAGGAAAGTAATTTTTTTCTCCCCATAGTAAACTGTGTACATTCCTATAGGTGGCGCTGTAGCACTGATAATTGTGTTTGACATATCAATGGAATTAGGGTCGTGCAGTGGGAAATTCACTCAATGATAAATATTTCAGCTAGAATGAACTAAGCATGTCCAAGTAATCATTTTTAAAATATTTTTATTTTCTTTGCGCCCCTGCTGGCCAACCGTGAAAAATACCCCATATCTGTAATAATTTTTTGCTCGTAGTCATGCATAGAATTTAATCCCCAAATTTGGTGCAATATTCACAGAGACACTGAAGAGGACCTATTAGAAGAAAAAGCAAAATGTGGTGCCTCCTTTTGGTTGATGAGTGGGAATAATCCAACTTCTTTTAAAACTGGAGTTTAGACTGTAGTTTAGGCCTGTGTGGCCGGCCTTGGCCCTGGTATTAAACCTTTCTATCTTCATGGAGTCCTGGTTACAGGTCAGATCTGTGGAGAAGCAATCCCGCTCACAGTTTTTCAAGATATTTTTGAGTTATAAAACCATGTGTACAGCTGTTTAATGTCACACTGTGGGATATTTTGGTACATGTGGGACATGGGCAGAGCAATGACATATCTATAGAAACAAGTAGGTGACAGATGAGATATATTTGTATTACTGCATTTCTTTATTTTTATTTTATTTATTAAGTAATACTAGTAATACTAATAAAATACTAGAATTTTTTACCAACTTTCTGACATTGTGCACCAACCTGCTACAATGAACATAAACAAATTGAATGAATTCTAATAGAGTGGACGTGAGCTGGAGACCCTTGTTCTTCTGGTGTTACTCGTTAGTTATAATAAATGGGGAACATTCAGGACACAGTGGTGCCCTCGGTCAAACGAGCCGCTGGAACAAAGACATAAGCATTGTCTGCATCGGTGAATCAGAGAGAACTCACATGAATTATTCAAATATTTGGCATTGGCAGCTGGTCGATTAGACGAATAAAAAGGGGTCGTGGCAAAAGCTCACAAAACTATGCAAGCAAAATAGAAAAGTCACTAGGAAACAATGTATTAATATTAAGACAGCTTGAATTTGTGTATCATTTAATTTAACCTGGTTTTTTACACATAAATAGAAAATAAATAATAATAATTCTTCAGCTAACCCACTCAATCACTTCTCTTTTCTGCTCTTGTGTCATATAAATCCTTATAATCTACATAAAATGTTGACAATTAATACAAATCTTGGTCAACTATGACACTACTGACCGATTAATCGACTAAATAACAAAAGATCTACAGCCCTACACTGCTCATGTTGAATCAAAGAGCTTTGAATGCCTTGAAAAAAACATTTACCATTACCGTTTAGCAGTTTGATTTGTTAGAATTGAACCACCAACCTCCAGGTTTGTGGATAAATGTTCCAAGCACTGAGCAACATCCTTGGTACCGCAGTCATGCTAACTGCAGCCACAATTAGGGCTCAATTAGCGTTTGGGGTGTTTAGAAAAGTATTCAATACATTTGTCACAATACATTTGTTTTATACCAAAACGAAAAACCTCATTTGCACAATCAGCATTTTCTTATAATGCAATAAAAGAGTGGAATAATCTTCCAACTGAATTAAAAAATCTAACAAACTATTCAACATTTACAGTAGAAGTGAAAAAGTGGCTGTGGAACAATCAGGCATGTGAACACTGAACAAAGCAGCTCCAGATGTTTCATGACATTCTATGTAAATATTACTGTAAATATATATTTGTTGATGTAAAACTGTAACTTTAATATGTGTAAGATTCTTAACCTTTTACCGCTGAATGAAATAGGACTGAAATGTTGTAATAATGGACAGCATACGAGTGCGAATGTGTTAAAAATTTGAATCTAATGCTAAGGTATGAATGAGATGCTGTGTTTGTGAGAGTGTTTGTGTCAGACTGGTGCGATGAAATACTGCTCTTATTGTTTATCTTAAATTATGTATTATTTACTCCTGTAAATTAGGGACTGCAGACGGAAACTAGCTATCTAGCTATAATCTGGTGCAGAACATCTCTGTTTTTTTTTAAACTTAATGTATCTGTACATTGTCCCTTCAAATAAAGACTAAACTACTACTAGCCCCTCAAGCACCTCTGACCTCATCTGCCACGTCCTGAGAGGCCACCTCCTTCTCCTCCCCTTTGTGTTTGAGGAGACAGGTGTGCTGGAGCCGTCCTTAGCTGGGCCCACTCTAATCAACAGGATTTAGAAGCCACTCAAGCCAGATCGTAATGCTCCTTCAGTCAGTGCTACGTTTCAGCTATGTTTGATATACCTACAGTACCTGTAACTCGAATTACTTACCTTTTGTCCATCTGCCTCAGATCTCTGTGCTCCAGTCACCTGCTCCAGTGTCCTGCTCCATCCTATTTCGCACTGCTCTGATCTGTGAAATTCCTGAAAGTATTTCTGCTATAAATACCCATTGATTCCCTTTCGCCTGTGTCTGCTCATGGGTTCTTTGGCATTCTGTCACAACATTATTATGCAACTCATTCACTGAAAAACCAAGTTAAAAACTAAATTAAGTTGACTAAAATGTGGCAGTCTATGGCGTTGATGACTCATTACGCAATTTGTCTCAAAACTAGAAGAACCCTTGATGGTGGATATTTTATCTTTTACATTACAAAAGCAATCCACTCTGCACACAGTGACAGTCGGTAAAATGAATGGTGAAAATGGCAGTGGTTAATGGTACTGTAGGGCACTGTGACAGGGCCAGTGCAGTGATTAATCAGTTTTGGAGCTGCAGAGTATTGATCTGTCTGCTCTAACATATTTATTGTAAACCAGTAAGACTTTTATATTTTTAAATATTTATAAATGCATTTATAAATGCATTCTTCTTGGTTTGGTGATATGACTGAATAAGACAAACTTTATTGATCAACAAGTGAAATTATTTGGACACAGTAGCTCACAAATTACAATACAATATTATAATAATAAAGAGAAAGAATATGAGTGGTAATACTAAATTTAAATAAGTGGCAAAAATTATGTTGAAACCAAGATGGCGCCGGTGTGTCTGGTTCATACTTGGCACTGCCAACTTGTATTTGTTTTACCTTGGTCTTAACTGTTTTTATGAGAACCACCAACTCTATACGTGTTTATGATCGAAGAGAGTTACTAAAAATCAAAGAATATGTGGACATGTGCCGACAGCTATGGAGGCCCAAGCGCCCTTTACCTGGCAGATGTGCCCGAGTACCTGCGCAGGATCCTGGCTCTCCCTCCCAGGAAGCACTGATGTCAAGGAGTGAGAAGTGGTCGGCTAATCAAGCTGAAAGCCATGCTAGCACTGTCTCCTGCCCTGATGTCCTGTCTGGCAAATATTCGCAGCGATCTCCGGGCCTGCTTTCTCCACTTGGCATCTCAACATAACTTGGATCCTGTGGGTGTGTCGCTGGTCCCTCTGTCCGGACAACAAGTGGAGTCCTTCACTGTGCGCCCTCACTGGCTTCTTCATCGGGGCGCTGGCATTGGTAACCTCGGCAAACTGAAGCTGCTGAATTGGGCTTCTCCGGTGTCGGAGGACGTATCTTGAAAATGTGGACTTTAAAATGCCAGATCTGCAGGCTAACAAGACATTTATTCTCCAGGACTATTTCACTGTGCAGCATCTGGGCTTACTGTTCCTCACAGAAACCTAGATCAATGCCAGGGAGTCAAGCACTTTTTTGGAACTTGTACCTACCTGCACATTTATAAATGAGCCAAGGTAGAACCACTGAAAGAAAATGTGGAAAACCACATTGAACCAATCTGTGATAATGTAGACACAGAAAAGACTGAGGTCCAAAATACTTGGAGGATTACACATCAAACTGTAAAGATGAGCCTGTAACCTCTGTGAGTGTTGATTATTACAGGGCAGCATGTGGGATCCCCCAAACCTTTAAAGAGGCTATGCTGTGAGGCTTCCAGGTGGAAACAAGCAATGGCAGAAGAAATCAACTCTCTCAAAGAAAATGGGACATTTGAACTGACTACATTACCCGAAGGTAGAACCAGTGTGGGTGGAAAATGAGTGTATGTAAAAGAAAATAATAATGAAAATAAGCAGGGAAAAATCTTGAAAGCTAGATTTGTGTCAAAAGGAAGGAATAGGCTACCATGAAACACAAAACAGAAGGAATAGGCTACCATCAAACACTTGCACCTACAGCTAATATTACTTTGTACAAACAGGAAATAACATGGCGGCACGGTGGCTGAGTGGCAACACTCAGGCTTCACAGCAAGAAGGTTGCGGGTTTGATCCCCGGGTCGCCCGGGCCTTTCTGTGTGGAGTTTGCATGTTCCTCCCCGTGTCTGGATGGGTTTCCTCCGGGTACTCCGGTTTCCCCCATCAACCCAAAACATGCCCGCACCCCTATGAACTAACATCAAGGACCATGTTGTCCACCCTCCTGTGGGCTCACCACCTGCAGAGGGGTTCATAGGGGGGCTCAGGTGCTATGAGTATTGGGCAGCACGCTGCCCCCGCGACCCAGCCGGATTAAGCGGGAGAAGATGGATGGATGGATGGAAATAACATGGCATATATATATATGTTAAGGAAATCTCTTTACGGTTTTGAGAGAAACTCAGCTGATCACTGTGTATACAGAAAAAGTATGGAAAAAGAGACAGTATTCGTCATCATTTGGGTTGATGATTTGCTGCTAGCAAACTGAATTTATTAAGAGCTCTCAAAGAAACAATGATGTCCAAATTCAACATGAAAGACCTTGGAAAAATGTCCTATTTCCTTGGGATACAGTTTGAACAAAAGAAAGTGAAACCAAGATGAAAAAACAGACACTATCTCAAACTTGATACGAGAGCTGCTAGAAATGGAATTTCGTTGTTTGCTTACATACAATGACAATAATAAATGAATTAAATGAAGAAAATGACAAATGTGAGACTGTCAGTGAAAGAAAGTGTCAGAGATTGTGGGCAGTCTTATTTATGCCATTACTAGCACAAGGCCAGATATTAGCTGGGTGGTAAGCAGACTGTCACAAACGTTGGCGCAACCTAAAAAGGTTTAATGATGGCAAAACATGTCTTAAGGTACCTCAAAGGCACGAATGATTACGAATTGGTCTTTAATAAAGGCAATGAAGAACTAAATCTAGTAGCATTCAGTGACTGGGCATCCTCAAAAGCAGACAGTGATCTCTTGGAAATCAAAGAAAACAGCCAGTGGGGCATTATCGACTTGTGAAGCAGAGTACATAGGGCTTACAGCAACAACACAGGACAGAATTACTTAATCCAGTTATTAAATGGAATGGACAATAAAATGTACTCTTCTCACAGTATTTGGAGACAATCAGGGAGCAACTGCTCTGACCAAAAACCCAGTAAACAGACAGGTCAAAACACATTGATGTCATGTATAATTTTATTCGGGAAGCTTTAAATGAGGGGAAGATTAATATTGTCTACTGCCCATCTGAAGAAATGGCAGCAGACATATCGGTAAAACCTGTGAGCAGAGCAAGAATAGTTAAGTTTCAGAAATGGTTCTTTGGAAATGCAAGGTTTGGGTAAACAGCGGGAGAACAAGGGGAGGTGTTACAATTGTGTTCTCATACACATTATTAAGTGCAATAAAACTAACAATATTAAGAATGCACTTTGTAATATGCACGTAATTTGTAATGTCCCACTTCGTGTGCTTGCCTTCAGAAACGTGAAAGCACTCATGAAAAGATGCTGCACACATGTTCACAGTAAAGTGGCACAAAGAAGATATACGTGTCTTTTCTTATCAAGAACATGGCAGATGAACAAGCAAACACACCAAATTCAACAAAATCCACTTTTATTTTACTTTACATAGCACAGAGTCTGCACTTTTAATGACCTGTTTTTAGAGACTGATTCTGGTCATTCTGCAATTTTTGTGCTTTTAGACTTGACAGCTGCTTTTGACACAGTTGACCATGCCACTCTTTTAATTCAATTCTTGCGCCCGTTCTTTTTGCTCTGTACCTCCCCCCACTGAGTGATATCTTTAAAAAAACATGGCATTCATTCATCACTTTTACCCAGACATTTGCCAAATTTACCTGCCACTCAAAAAACTTGGAGAAACAATGCAAAGATGAAACATGACAAATGGTTATATATGGATGACATGAATGTAGTCCTATACCTCCTCTCACCGTTTGAGAGGAGCTGTAGGAGCCTATTGGAGAATGAGCTCCTCTGTCCGTCTACAGTTTGGTGCAGTGGGTGAGCAGGAGTGTCCATGATGGAGAGCAGTTTATCCTCCTATCCCTCTCTGTGACAAATGTCTCCAGCTCACAGCTGATGACGTGACCAGCTTGAAGGATCAGTTTGTCAATTTGCCCAATGTCCCTTTTGCTGAACTGGTTCCTTGAAGCTTTTACATCACAAGCAATATCATAGACTGAAGAAGGTCTTGTCCTGAGCCAAAATATAGTTCAGCAAAGTTGGAATTTTGACCTTCTGGTTTGTAACCCACTACACTATTTTATTAAGCAATCAAAAGGGAACCAAAAGAACGAAAAAATGACTTTGCACATACTTATACAAAACTCCCAGGGACTCCCAGACTTTTTTCACCCCAGATACTTCCTCCAGCTCCTCCAGGAGGGACCCCAAGGCGTTCCAAGGCCAGCTGAGAGACATAGTCCCCCCAGTGTGTCCTGGGTCTTCCATGGGACCTCCTTCTACTGCGAGCTCCTCCTGTGTGACCGAGCTCCTCACCCTATCTCTAAATTCCTCAGTAAAATCAGTATTTTGTCGCCTACAAACAAGCACGATTTGTGACTCTTACAGACCTGGAACTTCTTCTTTAAGAGGCTCCTCTATCCTCCACTTGTTCCCTGTATTGATGGAAACTGTTTGAACTGGTTCTCAGTATTAAAGACACCTGTCCACAACCTCAAAGTCATACTCCAAACTCCACTATAGTCTGAAGTTTACTAGAGAGCATTTGGATGATCCAGAAGAGGATTGGGAGAAAGTTCTATGGTCAGATGAAACCAAAATAGAATTTTTGGTAAAAACTCAACTTGTCGTGTTTGGAGGAGAAAAAATGCTGAGTTGCATCCAAATAACACCATACCTACTGTGAAGCATGGGGGTGGAAACATCATGCTTTGGGGCTGTTTTTCTGTAAAGGAACCAGGACGACTGATCTGTGTAAAGGAAAGAATGAATGGGGCCATGTATCATGAGATTTTGAGTGAAAACCTCCTTCCATCAGCAAGGGCATTGAAGATGAAACGTGGCTGGGTCTTTCAGCATGACAATGATCCCAAACACATCGCCCGAGCAACAAAGGAGTGGCCTCATAAGGAGCATTTCATGGTCCTGGAGTGGCCTAGCCAGTCTCCAGATCTCAATAGAAAATCTTTGGAGGGAGTTGAAAGTTCATGTTGCCCAGTGACAGCCCCAAAACATCACTGCTCTAGAGATCTACATGGAGGAATGGGCCAAAATACCAGCAACAGTGTGTGAAAACCTTGTGAAGACTTTTTTGTGAGGAAAATGGAGTTTCAATTACTCATCTGACTCAACTGACACTGATTTCCACCTTGTTAGGACAGTACTAATTTTATTCCACATTTCTTTAAGGGCAGCACTAAAGCACACTTCTCCTTAAAGACAGTACTAATTTTCCACTTTTCCTAAAGCAGTACTTAAATGTCAGTTATTACCTTAAGCCCTTTCCTCCCAGTGCTCACTGATGGAGAAGAACTCACAAACAAGATGAATTCAGTTCACTTCTGTTTATTGAATACACTGCCAAAATAGTCTTGAATATACAAAGAAGAGGGTTCAACTATCTGTCCCTGATCTAATACAAAACCTGGGATCCAAGACCGGACGCTCCGCTTCTCACATCCCCTTTCTCTCCCTGAACCCCTTTTAATTTACCGTTGAATTTTCCTAGTCTAAACATCAAATCTCGTCTTATTGGTTGCACCCAGTTGTCGTCTTCTCCCATTGGTCCAAAGAGAGAGAGCAGTTTCAGAGTCTAGTTGTCTAGTATTATTATCTTTTCTGACTTTATAGACATCTCATGTGATTAACACCTTTTAAGCAATAAACAAGCATAAACTAGTCCTAAACCACCATTGCAGAGTAATAATCAAAATACATAATATCTAACAACTTATAGAAAACATTTGACCTGTGTCACTGCCAACAAAGGGTATATAACACAATATTGAGATTTACTTTTTTTAATGACCAAATACTTATTTTCCACCATAATTTGCAATAAATAAATAAATAAATAAATAAAAAATCAGACTGTGATTTTCTGGATTTTGTTCTCATTTTGTCTCTCATAGTTGAGGTATACCTATGATGACAATTACAGGCCTCTCTCATATTTTTAAGTGGGAGAACTTGCACAGTTGGTGGCTGAATATTTTTTGCCCCACTGTATAGTACTTTCCATTCCATGCATTATTCATTCACTCCCACAACCACCATCACTCAAACACACAACCACCATCACTCAAACACACTCACACACACACACACACACACACACACACACACACACACACACACACCACTTTCATACTAGGCAATGTGGGTGAAGTGTCTTACCTAAGAACCAGTTTCTGCCACTGGTGCCCCACTGTGGCACCTGATGTTCCCAGTGGTCCCATCTAAGTACTAAGCAGGCCCCCGCTTAGCTTATGAAGTCAGATGAGCTCTGGCTGCTTTCAAAATTAGCTTCTGTCTAATTATGTCTGTGATGTGTGTTTTTGTTGCACGTTTAAAAATCGTTTAAGACTGAAAAATCCTGTAGTGTGTGGCGGCCTTAAATCTAAGTCTATAATCTATAATCTATAATAAAAAAGCCATGAAAATCAATTTAATAGGAAAATATTATAAGCATGAAACAGTTTATGTCCCTGAATATGTAATGCATGAGGAGTTTCAAACTAAATTCTTCTGTTTGTGAATACAGAATACCTGGAGCTGTCACACTTAAAATAGCTCATATTGGATAATTACATTTGCACACAAATCACATCAAAATTGTGAATAAACCTGAAATAAAAACCAGGACTAAACCAGGTGAACACACAGATCTAGTGTTCTGTTCAAAATCACAAATTCCCTGAGAGCAGCAGCAGACTCAAAGTGGACTTGTAAACATCAGCGTAATGGCGTCCTCCTCATTCTTCATCGATTTGGTTAGTCCTGATAGAGAGGCACACCTGAGACTCCCCCTGCCTCTGTGTCTTTGTAAAATGGAAAATAAAATTCAAGGAGTGGAGATTAAATGTAGATTCTTAATTGGGTTTCTGTGTAAAATGCAACAAAGCAGCTAAAGAGAGTTCCTGATTTTTATGCTAATGCACCAGAGTATTTCTCTGCATTTTGTCCTTATAAACTTCAAAAAGGTCCTATATTACGCAAAATAGACTCTTTTGAGCTTTTAGTCATGTTATAATGCTGTTACATTACCAAAAACATACAAGGAGTTGTGTTTTATTTCATTCACACATGTTTGAGTAACCCCTTATTATTAGTCTATATCTCCAAAGCTCCACCTTGTGATGTCATGTAGTGGTAGTGTAGTTTTCATGTTACATCTGACCTTTTCTTCAGTGGTGATTGGCAATTCCAGGACTGAAATTATTTAAATGATTCTAGTTGAAGGTGTATGGGGTTAATAAACACAGTAGAGCACTTTTGTATTCCACAAGACAGAGAGTATTTTCTGTTTGAGAGAAGAGCTCACTCTAAATGCAGGGTTTGTGTTAAACATGTGAGTGAAATGAAACACAACTCCAGGCCTGTTTTTGATGAGGAAATAACATTATAACATAGATTAGAAAATAGCATAATATGGGCCCTTTAACACACTTTATGCAGAATTACATGTTTAAAATGGGACTTTGTAAATGTAGATTGCATTCACTGTTTAGCAAAGATTTAACTGTATTATCCCTATATATTTTCTGTGGGATACACGTGTAACTGTAAGTTCTATGACTTTATCCAGCATTCATATTTGATGTAGATGTGATTATAAATTGTCTATTAAGATTTACTAAGCGTACACTTTTTCACACATTTCTGAATCCCCGATGCCTGAGAGACTGAAGAATAAGAAATATGTCTATCCTTCCTATGTAAATACTTTAAGCTGGGTGAGCAACCTTATCTAGGGCTTTTTAATAGATTACATGCATATTATTGCTCTTGCAAAAAAAATTTCCTCTGCGTTTGACCCATCAATGACCCTTGAATGATCTTGAGCTTGCTTGATCCGGACTACCTTAGTGATTATCTTGAGGATTCTTCCAAATATTTTCAGACCTGCTTGAAACATACTGTAGTGATGCGGGCTTAGTGTGCCTTGAGGTTGCCTATAAAAGGGGTGCTATCACCTGTGTTTTGTCCCACCCAACGTCAAATGCCAGGAGGAGCTGGGCTGTCATGGCGGTGAGCCGAGGAGCGGTGTGATCATAGCTGTCCTGGGCTCAGAGAAATCACCTGTTTCAGGGTTTGTGTGGACGCTGGGTTTGACAAAGCCTATGGCCCCTGCCTGGGATGTGTTACCAAGCTGCACACTTGTAAAGAACTGTTCTGTCCGAATGTCAAATGAATTGAACTGAAACAAGATACAATACAAATGGGGGTACTGATCCTACAATAATATCTGGAGCCAGAAGTTCTTCTTTGGAATGAAACATTTTTAGCACAGCACAGAAACCACCAGGGAAGATAGCTTCCCTCAATAGTTTTAGATAATGGTGAACTTTGGGCCACTTGTGAACAGAGGAGAGCTCCACCTGCTCCTCTCGAATCATGGCTATATTAGGTGAAATAGAAAGCCAAGAGCAGAGACAGACCCGTTTCACGCTTTTAACTGGAGCACAATGGCTGCTTGTTCACACTCACTGAAGATGAATGGGGAGGTGATGTGTTTCTTCTATACATCTTTCTAAACGCACTATTTAAGATCCAAATTAGGGTTATATCCACAGCATTCAGAATGATGAGAGACTGTTGCTATAGGGATTAACAATTTAAAACAAAATATCCTTGGTGTTGATTAATAAAGGGAAAAAATGGTGCTCAAATAAGTGCTCAAAATGTTGCCTATTACCAAATAATACAAAAATAAATGAATAGTAAAATGCTTCATAATCACCTCTAATTATAATCTTGTTTCTTACTTTGTTTATAGATAGATACTAGAATGGTTGATGGATTCATATGGGATATATTATACTTGTTGTGCAGTCTACAATATTGAATCAGAAAGACCTTATCTAACATGGTGTTGCATATTAAGAAGTACTACACCAGAATATGCATCCCTATAAGCAGCTCTGATCATTCCCTTTTGACAGAATAAAAGGCCAGAGGCTGAAATACTGATTTGTGTGAATTGGTCATTATGCCAAACATCAACAGGTCTTTATTTTTTTATTGAGATAACACAAGGAAAAAGCAACAAATCATATGGAGGATTGAAGAGGTGAAAAATAAAAGTAACAAATAAAACGTTATTTAGAGATGAGAGAAAACTGTGTTGTAAAGTGCTGTATAAATTTAAAATGAGTAAAAAGCATAATAGTGATAAAATGCAATAAATCAAACAGTGTTATAAAACAAGAATAAATGAGATAAAAATAGTGCAAAAAGGTAAATTTTATGTGATCTTTCCCTTTCTCTTTTCCCTTTTTTTTATCCCCCCGGTCTTAAGTTTGGAGAAGGGACAATTTATTTATTATTATTATTTATTTATTATTTTTCCAAACAAATACAAACCGTGCCAAACCATTGAACGCTTTCAAGACAAGTAAGTAAGTAAGTAAGTAAACTTTATTTATATAGCACCTTTCACAGATAAAATCACAAAGTGCTTTACAGAGTGCGAGTAAAAATAGATAAAATGCAAAACAACAATAATAAATGTTAAAACAGGTAAATAAGACAAAGCGCAGTGAATTAACTAAAAGCTTGTTTGAATAATAGTGTCTTTAGCTGCTTTTTAAAAGAATCAACAGATTCAGCCACACGAAGAGACAGAGGCAGGGCATTCCACAGTCTAGGGGCGACTGCTTGAAAGGCCAGGTCTCCTCGAGTTTTAAATCGGGTCTTTGGGACCTTCAGGAGGTTTTGGCCTGAAGACCGGAGGGAGTGGCCAGAGGTGTAAGGAACCAACATTTCTGAAATGTATTCAGGGGCCTGTCCATTAAAAGCTCTAAAAGTCAAGACTAAAATTTTAAAATCAATTCTGAATTTGACAGGTAGCCAATGTAAAGCAGATAAAACCGGAGTGATATGTGCTCTTCTGTTGGTTCCTGTTAAAAGCCTCGCTGCAGCATTCTGGACTAACTGGAGACGAGTGACTGCAGATTTGTTAAAACAAGTAAAAAGAGAATTACAATAATCTAAACGAGAAGAAATAAAAGCATGGATAATCAATTCCAGATCAGATTTAGATAATATTGCACTCAGTTTAGAGATAGATCTCAGATGGTAGAAGCAGTTTTTAACCAAAAGTCTTGAATGTCTGTCCAAGGACATTGACTGGTCAAATAGAACACCAAGGTTTCTAAGGCTCGGCTGGGAAGAGGAGCCCAGAGAACCCAGGTGTTGTTTGATCAAAGGAACTTTCTGTTCAGGAGCAATGATCAGAGTTTCAGTTTTCCTAAAATTTAATTGAAGACAGTTCTGAGCAAGCCAGTCCTGAATAGATGCGACACAATTTAAGAGCTCAGCTAACTTGTGTAACCCTGAATCATTGAAGGAGCAGTACAACTGGATGTCATCAGCATACAAATGGTAAGACACATTTTTGAAGGTGCTTATAATTTTACCGAGAGGGCTGATGTACAAAAGGAACAGAATTGGGCCTAGGACTGAGCCCTGAGGGACACCGTGTAACAGGGAAGTGACTTCAGACATTATATTATTCACAAACATGGCAAAAGTTCTGTTGGTCAGATAAGAAGAAAACCATGAAAGAACAGTCCCAGAAATTCCTATCTCATTTTGCAGTCGACATAACAGTATTTTGTGGTCAACTGTGTCAAAAGCTGAGGACAGATCTAATAAAACCAATACACTGTACTGACCAGAGTCTGCAGCCATTAATATATCATTAGAGACCTTTAACAGGGCAGTCTCAGTGGAATGCATCCTGCGGAACCCAGACTGAAACTTATCAAGAATACACTGACTATTCAGAAAAGAAGTCAGCTGCCCTGAAACTACTTTCTCGATAACCTTCGCTAGAAAAGGCAATTTTGATATTGGCCGGTAATTGCCTGGCTCTGATGGATCCAAATTTGGCCTCTTCAGAATAGGACTTAAAACTGCCTGTTTGAGAGACCTTGGTACTACCCCAGTTGACAGAGAAATATTTATCAACCTGACAATATGTGGACCAATCATATCAAACACCTTTAAAAACAGTGAGGTGGGTACAACATCAAGTGGGCAGGAAGAGGGTTTCATCTTTTTTAGTAAAGCACTAACATCCTCCAAAGTCACAGGCATAAATGAAGACCAAGAGCACAACGGAGAACCAACACTGGGGGGACTATTCGGAGATGGCTTCACATTTGCCCTGATATCGTCAACCTTTTTCACAAAAAAGTTTAAAAATGTGTTACAGTCTTCTGTTGTGTGTATGGGCACCAGCGGGGCTGAAGGTGATACAATGTTATGGATGGTATCAAACAAGATTTTTGGATTTTTCTTGTTCAAATTCACAAGATTAGAAAAATAATCCGATCTGGCCTGTTTAATCATTTCATTCAGCGATGAAATCAACTCTCTTAAACGTAGTCTGTGTACTTCAAGCTTTGTAGATTTCCACAGGCGCTCTACCTGACGACATGTTCTCCTAAAAGCCATGATGTTCTCATTCATCCACGGACAGGGTTTATTAGGAGGAGATATTTTGATCTTAACAGGAGCAACCTCATTTAAGATAGACAGGCAATGGTTATTAAAAGACTGGGCAAAAGAATCCGCTTCATTGCAACTGTCACAACAACTTGGTTCAAATAATTCAGAGAATTTCTCAACTGCAGTTTGATTTATAATTCGCCTTTGAGAAATCACTTTATGCGGATGGCGATCTACATCAAAAGACAAATTAAAATACACACAGCTGTGGTCTGTAACATGAACATCCACAATACTGAGCTGGTCTATGTTAAGGCCAAAGGAAAAAACAAGGTCCAATATATGTCCTTTCTTATGTGTGGGACCCGACACATGCTGTTTAAAATGAAAGGACTCAGTGAGTGACAGTAACTCAGAGGCCACACTGCAAGAAGGGTCATCAATGTGTATGTTCAAATCCCCAAGAATTAAAACTTTCTCAAGTTTGATAACAGAGGATAGAAACTCAGAAAAATCATCCAAGAACGCACGTGCAGGACCAGGAGGTCTATATATTAAAACACAATAAAATGAGTCAGTATGACCAACCTCAGCCAACTGCAGCTCAAATGAGTAGAAAGGGTCCGGCTTCATAAGTCTACAGGAGAAGCTGTCCCGGTAGATGAGAGCGAGTCCGCCTCCACGCCGGGCAACACGCGGGGTCCCAAACACGGAACAGTCCGGTGGGCACAGTTCATTCAAGTGGGTGTATTCCTGTTCTCGCTGCCAAGTCTCCGTCAAGAACATAAAATCCAAGCGTTCTTCTTTAAACAAGTCACCAAGGAAAAAAGCTTTATTCGCTATAGAGCGAGCGTTCAGCAGGGCGATCCGTATTGGCTTAGCGCACTCGGCCGCAGATGCGCGCTGGCCAGCTGGACATCGCAAAGGCGACAGGAGACCTTCCACACAGGTGACAGCTCGTAGGATCCGCTCACGCGGTGCTGGGAGCTTGGCTTGTCGAGTCGGGAAGATCCGGTCAGAGTGCCACAGACGCGGCGACGCACGGGACAGCGGTGACGCATGGGCCGGATCCCACCCTGGCTCGCAGACTGGAACCGGCCGGAGGCAGCGCTCGTCCCCTGCAAATCCGAATCCGCTCACGGTGATTTTCCCCCGCTCCTTCCTCAGCCTGGTCTGAATCCCAGCCCTGGATCCCCGCTTCCTTCTTCGGCCGCGGCGCTTTGCCAGCCGCAGGTATTCAGGAGATGACGTGGCGCATTCAAATTTTGGAGGGAAATACTCCGTATACCTGGCCCAGGTAATGCAAACATCCTCCATTCGCTCCTTAATACGAAATAAAGTGTGCCGATCATATTGATATTGAATGACAGCTGAGACACAGTTAGTTGACAGGCTCGATAAAGCAAAATATAATATCAGACAGCTCATAACAATGCGAGACAGTTGAGATGGAGCAGAGGCCAAGCCAATCACAGGCGCCATCTTGGATCCACAAGCAGTATGATTTTGAACAGAACTCGAAGAGGCATTGGGAGCACTTCAGCACCAGAGTGAGTTTGAGTGTCTTTTGTCAAATGGGAGACAAAGCTGTATTCTGTTCCAGCTGGCATAGTCTATAATACACATAACACAAATAATTTAAATGGTTCAATCATGTGGATGACTCTCTCCAACTGATCTGACGGTAGACATTGTTCCTTTTTCTTTTAAATGTGAAATCTGTTACTTTTCTGACAGAGGATCCACCACCTGTTTTTCTCCATTGGTTTAGTCCTCTCCACACACCTGACCTCTGCACCTTTAAAGTCTGTGTGTTGCTTTATCATTTGTATGCTTGTAATGATCCCAAGAAAAATGCCAAAACCAGCAACATGAGATTGTTATGTATACGACACAGTGCTTGCCCTTTCAAAACATATTCTTAAACCTTTCCTTTGTCCATTTTAAATCAAGATTTGAAGTCCTATGGGGTTTCTGTAAAGGTCATCAGTAACACCACCTATATGATACAACGCTTCCAAGTTCCGCACATTATCTACCAGCGAGAACAACATGTGCAGAATAAACTGTGACTTTTGTCTGTTTTCTGTTTACATCCAAAGGCCAGCAGCAGTTAGAAGCAGAGAGATAGTGTTACAGCATATGTGTTGTGGCTCAACAAGAGAGACCCAAAAAAATAGACCAGAGATTGTAGACAAAGTACAGAGTTTTATTTGAACAGGTTTCCAAGGGTGAGTATCAGGAGCTGGGAAACAGTCTTCGGAGAAAAACGCTGGAAAACAGGAGACAGAGGTAAGTAGGAGCAAAAAGGTAAGTATCTAGAAAACAGGTCTGGTAGCCGACTAAAATCACCATCTAGTGCAACGGAACAATCTGGCAGCTGCTGTCTCCAGATCACAGGATAAATGGGCACCATCTTGATTGAAGACAGGCTACAGGTGAGCAGGTGCCGATAGGACTCCGCCCACACACACCCACACACTCACTCAGGGAGAGGGAGGAGGGAGCACAGGAGAGGCACAGCCAGGGCATGACAATATGTCGACTTTGGCTCTTAGCGATCTGCTATAGTGACTGGCACGTAATTACTGATTTCAGCAGCACAGAGAAGCAAATGCATGTCCTAGGGAATGTGTAATGTGCAGAAACTAGGAGAAATCAGAGCACATCAGAGCTAAAGTGTCAGCGATGAGGCTCCAGAGCTCAAATCAGTGCTGCTGGTTGGGCGGTGAAAGCTCAAAATTGGGATACAAATTGGTACTGTAGTTGATGTAGGTACAATATAACCCAAATATAGAGTAAAGATAAAAAACAAAACAGCATCTTTTTCAAGCCATGTTTGCATTTTCTTTACAGTGCACTTTTCTGAAGAAGGGAATGCCATAGACATACATTATATTTTTTACTGTTTCATTGCATAAAAAGTGTTTGAATGTTCTACCACATACAAATTAATATTCTGCCGTCTCAGTATAAACAACTGAGAAAACAATAGCGTATTTGTTGGTTGTTCGTCCTCTAGCCCGAAGGTTGGTGGTTTGAAACCTGCTCTTGACATAGACAATGTAAGTTAGTTTATTTGTATAATGCAATTTGTGCACAAAATAATTCAAAGTGCTTTACACATATAATACATAAATAATCATCATAATATTAACATTAAAAGAGAAGAGAGAAGACTTTTAGTCGTATAGTCTGTGCATTCAAAATACCAAAAATATGGAAAACATGCAAGAATCTTTAGATCAAGTGTATTTCACATAAAGAGGAAATTCAGACCACAGGTATTCAGAATAGCCAGAGTACAGCTCTATACCATAAACAATAATAATACAATAACAATACAATAAATAATGACTAATGACTAAATAATGAATCAAAGCTGTAATAAGGCATACTATTTGCTCCCTTCTGAAGATAAGTTGGGGACCATATGTAGGCCTTTTAACATCTTTGAACCTCTTGTTACATCTTTAGTATGTAAGGAAATTTGCTATTGTTCTTGATTGCAGAATAGCAGTTATACAGTTTTGTGTGCTTGAGAAGATGTATTTTTTTAGTTTTTGATTTTTTAGTTCATTGATTATTTAAATAAATAATTTAAAAATCTCATCTCATTTTCATGGACAGAGTCTCTTTTCTCATCTTGTAGAAATTGTGTTTCCACCCCTAGTAACAAAGTTGTTTTAACCAATGTTTTACCAATGCAGTTATTAGAGATGCCTTGATTAGATCCAAAATGAAGTGTTCTAAACCCACTCAGCAATAAAATCTTCCAACCTTTTGTCATTACTATGACTTCTTTCTCAGAGGATTCATCCTTGAATTTTAAGTTTAGTTAGGACCCCCAGTAAAAAAAAAAGAAAAAAAAAAGAAAAAAAAAAAAAAGAAATGTATTTTCTGTGATGTGTAAAACACATTGATGAAGTGATACTGTTTCTCTTTCTTCGCTGATTTCCTGGACTGGCTTGAAAGTATGCTGATGTGTAAAAATCTATTAAACACTGGCCAAAGAATAACTGCGAGCTGTAGGTGGTAGGAAATATAGAATGGATGATATCTTAAGAGAAATGCCTAAGCCAGGGATTCTTTTTTGTTCACGTTTAGAAAAAAAAATCACAGCTATGGGACTATTTTTATAAGGAAATAATTATGCAACTATTATAGTTGTGTTTGATTCATGTATTTTTGAGTAATTCTGCAAGGTTCTGCATTCAAGGCTACAACATGTAAAATAAAATAAGACTATACACACAGTCATGTAAAGTGTAAAATGGCCCCTTAATTTAAAAGAAATGTTTAGACCTAAGTGAAAAACACAATACAAGATAAGATAATCCTTTATTGTCGCCACATGATAAATGTGTTGGGACAGGGGTCAAATGACAATGCTGAAACTTCTCTATTGCCTCTGATCCAAGGCCATTGAGACCAAACTTGCTGTTGGCTCAGCTAAAAAAACAAAGACAAAAATGTAAATAATTACAAGACTATTTAGAGATTAAGCATGTTAAAAATAAATAAATAAATGAAAACTTTAAATTTAATCACACATGCTACAAAAAAAAAAGAAAAAAGAAAGGCCTGTTATAGAAAAGAATGTTACTATGACACTTACACCATTAAATAGACATAAAAAGTCCAAATGTAATATAATAAATTATATGCCAATTTCAGATCACGTGGGCTGTTTTTTTGTTATCTTTTTCTTCAATTTTAAAAACTAACCATAAATGAATGAATGGATGAATGAACTAGATTCATTCAATTTGACAGTATTCAGCAGATTAAAGAAAAATATTTATCCAATGTTATAGGTCATGTGTATAATTAAACTTAAAGACATCTTAATTGTACACACACTGAAAAAATATTAATACCTTGATTTCGTCTGAGAAATAAAGTACTGTATAGCACATTTAACCAGCTCAGGCAAATAATTTTCTATTCTTTGAGTGAAAATTGTGGTTTCTTCGTCTGTGGGTCTGTCCGATGGGTCTTTGCAATATGACATATCTGTGGATAAATAACATGTGAAATAATGTTTTGACAAGATTTCTTTAAAAAGTAAAAACAGAATATTTTACCATCATCATGGCTAAAATGCACAGGTTGTAGTAGACCCAGACATGCAGCTTGTCTCTCAAACTCCATGAGGTCAGCTGCATCAATGGTAGTGTTCCGACCTATTATAAAAAGTACTTTTTAATGTATTAAGTATTTTTTACAAACAGAAGGGATGTTCTTTGGGTACAATATCATACAGCACATAGTAATATACATGCTTTCTTATACACCTTCTTATGCTTTTCTTATACATGCTTTCTTACTGCATAGGAAAAGGGCTTTAATAGATCCATCCATCTTCCAAACAGTGCAGTCAGAGCAGCTACTACGCAGTAAGTGATGTGACTCACCTGTTACAAACACATAGACACAATATTGCATTTATCGTACAAAATTGAAAATTTCATACAGACAGTTTACACAAAGTTAGATTTACTCTGGTTCTGGGAGGTCGGTGAGGTCTTGTCAAATACTATGGATTGAGTTTGATTATTACAAGATGACAGTCTGGAAAATAAAACATGAGAAAGGATTGTCGACTTTCAGTTATCTAATTGCACACTGCATTTAAAAACTGCATTGAAGTACCTACGCTTTCATTTCAATAATCACTTCATAACTGTTGGGGGTTTCCTTATTAACAACATTCAGAATTATTCTTGGTTTCACGAAAGTCCCATAGGTACTTGTAAGTGCACACGAATCTGTGGACATTGCATGCACATACCATTTCCCAGAGAACTGCAAAAAATAAATAAACAAATAAATAAAATCAGTACAAAGCATAAATAAATCACACTGAAGATGCATGAAATAAGTATATGTGGAGAGGTTCTTACATTCAACTCAGCGTCTTGTGTGAACTGGTCACAGGTGAGAGGTGCAGCTCTGCAGACTGAGAGCAAACCCAAACACAGCACTGCACACAGGGCCTTCATCTCTGCACTGCTACCACAGTCCAGCACATCTGCTTTTTCACTGCTCACTAACCAGTTAGAGCGCTCCTGTCAGCTACGCCCCCTGTCCCATAGGGGTGAAACTATGAGGACAAATACTCGCTGAGTACTTATGCATATCTATGGTCAGTGACAGGAAGAATACATATATGTATTTAGTTATGGAATATTGAATATCTGCATTAAAATGTATTTTGTAACATATTGTGATACATGGTCCAATCAGAGTCCTGTATTCTGAATACATAAACGCAATATAGGATTAAAAACAGATTTATATTTGTTTAACACTTTCACTGTTATACATTTATTTATGGCTGATCAAAGGAAAAATCCCATCACCACAAAAGCAGTGTTTTATATTTTTCTCACTGATTATGTGCCGTTTGAAGTCTAAATTGATCAAGTACTGCTATGTATTCCATTGATTTTAAGTAACTGTATTATGAATCCTGCCAAATGGAAAAAATAACTGTTCTGGACCACAGCATTTCTATTAGTTGAGCAACATTAAGGTAAACACTAGGGCTGGATTTATCAGACAGAGATGTCCTGTAAATCCAGCCCTAATGTTTACTTTAATGTTGAGGGCTGGATTTATCAGACAGAGATGTCGGGTAAATCCAGCCCTAATGTTTACTTTAATGTTGAGGGCTGGATTTATCAGACAGAGATGTCGGGTAAATCCAGCCCTAATGTTTACTTTAATGTTGCTAGAGCTGGATTTATCAGACAGAGATGCCATGACCCCATGATCCTGAAATGTTTGTTTGCTATCACTGACTGTAAGTCTCCACAAATAAAGGACATGTAATACAGGCCCACCAAGATGATTTGTACTGAGGGCCCAGAAGTCCATACTACAAATGTTGTAGCATGCAAGTTGCAATTTTGAACATATGGTGTCTGGAGGGGTTTAAAAGCCTGACTAATGTGAGAATACCTGAATAGAATCAATAGTCTCACAGCTGGACAGTTCCTTGCTCCCTACCCAGATTGATAACAGTTCAGTGATGAGTTTGCACGGTTCCCCTGTGTTAATATAGTTTGATGTCCATGTAGGCTTCTGCAATTGTTCAATTGACCTCTGCTTCTGCTTCTGATGGGGCAATCTGTCAGAGGTTTAGTGTCCATTTGCACACACACACACACACACACACACACACACACACACACACACACACACACACACACACAATTTTGTGAATTTTGTTGTTTCCTTAGAAGTGAATTGCTTTGTGTGCATGGAAGGTACAAAAACACCCTGTAAATGTGACCATTTACCATTTAACAATAAAAGAGGAGGTATAGAGGAACAGGCAAACCTACTCCATTGATCAAAGAGCTGTTATATCACACTAAAACACCAGTGGCATCCTTTCTCTCTTCCTTGGGGCATTTATATAGAATGCAGAACCTTCAGTTGCATGAAGAATCACCCAGCACAACTGTGTCCTCAGGCACCGAGATGCAGCGCCAAAACAAGAATGAAATACCACTGCTCCTCTGTCTCAAGACCTATAGCTCTTTAACTATACTCAGAATCAGAATCAGAATCAGAATTACTTTTATTCATCCCCGAGGGGAAATTTTCTTTGTTACAGATGCAACCGACCAAGAGCATGTACATCGAAGAAGTTACAAAATAACCTAAATACAATAAGATAAAAGATAAAATAGCTCTCTGGGAAATTATTTACATCATTGACATATTTATGACTATATACATGTGTGAGCAGGGAATAGGATGAAAAGGATTGGGTAGTTTGTGAGTTAAAGTGCAGCGTTCAACAGTTTGATGGCGACAGGCAGGAAAGATTTCCTGTGTCTCTCAGTGGAGCAGCGCGGCAGCCGCAGTCTATGGCTGAAAGAGCTCCTCTGATTGGGCAGCACCTTGTGGAGGGGGTGGGAGGGAGAGTCCAGAATAGTCCAGATTTTGTCCAGCATTCTCCTGTCCAACACCACCGCCAGAGAGTCCAGCTCCTCCCCCACAACATGTCCAGCCTTCCTAATGATCTTCTCGAGTCTATTAGTGTCCCTCACGCGCAGACTGCTGCCCCAGCAGACTACAGCGTACATGATGGCACTGGCCACCATAGACTCGTAGAACATCCTGAGCATTGTCCTGCAGATGTCAAAGGACCTCAGCCTCCTCAGGAAATAGAGGCGGCTCTGGCCCTTCTTGTAAACCCCGTCCACGTTCCTGCTCCCGTCCAGTTTATTGTCCAAGTACACCCCCAGGTACTTGTACTCCTCCACCACGTCCACACTGACCCCCTGGATGGAGATGGGGGTCACAGCAGCTTTGGTCCTCCTAAGGTCCACCACCAGTTCCTTTGTCTTCATCACGTTGAGCTGGAGGTGGTTCTCCTCACTCCAAGTGACAAAGTTGTCCACTACAGTCCTGTACTCCTCCTCGTCACCCCCGCTGATGCATCCCACCACTGCAGAGTCGTCAGAAAACTTCTGAAGGTGGCAAGACTGGCTGCAGTAGTTGAAGTCCGTGGTGTAGAGGGTGAAGAGGAAGGGAGACAGGACTGTCCCCTGTGGAGCCCCGGTGTTGCTGACCACTCTGTCCAACACACAGCTCTGCAAACGCACATACTGTGGTCTTCCAGTGAGGTAATCCACAATCCAGGACACCAAGGAGGCATCCACCTGCATCACTGCCAGCTTCTCAGCCAGCAGAGCCGGCCTGATGGTGTTGAACGCACTGGAGAAGTCAAAAAACATGATCCTCACAGTGGCAGCCGGCTTGTCCAGGTGGGAGTAGACTCTGTGGAGTAGGGTCAGGATGGCGTCATCTACTCCAAGGTGGGGCTGGTAGGCAAATTGGAGAGGGTCTTGCAGATGTTGGACCATAGGCCTCAGCTGCTGCAGGACGAGTCGTTCCAGAGTCTTCATGATGTGGGAGGTCAGTGCCACGGGCCTGTAGTCCTTAGGGTCGCTGGGGCGCGGCGTCTTCGGGACAGGGACGAGGCACGATGTCTTCCATAGCAGGGGGACTCTCTGAAGACTCAGGCTCAGGCTGAAGATCTGGTGCAGAACACCACTGAGCTGGGGAGCACAGCCCTTCAGGACTCTGGGGCTCACTCCATCAGGTCCTGGTGCTTTCCCGGCCTTCAGTCTCTGCAGTTGACACCTCACCTGCTCCTCAGTGACAGTCAGTGTGGAGGTGTCAGGAGGGGGAGGGGTGGTGTCGTCTGAGGTGTAAGCTGGGTCTTCCACAGGAGACGGGGGAGGGAGGGGTAGGGGGCTGACTGCTGCTGGCTGGAGCTGGACAGTTCCTGCAGTGTCAAAGCGATTGAAGAAGATGTTGAACTCATTAGCTGTGTTCACGTCTCCCTCAACGCTTCCCCCTCGGGTCGGCTTGTGTCCCGTGATGGTCCTCATGCCGCTCCACACTTCCCTCATGTTGTACTGCAGGATGAATTCAATGCAATCCAAAAACATATTTTGGAATTTAATTTTACAACTGCAAATCTGCAAAAGTTAAAAGTCAGGAGCGTTTTCATGCCAATTACAGATGCAACATGTAACCTGCTTGTCTCCATGGTGATGTTATGCTTTGGAAAAGTCTCATTGCATTTAACTCATCTATCTCCATGGAGACCAGCAAAGGATGCAACAAATAAATAATAAAAACCTGTGTTTAATTTTAAAGTCTAATGCTATACTGTGGAACATTCTAACCCTAACCTACCAGAAGTTTAAGAAATACAAGTCAAAATTATGTATCTTCTGAACTGAAATGGAACTGAAAATGTACCACTCTTTCTTTACTTCTATCATCAGTTTATCATCCTGTTTTTAGAAATGCTTTAATTTCCTTACTGTTTAAAGACCGCTGAATCCCACTGAGAGGCAGTTTCTTATCTATCCAGTTCATCATGGAAAACCAGCCTGTTACACTATGGACTAGTTCTTTTAAAGTGGAAAAACTGACCATAGTTCCTCTTTATAGACTGAAGTCAAATCAACATGGCCAGGACATGAAAAATGGACAACACAGACAATCTTCAGGAGGGCACAACAGGGTTTTAATGGTAAATACAGCACACAACTAAAATAACAGGGGCATACATTATAGGGAAGTGGAATGCTCTGATCTATAATAGCAATAATTGGAGCTAAAAGTAAGGCTCAGGTCTCAGTGAGGCTTGTTTTTTATGCACTTTAATGCTAGTGAGTTAAGCTGTTTTTGATTCCCAGACCCGACAGTAGCCCTGAGAGATGATTTTGTTAAGTGAGTCCAAGATAGAAAAACAAATTAATAATAAATAATACGAATGCTGGTAGAGGCAGAAACATATTACAAGCAACCTCCAGCCATAATACATAATAAAATTGTACTAAAGTCATGCTACTTAAAAATGATATGACTCAAGTAGAGGTAAACAGGTGCTGGGGAAACTATTAGGCCTACTTAAGTAAAGCTGCATTCAGACGGCACATCAGGGCATCCATTTTACATGAAACGTCTATGTGGACGCTCGTCTAGAGCCATCATTCATGTCTGTGTGTCTTCAGGCACCAGCACAGTGTGAAAATCTGGCACTGACTTCAGGTGATGGACGTGCAAAACATGTAAACATAGCAGCAGAGTTGAAAAAGGAGAACTTTCCATGTGCAGCTTCAGCCAATCAGAGACTGCTCTCTAGTGATGGAGCAACGTCATTATCTGGAAGGAGAAGAAACAGAAACCCGGGTGTTGCTGAAATTGGTCATCCAGACGGACCTCGTGCAGCAAGAGATGAAACTCGACAAACTCGGAACGCGTCTGAATTGTGTCATGGACCCAGACACGCCACCGCCAAGCTGATTGGCTCCGCTTATGGGCTACGTCCACACCAGCATCCAAGACGTGCATCGAAGGCGTCTGCCCTGAAATGCAAATGAGTCCAACTAAACGTGTTTCATGAGAATGCAGCTTATGAGTTCTGTTTAGGCTTACATCTTATTTATAGTTTAAAGTGAAGTCACTGCATGGACAAAATATACTATCATTAATAAAAATATCGTACCATCTTGTCTTCAGTAGTTTGCATGGATGAGTAGGTTAGACACATTGTTTAGTCATCATGACTAGCTGACCACAAGCTCAGCTTTGACAGAGTCAGTTGAATCATCGAATGGAGATAAATAACTTCCCTTTAAGCTGTGATTATCTCCACTTCTCTTGATTAAGTCTGAGCATTTCCGGCCACTGCCCCATTGCACAGTATCGATTGTATGCTGCACATGGAAGAAATCATTTGCCCGGGGTTGCATGCTGGGAGTATGAGTGTTAAGACAAGAGTGATCCACAGTATGGCATTAAACTTATCTATCATGCGGTTATGCAGTCACAGACCAGTAACTTGGCCTGGTGGTGTCATCCACTTGTCTCCATGAAAAGATAGGTTTAATGACATACTATGGAACATTCAGGCAAATTAAGCACATCTCCGTAAATTTCCTGTTAAATAAATACATTAAATGCCCATATTACACTATTTTCTGATCTATGTTAAAATGATGTTTTCTCACCTTTTTTATGGCTGCTCCTCCTCTGAAGGGTTTTGTTTCATTGAGCTTTTAAAAAACATCTCGAGTAACATGTTCATCCTCCAGAGGAAAGGGCACTGCCCCCAAATGTAAGACCGCACTCACCAAATCCTCTTTTTCCTCTGTTGCTGTGAGTTATTGGACTAATTTGCCAGCAGAGATTCTAACCTGCACAGGTTTCCAAATGTTTGCACGTCTGACAAAGAAGTGACTGATCTCTAAACAGGTTTGTACACATTACAGATGAGTGTGATTTGAATGATTAGTAGAATGTACAGTCATGTGAAAAAGTTTGGACACCCCTGATAATTTTCAAGATTTTCCTTTATAAATCATTGGTTGTTCGGATCAGCAATTTCAGTTAAATATATCATATATCAGACAAACACAGTGATACTTGAGAAGTGAAATTAAGTTTATAGGATTTACAGAAAGTGTGCAATAATCACTTAAACAAAAGTAGGCATGTGCATAAATTTGGGCACCCTTGTTTCATTGCTTTTAATACCTTTAGCACTAATTATTGGAACACAAAATTTGTTTGGTAAGCTCATTGACCCTTGACCTACATACACAGGTGAAGCCGATCATGAGAAAGGGTATTTAAGGGGCCAGGTGCAAGTTGTTCTCCTCTTTGCATCTTCTCTGAAGAGTGGCAACATGAGAGCCTCAAAACAACTATCAAATGACCTGAAAACAAAGATTGTTCAACATCAGGGTTTAGGGGAAGGATACAAAAAGCTAGCTCAGAAATTTCAGCTGTCAGTTTCCACTGTGAGGAACATAGTGAGGAAATGGAAGACCACAGGCACAGTTCTAGTTAAGGCCTGGAGTGGCCAAGAAAAATCTCAGATAAGCAGAGGTGAAGGATGGTGAAAACAGTCAAACTCACCCCACAGACCAGCTCCACAGACGTACAACATGATCTTGCTGCAGATGGTGTCACTGTGCATCAATGAACTATTCAGCGCACTTTGCACAAGGAGATGCTGTATGGGAGAGTAATGCGACGGAAGCCTTTTCTGCGCACATGCCACAAACAGAGTCACTTGAGGTTTGCTAAAGCACATTTGGGCAAGCCAGCTTCATTTTGGAATAAGGTGCTGTGGACTGATGAAAATAAAATTGAGTTATTTGGACATAACAAAGGGTGGTATGCATGGCGAAAGAAGAGCACAGCATTCCAAGACAAACACTTGCTACCCACAGTAATATTTGGTGGTGGTTCCATCAGGCTGTGGGCCTGTGTGGCCAGTGCAGGTACTGGAAATCTTGTTAAAGTTGAAGGTCACATGGATTCCAGTCAGTATCAGCAGATTCTTGCGAACAATGTTCAAGAATCAGTGACAAAGTTGAAGTTGCGCCAGGGCTGGAAACTTCAACAAGACAACAATCCTAAACACTGCTCAAATTCTACTAAGGCAGTTCATGCAGAGGAACAAGTACAATGTTCTGGAATGGCCGTCTCAGTCACCAGACCTGAATATTATTGAAAATCTGTGGTGCGATTTAAAGCGGGCTGTCCATGCTTGGGCACCATCAAACTTGACTGAACTGGAGATGTTTTGTAAAGAAGAATGGTCAAAAATACCTTCAACCAGAATCCAGACCCTCATTGGAAGCTATAGGAAGTGTTTCGAGGCTGTTATTTCTGCAAAAGGAGGATCTACTAAATATTGATGTAATTTTTTCTGTTGGGGTACCCAAATTTATGCACATGCCTACTTTTTGTTTAAGTAATTATTGCACACTTTCTGTAAATCCTATAAACTTCATTTCACTTCTCAAATATCACTGTGTTTGTCTGCTATATGATATATTTAACTGAAATTGCTGAATCGAACAACCAATGATTTATAAAGGAAAATCTTGAAAACGATCAGGGGTGCCCAAACTTTTTCGCACGACTGTAGAATATGTGTGTGCAAATGTTGGGCCTTGATAGACAGTGGAAGGGGCTAAGCATGCATGTGGTTGTGTGTTTTTAGAATACTATTTCAAGTGAATTATTTTTAGTGAATGTGTCTAAATACACTGAATCTGTACTTTTAGTATTTCCACCAACCTGCTCAGGGACTACAGGTGTAAATTATTCAATTCAATTCAATTCAGTTTCCTTTATTGTCACATGTGCATATACATACAAAATATATATAGCACACATGAAATTGCTGTCCTCTCCCACCTCAGTGCAAACATTGAAAACATTCCAATAAAAATTCAAGTATACAACAAATGTGCAAACAGACAAAAATGTGCAAACAGGACAGAAGTGCGCAAACAAGACAAAATGTGCAAACACTCAAGTAACCATAGTAAACATAGTAAACAGACAAAAACCACAATAGACAAAAACAATATTTACAGATGAAAAGTGAGGTAGTGCTAAAATGTATGAGTAACAGTCACTGATTGTCCATATAATGTAAAAAGTGAGGTAGTGCATCAGAGTTTGCAGTGTTCTTAGTGGGTGACAGGGGGCCGAGGGGAGCAGAGGGACAAAGTGGGGGTAGGGCAGGGAGAGAGTTAAGTCCTCTGACAGCCTGGTGGAAGAAACTGTCCCGGAGCCTGCTGGTTCTAGCCTGGAGGCTCCACAGTCTCCTCCCTGATGGCAGCAGGCTGAAGAGGCTGTGAGATGGGTGGGTGGGGTCACCTGCAATCCTGATGGCTTTGCGGGTGAGGCGGGAGTGATAAATGTCCTGTAGAGGGGGGAGAGGGACACCGGTGATCCTCTCAGCTGCTCTGACGATGCGCTGCAGAGTCTTTTTGCAGGACACGGTGCAAGAGCCGTACCACACCGTGATGCAGCTGGATAAGATACTCTCAATGGTGCCTCTGTAGAATGTCCGGAGGATGGGGGTCGGGGCTCTTGCTCTCTTCAGTTTGCGGAGGAAGTAAAGGCGTTGTTGGGCTCTTTTGGCCAGTGATGCAGAGTTGCTGCTCCAGGAGAGGTCCTCAGAGATGTGCACACCCAGGAACTTGGTGCTGCTCACTCGCTCCACTGCAGCACCGTTGATGGTGAGTGGAGCATGCTGGATGTGCGCTCTCCTGAAGTCCACAACAATCTCCTTCGTCTTCTCCACGTTCAGGTGGAGATTGTTGTCCTTGCACCACGTGGCTAGCCTGTTTACTTCACTCCTGTAGCTCGTCTCATCGTTATTGTGGATGTGACCGAGCACAGTTGTCTCATCCGCAAACTTAATGAAAAGGTTGGAGCTGGATGTTGGGGTGCAGTCCTGTGTAAGAAGGGTGAAGAGGAGGGGGCTCAGCACACATCCCTGGGGGGCCCCTGTGTTCATCACGACAGTGCTGGATGTGTTGTTTCCTACCCGAACTGTCTGTGGTCTCCCCGTCAGGAAGTCCAGCAGCCAGTTACACAGGGAGGTGCTGAGTCCCATTCGGTCCAGTTTGTGGATGAGCTGCTGGGGGATGATGGTGTTGAATGCTGAGCTGAAGTCGATGAACAGCATGTGTAAAACACATTGATGAAGTGATACTGTTTTTCTTTCTTTGCTGATTTCATGGACTGGCTTGAAAGTATGCTGATGTGTAAAAATCTATTAAACACTGGCCAAAGAATAACTGCGAGCTGTAGGTGGTAGGAAATATAGAATGGATGATATCTTAAGAGAAATGCCTAAGCCAGGGATTCTTTTTTGTTCACGTTTAGAAAAAAAAATCACAGCTATGGGACTATTTTTTATAAGGAAATAATTATGCAACTATTATAGTTGTGTTTGATTCATGTATTTTTGAGTAATTCTGCAAGGTTCTGCATTCAAGGCTACAACATGTAAAATAAAATAAGACTATACACACAGTCATGTAAAGTGTAAAATGGCCCCTTAATTTAAAAGAAATGTTTAGACCTAAGTGAAAAACACAATACAAGATAAGATAATCCTTTATTGTCGCCACATGATAAATGTGTTGGGACAGGGGTCAAATGACAATGCTGAAACTTCTCTATTGCCTCTGATCCAAGGCCATTGAGACTAAACTTGCTGCTGGCTCAGCTAAAAAGACAAAGACAAAAATGTAAATAATTACAAGACTATTTAGAGATTAAGCATGTTAAAAATAAATAAATAAATGAAAATTTTAAATTTAATCACACATGCTACAAAAAGAAGAAGAAAAGAAAGGCCTGTTATAGAAAAGAATGTTACTATGACACTTACACCATTAAATAGACATAAAAAGTCCAAATGTAATATAATAAATTATATGCCAATTTCAGATCACGTGGGCTGTTTTTTTGTTATCTTTTTCTTCAATTTTAAAAACTAACCATAAATGAATGAATGGATGAATGAACTAGATTCATTCAATTTGACAGTATTCAGCAGATTAAAGAAAAATATTTATCCAATGTTATAGGTCATGTGTATAATTAAACTTAAAGACATCTTAATTGTACACACACTGAAAAAATATTAATACCTTGATTCCCTCTGAGAAATAAAGTACTGTATAGCACATTTAAGCAGCTCAGGCAAATAATTTTCTCGTATTTGAGTGATAATTGTGGTTTCTTCGTCTGTGGGTCTGGCCCATGGGTCTTTGCAATATGACATATCTGTGGATAAATAACATGTGAAATAATGTTTTGACAAGATTTCTTTAAAAAGTAAAAACAGAATATTTTACCATCATCATGGCTAAAATGCACAGGTTGTAGTAGACCCAGACATGCAGCTTGTCTCTCAAACTCCATGAGGTCAACTGCATCAATGGTAGTGTTCCGACCTATTATAAAAAGTACTTTTTAATGTATTAAGTATTTTTTACAAACAGAAGGGATGTTCTTTGGGTACAATATCATACAGCACATAGTAATATACATGCTTTCTTATACACCTTCTTATGCTTTTCTTATACATGCTTTCTTACTGCATAGGAAAAGGGCTTTAAAAGATCCATCCATCTTCCAAACAGTGCAGTCAGAGCAGCTACTACGCAGTAAGTGATGTGACTCACCTGTTACAAACACATAGACACAATATTGCATTTATCGTACAAAATTGAAAATTTCATACAGACAGTTTACACAAAGTTAGATTTACTCTGGTTCTGGGAGGTCGGTGAGGTCTTGTCAAATACTATGGATTGAGTTTGATTATGACAATATGACAGTCTGGAAAATAAAACATGAGAAAGGATTGTCGACTTTCAGTTATCTAATTGCACACTGCATTTAAAAACTGCATTGAAGTACCTACACTTTAGTTTCAGTAATCACTTCATAACTGTTGGGGGTTTCCTTATTAACAACATTCAGAATTATTCTTTGTTTCACGAAAGTCCCAAAGGTACTTGTAAGTGCACACAAATCTGTGGACATTGCATGCACATACCATTTCCCAGAGAACTGCAAAAAATAAATAAACAAATAAATAAAATCAGTACAAAGCATAAATAAATCACACTGAAGATGCATGAAATAAGTATATGTGGAGAGGTTCTTACATTCAACTCAGCGTCTTGTGTGAACTGGTCACAGGTGAGAGGTGCAGCTCTGCAGACTGAGAGCAAACCCAAACACAGCACTGCACACAGGGCCTTCATCTCTGCACTGCTACCACAGTCCAGCACATCTGCTTTTTCACTGCTCACTAACCAGTTAGAGCGCTCCTGTCAGCTACGCCCCCTGTCCCATAGGGGTGAAACTATGAGGACAAATACTCGCTGAGTACTTATGCATATCTATGGTCAGTGACAGGAAGAATACGTATATGTATTTAGTTATGGAATATTGAATATCTGCATTAAAATGTATTTTGTAACATATTGTGATACATGGTCCAATCAGAGTCCTGTATTCTGAATACATAAACGCAATATAGGATTAAAAACAGATTTATATTTGTTTAACACTTTCACTGTTATACATTTATTTATGGCTGATCAAAGGAAAAATCCCATCACCACAAAAGCAGTGTTTTATATTTTTCTCACTGATTATGTGCCGTTTGAAGTCTAAATTGATCAAGTACTGCTATGTATTCCATTGATTTTAAGTAACTGTATTATGAATCCTGCCAAATGGAAAAAAATAACTGTTCTGGACCACAGCATTTCTATTAGTTGAGCAACATTAAAGTAAACACTAGGGCTGGATTTATCAGACAGAGATGTCTGGTAAATCCAGCCCTAATGTTTACTTTAATGTTGCTAGGGCTGGATTTATCAGACAGAGATGCCATGACCCCATGATCCTGAAATGTTTGTTTGGTATCACTGACTGTAAGTCTCCACAAATAAAGGACATGTAATACAGGCCCACCAAGATGATTTGTACTGAGGGCCCAGAAGTCCGTACTACAAATGTTGTAGCATGCAAGTTGCAATTTTGAACATATGGTGTCTGGAGGGGTTTAAAAGCCTGACTAATGTGAGAATACCTGAATACAATCAATAGTCTCACAGCTGGACAGTTCCTTGCTCCCTACCCAGATTGATAACAGTTCAGTGATGAGTTTGCACGGTTCCCCTGTGTTAATATAGTTTGATGTCCATGTAGGCTTCTGCAATTGTTCAATTGACCTCTGCTTCTGCTTCTGATGGGGCAATCTGTCAGAGGTTTAGTGTCCATTTGCACACACACACACACACACACACACACACACACACACACAATTTTGTTGTTTCCTTAGAAGTTAATTGCTTCGTGTGCATGGAAGGTACAAAAACACCCTGTAAATGTGACCATTTACCATTTAACAATAAAAGAGGAGGTATAGAGGAACAGGCAAACCTACTCCATTGATCAAAGAGCTGTTCTATCACACTAAAACACCAGTGGCATCCTTTCTCTCTTCCTTACAGTCCCTACAGTCCTGTACTCCTCCTCGTCACCCCCGCTGATGCATCCCACCACTGCAGAGTCGTCAGAAAACTTCTGAAGGTGGCAAGACTGGCTGCAGTAGTTGAAGTCCGTGGTGTAGAGGGTGAAGAGGAAGGGAGACAGGACTGTCCCCTGTGGAGCCCCGGTGTTGCTGACCACTCTGTCCGACACACAGCTCTGCAAACGCACATACTGTGGTCTTCCAGTGAGGTAATCCACAATCCAGGACACCAAGGAGGCATCCACCTGCATCACTGCCAGCTTCTCAGCCAGCAGAGCCGGCCTGATGGTGTTGAACGCACTGGAGAAGTCAAAAAACATGATCCTCACAGTGGCAGCCGGCTTGTCCAGGTGGGAGTAGACTCTGTGGAGTAGGGTCAGGATGGCGTCATCTACTCCAAGGTGGGGCTGGTAGGCAAACTGGAGAGGGTCTTGCAGATGTTGGACCATAGGCCTCAGCTGCTGCAGGACGAGTCGTTCCAGAGTCTTCATGATGTGGGAGGTCAGTGCCGCGGGCCTGTAGTCCTTAGGGTCGCTGGGGCGCGGCGTCTTCGGGACAGGGACAAGGCACGATGTCTTCCATAGCAGGGGGACTCTCTGAAGACTCAGGCTCAGGCTGAAGATCTGGTGCAGAACACCACTGAGCTGGGGAGCACAGCCCTTCAGGACTCTGGGGCTCACTCCATCAGGTCCTGGTGCTTTCCCGGCCTTCAGTCTCTGCAGTTGACACCTCACCTGCTCCTCAGTGACAGTCAGTGTGGAGGTGTCAGGAGGGGGAGGGGTGGTGTCGTCTGAGGTGTGAGCTGGGTCTTCCACAGGAGACGGGGGAGGGAGGGGTAGGGGGCTAACTGCTGCTGGCTGGAGCTGGACAGTTCCTGCAGTGTCAAAGCAATTGAAGAAGATGTTGAACTCATTAGCTGTGTTCACGTCTCCCTCAACACTTCCCCCTCGGGTCGGCTTGTGTCCCGTGATGGTCCTCATGCCGCTCCACACTTCCCTCATGTTGTACTGCAGGATGAATTCAATGCAATCCAAAAACATATTTTGGAATTTAATTTTACAACTGCAAATCTGCAAAAGTTAAAAGTGAGGAGCGTTTTCATGCCAATTACAGATGCAACATGTAACCTGCTTATCTCCATGGTGATGTTATGCTTTGGAAAAGTCTCATTGCATTTAACTCATCTATCTCCATGGAGACCAGCAAAGGATGCAACAAATAAATAATAAAAACCTGTGTTTAAGTTTAAAGTCTAATGCTATACTGTGGAACATTCTAACCCTAACCTACCAGAAGTTTAAGAAATACAAGTCAAAATTATGTATCTTCTGAACTGAAATGGAACTGAAAATGTACCACTCTTTCTTTACTTCTATCATCAGTTTATCATCCTGTTTTTAGAAATGCTTTAATTTCCTTACTGTTTAAAGACCGCTGAATCCCACTGAGAGGCAGTTTCTTATCTATCCAGTTCATCATGGAAAACCAGCCTGTTACACTATGGACTAGTTCTTTTAAAGTGGAAAAACTGACCATAGTTCCTCTTTATAGACTGAAGTCAAATCAACATGGCCAGGACATGAAAAATGGACAACACAGACAATCTTCAGGAGGGCACAACAGGGTTTTAATGGTAAATACAGCACACAACTAAAATAACAGGGGCATACATTATAGGGAAGTGGAATGCTCTGATCTATAATAGCAATAATTGGAACTAAAAGTAAGGCTCAGGTCTCAGTGAGGCTTGTTTTTTATGCACTTTAATGCTAGTGAGTTAAGCTGTTTTTGATTCCCAGACCCGACAGTAGCCCTGAGAGATGATTTTGTTAAGTGAGTCCAAGATAGAAAAACAAATTAATAATAAATAATACGAATGCTGGTAGAGGCAGAAACATATTACAAGCAACCTCCAGCCATAATACATAATAAAATTGTACTAAAGTCATGCTACTTAAAAATGATATGACTCAAGTAGAGGTAAAAAGGTGCTGGGGAAACTATTAGGCCTACTTAAGTAAAGCTGCATTCAGACGGCACATCAGGGCATCCATTTTACATGAAACGTCTATGTGGATGCTCGTCTAGAGCCATCATTCATGTCTGTGTGTCTTCAGGCACCAGCACAGTGTGAAAATCTGGCACTGACTTCAGGTGATGGACGTGCAAAACATGTAAACATAGCAGCAGAGTTGAAAAAGGAGAACTTTCCATGTGCAGCTTCAGCCAATCAGAGACTGCTCTCCAGTGATGGAGCAACGTCATTATCTGGAAGGAGAAGAAACAGAAACCCGGGTGTTGCTGAAATTGGTCATCCAGACGGACCTCGTGCAGCAAGAGATGAAACTCGACAAACTCGGAACGCGTCTGAATTGTGTCATGGACCCAGACACGCCACCGCCAAGCTGATTGGCTCCGCTTATGGGCTACGTCCACACCAGCATCCAAGACGTGCATCGAAGGCGTCTGCCCTGAAATGCAAATGAGTCCAACTAAACGTGTTTCATGAGAATGCAGCTTATGAGTTCTGTTTAGGCTTACATCTTATTTATAGTTTAAAGTGAAGTCACTGCATGGACAAAATATACTATCATTAATTAAAATATCTTACCATCTTGTCTTCAGTAGTTTGCATGGATGAGTAGGTTAGACACATTGTTTAGTCATCATGACTAGCTGACCACAAGCTCAGCTTTGACAGAGTCAGTTGAATCATCGAATGGAGATAAATAACTTCCCTTTAAGCTGTGATTATCTCCACTTCTCTTGATTAAGTCTGAGCATTTCCGGCCACTGCCCCATTGCACAGTATCGATTGTATGCTGCACATGGAAGAAATCATTTGCCCGGGGTTGCATGCTGGGAGTATGAGTGTTAAGACAAGAGTGATCCACAGTATGGCATTAAACTTATCTATCATGCGGTTATGCAGTCACAGACCAGTAACTTGGCCTGGTGGGGTCATCCACTTGTCTCCATGAAAAGATAGGTTTAATGACATACTATGGAACATTCAGGCAAATTAAGCACATCTCCGTGAATTTCCTGTTAAATAAATACATTAAATGCCCATATTACACTATTTTCTGATCTATGTTAAAATGATGTTTCCTCACCTTTTTTATGGCTGCTCCTCCTCTGAAGGGTTTTGTTTCATTGAGCTTTTAAAAAACATCTCGAGTAACATGTTCATCCTCCAGAGGAAAGGGCACTGCCCCCAAATGTAAGACCGCACTCACCAAATCCTCTTTTTCCTCTGTTGCTGTGAGTTATTGGACTAATTTGCCAGCAGAGATTCTAACCTGCACAGGTTTTCAAATGTTTGCACGTCTGACAAAGAAGTGACTGATCTCTAAACAGGTTTGTACACATTACAGATGAGTGTGATTTGAATGATTAGTAGAATGTACAGTCGTGTGAAAAAGTTTGGACGCCCCTGATCATTTTCAAGATTTTCCTTTATAAATCATTGGTTGTTCGGATCAGCAATTTCAGTTAAATATATCATATATCAGACAAACACAGTGATACTTGAGAAGTGAAATTAAGTTTATAGGATTTACAGAAAGTGTGCAATAATCACTTAAACAAAAGTAGGCATGTGCATAAATTTGGGCACCCTTGTTGTTTCATTGCTTTTAATACCTTTAGCACTAATTATTGGAACACAAAATTTGTTTGGTAAGCTCATTGACCCTTGACCTACATACACAGGTGAAGCCGATCATGAGAAAGGGTATTTAAGGGGCCAGGTGCAAGTTGTTCTCCTCTTTGCATCTTCTCTGAAGAGTGGCAACATGAGAGCCTCAAAACAACTATCAAATGACCTGAAAACAAAGATTGTTCAACATCAGGGTTTAGGGGAAGGATACAAAAAGCTAGCTCAGAAATTTCAGCTGTCAGTTTCCACTGTGAGGAACATAGTGAGGAAATGGAAGACCACAGGCACAGTTCTAGTTAAGGCCTGGAGTGGCCAAGAAAAATCTCAGATAAGCAGAGGTGAAGGATGGTGAAAACAGTCAAACTCACCCCACAGACCAGCTCCACAGACGTACAACATGATCTTGCTGCAGATGGTGTCACTGTGCATCAATGAACTATTCAGCGCACTTTGCACAAGGAGATGCTGTATGGGAGAGTAATGCGACGGAAGCCTTTTCTGCGCACATGCCACAAACAGAGTCACTTGAGGTTTGCTAAAGCACATTTGGGCAAGCCAGCTTCATTTTGGAATAAGGTGCTGTGGACTGATGAAAATAAAATTGAGTTATTTGGACATAACAAAGGGTGGTATGCATGGCGAAAGAAGAGCACAGCATTCCAAGACAAACACTTGCTACCCACAGTAATATTTGGTGGTGGTTCCATCAGGCTGTGGGCCTGTGTGGCCAGTGCAGGTACTGGAAATCTTGTTAAAGTTGAAGGTCACATGGATTCCAGTCAGTATCAGCAGATTCTTGCGAACAATGTTCAAGAATCAGTGACAAAGTTGAAGTTGCGCCAGGGCTGGAAACTTCAACAAGACAACAATCCTAAACACTGCTCAAATTCTACTAAGGCAGTTCATGCAGAGGAACAAGTACAATGTTCTGGAATGGCCGTCTCAGTCACCAGACCTGAATATTATTGAAAATCTGTGGTGCGATTTAAAGCGGGCTGTCCATGCTTGGGCACCATCAGACTTGACTGAACTGGAGATGTTTTGTAAAGAAGAATGGTCAAAAATACCTTCAACCAGAATCCAGACCCTCATTGGAAGCTATAGGAAGTGTTTAGAGGCTGTTATTTCTGCAAAAGGAGGATCTACTAAATATTGATGTAATTTTTCTGTTGGGGTGCCCAAATTTATGCACATGCCTACTTTTGTTTAAGTAATTATTGCACACTTTCTGTAAATCCTATAAACTTCATTTCACTTCTCAAATATCACTGTGTTTGTCTGCTATATGATATATTTAACTGAAATTGCTGATTCGAACAACCAATGATTTATAAAGGAAAATCTTGAAAACGATCAGGGGTGCCCAAACTTTTTCACACGACTGTAGAATATGTGTGTGCAAATGTTGGGCCTTGATAGACAGTGGAAGGGGCTAAGCGTGCATGTGGTTGTGTGTTTTTAGAATACTATTTCAAGTGAATTATTTTTAGTGAATGTGTCTAAATACACTGAATCTGTACTTTTAGTATTTCCACCAACCTGCTCAGGGACTACAGGTGTAAATTATTCAATTCAATTCAATTCAGTTTCCTTTATTGTCACATGTGCATATACATACAAAATATATATAGCACACATGAAATTGCTGTCCTCTCCCACCTCAGTGCAAACATTGAAAACATTCCAATAAAAATTCAAGTATACAACAAATGTGCAAACAGACAAAAATGTGCAAACAGGACAGAAGTGCGCAAACAAGACAAAATGTGCAAACACTCAAGTAACCATAGTAAACATAGTAAACAGACAAAAACCACAATAGACAAAAACAATATTTACAGATGAAAAGTGAGGTAGTGCTAAAATGTATGAGTAACAGTCACTGATTGTCCATATAATGTAAAAAGTGAGGTAGTGCATCAGAGTTTGCAGTGTTCTTAGTGGGTGACAGGGGGCCGAGGGGAGCAGAGGGAAAAAAGTGGGGGTAGGGCAGGGAGAGAGTTAAGTCCTCTGACAGCCTGGTGGAAGAAACTGTCCCGGAGCCTGCTGGTTCTAGCCTGGAGGCTCCGCAGTCTCCTCCCTGATGGCAGCAGGCTGAAGAGGCTGTGAGATGGGTGGGTGGGGTCACCTGCAATCCTGATGGCTTTGCGGGTGAGGCGGGAGTGATAAATGTCCTGTAGAGGGGGGAGAGGGACACCGGTGATCCTCTCAGCTGCTCTGACGATGCGCTGCAGAGTCTTTTTGCAGGACACGGTGCAAGAGCCGTACCACACCGTGATGCAGCTGGATAAGATACTCTCAATGGTGCCTCTGTAGAATGTCCGGAGGATGGGGGTCGGGGCTCTTGCTCTCTTCAGTTTGCGGAGGAAGTAAAGGCGTTGTTGGGCTCTTTTGGCCAGTGATGCAGAGTTGCTGCTCCAGGAGAGGTCCTCAGAGATGTGCACACCCAGGAACTTGGTGCTGCTCACTCGCTCCACTGCAGCACCGTTGATGGTGAGTGGAGCATGCTGGATGTGCGCTCTCCTGAAGTCCACAACAATCTCCTTCGTCTTCTCCACGTTCAGGTGGAGATTGTTGTCCTTGCACCATGTGGCTAGCCTGTTTACTTCACTCCTGTAGCTCGTCTCATCGTTATTGTGGATGTGACCGAGCACAGTTGTCTCATCCGCAAACTTAATGAAAAGGTTGGAGCTGGATGTTGGGGTGCAGTCCTGTGTAAGAAGGGTGAAGAGGAGGGGGCTCAGCACACATCCCTGGGGGGCCCCTGTGTTCATCACGACAGTGCTGGATGTGTTGTTTCCTACCCGAACTGTCTGTGGTCTCCCCGTCAGGAAGTCCAGCAGCCAGTTACACAGGGAGGTGCTGAGTCCCATTCGGTCCAGTTTGTGGATGAGCTGCTGGGGGATGATGGTGTTGAATGCTGAGCTAAAGTCGATGAACAGCATGTGTAAAACACATTGATGAAGTGATACTGTTTTTCTTTCTTTGCTGATTTCCTGGACTGGCTTGAAAGTATGCTGATGTGTAAAAATCTATTAAACACTGGCCAAAGAATAAATGCGAGCTGTAGGTGGTAGGAAATATAGAATGGATGATATCTTAAGAGAAATGCCTAAGCCAGGGATTCTTTTTTGTTCACGTTTAGAAAAAAAAATCACAGCTATGGGACTATTTTTATAAGGAAATAATTATGCAACTATTATAGTTGTGTTTGATTCATGTATTTTTGAGTAATTCTGCAAGGTTCTGCATTCAAGGCTACAACATGTAAAATAAAATAAGACTATACACACAGTCATGTAAAGTGTAAAGTGGCCCCTTAATTTAAAAGAAATGTTTAGACCTAAGTGAAAAACACAATACAAGATAAGATAATCCTTTATTGTCGCCACATGATAAATGTGTTGGGACAGGGGTCAAATGACAATGCTGAAACTTCTCTATTGCCTCTGATCCAAGGCCATTGAGACCAAACTTGCTGCTGGCTCAGCTAAAAAGACAAAGACAAAAATGTAAATAATTACAAGACTATTTAGAGATTAAGCATGTTAAAAATAAATAAATAAATGAAAATTTTAAATTTAATCACACATGCTACAAAAAAAAGAAGAAAAGAAAGGCCTGTTATAGAAAAGAATGTTACTATGACACTTACACCATTAAATAGACATAAAAAGTCCAAATGTAATATAATAAATTATATGCCAATTTCAGATCACGTGGGCTGTTTTTTTGTTATCTTTTTCTTCAATTTTAAAAACTAACCATAAATGAATGAATGGATGAATGAACTAGATTCATTCAATTTGACAGTATTCAGCAGATTAAAGAAAAATATTTATCCAATGTTATAGGTCATGTGTATAATTAAACTTAAAGACATCTTAATTGTACACACACTGAAAAAATATTAATACCTTGATTCCCTCTGAGAAATCAAGTACTGTATAGCACATTTAAGCAGCTCAGGCAAATAATTTTCTAGTCCTTGAGTGAAAATTGTGGTTTCTTCGTCTGTGGGTCTGTCCGATGGGTCTTTGCAATATGACATATCTGTGGATAAATAACATGTGAAATAATGTTTTGACAAGATTTCTTTAAAAAGTAAAAACAGAATATTTTACCATCATCATGGCTAAAATGCACAGGTTGTAGTAGACCCAGACATGCAGCTTGTCTCTCAAACTCCATGAGGTCAACTGCATCAATGGTAGTGTTCCGACCTATTATAAAAAGTACTTTTTAATGTATTAAGTATTTTTTACAAACAGAAGGGATGTTCTTTGGGTACAATATCATACAGCACATAGTAATATACATGCTTTCTTATACACCTTCTTATGCTTTTCTTATACATGCTTTCTTACTGCATAGGAAAAGGGCTTTAATAGATCCATCCATCTTCCAAACAGTGCAGTCAGAGCAGCTACTACGCAGTAAGTGATGTGACTCACCTGTTACAAACACATAGACACAATATTGCATTTATCGTACAAAATTGAAAATTTCATACAGACAGTTTACACAAAGTTAGATTTACTCTGGTTCTGGGAGGTCGGTGAGGTCTTGTCAAATACTATGGATTGAGTTTGATTACCACAATATGACAGTCTGGAAAATAAAACATGAGAAAGGATTGTCGACTTTCAGTTATCTAATTGCACACTGCATTTAAAAACTGCATTGAAGTACCTACATTTTAGTTTCAGCAATCACTTCATAACTGTTGGGGGTTTCCTTATTAATAACATTCAGAATTATTCTTGGTTTCATGAAAGTCCCAAAGGTACTTGTAAGTGCACACGGATCTGTGGACATTGCATGCACATACCATTTCCCAGAGAACTGCAAAAAATAAATAAACAAATAAATAAAATCAGTACAAAGCATAAATAAATCACACTGAAGATGCATGAAATAAGTATATGTGGAGAGGTTCTTACATTCAACTCAGTGTCTTGTGTGAGCTGGTCACAGGTGAGAGGTGCAGCTCTGCAGACTCCCTTTTGACAGAATAAATGGCCAGAGGCTGAAATACTGATTTGTGTGAATTGGTCATTATGCCAAACATCAACAGGTCTTTATTTTTTTATTGAGATAACACAAGGAAAAAGCAACAAATCATATGGAGGATTGAAGAGGTGAAAAATAAAAGTAAAAAATAAAACGTTATTTAGAGATGAGAGAAAACTGTGTTGTAAAGTGCTGTATAAATTTAAAATGAGTAAAAAGCATAATAGTGATAAAATGCAATAAATCGAACAGTGTTATAAAACAAGAATAAATGAGATAAAAACAGTGCAAAAAGGTAAATTTTATGTGATCTTTTCCTTTCTCTTTTCCCTTTTTTTGTCCCCCCGGTCTTAAGTTTGGAGAAGGGACAATTTATTTATTATTATTATTTATTTATTATTTTTCCAGACAAATACAAACCGTGCCAAACCATTGAACGCTTTCAAGACAAGCAGTATTGATTTTGAACAGAACTCGAAGAGGCATTGGGAGCACTTCAGCACCAGAGTGAGTTTGAGTGTCTTTTGTCAAATGGGAGACAAAGCTGTATTCTGTTCCAGCTGGCATAGTCCATAATACACATAACACAAATAATTTAAATGGTTCAATCATGTGGATGACTCTCTCCAACTGATCTGACGGTAGACATTGTTCCTCCTCCTTTTAAATGTGAAATCTGTTACTTTTCTGACAGAGGATCCACCACCTGTTTTTCTCCATTGGTTTAGTCCTCTCCACACACCTGACCTCTGCACCTTTAATGTCTGTGTGTTGCTTTATCATTTGTATGCTTGTAATGATCCCAAGAAAAATGCCAAAACCAGCAACATGAGATTGTTATGTATACGACACAGTGCTTGCCCTTTCAAAACATATTCTTAAACCTTTCCTTTGTCCATTTTAAATCAAGATTTGAAGTCCTATGGGGTTTCTGTAAAGGTCATCAGTAACACCACCTATATGATACAACGCTTCCAAGTTCCGCACATTATCTACCAGCGAGAACAACATGTGCAGAATAAACTGTGACTTTTGTCTGTTTTCTGTTTACATCCAAAGCCCAGCAGCAGTTAGAAGCAGAGAGATAGTGTTACAGCATATGTGTTGTGGCTCAACAAGAGAGACCCAAAAAAATAGACCAGAGATTGTAGATAAAGTACAGAGTTTTATTTGAACAGGTTTCCAAGGGTGAGTATCAGGAGCTGGGAAACAGGCAAGGAGCGGAGTCTTCGGAGAAAAACGCTGGAAAACAGGAGACGGAGGTAAGTAGGAGCAAAAAGGTAAGTATCTAGAAAACAGGTCTGGTAGCCGACTAAAATCACCATCTAGTGCAACGGAACAATCTGGCAGCTGCTGTCTCCAGATCACAGGATAAATGGGCACCATCTTGATTGAAGACAGGCTACAGGTGAGCAGGTGCCGATAGGACTCCGCCCACACACACCCACACACTCACTCAAGGAGAGGGAGGAGGGAGCACAGGAGAGGCACAGCCAGGGCATGACAGTACCCCTCCCCCTAGGGGACGTCTCCGGACGTCCTGCCAGGCTTGCCAGGAAAGGCCCGATAGAAGTCCCGGAGCAGGGAGGCATCCAGGATATGACGTCTGGGAACCCAGGACCGCTTCTCGGGACCATACTCCTCCCAGTCAACAAGGTATTGGTAGCCCCTCCCCCGATGGCGAACATCTAAAATGCGACTGACCGTGAAGGCAGGATGGTCATCACTAAGCTGGGGGGGCGGAGGGGGGTCAGACGGAGGGCTCAGAGGACTAGTCTTTACTGGTTTCAGGAGAGGGACATGAAAAGAGGGGTGAATGTTCATGGAGGCAGGAAGTTTCAAACGAACAACAGAGGGATTAATGATCTTATCGATTTCAAAAGGTCCAACAAACTTGGGAGCCAACTTCCGTGACTCAACCTGGAGGGGAAGGTCTCGTGAGGACAACCACACCTTTTGACCGGGTTGGTAAGATGGGGCCAACCTCTGATGTCTGTCTGCCATGTTCCGATTTCTTATAGCTGTACGTTTCAGCGCAGCACGGGCCACCCTCCAGATTCTGCGACAGCGGTTCAGGTGGGCTTGAACCAATGGAACTGCCACTTCCTGCTCTTGATCTGGGAAGAGAGGTGGTTGGAACCCAAGACAGACCATGAAGGGGGACATACCAGTTGCAGATGACACCAGGGAGTTGTGGGCATACTCCACCCAGGGCAAGAAGGTACTCCATGAAGAGGGGTTTCGGGCAGTGACACACCACAGAGCCGTTTCAAGGTCCTGGTTCACTCGCTCTGTTTGGCCATTAGACTGGGGTTGGTAACCAGAGGACAGCGAGACTGTAGTCCCCAGAGACTGACAAAAAGCCTTCCAGACTTGAGAGGAGAACTGTGGACCCCGATCTGAAACAATGTCACTGGGAATACCGTGTAACCGACAGACATGTTGGACCAGAAGTTGAGCTGTCTCTGTGGATGAAGGCAATTTGGGGAGGGGGACAAAGTGCACGGCCTTGGAAAAGCGGTCGACAATAGTAAGAATGGTATTATTAATTTCAGAAGAGGGGAGCCCAGTGACAAAATCCACTGCAATATGAGACCAGGGCCTGCTTGGGACTGGTAGAGGATGAAGTAACCCAGCTGGAGGTTGATGACTGGCTTTGCTGCGGGCACAAACAGAACAGGCAGAGACAAAAGCATGTGTGTCCTGATGCATAGAGGGCCGCCAGAACTTCTGCTTAAGAAAGGCAAGGGTTCTATGGTAACCAGGGTGACTGGAGAGTTTTGAGGAGTGAGCCCATTGGAGCACTTGAGATCTTACAGAATCAGGGACAAACAAACAGTTAGCTGGGCAGTTACCTGGACCTGGCTGAGATCCTTGAGCTTCCCGGACCACCTTCTCAATCTCCCAGTGTACTACTCCTAGTAAATGAGATCTTTCACCATCAGAATCCGGATTGTCGATAATACAGGTTGGTGGAAGAATAGAATCTGGTAATTGCCCAAGTTCACCAAGGGCTGATTGACGGGAAAGGGTATCAGGTTTAGTATTTCGGGATCCAGGATGGCAAGTTAGACTGAAATTAAACCTCCCAAGGAACAGGGCCATCTAGCTTGGCGAGAGTTTAATCTTTTAGCGGAACGTAGGTACGAGAGGTTCTTATGGTCTGTGTTAGAATAAAATGCTTATAATGATGAAGTTATTAAAAATGTACATGTGGTTAAAAGGTGATTTCAGAGAGTACAGAGAGTTCTTGCGCTATCTGCTCTGAGAGACCAGATGCATGACCTCTTATGACCTTTTCCCTCCTTGCGGACGGTTCACAGGTCGTAACTTATGGCTTATCTCAGCAAATGTAAAACAAAGCCATGATATACTTCACTATGTTGTAACCTATGTATTCACTATGTTGTAAACTATGTATTCTCTGACTATGCTTTGTACTGACATGATTGATTTGGTGAGAGGAAATAAAGGCCCGTGCTGCAGAAGGAGGGGCAGGACATCTGGGAGTGTATGGCCGGCCCTTAGTAGGGCCTTAGCAGACTCCAGCCCTGTCTTCCGTGCGCACGTAAAATGAAAGGCTGACTCAGGTGATTCAATCTCAATTAGGCAGAGACTGGTTTAATGTAAAACTGTAAGATTTATCACTGGTTTGTGATCTTATTCCATGACAGTCTGTCCAAACAATGGACCTCCAGCCAGTGTCTCCATTCACGCAAGGCAGAAACCACAGCAAGGAGCTCTCTGTTACCTATGTCGTAGTTTACCTCAGCAGGAGAGAGTCGGCGTGAGTAGTAAGCACAGGGGTGTAACTTTGAGTCTTTGGAAGATCTTTGGGAGAGAACAGCACCTCACCCGGAATCAGAGGCATCCACTTCCACAATAAACTGTCTGGAGGGGTGTGGATGAGACAAAACAGGTGCAGAGATGAAGAGCTTCTTTAACATGGCAAATGCAGATTCAGCTTCACCTGACCACTTCAAGGGAATGGAGGTAGAGGTGAGGCGTGTGAGGGGTGCAGCTTTTCTACTGTAGTCCTTGATAAAATGGCAGTAAAAGTTGGCAAAACTGAGGAATCTCTGGAGCCGTTTCCGGGTAACTGGTCTCGGCCAATCTGCCATAGCTTTGACCTTAGCTGGATGTGCTTTAATTTGGCCCTGTTCAATGACAAAACCCAGAAAATTCACTGAGGGTGCATGGAATTGACATTTCTCTGCTTTAACAAAAAGTTTATTCTCTAGGAGGCGCTGAAGGACCAACCTTACATGCTGAATGTGATCATCGAGGGTGCTGGAAAAAATTAGTATATCATCAAGGTACACAAACAAGAACTTGTTTAACATGTCTCTCAGGACATCATTCACAAGGTTTTGGAACACAGCTGGTGCATTGGTTAACCCAAAAGGCATGACTTGGTATTCAAAATGTCCCAGTGGAGTGTTAAACGCAGTCTTCCACTCGTCTCCCTGGAGAATACGCACAAGATGATATGCATTCCTAAGATCCAGCTTGCTGAAAATGGTAGCTTTGTGAAGAGGCTCAAAGGCTGAATCAATTAGGGGCAGAGGGTACTTATTTTTGATTGGAATATAATTAAGTCCATGGTAATCTATACAGGGGCGTAATGTGTGATCCTTCTTGTCCACAAAGAAAAACCCTGCTCCAGCCGGGGATGAAGAGGGCCTGATCAAACCTGCTGCTAGTGAGTCTTTGATATAGAGTTCCATTGCCTCTCTCTCAAGACGGGACAGTTTGTATAAACGGCTAGAAGGCAACGGAGCACCGGGAAGCAAATCAATAGCACAGTCATAAGGACGGTGAGGAGGTAGGGCAAGTGCTTTCTGTTTACTAAACACCTCTGCAAGGTCATAGTAAACTGAGGGAACGAACGTCAAGTCAGGAGGATCAGGTGGAGAGGGAGTTATGTCTTGATTGTGACTAATGGCTGACTGGAGACAGTGCAAGTGACAAGGAACACTCCAACTTATAATTTTATTGGTAGCCCAGTCAATATGGGGGTTATGGAGTTTTAACCAGGGAAGTCCTAGTACCACTGGAGCATGTGGGGATGAAATAACTAGAAATTGTATCTCCTCTCTGTGGTTGCCAGACAGTACAAGTGTAATAGGAATGGTACGGTGGGTTATCCTGGCTAGATGGTCTCCACTTAAGGCATTTACTTCTATGGGGGGCACAATGGGTTCAGTAGGAATATTAGTCTGTGATGCTATGGCTGGGTCAATGAAATTGTCGTCGGCTCCGGAGTCAATGAAAGTGAGGAGTGGAATGGACTCACATTGCCACAGCAGGGAAGCTTGGAGTTGAAGACGGCTTGGGGATGAGAACTGAGAGGAGGTTCGGCTCACCAGGACCTCTCCACTCACTGGTGAGCCTGCCCTTTTGGCCAGCGGGGACAGGAGAAGATGTAGTGGCCGCTTTGTCCACAATACATGCAGAGCCCAAGTGTCTGACGACAAAACCGTTCAGCTGGAGTGAGGTGAGCTCGGCCCAATTGCAGGAGCAGGTGAGGTGGAAAACAGAGGTGCACATGGGTCACGTAAATGCTGCCGGGCAACCTTCTCTCTGCGCCTCTCTCTTAGTCTGTTATCGAGATGAATCGAAAGAGAGATTAACTCATTAAGGCTTGTAGTTTCATCTTTGGCTGCAAGTTCATCTTTAATATTTTCTGCCAATCCCCTAGTGAAAACACTCTGTAATGCTGTGTCATCCCAGCCACTCTCTGCAGCAAGAATGCGGAAGTCAATAGCATACTGAGCAACAGAATTGGTGCTGGTTGAGAGTGAGTAATCTCTTTGAAGCCTCTTTTCCTTTAAGTGGGTGTCATAAATTATACAATCACATCCAGTGAAAGTATTTGACAATTTAAATGCCAGTCTCCTACCACAATTGAGGATTAAATCACCTGAGCCAGTTCTCTTTTACGTGCACACGGGGGAGCCGAGACGTGCGCTACTCTGAGCCCGTCCACGCCAGACTCCCAAAGCTCCTCCCCTTCTAGCACGTTTTTTATTGACTTTTTAACAATACATCATGTCAGTGTTAGGTTTACAAAGACAGCATGGTTAGGTATATCATGGCTAGGTTTACATTTCATCAGATAAGCATAGATATATGGTCTGGGAACCCGAAGTAGAGTTCACAAGAGGTCACTGGTTTCTTAGCAGATAACTGCATACCTCTAACAAAGGCTCTTTGCAAATTGAGACCACCTCTTAACTTCATGTACATTTTTTAATAACTTCATCATTATAAGCATTTTATTCTAACAGTGGGTGATCAAAAATTATTTTCAGCTCGGCAGTGAAAGCCGTGTAGTAGCGAAAAGTTTCAGAACTGGCCTCATATTCTGCAGTTGCCCACTGTGAAGCTTTACCAGAGAGCAAGCTAAGAACAAAAGAAATACGGGACTTATCTGAGGCGTAGGTGGAGGTCTGCTGGTCGAACACAATGGCACACTGAAGGAGGAATCTGCCACAGGAACCCAAGTTACTGGAGTAACGCTCGGGAGTAGGGATGTGGGGCTCTCGAGGCACCCAGGATGGAGGACCTGGTGGCGGTGATGGAGGGGCCTTGGGTTGCACAGAGGGAGGAGGATGAACAGTAGAGGCTGAGAGGTAGGTGTTGAGTTGACAAAAATCCTTACTGAGCTGAGATACACTGGAGGCCAAACCCACAAGGTGGTCAGTAACTTCTTTCAAAAGAGTTTCATGTCCATCCATCCGGCTGGGTCGCAGGGGCTGCTTGCTGCCCAATACTCATAGCACCTGACTACCCCTATGAACCCCTCTGCAGGTGGTGAACCCACAGGAGGGTGGACGTCATGGTCCTTGATGTTAGTTCATAGGGGTGGAGTTTCATGTCGTCCAACAAAAATGCCCTGAGAGGCTAGGGCTTCACTCAAATTGTCTCGGTCTGTTGGGTCCATGTGGCCAGATTGTTCTGTTGTGGCTCAACAAGAGGGACCCAAAAAATCGACCAGAGATTGTAGACAAAGTACAGAGTTTTATTTGAACAGGTTTCCAAGGGTGAGTATCAGGAGCTGGGAAACAGGCAAGGAGGAGTCTTCGGACAAAAATGCTGGAAAACAGGAGACGGAGGTAAGTAGGAGCGAAAAGGTAAGTATCTAGAAAACAGGTCTGGTAGCTGACTAAAATCACCATCTAGTGCAACGGAACAATCTGGCAGCTGCTGTCTCCAGATCACAGGATAAATGGGCACCATCTTGATTGAAGACAGGCTACAGGTGAGCAGCTGCCGATAGGAATCTGCCCACACACACCCACACACACACTCAGGGAGAGGGAGGAGGGAGCACAGGAGAGGCACAGCCAGGGCATGACAATATGTCGACTTTGGCTCTTTAGCAATCTGCTATAGTGACTGGCACGTAATTACTGATTTCAGCAGCATAGAGAAGCAAATGCATGTCCTAGGGAACGTGTAATGTGCAGAAACTAGGAGAAATCAGAGCACATCAGAGCTAAAGTGTCAGCGATGAGGCTCCAGAGCTCAAATCAGTGCTGCTGGTTGGGCGGTGAAAGCTCAAAATTGGGATACAAATTGGTGCTGTAGTTGATGTAGGTACAATATAATCCAAATATAGAGTAAAGATAAAAAAACAAAACAGCATCTTTTTCAAGCCATGTTTGCATTTTCTTTACAGTGCACTTTTCTGAAGAAGGACATACATTATATTTTTTACTGTTTCATTGCATAAAAAGTGTTTGAATGTTCTACCACATACAAATTAATATTCTGCCGTCTCAGTATAAACAACTGAGAAAACAATAGCGTATTTGTTGGTTGTTCGTCCTCTAGCCCGAAGGTTGGTGGTTTGAAACCTGCTCTTGACATAGACAATGTAAGTTAGTTTATTTGTATAATGCAATTTGTGCACAAAATAATTCAAAGTGCTTTACACATATAATACAAATCAAAACATAAATAATCATCATAATATTAACATTAAAAGAGAAGAGAGAAGTGGCACGGTGGCTGAGTGGCAACACTCAGGCCTCACAGCAAGAAGGTTGCGGGTTCGATCCCCGGGTCGCCCGGGCCTTTCTGTGTGGAGTTTGCATGTTCCTCCCCGTGTCTGGATGGGTTTCCCCCGGGTACTCCGGTTTCCCCCATCAACCCAAAACATGCCCGCACCCCTATGAACTAACATCAAGGACCATGTTGTTCACCACCTGCAGAGGGGTTCATAGGGGGGGTCAGGTGCTATGAGTATTGGGCAGCACGCTGCCCCCGCGACCCAGCCAGATTAAGCGGGAGAAGATGGATGGATGGATGGATGGAGAAGTCGTATAGTCTGTGCATTCAAAATACCAAAAATATGGAAAACATGCAAGAATCTTTAGATCAAGTGTATTTCACATAAAGAGGAAATTCAGACCACAGGTATTCAGAATAGCCAGAGTACAGCTCTATACCATAAACAATAATAATACAATAATACAATAACAATACAATAAATAATGACTAATGACTAAATAATGAATCAAAGCTGTAATAAGGCATACTATTTGCTCTCTTCTGAAGATAAGTTGGGGACCATATATAGGCCTTTTAACATCTTTGAACCTCTTGTTACATCTTTAGTATGTAAGGAAATTTGCTATTGTTCTTGATTGCAGAATAGCAGTTAGACAGTTTTGTGTGCTTGAGAAGATGTATTTTTTTAGTTTTTGATTTTTTAGTTCATTGATTATTTAAATAAATAATTTAAAAATCTCATCTCATTTTCATGGACAGAGTCTCTTTTCTCATCTTGTAGAAATTGTGTTTCCACCCCTAGTAACAAAGTTGTTTTAACCAATGTTTTACCAATGCAGTTATTAGAGATGCCTTGATTAGATCCAAAATGAAGTGTTCTAAACCCACTCAGCAATAAAATCTTCCAACCTTTTGTCATTACTATGACTTCTTTCTCAGAGGATTCATCCTTGAATTTTAAGTTTAGTTAGGACCCCCAGTAAAAAAAAGAAAAAAAAAAGAAAAGAAATGTATTTTCTGTGATGTGTAAAACACATTGATGAAGTGATACTGTTTTTCTTTCTTTGCTGATTTCCTGGACTGGCTTGAAAGTATGCTGATGTGTAAAAATCTATTAAACACTGGCCAAAGAATAACTGCGAGCTGTAGGTGGTAGGAAATATAGAATGGATGATATCTTAAGAGAAATGCCTAAGCCAGGGATTCTTTTTTGTTCACGTTTAGAAAAAAAAATCACAGCTATGGGACTATTTTTTATAAGGAAATAATTATGCAACTATTATAGTTGTGTTTGATTCATGTATTTTTGAGTAATTCTGCAAGGTTCTGCATTCAAGGCTACAACATGTAAAATAAAATAAGACTATACACACAGTCATGTAAAGTGTAAAATGGCCCCTTAATTTAAAAGAAATGTTTAGACCTAAGTGAAAAACACAATACAAGATAAGATAATCCTTTATTGTCGCCACATGATAAATGTGTTGGGACAGGGGTCAAATGACAATGCTGAAACTTCTCTATTGCCTCTGATCCAAGGCCATTGAGACCAAACTTGCTGCTGGCTCAGCTAAAAAGACAAAGACAAAAATGTAAATAATTAAAAAAAAAGAAGAAAAGAAAGGCCTGTTATAGAAAAGAATGTTACTATGACACTTACACCATTAAATAGACATAAAAAGTCCAAATGTAATATAATAAATTATATGCCAATTTCAGATCATGTGGGCTGTTTTTTTGTTATCTTTTTCTTCAATTTTAAAAACTAACCATAAATGAATGAATGGATGAATGAACTAGATTCATTCAATTTGACAGTATTCAGCAGATTAAAGAAAAATATTTATCCAATGTTATAGGTCATGTGTATAATTAAACTTAAAGACATCTTAATTGTACACACACTGAAAAAATATTAATACCTTGATTCCCTCTGAGAAATCAAGTGCTGTATAGCACATTTAAGCAGCTCAGGCAAATAATTTTCTAGTCTTTGAGTGAAAATTGTGGTTTCTTCGTCTGTGGGTCTGTCCGATGGGTCTTTGCAATATGACATATCTGTGGATAAATAACATGTGAAATAATGTTTTGACAAGATTTCTTTAAAAAGTAAAAACAGAATATTTTACCATCATCATGGCTAAAATGCACAGGTTGTAGTAGACCCAGACATGCAGCTTGTCTCTCAAACTCCATGAGGTCAACTGCATCAATGGTAGTGTTCCGACCTATTATAAAAAGTACTTTTTAATGTATTAAGTATTTTTTACAAACAGAAGGGATGTTCTTTGGGTACAATATCATACAGCACATAGTAATATACATGCTTTCTTATACACCTTCTTATGCTTTTCTTATACATGCTTTCTTACTGCATAGGAAAAGGGTTTTAATAGATCCATCCATCTTCCAAACAGTGCAGTCAGAGCAGCTACTACGCAGTAAGTGATGTGACTCACCTGTTACAAACACATAGACACAATATTGCATTTATCGTACAAAATTGAAAATTTCATACAGACAGTTTACACAAAGTTAGATTTACTCTGGTTCTGGGAGGTCGGTGAGGTCTTGTCAAATACTATGGATTGAGTTTGATTATTACAATATGACAGTCTGGAAAATAAAACATGAGAAAGGATTGTCGACTTTCAGTTATCTAATTGCACACTGCATTTAAAAACTGCATTGAAGTACCTACGTTTTAGTTTCAGTAATCACTTCATAACTGTTGGGGGTTTCCTTATTAACAACATTCAGAATTATTCTTGGATTCATGAAAGTCCCAAAGGTACTTGTAAATGCACACGAATCTGTGGACATTGCATGCACATACCATTTCCCAGAGAACTGCAAAAAATAAATAAACAAATAAATAAAATCAGTACAAAGCATAAATAAATCACACTGAAGATGCATGAAATAAGTATATGTGGAGAGGTTCTTACATTCAACTCAGCGTCTTGTGTGAGCTGGTCACAGGTGAGAGGTGCAGCTCTGCAGACTGAGAGCAAACCCAAACACAGCACTGCACACAGGGCCTTCATCTCTGCACTGCTACCACAGTCCAGCACATCTGCTTTTTCACTGCTCACTAACCAGTTAGAGCGCTCCTGTCAGCTACGCCCCCTGTCCCAGAGGGGTGAAACTAGGACAAATACTCGCTGAGTACTTATGCATATCTATGGTCAGTGACAGGAAGAATACATATATGTATTTAGTTATGGAATATTGAATATCTGCATTAAAATGTATTTTGTAACATATTGTGATACATGGTCCAATCAGAGTCCTGTATTCTGAATACATAAACGCAATATAGGATTAAAAACAGATTTATATTTGTTTAACACTTTCACTGTTATACATTTATTTATGGCTGATCAAAGGAAAAATCCCATCACCACAAAAGCAGTGTTTTATATTTTTCTCACTGATTATGTGCCGTTTGAAGTCTAAATTGATCAAGTACTGCTATGTATTCCATTGATTTTAAGTAACTGTATTATGAATCCTGCCAAATGGAAAAAATAACTGTTCTGGACCACAGCATTTCTATTAGTTGAGCAACATTAAAGTAAACACTAGGGCTGGATTTATCAGACAGAGATGTCCGGTAAATCCAGCCCTAATGTTTACTTTAATGTTGCTAGGGCTGGATTTATCAGACAGAGATGCCATGACCCCATGATCCTGAAATGTTTGTTTGGTATCACTGACTGTAAATCTCCACAAATAAAGGACATGTAATACAGGCCCACCAAGATGATTTGTACTGAGGGCCCAGAAGTCCGTACTACAAATGTTGTAGCATGCAAGTTGCAATTTTGAACATATGGTGTCTGGAGGGGTTTAAAAGCCTGACTAATGTGAGAATACCTGAATAGAATCAATAGTCTCACAGCTGGACAGTTCCTTGCTCCCTACCCAGATTGATAACAGTTCAGTGATGAGTTTGCACGGTTCCCCTGTGTTAATGTAGTTTGATGTCCATGTAGGCTTCTGCAATTGTTCAATTGACCTCTGCTTCTGCTTCTGATGGGGCAATCTGTCAGAGGTTTAGTGTCCATTTGCACACACACACACACACACACACACACACAATTTTGTGAATTTTGTTGTTTCCTTAGAAGTTAATTGCTTTGTGTGCATGGAAGGTACAAAAACACCCTGTAAATGTGACCATTTACCATTTAACAATAAAAGAGGAGGTATAGAGGAACAGGCAAACCTACTCCATTGATCAAAGAGCTGTTCTATCACACTAAAACACCAGTGGCATCCTTTCTCTCTTCCTTGGGGCATTTATATAAAATGCAGAACCTTCAGTTGCATGAAGAATCACCCAGCACAACTGTGTCCTCAGGCACCGAGATGCAGCGCCAAAACAAGAATGAAATACCACTGCTCCTCTGTCTCAAGACCTATAGCTCTTTAACTATACTCAGAATCAGAATGAGAATCAGAATTACTTTTATTCATCCCCGAGGGGAAATTTTCTTTGTTACAGATGCAACCGACCAAGAGCATGTACATCGAACAAGTTACAAAATAAGCTAAATACAATAAGATAAAAGATAAAATAGCTCTCTCTGGGAAATTATTTACATCATTGACATATTTATGACTATATACATGTGTGAGCAGGGAATAGGATGAAAAGGATTGGGTAGTTTGTGAGTTAAAGTGCAGCGTTCAACAGTTTGATGGCGACAGGCAGGAAAGATTTCCTTTGTCTCTCAGTGGAGCAGCGCGGCAGCCGCAGTCTATGGCTGAAAGAGCTCCTCTGATTGGGCAGCACCTTGTGGAGGGGGTGGGAGGGAGAGTCCAGAATAGTCCAGATTTTGTCCAGCATTCTCCTGTCCAACACCACCGCCAGAGAGTCCAGCTCCTCCCCCACAACATGTCCAGCCTTCCTAATGATCTTCTCGAGTCTATTAGTGTCCCTCACGCGCAGACTGCTGCCCCAGCAGACTACAGCGTACATGATGGCACTGGCCACCATAGACTCGTAGAACATCCTGAGCATTGTCCTGCAGATGTCAAAGGACCTCAGCCTCCTCAGGAAATAGAGGCGGCTCTGGCCCTTCTTGTAAACCGCGTCCATGTTCCTGCTCCCGTCCAGTTTATTGTCCAAGTACACCCCCAGATACTTATACTCCTCCACCACGTCCACACTGACCCCCCGGATGGAGATGGGGGTCACAGATCCTCCTAAGGTCCACCACCAGTTCCTTTGTCTTCATCACGTTGAGCTGGAGGTGGTTATCCTCACTCCAAGTGACAAAGTTGTCCACTACAGTCCTGTACTCCTCCTCGTCACCCCCGCTGATGCATCCCACCACTGCAGAGTCGTCAGAAAACTTCTGAAGGTGGCAAGACTGGCTGCAGTAGTTGAAGTCCGTGGTGTAGAGGGTGAAGAGGAAGGGAGACAGGACTGTCCCCTGTGGAGCCCCGGTGTTGCTGACCACTCTGTCCGACACACAGCTCTGCAAACGCACATACTGTGGTCTTCCAGTGAGGTAATCCACAATCCAGGACACCAAGGAGGCATCCACCTGCATCACTGCCAGCTTCTCAGCCAGCAGAGCCGGCCTGATGGTGTTGAACGCACTGGAGAAGTAAAAAAACATGATCCTCACAGTGGCAGCCGGCTTGTCCAGGTGGGAGTAGACTCTGTGGAGTAGGGTCAGGATGGCGTCATCTACTCCAAGGTGGGGCTGGTAGGCAAATTGGAGAGGGTCTTGCAGATGTTGGACCATAGGCCTCAGCTGCTGCAGGACGAGTCGTTCCAGAGTCTTCATGATGTGGGAGGTCAGTGCCACGGGCCTGTAGTCCTTAGGGTCGCTGGGGCGCGGCGTCTTCGGGACAGGGACGAGGCACGATGTCTTCCATAGCAGGGGGACTCTCTGAAGACTCAGGCTCAGGCTGAAGATCTGGTGCAGAACACCACTGAGCTGGGGAGCACAGCCCTTCAGGACTCTGGGGCTCACTCCATCAGGTCCTGGTGCTTTCCCGGCCTTCAGTCTCTGCAGTTGACACCTCACCTGCTCCTCAGTGACAGTCAGTGTGGAGGTGTCAGGAGGGGAGGGGTGGTGTCGTCTGAGGTGTAAGCTGGGTCTTCCACAGGAGACGGGGAGGGAGGGGTAGGGGGCTGACTGCTGCTGGCTGGAGCTGGACAGTTCCTGCAGTGTCAAAGCGATTGAAGAAGATGTTGAACTCATTAGCTGTGTTCACGTCTCCCTCAACGCTTCCCCCTCGGGTCGGCTTGTGTCCCGTGATGGTCCTCATGCCGCTCCACACTTCCCTCATGTTGTACTGCAGGATGAATTCAATGCAATCCAAAAACATATTTTGGAATTTAATTTTACAACTGCAAATCTGCAAAAGTTAAAAGTGAGGAGCGTTTTCATGCCAATTACAGATGCAACATGTAACCTGCTTGTCTCCATGGTGATGTTATGCTTTGGAAAAGTCTCATTGCATTTAACTCATCTATCTCCATGGAGACCAGCAAAGGATGCAACAAATAAATAATAAAAACCTGTGTTTAAGTTTAAAGTCTAATGCTATACTGTGGAACATTCTAACCCTAACCTACCAGAAGTTTAAGAAATACAAGTCAAAATTATATATCTTCTGAACTGAAATGGAACTGAAAATGTACCACTCTTTCTTTACTTCTATCATCAGTTTATCATCCTGTTTTTAGAAATGCTTTAATTTCCTTACTGTTTAAAGACCGCTGAATCCCACTGAGAGGCAGTTTCTTATCTATCCAGTTCATCATGGAAAACCAGCCTGTTACACTATGGACTAGTTCTTTTAAAGTGGAAAAACTGACCATAGTTCCTCTTTATAGACTGAAGTCAAATCAACATGGCCAGGACATGAAAAATGGACAACACAGACAATCTTCAGGAGGGCACAACAGGGTTTTAATGGTAAATACAGCACACAACTAAAATAACAGGGGCATACATTATAGGGAAGTGGAATGCTCTGATCTATAATAGCAATAATTGGAGCTGCACATGGAAGAAATCATTTGCCCGGGGTTGCATGCTGGGAGTATGAGTGTTAAGACTAGAGTGATCCACAGTATGGCATTAAACTTATCTATCATGCGGTTATGCAGTCACAGACCAGTAACTTGGCCTGGTGGGGTCATCCACTTGTCTCCATGAAAAGATAGGTTTAATGACATACTATGGAACATTCAGGCAAATTAAGCACATCTCCGTGAATTTCCTGTTAAATAAATACATTAAATGCCCATATTACACTATTTTCTGATCTATGTTAAAATGATGTTTTCTCACCTTTTTTATGGCTGCTCCTCCTCTGAAGGGTTTTGTTTCATTGAGCTTTTAAAAAACATGTCGAGTAACATGTTCATCCTCCAGAGGAAAGGGCACTGCCCCCAAATGTAAGACCGCACTCACCAAATCCTCTTTTTCCTCTGTTGCTGTGAGTCATTGGACTAATTTGCAGAGATTCTAACCTGCACAGGTTTTCAAATGTTTGCACGTCTGACAAAGAAGTGACTGATCTCTAAACAGGTTTGTACACATTACAGATGAGTGTGATTTGAATGATTAGTAGAATGTACTGTAGAATATGTGTGTGCAAATGTTGGGCCTTGATAGACAGTGGAAGGGGCTAAGCATGCATGTGGTTGTGTGTTTTTAGAATACTATTTCAAGTGAATTATTTTTAGTGAATGTGTCTAAATACACTGAATCTGTACTTTTAGTATTTCCACCAACCTGCTCAGGGACTACAGGTGTAAATTATTCAATTCAATTCAATTTCCTTTATTGTCACATGTGCATATACATACAAAATATATATAGCACAGATGAAATTGCTGTCCTCTCCCACCTCAGTGCAAACATTGAAAACATTCCAATAAAAATTCAAGTATACAACAAATGTGCAAACAGACAAAAATGTGCAAACAGGACAGAAGTGCGCAAACAAGACAAAATGTGCAAACACTCAAGTAACCATAGTAAACATAGTAAACAGACAAAAACCACAATAGACAAAAACAATATTTACAGATGAAAAGTGAGGTAGTGCTAAAATGTATGAGTAACAGTCACTGATTGTCCATATAATGTAAAAAGTGAGGTAGTGCATCAGAGTTCGCAGTGTTCTTAGTGGGTGACAGGGGGCCGAGGGGGGCAGAGGGAAAAAAGTGGGGGTAGGGCAGGGAGAGAGTTAAGTCCTCTGACAGCCTGGTGGAAGAAACTGTCCCGGAGCCTGCTGATTCTAGCAGTCTCCTCCCTGATGGCAGCAGGCTGAAAAGGCTGTGAGATGGGTGGGTGGGGTCACCTGCAATCCTGATGGCTTTGCGGGTGAGGCGGGAGTGATAAATGTCCTGTAGAGGGGGGAGAGGGACACCGGTGATCCTCTCAGCTGCTCTGACGATGCGCTGCAGAGTCTTTTTGCAGGACACTGTGCAAGAGCCGTACCACACCGTGATGCAGCTGGATAAGATACTCTCAATGGTGCCTCTGTAGAATGTCCAGAGGATGGGGGTCGGGGCTCTTGCTCTCTTCAGTTTGCGGAGGAAGTAAAGGCGTTGTTGGGCTCTTTTGGCCAGTGATGCAGAGTTGCTGCTCCAGGAGAGGTCCTCAGAGATGTGCACACCCAGGAACTTGGTGCTGCTCACTCCAGCATGCTGGATGTGCGCTCTCCTGAAGTCCACAACAATCTCTTTCGTCTTCTCCACGTTCAGGTGGAGATTGTTGTCCTCGCACCACGCGGCTAGCCTGTTTACTTCACTCCTGTAGCTCATCTCATCGTTATTGTGGATGTGACCGAGCACAGTTGTGTCATCCGCAAACTTAATGAAAAGGTTGGAGCTGGATGTTGGGGTGCAGTCCTGTGTAAGAAGGGTGAAGAGGAGGGGGCTCAGCACACATCCCTGGGGGACCCCTGTGTTCATCACGACAGTGCTGGATGTGTTGTTTCCTACCCGAACTGTCTGTGGTCTCCCCGTCAGGAAGTCCAGCAGCCAGTTACACAGGGAGGTGCTGAGTCCCATTCGGTCCAGTTTGTGGATGAGCTGCTGGGGGATGATGGTGTTGAATGCTGAGCTGAAGTCGATGAACAGCATTCTGACGTGTGAGTTGTTGGTCTCCAGGTGGGTGAGGGCTGAGTGGAGGGCGATGGAGATGGCATCATCGGTAGAGCGATTAGACCGATATGCAAACTGGAAGGGATCCAGGGTGGGGGGAGGGAAGACCTGATGTGTTGCATGACAAGCCGCTCGAAGCACTTCATAAGGATGGGAGTGAGTGCAACCGGGCGGTAGCATCCATGCTTTAACCTGCTTTTTAACTGTTGTTAGGATAAATAACTAGGTTTAGCTATTTTGTATAACTACTGCTATATTTCATTATTGTACCAAGGTCATGTGAAGATAAGGGCTCTGATCACAGCTGTGAGACTCAGATATATGCTAAGACAAATGCATGATATTCCAGTCTATCTAAGAGCAAATTAACTAAATAGGACAAGAAGTACTGATAGGGATGATGTCAGGACTTGTCAGCCAGATAACACCCAAGAGGCCTGGCTGACCTGTGCACCAATGAAGAGTCTAAACCATGGTCACCTCCCACTATAGATTGCATATAAAAGTCATTGTATAGGTGTAAATATTGAGTCTCAGCACGGGAATGTTGGCACAGACTCCATGTACAAGTATGGCTTTCTAATATTTGAACAAGTAAATTATCTGGACTTTATTTCTGTTTCAAGTGTATTTTTTTTATCTAAGCAGAAACTAACAAACACTAGAAGAAAAAGCTGTTGTCCTTAACACTGTATACACATTTACTAGAATCATTTAGATAATTTAAACCCTGGAATTACCCATTTCTACTGAACTAAAGGTAAAAGGTGGCTGTTAACTTGGTGTAACAGCATTTTGATCTTTGGAGATGTAGACAGATTAATCACACGCGTGAATGAAACAAAACACAACTCCAGGTATGTTTTATGATGAGGTAACTATATTCTGACATGACTAAAAGCTCACAAGAGTCAATTATGCGTAATATAGAACCTTTATGTACGGACAAGTTAATGGTGTACACTCCACCAGAAAAGTTACTTAGCGCACCTTTAAGTGGGCCATGGCTTGTCAATAACACACTCTCTCTGTACAGCTATGAATTATGGGTCTACTCAAATACAAAAAGATGGTTTGAGAGCTGCTAACATGATAAGCAGCTGATGATAAAAATTCCCATCATGCACTTGGCGACGTGAAGCCTGGTGCAGCTGTTTATTCGACTTCTGAATTTGGCACTTCTCAAAACTCATTCTCCGCTCAGCACTAAAACCAGCGCAATCAAAAGTCTGCTTCTCTGACTCAAGCAGCTTGTTTTACGTCAGCCGTCATTCAAACGAAGCCTGAACAGAACATGGGAAAAGAAGAAATAGTGCAAAGTGTATAAAAACAAAATCCATTCAAACTTACAACAAAATTACTGTTCTTTAATCTATGCAGTGTTTGATTTCTTCTAGCTCAGGAAAACGGCCCGTGCAATTTTGTAGTGCGCGCTTCTAGTTAAATGCACTGTTTGACGAGAACTATGTGGAAATAACTGACTGGGATTTTGACTGGCAGCTGCTTCTTTATCACTGTACAACATCAGAGTGAGAGAATGAGAGAAGAGACGAAGATGGACGACACTTTATTTCTAACTGGAACATGGCCCCTAATCACGGTTTAAAATCAGGTAGAGGGGCTTTGAGGACAGCATTGCCTGGATTACCACCAGATGATGTCATAAATTGGCACCGAGCCTTCTGAGCTCTTGAGATGGAAAAAAAATATATATAACGAAATACGCTCAGTATCAGTATCAGTATCATGTACAGTATTTTGTACATTTTGTATGACGTGACATCACAAGTTGAAACAGATATATGCAGGATTTGTGTGTTAAAAGTGTGTGAATGAAACAAAACTCAGCTCTAGGTATATTTGTGATGAGGAAACAACATTATAACTTAAAAAATAGCCTAATATGGGCCCTTAACATTGGACAAATTAATTAACCTATATAGTACTTTTATCTTCCCAGCTTTTACAAACTCTGCTTGGGTTTTTTCTTTGTATCTGCACACTCCTCACCTAACTCTCTCATGTGTACAACTTATTGCTTTCTTCTGTCTTATAATGGATCCAAAGCCCAGGTTGTCATTCGTGTCAAATACTCTGAAGCACAGATCAATACACTCTCATCTCCAATGCAATACAACACAAAAATCACTGCTTCTTCAAACATAAAGACCACAGGAGTGCAGTTATCTGGCTTCATCATCAGTACCATATTATACAAGAAATAAAAAAGTAAATGCGAACATAAAGTTGAAGAAAATTGCATTTTTATTCCTATTTGCTTATTGTGATTTATTTTGAAATATTCTGTTCTATTCAAATCCACATATCTAATAATGTAGCCATCTTATACTGCACATAATTTAATACAGGATGACAATAGCAGGAATGATTTAAGCCCTGTTTCTCATTAGGGAGCAGTTGTCACCAGGGCCATGTTTTTGAGTTCACTGGAATCTGTCTTCTGTTGTGCATTAGAGAGGTACTGCGGTATAGAATAGAGTTTAAAATTAAATGTTGAATGTATAAGCTCAAGAGAGTACTGAGAATGCGAAATGCAGCAGTGAAGAGGAGAGCTGTTATAAATGCTATTATGGTGCATAGGGGAGAAGTCACTTACAAGGTCCAGTATAATCTACATTATTCAGAAACTTCTTTGATTGCTTTATATTTCAATTTCTACTATAACTTTCTTTTTATATTTGTTTTTCTGCTTGGAATTTGCTAGAATACGGTTAACACTTATATATAATAATCGGCGGTTCAACACCTCCAAAAAAAAAAAAAAAGGTGCTGTGAGCGGGCCCACATCGCCTCATAGGTGATCAGTAACTTGGCTGAGCACATTTGATAGGGTCTACTGATTTTCTTCATGTAGATAGGAAAGATTAATGCTATGCTATGGGATATTCCAGGTGTTGGCTCATATTTCACCAGAAGGGTTATGTAGTTCACCTTTAGAATAATATCCTGTGTTGGAAATACCTCACAACCTTAGTGAGAATGATTCTTGTCTATTACAAACACCAGGAGATTGCACAAGGACTGTCTGTGTCTGACGTCGCATTGAAGAGGCAAGTAGAGGGAAAATGACAACTATCATCAAAAAGACAGTAATGGAAGTGGTAATAACGTAACACAGAACTTTAAGGACAGACAGCACTGAAGGTGTCTAAATTCTACAGTTTTAAAGTTGAGCTATTGTTACCTGTAAAATGTCTTGATTGAATGAGTCATGCTTTTAAAATGTTCTTTTTGTGGATGATGATATTGGGGATTTGGCTGGGGCTCAGAATCTTAGGTGTATTAGTTTTTCAATTGTATTGGCATGATGCCTGATATTGTTGAATTGGAAAGATGCTGCCCACTGTCACACTGGATTAAAGATGTCTTATTTCATCTTAAACCAGAGAAAATTATATTTGTCTTGAAGGGTTCAGAAAACAAATTGTATGAGGTTTGGAAGCCTTTCATGATCACTTTTGATCAACCATCTACACAGATTTTTTGTTGTGTAAGGTATTTTCTGGCTGACTTTGTTAATTCGGCAGTGTATATGGGTGTTGTTATTAATAAAACAACAACAGTATAATTGGTAGTATATTCTACTTATGTGTTGCACCTTCAGAGTCTACAAACAAACTCATGTTCATCTTAGTTTTGGGCAACATTTAAGTACAGTTCTCAGTTCATTTGTAACAAGCATTTTATTTTCTGCTGCACATAACATTTTATTTTCTGCTGCACATAACAAAGCAATGCACTCCTGGGCCTTGTGTATCAATTCAATTCAATTTATTTTTATAGCGCCCAAAATCACAACAACAGTTGCCTCTAAGGGTGTTCCAAGATTTTGATGAGTAAAACATATACACAGACATATCAAAACAGGAATAAACAACATTCATGTAAAGCAGCAAATGAAACATTGTCCAGTCATCCCATGTCCTTAGACCCTCCTTCTCAGCAAGGAAAAACTCCAAAAAACCCAGGGTCCTGGGAAAAAGAAGAAACCTCGGGGAGACCTACAGTGAAGGAGAGATCCACTCCCATGGACGGACAGGCTATAGATGTCCAGGCCCGTGGGCCAGTTCGGTATGGCCAGGTTTACCCAGGTGGGGAAGGAGCCGGGGAGGAGCCAGGCGAGGAGGAGGAGGGCCAGGCGAGGAGGAGGAGGAGCCGGGCGAGAAGGAGGAAGCCGGGCGAGGAGGAGGAGAGTCAGGTGAGGAGGAGGACAGTCAGGCGAGGAAGGGGAGAGGGGTCCAGCTGTCAGGCGTCTGAAAGAGTTACACTCCACAGGGGGAGTGGGACAGGGGACAACATGTGAATAGCAATGAACGAGCTACAGATGAGAACATAGTAAGTGGTGCTGATGAGAAAATAGGAGGAAACAGAGGATAGTGCTCAGGTTGCCACACTTCCCCCAGCTTGTTATCTCCTGCAGCAGCTTATTTTAACCTAGGTTTTAATGTCACTCCCAACCAACCTGGTCATAGTTAGTTAGGAGTGACATCAAACTAAGTAACCTGGTCATAAGCTATTCCAAAGAGGAAGGTTTTAAGCCTGGTCTTAAATAAAGAGACTGTGGGTGCCTGTTTAACATCAACAGGGAGTTGATTCCATAACACAGGAGCTTGGTAACTGAAGGCTCTCCCCCCCACTGTACTTTTAGACACTCTAGGAACCACTAATAATCCTGCATTCTGAGAGCGAAGTGCTCTATTTGGCTGATACAGGACAATGGCATCCTGAAGATATGATGGGGCCATACTGTTTAAGGCTTTGTATGTCAGGAGGAGAACTTTGAATTTAATTCTAAACTCAACAGGAAGCCAGTGAAGTGATTTTAACACAGGACTGATGTGATCACTTCTTTTAGTTCCTGTTAGGACTCTGGCCGCTGCATTTTGGACCAACTGGAAGCTTCTTAAAGTACCTTTAGCGCAGGCGGTGAGCAGAGAATTACAGTAATCTAGCCTGGATGTAACAAATGGATGGATACGTTTTTCAGCATCATTTTTAGGCAAAATATTTCTGATTTTAGTTATGTTTCGCAGGTGAAAATATGTAGTTTTACAAGCTTGGTTTATATGAGCTGTGAATGAGAGATTTCGGTCAAATACGACTCCAAGGTTTTTACAGTAGAGCTAGACGCTATACTCACATTGTCAAGTGAGATTATCTGGTCGGACAGAGAATCTCTCTGACCTTTAGGACCGACAACAATGACCTCTGTTTTTTCAGGGTTTAAGAGCAGGTAATTCAGGGTCATCCAGGTTTTGATGTCCTTCACACAGGCACTGAGCTTATCGATTTGATCAGTCTGATTTGGTTTCATTGATAAGTACAGCTGAGTGTCATCAGCATAGCAGTGGAAATTAATGCCATGTTTTCTGATAATGTTACCTAATGGCAACACATACAGAGTAAACACGACTGGACCAAGCACAGATCCTTGTGAAATACCGCAAGCTACTTTAGAGCAGGGAGAGGTGCACTGGTTTACACTAACAAACTGGTACCTATCTGATAGATAGGATTTAAACCATTTGAGGGCGGTCCCTCTGACACCTATGTCACATTCTAACCATTTGCCACTTTAAGCAGAGCAGTTTCTGTGCTGTGGTGAGCTCTGAAACCAGACTGAAATTTTTCAAATAAATTATTGTCCTGCAGATGGTGACAAAGCTGTTTCACCACAACTCGTTCCAAAATCTTTGAGAGAAAAGGAAGATAGGAGATAGGTCTGTAGTTGGCTAGTTCATCAGGATTTAGGCTAGGTTTTTTCAAAAGCGGTTTAATTACAGCATATTTAAAGGACTGAGGAACATAGCTATTTTCTAATGACATATTTATTATGTTATGGATGGAATCTATTATTAGGTGGAGAGCTTCTTTGAGGAGTTTGACTGGAATAGGGTCGAGCAAACAAGTTGATGGTTTGGACAACATGATGACTGAGGTAATCTCCACCTCATCGACAGGAGTAAATTTGTCCACTGCTGTTAGAGGATCCATGTGGGATATTGGTGTTACAGACTGGATTTGCTGGATTTGCAAATCCAGTCTGTATCATGTTGAAGTAACATGACCGTGGGTATAATGGACTGAATTTTTATAATTCATTTTATAATATAATTTTATAATATAATTCATAACATACATTTTGTATTTTAACTTTCAGAGTGCTACATATGACAAAATTACTTTTTTATGTTTAGCTTGAACATTTTTGTTGATAAAAGAGCTGATTAAAATGAAAAGAAACTTATATTTCTGCTCATTTGTCTATCCATTCACTTTTTGTACAATACAGAAATCTAAACCAGTCTGCAGATCAACGGTAGATTGCTTTCTTGATTTATAGTTTATACACTTTGACAAAACAGCAAGTGTACTTGTTTAAATTGTTAGATGTATTATACATAAAGATGGCAGCAGATGAAATTGTAGTATTCGTTAAATATGTAAAACAAAAGCTATTCTAAAGACTGAGCTCTACAGAGAGGTGTTAATTCAGAATGAATCTGCTCACGTCTGTGTCTAAGCAGCCATTAGACCTGGTTTAATGTTTCAAAAGATGTCAGCTGTTACCTTCAATATTGTTCTAACATGTGGCCTCACCTCTTCTGCACATCAAATTGTTGTCTAAATTGTCTCTACTTCTCCCATAATTGGCCCGATGCTATTTTGCCAAAGCAGCTAAATCTGCTTTTACTTTGTGCTTGTAAATTGGAGTGAGGGATAAATAAAAGAGGCAAAAGCAGCATAGGCAATATTTCCACTGTAATAGCTAACAATGTACATGTTACTGAGCCTGGATTTAACAGAAGTTTTGGTTACTGGTTAGTTACTTCGATTAGCATATACATATAAAAGGCCTTTATTGTGTAAAAAAAAAAAAATACAGTTTTACCTTTCATATATGTCCTATGTTACATAAAACAGCATAAGCCACAAGAACTCACAATGCAGCTTCATGCTAAAAAAATGTTGAGTAGCCACAAAAAAAAAAAAAAATTCTGTTATTATTATTATGAACCCCCTATGAACTAACATCAAGGACCATAATGTCCACCCTCCTGTGGGCTCACCACCTGCAGAGGGGTTCATGGGGGGGTCAGGTGCTATGAGGATTGGGCAGAAAACTGCCCTCGCGACCCAGCTGGATTAAGCGAGAGAAGATGGATGGATGGATGTTATTATTATTAGGCTACTATGTACAAAATGTCAAATCTGAATCATTTATTAACAAAACTCATTCTGCACAACTGCACATTGTGTTATGTTAGCAAGGTTAACGTAGGCGGGTGCCCGGTATTTTCATAACAGTCACCATCTTTTCTCTGCCTTGGCATAAAAAAACAGCAGAAAATGGCTGTTCTGCTCAGAATGATGCTGAGTTTCAGCATTTCCTTTCCCAGTGCTCCATAGCACATCTGAAGACTGTGGGATACCGTTGAAGCTTTGCTGAATGACAAGACAAATGGACCAATCAGTCAGAGACACATGCTCCATTTGTATCAGAATCAGAATAATTTATTAATGGCCACACAACAAGTTGGTGGAATATGTTTCCAGTACAGCAAGAAATGCTCACATCTTCTGTGTCTGTTGCAGAACAAAACAAATTTACAACACACTTGCACAATACAACACACACAACACATAAATATCCAGTTATGAACAGGATTGGTTTAGACTCCGAATGGCAACGGGAAAGAAACTATTCTTGAATCTGACAGATTTGGATATGGTGGACCTGTAGCGCCTCCCAGAGGGCATGAGTTTGAACAGATTATTGGCGGGATGTGTGGGGTCTGAGGTGATTCTTTTGGCTCTCTGTGTGATGCGTCTGTGATAAAGTGTGTCTATGGAGGTGAGAGTGTGACCAATGATTTTAGATGATTTGTTTACAATATGCTGTAGTTTGTTATGTGACTATGAGTCCAAATTACCGAACCAGACTATTAATTAATTAATTAATTAATATCAAAAACAAATACACTGGTTTACATGTGAAAAGGGAGAAAAAAACAATACAAAGGACTGAGAAATAGTGTGGATTGAAGCACCAAATTATTACTTATCTCAGGTAAAAGAAGTTATATGTTTTGTTCTGAATGATACAAAGGGAGATGTTTTCCACATTTGAGAGATACGTGCTGCAAATTAGCGGCTGTAGTTTGTGTTTGGGCGGAGATTGTTTTTCTTCTGTAGTCCGATTCCAGATGCTTTTGCATTCAAACTAAATGTAGAAGGGACTGGCTGGTTAGGCAAGCATTTTGGTGGGACTGAGTCATCTCTCTAGGAAATCATATATTCCATAGTATTTTTAACGAAGCTTTTTGAATTATTTCTTTTTGTTTTAGCATATTTCCATTTATTTAACAACTTATATTTATCTGGTCAGGAATCCAACACCTGCTTGCCTCCACAGAAAATACTCCAAAAGTATTCCACAGTATAACATTAACATATATACTGGGGGAGAAAACATGTATTTTTGCTGTGAGTGGTGCCACTTCTCCACAGATCACACCTGTAACTTGGATTTTAGTCTGCATAGAGTTAGATCATGCCATGCTGTGTGCCATCAGTTGTAAAAGAGCAGATGACATCATTGTTTTCTTTGCACCTTTGCTCCGTTTTGACACATGCTAATATTTACCTATTATTTCCCAGTTGTTCCCCATGTTTGTATAGTGGGTTATGTTACAGGAAACGTATCACCTGTGCCTATTTTCCCAACACGTGCAGAGCTGGAGCTGCATTCATCACGATCAATTTATAGAGAGAAACTGACCATAGGCTCACACATGGCTGAATCAATCCCCCTAATCTTTTACAGAGGCATATGTCAGTACATTATGGGACTATATGTGACTGGGAACATTATGGAAGGTGAAAAGACATGATTTAATTTTACGTGGTGGGCATGATCCTGTGGAGTAAAAATCCAGCATATATTTGTGTCACTCAACACAAAGAAATGGAAAGGATTGAGTGTAAGAAATGTACCTATGTAGCATCATGAAGGAGAATTTGTGAAGAAAAAATCATTGTAAAATTGTAAATGAAAGGAGGAAATGCATTTCATGAGAGGCCACCTGATGCAAAAATAAGATAAGAATACTATAGATTTCTACAGGTGATTTGTTGTGATGATCCTGGAAGAATAAAAGTCTGTTTTATTACAATAATTGTGATGATTATGGTACATAGTAGGAATGTCAATAGACAGATACAAGCTAAAAAGACACTTCAGGATAATATAATGTTGTTTCACACATTATATATGCATAATGGCATGATTCAGTTAGAAGTCGACAAAAAATTGCACAATAGAAAATAAAGTACAAAACAAATAAAAAAAAACTGAGGACTCAAAAAAAAAACACTGTAAAGGAAATTAAAATATTGTGTGTGTGATTATTTTATCTTTAAGAAATTGTTGATCTTGTAACTAAAAATAATTTGGTTGGTTAATTACGTAAAGACCCTTCAGTGTAAATGCTTCTGTTCCCTTTTACTTGATAATCTTGTGATTGTGAATGAATATGGATGCAAATCAGATCAAGCTTTCAGGTCTCGTCCTTTCCTTTGAAATATGTCACACCTTGCATTGTTTTAACTCCACATGCCACATCCTGCTCAGAATAGGAACACAGCTGGTCACACCTCAGTAGGAGTTATCAGTGTATATCCTCTGGTCACCCCAACCTCTATAAACTTTGTGCTTGTATCATTCGTGGTCTGACATCTCGGGGACATGCTGTTGGATGTTCTGTTCTCGCAAGAAATAAATTCTTCATCTTTGCACATTCATCAGTGTCTACAAACGGAATCTTTTTCCACCACACTACACTCAAAAGCAAAGACGTGAACACAAAAACTCAAACATTTTCTCATTGAAATGCATAGCTGCCAGGTACAGTATAAAAAAAAGAAAAGAAATAGCAGTACTGTTGTTACATAATTAAACAAAGTACTTTCAAATACTCATCTACCTACAAAGCATTCCCTGGAAAGGAAAAGATGCACTTTTTGGCGCAAAGCGCAGAATCACACTGTGGAATGATTCCACTGCTTAAGTTTGCAAGTGTGGGCTCATCTTCATTGTAGGGTTGTCTGACTTCCTATGTAGAAGAAAAACAAAAACACAATAATATTAGCCTTTAAGTTATTTTAGCCCAAGATCTATACTCTACTCAAACTCACATAAAAACATACATGCTACCATTAACATTTTTACCTCTTTATAGTATAAATGGTCACATACCTATACTCCTGAAATGATGCTGGAGGGTTTTCATAGACAACTGTGTCCCAGTTGTGCCTGTTATTATCATTTCGGTCTGACAGCCCGTAGAAACAAACGATGGCTGCACTGGAAGTTCCCTAAACAACAACATGCTAATTTTACAATATGCAATCGATAAGTGCATTTCTTTAGGATCCATTAGGTATTCTGTTTTAAAATTAATATTTAGGAAGACACTTCTCCATCGTGATATCAAAAAAAGGGAATAAACTTTGCGTTGTCGGTCTATACTATTATTACTCGACGCTACACGAGACTCCAAGCTAGCTAAATACTTTATTTATTCATTTATTTCTAAATACTCCAATACAGCAGCTGATGTTTTCTTACAACTCACATGTGGTCGCTTGGTTGTCATTTGCTAAAACTCTCTCTGATAGGAATATTTACACGTTTTTGTAGCTGCTCGTCATGCTGCCTGCTTCTCCACTGAAATGCACCGTATGTTTTCCTCCTATCCTGCGATAACAGGACAGGCTCCTAAACACCACTGTTTTTCTTCTTGGTAGTGGTTGGAACATAACGTTACGCATTAAAACTAGTTTGTGAAGATCCACAGTCACATAATACTACCCAAATCCACATCTGACCAAGTAACAGCCTGCGCACATCGCGTAAACAAGCAATTAGCCTATAGTAGCTAAAAGCTACAGCGAACCATAGACCGTGTATATATATATATATATATATATACGGTCTATGCACTGAACTAAACACAAGTGACCTGATGCAAGTAGTTACACAAATGACATGATACAAGTAGATATACAAACAACACAATGACAAACTACATTACACATAGCTAATGCTAAAGTCAAAACCATTACATAAACCGCAACATCATATCAACAATAGCATTTATCGTTATTTTGGTGTTAGTTTTTCTTACCGCATCAGTTGAATAGATTGAAGGATATGATCCTTCTATAAAATGAAGCATTTCTGCAAATCCTTCGCTGTACTGGTGCAGGTTTGTGAAGTGGTCGTCCTTGAAGTGGTTAGCACATACAATAGCATCTTGGGAACTTTCGCAGGCACATTTCCCCGAAAAATAAACCTAATCCATATACTTCTCAACAGTTCTGAGGCTGGAGGGCGGTGTAACGATGTGTGTTGGTTAATACAACCAATGCTACGGACTTTCCTCATCATCTTGCGCTTGGACTTCAAACCAGAAACAAGATGGCGGACCTGGAGAGCAATTAGACGGAAGTTATTGAACTTGTATTTCCTTTTTAGGAGATTTCTGCTGAAATTCTGTGATGTAACAGATCGAGAAAATGTAACAGATCGCAGAAAATTAAAACGGCGTGTCTGGACCGGAATTGAAAGATGTCTAAAAGATATAAAGATATCTTTGCAACTACTGTATGGTTGAAATTGAGTTTTTATGAGTCAATACACACCATATATACCATATATACCCAGGAAACACTACCAGCTAAAGAGCTAAAAAAAAAAGTAGATTTAGCATATGTGTTCTTTAAGTCAGTTCTTTATGGTCAGATTGTGTTAAAATAAAACTCTATAAAGTAAAAAGTTTAACAAAGGCTCAGACAGAACATGCCTATAGTTAGCATTACACCCACAGAGAATTTTGAAAACATCAGCTGCAAAGTATCAGTAACAACCATAACTAATAGTGTCACCTTGTTTAGACCTAGTTTAGTCCTGATTTAGACTTAGTATAGACATGGTTTAGTCCTGGTTTAATCCTGGTTTAGACCTAGTTTAGTCCTGGTTTAGACTTGGTATAAACCTGGTTTAGTCCTGGTTTAGTCTTGGTTTAGACTTGGTTTAGACTTGGTTTAAACCTGGTTTAGACTTGGATTAGACCTGGATTAAACCTGGTTTAGACTTGGTTTAGACCTGGTTTAGACCTGGTTTAATCCTGGTTTAGTCTTGGTTTAGACCTGGTTTAAACTTGGTTTAGACCTGGTTTAGACCTGGTTTAGTCCTGGGTTAGGCCTGGTTCAATCTTGGTATAGACCTGTTTTAGTCCTGTTTTAGTCCTGGTTTAGACCTGGTTTAGACCTGGTTTAGTCCTGGATTAGTCCTGGTTTAGTCCTGGTTTAGACCTGGTTTAGTCCTGGTTTAGACCTGGTTTAGTCCTGGATTAGTCCTGGTTTAGACCTGGTTTAGACCTGGTTTAGTCCTGGATTAGTCCTGGTTTAGACCTGGTTTAGTCCTGGATTATTCCTGGTTTAGATCTGGTTTAGACCTGGTTTAGACCTGGTTTAGTCCTGATTCAGTCAGGAATACCTGAGATGTCTGTAAATGCAGTGTCAAACAAACTTAGCAAATAAAAATTAATTATTTTTCATTCCACATGAAACAAGCAGAATTTAATTGTCTGTCTCTCTCTGGTACAAACAAACAACAAAAATATGCCGGCACCTCGGCTCCTATCAATAATAATAAACATATCCGATGACATTAACCACAATAACTACTCAAAGCAAAACTAATATAGCTTCATCGCAAAGTTATGTTAATTTTCGCTGTCGAAGGGCATTTTTTGTCATGGCTTAGATGTGTGAAGGGCGTCGCTGCTTATAAGCAAAATGGTTAATTAGGTTGCCGAAATGTCCAGGTTTTTTGTTTTCTGAGATAGGTGGTAACCCTAAAAACCATGTTGCTGCCTGGCCACAGCGCCCTATAAATTAACTATATTTTTTGCTAAACAATCACCATACTGTGCTAACTGTCCATAGCAGCTGATTTCAAACTATATATAGTGACTCGCTGCTACTTATTCCTTAGCATCTGTGAAAAGGCTATCACAGCAGTAACATGAACGTAAGGACCAATGAACACTGGATTGAAAAAAAAAAAGAAACAGAACCAAAAGCTATAGCGTTAACAAGTGACCTGTTACCCAACCAACCTCTGTCCTTGTCTGTGTCACAGGTGAGTGTTTCCATGTGAGCCAAGTGCCTCCCTCCTCGGGGTAGCACCGCACACACATACACCCAAGATGTGTCTCCTATTCTGTGTTCTGTAGGATCTTGAGACTGGCAATTATGTGTTGAGGCTTATCTAACTCAGGTTTATTTCAGAATTGCTATTATTATTGTTATTCACGGTAATTACAGATTATACCTGATTGCAGAGGGGTAGCACCTTCTACCCTGAGAATAGAAATGTTTTGTGGAAATACATGTTGTAAGATAATGAATAAATCAAAGAGGCCATAGGTTTGGTCATCTATTGGCTGCACTACTCCAACATGACCAACAAGATCTCTTCTAATCACGTGAAAAAGCTTTGAACTGTGAACGCCTATGGGTGGACAGTAAATCAATATCAGTACATGTAATATTGAAAATGTTGTTTATTATCTTTACTTTATCATGATATTTCTGTTGTTTTTGTGGGTAATTTCACCCTTTATTCACTTTTTGTGCTTGAACGTCAACCAAAATCTGCAGGCACATTTTATTGTGAAAAATATTGGATAATCAAACAATAGTAAAGGTCCTATATTATGTAAAATTGATTCTTGTGAGCTTTAAGACATTTTATCATGTTGTAACCTCATCAAAATTATACCTGAAGTTGTGTCTCATTTCATTCACATATCTGAGAAATCCTTAATTATTAGTATGTCTACATCTCCAAAGATCAAAATCCACCTTGTGATGTCATGAAGTGGTAATTTTCAGGTTAACAGCAACCTTCTACCTTTTAGTTCAATAGAGATTGGTAATCCCAATCCAAATGATTCCAATGAAGGTGTATTGTGTTTACAAACACAATGGAGCACTTCCTGAATTACCACATAACATCACGAGGTGGAACAGAGTGTTTTCTGTTTGAGAGAAGAACTCCGCCTAAATATGTAAAACACAACTCCAAATATGTTTTTGATAAGGAAACAACACTATAACAAATCAGAAAATAGCTTAATATGGGCCCTTTAAGATTTCAACATTTGTCCGTATTGTTTGCCCCAGTGGTAGCCTACTGCCTCAGTTACTCCCAGTGGCAATGACAGGGTTAAAAGTTTTTGTACATTTTAACTAGTGCTGTCAAACGATTCATTTTCAAAATCAGATTAATCACACTTAAGAATTTGGATTAATCACGTTTAATCACAGTTAATTATTCTTCAAAAAAAGACCAAAATATTTGGACAAAAATGCAATTTAAGTTATATTAGTGACATTTTTCTATTGCTGGTAGTTTTGTTGACAACATTGCCGCAGGTTGTCGTGCTCGGCTTGTTGTTACAAGTAGCGTCCTTGATGCTGCTGAATCAAACACGTGTTTTGCTATAAGATGGTATTTTAAACTTGTTGTGCTTCTGTGGAAAGAGAGTTCATCACTGCAGTATCTGCAAACTACCTTAGTTTTACCTAAAGTCCCGTCAGGCAGTTTTTTGGAGAGAAATTTGCAGCTGAGCACCAGTCACAGTCTCATCTGTCATCTTCACATCCGCTTATGGACAGACCTGATCACTGACCTAATAACCTGCGCCGCCTTTCAGGTCACCCTCCGTGATTTCGATAGAGGAGCGTTCAAAATAAATTGTGTGATTAATATGTGTTAAAAAGCATTAGTGCAATTTTTTTTTGATTAATCGCATGCGTTAATGCGTTAACGTTGACAGTCCTAATTTTAACATATAAAATCTGCAATAGAATAGATGTATGTCATAATCAATCTAATCTAAAATCTTAATATGGCAAAAATCTGGCAGTTAGTCGCGAAATGGTTCTTTCAGAGCACACAGTAATTAGCGCTCATGCATTAACATGCAGTAACATCTTTTAAAAACATCTGAACGCTGCTGTAACGGAGCAAACTGAGCCTCATTTTGAAATAATGAAGCAATCCCAATGACCAGGATATAGGACCGTCTCGGCTTAAGATACCTCATTACGTTTAACATTAGCAGTCAGTTGTGCTAGCTCTCACCACTAAGGGATATGAAAGGTACCTGAATGATAAAGAGGAGCCAAAGTCACAGCATGCACTACCCAGCAGGAAATTACAGAAATCTACAGGATAAAGACAAGAGGAGGACAGGAGGAATTCATGATCACATTGTTGATCAAAGCACATTGTAAGGTAATGCAATATTTTAAAGCAGAATTAGCAATGTTAGAAATGCATGTGTTGTTGGCAGGATGTTGATCGAACCAGAAGCTTAATAGTTAATATGACCAATGCTACAGCAAATCCAAAAATAGTAGTCGACTGAAACATCCTAGGTGGAATGCTTATAGTGGCTGGCCAATTGTTTGTTCTGTCTTAATTTGCTAATTTGCATGTTTTTGTTTATTATAAAATTGTGTGTGTATTTTATTTTGTTGAACAAACTTTATGGTCATGTGACTGTCCTGTTAACACCTGTGGAAGCTACTGCTAGATACTTTTTTTTTTTAGCCTAGCAAGATAAAAATGAACTGACATAACCTGTTTTTTGTTGATGTTATAAGGCAAGGAGGCGGTCATGGAGTGGTCATGGTAGCGGAGTTCTGCAGGGAGCAGGAGCATGAGGTCACAGCATCTTGGCTTCTGGGAGGGGTGCTGTACCTGGTGGTTTCCTAGGAGCGGCTTATACCCGCCCGGGCAGTAGTGAGTAAGCTGAGAGGTAGGAGCTGCTGCATTAGCAGTATAGCAGTATGTTGGCCTAGTGTGTATGAGTAAACATTGTCGGGATGACGATGAATTTTGGGAGGAAGAATGTGGAGGTATAGCCTGCAGGCAGGCTCTGCCACTTGGGTGCAGTCTAATTATTGGTCAGCAGTGACATCAGTCCATGTATAAAGCGCTCCCTTTCCATCCCCTCGCCCTCTGACCTCACACTCTTACTTCCGGGTTCCGTTGTTGACATTGCTTATTCGCCACTCTCAGGTAGTATTCCAGATTCAGTGTTAAACTCACGATTCAATAAGATCTGTAGTGCTGATTACTTGCTTTTATTTAGTGCATGCTGCCATGGGCCATATTAGCTGCGGTGTTGTGTACTGCCTGTCATGCCGGCTAGCGGGTGGGCTGGCTGTCATTCACCCAACTCTTCCAGCGACTAATACAGGTGTGTGTGTGGCGTAATACCGGACATCCAAACAATCACTTAGTTTTACAATCGGGGGTAATGTGCATTTTACTTTCTAGATCTCAAGCCATGGAGTTGAGTGCACTGCCGTCGCTTTGTCTTCACGCCTCGTCTTGCCTTGTTTTCACGCCTTTACCGTGTACCGGTGTTTTCCAGAGATCCGAAATCGGACTGGATGTACGAACAAACTTTGGAACAAAGTCATGCATTGAACTGTGAACCGAATTGTCCTAACTCATGTAAACAGGCTGTCACACTGAACTAATTTATGGGAAATGTATAAATAAACAGTATCTTTTTGCTACATGTGAATTATGCCTCTGTCCATCAACAACGAACCTATGAGCCTTTTACACATGCATACACACAAAATATCATTGTTTACATAAAAACAACATTAAATGTTGAAATTGGTTCAATATAGAATTTTCCTCCACTAATCCAAAAGTTTCAATAGCCATAGTTGATGTAGCCGGAAGCACCCCCATGTTCACTTCCTATTGGGAACGTGGCAGGTAGCGGGTTAGCTATGGCCACTTGTATATACAGGCTATGGTTACACCTCTGGTAACACTGTATGTACCTCAGTAACCCTACACACTTCGTAGTACAACATGTGTATATTGAAAGATATAGGGTAAAGGAATCAACCGCTTTTTATTTGTGAATATTTTGCTTAGGGATGATCAGTTTGTCAAGAGACATAATCATTTATTATGTGTCCCTATAGTATTGAAAAGGGTAAGTCTAATATAGGATAATTATGCTGCACGCATATCTATTTATAAACAGTATACTGTATGCTTAATACTCAGCAGACAGGATATAGATTTTTTGCTTCCTATATCTCATACATACATTTGACAGCTCATTTTGCACCTTGGCTCTTTCTATTATCTAAACACCACGTAAGCAAGCAACCTGAAAGCAAGTCTATTTCTGAACATATTCACAATGGACTTCTCTGTTAATTCACTGCTTTTGAACTGTATGTTAAATATGTAATGGCTTGTATTTGATCTGCAGTCTCTGTCAACCCCAATGCGATAAAATGAAAATAAGCAAATAAATAAATACAAAGTTTAAATAAATAAAATTGAGAATATAATGATATGGTTGCCAGGGAAACCTTGACATCAGCTGTTTTCATCCCGAATAGCCCACGTGTATCGGACCCCCTCCTCTTCCTCTTCCTCTCCTCTCCCCTCTCTTCTCCTTCTCTCTCCTCTTCTCACTGTATCCTTGCTCTTACTATAAAACGGCTACACCGGACCTGGTGAGCTCTCAGTCTCTGTGAGGACAGCAGAGGCAAAAACGCCGCTCTCAAATTTTACACGCAACAAAGAGAAAATGAAAATGTATTCTTTGGGATGATTCTTTTGTATCGATAAACTACATAATTGCTATGATCATGCCAGATCCTGCTGCTTGGATTGGAAGAAAAACCCTGCTTTGTGGACTGAATTTAAATGGATTGTGAACCTTTTGTAATTGTCACGGCCAATATTGCCTTGCTACCAAGACCCTATACACTGCTTCCCAAGGGCATTGCTTTTGTGAATTTTCAATAGTAGCTTCTGGCCATTTAAAATAACTTTTTCAAATTTCTGGGATTTTTATCTTTGCAAACCTTCATTCAACCCCTAATCAGGGTTTGATAGCATAATTTCCCCACCTTGCATCTTCAGTTGCCAATCATGGACTACTACTCAACTTTCAAATATAGCTGCAAGACATGTTATGTTTAATCACTGCTAATTGCTGTTAGCGCTACTATCGTCCAAAATGTATTCCTCAGAGGATCACTGGAACAGCACGGAACAGATGTGGATAAATTCAACCCAAGCAAACTTTTCCCAAGAGAGCCGCACAGAAGAGGAGACTGAAAATCACCAGCACCCTTTTCTGACAGACGCCTGGCTCGTACCACTATTTTTTTCTTTAATAATGCTGGTCGGACTGGTCGGCAACTCTTTAGTGATCTATGTCATTACCAAGCACAGGCAAATGAGGACAGCTACCAACTTTTACATAGGTGAGTAGAAAGCCTTACTTATAGGTTTACTCTCTGGGAATTGTCCATGAAATATTAATGTGTCTTTCGTGTAATGCATATTTTACCCATGCCAACTGTAGCATCAAAAAGAATAACAGAACAGTTCTGTTTCATTAGTGGGGTATACACACAAGCATGTCTATTAAGCTGTTAGAAATTCACTGGAGAATCCAGAATGATTCAAACCCATGGGTGACTTTGGAAACTACAGAAGGACCATTAACGTAAGACATGCAAGTTGAAAATCTGATTCAGAATAACTTGACATTTCCAATGTTACAGACATGCAGCAAACCAGCAAAGAAATAGCCTGAAGTAATCAGCATAAAGTTAAAGGTCTTATATTATGCACAATTATCTCTTATGAGCTTTTAGCCATGTTAAAGTGTTGTAACCTCTTCACAAACGCAGAGTTGTGTTTTGTTTCATTCACACGTCTGATTAATCTTTATCATTAGTTTGTCTACATCTCTTAAGCTCAAACTGCTCTGTTCCAGCTCCTTTTACCTTTTGTTCAGTAGAGATTGGATATTCCAGGGCTGAAATTATCTAGTGAAGGTGTATGGCGTTTAAAAACACAGTGGAGCACTTCCTGTATTACCACAATATCACAAGGTGGAACAGAGTGTTTTCAGTTTGAATGAAACAAAACACAATTTCAGGTATTGTGAAATAGATCAAACAATAGTGTAATATGTGCCCTTTAGAAAACAAAAATTGAATATATAATAACAACTTGTTAAAATTAAACATACAAAATGCAAACTGACAGGATGAAATGCACCTTAAAGAGCTTAATGTATGGAATTTGACAACTGAAACAAATGTTGCTCATCTGAATGTATAGTATTGTTTAAAGTGTTCATAAATGTGATATTCTGTTCATGACTGTAATGAAAATGTTTTTAGGGGAGGTGGCCTTATAAGACCATTAATGGTCTTCTCACACTCTCCTGCACTGAAATGTTTATATTTTTCAGTATTGCAAAATAGTTTTATAGTGCAAATAAAAATCTAAATCTAAATTTGATTTCTGAACATATGCATTTGGACTGCATTGTGCCAGAAATACCAGAAATACCAGAAAACCATTAACATTTCAGACCTCCAATCTCCAAGGTCACCTGTCTATGTCTACACTACACTGCCTCTTCTCTCTCTATTGAACCTTTCAGATTTTATATCTCACAAAATCTCTGTTCTTCAGTTTGCAATCTCAACATTTCATTTTGGACTTCCAAAATGAATATCTTGAAATAATATTATATAGTTTATGATCATTTATGGGATACATTTTTGCATGTAATGTCACAGAATAAAAGCATTTTTGATCCAGGTTATGATCTTATCTTTTCTGGTATAGGTACTGTTTACTTTACTGCTATATGGAGCAATACAATATATGATCAAGATGACAGCTGGGCAGAAGGAGAATAACATAAGAAAACATATGTGTACTTGTATTAAATTATTAAACAGCGGCATGCAATATCATATACATAGCATACCAAGTAGCATGGCATTACATTATCATCATCTTCACCTAGCCCTGCCATACACTTTGATGACTTTTTGTTGAGGACAGAGAGAATAGAAGGCACGTCTGCACCGTCTCCTCTGCGTCTATGAGAGGAGCAATATGGAAATAAGAAGTGTTTGATCTGGGGTGTGTTGGTGACTCTTCCCAATGCGAGTACATTTATAAGTGCCAATCAATTTCTCACACATAAGACCTTATTTTACTTTAATTATTCAAAAGCTATTTAGGAAAAAATTACATCTTAATAGTATTTTGAAGTAATGTTGAATTAATGGTACTATTTTTTAAAGGTGCACTATGTCACTTTTTGGTTGGGTCTTTTATCTTCTTGTTTCTATGGATACTTCATTGCTCTGTTTTGAATGTTCCACAATATGTCATTAAACAGCTCTACTTTACATTTATTCAATTACAGGTGGTGTTACTGCTAAAAAATACCAATAAAAACAGGCATTCTGACTGTGAGCGGGCTTGCCTCTCCACAGATCTGACCTGTGACTTGACCTGGTTTGGTTTCCATGAAGATAGAAAGGTTTACTCAATCAAACATTGCATTTATATAGTGCCTTTCAAGACACTCAGAGTGCTTTAAAGAACATTATTCATTCACTCCACACTCAGTGGAGGTAAACTACTGTTGCAGTCAGAGCTGCCCTGGGTCAGACTGAAGGAAGTGAAGCTGCCAATCTGTGCCATTGGCTCCTCTGACCACCACCAACTCTCACACACACTTCACAGTCCTGCCATACTGTGAAATATTCCAGACAAATAACACCTCCATGAAGAAAAGCAGGTGGCAGGCCCTCCACCAGAAAAAATAATATAATATACAATATAACACAATGCACCTTTAAGTACAATTTTTGGTTACTGCTGATGGTGTAGATGGAATGAAATGTGTTTTAGCTTCATTAAATGTTCCATAATTAATGAATGGTTCCTGGGACAGGATCCATATCTCTGTAACCATAGTGATGGCCTTGACAGTAAATATGCTTAGCTCATTACATTTGGGCCTCATGTACTCAGTGTTTTAACAGTTAACAGAAACAAAGTTATGCAAATGTTGAACATAAATACATTTCTGTGGCAAGTGCAGAATTTGACAATCTAATGTGTCAAAAGCTCATTGCAGATGCTGCATTATTTCAGATTTTCTGATTCATTTCCTCAGATTAACACTCTTTGTTAAAGCCTCCTAAGCAATAAGATCCAGTGTGCCAGTAATGGAGCTGTCAGAGAGACATTGTACTTTCTGAATAAATAGACCTCCATGACACTGTGTTATTTCTCTGACAGAAACCAACCGTGAACCAGGTTAGTGCAAGCCATCCATCTTCTCCCTCTTAATCCAGCTGGGTCGCGGGGGCATTTTGCTGCCCAATCCTCATAGGACCTGACTCCCCCTATAAAACATCATGGTCCTTGATGTTAGTTCATAGGGGTGCTGGCCATGTTAGTCTAAATACCAGAGAGTAAAATCACTTTTTGGAGTTTATGATACTACAATACATTTCATTATTTCATTTAATTGCCACAATGCTATTAAAAGGCCAAAGCAGAAAAGTCTTTCACATCAAATACCATTTCAAGGAAACATTTGAATTTTCGAATAATCACATAGTTTAAGACTTTGAATTTTGACTTTCCAAGAACAAAACAGGTGTAAAATGCACTATTCCTATATTAAAACCATCATCAAAGCAGAACTAAACCAGGATTAAATGAGGAGCAAACCAGAAACCAACCAAGATTAAATCAGGATTATAGCAGGGGCACTAAACAAGAAGTGAACCAGGATCAAACAAGGACTACATCAAAACTAAACTAGGAGTTAACCAGGATCAAACCAGGATTAAACTGGAACTAAAAGAACTGAACCATAATGTAGTCAAAGGACTTGACACACCAAGGACCTGACACCTCTTGATTTGCCTTTTACGCAATGTGTGTCAAGTGATATGATAAAACGTCAGTTATGAAATGGTAACACGATGGAAAAATTAGATTCTCCATTATTGTTTCAGAGCCATTTTACAGATAGCTGAAATGAAAATGTGTGTATGTTTCTATATTTTGTATGCTGTATGCTACATGATATTACATAACTGCCTCTTGGGTCAATATAAAATGTTTTCAATTCACCTTTGGATTACCTGGAGACTACTGGCAACTCAAGATTACAGATTAGGTTATGCCCTCTAAACGGGATTAGCCTTTGCTCTTTCAACTCTATTTATAAACTGTGTTATTTTATAGAAGTGCTTTCTACAGTTTACTTTGAAAAAAAAAAATCATTTTGTTGAAACCTTGCTACGAGGTTTTCACAAAAATGTGTCATCCTAATAATATGATCATTACAGATTAAGGATCGTGTGCTGTCTTTGTACTTGTAGCCACTTATTTTTACATGGAAAAAAGCCTCAAACTGAATTGTGTACTCTCAGCATTCAGGTGCATCATTACCAATATCTCTAGTCCCATTAAAAGCTGTGGCTGGTGCTTAGACTGTTGGGCGGATGGCATGTCAGGAGTGATTTCAAAGCAATGCATTTGTCATGTTTAGTTCAGTGGGCTGGTCACCATCAGTATTCCCCTCACACTCCTCAAACCAAGGTGATTGATTTCTCTTGTTCAATTTAATTAAGGCATTTCTGAAAGATCTGTGATCCTTCTGCCTCTTCAGAAAATGTAAAAGAGATTGTTATACAAGGAATTCCTAATGACAATATATTTATCTTCCCCTTTGGCTGAATAAAAGTAAGTTTGACCTGATTAGTCAAAACTATGGTAATCCAACAAAAGTGCGAATTTAAAGTTGTGCCAAGCACCTAAATTAGACCCATAGCTACAGTCCAAAGAAGGTAATGGGCAGTGTCTGGAGGACTAAAGTGGAGAGAGTGGGGATAATGTTATTTTTACCTGGCTAGTCCAGAATAATTACTGTCTGTATTTTTATATCACTGCAGTCACCACTGTCTCTGTTGTGCCTTGAGTCAGGCTAAATCAGATTTTTTTTTTCAGTAACACATTTTTGTTTTGATACGGCTGGACCTTGCTTTCCCTGTTTGGCTAATCCACCTGTCAATCACGTCCATGTGAGCTCAGGGATCAGTGTGTCTCATTTGACATCCAAAAACAGTTCACACACTGCCCCTCAGCCAGGTGTTTACCAAGGGCTTAACAAAGGCGTAGTCCCTGCAGCACACACTCAGGTTTAGACTGAAATGATCCACTAAGATGGTGTCCACACAACAATGTTTTTTGGTCAAAACGGTGACGTTTTTTATTCATTTTGGCCTTTCGTTCACATGGAGCCAGAGTTTTTGGTGGGTGAAAACTGTGGCTTTTTTGGCATTGCGTTGTTGTGTGGACAAGCAAACCCTTTTGGAAAAAGATGATGTCGCGACCCCATCATTGCCACGTGACCAGTAGAGAACCCCACGTAACAACTGGTAACAGCCATAACAATAACCACTGTAGCGGACAACAGAGCTGAGTTTGTGCTGCGGACGCTTCTATGTTTATTTGCACTGTTGCATCAAAACCTCTTAATCTACTATGTAGTACGACACCAGCGGAGACGCATACACAATTACATGCGTCAGGTTATTTTAAACCCACTACCTTTGTACCTCTTTGTAGTATTGTGTGTCCAGGGGCTCTGGCTGTATCCTGTTTACAGCACCACATATAGGTGTGGCATATCTATTACATCGTTTTCACTCACTGCTCCATTGTCATCTGGATGTGAATATTTATTGATCCAACATGTGTGTGGATGTGAATTTTTTTCAACTTGCAAACAAAAAAATCCAGGAGCTAAAAGTCTCATTGAATGCGTCTCATTGTTGGATGGCTCCTTTTCAATGTCATTTAGAGTTGGGTTGAACGGGTGCAGTGGAAAATAGAAAACCCAACACCTGCCCACCTGCTCATTCTCATCTCTTCGAGTTTAGACTGTGAGACTTTTTCATAGTCACTGGGGTGTAAAAAATGACATGAAAATAATTCAATCATTTAGGATAGCACATAGGTCACCACAATTAATATATACACTAAAGATGGTTTGGTTTAAAGGGCCTATGTTACACTATTTTCTGATCTATGTTATAATGTTTCCTCATCAAAAACATATCTGGAGTTGTGTTTTGTTTCATTCAAACAAACCCTTCATATTTAGGCTATACTGAGTTCTTGTCTCAAGCCAAAAACCTTCTATTCCAAATTGTGGTGTCATGTGTTAATACAGGAAGTGCTCCTCTGTGTTTTTAAACTCCTTACACCTTCAATAGAATCATTTGGATGATTCCAGCCCTAGAAGTTCCAATCTCTACTAACTAAATCTAAAAGGTAGGTGTTAACTTGAAAAATATCACTTCATAACATCACAAGGTGGAACAGAGTATTTTGAGCTTTGAAGATGTAAACAGACTAGACTAATAATAAAGGATTACTCAGACATGCGTGAATGAAACAAAACATGACTTGAGGTATGTTTTTGGTGAGGTAACAACATTATAACAAGGCTTAAAGCTCACAAGAGTCAGTTTGTGCAGTATAGGACCTTTAATCAATAAACTGTACCAACTTCACTATCATTGACTCTACCTGTCACTCATTCAAAGCATTATGAAGTGGACCAATAAGAGAAGTGGGTGGGGACACGCAGATGCCATTTGTATGCGCATGCAGAGCAGCATTAAATGAAAATGGATTGATTCACAATATAATTATCTCAACAGATTAGAAATTCGTCACAGGGTTGGATCCCAATTTGGTTTATTACTGTTGTATTACTCACTCCTATTTCAATACCGTACCACCACAGCATAATCACGTGTATACACAAAATTCTTTGTGTCTGGCCTTTCATTTTTTGCTGATACCAGAATGCCACTACAAGAAAGACGGTTTTAATATTCCCAGTGATAACAGGTCCAGACCTCCCCAGCCAAAATAATGGTATTATGCTGTTCCACAAACACACACAAAGATCAAATGGGACACTGAAAAGGGACAAGTGCCATCATGCGTCAAGCTTCAATTATGATAACTTTTGGATGGAATAGTAGAATTACTGTATCAGTGTTCCAATTTCCACATGTGTAAATGTTTGATATTTCTATTTGCATGTAGCTCCTATTCAAAAAAAAAAAAAGAAAAAAAAAAAAGAAGACTTTTCATCATTTTGCAGTGACTACCACAGATGGGGGAGCAGAATGACTTGTATCTTTGTGATTCAACATTTTTTCATAATTAATGAAGGCGTCACTCGGGGCTCTCTTTGAAAATACAGAAGGTGCATATATTATTCAAGCTGATGTAATTGTAAAAAACAGGATAAAGGTAAGATAAGGTTTTGGTCTAGTTATATTGTATAGGAATATAGTAGTTTTTAAATGTGCATTATGTAAGTTTTCTGGTTCAGGGGCTTTCACGTGCTTGTTTAAATAGTGATGTTCAATAATATGACATTGAATGAATCTATTTTGCATGTATTCATTATCAGGTGAGTGTTTTGATTACTCAGATATACCTTAAAGAGTCCATATTACACATTTTTTTAACGTTATGAGCTGTGATATAATGTTGTTTCCACGTCACAAACATACCTGGAGTTGTGTTTTGCTTTATTTACACTGAGTTCTTCTCTCTCAAAAAAAAAAACAAACCAAACAAACCAAACAAAACACTCTACCTTGTGATGGGATGTGGCAATACAGGAAGTTCTCCACTGTGTTTTTAAACTCCATACACCTTCACTAGAATCAATCAGCCTTGTAATTGCCAATCTGTATTGAAAAATGTAAAAAGTAACTGTTGGCTTGAAGACTGTCAGCATTTTGCACTTTGCACTGGAGATGTAGACAGACTAATAATAAAGGACATCGCAAACATGTGTAAATGAAACAAAACACAACTCCAGCGTTTTTATTTTTTTGATGAGGTAAGAACATTATAACATGGCTCTTAAAGCTCACAAGAGTCAATTTTGCGTAATATAGAATCTTTACAAACATGCATAGCTACTGTGAGTGGGGTCACTTCTCCACTCATCTGATATAAATTGGTGGAGTAACCTGCTTGTCTCACTGCAGAAATGTAAATTTAATGCCAGATTGTGGAACATTTTAGGCAAAGTACCAACATCAGCATTTAGAAACAAAAGCAGGGGGCAGACACCCCACCTGAAAAGTTACATATTGCATCTTGAAAGGGTTAGTGAAGTCAAATCAGTGCATATGGGGAAATTTTTTTAGAAGGAAGGGCATCAGGTGTAAAAATTGCAGAACAGCTTTTACTCAGTTAACAATATGTCAAAAGTAGTATATAGTGACTTTGAATTAAGTAAAGATATGCAATCTCAAGGCTACACTTCCATTGCATTGCATACAGAACCACATTTTATCACTCTAACTGGAACTGACTGGCTGATTTGTGTTTGCCATAACAGATTATATGTTTTGTCATTCTCTAAAACAAATTCAGAACTTGATAAATACTTAGGCCGCCTTAGAAAAATTGTACACTGTTATTCAAGAAACAAATAGATGTGAAATCAAAATAAATGAGATTGGAATTGCATATAACTGTCTTTTGTAAAAAAATATGGCTGCAGAACAATATTAAATTTGATGATTATTGGCAGGGAGTGCACAGAACATATACAGAATATATGTTTTTGATTTATACATTGTGATGCCTTGCTCTTTGATTAAAGTAAGATTATGAATTATGGCATTTCACAGTTATTTTCCTATGCAGACCATAACCTTTATACGGTACCATCTTTCCTCACTGTGGCATGACTAAGAATAACTGATTCAAACTGAGTAACTATGGATACTAAAAATTGCCAACCATGTTTTTTTTTTTCCATTTCATTGTTATTTTTGCCTTTATTGTCCCAAAAAACTACTTTCAAATGTACTGGTAATTTTCACTGAACAATTTTACCTTCCACTCTGCTCAATCTCTCTGATAATAACTGTCAATTTTGCTTAAGTGTGTATTGTAAACACTTCCATAATCTTACAATTTCCTTTTCTTTTGTTCTTCCTTTTGTTTCTTTTGATCTTCATTTATTCTAGTACTATATGTATAACATTCCATATACAGTGTTCTTATCAGTATATGCTATTTTCATGCCCATTCTGTACCAAATAGACCAAGTCATTTGTGGTGCATTTGGTATGTCCCTTATTCCTCTTATCTCTGTGAAGAATAGACTACTCTTTGGTGATAATGTTCTCATATAAGAGGCTCCTCCAACTTTGGCTCTTCGTCACTGAGAGATGTTTTTTGTCCACAGCTAACCTCGCTGCTACAGATATCATCTTTCTTGTATGCTGTGTTCCTTTCACCGCCACTCTCTACCCCCTGCCCAGCTGGATCTTTGGCAACTTCATGTGCAAATTTGTGGCATTTCTTCAGCAGGTAAAGTAATGTGATTGAAGATTATATCATCACATTTAAAACTGTTCTGGTACTGTGTTAAAATATGTAAATTTACAAGTTTCCAAATGTCAGTGTATTTGTTTTCCAATGATACTCTTATCAAAATGCTCACATTATGCATAATTCAGTTTATTCAAAGGTGCACTGTGCAACTTTTCTAGAGCGACACCACAACCTGTGGTGTCGAGCTTTGTCTTTGATCCACCATAGAGATTAAACCCAACTGTCTCAAAGACAACTACTAGTATAGGCTACATTACAGGTCAGATCTGTGGAGAAGCAATCCTATTCACAGAAAGAATTGCTGCATTTTTGAGCAACAGAAACACTCATAATGAATAAATGCTAGATAGAAGTGTTTAATGTGAACATAATGGAACATCGGAGGCAAAACAATAACATCTCCATGGAGACAGGGAGGTGACGGATCCTCCACAGAACAAGTTTCACAGTGAACCTTTACCCTAAAATTAGCAGACTTTATGCTTTGCTTAATGATTCTGCAAACATCTCCATGGTTTCTCAGTCCTCAGTATTATTATTTTTCTTTTTATATAATATATAAAATATAAGTCGCTATGTTTTTTTTTTTTCTTGAAATCCACCTGACAACCACGTCCATGTGAAATCAGACACTCACACTATTACTCCTTTGTAAAGCAATTGTGTAAGGTCTTCAGTGTCAGGGCATCTTAATATTTACAAAAACACCTCCACGTCTTCCACGGTTGACCTGCCTGGATCTATCTACGGCTTGTTATATCATTTGCTCTTGTCAGTTTCCTTGGTCACCTCATTCTGTGTTTATGTTATGTACTCCTCTCAGTATGAAATGCTGTATATCTCACAACTGATCTTCTCAGTAATCCCCACTCAGAAATATTCAACCTTTTGTAGAAGTAAACCTGAATAGGCAATATTATGACAGTGTGTTCAGTGTTCCTGAGGATTAGGGAACCACGTTAGCTGCAAAGAAAATATATATTTTCTTTACTATCTTCAACATCCATCCATCCATTTTCTTACACCTATCCGGGGCCGGGTTGTGAGGCCAGCAGTCTAAGCAGGGACTCCTAGACTTCCCCCACCCCAGACACTTCCTCCAGCACCTCTGGAAGAGCTCCAAGGCGTTCCCAGGCCAGCCGAGAGACATAGTCCCTCCAGTGTGTCCTTGGTCTTCCCCGGGGCCTCCTTCAGGTGGGATTTCCCTGGAATACCTCCCAAGGGAGGCGTCCAGGAGGCATCCGGACCAGATGCCCGAGCCATATCAGCTGGCTCTTCTCAACGTGGAAAACCAGTGGCTCTACTCCAAGCTCCTCCCATGTGACTGAGCTCTTCACCCTATCTCTAAGGGAGCACCTAGCCACTCTGTGGAGGAAACTCATTACGGCCACTTGCATCCGCAAGCTTGTCCTTTTGGTCATTACCAAAAGTTCATGACTGTAGGTGAGGGTAGGAATGTAGATTGACTGGTAAATTGAGAGCTTCACCTTTTGGCTCAGCTCCCTTTTCACCACAGAGGTCAGATACAGTGACTGCATCACTGCCGACACCGCACCGATCCGCCTGTCAATTTCACGCTCCATCCTCCCCTCACTCGTGAACAAGACCCTGAGATACTTGAACTCCTCCGCTTGAGGTAAGGACTCCCCACCCACCTGGAAAAGGCAACCCACCTTTTTCCGGTCAAGAACCATAGCCTCGGGTTTGGAGCAGCTGATCCCCATCCCAGCTGCTTCACAGTTGGCTGCAAACCGCCCCAGTGCACACTGAAGGTACTGGCTTGATGAAGCCAACAGGACAACATCGTCTACAAACAGCAGAGATGAGATCCTGTGGTCCCCAAACCGGACCACCAATCTGGCCCCACTCCCTAGAAATTCTGTGCATAAATACAATGAACAGAACCGATGACAGGTCTGATTTAATGCCAACACAGCTCCTGCTCCAGTCATGCAGGGACCGGACAGCCCTTAGCAAAGGGCCCTGAACCCTATACTCCCAGAGCACCCTCCCCAGGACACCACAAGGGACAGTGTCCCCCTTCTTAAACAGAGGGACTACCACCAAGGTCTGCCAGTCCTGAGGCACTGTTCCCGACCGGCCAACAACATCCAGAGACCTAAGATACTCAGGACGGATCTCATCCACCCCGGACCCTTATCATCGAGGAGCTTTCCAACCACCTCAATGTCTTTAGCCAGGGTGAAGGACGAGTCCGCCTCCGAGTCCGCCTCCGAGTCCGCCTCCGAGTCCGCCTCCGAGTCCGCCTCCGAGTCCGCCTCCGAGTCCCCAGCCTCTGCTTTCTCCTTGGAAGACGTAGAATTGAGGAAATCCTCAAAGTATCCCTTCCATCGTCCAACAACATCCCCAGTCGAGGTCAGCAGCTCTCCCCCCGCACTGTAAACAGTGTTGGTGAAGCACTGCTTCCTCCTCCTGAGGTGTATCTTCAACAATCAACAAGAAAACCTGATGTGCACAAGGATAATATCATTATATAATATATAATGTCATTTAGGATTAATATATAAAACTGGATTATAACTTAAGTAATTATATTATAAATCTAACTGCCTTGCATTTATTCTGAGTGTTTTTGTTAAAAAAAAAGAAACAGAAAAATTACACAGTCCTTTAATTTCAGCAGCTCATATTATAATTATTGCTCTCCTGACGGCCAAATTATCTCATTGTGGCTTCTCTGAAATCCTCTAAAAAAAATCTAAGAAGTTCTCATTTGCTCAGAAGGATTCCCATTAAGGATTCACATATTGAGCCCTCCCTCCTGTTCCTCAGTCCCTCTCTTTCACCAACTTTTCGTCTATTTCAATCAACAAACTTTCCTAAATTGTTTCTAAAAGTACTTGTAATAAACCCTATTCATTACGCTCATTTTCATAATAATACAATCAGACCGTTTCAGGCAAGTTAAATCTAGACAGTAATTTTAAAACGCCCCAAACTCCACTCTCGGCAAAACTGTCTCATGCAAAGTTTCCCATATTGTTGAATGTTTCCATCTCTCTTGTTTTTTACTTGTGCTGTTTTACCTCCTGCTGTCAACAAAACAACACCTCAGGCTGCTGCGGCTAAGAAAAAAAACAAAACAACAAAACAAAAACAAGACAAGACAGCAAGTCAATCTTACACAAAGTTATTGGAGCTGTAGATTTGCTCCTGTCCTGCTTTTTAAAAAATAAATTCTGATCTAATCAAATGATCAAATCGCAAACACATTTATTTAATCAATAAAATGTCTTCTGCCAACAACAAAAGATTTACTCTAAAACTTTTTATACCTCAACAAGCATGTCCATGTAAGATATATGTGATTCTTGTATTAGTTTAGCAGTTCATATTCCAATTAGGGATACAGCGATGAAGATATTGGTATTGAATATATTGGAACCAATAGATATCGGTTAAGCCAATATTTACATCATATTATATTTTAACTTTTTTTCATATAAAGCTGTAATACAGGGTCTCCAAGCAGCTCTCCACCCCCTTCCAAGTAACTGGCCAAGGGATTTTGGAATTATACCATTGTGCTGAATCACAAAACTGTGGTTAATGACATGCCAATTATCATTGTAAATGTAAAACTTTATGCACTAATAAATGGACATTTAGGTTTAGGTTTTATAGGCATCTAACTGCACCCCAAGGCTTACCCTCTTTCCTATAATCATGTGAATTTCTTGCAGCCGCTAAAATGAGTAGCTCTCTTTGTTTTGTAAAGGTAGCTCACCAGAGGAAAAAGGTTGGAGACTCCTGTTGTAATAAGTTAACTGTGTTTTCAAGAAATATTTCCATCCCTGCACTGGTATGGGTTAGATTCAGATTCAAGTATTTATTGTCATTGTCACAGAAGAACAACGAAATTGCGTTTGGAGCATCCATACTTCATAGTTGTTAAGTGCAAACCCATAAATAATAAATACCCCTTAAACCCAAGTGTAAACATTGACCCAGTGTGACCTCAGTACAACATGAGACAGTTCTTAACCTCTTGAGACCCTGTGGCCCCATACGAGGACATTACATTTTTGCCTCTTAGCACCATGATTTTCAATTATTTTAAACTTTCACCTGTAATCAACTAAAAACCTCTACAGCAGCTCACGAAAGTAAAAAAAAAAACTGCATGGTAAAGTTTAGATGCAAAATTTATGAATAAAACCAATGTATTTATGTACAATAATGTCTCTTCATGTATCTCAATGTATCTTCATTTGACATTAAAATTTCACACATTTTATTGACCACAGCAGACGAGAGCATCAGTAAATGTCATGTCCTCGTTTGAAGACATTGGGACTATGTTATATTATTGATTGCACATGTTGTTAGGTAAACTTGAGAATATTTAGATGAGTTTACAGTTATAAATTGCTGGACGTTTCTGCTGCTATAGGGAAACTGCTGCCTGTCTCCACTTTTTGCACCTCTACTTTTTTTTGTAACGATTGAAAACCAGAAAAAATTAAAACTGTGGACCACATTTTCAGGCCTTTTTGTGTGTTTTTAATCTCACTCACTGAACCCCAACCCGCTCACGGTCGACCTACGTCACATTTGGCAGGTTTAGGGTTTGAAATAAACAGCTAATTGCTGTTTGTTTGTTTTTTGTAATTTATTTATACATTTTAATGTTTTTACATTTTTTAACCAATGGTGTCATACAGAAGACTTACTTATTAGGTCCTACTTATCCCAAATAGCAAGAAGAAATGAAAAATGCACACCAGACAAAAGCTCGGGTCTCAGGAGGTTAAAGCAGCAGCATGAGAGCATGTCAAGTAACATGCATACTGTAGGCAGGGACATTCAGACAGAGACCTGAGAATCATGACGAAGTGCAACAGTGCAACCAGTTCAGTGTTATTATTCATTCATTTTCATTTATTTTGAAACATGTGTCATTATGACAATAATATTTGTCATATAATAATAATAATAATATTTGTTTAAAGTGCTTTTTTTCATACAGAGCAACCTGCATATCATCAACTTAAAGTGCACATGTATTATAATGTAACGGGATATGGTTATTGTCTATGGAGAGAGGGGGCAAGGGAGAGAGAGAATAGTGACATAATGCAACAGTGCAGACCAGTTCAATGCTATTATAAGTTGGATCAAGTACTTCAAAGTATTGATATCAGTATTGGAACAAAAAAGCTGGGTTGTTGCATCCCTAATTCATTTTCTCTCAAACGCTGAAGATACACTAAGTAACTTTTCTCCACTTTTCCATCTCTCTTGTGTTTATTCAATTACAGATGTTTTTATTTGTCAAAAAATACCTTGACCATAGCAGGGTCTGATCTGTAATTAGCCTGCGTAAACCGCCTCCCTCTCTGCATACATGGAAACAAGTACCCTCTACCAGAAATTTTCCATAGTATATCTTTAATGTTCCTGCTTTGGTTAAAATGTGTGCTGTGAAGTTAATACTGATTTGAAAACAAAACTTGCAAAGAATAGTGATTTGATTATATTCTTCCCAAAAGTCAAAGTAATGCATAAAAGTAAAAAGATTAATCTATCCAGCCATTTTATTTCATTTTATTTTCCTTTAGTTTCCACACAAAGCAGACTTTGTGGATCTGGACTGGATTTTGAGGGATGTTGAACAAATGCAGAAAGATGAAATATTTCACAAACATGAAACTAATCAGGCGGCAGCAGGCAGCGCTTCTGACGCCAGTTTGAAAAATGCCTCGCACAAAATAATAGGAACAATGGAGCAAAATGGCAAAAATCCGTCCTTGATTTCATAGCCTTTTGTTAATACCAAAGCCAGGATGATGGATACGATGCTCCTGTGCTGAGAAGTGAAGGGGTCAAGGCAACATGACCAAATATCCAACACATTTTTTTCCATCAAAATCAGTTTCCACAAAAATCTATTTCACCAACCAATAGTGTTTATCAAAAGGCGACAGACCTTGCAAAGAAACTCCCACATAAAGGAGAAAGAATTTAGGTTTATAAAAATAACAGGGAAGTCATGAAATGTTATTAAAAATCAGTACTTATTCTGTTACCATGGCAATGACAAAACAGTGTGGAATATAAGATGTTTTTTTTTTTTTACAAACTCTGCTGAATGTAAATAGGGATGATAAATCAAAGTGGATCAAAATATTTCTTTCAGATACATTCCCGTGCAAAAGTTAAATGCTGTAAACTAGAAAATGTCTTCAAAAAATGGAAGTGTTAATCATTTATTTTCATCAATCAACAAAATGCAGTGAATGAACAAAAGAGGAATCTGAATCAAATCAATATTTGGTGTGACCTTTGCCTTCAAAAGAGCATCAGTTCTTCTAGGTTTACTTGCAGACAGTTTGTGAAGGAACTGGGCTGGTCGCTGTTCCAAACATGTTGAAGAACTAAGTGTGGATGGAGCTTCCTCACATCCTTCTGTCTCTTCATGTTAATCCCAGACACACTCCATGATGTTGAGGTCTGGGCTCTGTGGGGCCAGACCATCACCAACACAACTTCTTCTTCTTTACGCTGAGGATAGTGCTTACTGACGTTGCCTTTTTCTTTTGTTTGCTCACTTTGCACCTCACACCTGCCTTAAACTTTTGCACAGTATTGTAGTTGAAATACGGGATGACTAAGTAGTGATCTGCCCATTGTTTGAAATGAATTACTATAAAAATAAATAAATAAAAATGCTTGTATTAAAAATATTGTTGAGAAACATGTTCTCTCTGATACTAATCTCAGAATATGATAAACTATTGTCATTTTGTCTAAAGAAAAAACGGGCGATAGCGGGCCAGAATTTCAACATTTAATTTTCATCCTTTTACCAAGAAATGTGTAGATACCAATTAATATTACGGCAGAACAGCATAAAACATCAAGCTATCAAGAATAAGTTGATTAGACATTTGAAAGCTGTTACATTATACTTTGTGGCGCCCCTAGAGTCATCTGTGTGAATCAGTGCTGGTGACTCCAAGAGGAACCATAAGACTGATTTGCTGAAATTAGCCCAGCAGAAGGACTGACAGTTGAGTCATTTAACTTTAAAAACATATTACTGTATCTCACTGTGACTCAAACAACCTCCAGCCAGTGTTATTTATAGTTATAGCACATTTGTGAGGGGTGTATGGGACTTCCTTTCATACTCAATACAGCAGACTTGAACCAAGCCCTTTAATGACAAAGATCAATCAAATAATTAACTTTTAATCTCAGAAAACAGTACTTTTCATTTTTCATTTGCTTTCCCTGTAGGTGAAGTTGGATTACCTTTAATTGGTGTACTACACGATAAGTTTAATGCCATGCTGTGGAACATTTCAAGATGAGCAATAACATCTCCATGGAGACATACATGTGACAGAACCCCACCACCACCAGAAAAGTTACATACTGCATCTTTTAGTGAATGAATATATAACAGACAGTACAGTTCTTGGGATGCATGCTGTCTACATATAATTATAGAGCATTTTATCCTCAGATAATCAGGAAGTGCAGCATGCTAGTTGTTGTCTGCTCTGGACTCTGAAAGCTGTTGAAAACCCATTGCGTTGAATGATTAGGCTGCTTGGAATGCATAAAGTAAATGACAAATAACATTATACAACTCCAAACTGTTCAAAAATGAGCTAGTTCTGTTCATTTAATTGCATTTTCTGCTGTAAGAGCTATTTTGAAATCTCAGAAAAGACATAATGTGACAACCAAGGTTTTAAATATGGAAAATATTTGCATCATAAAGTCATAAAGATGAAAGAAAATGAAAAAAAAAAACAGTACCTTTCCTATAATTAACACAGAAGATGGGGGTTTGAGTGGCAGCTGATAAAAGTACATTTACAGTTGAAGCAGAAATAACTGGCTGAACACGACCAGAGTGCGCTTAAAGAAGCAAACCATCACTCAGAGAGGGGGCACGAAGGTTAAAAGGATTTTAATTGTGAATGCATACGCTCTTATCTGAATCCAACTAATGGGTATGATGGGGAGAAGCCAGCACATCCTAAGTGGTCTGAAGATTATTGCATGCATTTGTAAGTCACTGCAGTTTAATTGTCGTAATTAGAGAGAGCAGAGACTGTTATCTGTCACAAAAAGGAGAAAAGAAGAAGTGTTTAATAGTGAACTGTATAGACTTAAAGGACCACCCAGGGAACTAATGTAATGTATTAGTCATTTGAACAACAAAAGCATAAACATAAACAAACTGAAAAAATGGCATTGGGCTTTACACAGATTGCATTTCCAAAGCATTAATGAACTTACTGAAAATCATTTAATATGTGTATTGTATGTGTGCCATGTGTTTGGAGTCCTTTATTGCAACAACAGTAAGATTTCAATATGCTGCAAGATATGGGACTAAATTTGCCTTTGTTTTCCATGAATTTCAGAATGATGAAAAATTAGGACTGTCGCCATGTTAAATATTATATCTTTGGAGTGGTCAGCTGTCCTCAAAATCGCACCAACAGGAAGCTGAGCCCACTGGCGTTTGAATGCATCATTTAGAAACTCTACAATACATCTTTCTTTCCTATCAGTTTTTATACTCCATTTCTATAGCAAATTTGTTCAGTTTTGTTGAGCACTGCACGTAGTTATTACCACGTTTCCATGGATGTACGCACCATTCTTCTCGATGTGCGACTTGGGAGAAAGACTGTTACTTTGTTGACAACACAGGCACAGCTGAATATTTTAGTAAATAATGGATGCGGAGCTGCCGCCACAACTTCTGCGCAAGTAAATCCTAACTAAAAACTGTCTCTGTGCCTCAAAAAGTGACAATGTAATACTTATTTTACAGTGGTGCTAGAATTCAAAAGAAATGCCCTATGAATATATTCCTTATTGGTTGAGGTAGTGGTAATAGCTTTATAGTATAATATAGCAGTATAGTAGTTAATAAACAAAAAAAAAGCTAAAAATGTAGCCTGCTGTATGTCCCAGCTATGTAGCATATAGAACAGCAAGCCATAAACAGCCAAAAATACTCTTGTTAAAGCTGTTTCAACTACCTGATTGTTATCATCTTAAAAATGTGAAAAGCAGAACTAGTTCATATTAAACAGTCTTTCCTAATGCATTCCTTGCATCTAATAATTCACTGCGTCAGAACACCAGTCAGAACAACTCGCTTTGACAAAATAAAGTGGATCTGGAGCCTGATGTCCCTGGTTTCAGAGGGCATGATTGACAGATGAATGAACCAATCAGAGAGACACATGCTCTGTTTGTGTAAAAAAACAACAACAACATAAACATGAAGGACTGAGGACCAACACAGATTTGATTTTGAGAGATTGATTTTCATTTTGGATTTTTTTTTTTTTTTTTTTGCTCTATTGTCTGGTTCCTGTCCGTTCTGGATTCAAACAGAAGGGACTGGCTGGTCTGGCAACAATAAATGCAGCATAAAGACAGGATACAGATTACAGAGCCGCTACAACTGATGTATCTGTACTGGAGCAAAACACACTTTATCATCTTGGACATAAAAGGATACAGCCGCTTTAACTCACCTAATCAAAATGAAACAGTGAATTCAACCATGTGCTTTCTTCCTCGTTCCTGCTCTGGCTGTCAGCCTGTGCCTTTGCCTTTCAAACACTAACCTCTCTTAAAGGTGCATTGTGTAAGATGTTATTGCTCTGTTTGAAATGTTTCACACTATGGCATTAAACCTTTCTGTCTTCAGGAAGACCAAACCAGGCTAAGTTACATTCCAGACCAGTAACTGAATAAAGGTAGAGCAGTTTAATGTCATACTGTGGAACATTCCTGGCAGTAGGGTTGGGCGGTATCCAAATTTTGATACTGTTAAACTGTCACAGCATTTTACCGGGGTATACGGTATTACTGTGACTGTGACTAATTTTTTTTTTTTGCTTGCTCCTAAACCATTCAGTAACAGAAGAGCAGCATTATATTTGAAGATGAGGCACAAGTTCTGATCAAACCAAACTTTGTGTTCGATCGCATCAGCAACAGCGCACAAGCTGTTTTTTATCAGTGCTTTTACTGTATGCAAATTAGCCATGTGGTTTTAAGTTTTGTTTCTGTAAAACGTAAACAAATGTGCACAAACCTGCATTAAACACATTATTACTGGAAATGTAGAGCAGTGGTTGAGAGGACCAGTGACAGCCCTTATTGTCTATGTCGTTTCCCTTTGTTGTCTGCATCCTTTTTGCTCGTAGATAGAAAGTTTCAGAGGTGCACGGCGATCGGCACGAACGCTGTGCGACGCAAACACGTTTTGATGCAGAACTATAAATTGGGGTTTACCGTCTCCTCCGTGAAAGTCTGACTTCGCCCTCAAGTGGGGAACTTTCTCCTTTTCACGCGTCCCCTCTTGACTCTCAGTGTTCAAAAAAACATCTCCATCGCAAACTTCTTGGCTCAACATCACACATGAAGCAACCAGCTTTTTTCTTCTTACTCGCTGCATGTGGATGGATATCTACGAGGAGGAGAGAGCGCGGAGAAAGTCCACGCTGTGGTTTTAGGTCCTTATGCAGATTTTTTTAATGACAGTAATGAAACTGATACTGTTGCTACTTTTTGATACCGTGGGATACCGTATTACCGCCCAACCCTACCAGGCAGAGCAATGGCATTTTTAGAAACAAGCAGGTGACGGACTGCCAACCAAAAAGTTACATATATAGTGCACCTTTAAGCCTTTTGTATAAGAAGTCTGTTTTCTTTCTCTCGTCACAGTAGCAGAACTACCAGTCATCTCATCTTTCTCCTCCTTTCAAAATACCAACAGCATTGTCTGTCTGTTTCTCTCCTCATCATTCTCCTCCAGCGTCTAACTGACAGATCTTTGACAATGTAACGATGCTTGTCTGGAGGGAAGTGATTAGTTAAATAGTCTGTGGAAATCTTTCTTGCATAATGTGGTTTGTAAAAGCAGAAAAAATAGCAACAACTGACTCATTTGTATTCTGTTCATATTTTAATACTGTGCTAAGTGCTTTTGTGTCTGTCTAGCTCTGTGATGTGCCGCGTCAACGTGTCGAAATGAATGACGCTCAGAAATTAGAGCTCTTACGCTAATGATAGAAAACCTCGGGTAGGCCATTAGAACTCAATTATGAATTTCGCACAGTTAATATTTAAGCAATTTGTCTAAATACATGTTATATAATGTGAATTGTAGCACAATTTGTCACAGCAGAAACAACAACTTCCAAGTAATGTTATTAATTAGCAGTAATTTGTGGTGATGTTCGCAGTTGCAGTAGTTGCAGTAATGCATAGTGGTAGCAATACTGTGTTAATGTATGGCTAATCTACCATTATATTTTAGTAAGTTATATTCATCTGACATTCTGAAATTCTGTAGTTTTAAATTACAGATTTGTTGACAGCAAATCTCCCATAGTTTTATAAAGAACCTATAGAACCAGTTTTTCTACTTTTCGTGGTGTGAACATTTGAGCCATCATCTAAAAATAAAACTATTAAGACAGCTTACTAAACTGGAGCTGTCCAGAGGCTCAATGCTTAGGGCCCCAAAGCCAACAGGGGCCCTCGAGAGTGCTTTAGTCTACTGCAGAACATGAGATGATTTGGGAAACAGGACTAAAATGTCTAGCATTAAAAAAATCCCCAATCCACTGCTACATGCTGTATGGTGTCCTGTTAAAAAAATAGTTAAGAAAACTCACATTTTCTAGGCAACATGATGCAAGAGAATTTTGAGTTTACTCAACTTATTTTTACTACTGTTGACTTTATAAGTTTTTTTTTTTAGTTTAAGGATTTAAGGATTTTTGTTGACTAAATTAGTTTATTCTTCTTACAGTAACAAAGAAAGGTTTGCTTTAATAGCATAGTAGCATGCAGGATAGTTTTCTCAAGTTACCTGCACCTTAAATTATGCAATGTTAGGTGTAATTATATTTAAATGCACATTTACAGATACATTTTTCCTAGTGCAATAGTCACTGAGATTCAGGGGTCTGAAATTCCCTAAAAAAGTGACGGACGCAATTTTGGACTTAAAATTGGCATATACATCACCTTACATATACATCACCTTAGTATTTCTATTTGATGTTGGTAATGTAATCAGTAGCTAAGCCTGAGTGCCAATGAAGTGACGAGGGCCCCTACAGGAAATCTTGCATAGGGACCCCTTTCTTGTGCCGGTACTGGAGCTGTCACATCTTTGTCAATTCAGAACTTTAATGATCATTTTCTTTTCATTCTTATGGCTGTAATTTAGTTCAGTACTGTTTTGTTAATTGTACTGAACACAACCGACATTTCAAAAATGATATAAACAGCATGTGAAAGATAATTGTCCCTCCCTGTACCATTTTCAGAGCACAGCAGTCCCATTTAAGTGTGTATGTGCAGCTTCTATAAGGAACAACCCACGCTCTCAATTATACTGTCTCTATGCAGTTTCCCTCTTACTGATACTCCACACTTTTGCTGTCTATTAGCACATAAGAAATAGCACCTCTCTATTCTCTAAATGTACACAAATAGACAATACGATTTTTGGCACATGTGGTTGACTGGGATCAGATTGTCCCCACCAAATACAAAATGTTGTAATATTGTTGAAAGCTATAATTGCTATAAATGTATAGGTCTACAATATTATTTAAAAAAAGGAAAAAAAAAAAAAAGATCAATATAATGCTACTAAACCAAACTGCAAGACCTCAGCCTGTCTTTTACTACCACCGCTGCCAATATTTAGACTACTACCTCTACTAATAGCCAAACTTCTATAAGAAAGCTCATTAGTACTGGTATTTAGTGTCAGTATATAGTATTTGCACCAAAATTAGCAGTCATGAAATAAATGTACCTTTAAAAATCCATAAAAAATGTCCACAAATATGTTCTAATTAACCAAGCTTTATGTCTTTGGAGATTTCAGTATTTCCATAATCTTATATCTAATTAAATATCTTTTCTGTGCATTGTAGACTCATCGAAACACCAGCAGATGACTTCTCAGCACCTTTATGCTAACGTTAATGGTGTTTTTCTTCCATTCATGTGGTTTAGAGATGTATAGAGAATTGCATTAGAGAGAGCTAACTATGTATGTTTGTTGGTGTATTTCTGCAGCTGCACTGTTCTATTATTATATACCACACATGTGTCTATTGTATCTCTGGCTAAATGAAAGTATGTGCTATTCTTGTATCCTGCAGAGGTGGTTTCCTATAAAGAATTGCAAAAATAAAGTGTCAGATGTAACTATGGGGAATCAGTAAATATATAACGTACTGAAGATTTGGACAGCCTAAAACATTCCTCAAAACAAAGTTTAACATTTTAAAATAGATGATAAGGTGTTTTACAAGAAAGCGTCATTTGTGAACTTAAATTATGACATTTTACAACAGAGATGAATTTATCTGGATGATTTTTAGAAATTATTTTTGAGTGAATTAGAATGAACCAGTTCTGTGTCGTATTCATGAACTGAGCACCAATGTCACAAAGTGCCTAATATTTTAAAGGGCCTCTATTACACTATTTTCTGATCTATGTTATAATGGTGTCATAAACATACCTGGAGTTGTGTGTTTTTTTCATTCACACATGTTAAACACACAAATCCTGCATATTTACTTCTGTCAAACCGAAAATACTCGCCTCCACCTTGTGATGCCATGTGGTAATACAGGAAGTGCAGAGACTGTATTTTTAAACCCCATACTCCATCACTAGAGTCATTTGGGTAAGCTGGAGCTGTTAATTTGAAAACTACCACTTCATGACAAGATGGAACCGAGGATTTTGAGCTTAACAGATGTAGACTGACTAATAATTAAAGGGTCTCAAACATGTGTGAATGAAACGAAACACAACTCCAGGTTTGTTTTTGAGGAGGCAACACTATAAAATAGTTTAAAATAAATTAAAAAAGACCTTTAATATGATCACTCAATAGAAATAGCCTCTACCCCTGAAATAAAAGAGACAATTCATAACATATTGTCAACAGTGATTCATTCTAACATGTCTACAGCTTGTGCAGAATGCAGCCGCTCCCCTTTTAACTGGATCAGGTAAAACCCTTAAGTGTCTTCATGGCATGGGCAGATCATGTTCTCCTCTGGTATTTTTGCAGTGGCTGCTCCGAGGTTGTGGAATCAGCTCCCTCTGGACATAAGTCTGACCGACTCACTGCCTGTTTTTAAGTCCCTCCTAAAAATTCACTTTGTAACTCAGTTTGAAGGTTGACTATTTACCTGCCACTGTATTTGTCACTGTTTATGTGTCCTATCTAATTTGTGTTGTTTTTAAAGTGGTCTAGAAATAAAGTTGAGAGTTGAATTTCATAGATAAAATTTTAAGCAAGCTTAGAAAACATTCAAAATCTTACTTTGAAAAACCATGAATAAAATAACTCTGTTAAAATATCACTGTTTTTTCCTAAGCATTACCTCAATAGAACAAATAGCCTGACGAGACGGGGCAGAGGCCGTGGCCATGATGTACTTCTGAATCAGGCTGGCGGCATTACATAAAGAGAAGTTAATAACGTTTGTTAATGTTTTATGGGCGATATTTTTTTCTCTCCTGTCATTCGATCAGATTATTAGAAAAGGTCTGTAGGTGACAATCTAATTAGTTCTGGGCAAGAAATAGAGAAACTCAGTATTCCCTTGGATGAACATCGAATATTTAATTCATGAATATGAATATTTATTCAGGGGTTTTGAGGACATCCAAGGTATATCATATTTTGTTTTATTACCCATTAACCAAACCTTAACCTTAACCAGAATGCTGGTCTAAACATAAAGCTCCACTGTCTAATGTTTTAGCCTAAAAATAATAGAAAAGCATGCATTCTCACAGTGAGTGGGCTTGCTTCTCCACAAACCTGACATTTCCATGGAGACATGCTTGTCTCCATGGAAATGTTGTTCATTTGTCTATAATAATCTACAATATTAAATAAAACGTACCTCCTATAGGTAATAGTTTTACGTTTTTATTGTCATGAAGCTGTGCAGGTGAAATTACATGGTGTTGCATTAACCAAAAACTAACTTTAAAGTGCCCATATTACACTGTTTTCTGATCTATGCTATAATGTTGTTTCCTTGTCACAAAGATCCAAGATTCAAATCTGTATAATATAAGACCATTTTAAACCATTTTCCTAACCTTAATCACATAACCCATTTCCTAACTCAAATTACAATAACCCTGTTCCTGAACTTATCCAAAGAACAATGTCACTTATAAGACGCTCTCCATCCATAATGATCTGACCTTTCTGTGGCCTCTTCCTTCCAGGTGACGGTCCAGGCCACATGCATCACCCTGACAGCAATGAGTGGAGACCGTTGTTACGTCACTGTTTACCCGCTCAAGTCCCTCCGACACCGCACGCCCAAAGTCGCCATGATCGTCAGCATCTGCATCTGGATCGGTTTGTACTCAACTGTTAGCAACCTACAAAAGCTGTAACACTACTTAATGTTAACACTACAGGAGCTGCCCAAAGCTTTTACTGAAGTGTGCCCACTTTTATCTCTGTATCTGCGTCCTGAGCAAACAGAAATGCCTATGGAGAGGGTGGTCTGAGTGTTTACTGACTGGTAAACTGATAATTTTGGATACTGTGTGTGTGACCTTTGTGAGTTTATTCCTATTGGTGATAGAGAGCATATTGAAGTAACAGGTGGAGCAGTAGAGAAATGGGTTGAATGATACTGCTGTACAACACTAATAGAAGTGCGGGGTGTCAGAGGGCATGAAGCTTGCTGAGGAAACAGATAACTTAGGATAACTGTGTGGAAATGAAAATAAATAGACAAAAGAAAATAATATCCGGGGTAAAAAGGCACTTAACCTTTTTCACAGTCTTAAAAAATTAGAAAAATAAGAAGTGATTTATTTTATGTTTGAAGCAATCCAAACTTATTTCTCACTTCCCTAATGCATTCCTAGCATCGTCATTATTCACTTTTCATGTTAGTATATAGTACTATATAGAACTATATATAGTATATATAGTTGCTATAATGTTTTGCCAACAACTAGAATGGTAACAGCAAACTAGCCTTACTTACTAGCCTTACTCCTGGTCTGTGGATGATAAAAATGCTCATTTTGGCTCTAAGAACTGATTTTCCTACATATTTGTGCTGCAGCAAAACAAATCAACTTTATTACATACATAGAATCAGGTACTTTAATGTTCCCCCTGTAAATATCCCTGTTTCTACCTGTGTCCAGGCTCTCTGATTTTATCCACTCCCATCCTGATGTACCAGAGAATAGAAGAGGGGTACTGGTATGGTCCACGTCAGTACTGCATGGAGCGGTTCCCCTCCAAAACCCATGAGAGGGCCTTCATCTTGTACCAGTTCATCGCAGCGTACCTCCTCCCCGTGCTCACCATCTCCTTCTGCTACACGCTCATGGTGAAGCGAGTGGGTCAGCCGACGGTGGAGCCTGTGGACAACAACTACCAGGTAAGTTCTGTGTTTATGTGTTTAACTACAGGGCTGTTTGAGTTTGGTTAGAATTAATTAATTGTGCCTAGACAACTTACAGATAATCAGGAATCACATTTTGGACATGGAAGTCGGAGTAAATGCACATATTTTGTTTTGGTTAGTTTCTAATATGGCCTACAAACACATTGATATTAAGGGTTTAGATATATAAAAAAGTTAAAGGATATTTTTATGACATGGTAAACAGGTAACATTTTGCTTGGTGTTTGGTGACTGAGAGGTCCAGTGGAAAAGTTACAAAAAAAAAAAAAAAAACATTGCCTCGGGATAAATAAAGTATCTCTCTCCTCTCTCTTTTATACATAATATATTAATTTAACATATTTAAATGTGCACTGCATGACTTTGATGGTACACCATCCCTCTTGTGGGATCACCACCCGCAGAGGAGTTCATAGGGCTCGAGTGCGCAGAGGACTGGGCGTCGAATTGCTGCCCCTGCGACCCAGCTGGATAAAGGGGAAGAAGATGAATGGATGGATGATATGCCATCTGTGCTGTTTATTTACATGGAATATTCCACAGTATTGCAGTAAACTTCTCTATCTCCATGGAGATAACCAGCCAGTGGTTTAATAAAACACTTGTACTTAAATGAATGAGAGGTGCATACATTACTGTGGCACATCTCTGTGGAGACAGGCAGGTGTCGGACCCCAACCAGAAGAGGACAGTGCACCTGTAAAAGGATGAAAACAAAAGGTTGTGAAAATGGCGGAAAAATATCATATACATCTATTACATAACAACTTTATCTCATCATGGTGCATCCTGTTCTTTCCAAATGTCCTGATCTACATATCAAGCTCGTTTGGAAACAGTTTCAGAATAATAAAGGAGTTTCTTCTTTTCATAATCCAAATGCATTACAGTCAGTGCTGCCCCCTAGAGGTGCGCCACAGCAGCAGGTTGGACATATGGCTCTGAGCACTTTCTATTTCTGTGATTCAGAGAAGCTGATGAAACTATTGAATAATCCCACTGTTTTATCTGGAACAACTCAATGTGTGGCCAACTCAACAACTCTTTTCTCAACAGTTTATATTCCTGACATTAAGTCAGTGCCTTATTTCAAAAGGAATTATTCTTTTTTATATCCCTCTGGTGGTTTGCCCTTATACCTGTAAAAACTTAATAAAACTGTAACTACTTATTGTCAAAATGTAGAAGCGTCTAGTCCAAGTGCTACAGGACAAGTATTTTCTTTTAGTGTTTAGCTGAGGTCAATTCCTCTTTCAGTGAATTTGCATGAATTTCCTACCACCTCCACTCCAAAAAACTAAAACTATCACAAATGTCAAGATAAGGTATTATGCTTTTTGAGATTCTAACCACATTATGCATTGTTTTCTCATCAAAACATACTTGAAGTGGTTTTTCTGCTCAGAATAGAAGCAGCAAAGAGAAAGAGCTTCAGAAACAAAACAGAAACTAATTAAAGTTGGGGTTATTTGAGACATACACTGTCTAAGAAATTACTTTGAGAATTACAACAAAACATTTATATCAACAAAAGCAAACTCAGTGAACCGCAAGCAAGGCAAGGCAAGTTTATTTGTATAGCACAATTTGTACACAATGTAGTTTAAAGAGCTTTACAGAATAAGAAAGACATTAAAATGAATCATGAAGAGTGTGGAACTGAAGCCTTGCATCATATGCAGAGTTAAACAGAACTGATTTGAGCCTGGATTTAAACATAGTCAAAGTAGAGGTCTCACATGTTCAGAAAGACTACTGTACATACATCTTATACAGATTTATTTTTTCTAAATATGTGACAATCTTTCTTGTTGTCTTCAGGTTAATCTCCTCTCAGAACGGACCATCAGCATTCGCAGTAAAGTGTCCAAGATGGTGGTAGTCATTGTTCTGCTTTTCGCCATCTGTTGGGGTCCCATTCAAATCTTTGTCCTATTCCAGTCCTTCTACCCATACTACAGCCCCAACTACGCCACATACAAGATCAAGATCTGGGCTAACTGCATGTCCTACGCTAACTCATCAGTCAACCCCATTGTCTACGGTTTCATGGGGGCCAGTTTCCAAAAATCGTTCCGAAAGACTTTCCCTTTTCTGTTTAAACATAAGGTCAGAGATAGCAGCATGGCCTCAAGGACTGCCAACGCGGAGATCAAATTTGTAGCAGCAGAAGAAGGAAACAATAACAACAATGGGGCCGAATGAATCCAGTAATAAAAGTATAAGATGAGCACATAGAATGAAGAGTCTATCAGAAATAGTTCAATGTGTGCTCCTTGATAATGTCGAAGCGTCTGCTTTATTTATGTTATTCAATGTCTAATTAACAAGCTGATAAAGTGGAAATATAGACTAATTTTATTGAAAGGAGCCCAAGAGTTTGCTGCATAAAATGTCAGTTGTCGTCACTGCCAGACTAAGCAGAGTCCACTGTAGCACCCTCCATCAAATTGTCAAATACCAGCATATGTGCAGGCTACTGAAACATGCTCTGATATAAATGGGCTCTCAGTGCTGGAGATGGCAGACTGGTGCCATTATAGGGGCATATGACATTTTGGGGACAACAAATACTGAAAATAGTTATTCATGCTGCTTTACAAACACTGACAGTTCATGTCCATATTTCTAAGTCTAATGAATAGAGTGAAAGTTTCCTCAACTTGTGTGCACAATCTACAGTGTCTATGTATTTAAATGTGTAACCTATGTCCAAAAGAGGCCATACTTGCACTTAAATGATGTATTCTAACTTATTCATATTGATACACTATTGTATGAATTCTCGGCTAAAATGTGCATAGTATACAAATACTATTTGTGACTAACAAGAAGAACTTAGATTTCTTAAATCTCCTCAAAGCTAACCCTATCTTGCCATTTTTAAGGTAAGGTGTCCATGGGTTTCAGAGAGGTGAAAAATAACAATTAACCATTAAAACAAATATTATATATGAAGATATTATAAACAAAAATTGTAAATATCTTTTTAATGGTGAAAAACTTGGTGGCAGAGATGAACAGGATTCCAGATAGCTGGGTATTTAAAGTTAGGTATAGCAAAATAATATGAATTCTGATATTATGGTCCAGGTGTGAAGTCTATATTGACAGGATTGATCTTATTTTCAATCTTTTCATTCATGTATTGCCTAGAGAAGTATGGTAAACATAGTACACCAGTCTTTTTTAATAAGTGTCTATTAAGAACTTAAAGAAGCTACAGTTGGTCATCTCACAGTGTAAAAGTATAAAGCATGAATCAAAACCACAGACTGTATGTATATAAATGGACATAGCAAGCCCACTGGCCGTCACATTCCAACCGCCTTGTTCCTGGATTGGCTCTTTGACTGATTTGGCTCAGATTTCCAAATATGATCCCAGGTTGAAAATTAGCCAGCATAAATGCTATAGGTGACATCAAACTCCCTTAGTTCATTTATATGATACAGTCTATGACCAAAACCCAAACATAACTTGATAAAACAAACACAAGCCAAGACCGACTGAAACTTTGGCCATAGGAAATCAATCCAAACCCATCAGGAGTCAGTTCAAATGTCAATAGCAGTTTACAGAAAATAGGTTTTATTTAGTTATATCACAGTCTGTAAGTGAAGGTGGCTATTTGAGTTTTGTGTAGAGAGCAGCTGAGGGTGTTAACTCACCTCTTAACTCAGAGGATTGAAAGGTCAGGGGAAAATGTAAATATTAAGAGTGATCTAAATATATATTTATATGCTAATTTAGAAGTGACATTCAATTTTGTATTACAAAAAGGAATTTTAAAAGTCAGCATACCGGGGGCAAAATATCCCATATCTTTAGTAGGTTCAATCTTTATGTAAATATCATCATCCATATTCACACTACACATACCACCACTGGACCTTACACCAATGTAATACATACATAAAATACTTCAAATAAAATACAAAACTGTGACTATGTGTGCACTGAGGAGTAAAGATTGCAATACATTTTCCTTCGCATCAGAGGAGGCACCAAGTCCTTGTTTTTCAAGTTTCAGGTACATCTCAAGTCTTTGGTCTCAAGTCCGAGTCTCCAGCCCTCTGCTTTGAGTTTCAAGTCTTTTTTTTTTACCAACACGGCTTGTATTTTTGAAATGTATATGAAATATACATATACATATATAAATGTATATTTGTAAATTGATCTACTTTAAAAAAGTACTGATGAAGAAGCAAGAAGGGGCATCTAGTCTGTTCTTCTATATGTATTTTTTCACAAGGTCACAAGTCCTGAGTCACTGGCATTCAAGTCCAAGTAGAATATTCAAAGAGGCTGATTATGTGGAATGTTCACATAGCTAAGATTTATTTGGGTCAGATTTCATTTATATTTTATAAACACACAAAACAGACAGGCCTGTGGGAAATGTAGAATAAAACTGAGATCAAGAAAGAAAGTAAATTGACTTTTTCTTGTTACTGGCCAACAATGAGTTAAATGTAAAAGTGTCCTCTGTCAAACCAAAGCAGAGTCGCTCGAGCAGAATTATCCTCTGTTCAACGTGACAGGTGATTACTGGCAGGACAGGAGGTTTTAGCTCCAAAAACCATGTGTACCTTTCTTTCAGACCGTCACATATTATCCCAAATGTTGATGTATGCACGTGAGATCGCAGAGGTATAATTCAGTGTGGTCAGATATGGCTGTGTGCCCTTTGGCAGAGCATTTTCTGAAAGCACAGACTATTTAAATACAGCTTTCTGGCTTTGAGAACAGTGCACATTATGCCTGAGCCAGCCCTACTATTTCTCATGTTTTTATGTTGGCTTTGATGGACTCAACTAAGTGCTCCAATTATATAGGCCCCCATTTCAGCAGTGCAAGAGGACTTTTTTTTCATTTGTAGATAATGTAGATAAAGGCATTTATTTTAGGGAATATTTTATAAAATAGGCCAAGACATGTCCGAATTTGAATGCTGTATTAAAAATGGTCAAGTGGCAAAGCTCAATTACATGTAAGTTTGAATGGAATGAAATTAGACCTATTGGTTAAAAGTGTTTCTCTTGATCATTTTCAGACCAAACCACCAAGTTTCCTGACATTTGAACACTTTTACATTGAAGTCTCTGTCAAAATATCTATTTGTACATTTGTACTGTGATCCAGGATGCAATGTAGGTGACCGTCATAACTGTTAAAAACTGAGGTATCAATTTGTAAAATAAATCCATAACTTTGAATGGAGAAATGTCTGAATGAATAAACATTTGCAACAGAAGCACTGCATGGGATCCAAATCTGTGAATTGTTCATAGAAACATTTCAGCAGTTAAACTTTGAGATAGAGATCAAATCCAATAATTTAATTAGATTCTCTCTTTTTTGATGATCTTAGATATGTTTTTACTATCAGTTGGAATCCAGTCTTTTGCTATTGCTAACATTTCATTAATAAGAACCACACCACAATGAAGAGAAGAAGCTGTAGGGAGGTGTGTGGCCAAACTACTGCCAAAGTACTGTGTTCAGGGTTTAAATAGTATTTCTGTGTAAAAAAAAAGAGGTTTTGCAGAGGTTAGGAGCTTGATATGATAACCAGTCGCATTGTTTTCATTACAATATTTTAATTCTATTAAAACAATTTGACACTGGTCATTGGATTATTTGTTACTTGTGCTTATCTGTTCTGTCACTGTGGCCAAAAGTACTGCTCCTTTCACTGCTCAGAGACAGACCGATATCGGGACAATATTTGGACTTATTGGTGTATCTGCTATTGGTCTTAAATCTCTGGCATAGGCTGATGTTTTGTTTTGGTCAATCTGCTGCCTAAAATATTCACATAAAGCTTTATATGAACACTTTAATACAAAGAGCTAGCACCACAACATGTGAATACAAAGCTCTCTTATAAGTTTGTGGTAAAAAGGGCTTAGGTGAGTTTGCAGTAAATTAAAATGACATAATTTGGGGAAACAAATCAAAACCAGTCCAACATATATGGCCCAAAAATATCGACAGACCTTATCGGCCATTGGTTTCCCTGGATTCTTAACAATCGGTATTGCATCGGCTGTGAAAAAAACGAGGTATCTGTTAGTGAAAATGTGAGTGTACAGAATATGTAATTTATCCCAAATATAGCTTTAAATACTTGTACAACTTAAACACATTAAACAAAATGTAAATTAGGAAGATTGGAGAACATAAATCAACTAAAAGCAGCTGAGCATTTTGAACCATTTGTGTGTTAAATTTAAATCTGCATAGCAACCATCTTCATGAATTATGAAAATAAATTCCAGTTGATTAAATGATGATAGAGCAGAAGGACAAACTCTGGGAGCAGATGAGAGCTGAAATGTACATTTTAGTACATGATGAGATTCAGACTTATAACATAGACGTCAAACTTAAGCATCAGAGAAAAAATGTCATGTTCTCAAATGCCTTTTCTACTGCTTCTCTTCCAAACCTTTTCTACATTATCGTCATTTTGTGCAGAATTTTAGGTATTTCGAAAACTGCTAAATTGTACACGGAAATGGGTGATGATGGAGGAAAATAGACTCGCTTCTTTCAATCCACCAGAGTTGAATCTTGCACGAAAATTAATATTGTGAAAAAAGCAAAGTTATAACTGAGTTTATATAAAAAAAATCACATTAAACTTTATCCTTTCTTTCTCAGTCAAATACAATAAATTACGCTGAATAAAGGTCAAATACAAGGGACACATTGTCTTTTATGTATTCAGTTAATTCCACTTGAACTTCTTCATATGACATTTGGATTTTTGTTTATTTACTTAGTTGTGTGATTACTGATGGCTGCTAAAGCACATATTGTTATACATAATAGAAAACATAATAGGGACCAATAGAAACCTGGTGAATTATGGTTTCTGAACACAACTGCCCACACAGTGTCCAGTGAAATAGCGAGCGGGAACCTTAACAAAAACAACACCAACTATCTCTACTGTCCAGGATAGTGGGGTTTTAATGTACACACCACAAAGTGTATAATAGAAAAACACTAAGGGAGTGTGGCATCACCCTCAGCGTTTGGTTGCAAATGAATGGAGTTCATTGAGGCTAGCAGTAACAGCGGCTAATCTACTCCAGGGACCATATTTGGAAATTTGAGCAGGGAACCAAAGAGCCACTCAGGATCATGCCTGCTGAAGGTAACGCCCCTTTCCCCCACACCACTGGTTTAGCAGGGGGTGGGTACTTAGCAATGAGGCTGTCAATCAACCTGTTGCTAACAGTAGCTAATGAGAATGAAAGTGTATGGCGTAATAATAATAATAATAATAAGGGATCATTTTTATATAGCGCTTTTCAGGACACTCAAAGACGCTTTACAGAGCATTATTCATTCACTCCAGACACGGTGGTGGTAAACTACTATTGTAGCCACAGCTGCCCTGGGGCAGACTGACGGAAGCGAGGCTGCCAATCTGCGCCATCAGCCCCTCTGGCCACCACCAACACTCACGCACACACCACTTTCATACTAGGCAATGTGGGTGATGTGCCTTGCCTAAGGACACAACAACAGTTTTTGCCACTGGCCCCACTGTGGCACCGGGAATTTCCAGTGGTCTCCCATCCAAGTACTAACCAGGCCCGGCCCTGTGTACACTAGAACTATAATAAAATGTGGAAGAGGAATCCAAGATGGAGCCGTATTGTTTTCAATGGTCTGTGCTCATTGGCGCATGACCCCAAAAAAGTTTACTTCTCCAGTCCAACGTGTGATGTCAGAAACGCATCAGAGCGCAAGTTGCTAGAGCGGAGCTAGCATGGGCTCAGAGCAGGACTAGGATAACTCTTACAAAGTTGATTTTTAGGGTCTTTGATGATTTAAACATTTTTTAAAGTTCATATTGTAAAAATACAGAAGAATCCCTACAAAATCCAACCTTTATGAAAGCTGTGGATGCCCTGTCAGCTGAACACAGGCAGTTTGATTTCACAAAAAATGCTTCTATGGGAGATTTTTTCCTGGGCATAGAACTATATGGCTGTGGGCTGCAGTACCTCTCTCGGCCACACATCAATCTGGGGTCACGGATAGAGGGGGCATGTCTTATCCTGCTCTTATTATACATCTGTGAGTTTAAAAACACAGTAGAGTACTTCCTCTGTTACCACATGATATCACAAGGTAGAACAGAGTGTTTTCTGTTTGAGAGAAGAACGCTGCCTAAATAAGCAGGAATTGTGTGTTAATCATGTGAATAAAACAAAGCACAACTCCAGGAACATTTTTGATGAGGAAACCTTATAACATAGATGAGAAAATAACATAATAACATAATAACATAACATAATTATTTATTAATAACATAATAAATAACATAATATCATAAAACACATCATTGCAGTTACAGAGAGCGGGGTGAAGATTTTTTTAATAGAAACTAAATTGCATCCAGAGATAGAGAGAACCAATTCATGGCCAATTGCCCATGCAGGGAAATGACAGTTGGAGCATTGGCTTTGTCCAGTTTCAGTCTATGGTACACAGCCGCACTTTACCTTCTTCTGCAGCTAAATAAAGGTGACAGGAAGTGCTAAGTGATAGATGTGGGAGGACTGATTCAGAGGAGAGACAGTACTGTGCATGTGGGCATTCACTTTCACTGGGAAGCATTGCAGGATTTTTTTTCAATTAAAGCAGTGGGTTTGAAGATTGTGGATCACTAAATGGGTCTCTATTGGTGTATTGTAGATGTACAGATGTACTACGCCACCTGTAGTAGAAAAATTCATTTTAACATGTTCTTGAACGTATTTACAATTATCTAGCCCCAGCTTCAGTCAGTACTTTTCCATCTGACGTTCCTTTCTCAGGTGCATCCCCTTACTGTCCAGTCCTCCCCTCATTATTTATGTCATTATGATCTGTGTATATCCCTTATATAAAACCCAGAGTGGGACTGCCCCACGCTCTCTCTCTCTATTCTCTTCTATCTAAGCTCTTTCTCTTTATTTCTTTCTCACCCAAATATTTCCACAACACACCCATAAGTTAAAGTTAGTATATTCATTATGCCTTGGGAAAAATAGAATAGTAAAAAATCTGTTGTTATTATTACATATACAGTACCAGACTTGTATTGTAAGTATTGTATTATAAAATGCAATACGAATCTTACAATTTCTTTGTAGATGAAAGAACAGATTAAAGGGCCTATATTACACAGAACTGACTCTTGTGAGCTTTTTAGACATGTTATAATAATTGTTACCCCCTCAAAAACATACCTGGAGCTGTGTTTTGTCCTGCATTACTAGTCTGTCCACGTCACCACAACCCAAAATACACTGTTCCACTTTGTAATATCATGAAGTGATAGTTTTCAGATTAACAGCTCCCTTTTACTTTTGTTCAGTAGAGATGAACAATTCCAGGTTGGAGTTTAAAAATGCAATGGAGCACTTCCTGTATTACCACATGATACAGGGTGGCGTGTTTTCTGTTTGAGAGAAGAACTCAGCCTAAATATGCAGGATTTGTGTGTTAAACATGTGCGAATGAAACAAAACACAACTCCAGGTATGTTTGTGATGTGGAAACATTATAACATAGGTCAGATAATAGTGAAATATGGGCCCTTTAAACTGTTCAGTCTGATTCACTCTATTCATTCTTCTCTCTGATTTGGTGCATAAAAAGCCTATTGAACTACTAAAAGATTTAAAACCTAATCACTATGGAGGGTTTGCGCTGCAGTTCCAGACACAATGGACTGTAGTAATAACCCACCATTTTAAAACATTCAATCCCTTTGAATGATCTTTTATAGGGAGCGTTGTATGGATGGAGCAGAGTGCTGAACACACTGGAGGGTGCAGGCTTTATCATGGAAAACAGTTGACTGTGACTGAAGCGTATGTGTGAATGCCAATGATGCTCAAATATGAAGATTACCATCAAAGACAAATGCATAAAACATTAGCATACATGCAGTGAAAGATTATGAGGAGAACCGAGATAACTGTGCACAGACATTAACCAGACAACAAACAAGAGCTTGGACTTAGAACTTGTATAGAGTATTTACTTCACTTTATGTTTCTGTTATTATATTACGCTATTTTCTGATTTATGTTATAATGTTTTCACATAGTTGAGTTTTGTTTCATTCGCACATGTTTAGCGCACAAATCCTGCATATTTAGGCTGAGTTCTTCTCTCAAATTAACATAAAGTAAAAGCATTAACTTGAAAACAACTGCCTCATGACATCACAAGGTGGAACAGAGCATTTTGGAGAAGAAGACAGAATAATAATATAGGATTACTCAGACATGTGTGAACAAAACAAAACACAAGTCCAGGTATGTTGATGAGATAACAACATTCTAACGTGCTAAAGAGTAACAAAATAGGACCTTTAAAGATGCATTATTATTTGCCTGGAATGTTCCATGGTATGACATTGCCCGTATCTAACTTGTGTTCAGTAAAAAACAAACAAACAAACAAACAAACAAACAAAAAAAAAAAAAAACTACTGTAGAAACTGTAGATTTTTGACTTGCTGGTTGCTTTGTTAGTTCAGCGTAATTGGAGCTATTTGCCTGTAGTGAAGTGCACATACAACATCCTCTTCAGAACTGCTTGTGTACCTCAATCAAAGCCATCTCATCATAAACAATGAAATAATCAGTGAAGCTCAATTTAGCATGTTTTTCCCAACATGCCCTGACATACAGTTTGCTGTAAATCACACATTGATATACAGTTGGCTCATAAGTTTACATACCCTGACAGAATTTGATTGATTTCTTGTCCATCTTTCAAAGAATATGAAAGAAACACACAAACTTTTCTTTCATTCATGGTTAGTACTTGGGTGAAGCCATTTATTATCAAACAACTGTGTTTACTCTTTTTAAATCATGATGACAACAGAAACCACACAAATGTCCCGATGACAGTTTGGAGTCTTTTGTGATAGTTGTGGATGAGGCTCTTTATTTTCTCTGATGGTGAAGCTGCCCGTTCTTCTTGGCAAAAGGCTCCAGTTCCTGTAAATTCTTGGGCTCTTGTCTGAACTGCAGCTTGAGATCTGCCCAGAGCCTCAGTGATACTGAGGTCAGAAGAGACGAACACTCCAGAACCTTCACTTTATTCTGCTGGAGCCAGTGACAGGTCCACTTGCCTTTGTGTTCTGGATCATCAGAATATCCAAGTACGTCCCATGTGCAGCTTCTGAACCAAGAAATCATAAATTCTGCCAGGGTGTGTAAACTTATGAGCACAACTGTACCACAACTCACATGTCCTTTTCATTCACTTTTGCTTGATTGTACAGGTCAAATGTAAATACTAACTTGTGGTTGAAATTTAAATGTGCTGCTCAAATAGTCAAGTAAAAATAGGATATGGGTCATGTTAAGATTGAAATCAAGAGATACTTTGAAGAGAATGTGCACACACCTCAATTTTATTAAATATTCTAAATTTACAATACGACTTTCACACAAGGAAAATCAACACATGTGCCAAAGAAGTGAGACATGCTTTCCATTACACTACAATTGAGTCTAGTGAACTAAATGTGGCATGTCGGTGTGTGCTTCACCTTTAAGGTGATTGGTGGGTGGCATCAACCTAACCCACAAAGACAGGTGCGTGCATGGCGCGCGCTCATACACACACCTCCTCGAGGGGGCTTTGAGGTGGCAGCGTGCTTGCTCCCGCAGGACCGTGTTCGGGGTCATATCTCAACCAGTGCGCTCTTGTCGTCCTTTTATCAGGAGTACGGTCTGGACTGGTCATTGTGGCCAACTTCACAGAGGTCTCGTGGTCTTACTCTGTGTTGTGGGAGTGCGCGCTCGAGGGCGCACGTTGTGGGCTTGGAGCTCTTCCCGGGGTCCTGGGAAGTTGTGGGAAGTGGCCGCGATTCCCCCGCGGCTCTCCCCCTCCTCCTGCTGCTCACAGGTGCACGCGCCTCTCACCGACCGGCGCTGTGTGTGCGGCCCGCGTTGGAGCCGCCACCTCCTGTTAAAGGGGCCGTTGTTTTTGTCCGGTTTTGTCCACACGCGCAGGTCACAACTGCGAGTTCATTCATTCACTTGTGGCCGGTGCCTTGCACTCTATAGTGCGCATGCTCAGGAGCAGATTTGCACCTTGCCCCATTTGGGCGAGTAAAATTATTTAAATAGGCAAAGACTCTTCTCATTTAATGTGAGAGCTCTGCCTTTCTGGGCAACTGCATGTTTTTTGTGTGTTATTTGGTATATTTCTTGTTATAAATGCACATGCAAATGCATGTGCATTTATTTTGTTAGTTCTCTTTAGTTACATTGCTTGTTTTGTTAATTTGGTTACTTATTATTGCCTGATTTGCTGTGTTTTTTTTTCATTTTATTGTCTTGATTTAAATTGTTGCCTATTAATTTAGTTTTCATTGTCCAAGTTATTGGGCTTAAGGGTGCCCTGCAACCTCCATGACATGTGCTCTGTGGTTTTAAATGGTAATTGTGTAATATAAAGTTTTGATATCTTTTATGAGAATATAGGCCTATTTTAAATATTTTTGATACAAATTAAATAAATTCCATTTTGTTAAATAATCCACCTCTCTTTTGTCCAGACCTTGTGCGGCCTTCTGTGTAAAATTCGTGACCTCAAGATAATCTGGTCCTAGGGCCATATACCCTAGGTGGCGTTGTTGGGTTAATTCCAGAGTTAAGCTTGCTAACTACCGCTCTCGCTACATAAAGCAATCTCAAAATGTTGTTACCTCATCAAAAAACATACCACACAAGTTTGAGTAACCATTTATTATTAGTCTATCTACTTCTCCAAAGCTCAAAATACTCTGTTCCACCTTGTGATGTCATGATTTGGTAGTTTAAGTTAACCACTGACCTTTACCTCAGGAGAGATGGGTAATTCCAGGTCTGAAATCATCCAAATAATTCTAGTGAAGGTGTATTGGGTTGGAGCACTTCCTGCATTACCACATGACATCACAAGGTGGAACAGAGTGTTTTCAGTTTGAGGGAAGAACTCCTAAATATGCAGGGTTTGTGTGTTAAACATATGTGAATGAAACAAAACACAACTCTGGGTACACAGCAAAAACTCGAGGGGTAAAATTTCAGGATAAAATATTGTTTTTTAACACAAAAAGAGTTATTTTAACTATTTGAAAGTTAAATGGTTCAAGTTGGGGTTATTTGCCAGAGTTGAAGTTAATTCAACTTCTCTTAGTGTTATTTTGGCACCTCCCACCCACCATTTCAAACCAGTTTGAATCAGTTTTGTACATAATTTCATTTTTACAATGTTTTAAAGAAAGTCAAGGCACTGAATGTGTTTCTTACTGTGTACCTTATTTTATACTTCACAGTGTGTAGCTACTACTCCCCAAAATGTTAAATGAACTAAAATAAAGTGTAAATATAGCCATAGCGGCGATGATCAAGCCCTCGCGTGCGCCTACGCCACACCCCACAAAAGGTGTTTCCTGCAAATGCCATTCCCCACACTAACCCTATTAACCGTAAGCCCCAACCACACTTTTCATATGCTTTACAGTGTATTATATTCAGGCCGAGATCAAGGCCTGGCCAACACATCCTCCATCAGAAAAATTACATAGTGCACCTTTAAATGATTTTTGAGGAGTCTTTGTCCCTGGTGGCCAACAGTGAAAAATTCACCATGTCCGTAATGTATTTTTTTGCTCGTACTCATGCATAGAATTCAATTCCCAAATTTGGTACAAATCTGATAATGTTGATGTTTCATGTCTAGGGGGCGCTATAGTGTAATTTTCCATATGCTTTATAGTGTATTATATTCAGGACGAGATCAGCATCAGTGATTCAAATTTCAGCACGATCGGACTAAGTCTGTGCCAACGGGAGCAAATCTTCACATTGAATATTGTCTAAATTTTGATTGAAATTTGGAGCTTCCCGCACGTAAACCGTGACAGTTATCAAAAAAATGGAGGTAAAGTTTGAAGCCGCACTTCTCTAGATAATGTAAGGTGATTTTCAGCTCTGTGGGTGAAGCGCCTTCACAGAAGCACAACATGAGCCAAAAAGCGGACTCTGCATTTTCAAGAATTCAATCCAAGATGGCCGCCTTCTGCATTGTCAGGGGACGTGGCCATAATAATATTTATTGTTTGTCTTCACATGACGGATGTGTGTACCGAATTTCGTGGCTCTACAACAAAGTTGAGCTGGGACGGCTCCCATAGTAGTGGGCAGAGCCTAATATTCAATTTTTTGATCCCCACACATGAAACCTATATTTTCTCGAATGTCTCATCATTTCTGAACTTCTGGCAAAGTTTGATGAGTTTTTGATTGTGTTTGGGGGGTCATGTTTTATTTCATTCTGTAGGGGGCGCTAATGCACCAAATTAAATTTTTTCACATTCAGTCGCTTTAGGGCAGAGAGTTTAAGAACTGTGCCAAATTTAATTGAAATCAGAGTTTGTTTGAGCAAATAGGAGCAATTTGTAAATATCCAAAACTTGTGTTCTTTATTTGTGGCTTTTCTGCTCAGAGACCGTCAGACGGATTTGGGAGCTGTGGATATTTTTTTATGTTCCGCCCCTGGAGATAATGTGGACCAAATCTGAGGCCATTCAGGCAAGCGCCCGCGGAGGAGTGCGTTTCAGCCGTAAATTTGAATCCAAGATGGCTGCCTTCTGGTGTGTCAGGGGTGTTTTATTTTTAATTTTTTACTTGTCTTGCCATGATCGACTTCTGTGTTAAAATTGCATGATTCTACGTGCAAGTTTTTTGTGGTGTCATTCGTATTCCCTAATGTATTTTTGTCTCGTTAGGGGGCACTGACGAGCCATTTTATTTATTTTTTGAAAATGGAAATAGCCAGAAGTTAGAGATCCGAAGTCTCTAACGTGGCAAAATTTCGTATCTTTTTTTTGGCCAACAAACTATACATTTTCGGAAACCTCTGGCACATTGCTACATCATGGCGAGGGTCCCTGGTCACTACGGATGAATCACCTCACGTCATTTTAGTTCCCGCCCCCTATGCATTGCTATGCGATACTAATAGGCCCTTCGCCAGCCTCTGGCGCTCATTCCTAATTAAAGCCGCTTGCGGCGATGATGGCCCTCGCCTCAATGCGCACGCCCCTCCCATGCGGCCGCCGAGGACTCACGACCGCCCCGGCACACCACTCTCTCTTCCCAACAGCTGCCCAGGAATACAGCCCATCTATTAGAAAAGTTACATAATGCACCTTTAAATGTTTTCTAGAATTTATTGCGCCCCTGCTAGCCAACTGTGAAAAATAACCCAGGTCTGTAATATATTTTTTTGCTTGTAATAATGTATAGAATTTAATCCCCTAATTTAGTACAAATCCGATAATGTTGACATTTCATATATATGGTAGGTGGCGCTATAGAGTTCACTTTTATGAGATTTCATATTTCATCACATTCAGGCTGGGATCACACAATAGTGATTTGAGTTTGAGCTCTGTAGGCCAATGCTTGTGGCTGTGAGAGGTCATAAAATAGAATTTTCAAATAGAAAATGAATGAACGTATTGTCGCGATGCCCATTTTATCAAATTTTTTGCTGGTTGATCTGATAAAATCGTGATTGTTTGCAAGGAAAAATAATTGAGAAAACGAAGAACAATACCCAAAAATAAAATGCCTCTGTGTGTTAAGCTAAATCAGGATAACCCTACAAAGGGTCCATTTACTCTCAAACGTACTTTTGGATTTGAGATTAAACAGGAACTCTGGTTCAGTGTTATATAATTAATATTTCCAAAATGTTTAATTAACGCTAGAACAGATTGGACTCATATGAACTCTGAGAAAATGGTAACACTGATTCTGTGCTAGTCAGTTTTACCACTTCACTTTTTGCTGTTTTTGATGAGGAAACAATATTACAATATAGATCTGAAAATAATGTAATATGAGCTCTTTAATATTACATCCAGCTCTATAACTCCACTTAAGCACAGTTAGGTCTAGTGCCTTGATAATTTTCTTTTGAATTTGGGGTCTTTGTTGTGGAGAATCCATTGGAAAATACCACTTTGATGTGCACTGATGGTGAAGGACGGGCATTAACCTATGATAATTAAGGGCAAAAGGATTTCAGGATTTCAATGCACAGACAATGACACTGGTGGCTAAGTTGAAATCCAAGATAGATAAATGCTTCCTGAATAACTTCTCCTTGGAAACAAGCAGGTAGTAGATACATAATGTACTTTTAAATACAATATAGCATTTGTGGGAAAAAAAAAGTAAAAAAAATTCCTAAGTCCTAATTGTAGTTATAAAAATGCATTAGTCAGTATTTAGTGTCATTTGGCTATATTTTAACAATCAAATAATAAGGACAGTGTGGCAAAGGTAGGCTTCGAGGGTGGTCATATAGACACTGTGTTTGATTTAAAGGGACATTGTGTAACTTTTTTGGTGGAGGATCTGTCAGATGCTTTTCCCCATGGAAATGATATTGCTTTGTCTGAAATGTTTCACTTCTGTTTTTATGGAGAGAACAGATCCAAATGTGGAGATCAAACCATTTGACATGTTAGATCTATGGAGACGCAACCCCACTCACAGTCCGAATGCCTGTTTTTCTAGAGATTCTAGAGATCAAATGTAAAGCAGTGCTGTTTAATGTCATACTGGCATTGACGTATCCATAGAAACAAGCTGGTGACAGTGCCCCAACCAAACAGTTACATAGTGCACCTTGGAAACCTCATCATATGAAGCAATATTTCACTTAACCCTCCGTCCCTCTTCTTGCGCTTTATCCAGCTGTTCGCCGCCCAGATCTCTTCGCACTTGACCCCCTATGAAACCATGGTCCTTAGTTCACAGGGTGTTTTGAGATGATGGGGGAAACTGGAGTGCCCAGAGGAAACCCATCCAGACACAGGGAGACCCGGGGGAGAACATGCAAACTCCACACAGAAAGGCCCAGGCGACCCAAGGATCGAACCTGCAACCTTCTCGCTTGCATGAGCGTTAACCACTCAGCTACGGTGCCGCCAAACCATATTACCATATTCATTTAACCATATTAACATATTTCTTTAATAGCCATTTAATGGTTGTTTAAAAATGAGTATGGCCCCTGTAATTAGCATCCTCTACATGCATATGTGAGATGACAGTTTCTTTTATGACAGACATTACGTCATCATTCACTACAGTCTGTACTGAATAAACTACTCTGCTCTTCAGGGTTTCCTAATTGGGCCCATTTACAGCCCCTCTCTACTGTCTTACTGAAGAGCTGATGACACATTTGGATCTGTTCTCTTTCTTTACCAGCACAAAACGTCTTTCAGCCCAGAATGTCACTCCATATTCATGGTATGATTTCTCTGTGCACTCAACGCCTTTGATTAGCATCGTACTGGATCTAGTGCAATTTTATTCAAATTTTAGGGCCCATGTAGTAGCCAGGCAATGCACCATCTTCATGCACCATCTTCTCACTTTAGGTTGGAACACTTGTGATGCACAATAATATATTCATGGGTACAGGGGGAAGTGACAAAACTTGGCTAAAGTTAACTTCAGAATAGCAAAATACATTTGCCCCCTCACTTTGCTCTCTGTGCTAACTCCCTGCACTCATTGTGTGCATGCTGCTAATGAAACCACTGCACATCAAGGTTGTGAAGTTGTTGTGTACAGATTTATATCATGCTTTTTGTAATTCTATGGGGAATTGTTGTGTGGGAGCATGGATGACGTGGGCCGAGCATTGGACAGAATCTTACAGCTAAACGTAAAGACAACAAAATTACTGAAACGTGCGTGGATGATATCTAAAACGTGTTCAGGTATATTTGTAAGGAGAGGAGAGAGAGCTAAAAAAAATAAAAAATAAAATATGAATTGTGTGTTATATTAAAGGGTTCATATTATGCTGAACTGTTGTATTGAGCTTTTAATGTTGATGTCCTCACCTTCAAAGTTGTGTCTGATTTCATTCAAGCAGGTTAGAGTTATATTCCAGATTATATCTCCTTCACTACAGCATGTATATCCTGTATGCTCTTTAACATACACTGTCGTAATACTGGAACCATTTTTGTGTTTATTGTTTTAAGCCTTACTTTGATTGCTTTGCACCCTCAGGTCTGGTGAGAACAGAGCAAACCAAGGTCTGACTTTTTAATGATACAAAAATGAAGAAGAAAAAGGGACAGTAGCAGTGCACGGTCACTCCATATGGTATCTGACAGTTGACCTCTGCAGGGCTAAATCTCCAAAGAACACAAAATTATTATGGAGAAATTATTTGATTCAAGGGCAGCACGCCCCGGGCCTTTCTGTGTGGAGTTTGCATGTTCTCCCCGTGTCTGGATGGGTTTCCTCTGGGTACTCCGGTTTCCCCCATCAACCCAAAACATGCCCGCACCCCTATGAACTAACATCAAGGACCATGACGTCCACCCTCCTGTGGGCTCACCACCTGCAGAGGGGTTCATAGGGGGGGTCAGGTGCTATGAGGACTGAGCAGCAAGCTGCCCCCGCGACCCACCTGGATTAAGCGGGAGAAGATGGATGGATGGATATTTGATTCAAGAATATCTATTGTGCTCAGATGTCACATTCATTTAGAAATATGAAAGAAAAGCAATAAAGAGCCTGCACTGCAAGTACAGAGGACACAGGGAACACTTGAAAGCAAAAGCTCAAAGCTTCAGCTGTGAAAGGCTCTGCTCAGGGCTCAGAGAACCTCTGCAGCAGCAAGGACACCAGCAGACTGTGAAATACAAGAGAAAGATTCTGAACTGCAGGGGGAAGTACACAACAGCAAAAAATATATCTAAATATGGACACATTTGGTTTAAAATGAAATGGTTTGTGTGTGTGTTTGTGTGTTTATGTGTGTGTGTGTGTGTGTGTGTGTGTGTGCGTGTGTGTGCGTGCGTGTGTGTGTATGAACTACTTATGAATACACTGTCAAGGGTCCTGATTGTCTCCATGGATGTTACTGTGTATGGATGTTCCAGAGTATGGCAGTATTATCATGGGCTGTATATAAATGGACATATAACGCGTTAGCTGTGTTACAAAGAGGAAGTGAGCATGGAGGTGCATCTGGCTCCTTCTGACCCTGGCTCCCATTGTTACATTGGAATACCATCACCTCTCTCTGTAACTGCTGTGATGAGCCTAATCATTTTTGTCTTAAATGTTCACATTAACTTGCTTATTTTGCTATTTTGTTTATTTAAAAATCCTATCCTGTAATCGCTAGCCTCTTGAGCTTCATTTGACTGGAGCGACTATGGGTGGCATCACGCTCGCTTAGTCCACTTCTGTATCCATGCATCAAACCATGCAAGTCCATGCATTAAATGTCTCAATGGAGACAAGCAGGTCACAGAAGAGGTCAAGTTCACGGGTCAGCTCTGTGCAGAGGTGATTCCTCTTTCAATAAAAATGCATCTTTCCATCAAAACACCTAATCAAATAAATGCAAGATAGATTTGAATGGCATACTGTGTAACATTGCAGCAATAACGTATCTATGGAGACAAGCAGATCCTCAGCTGAAAAGTTACACAGAGCACCTTTAAATGCAGTTTGAGCATGTTTGACATCCTTCAAACACCTATCAAAATCAATATAAAAATATATTAATATTACACTACTCAGTACCGGTATACACATTTGAGAACAAAAAAGTAAAGTACAAATAATGAATGAATGAGGTGATTTAGTTTATTATAGATAGTCTTTGTTTGAGATTGTTCATCCCTGGTTTGGTTTTCAGACTCCAGTTTGCAGTAATACCTCAACTCACTCGGGCCATTATAGACTTTCTGTTTAGACTACAAAGCCTTGGGCATTTTATACCTCCTCATTTGGGCTGGAGTCAAAAGGTCAAAAAGTTGACAACAAATCTCACATTTCTTCCTCCTTGGTCTTACTTGGTCAGTGCTTCTGGATGGTTTTGGTTTCTGGTCTTGGCTGTAATATCAGTAATATATCATTTTAGATGACAGTCATTCTCTCCTAAAATGAAACAGGCTACTGCTTTCCATTTACAATAATGGCATAATCAAAGTCTAGACTTGTCAAGATATAATATTTGATTTACTGTTATTTTAACAAATTTTAGTCACTATGGAACTCAAAAATGTGTGTCTGGTGTTTGATCAAACCCCCTGCGGGTGCTCCTTTGGGATGATATTGTTCCTCTCTTTTTATTTTTAATGCTCAAGGCAACAGTTGAAATATACATTTCAACTGTTGCCTTGAGCTGGCATGGCTCTGCCTTTTGGGAATCAGAGTGCATAAATAAAATATACCCTGTACTTTGTCCCATACACTGTATGTAAAATCCTTAATAAACTAATAAACTCCATAGAGAAAGAATACTTGTTTAAATAAGCCTATTACTAAACGTGCTTTCTCTCTTTCTGCCTCACCACTCCTTTGTGATTGAATTAGCTCCAGGTTATGTTTGGTGAATAATTTAGACAGGCCTTGAGAGTCGAAATGGGTCTTCTCATCCTGACAGATTAAAGCTGAAGTTTATTTTTCCTTGCAGTTGTTGGAGTTTGCTGTTTGGTAAGCACGGCATGTCTCGCCCACATTCCTGACCCTAACCTCATCCTGCACCTTTGGGACCTTATACTGCATGAGTGAAATAATGAGAAAAGTAATTTCAGTGAATTTCAGGAGTGTTTTTCATAGACAAAGGGCTGCAGGTGAACAAATGCTACACATAACAATATTATTGCTCAGTTTCAGATGACATCACACCGCTCTATAGGCCAATAGTGCTTAAAGTTGCACTATGTAACCTTTTGGTTGTGGACCATTATCTGCTTGTCATTGCTCTGCCTGGAATGTTCCACATGACATTAAACAGCTCTACTTTACATTTATTCAATTATGTGTGGGTTTTATAGCTCACCAATATCTACAAAAACAGGTATTCTAACTGTGGGGTTGCTTCTCCACAGAGCTGAACTGGCGGCACGGTGGCTGAGTGGCTAGCACTCATGCCTCACAGCAAGAAGGTTGCGGGTTCGATTCCCGGGTCGCCCGGACCTTTCTGTGTGGACCTTCCGGGTGCTCCGGTTTCCCCCATCAACCCAAAAAACATGCACTGTAGGTGTGAAAGTTGTGTGATTGAGTGTTGGTGGTGGTCGGAGGGACCGTTGGCGCCGGTTGGCTTGGCAGCCGCGCCTCCGTCAGTCTGCCCCAGGGCAGCTGTGGCTACAACAGTAGTTTACCACCACCGGGTCTGGACTGAATGAAAAATGCTCTGAATAATCCTCTGTAAAGCGTCTTTGTGACATATGTCTGTGAAAAGCGCTATATAAATAAAAACACACTTACAAATAAAAACTGCAACTTGGTCTGGTTTGGTCTCCATAAAGACAGAAAAGTTTAATACCATATTGTGAAACATTCCAAATATTGCCACAGACAAACACATTTGGCAGCCCCTCCACCAGAAAAGTTGCACAATAGAAATAATAACAATAGTCACAATAGAAATAATCAGAATCAACATTTGTGAACTTACCCTTTAGACATTTTGTGGCAAATAAATAGGAAAAATCTGGCTCTTGGGCCCATGACATTCAATAGAGTTTAGGTGAATAATTTGTTTTGAGTAGATTATCCTTTAACCATGGCACCTGTTGAGGGAGGAATGCCTAGGGGAGCAGGTAAATGTATTACAATGAAGAAATATTCTTTTTTCTTCTAAGCAGACAAATTGTACCTATATTAAATTGGGAAGGGCTGTGTTCCTGGTCCACAGTCATCGGCAGCAGTGTTGTGTGAAAAGTATTTGCAATATACTTAGTTGCTTACAACACCATGCATGAGAAGAAAACGTATGTGCATGTGTCTTGAAAAAGTAGCACTTTGAGTTTGCTAAAAGTGACAAAAGATATGCAGGCTTGTAACAGCAAGGTGTGGATGTTACCCACTTCTATAATATAGTCTTGTAAGTGCCATTTGGGCCACTTTCAACAACTCTTTCAGTGTTTACATTTTAAGGTCTTATATTATGTAAAATTGACTCTTGTGACCTTTAAGCCATATTAGAAAGTTGTTACCTCCTCAAAAACATACTTGGAGTTGTGCTTTGTTTCCGGTATGTTTTTAATGGGGAAACAACAATAAAACATAAATGCAGAATATAGGCCCTATATTGTGTTTTTAATATCAACTATAACTATGACTATAACTAATATCATGATAATAGTAAATGAATATGGTAACACAATCCCTATTATTGGCTTTAAAGTTGAGGTGCAGCCACACAGGTCTGGGGTTGCAGATCAGGTGGACATAATGTTATTCATGACTGATTGATTGATTCTTTTAATTAATTTGTTTCCTGTACAGCATCTTGATGCCGGTTCCAACATACAACATACACCAACTTTTAAGTCACAACAGTTGGACATACAGACATACAGACTATCCATCAAATAATCATAATACAAACATATAGGACACAAAAGTTAGACAAACAGATCACATTTCCAAGCTTGTCTGCAGGAATTCAAGAAATGTATGGCAGTTGTACAGAAACTGTTTTTGAAGTTATTTTGGTGGCAATTGTCCTGTAGCTCCTTCCAGAGGGCAGTAGGTGAAATACATGGTGTGCGGGGTGAGTGGGGTCGGAAGCAATCTTGCGGGCTCTGCATTTTGTCCTTTTGTGGTGTAGTGATTCCAGGGATCGTAGGGGTGAACCAATGACTTTGGATGCTCTGCTGATGATGCGCTGTAGTCAAGGGTGTGTCAAGACTCCTCAACCAGACTGTGATAGATGGCGTGAGGATACTTTCATCAATGGCTGTGTAGAAATGGTGCAGGAGATGAGGTCTTACTCTGAATTTCTCCAGCTGTCGGAGATGGAAGAGTAATTGCTGGGCTTTTTTATGGATATGGTCTGCATTTATTTTCCATCTGAGGTGGCTGCTGATGTGGGTTCTGAGGAGTTTAAATGAGTTGGTTATGGAGATGGGTTCACCTTGAATGTTCACAGGAGTTTTGGAGGATGGCTGGCGTCTTAGGTTAACAATGAGTTCTTTTGTTTTTGATCTGTTAAGTAGTAGATTATGACTGTGCACCAGTTCACTGCTTGATTGATCTGTGTGCGATAATCAGTTTCTTGGTTGTTGGTGATGAATCCTATGATGGTTGTGTCATCCGCGTACTGGTACATGTTGACGGAGCTGTAGCGAGTTGTGAGCTGGTTTGTGTGAAGGGAAAATAGCCAGGGTGAGAGAACACAGCCTTGGGGAGCACCTGTGCTGAGGGACAGAGGGGCAGATATGTTGTTGTTGATCTTCACCCTTTGTTTCCTGTTACAGAAAAAGCCTTGGATCCAGTGACAGATGCACAGATCGATGTTCATTTATTGAGCAGTATGATCGGAGTTATTGTACTGAATGCAGAAGTGAAATCCATGAATAGGATGCGGACGTGTGTGTTTGCGGACTCCAGTATATGATGAATTGCTAAGTTGACGTAGTTCTCAACTAACCTGTTGGCTGTGTATGAAATTCGGTATGGGTCCATGAGCGTGACAGTTTTTAGGTGCTTGAGTATGATGCGCCCGAATTACTTCATAACATTATCTATTATAATTACATTTGTAATGTTCAGATTTTCAATTTATCTCATCAGAATTCACATTTCTTCTGGTCTTGAGGATCTTAGCAGTGGTCTCATGGTAGGAAAATCCATTTTGTGTGTTAGAGCATTAAATATTTGATGGTATTTATATAAGATGGTTAAATGAGCTCACTTCCCATTGAGTATGTGACACATACTCGTCACCCTTCATCTCTCCATGAATGGGCCTCATCAGGGAAATTAAAATGCAGATTGGAAAAATACAATAGGTGGAGGGGAAAGTCTGATATTTGTTATTAAAGGTTCAAACCTTGATGGAGATCATGAATTCGATTTGCATTTTAGACGTTACTTTATTAAGTTGAAGCATGTTTTTTTTTACATAAACGTATATTACACAAAATGGATTCTGAGTTGTAAGCCCTGTTATAATACTGTTACCACATCAAAAACAGAACTGGAGTTGTGTTTTGTTTCATTCGAACATGAGTAATCTTAGTTTATTAGTCTGTCTACATCTCCAAAGCTCAAAATGCTCTGTTCCACCTTGTGATGTTGTCATATAGAGGTAATTTCAGGGCTGAAAACATCCAAATGATTCTAGTGTATGGAGTTTAAAAACTCAGTGGACATCAGAGACATCACAAGGTGGAAGTGTTTTCATTTTTTCATAATATTCATCAGTATGCAGGGTTTGTGTGTGGATGAAACAAAACAAAACTCCAAGTTTTTGATGAGGCAACCACAATATAACATCGATCAGACAATAGCAGCGTGACACTCTATTTGCTCCATGGGAAAGGATGTCCTTTGCTTTAGACTCAATTTTCCATACCAGATGTTAAGCAGAAATTGGTCATTTTAATCATCTTGTCTGGACAGCTTTTTAACCAGACATAAACCAGGCAACAGTTTATTTCCAGCATTAATACCTTTCAAATTGAAGGAGGTTTGGGGAAATCTTGGGAAATCTTCACATTTGGGTTTTAAAGTTAAAAAAAAAACTGCAGTGGGTGTGGTATTGAGGAGATTGGTATGTCTTATAAGGTCACTTGTTTTTCGACCCTGTATTTTCTCCTCCGGTGGTTGTGATAAAGCAGCAGTCAAGCTTATTGAAAAAAAGAAGGGATATCCAAGTGTGGTACCTTCTCTCTAGCACTAAAATCAACAGGGAAATAAATTGGGTACCATATAAAACAACGTTGGTAGTTCAATAATATATGTAATGTAATTACATATATTGTGTAATTTACCTTGTGGATCAATAAAGTTTAAGTTAATGAGGGGGTATAATTTTTTATGTATTTTTTTAGCTTTCTATTGTGTTATAATGCTATTACCTCATCAAAAAATATGCCTGAAGAGGTCTTAGGTCATCCATGCATGTTTCAGTAATTTAGCGATCTCTCCTGGGCACTATTTGAACCCTCCTTATGGCTAGGTGTAAGATTTTGGCCAGTGCTCAGTTACATACAAAAGCATGACACAAAACTGTACACAAATGCAATGTGCAGTAGTTTCATTAGTGATATGCACACACACTGTGACTGTGCTGCAGTGGCGGCTGGTGAATAGAGGGCACAATTGTGCCACACTCCCTAACTTAACCTTGATTTTAAAAAATAAAAAATAAATAAATTATAAAGTTATTTGTATTAGGCTATATGTTTAATATTTTGTTTAAAACTGAACATGTATCTGCATAGACATGTTTTTATCATGTTAAATGTGCTCATATCACTGTATTTGAGTCACGTGCTTTATTTGAGTGTGCACAGTAGGTGCGCCCCAATGGAGGTCTATGGAGCAGGCTGAAACATTCAAAAAATTTGACGTCATTACGTTGCTTTTGCCCATTAGTTAGTATTGCAGCCCCTGAAAAACACTGTAGTGCGCAGGGTGGGGGCGACTCAAATCAAGTGATTGGTCTTCACAAACATTATCACAATTCTGACCTATGAGGATTCAGCAGCTCTGTCCCACCTCACCCCTACAGGCTAATGCTAATGCTACAGGCTAATGAATGGAGAACTACAGAGCTGTGTGCTATGGCCGCTAGCTACTTTCGCCTAAACAGGAGAGCGGGAGGAGAGACCTAAAGTACAGGGCACACTGACCGGGTCCTGGGGCAGCCGCTGCCGCCGGCGATGCACTCGCTGCTGGAGCTGGGGATCTTGCTCGCTGCCGCCGGCGGTGCAAATTTGACCTAGGCGTAGCGCGCAGAGGGCTTAAGTCCACCCGGTGCCCTGGTGCTAATATGGACTGGCGTAACTTTCAAATTGAAGTGGGGAGTGGGATTAAGACAAGTTTTAGAACCAGCTCGTGCACTCGGCTCCAGGACCTTGTCCCGTGGACCTGACTGGACCGGGACATATTGGAGACAGAACCAACAGGACAGTGGGTAGAGGACACACTCTGCATCAGTCCCCTGGAGAAGGTAAGAGGCTTGTTTTCATTTGTTTGGGGCAAATCTGAGGACGGAGCCTCACAGTAAACAGTGTTATAGTGTTAATAGATAAATGCGTAAATGAATGAGCGACGGAGCTGCTCCAGTGTTCTGCCGTGTGCTGTAGGAGCGGCGCTAATGCCATGCGTTTGTGTTGTGAGCGGAGCCTCATTTTTGTTGCATTTTCATGATGGGGGCTGGTTGTCGGGCTGGTTGTCGGGCTGGTTGTCCGGCTGGTTGTGAGCGGTGTGTTACGTTGTGTCGTTGGGTGTGAGCAGGTGCATCAGGTTGTGCTGCTACATAAACTTTGCGCTTGGCTGTGCGTTGTGCTCTAGATAAACTTCAACAAATAGTGACTAAAATGACTGTTTCTGGCATTTGTTATTTTATATAGCCTATACATAATAAATATATTTATAATACATATTTATAATTTTGACTTATGCATCCCCTAAAAAATTACACCGCCAGCTGTGCCATGATAGCGCTATGAAGGGGGATTGACTTAGAGCATAGAGCAAAGGAAAGGGAGGCAAAAATAAAATATGTTTGTTTGTGGTGAATATAGCATTTTAAAAACAATAAAAGGTAACATGGTGATCTAAATATGACACATTTCATTAATTAACTCCAAGAAACCCAAGAGATTTGCTACAAAGGTGCACTATGTAACTTTTACCACTTGCTTGTCTCCATGAAGATGTTTTTGCTTTATCTGAAATGTTCCACAGTATGGCATTAAATCTGTCTTGTATTTATTCAATTGCAGGTGCGTGTATTGCCGCTAATGCATAAAAACAGGCATTCTTGCTGTGATTGGGGTCTCTTTTCTACAGATCTGACCTGTAACTTGGCTTGATGGCATCACCTGCTTGTTTCCATGGAGACAGTATGTTTAATGCCATACCATGGAACATTCTAGGCAAAGCAATAACATCTTCATAGAGACAGGCAGGTAATGTCCCCTTCTAGTGAAAAGTTGCATAGTGCATCTTTAGGCAAGGCAAGTTTATTTGTATAGCACAATTTGTACGTATCCATCCATCCATTTTCTTCCACTTATCTGGGGCCGGGTCGCGGGGGCAGCAGTCTAAGCAGGTACTCCCAGACTTCCTTCACCCCAGACACTTCCTCCAGCTCCTCCGGACGGACTCCGAGGCGTTCCCAGGACAGTCAAGAGACATAGTCCCTCCAGCGTGTCCTGGTTCTTCCCCGGGCCTCCTTCCGGTGGGACATGCAAAGTAATCACAATACAATAAATCAAAACATAAATAATCATCATAAAATTTTAAAGTAGAGACATTAAATTAGAGAGAAGAGTGCAGAACAATAAATGAAAACCTTTCAGTCATATGCACAGCTAAACAGAACCTTAGATCAGAACTTGAAATTATATCTGTGAGCTACCGACTGAAGTTGTACATTTAAGTAATTTAAAATCAAACCGATTTTTCCTATTAAAAAAATAAATAAATAATAAATTATATTGTCTGACTAGTACCGCCAGAGGGGCACTTCACTGCTTTTTCTCTAGGGGGCGACACAGTGCAGAGGAGACTCTTGAGGGACTGCTTCCTAAAGCTAAACACCCCTGTGAGGAAAGCGGTGAAAATAAGGCTTGCCAGCCCAGCTAATGATCACGGTGAAGTTTTTCTTGGCAGAGTTGTCCCATATGACTCACTACATTGTCGTGCATCAGTTCTGTAGCTCAAAGTGCACTGACGAATGTTGACAGCAGAGCTTCTGGTCTGGCCCAAAACCACATCAGAAAACACGGGCCCTTCTCCAGACTCCGAGATGTAAAACAGAACCACTGGGTCAGGCTCAGACATTCTGACACTACTGTACTTCTGAGTTAGAGGGATTTACTCCTGGAGGTGTCAATGACTAAATGAGCTTTGTCTTGGCAAAATCTGAGGGAAACTGGCTTAGGGTTTTTCAAGTGTTTTTTTTTTTTTTTTTATGTACACAACTATGTAAAACTATTCAAGAGGAAGTAGAAGAAACAAGTAAGAAGAGTGAACTACAAAGTGCATTTTACTGCACTGTGAAAGTATAATAGTTGTCAGTAGTTGCCAACTACTAGTATTTTTTATTACAAAAACAACTACTATTACTAATCCTGTTCCTCCGACTACAACTGCTATAAGTTAAATTGATACTTCTATTATTAAATGTTTAGTACCACAAAACAGCAAATAGCACATACATATAATGCAACTTAATCCTTGATAATCATGTTTCCCATTAGTACTACACTTACTACTATTCTGATTTACGCATTTATGCATTCTACTACTACTACGACTACTACTACTACTACTGCTACTACTACTACGACTACTACTACTACTGCTACTACTACTGAATCTACTACTACTACAGCTACTACTACAAATTCTACTACTACTACGACTACTACTACTACTGCTACTACTACTATGACTACTACTACTGAATCTACTACTACTACAGCTACTACAGCTACTACAGCTACTACTACAAATTCTACTACTACTACACCTACTACTGAATCTACTACTACTACTACTGAATCTACTACTGCTACTACTACTACTACAGCGACTACTACAAATTCTACTACTACTACTACTAATGCATCTACTACTAATACTAATTGCTACAAATTCTACTACTACTACAGCAACTACTACTACTATGACTACTACTACTACTACTAAATGTCACAATAATCACCGGGGTGACAGGCCCAAGCAACCAAACAAAGCTAAAAAAAAAAAAAAAGGTCACATTTTCAGATCATTTCCAGTAAGAGGAAAATCTCCAGCTGTATAACCCAACCTCACAACTTTTTTTTTTTTCACAAAAACACAAAAAAGAAACATGACGACAACTTTAATGCTTCCAGTCGTCAGCTGAAGTTTTAAGAGGAAAATAATTGTCAGTGTGGTGGAAAGAAGGCGGTAGGAACTGCACACATCGAACACAAAGAACTCTTTCTATTGCAATAAGTAGAACTGAATCACGTCACAACACAAGCCGGAAACCACACCACCATAACCACTCACTCCAGAGAGAGGGGGGAAAGGGGGTGAGAGATGGAGACGGAGAAAAATCAAGGGAGAGGATGAGAGGAAGAGAAAAAGAGATAGAAAGAGAAGAGAGAAAGTGAGACCATTACCCCAGAGACACAGAGAGTCCGAGGGGAGAGAGAAACCATATATACGACTTACCCCAGAGAAAAGAAGAAGAGATAGAGAGAGAAGGAGAAACAAAGGGAGGGCAGAGCATGGAGAAGAGAAGAGAGAAACCACACAGCTATACCCACTCACCCCAAAGATAGGGGGCAACAGAGACAGAAAGGAAGAGTGCGAATGATAGAGAGATAGAGAGGGTGAGTCTGGAGAAACAGACCTGGAGAGGGAAGAAAAGAAAGGAGGCCTGGAGCGTTTAATGAAAGCCAATATCCTGCCTCTGGCCTAAAAATAAATGGAGCAATGAGCATATAAACATGGACTCAGAGCTTGGACTGTTATAGACAAGACCACAGAGAGACCAATTTAACCGGAGGAGTGAGGTCAGTCTGCAGCCCGAAAACAAAGAGCCAGCGCCATGTTGGGAAACAAAGACTGAAATAACTTCGGACTGTAGTAAAAACTGGCGCGAAATTGAATGTGACCTGATAATGAATCTTCAGGTGATTATGAAGAATATTCATAATAATATTTGTCTCATATCACTAATAACAGCAAAACAAGACTCTTATCTCTTATGTTGAGATACTATCATTCTAATAACTTGGAACAAAGTGTTTTTTTTCCTTATCTCTTTGTTCATGTACAAAATGGTCATGAATTGAAATGTTTGGAAATATAATTTTTATTATGCCTATTGTAAATGTTCTTTGCATTATTTTGTATGCTACAGACTTTTAAATTATGCTTCATGCTTGGTTAAAACCCTTAATGCATCAACCTTAACAAATTTAACCTTAACCAGTTTAACTCTTACTAAACCTAACTCTTACTAATCCCAACCTTTACCTGAATGTGAGAAGTATATTCATATTCATATTATTATTATGATGATTATTATTATTATTATATTCTACTGTCAAAAATGTCTATTTACTACCACCAATGCAAAGTGGGGTTTGCGTGGCATATCTTGGGAAAAAAATGAGGCAGCCTTACATTTTCTAAGATATTTTAACATTTTTCAAGATATTTTAAGTTTTTTCCCCTATTGAACTGAAAAAATCATCCTATCCATGGGTTTCACAATTATGATAAATTAGGGCCGCTGCTGTAGCGATTAACAAAGTAAAACAAAGTTTTATCGATATAAATATATCAGCTATTTTGCTTTCACACTGGTTTATAATTCTTGTTAAATTGAAGAAAAGTTGCAAGAAGAGGCAGTATAGAACTCCGTGAAATGTAAAGTGAAAAAGCTGTACCTCCTCTGGTTTATTTGGTCTGAAAATGAGAAGCTTACGGCCCCCCTGCACCTGTTAAACTCTTCTCCATATAAACATATGAATGAGGTAGAGGCTGACGTCACTGTAATCCTGGGACTGAATGGACCATTGACTCTGCTCTATACACACAATTAAATGGTAGACTGGGCCCATGCAATTAAGCAGAAACTTAGAGCCGCAGTTTTCCCAGTGCTGGCAGCAGATAGTGATAATCACACATTACATTAAGGTATAAGCCACATATTTTTGTTTGGGCTGGGAGTTAGTTTATGCAGTGAACCAGTGTCACGATACCACCAGAATACATTTAAATACAAATGAGAGCGACATAGAAACCAACAGGAAACTCAGCTGGTGAAAATAGGGGGTGCACGTCACTTGCATGATTCCATGGAAATAGAAAGTTAAAAGCAAAGCATACACATGTCTCTGTGTATTTTTATACAGACTGATATCAGTCGCTCTTCAGCATGTGATTAGATTAGCTTTTTTCGTGCATGTGAAATGAGCTCAGTGGTCACCTATGATTTACAAATAAAATCAAATGCATTTCACCTCAGAGTTTAGTTGTTGTTCAGCCCCCATGATTTTTTTCCCTTTACGTTTGTCTGATACCAACAGACATGTGTGTCCCTGATTGACACCTGTCAATCACATGGATTTTGAACGTGGAATTTCACTGATGACGATGAAATGTGTATTCTGGATCACAGGCAATACTTTTTATGCTTTATGCTTTTGTGCATTATGTACACTAAATCATTGTTACTTAACCATGGAGGCTGGGCCCAAAGTAGGACCGTGAGCACCTCGTTTAGGGCCCCAAAATCAGTAGAATATAATGCATTTAATATGAGATCGGGCCTGTGTTACTTTGTAGATAAAGCACTAAGATCAAAAATGTTAAGAAACCCTAATGTATCCAGTCATCCAGTTAATACATTTTGCATTTATAAATAAATGTGGAGAGAAAGCATCTTAAGTCTTGAATATCATCTATTAATAGATATTAATATAACAAAATTTAAATTAAAACATCAGTCATGACAATAAACTACTTGCTAAAAATGCATTACATAATAGACTGGTGCCATGGAAACAAATATTCAAAACCTCATAACCAGTATTTATTTTAGTAATACCTGGAGTGTGAATGAATCGGCAGCTGTTAGTCATCACAATATTTAAACTAATAAGATGTTGTACTGTAGAATATTCATAGTAAAGACAGTATTTCTGTATTTCTCTGGGCTGAGTGTGGGAGCAGTAGTCATGTGTCACAGACTTCAGCTCAGCACTAGTTTAATGGTCCATGGAGCTCACTCTGTCAACTACACTGACAGAAGAGGCAGGAGACTGTGTAAAACAAGCTGACCGGCCAGTTACAAAAGTTTTAGACCAAGTTTAAGCTTCTTATTTTCCCAATGAGGAAGAGAAAATTTTAAAAACTTTAGTGCACAACTAGGCTTTCAAACCTAGTTTAGTCTAGTCCCATAACAACTATTGCTTAAAGGTTCTATATTACTATATTATTATATATTAAAATAGATTTTTTTTTTTTTACTTTAAGCTACTTGATAATGCTGTTACCTCATAAAAACATACCTGGAGTTATGTTTTGTTTCACTCATGTTAACGGCTACGTTTTACACTACAGTTTAGTAGCAATTGTCAATTCCAGAGCTGAAATAATCCAAATAATTCTAGTGAAAGTATATGGAGCACTTCCTGTATTATCACATGACATCACAGGCTGCAACAGATTGTTTTCTTTTTGAGAGAAGAATTCAGCCTAAATATGCAGATTTGTGTGTTAGACTTAGACTTTATTGATCCATAAGGGAAATTACTTGGTCACAGTAGCTCACACATAACATTATAATATAATACAAAACACAGAGTAAAAATGGTAATAAACTAATAAGTAGTAATAAAAAGTAGTAAGAGATTGGTATCAATAAGTGGTATCAATAAAATGAAACATGTGTGAATGAAACATCATTTTCTGTGTCCCAAATGCGAATCACCTTTCAAAGTACCGCACAAATGACACTCACATAAAACCACCCTAGTGTCTTTTTTTCAACCTGACTGAATATCACAAAGTGAGATTATGTCTTGGATGGGTGCCCGTTGTTGTTGCTTGCAGGTGCCATCTTGTCACGCTCATAATGTCTGATGTGAAGCGTCTTATTAAACATGAGGGCACTGTTCTGACGCTGCTCCACCTCTGTTGCTCTCACAAACTCATACAGACTTATTTATCAAACTCAGGTGAAATCTGGGTACACAGCATGCAGGGAACAGACCTTTTACAGTGTACTTACCGCGATCTAAGACTCAAACATGTCATGGTTTGTTCGTTTTATTGCACCAATGTCAATATCAGATTTATAGTGTTTCTGGCATTATAATAATATTCCCATTTTAGGGAGGTAAAAGGTTGTGCTCAGGTCAAAGTATACCTGAAACAGTTTAGGTTTTTTTTTTTTAAAGATGCACTGTGGAATTTTTCTAGTAGGGTTCTGCTACTTGCTTGTCTCAACTGTGATATATTTCTTTGACAGGAATATTCCATAACATTAATCTATTTTGCATGTATTGAATTGTATTTATTGCTCAAAAGTTCCTTGAAAAGCATGCGTTCTTGTTGTGAGTGGGGTCACTTCACCACAGATCTGATCTGTAACTTGGCCTTAAGGTGTCACCTGTTTGTCTTGAGCAATAACATCTCCATGGAGACAAGCAGAGCCTGGACCCAGTACCACCAGAAATTTATATTGTGTGTATTTAAACAAAAGTCCATTTTATGAAAATCAGAAGTTAATGAGCATGAAAATGACAATGTCTTTTTTAGGTTTGAAATGATTTATGCAACAAAACCAGTCCACTTGTCTAATTCGTTCTGCGTCAGTGATAATACACACTGACAACCCTAATTGACTGTTATTTTATAAGCTAATCACTGCAGTAAAACTATGTGATGTCAGTACAACTGTCACCACACTGCAAGATTTACGGTTTTTATTTTTAATTCATGACCTGAAATAATGAGTCAGAGCGTTTTAACAAGTTCTGCTCAAATTACTACATTTAAAAACTAAATGGATTCATAATAACTACACTTTTAATGACCTTTATAAAGCATCCCCAAAGACGTGAATCCTTTTCAATAAACTGTGTGTTCATTATGAGTGTTCATGCGGATTTAAAAGTGGGGTGAATATTTCTGAAAGCTGATAGTCTAGAGTGTAACCTGGAGTTGGCACAGACTGAATCCTTTACAATAATATAATGCAGCCTGATAGAGAGCGAGAGCGTGTCCGGACACCTGGAGTGGAGCAGGTATTATCAGGACCAGTGCCAACACACACTTAAAGTGTTGCCGCAAAGTCTGGCCCCAACAGGCCTGTTTGAGCACAGGGAGGGAGTGGGGAATCGCGCCCTCAACCTCTGTACTTTACACCGCTCGAAAAAAACACCCACACCCAGACAGTAATATGCTTGTATAGTAATGCATAGTTTAGTTCATTTATTTAATGAGACAGGGACAGTGCACAATACACATTAACCTTAACAGGAGAGATGCATTGTGCCAGGTTGTAGTGCCAGTGCTAATTTCTGCCTGTGGTCCCTGGGCAGGTTGACATTATAGTTCATAAAATCAACCATACAAGGAGAATGTCTTTATTATGACCGGAGCATAATAACAATTCTGTATCCTCATTCACACCCAGTTCCCTCAGCACCTTAAAATCATCACCATTATCAAAATAATCATTCATTTAATTCTCTCCAGAACATCATACTCTCTCCAGACACTCCTCAGTCCACCTTATGGGCACAGGTTTGGTTTGAAAGGAGCCACTGTTTTGCCAGGCGTGAGAATGTGCTGTAGTTTATACTTGTAATCAGCTTTGTTGGTAACATGTTCCACTGACGGACGGACGCGCATGAAAAGGCTGAGTTTCCAAATGTGTTTGGGAATCCTGCACTCGCCGCGCACAATGGATCAAGTGCCTCGGGAGGTTTCAGAGCTCAGAGAAACAAGCTGCTTTAGTGGAGGAGCAGCAGGCAAGAATTTGCAAACATTATTAGGTTTTCAAAACTTAAAATGCTGTTTCACAAGAATATGACAGTGGTGGAATAGCCGACTTTTCTTGTCATGGCTCTTGAGAGCGCTTTTATCTAATGATTCTAGAGGCCTCAGAGCTGGTTTACAAGCCTGTGACCAACTTGTTTTGCAGTATAAAAAGTGTGGCATTATCATTGCATTTAGATAAGCACCTGAGGCTTCAGTCGTCAAGCAGTTTCTGATGTATCTGAAATTAGCCATGTTGAATTGTATAGTGTTTGTAAACTTTTTAATGTGCTTTTTAAAACATAAATGTGGTTCCAGAAAAATTCTAAAATATTTCACCTGATCAACATTATTAATCTTCTGTCCTATCAGAATTTTAGGATAGATTTGTGGTTTGTGACGAGTTGTAAAAAACATAAAAACAGTTTTGATGATATTTAAAGTGAGACAAGAGTTTTTTAGCCAAGCAGAAACTTTAGTCATCTCCTCAGTTTTACCATGAGTATATACACAGTGTCACCGGCATACATGATTATTTTAACATTACATACAGATGTAATATGCACAGAACAATAGTGAGATGAAGTTAAATAATTGTGCCCACTTTTTACCATTGTAAAACAGATTCCTAATGGTTCCTATGTAACTTTGGTCACTATAAAGCTGTTAATGCTTTACCTGGAATATTCCAGACTTTCCGGCTGCACATGAAATGAAGATATTTTAGGTAAGGTCAGTTTTCATCAAGGTATTTTTGATCAACAGAAAAACCTGTAGTGAAATAAATGTTTAATGTGCCCCCACCACAAAAGTGACAGAGTGCACCTTTAACATCCCAATTCTGTGGTGAAGTTATGGGCATATTTGACAACTTTCATGGTTAAAATAAAAGGTATCATCCCAGAAACAACCTCAAGTCCAGACAGCTCCTGGTTAGAGATTAATAAAAACACTTTATAATTAAATGCAGACAGTGAATAGCCATTTTGACCTAAGAACTGCTCTTGCAATGACTTGAGGAAATGTCTTCCACCATATTAAAAATCAAGTATAACCATTGAGCCATTATAAAAAAATCAATGGAGCTGCTGACCTTGTTGAAGTGGAAGTTAGAGGAAAAATATTAAACATGATTTGTGTAACTTTCCTGGTAGAGTCTGTCAAAAGCTTTTCTCCATGGAAATGTGACTGCTTTATCTGGAATGTTTCACGATACGAAAACTTTCTATCTTCATGGAGACCAAACCAGACCATGTTACAGGTCAAATCTGTGGAGAGGTGACCCTACAGTCAGAATGCCTGTTTTTCTGGGTATTTTTGAGCTATAAAATCAGATGCAATGTAATAATGGTAATTTAGAGCTGTTTAATACCGTACTGTCTAACATTCCAGACAGAGCAATAACCACAGAAACAAGCAGGTGACGGACCAGAAAGTTACACAGTGCGCCTTTAAATGAATGATGCCGTAGATGTATTTTTTCATTATAATCACACTGTGTTAGTTCTTCTGGTTTGTACTGGCGTGTGATCTCTTTTGTGTGGTGTTGTCTTCCATGGAAGTTGAAGGAGTGCCAGCTTTGACACAATATCAAGTATCTCAAACAGTCTGATCCTCCCTGTGTTATGTGATATGTGTGAGCTATTTGAAAATCACCACTCTGTGACTTAAGGGCATTTATGGGACTATAAAACAAATAATAAAAAAACTTGTAGTGCAAATAGAATAATTATCAGTTGGTTCTTTGTAAACAAGAATAGCACATTATAATTATGTAATCAAATATCAAATGCAATATAATGAATTACACACAATAAAGTAGTTTATGATTAACTTGGATTACATGGTGTATCAACAATATATAATAGGATCAGTTCTGAACTATAATGTGAAAAGTTGATTAGCAAAAACAGGTCACTTTAATTATTTGTCCAAAAGTTTTTTTTTTGTAACTTGACTGAATTTGATTGAAAGGGGGTGGTCTTTTTGATTGCACTAAAATACCCAGTAGAGTACATATTACTTTTATAATATGTGTGTGTGCTGACTTTTCTACCTTCTTTGCTAGTAAAACTTAAAGACATGTTTCATGCTCTGGCTTGAATTCTTACTCAACACATCACCCTGACATTTACTTTATTTGTTTTTTTTTCTTATTTGAAGTTTTGAAGCCATCATCGCGAACAAAAACACAATGCTCTTTCAAACAGTGAATGTGAGCGTAAGTGTAGGCAGCGGTGGTCACACTAAGCTCTGGTCTCCCATTGAAACAGAGTGTGAAGTACTGTTGACCAGAGGACATCTGAATAGCACTCAGCCTGTAACCATTTCATCTGCATTGTTCAGAGAGACGCTAAAGTAAACAGAAAACAAAAGGTCATGGCCCTTGGAATTACAGCACAAGGCTCGAGGGGTGAAACACGCTGTTGAAAGAGGCTCCAATAGAAACTGAATAATATTTTGACTTACTGAATCATACAGAGACTTAGAAGAGTAAATACAGTTTATCAATATAATATTTGTATAGATATTTTTATCCATATTTGTTACATCACACTTATTTTTGAATGTGCATAAAGGTTTTTACCATTTTTGGCTACACTATTTCCCCTTCCTTTATGATGAGGCAAATGCTGTGCATGTGCGTGTCAGAATCATATTTTTTAAAAGAACTGAATCTTTTTCTTTCTAATTGTATGTCTTTTTTTTTTTTTTTTTTTTTTTTTACATTGAACCAACACAAAAATCAGCACAGAGGCAACGTACGGGGAACATGGGTGAGCTGTTAAGACGGCAAACAAATTTGGCATCATACTTAAAATGAGTTATCACATTGGCTTCGGTTACAGTATATAAATAAATAAATAAATAAATAAATAAATAAATAAATAAATAAATAAATAAATAAATAAATAAATAAATAAATAATAATAATAATAATAATAATAATAATAATAATAATAATAATAATAAATCCAGAAGTTTCAGATCCTGTGAAAGAGTCAGAAGTCCTATGATATTTTCTCCACTGAAAAATGTGTGTGTGTGTGTGTGTGTGTAATTAAGAAAAAGTATTACGAAAAAAAGGTGAGCAATGGAATAAAAACGTATTCAAATCTTACACATTACAATTTTAATCTTATCCATGGGCATTCTGAAACATATAAATATACAAAATATTTTGAAAATAAAAACATTTACTTTTTTTTAAGCTAACCTGAACTCAAACTATTGATTATTTCAATTTGAAAATCCTTGAAAATCCTTTGAACATTTAAATATGGATATGGATTCTTTCGTTTTGGACGAATACCTAAGCAGATATCTATGCTCATTATTTGCTTTATTTTACACTGTTAGGTTTTTCATTTCACACTTGGAACTGTATGTACAAGAACTAGTGCAGACAAAACTGAAATTCTTTTAAAATTGCCATTGGTGAATACATTTACTCAACTCAACTTGCGTCGGCACTTCACATAAAAGTCCTATAATAAAAGGGGCAACATTAAAGAGACATCCATACATCATCATCCCTTTAATTATGTGGTTCACACTTGCACTGTCCCGACCACGGCGCTGTTATTACACGAGCGGGAGCCTTTTCTTCTCTAGTGTCAAGCAGGAGTCCCAAACACTATTAAAACTAATCATAGGTGCACAGCTGCCAGCACCAAAGACACTGGAAAATGACAGGAAAATTTGAGACATTTTAATCACAACAAAATGTGAAGGTGTGTATTCCCGGCACTGGCAACAACTCTGTTTTATTACTGTATTTGGAAGGATAAGCTTCAATTTGAATGTAAAAATGTTTTGGAACAGCTCATATTGTATTAAGCTGAGTCAAGATCTTGTTTTTACATGTATTTGAGCAGAATTTGTCTTGCCCCAGGACAGATATATTGTATATTAAGCAACTCTTGAGGTCAAAATAAGTCAGCTGTGTACTGTCTGTATCTAATTATAACATGTTTTATTGTCTGAGAATAAGGAACTGCCTAGTTTGCATGCTAGTTGTTGCTGTTACTGTGTTTTCAAACTCCACTGTGGCCTCTGAATGTTGAGAAATGCGCTTATAATTAGAGCTTATAATTAGGATGCCCAGAATGCAAGTGAGGAATATTTTTGGATTACGGCAAACTGAATTTGATGCCAAGAAAACAAAAAAGTAAGTGACTGTAAGTAAGTGAACAAAAGAGAACATCTGTTTTGTTAAAGTAAACAACCTTTATGATAAAAATATTGGTATTGCCATTGGTTATTATGTTATGTTATGTTAATTTTGAGCTCCTTTTATTTGATGTGCATAATGTATAATGGCCCAGAAGTAATGACGTGCCTCCTCATACCTGTAATAAAAAGCAAATATATAAATGTACTTTCATTTCAGAAAGTATTTTACCATGATGAGGGGCAATGGGAGAGATAGAACCACATCTGCAGTAAATACAAATATAAACCTTCCACACTCAGAGAAATGACATTTTAACAGTATGTTATAGCGCTATTGTTCTCCTACAAACATCATAAAAATGATGTTCCCAACAAAAGACTATAGATAAAAGCAGGTGAGCAGACAAAGGCTCGTAATTGTTGTCAGTGTTCACATAGTATGTCTTCAAGGATACAGAGATGCTGCACAGCTCCAGTTATGTACATCGGAAATGCTCAGTATTCTGTCCATTGATTTTAGTGATATGACGTCATGTAACAATAAAAAAAAAACATTAAAACATTTGAAAATTGTAGCTTTGTGAACAAAACTTAACAGTCTCTTGTATAAAGGACACTAAATACAAAATTAAACACTAAAATTAAATGAAAATACAAACACAGACATCAGATTAAAAAATTTATGTAACCATCACTCAGACACTATATACTCCTACACTTGTTTGCAGGTTTTGGACCATCACACTAATTCTGGTAGTTTGAGAGGGAGGTAAATGTTGTAAATATGTGCACAATATCACACAATCGAACAAAAAAAGCAAAATTTTCAAATCTGTGCTTTTTAGCAGTTGGTATCTGAAGTGAATGTCTGACTTGGACCACAAAGTCTCTGAATGAAAACCTCTTTCACACAGATTTTCACACGTTTTTGTATGTTGTGTTTTTGTGTCTGTAAAATATCTTCATATTGTGATTCGTGTGTTTTGTCCTTTGTGTCTTCGGTTTATAGACTTTGGACCAACACAAAAATCAGCGTAGCAAAGGCAATATAAGTGAGATCTTTTAGCTCGTTTTTGGCAACATAATTGAAATAACTTCTCACATTGGCTTCTGTCATATGAATAAATATAAAAAGAGTCATTCATTTCAATGGCTCTTTGAAACGAACAGACCTAAAAGATTTGGATCCCATGAAAGAGCCAAAAGTCTTATGAAGATGATATTTTCAGCACTGAATAATGTGTGTGTGTGTGTGCAGTTAAGATAAAGTACTATTAAAACAAGGTGAGTAATGGAATAAAATCATATCTTTACATTACAGCTTGAATCTTATCCATAAACAATCTGCAACATCCACTAGAAAAAAAACTTATCAAAATCCCCAGTGTTATAAATTCATTACAGACACTTAAGCTATCGCTCCATGTGACCCGAATAACCTGAGCCTGATCTAAACCTATAACATAAATCTACAACAAGTTTTATCTCCTCTTCCTCCCCCTCTCCCTCTTTCTCTCCTCCTCCTCCTCTTCCTCTGTTTTCATTGCTCCATTGTGACGCTCTCAACAAACTCATTTACACAAAAACACCACCACTAACTCAGTGTTGAAACGTATGTCCTTCCGTATATGTGACAAACAAGCAAGTATTCCGCATCATAGTACTACAAATATTACTGGTACTTATTGTGCTTTTATATTTATGTTGGGGACAAGACTGTGTAAAGTGATCATGGAGAAATATGCATGTGAATAGCAATTATTCAAATACCTATTGTAACCGGGCCATACAGACTAAAATACATGCCAAAAAAACCCAAAAAAACCAAAACAAAAAAACCTTAAATGTCAAAAATAATAACTACTGATTGTCATACTTGTACTTACACTGTAAATATTCTCTATCCAGAAGCCTTCAGCCGCTATATTTCAACGTTTATGTTATTATAAAGTGTTCTCAAAATTCAAAACAATTGAAAAAATAACTGCTGACTATATAGTTTTGTGTGCTACTTCTGCAGTTATTTATGTTAATGTTTGAGCATAACTACATATGAAGTTTTGCGAAAAAAGAAAAGAAAGAGAGGTAGAAAATGCAATACTGATGTAATATGGATGTTGCAACTGGGAACAGCACTCAAAGCTGTCTGCTGAAGCACTTCAAACTATTACAAAACCATGAATGAGTAAGAAGGAGGCACATTTGATCATTTATAAAAGTCCTCGTTTGAACTAACCCCAAACCATTTCATGCATTTTACCTAGAATTTGTCATAACAAGAAGAAAGAAAATTTGATTAAACAAATTACTGTATTCAACCACCGCAAAAAGTTTCACAAACACAATTTATGTGACCTTCATTTTTATAATAAAAAAATTACAGATTGTTAAAAATGTACCCCTATGAACTAACATCAAGGACCATAATGTCCACCCTCCTGTGGGCTCACCACCCGCAGAGGGGTTCATAGTGGGTTCAGGTGCTATGAGGATTGGGCAGCAAACTACTCCCGCGACCCAGCCGGATTAAACGGGAGAAGATGGATGGATGGATGTTAAAAATTTAATGACTGCAGATGACAGAATAATGAAATCAAATTGCAGGTTTGGTAACAGTCACAGGTTACAGACAGGTCGCGCTGTGGTTTAGATGTTGCACACATGAGTCACTTTTTTCTTTGTGACAAAACCTGGCGACAAACCCAAAGCCCAAGAGCAGCTATAAAGTGCATGTAAACAGAGTCATCTATTCCAGTATTTGTGTATATTTCGTATTTTGTGCTTGAACGTTGCTTGCGTTAAATGTGCCTAGAAGGCAAACGACTCCGATGGTCAATTTCAGACATGCTGAGTGAATAGGCCAATGCGGGTGTGAAGATGAAGGTGAAACATAAAGCAGTGGTTGGTTAAAGTGAGTGTGAAATACTGTGCAAACTTTACAATGTGTGTGAGAGCATCTGATGGAGCAGCTTTAAAACAAACTGGTGTATTCATCCTAAAGTCCCACAGTTTTATATAACTTAAATAATACAATAATATAATGTTGAAGACAAACCTGGTCCATTTCCACACTAGCTCTGCATTGCATTATTATGATTTTGTCTATGAATTACATTTTGTTTTATACACTCATTTGATCAGAAAACTACTGCTAATGGGTTTTGCTGTAGATAGAATAACAAACAAACAAAAAATGTCAAAATAAAATATGTAATTTTAGAAGTTATATTTTCTGGTGATTGAACGGATGCAAAAATCCGTGACAAATTCATGCTGAAAATTTCTTAGACTTTAGAGTTTTCGGTCCTTTTTAAAACACCCAGGGGTGGTCTTACAGGGGGTGCTCATGTGCTTTACAAGAGTCTAATGACAGTTTAACATCTACAGTCTTGATTGAAATATAAAAACGTGCTTGCAACATTATGAGTTTTAACATGCTTTCTTCCATTTGCTTGTTACGCTTGCTTTTATAGTTTACTGTGTGATTACTCCTGATGGTCCCATTCTATTGTTAATACCGCAGACACATCCGTTAGTGTAACAGGGCATGACTCACTCACCTTGAGCAGAGCATAGCTGTGAGGTGAGTCATGAGGGTAACACCCACACACTCACTTCACGCTGCTCTGACCGGTTTCTCCCAGTGTGCTCTGGGACAATGCACTCTGCCAGGGCACTACTGACAACTGCATCGGTCACAAAGTAAAACCATGGGCTATTTACTTTTATTACAGTGTGAGGGGCGCACGGACCTCTGGGAAAAAATGACAACACTGGATGCAGACAGAAAAGGGCATGACATTATAAACACTTTCCGATTACTAATGGCCTACATACTGTATATTATTATGAACTAAATCAGTGCTTTTAATTACACTTGGACCTGTGTATTAGGGTTGTCAAAAGTTTAAAAAATCTGAAACTAATCAATACTGAAACTGATATTATTTGAGCAGATATCGCTTCTAAAATAGTCACATTCACAGGACAGAGATAAACTTTTCCTGAATAGCTTTAAAACGATCTGGAGCCATATCATAAGACCACACACACACCGTATACATTACATCTCCATCCATCCATCTTCTTCTGCTTTATCTGGCTGGGTGGCGAGGGCAGCAGTTCTCCTCCCAGTCCTCTGCGCACCCGACCTCTATGAAACCCTCGGCGGGTGGTGAGCCCACAGGAGGGTGGACCCACGTCATCCAGTAGAGCTCCAGAATTGCCCATCTCTACTGAAATAAAGGTCAAAAGTAGCTGTTAACTTGAAAACTACAGCTTCAAGATATAACATGCTGGAACAGGAACATGTGCGAATGAAAGAAAACACAACTCCACATATATTTTGCTAAAACTGATTTGTAATTTCATGTGACAACACGAAATGTTACTGTGTTCTTGTATAGTGAAGAATCCCATTGAGAATCACAAGCACTGCTTAATAGGCTACATAGTTGAAGTTGTTCACTAGCTGGTCTAAAAATGTCCTGTGGTAAAAACTGTACCTTTAATGTGTCCCAAGTGTAATGTGTAAATGTCACTGTGTAAAATGGAGAAGAGGGGGTGAGTCATTGTTCACTTTTAGCAGCCATTAGAGATTAAGAGGCAGAAGACAGCTGTCAAGGGCTTTCATACTAAATTGTGCTTGTTGTATATTTGAACTGAACTGGTAGTGTTTATGATAGATGTATTACAGTGGCAAGAAATAACATTAAAAAGGCTATTTGCTATGTTATTTTTATGTTATTTTCTGATCTATGTTATAATCTAGTGATGTCTCCTCATCACAAACATACCTGGAGTTGTGTTTTGTTTCATTCACACATATTTAACACAATAATAGAAAGCCGCATATTGAGCTTTGGAGATGTAGACAGACTAATAATAAAAGGTTACTCAAACATGTGAATGAAACAAAACACAACTCTGGGTATGTTTTTGAGGAGGTAACAGCATTATAACATGGCTTAAAGGTCACAAGAGACTATTTTGCGTAATATAGGACATTTTGTATCTGAGTTTTACTGTCTTAAAACATGGAAAAACGTAGTTCATTTGCTTTTTGCAGTAGTACAAACTCATTACTGTGGTGGAAATTTGAGTTTCCACCACAGTAATGAGTTTTTGAGTAATTTGAGTGTTGTCCGTTGTCCAAGATACACTGTTAAAAGCCACACTATTCTTTGTCTTATCCTTTGTCTCACAGGAAGGTTATAGTTACCTTTGGGTTTATCATTTACATGTCTGCTGTTTATTTCACATGTGTTTGATCATCCTGACATGTACTCAGATGCTAATGTAAAGGTGTTACCTCTCTGAACTAAGAAAGCCAAATGGCCGGCCACATTAACCTAAATGCATTGCTAGCGTCTGCCTTTCTCTGCCATGATTTGAGTATAGTGTTGTAAACAGACGATAGATTTTACCTTAATCTACTATTTAATCCACGTTAATAGTGGAGGTTTGCAGAGGACCCAAACATTACATCTGTATTCATCTGTGGCAAAGGGATTTAGTGGATAACATGGTTTCCACACAGACTCCATGATTAAAGCTTCATTTGTCTTGCTTTGTTGAGAGTAATTGAGTCTGATCTTTTACTGATTGCTCAAATGATACCCTTTCAACATCAATTACCCACACTACCAACCATCAAGATCAATGCCTGTTAACATCTGACTGACTGGTCTTTATCGCATGTCAGACCACCAGCCTCCTTGACTCCAGAATAGCCTTTTCCACTTGATGATATTGGATTTGTAAGAAGACCTGACACATATATATTTAGTCATTTTTAGCTAACTTAACATTATTCTTTGCCTGGGTTCCATAATATACACAATTCCTTATTTAAAGAACTCATCCATCCATCTTATTCTGCTTTATCCAACTGGATCGTTCAGTCTTCTGTGCACCTGACGCCTCTGAACCCCTCTGGAGGTGGTGAGCCCACAGCAGGGTGGACCCACGTCATCCTCTTGGGCTGAGCCCAACTGGGCACCAGGCGATGTCACAGTCCTCGATGTCAGTTCATAGGGGTACAAGCGTGTTTTGGGTTGATGGGGGAAACTGAAGTGCCCGGAGGAAACCCAAACACAGGGAGAACATTCAAACGGTGCCTGAATCAAGGACCATGACGTTGACTCGGTGCCCGGCCAGGCTCTGTCTGAAAGGGTCCACCCTCCTGTGGGCCCACCACCCGCAGAAGGATTCAGGTGCATAGAGGACTGGGCAGCAAACTGCTGCCCCCACAACCCAGCCGGATAAAGCGGAAGAAGATGGATGGGTGTTATAATCTTGTTTCATCACAAACATACCAGGAGTTGTGTTTTGTTTCATTCTCACATATTTAACACACAAACCCTGCATATTTAGGTTGAGCTCTTCTCTCATACAGAAAACATTTTGTTCCACTTTGTGATGTCATGTGGTAATACAAGACGTGCTCTTGTGTTACATGTGTTTTTAAACTCCAAACACCTTCATTAGAATCATTTGGATCATTTAAGCCCTGGAATTCCCCATCTCTACTGAACAAAAGGTCAAATGTAGCTGTTAACTTGAAAACTGCTGCTTTATGAAATCACAAGATTGAACAGAGCATTTTGATCTTGGCAACAGCCCAATAAATTAGAAATAATTAAATATGTGTGAATGCAACAAAACACAACTCCAGGTATGTTTTTGATGAGATAGAGTATATAGTATATATATCTAACATAGCTTAAAGCTCATTTGGTGTCCATTTTGTGTCATATGGGACCTTTAATACTTGTTGTATGATAGTCACTTTGTATGTATGAGTTTGAGAGTCAGTTAAGGACACACATCAAAACAAATATGGCTGCTTGTATAAAGAAAAGGGAGAAATACCACAAGGGACTGTAAAAAGGAAATGTAAAATGCTGTAGGTCAAATAGTATTCTCAAGGGGCTATTCATAATTCAGTATTCATGGGTTTTGTTCTCATAACATGTTCCTGTTTGGTTGCCAGTTTAGACCTTTTGACCATTCTAAGTTTTAATTTTTCATCTCTGGAAACATGTCTCTACTTCAATGAAAATTTTAGAACTGAAAGTTTGTGATTGAGCTTGATGCCCCTTCCTATTTTTATCACACAGCAGTTTGTATCGCTCTCTACGGTAGCTGGTCCAAATATGTTAATTACTTTAAAAACAGTTTTGCGGCTCACAACAAAACAAAAATACAGCATATAAAATTTCACTATGTGCAGGAGAGGGAAGATTACAGAGCAGTGGGTGAATGTCATATTGGCCTCATCAAAACCATGAGATCAGGTTTTAAGGTCAGAAAGTTCAGTAACATATTATTATATTATTATGATCACACAACAATAAAATTATAGTTGACAACCTGTATAACCACCTACCTCTCTCTGGGTTAGTGTGGGAACTGTCACCCAAAAAAATTTAAATGAAGAGGTTTACAAGGTTCCCTAAGACATCTTAAATATAAGCTAAATAAAATCAGTTAAAAGTTTGTAATGAGTCTGAACAAGTAAATAATATGTTTTCCATCACCTAGAATAGGACTATAGTGATTATTGAGAATGAAAAGTTAAAATTACAAACTGCCCCAACAAAAAACATGGGAGAATGAGTAACTATGGGTAAATATATTTTTGCAAGACAAGCTTGAATGAAGAAAGAAATTAATTTAATACATTACATTGCATTATCATATACACACTTTAAAGTCTGATATTACACCAAATTGACTTTTTTGAGCTTTAAGCTGTGTTAGAATGTTGTTACCTCATCAAAATTCACCTTTAGGATTGGTCTGTCTACATCTCCAAATGATTCTAGTGAAGGTGTATGGAGTTTAAAAACACAGTGGGACACTTTCTGTATTATCACAGGTCATCCCAAGGTGGAACAGAGTGTTTTCCATTTGAGAGAAGGACGATTTGTGTGTTAAACGTGTGAATGAACCAAAACACAACTCCAGGTATGTTTGTGATGAGGAAACAACATCATAACATTGATCAAAAATAGTGTAATATGGGTGCTTACCCTTTAAAAGACTGCAATTTTTATATATTCAAAGTTTCATGCCTTCATTTCAATCCCACTTCAATTTTCTCTTGAGGCACTATTTTATCAACTGAAGCCTTATCTTCTTCAGTTTATGTACAGTGAGCTCTGACTAAAATGTTCTGTGTGTGAAATATATTCATTTATGCAGCAGTGAGTGGATTCAGATGCAGATAACCCAACCAAAGCTTTATGCCACAAACATACACTACAAAGCCATTCACTGTTACATCAGATACTAAAGGCTAAAAGTATAAAACCATTTGTACAGTATACGTAGTGACTATCCAACTGTGGCATGCGTGTAAGTAACAAAATAAATAATTGTTACATAGCCAGTCCTTCAATTGGTATTCAAAACAAGTACATTCACAAACCAGTGTACGCAGACATAGAAATGAACTGTAGCCGGATTTCAACAAATAATCCTTATGTAACCTGATCTCCTTACCCCACCTTTCTGTATTATACATAGTTTCTTTAATTTCTTTTTAAGATAAACAAATATTGGTACCTTGTTATTACTTTTTAATATTATTCCAATTGTTTTACTATTAAAGATCCTATATTACACAAAATTGATTCTTGTGAGCTTTAACCCATGTTATAACGTTACCGCATCAACAACATACCAAGAGTGGTGTTTTAATTCAATCACACATGTTTGAATAACTTTATATCATTAGTCTGTCTACATCTCCATAGCTCAAAATGCTCTGTTCCGCCTTGTGATGTCATGAAGTGATAGTTAACAGCAACATTTTACTTTTAGTTTAGTAGAGATGGGCAATTCCAGCTCTGAAATAATCCAAATGATTCTGATGAAGGTGCGTGCAGTCTAAAAACACAGTGAAGCATTTCCTGTATTATTACCACATGACATCACAAGGTGCAGCGGTGTTTTTTTGTTTCAGAGAAGAACTCATCCTAAATATGCCGGGTTTCTGTGGTTAACATGAAACCATTAGATTACGATTAGAAAATAGCTTAATATGGGCCCTTTAAGGGCTGTTTTAATCTGCATTTTATAAGTCACTGTCTAATGCCACAGGGCTCACTTGTCACATTTCTGTATACTATAGTTTTGTGAATAGTCTTGGTTTAGTTTGATTAATTTCAGAGGACTTACAGAGTGACTGATTTGGAAGCACTCTCATCTCACAGCAAGAAGATTACAGGCTCTGGCTCTGGTTTCTCTCATTAACCCAAAGAGGCACAGCTCCTCCAGTTTAGTCCAAGATCTGCACATGGGTCAGGGAGCCCCCGCGGCTTTGGAGGATGGCCACAGACAACACAGTTTCCTAATTGACAGCAGTGGATGAAGTCTCAGTTTTGTTACTTAAGTGAAAGTACAGATACTGGAGCAAAAATACTAGGTAAAGGTGAGTAAAGTACATGTTTATATAAGCATAAAAATAAGAACTAGTATATAGTTTATAAGCACAAATCCATGGACTCGAGACTCTCCCAGAACTCAAGACCTCCAAGGACTCGAGCAAATCCCTGGACTCGAGACCCTCCCAAGACTCAAGCAGATCCCTGGACACGAGACCCTCCCAGGGCTCAAGCCCCTTCCAGGACTCGAGACCATCCCAAGACTCGAGACCTTTTCAGGGCTCAAGACCCTGTCAGGACTCAAGCAGATCCCTGGACTCGAGCAGATCCCAGTTCTAGAGGAGCTCATGTGCCAATAGAGGTCTCGATAGATTAAGTTTGTGCAACATTTAGGTGTGATGTGTCATCATGTCATATACAAAATACATTATTGTGGTATTAAACTATTTCTGCCCCTGCCTTTTGTCCTAGACTATAATTGATACATAATTACAGTTTACCATTTCACATCATGAATGTTCAAGGTTTAATCAAAACTTGTTATTAAATATAGTTTCAATAATCTCTTTAAGTATTGGCAAAAGGCATGAATCAGTAATATTTTTAACATTAACAAATTAACCAAACTGTCCTGTACTTAATACAATAAATCACCAAATAACACACAAAATCACTGCTGTTTTGTCCATTATGTCCCAGAGCGCACCGACCACTGGCCACTGGTTATGCTGTAAACTGCTTGTACAAGCTTGTGACATTTTAGTTTGAAGCTTGATTATGTGTCTGAGTGTTTTAGCTAATTTACATTACATTAGACAAATTGTTGTTAACCTGGGGGTGGGGATGGAGGATGCAAAATGATTTCAGAGGGTGTCTAGATGATAGGGAGAATTTTAAATGAATGCAACAGCCATCATTACTTTTTAGATATCTGTGTAATTTGCATATCATTGTGTCCAGCTCACAAATGTGCATGCATGCTTCATTAAATTCATTCCAATCAAAAGTAAAATTATTGTATGCAGATTTTGAGATCTAATAAAGCTTTAAATGTCATATTGCCTTTTCAGCAGTTCTCAAACAATAATAAAAACACTTACTTTCCAGTCCTGTTCAAAAACGTAGTGGAGTAGAAAATATAGTTACATTATCTCAGATGTAGTAAAGCATAAGTATCCACTTTAAATTTATTTAAGTAAAGTACAAATACCTAAAATGTATACTAGTTTTACTGTGTAACATTTCTAGTGGGGGGTCCAGCACCTGCTTGTCTCCATGAAAATGTTATTGCTTTGTCTAGAATGTTCCACAATATAGATTAGGCAGGTTACAGCACTACACTACATTACAATTCAGGTCTGTGGAGAGTCACCCCTATTCACAGAAGGAATCATAATATTTTTGAGCAATAGAAATGCCCATAATGAATACATGCTAGATGGATATGTTTAATGTCTTACTATGAAGCATTCTTGGCAAAGCAATAGCATCTCCATGGAGACAAGCAAGCGGCGTACCCTCTACCAGAAAAGTTGCTTAGTGCACTTTTAGGCACAGTACTTTACTACTTTTACTTTGTTATATTACACCAAAATGGGGCAATAACATGATCTTTTTCTGTATTGCAGCACTTTAGAACCTGAACCAATGTTAGAGGGACCAGTCGTGTTTAGCTATTATCTTATAGTGAAGACCTTTTAGTCCTGATTATGTCTTGGTTTGTTTCGTTAAAGAGCGTACTTGTAAAACCTATTATTTCAAAGGTGCTTAGTGTTAACATTGTGAGTGACTGTGTACATTTCCCATATGCAGCGTGAGAGCCAAGTGGTGTCAGCTCATGTTAAGTGGATCCACCCTTCATTACTCACTGCAGCTCACAACTGCCTCTTAGATAAAGACTTTACCTGATAGATTCAAGGTCCTGTAAACCTCAATACTTCATCATAATGTAGGCACATGTCATATTTGTCAGAAAAACGCCTCCCCACGTCTGTCACGATCCTGAACCCGCCAATGTGAGCTTGTTTTGCAGTTTTCATCTCCATGTATTAGCATTTCAATGTGCAGATTGTCGTCGCTATGAATGAATGGGTTTTAGATGAACACTGAGCTGATAACATGCCCTTCTATTTGTGGTTTGTGGTCTGAGCTACCCCAGGCACCTCGAAATGTACAATCCAATGTGAATCTGGCATTTATCTTAATATTTGTTTGAAATAAGGGTCAAAGTATAACAAAATAAATAAATGAATCCTATGAATCCTATGCTGATTGCATGTTCTCCCTGTGTCTGGGTATTTTTACTCCAATTTCCCACTAAACACTAAACAAAATGTACTCTAAAGTTTATTCACCTTTGGGACCTAGTGACATAATCGCTCAACACATTGTGGTAGTGAAGTCCAGTCAAGTCGGTTTCCATTGTAGGGAGTATCATATTTATAACCTTTACTGTCACTGGTTATTAATAGAGCTATCCGCAAATTGGAAATTCCCAATGAAACACCTTGCCAAAATGTAATGCACAAAGATATTGCCTAAATAGAGCGTATGCCTGTTACATAGCACTATAGTTTAAAGGGCACATATTGCTTCCTTGTCAAAAACATACCTGAAGTACTGTTTTGTTGCAGTCACACATGTTTAACACACGACCCCTGTATATTTAGGCTGGGTTCTTCTCTCAAACAGAAAACACTCTGTTCCACCTTGTAATGTCATGTGGTAATTCAGGAAATACTACCATGTTTTTAAACTCTGTGCACTTTCACTAGAATCATTTAGATAATTTCCACCCTGGAACTGTCCATCTCCACTAAACAAAAGGTAAAATAACAAGGTGGAGCATTCTGAGCTTTGAAGATGTAGACAGGCTAATAATAAGAATTACCCAATGAAACAATGTGAATGAAACAAAACACAACTCAGGGTTGTTCCTGATGAGATAAAAACATTATAACATGGCTTAAAGCTCATAAGATAACATAGGACCTCTATAGTACTGTAATCACTATGTAAATTTTCTGCTGTTTCTCCATAGTTTGGTTTCTATTCTGTCAAAGACTTATTGTGACACTGCTAAAACTGCTTTTGAAATTGTCAACGAGCTGAAATCCCTAAGTAATGTGCACAATATAAATCATTACTGAGAAGTAATCACCACGAAAACAAATTTTATTGACATGTGTAATGACTTTCAGACTTGGATTACTAACACAGTTCTGTAATCGCCTCTGCTTCTCCATATGCTGCAGAGAAGGCTTATTTTGTATTATTTATTTTTTGGTGGCATTAAAAAGCCCATGTTACACTTTTTTCTGATCTATGTTATAATGTTTCCTCATCAAAAACATGGAGTTTTGTTTTATTTGATTAACACATATCTGCATATTTATGCTAAGTTGTTCTCTCAAACAGAAAACAGAGTCATCTCCTGCAGAGGTTTTCAATAGTTGAGCCCCGCCTCACTTGGGGGGTGCCGAAGAGCCATTGGGGGGGCGCGGGTATACATGTGTAGCAGTATTGATATCAGTAATTGTGTGTGTGTATTAGCTGTAAAATGCACTGTTTTCTGATTCCATCTCAACAGAAATCAGCAGTGAGGGAGGAGACAGGACCCTGCAAAAATGTAGGAAATATGATCCTGATTATTTAAAGTTTGGTTTCACCTGGTCGGGTCGGGAGACTGCACCTCTGCCACAACATCATGGAACCAGCGGGAGCAGCTCTGGTTCAGGCCAGGCTCAGATGAAATGGAGCGGGGAGAGGTTCGGTGCCCCGGCCTGAGAAGCACTTTCCCCGGGAAGAACCTGAGGACGGACTGCTCAGAACAGGCTTGGTTGTCTTTACCTACTCTAAAAGGAGGCTCACATTCACTCAAGTTGAAAACCCCTGGTTTACTGTGTTTTTAAACTCCATACACATTCACTAGAATCATTTGGATAATTTCAGCAATTGGAATTGCCAATCTCTACTGAACAAAAGGTAAAAGGTAGCTGTTAACTTGTGCTTTGGAGATGTAGACCGACTAATAATAAAGCCTTACTCAAATATGTGAGAATGAAACAAAATACAACTCAAAGTATGTTTTTAACATGGCTTAAAGTGCTCAAGGGTAAATTCTGCGTAATATAGAACCTTTTAAGAGTGCAGAAGGCTTAATAAGGGCGTGTACCATCTTTATGTTTGTCAGTGGTTAATCCTTCAGTTGAAGTGTAAATATCATGAGGAAAACTGGAGATTTCCATTAAAGAACAGGGTAAGGCAAATGCATGCTAGTGATTCATAGTTTGGCGGGACCTCTTTACTACCAAAGACCTCAGCCATAAATTCCCCGGAGGTTAAATGTGGTCTACACACAGGAGCCAACAAAAACAAGTGCATTCAGATTTTCCTTTTTAGCCCATTGACGTATAGTAGCACACACCCAATGGGACAATTTTAGCAGAGGTTCACTGGGTTGTCAAAAGTGAGTTCAGGCTTACCTTATAGCATAAATGCCTTTGTAAACTTTTATTAGTACAGAAGAATTGGCGAATAAATATTGATTGATGGATTTGTGTTTTGGCTTTGTATTTTTTTCTTTCTGCAATTGCTCAATTGGCAGAACAAAGAAAGGTCAAAATAACAAAAGATGATTACAGGTAGGGTCCAGACTCCAGACTAATAAAATTGACAAATTAGAGAATACAGTCAAATGGGGGATCAAATTAGGATTATTCAGGAATGCCAAACCAAACTCAAACCAAAATTTGTTCATTCAGGTGATGTTTTTGAGACAAACTGCAGTGGGAAAAAATAAAATGTTCTTGCCAGTTTCTCGAGGAACACCCCACCCAACTCAGTGCTCAAAGTCTGTCAGAGTAAAAAGTCCATTCCACTGGAATAAATATGGTGTCATTTTCCATTTTAGAAAAGAAAAGAATGAAAAATCTATTCATGTATTCATTTAGTTTTGGGGTTTCTGGTGGCAGCTCTTGTGCTGTAAAATATTAATATATGGGTACACACACATGTCTTTTATTTGCTATTTTGAAGATTGTTTTTTATTTTATTTTTGTGGTAATTATTCAGAGTTTTTGTGTAAACATTGTGTTGACAAAAATAAATTATCAGTAGGCTGAATTTTAATGTTTAATTAAATCTGAACTGGAAACACAAAACTTGTGCAATCAAGCAAACTATGAACTACTAAATATGCGCTGTTACTATTCTGCTCGTCTGAATGAACAAATGTGTAATTAAAAATGTTCTATCTCCAACTACATGGAGACAGGCAGAAGACACCATGTCAAGATACAGGTCAGATCTGTGGAGAGGCGAGTCCACTTACATGTACACGCTTTTAAGGTATTTTTCTTAATAATAAAACACCTCGAATTTAATAAGGAATTAACACAAGGAAGAAACCTACACTAATATAGACATTGTGCCTTTCTGCAAGTGCAGCTTTCATGAGTGACTCATAAATCTTGAGATATGAGATTTTGTTTTTATTGCATTTTATATCAGGACACTTTTCATAAATGCCATTTCCGAAGGTTGTCTGGAAACAACTGACAGTTTACATTTACATTTACATTTCCCCAAAACTCCCTGGTACATCACATTCTAAACATCAGCGTACTTCCACTCAAAACTATATGTGGGCAGAGTAATATTAGTGTCTCAAACAAAGCTAGCTTGTGCACGCCACGGCAACTTGGGTAACACTATCTGTCTCTGTCAGGAGCAATGTTGTTGGCTGAAGTTTACCCAGACGACAGGACCCTCGTGCGGGTGGGCTCTGCTCTCGCTCTGCCCCTAGCTCCATAATGAGGACTGACTGGAGCTCAGATTAGGAGCGATCTGGCTAATGTTAACCCCAGCAACCCCCACAGTAAGAAACACACATACAATATGTGACCACGCGACCTTAAGGTGAGTTTTCATGGATATACCCAATTAAAATAACACAATGGATCCAATAGTTCTTAAAGTAATGCAGCCAATTACGGGGAGGTAAAACTGTCTAACAAGCAGCAGGGGCCTCATTAAGAATTAGGTAGTGCTGTAATGATGATGTTAGAAATGGGCATAGGTTAAATGGGAAATGCACAGTTACATAAAAAGTGCACTAATAATACGAGCTACCAGAATAGATTTTTATATTTCTATATCTTTGAGTAAAACAATTACCGTAATTGCATAGCTGCTGTGGTCTGTGTACCTATGTGTGATCAAATGTAATTATAAGAATTTCACTCCTAATTGAAAGAACTTTACTCCTCCACATAGCTGCAGTATTTACACTTTTAACCATCTCTTTTAGCAGAGTTATAGTTAATACATAAAATGTCAGTAATATTCCAGAGGTGACACTTCACCTTCACAATGGAAATAGAAAGTTAAAAGTTAAACCCATATTTCAGTGTTCTCTATGGAGATAAGTCTTATGCAATATTGAGGAAGAGTATTATAGGCGAAGGAACATGTCCAGGGCCTCTTTATGGGCAAACATGAGTCAGGTTTGTGCACATGCAAACTTGCTCACCATAAAGATGCAAGTTTTTCAGTGCCAAAATTACAAAATAAATAAATAAATAAATAAAAATTCTGTTGGACTATTTTTGGTTTTAAATGTGGCTGTGGTTTTAAAGTTTTATAAACATGAAGTTACTAATTACTAAAATTACAAAAGTTTCTATAAACTTTTCATGTTGACTATATTTTTTCCAACAAATTACAACATGGATAAGTGAAAACCCGCTAGCCGTGTTCATGCGGACACTTCCGACTTCATTTGTATTTTATTTTTTTTGTATTTATTTATTAATCAAAGGGACAATGCATATTAGAAAACAAGATAATGTAAGAAACAAACATGTACTTGTAAATATGCAGGATTGTAGCCAGCGCTAATTTCATTGACTCTGGTTCCTCTTTCTGTAGCTGCTGCAGTGAGTCTTGTCATTTTGGTCTTAAATTTTTTGTATTAACCCGCTCTACATGATCCTGGTGTTTTTCTTTCACTATTTTGCCCATAGATAAATTACTCTTCCTGATATGCAACTCTACTCCAAATTTGCTTTTATATCTGCTAACCTCTTGAGCTCCATTTTATTGGAGTTGAACAGTCTATGGTGAAAATCTATTCCCATCCCATAGCAGTAATTCAATCCCTACAGCACTGCCCATGTTATAGCAGATGCAAAGACGTAACACTGCGTTTGTCAGTTGGTTCTTAAGGCTCTTCTTTTCCAGTGGGTTCACACAGGATGGATACCGCCCCACAGCCCTGCCTACAGTTCAGTCTTATATTACAACAACAGCTCTGCACTACTTCTCCATCACCAGCTCCAAACAGCTACAGGGCCACTTTGGCACTTAATTGAATGAAGAAATTTCGCGGCGGTTTCACGAACAGGCTCCCCTTTAACTCTCTGGTTTAAGTTTGCTCTTTTAGACTTTTGCGTGCCATTGATCCCCATCCAAACCACAGCAATGACTCACGCTATAAATGAGATGGTAGAGCAAAGGAGGGGTAAAGGACAAAACAGGGACAGATGAGTTTTGCGGAGAGGTTTATGGCAGCAAAGCATGATGGGAGATGGAGGGAGATGGGTATTGCGGGTGCTGGAGGATGGCCTATGGGGCTGTGCAGTTGCCTGGAATAACAAATAGTTAGTCAGAGCAGGGTAGAAGCGTGCATGGTGGTCCCAACTACCGTAAAGCCCTTTATAGTAACTCCTGGGCAAAAAAACAAAGCGAGAGATCCAAGCAGAATCTGGAAAAGATTTAAGAAAAGGTTTTAAGGGGAAAGAGTATACAGTAGCATGCAAAAGTGTGCTGTCAAGATGATGGAAAATAGTGGCATGGTTTTGTAGTCTGATAATCTTTCATTTGATTTTTCTCTCATGATGTGGCCAAAATAAATACATTGGTGTATTGATACTTTGCAGCTGAGGTCATCAGAATTTGATGCTAACTCCAGGCATAGCTTTGGACTTTATTTTAACACAATCTGACCAAAAAGAACTGATTTAGTTAGAATACACATACACTCCAATACACATACATGTAGAACACCCCCAGTCTGATGTCACTGTAATGTATGAGTTGATAAAAATCCTTTCATTTATCCAAGCTTAGGGCCAGTTCAGATCGTTATAACATTAATAGACATATCAGACATGCATTGCATGCATACATTTACAAACAACATTTCTATTTTTCATTTTATGGGTTAGATCTTTCACCAAAAAAATACATGGCTTATGTATAAGAATATTCCTACATCATGATTAATCTCATAAAATCCTTCTGAAGAGTTATTATATAGAGATTTAACATTTAGCCTGGTGAGTGTTTGTGACCGTTTCATTTAATGATGAAGAAATGACTCCACTCTCTTCAGTACACATATTTATGAAGCCCATGATTGCAATAATTTAGTCTTTTTGTTCAAACGTTTAGCCTCTGTCCTTGAATATTGCATTTACATTTTTATTATGCATGATGGATTCTTGAGAGCTTTAAAGGGACAGTTCAGAATTTTGGACATAGGGCTTCATTTTATAGTGAGCCAGAGTGTTGGAGATGTGTGGAGACACTTTTTTAAATATTCCATCCAGTCCTTGTATTTGGAGAGTTTCCTGAGTCTTACCCACTCCACATTGCACCTGAGGCAAAACAATTATAACACTAGACTGTTGATGTGAATGTCTATGTCGATAGAATAATTTTAGAAGTAAAACCAACCTTGCATTTGAAGGATTTATGTCTGAGCAGCAGCAGTGAGTTGTACTTCCTGATAGAAAAGCTTGACAGCGGCGGACTGATATATGAGAAAATAGTCTCTTAACATGTGACGATTCATGCGTTGCAAGGTTAGTTTTATTTCAAACATTATTCTATCAGCACAGACATTTACCGTATTTTCCAGATTATAAACTGCTACTTTTTTCCCAGGCTTTGAACCATGCGGCTATTACAAAGGAGAGGCTAATCTGTGGATTTTTCTTCCACCACTTGGGGCACTCTAACCGGAATTTCAAAAACAAGATAGACAGAAAATTAATGCAAAGAAGAATATGCTACTTTTTATTTAGCAGATATAACACGCACAACAAATTACTAACTGGTAATTATTGTCAGATCCTCACCCCTTCATCATGAAAAGCACACGAACGAGTTTGTATGATGCAAGATTTAAGTTGAAGGCATCGAACTTGCTCCAGGAAGGAAACCGCTGTAGAGCCCTGCACCTGCGGGACCCAACACAAAACAGTGCGGTGCGGGACCATGGATGTAATAAGAGCATCTGAAAGAACATTCTGAAAGCTTATTGCGGACGGGGGCGTGACCGCACGATGCAGGAGCGGTACTGAAGAATGCAGGAGCAGTACTGAAAATTGTGTCCCACGCAGACCTCTACCGTGCTGCTGCACGTAAGCTCGGCGTCAGCGGAGATGATTAAAGTGACTTGTGGTTTCACTGCACAGGAGAAATGAAGCTAATCAATTACCGGTTCTTTTCTGTTTTTGACCTTGTTTTAATCAGCACAGTTGCTGCCGTGTTAAAAGGCCCTGTTCAGAAAGAATCTGTTCAGGTACATAAATGTACATTTACAGTGCAAAATCGTTCTGCATATGCAGTAAATATCTAATTTTTCAACATAGATATCAGCGGCTTATAGCCCGGTTGCGGCTTGTATAACTTTTTTCTTATTTATCCATCCATCCATCTTCTCCCGCTTAATCCAGCTGGGTCGTGGGGGCAGCTTGCTGCCCAATCCTCATAGCACCTGACCCCCCCTATGAACCCCTCTGCAGGTGGTTATGGTCCTTGATGTTAGTTCATAGGGGTGCTGCATGTTTTGGGTTGATGGGGGAAACCGGAGTACCCGGAGGAAACCCATCCAGACACGGTGAGGAACATGCAAACTCCACACAGAAAGGCCCGGGTGACCCGGGGATCGAACCCGCAACCTTCTTGCTGTGAGGCCTGAGTGTTGCCACTCAGCCACTGTGCCGCAATTTTTAAAAAAAATTTCTTAATTAAAAAAAAAATAGAGTGGATGCGGCTCATATACCGGTGTGCTCTATAGTCCGGAAAATACAGCACATTGATAATCTTGCGTAATAACTGATTTACTTCGGGTGCACTGTGGAGTGGGTAAGACTGTTTTTAGTGACAGGACAACTATGGCCATTGACATGCACTAGCCTAGCACCAACAACCTCTCCAAATACAAGGACTGGAAGGAACTTTTCAAAAAGTGTCTCCACACATCTCCAACACTCTGGCTCACTATAAAATGAAGCCCAAAATGTTCAAAATTCCGAACAGTCCCTTTAAATCTATCTTATAATGCTGTTACCTCATCAAAAACATACCTGGAGTTGTCTTTTGTTCCATGCACATGTTTGAGTAATCCTTATTATTTGTATATACTAATGTACTACTCTATACATCTCCAAAGCTCAAAACTCTCTATTCCACCTTGTGTGTAGTGGTAGTTTTCAAGTGAACAGCTGCCTTTTACTTTACTTCAGTAGAGATTGATAATTCTGGGGCTGAAATCGTCCAAATGATTTTAGTGAAGGTGTATAGAGTTTTCTGTTTGAAAAAAGAAAAATGTCTCTGTTAAACATGTGTATATGAAACAAAACACAACTTCTGGCATGTTTTTGATGAGGACAACATTACAACATTCTTTACGGGCCTTTAATAAATAAAAATGTACAATGCAAAATGGACAAAGTTACAATTTAAATGGTAAATTACTGGTTATATAAGATGCACTGAGTTGCTTTTGACTTGTCTCCATGGAGAGGCTATTGTTTTGCCTGGAATGTCCCACAGTATGGCATTAACTCATGTATCTATATGAAGACAAGCATGTGACACCACGAGGCCAAGACCCAGTTACATGTCACATCTGTGGAGAGGCAACCGTGCTAACCATAAGAATTCCAGTTTTTATGGATATGTTTTAGCAGTAAAAACACATGTCACTGAATAAATGCAATAGAGATCAAGTTAATGCCATAGTGTGGAACATTCCAGGTAAATGAGAAAGAAAGAGACAAACAGGTGGAGGACCTAAAGACATATAGAGCATCTTGAATTCTTGGTCAAATGAAATTATAACTAGTTTTCTTGAAGCTCACAGACAAAATGAGTAGGTGCTATTGAGAATATTTTAGTCGTGAATATATTTTGTCCCCAGATGGTTGTAGTTGCAAGCCAGGCGAGCTGCCAGTGCATTTTTACCAGAGGCACTACCAACCAAAAACACTCCTGCTTTGGCCCTCAAAACAGCCCTATTCTGTTTCAAAGATTTATAAAAAGTCAAACAACCTCGAGTCCCATCTCATTCATGTCTTGTTTTTTACCACTGTAACCTTATTTCCTGGAGTGGTCCAACATGGTGGCTGTTCGGTAGCTTGATTTGGTTTTCCTTCCTCTAATTCAAATCACCTCCATGTCAAAAGTGGTTTATTCCAGATTACGGCTCTGAGGATGAGGTTGTGTGGCCAAAATGGTAAAGTTTGACTGGTAAATTTTGGACAAGAGTATTTTAAGTATAAATGACCCAAATAATAAAAAATAGTATAGAAACTGACAACTACATTTATTTGGAATAAATGTAATTGGACTCCCAAAGAAATGTACAAAAAATGTGTCATAAAAATAGAGAAATTTCACCTATGGGTACAGTATAAGAAATGAGCAGCAACACTAGGCCACATTACAGGTCTGTGGAGAGGCAATTAGACTCACAGTAAGAATGAATGTTTTTCTATGGATTTTAAGCAATAAAGACACATGTAATCCAAATAAAAGACTTAATTTAATGTCATACACCATTCTAATCAAAGCAATAATAAGCAAACAACAAACCCTTCACCAGAAAAGTGACAGATTGTAAAAATATCAACACATGCTTTAGCTCTAATCACACGGGAAGCATAACCAAAATAATAGTAAGCAGTACTTTTATTTCAAAATATTTGCATATTAAGAGTAAAATATAGGGTGTGATAATACTCAACAAAATCTCAGTAATAAATTACCACCTCTGCTGACCGGAGCTGAAAGGGCATGCCAAGTATTTTATTATAGTGAATAATGATGTAAATATGAAGCCATGAAAGCACTGCGTAAACAAATATGACTCATAGACTGTTGGTTACAGTTGGAGGACTGTTTATTTTATTATCTAAGTTTATCCATTTGTATTCTCATTAAAACTCATTGGATAAGCAACCTAGACAATTTATGTAAACCAGTGCGATTCATTATGTTCTTATCTCAAGTTAAAAAAGGACAGCTGGATAATGTGGAGTCAGTTTGTTTGAGTTTTGAGTTCTGACAGAAAACACTCAACGTTTCGAACAAACATTCAATGTTCTGCATGTAATATCAGATCTGACAACGAACTGACAAAGACTAATGCAGCATATAGTAACTCATGTCGTTACAGCCACAATCATTTCAATTCATTACATTCATATTCATCTTTCCTTTGACTATTTATGTGTTTAAAACCAATTTGGGTGCAATTTCCATATACAATGTTATATGGAAGCCCAGCAGTGTATAAGAAACGAGGAAGAGTTACTTTGACTACTTTAGACTAGTATATTGAGGTCCACGTTTATTTTTAGGTATTGCAGAGAATTTGTCTTTTAGAAGGGTCAGTAACAGACATTTAGTGACAGATTGTCCCAGTGATATTAAATGATGGGTCAAATGCAGAGGACAGATTTTCCTACGGGGACAATGAAGCGTACCTTAATCTTAAAACATATATTGACAAAATGACAAAAAAAATACACACATTAAACATGGGGCCTTCTTGATTGCCACTGTGTCACCCATGTACTGTATACTGTGACATACCACCCAAATAATCCCTACTTAAAATATACAAATTTCTCTCTGTAATTTCAGCATTGCAAAGTTATGGAACATTTCAAGGACACAGTGTAACCCAGTCTTCAAGTTTGATATTAAATGATATCGTTATTACATTTGCAGTAGAAGTAAACTTACCTTTTTCATTAAAATGGTTCTGCTTGTGTGACTTGCCCACAATATTTGCTCTGTTTTCATTTACTTTCAGACACTGCACCCACCTCAGGCACTGACTCTGAGTTAGGTTGAGTCTGTATCCTTTTATGAGACGAGTCTGGTGACCCTGAGCCCAGGTCCGGCTGACATGTGGACCAGCTGGACGCCAGCGAGGGAGAGACAGAGAGGGGCAAAGCTCTCTGACCCTCTACTAAAAAAAGAATGCTTCTATAGACTCAAAGACGCTGTACCTAATTTATATTGTCTTAAAAATGTGAAAAACAGAACTAGTTTGCAGAGGTCCATACCATCTCACTCGCCAAATGTATTCACAACTTTCAGAGAACAGAGCACATTTTTGTCATGGTAAAGTTAGCAATAACTACCATGCTGACAGCACACTTCCTGCTTGTTGTAAATAAAGAGCTGCTTTTACAATATATCACTAACAAAAACTCATTTTGCTCAAATACGTGAACAAAACTGAGATTAAGCCTCTTTAGGGGTATGTAATTATTTTAGAAGTAGAAGTACCCTCCAAGCATCTGTTGATGAGTTCTTATTAGTGATGTTTTTAATAACATGCAGTCTACAAGTTACATAATACTGATATCAAAATCCCTCTCATAATTGCTGTTTTATTATGTGATAAGCCTGAGGCTGTGTTAATGTTAAGACTTCTGTAGTTGTTCACAGTGTGCACAAACAGAAGCGTGATATTAGTCAAAAATATTGCAATTTGATTTTTTTCATCTCAGAATAGTGTAACTCCAGAATATACAAAATCTTCTAGTTTTGACCAGGCTTATACAACTTGTAGATGGCAGATGTCGAGAGCTTCTGACAGGATTCTCCTCAGGCAGTATACAATGTACCAACTGGTAACAGCTTTATAGTCTTTTCAAATGAACTGCGCACAACTCGTGATATTGTGTACTGTCAGTTTTAAAAGGTCAGATTTGTCTTTCAGTGCCAGCGGAAAAAAGGATAATTTACTGACTCATCCCTTGATAATCATCATAATAATCGGGGTGCCTCATAGTCATGACCTTTATTACTGTATAATTAAATAATTTTCTGCACTGTAAACTTATATTGCTTTGTGTTGCATCCATGACATTTTAGATTTTTAGTTTTCCATTTCTCCAAAAGCTGCTTAAATTGTGCACAGCCCTAGCTAGCACAAAATCCTCATTCCCACGCTATGATTCATGGCACATTGATCGTACCCCTTGGCATTCCCATATAAATTATTTACTCCATCGATTACAGTGTGGCTTATTTGACAATGTCCAGGTTGATCACAACAGTATACAGACGCTTATGTGTATTCCCTTCAAACGGAGATGTTTGGATGTTGAAATATTGCGTTAGAAGTCGTTCACATTTGCCTTTGATTGTGTTTACTGTAGTGTCCTGGGAGAGTGTTCACTGACATTTCATAAAAATCAGACTCAATCCCATTCGCTGTGGGGGACAAACAAACTAGAGCCTCCTGAAGAGATAAATGCCATATGCCCAGAGAAGGGGGCTGTATACAGTACATGTACAATTTGTTTTTATAAGAGGGCAAATACAAACATGACGACTAAGTTAAAGTCAATCATTACTAATGCACTCACGATGTAAAAATGGACTTACATTATTAGCTTCATCTGACATTCCTTTAAAGAGCCCTGTGTAACTTTTTGGTTGGGGGTCTGTCACCTTGTTGTTTCTATGGATATGTCAGTGCTTTGCTTAGAATGTTCCACAATATGAATTAAACCGCTCTACCAAACATTTATTCAATTACAGGTGTTTTTATTGCTAAAAAATACCTAGAAAAAACAAGCACGCACCTGTAACTTCTGCTTTGGTCTCCATGATGATAGAAAGGTTTAATGCCATACTGTGAAGCATTGCAGACAAAGCAATAACATCTCCATGGCGAAAAGCATTCAACAGACCCTCCACCAGAAAAGTTACCCAATGCACCTTTAAAGCAACACCACGTAACTTAATTTTAACATTATACATTTTATGCCATACTGTGGAATATTATAGCCAAAGGAACACAATTTCCATGGAGACAAGCAGCTGGAGGGTCTCTTCCAAGCCTAATAAGAGTCAGGTTTGTGGAGATGCAAGCCCACTCATGGTACAATACAATACAATACAATTTCTGTGCAATAAAAACATAAAAAATGTTGTTTTAGTCATTTTTTTTTTCAATTTTACATGATGGGGCTTTTAGTATCGGTGCAGTTTATTATCCTCCTTTTTGGCCGACTAGTACATCTGTTCTGAAATACAAACAATGACTAATTTTAAACATGCAGTAGTTGACAAATTAGCCTATTGGATGGTGAATGATAAAAGAAAAAAAAGGTTAAGGTATTGAAATTCATAACAGATCTCTCAATGCCGCTGAGGAAACCTGTCAGAAGCAAGGGGCCTATCTTCAGATCTCCAGCTATATGGGCTTGTAATTATGTTAGTTATTGATGGGAACCCAGAGGAAACTCATGCTGGGAATTTGAACCAAGGATCTTTACGCTATAAGGTTAGAATGTCAGCAACTTAACCTGCCGTAGGAAATGTGACGCTCAGTTCAGCCTAAAGTGCATATGACAGGTACTTTCACGAAAATAGCTAACATATTATCTATGCTATACAATTTTCTTTGCGACATGGGCAGCAGATGTGAAATATGCAAAGGTAACTGTTACTTAGCAACCATAATGTTACCAGAGGCCAAATTATCTCAAAATATAATTAGACTAAAAAATAGATGGTAACACGCAGTTGATCAAGGAAGCTGGAGGTATTATTATCATTATTGTTGTAGAACTTTTTTGTACTTTTCTTTGCAACTTTTCTTCGTAAATTCTGCCAAAATCTCATCAAAGTCATGATTAGGCCTAGAGAACAGTGGAAACCAGTCATATGCACTTGTGTCTGTAAACACTATGCAAATGTGTTGTGTGTGAGAACGAGCTGTATCTTAAACAGTGTGGATTAAAGGTGAAGCGGCTGACGGCTCCGTGACATTTGAACGCTCCTGTATTGTGTCTGTGTTAAGCAGGATGCCCCGGAGTGGAGAGCAGGGTGACACACACAAAGCCTGTGAGTGCGCAAAGGAATGGAGGGAGGAGAAGAGACAGAGAAAGAGATAGGAAGAGAGGGACACAGAGAGTTATAGAGAGACAGAGGGAGAGAAGAGGAGTGGATGGAAAGAGCAATAAAAACAGAAAAAGGGAGGGAGTGACAAAGGGAAAAAAACAGAGGGAGATAGAGGACGCGTGGAGAGGGATAAAGAAATGGAGAGGGAAAAAGGAGCGGGAGAGATGGGGACAGGAGAAAAAAAGGGGAGGGAGAAAGGTAGAAACAGAGAGGTAAAGAGTGACACTGAGGAGAAGATGTGTGGATGGATAAAGCGATAAAAAGAGCAAAAGGAGCCAGATGGAAAGAGTTAGGGACAGAGAGAGACAGAAGAAGAGACAGGGGAGAGGAGGAGGGCGGAGAGAGAAGATAGAGAGATAGAGAGGGAAGAGCGGGCGCGATAGGGACAAAGAATGAAAAAGAGAGGGAAGAAGAGATAGAGAAAAAGAGAGAGCGAGAGGAAATCACAGCCAGATGATACAGATACGCTCCACATGCCACACGCAACTCACAGCTCGTCTACGCAACAGGATTAGACCTGGGGCTCAGGGTCAAACTGGAGACGTGTACAGTAGCAGAACTATACATTTATTCTTGTTTTGATTAACACTATAAAGAACAATTTAAAGGTCACTAAGGTCGTCAGAAAATATATATAGCACACAGAGATGGATGGAGTAGCCAATAATTATACTTGAGTATGAGTTGCGTTACTTCAAAATAATTCTGAAGTAGAAGTAAAAAGCAGTAGTCCAATAAATTACTCAATTAACAGTAAAAAAAAGTATTGGGGAAACTACTTCTGAATTAGAGTAACTGTTGGAATGTATGGGACGTACATCTGATTTATAATTTGATGAATTTCAGATGGCGACATGGCGCTTTGATCACTTATAGACATACTCGCAGTGAGAAAATATCACAAAAACTGTCACTCAAGTAAGAACACTGTTATTTAAATAGTAGTAGTAGTAGTAATAGTAGTACTAAAAGTATGCTGTTAGAAAAAAGTCTTCAAAAAGTTATTCAACTAAATGTAACTGAGAAAATGTAACTGAGTACTACCCACGTCAGCTTATCGATACACAAATCTTTAAAAAAAACTCTTTATAAATTTGATAAAAACTATAATCATTTGAACTCCTACAAAACTGCAGTATATGATGTGTCGAAAATGACATTCTACTGTATTACTGTACCATTGTTATATAGAATTACTTGAGTCAACTTTCAGGCTTTCCCCTGTCCAGCACATGCCAGGGCTGTGGACTGTTAAGATGACTTATTTTGAGGATCCTCAGTTCACAAAAAACAACCACAGAACATGAACCGAAAGACCTCACAGTTTCTTTGTTTATGCAACGACCTATAATTTTGTAATAGCTTTTATGGTGTTTTCTCCAGTCTGGTGGTTAGGGTGCAAATGTCGCGCAGCCCAAAGCAGATCCACCAACTATGTTTTAAATTAGTCCGATTTGAGAACTGGCTCAGCTGCTTTCTTCTAAAATGCTGCTTTCATACACCGCTCTTGTGTTGCCAACAAATCCATTTCAAAACCAGAGAACAACCAGTGGCCTTCACCATCTGCTTAACTTAGTTGTTCTGTCAAACTGAACTTTATAAAGGCAGCCTTGTTAAATTGTTCCTTTTTTAAACCTAAACAGACAGATCCAAATGCAATTTTCTCACGCTATTTGTGTTGTGTTCAAAGTTTCCATTCATCGCCCGTAACCATAACATTTGTGCAGCCATGTAATTACACCAAATCTGACAAAATGTGCGATTAAGGGCCTGGAAATGTCTCTCTCCTTATTTGCCTTCAAGCTAAAGTGCACATAAAGTTGACAGGTAGAAACGGCTACAAAAGTCACATTTTAGAAAGAGCTGTCATGCTGCACCGCAGTACAATGACTTATTCCCTTTTGTGACTGTAAGTTTGGCTGCAACTGTCAAACAGTATTGCAAAGACAACATGTGAAGGGAATGTGATACTGTAAGAGTGATGAACTGTGAGAAAACAAGTAACCCAAAATTTTAAACAATACAACAAACCACAGACTGTAACCTTCAGAGCCTTCGATTTGGGACATGGCCTGTATATGAATGGACTTGGCTAACAGGGTGCTACCTCATTCCAATTAGGGAGTGAACATGGGCGTGGAGTGGTTCCTTCGAGCTCTGGTTGGAATTGACTTCTACTGAAAAATCCTCACCCATCTCTCTCTAACGTCTGCTCCCAGGCTCATCATTTTGTCTTAAAATGTTTTATTTTTATTTTAATCTGCTTTACATAATCCATTTTTTTTAATTTACTGTTTTAAATGAAGAAATGAACATTAATAACTGACAAATCCAGTCCCTGCTTTCCCCACGGTCACTAGTGTTCGATTGATGACTTTATTTCTAAATATGGTCCCTGGTCGCAGATTAGCAGCTAAGCCATGCTGAGTTTCATTTGCTTCTCTCTGAGTCCACTTAGGCCTTGTCCACACGTAGCCGGGTATCTGATAAACCGAAGATGTTTTGCTGCATTTTGACCTGTCATCCACACGAATACGCATCAAAAATTAGTATTCAGGGAAAACTCCGGCCAAAGTGAAGATTTTTGAAAACTCCGTTTATGCTTGTTTGTGTGGACAGAGATAATTGAGGCTGTGCATTTTAAAACATCACTGTCTGCGCCAAAAAATATGATTCTGCCCTGACGTCAAACATGCAACATTTGTTTAGGCGACTGCAAAAGCCAAAGCAGACTATGGATCGGAGTCGTTTCTTGAGAGCTGTGGTAGCATTAATTATTGTGCAGGTGCTATGTACATGTTTAATTGCAGAAGTCCAACTACTGCTCCAAGAGCAATAAGATAAGTTTAGGCGGAAGTGACGGCGAAGTGAGGGCTCAATGGAAATAACGCCATCTACAGGTTTGGAATGCGTATGAATGTGGTTGAAAACGCAGATGTTCGGTTATGTGTAGAAGGTATTTTTTTCGAAGACGAGGTGGTGTGGATAAAACTATTTTTATAAACGGAGGGGGGGAAATGTTCGGTTTTAAAAATACCCGGCTACGTGTGTACATGGCCTTAGTCCACTTCTGTTATACTGTCTGTGCTACAAACATGTAAAATGTTTTAACAAGATGAAGCAACATAAAAGTAGGGATTGAGAATCGACCATTTCTTATGGGTGCATTTTACTTCAGTTTTTTCCACTGAAATTTCTAGTAAGACTGGGCTTTTTTCCAATTCTGAAGAAAGTGCTGAAGTCCAGTTAGAGCTTTGTTTGCCACCTGCTTGCCTTGGAAATGGCAAACAGGGGGCAAGCCGTTCAGGTGCCGTGGTTGTTTTTTGTGAACTGAGGATCCTCAAAATAAGTCATTTTAACAGTTCACAGCCCTGACACTGTGCTGGGAGAAACACGATGTCAGGGAAAGGCTTGACTGAAATAATGATTCAAATAATGTTAATGACAGTGACACAGTAATACAATAAAATGGGATTGGACATGTTGGAAATGGTGTCACTTATCCACCTATCTCCAGAGAGACAAGCCGGTGACGTCAACAGTTATAGGTTACAGGTCATATCTGTGGAGAGGCAAGCCTGCTCACAGTAAGACGTATGTACTCTACTAGCTGAAACCAGAATCTACAACTGTGTAGCCCCAAAACTGCTGGTTCAATATCTGGTTCAATTTGCAAGTTAGGTAAACGAGGTAGGCACATTTTAATATCAGTGTATTTTATATTTAAAACATTCAGCCATATAGATAAAAATGTGCAAGTCTCAAAGTCTCAAAGTCTCAAAGATGAAATAGTGGTTTTCTCCAGAGGATGATGTGAGTTTTAAAACATAATTTCTCATCTGAACGGCTTCCTCGAATGGAAAACTTCTCAATATACTATGGTCAAAAAGCCCAAACATATTTTGCAGGTTATCTGTGCAGATGCTCTTTTCTTTTCATCCACCGTGCAGAAGGTTTGCCCATAATAGTTCCTTTCACAAATAAAATGAGTGGTGCATTGGCAGTGCGAATGTCAAGATAAATTTTTTTGTACTTCCTTTAAGGTCGAATGCGCTTTTTGAGACTGAGTTTTTATTTCTGAGGTAAGAAATTGTGAAACTGAAAAACATATTTGTTATTGCTAATGGTTTTAGTATCCCTTAACAATGAGTTGTTTTTTTTGTATGTATGTGATGCACTTCAAAACTATTCTTTTAATATGATATGATACTTTTCTTACTTTATACTCATGCTTTTTCTAGCATTTCATACAGCAGTTGTCAGGCGTGGTTCAGATCATTTAAAAAGGGCATGTCTTTGGGGCATTGTTTAAACATGTAAGCTTGAGTCACTTGAATTTAACCTTATACCAGGTTACACTATTGTTTTCATTGCCTATGTGTGTGTGTCCGTGTGTGTCCGTGTGTGTCCATGTGTGTGCGTGTGTGTGTGTGTGTGTGGTTCCTTGATGTAAATTGTTTTGAGTGTCTTGAAGATGGAATAGCGTTAGAATATCAATTTATTTGGAATTTAAATCGCATTTTAATAATTGTTGTCTTCTACTTTCTGTATATTTAATAAAGGAGAAAATGGCCACTTATGACTAGGATAAGTAAACTACACAAACAAAATCAAACTATGCCTCCAAAACTCAATAAAGGTCTCATTGTTTTTGCAGCTAAACCATTTCCATTCACGTCTTGCACGGATTCACTCTAATTTGTGTAATCTAAAAAAACGAATAGACTCAAGGTTGTTTTTTATTTTATCTGCAGCCTTAACCTCAATTTAACCTCACAAATGCTCTTTAGATAAATGTCAAACTGGATTCATGCAGATAATCAAACTAAATCATTTTTATTTCAGGGGGGAAAAAAAGTTTTAAAAACACTCAAACAAATGAGTATGCGGACAGATTATTATTCTCTTTGACTATAGCCTATTTGTAATTACAAGTTCAAAGATTAAAAACATGTACAGGGAGGAAAAGACAAAAATAATGATTTAGTAGAACAAATTGACAACATAATTACACCAGATTAAAAGTGGATTGTAGCTCTTTTTGTCCCATAGAAAAGTCTAGCCTACACGCTGCAGATCTGGTGTGCATGAACAAGGGGTGGTGTTATCCAAAAATATGGCTCCCTTGCATCATTTGTTATAAATCACATCAGAGAAGTGATCCATCACAGACACTTAAGCAGGCAGGATTGTGGGGGGCTGACACTCCTCGTGAACATTAAAATGTGACTAATGTGATATACAGTGCAGGAATGATTTGAACTATGGAGGGATGAAGGAAATGTGTGTGATACAAAGGAAAAATGTAGGCGTTTGAGTAGAAACTAATGCAGCGGTTTCCAACATGTGGTACAGGGCCCATTGGTGAGTGAGTTTTAGCAGTTCACAAAGAAATAAGGGTGAACTTAAATAAATATGCACAAACTTTTAGCAGCTGGGGCTCCTCCACATGGTTTAGACGTGTGTGTTCTGTGTAACCTGGGTTTAAAGGCTTACTACACAACAATTTAAATAGTTTTATGACATTAAACATCTCTAGCTTACTTTTATTAAATTACAGGTTACTTTATATCTCAAAAATACCCCAAAAACAGGCATTTTGACTGTGAGCGGGGTCACCTCTCCACAGATTTGATCTGTAACTTGGTCTGGTTTGAGCTCCATGATGATAAAAAGGTTTAATGCTGTACTGTGAAACATTCCAGGCAAAGCAATAACATCTCCATGGAGAAAATTATTACACAATGCATCTTTAACAATAATAGTAACACTAATAATACATATACAGTATAATGGTGTATAATACATTATAATTGTTAACTATTCTTAATTCACAAATAAACATTGTATTACGTTTGTGGTAAATTTGGTTATTATTTATGTGGTTATTACATTTGTGGGTTTATTACATTGAGTTTTATTACATTTGTGGGGCTTATTACATGTGTGGGGCTATGAAGCTCATTTAAGTCTTTACATGTGAAAGCTTAAAGCTCAACATTTTCTGCTGGACTTGAAAACTCTGACTCACCGCCTTAATTCGAACCTGCTGCCGTCAAGTTCGGTTTAACAACTTGAAAATTTGCTTTAGCGACATTAGCAACCCAATACCCATCTATCACTGAACAAGGCTCACAGTACAATGGCAGTATTATAAACAGAAAAATGTTCCCAATTTGTGTGTTTTTGACCTGCTGAACTCGTGCTTGTTCAGATAATTTTTCGTAGTTTGACAGGTACCCCAATGCGACTCAGCCGTGTTTACATTTTCCAGCACATTTTTCACGGCACCCATTCAAAGCCGGATTTTGTTGCTGCAGTAGTTGTCAGGTGTGGTCCGGGTCAATTAGACAGGGATAAATACTGGCATGTCATCGGAGGATTGTTTAAACATGTAAGCCTGACTCACTTGTTTAAATTTTGAATTCCTGTCTGCACAAAAAGCCCAAACTTGAGTCATGCATGTTTAATGTAGGAAGTCTAAAGATTTTATTCTAACTTGAGTGCCAAACAATCTGATCCTGATAATACTGAAGATGAGCGTTTGTCATTTTCCCCTAGTTTACATGAAATTTGTCATTTTACTTACACAGGAAGCAGAGGTAATCCCGTAGCTGTTACCAATAGCAACCATGCTATAATCAACATGGGAAAAAACAATATCCTGGTAAGTTAAAATGACTTAAATTAAGAACATTTTACTTTATTTGAGTAGATTCAACTTGACAAATAAAATTATCTACCAGTGGAATAAGTGTTTTTTTCTTAATTCAAGCCCAAATAGTTGTTTTTTTTTATTTTAAGTGCAACAAGATGTATTTTCATATTTTAAGTCCAAAAACTCTTATTCAACTGGCAGATAATTGTACTCGTCAAGTGAAATTTACTCATCATGGTAAAAAAAAAATCATGGTAAAACTTTCTTAATTCAAGTCATCTTAACTTGACTAGATTTTGTTTATTGCAGTGAAGGACTAAAGCTTGTCTTGTTTTTTTGTTTTTTTTGTTTTTTTTTGTACACTTTCTTTTATTGGCAAATATTTATTTAGTTAAATAAATGTTTAAACAATCTAAAAATGAGTTGCAAATTCTGTTCTGTATGGAAGAATCTTTTAAACTATGTCATCCATATGTTTTAGAACTGCCACTTTTCAATGGTTTATTACTTTTCTTCACACACTCTATTTAAAACATACAAAACCCTGAAAGCCATATGCACTTTATTGCACTTTATGTTACTTTAATCAAACCCAGGACCTTCTTGTTATGGTGTGAGTCTAACCTGTGCACCACCACTGCTTGGATGGATAACAAAAACCCCACTCTGCACCCATTAAACAGACAAATAAGAAACATATTGATTTTTTGAGTAACGATCACGTACCATTTCATTTGTGAATGTGATATGTGATCCGCTGTGATTATCAAACCAAACAATTATCCTAGAAGACTGTTTGTTTATCCCAGCAACAACACCATTAAAAAGCAGCTGTAATGTTCATTTACAAATCCTTCCATTGACAGAAAATTTGCATTCAGATCCCTGCAGGTTATAACAGCTCAAAACAGCGTTCCATATCCATGAAGATGATTATCATATGATTATTTAGTCATACAATGTTGAGAACACAAAAGGGAAAGTCAACTGTAAAAGCAACACCCTGAGATTATATTTTCCACTCCCTAACGTTAACCAAAACTGTGCTTCTAAACTTAACCTGTAAACTTCAAAACACAGCAGTAACACAATACACAACAACAATTTTAACAGCAAAGTAGCACTTATAGATTACCACTTATTGACATCATGCAGTGGGACGGAGCTACGGGAAGGAAGACAATAAACAATAATATCACAAATTGCAATAAATAAAAAGGATAATAATCATTTTGTGGTAAATTTTGTATAATTGTATGAATTGCTCATAAAGATAATTGCAGTTATACTACTTTGTACAGAAAATCCATCATGTTTCTTCTAGATATTTATTTTCACTTATAGCAAAGTACAATTCTTTAATAGTTGTTTAAAATTATTAAAAGCGCTGCACCTGATTTTGCTGCCTTAAAACAGAACTAGTTAATTTTAAACTGTTTCAATGGTCCAAAGTTATTCACCAGGGCAGAGTTTTGCCCTGAAAAACTAAAACTAACAACACCAGGAAGCACAGTCACTAAGAAAACCGTTGGGAACACTTTGCACCGCAGTGGATTAAAATCCTGCAGTGCTCGCAAGGTCCCCCTGCTTAAGAAGGCACATGTGCAGGCCCGTTTGCCAATGAACACCTGAATGATTTAGAGAGGGATTGGGAGAAGGCACTGTGGACAGATGAGACTAAAATCGAGCTCTTTGGCATTAACTCAACTCGCCGTGTTTGGAGGAAGAGAAATGCTGACTATGACGCCAAGAACACAATGCTCACCTTCAAGCATGGAGGTGGACGCATTGTGCTTTGGGGGTGTTTTTCTGCCAAGGGCACAGGACAATTTCACTGCGTCAACAAGAGGATGGAGCCATGTACCGTAAAATCCTGCATGACAAACCCCTTCCCTACGCCAGGAAACTGAAAATGGGTTGTGGATGGGTCTTCCAAAACGATAATAACCCAAAATATACAAAATATACAGACAAGGCAATGAAGGAGTGGCTCAAGAAGAAGCACATTAACATCATAGAGTGGCCCAGCCAGTCTCCGGACCTTAACTGTATAGATGGACCAAAATTCCTTCTGATATGTGCACAAACCTGGTTATCAACTACAAGAAACATATGACCTCTGCGCTTGTAAACAAGAGATTTGCCATCAAGTACTAATACTAAGTCTTAGAGGGTTCAAATACTTATTTCACTCAATGAAATGCAAATCAGTTTATATATTTTCTTTAAAATTATTTTCTGGGTGTTCTTTTTGATCTCTCAATGTTAAAATAAACCTACCATTAAAATCTTAGACTGTTCATTTCTTTGTCAATGGGCAAACCTACAAAATCAGCAAGGGATCAAATAGTTATTTCCTCTAATAAATGCTGTATCTGGGAAAAAGTGGGTACTTTAATATCTTTAATTTCTTTATATATTTTTAAACAGTCACAGATTTAAATAATTATTGTGATATTATTGTTAATCAAAATAATGACATGTTTTTGGTTATAAACTCAAAAAGGTAAATTTGGTGTAATAGGTCTTTATATGTAGATGCGGTTGACAGCCAATGAAATTTATCCAAATGATTCCATTAAACTGCAGTCATCAAACAGTCTGACCTCCCAGTACTCACAACCCTGCTGTATTAAGTCAATTTAAAACAGCAAATATGCATAATCCCTTTGATAACTTGAGATGAATTGACTCCAGACTGCTCATACTAATGTACTTTTTACACCGTGACAGAAGTGCACATGCCTCCCTCTCGCTCTCATTAGTAGTACCTAGTAGGTGACCTGAGTAATTAGCCTCTCAAATGAGCGTTTAGTGACACATTTGTGAACTTTGGGCTGGTGCAGGAGAACTGCCCCTGGATAAGTGCTTCCATAACACTGACTGTAAAGTGGCACAGCTGGGAGTGGCCATACAATGCACTGAAATAGTATTTGTCTGCTATCTAGTATGCAAAATGTTATTTAAGTGGGAAGAAAATTCAGTGCAGTTCAAATTCAATTAAAGCATGACATTTTGGGAGTAATTTCAGTGTTGCAATAACAAAGTACGAGATCTGCGGTGGGAGCGGGAGAGTAAAACAATCCATATGCATTACTGAAGCTTCAAATAGGCTTCATCAAACAGCATCAAAAATGTAAAGTAAAAAAGTATCTTCCCTATTTTAGAACAAAAAAAATGCAACTTGCAATGAGACACTTGTGCCTGAGTCACAGCCATAAGACAAAAATATAGTTAGTTCAAAATACTAACCAAAAAAAAAGTACCATGGTAAAAGTACCTCATTTACCTTTGCAAATATTTTTCTGCCTGCTGTTTAACCTAGCTCTAACTGCAGCAGTATCATGCCTGGCGCTTGGACACAGATCACATAAAAGTGGTCCATTTGTTTAGCCAAAATATGAACGTGTTTATGAATTTGAGTTCTGGACTCGTTCTGGCTGATTTATAGACTGCTCAGTGCTTCCAGCTGTGTTGTTTATGGACTCCTTTGGGGTTTTGCTATAGTTACACATTGTTTCATTTTGCATAATTCATCAACACTGTTAAAGGTGTTTTTGATGAGAAAAGGGCTCAGGCTCATTGCAGGTTCACTGAGTTTCATAACAAAAAAACCCCAAACAAACAAACAAAAACAAAAAAATACAAATTATAATATTTATTCATAGTCCTCTTGCAAATGTTTTTGAAAATATTGTTGTGCAGTGAAGGTTCCTTTATTTGTGGGTTTCAGAGTGATGAAAAATTTGCGCTGTTGCCATAGTAATTCACAAGACAGAGCTAAATTTTTTGAATGGTGAAAAGCTCTGAAGATGTAAATTACACACTGTGAATATGAGAATTCAGCTGCCTTTTTGTTGTTGTTGTTGTTGTTGTTGTTGTTGTTGTTGTTGTTAAGAGCAAAGAACCAAGTTTAAAGGTGCACTATGTAACTTTTCTGATGGAGGGCCTATCAAATGCTTCTTCCTATGGATATGTCATTGCTCTGCCTGAAATGTCCCACACTATGGCATTAAACAGCTCTACCTTGCATTTATTAAATTACAATTGTTTTAATAGCTCAAAAATACCTAAAAAAACAAGCATTCTGACTGTGAGCAAGCTTGCCTCTCCACAGATGTGACCTGTAACTTGGTCTGGTTTGGTTTCCATGAAGATAGAAAGGTTTAATACCGAACTGTGACATATTTTAAACAAAGCAATAACATCTCCACGAAGAAAAGCAACTGGCAGACCCTCCATCGGAAAAGTTACACAACGCACCTTTAATTCTCCCTGTTGGGTCTGAAAATTACACAATATATTGATTATACAGCAGCCAGTAGGTTTTTCACATGTTTTTTTTCTTTCAGTTCTGTTTTAAAAATCTTTATCACACAAAATCTTTCACATCTGCGCCTGTGGTTATGAGAAACCATTTAAAAACAAAACTGTGGCCAACCCGCTAACCCCGCACTCAAGCCCGTAGCCTAATGGCCGCCATTAAAGAGAAATTAAGAGGCCCCAGTGACCCTGTGCACTTCTGGAGCTAATGCCCTCCTCCTGCAGCATGTGCCAGTACAGACTTCAAAGACAGCAGTTAGACAGGAGCGGTGCAGACTATCACCAGGAGTGGCGCAGGATATTACCATGAGCACAATCACCCCATGCCACATCGCCTTTGTAACGCAGACTTTTTGCGTCTCCGAATTTTCCTTTACAATTACACAGTTCATTTAATTGTTTTGTCATAATGTGATTGGTTCAAAATGTCCAAACTCCATTTTGAATTTGCATCCTCACAAAATATTTTACTTTCAATTATTCTGTAACTTTTACGGAGCTTAAGAGCAGTTCTGGGTTTAGTACCAGTTCTGACGTGTGAGCAAATGTGAACACACTTGACTACTTAAATGTGCATTGTGTAACTTTTCTGGTGTAGGGTCCGTCAAATACTTTTCTCCATGGAGATGTTATTGCTTTGTTTAAAATGTTTCACAGTGCTATATTAAACCTCTCTTCATGGAGCCCAAACCCAACCAAGTTACAGGTCAGATCTGTAGAGAGGCGACAGCGCTTACAGTTAGAAAGTCTGTTTTTCTAGGTATTTTTGAACTATAAAACCACCTGTAGTTGAATATATTTAAGGTAGAGCTGTTTAATGTCACACTGCGGGACATTCTAAGCAGAGCAATGACATATCCATAGAAACAAGCAGGTGACGGACCCCCAACCATAGTGCACATTTAAGGTCTAAACAGGGACCAAAACCGATAAAATAATTCAACTTTATCTAAATGCATAGCTGACTCCTGCCATATATCCATCGTTATTATTCTCCCGAGTCGTACCACAGATTGAGAAACACAGTGTAACATTAACCTTGACAAACCCACTGTGTTTCCTCTGTCATTTGAGTATAATTAGCAGTTTGCACGTGCACCTTCCCTGTGGTAACTCCTGTCTGTTATGACTTGATGCTGACATGCACAGCTCATGGCTTTGTTAGGCCTTAATTAAGAGGCACGATGTGACATGAGCTCAGAGTAAGAGCAGACCTGTCAGACAAAAGGTAACCCCATCTGTCAGATAAGACCACAGCTGCGACCACACGCACTCATGTACTCAGTAAGATTACCCCGCCTTTATTAACCTTAGCTTATCTACAGTTTGTACATATATAATTTATGTATTGTTACATATTTTGTTGTTTTATCTGTACTGTTTGCTATTGGCTCGCACTGCAGAAGGTGGCGGATTCAACTCTTGGGCTGCCTGCTCTCTGTGTCTGGAGCAGGTACCCCTGTCTCCTAGGTTTAATCTCTGTCAACCCCCATTTTAAAAAGAGGAACAGCAAATCAGTAGCTTGGCAGTGGTCAGATTGATCAAGTCTGGCAGAGCTGTCAGGTCCGTCTGACTGGCCATGTCCAGGAGCTGATCACAGTGGTCAGATGAAGCCTCTGAGGAAGATAACACATTTTCACCAAAACACATCACGGCAAAAACAACTTTTTGTTTTTTAAAAGAAAGCACTTTTGCTTATTCATTTTTTATGATGTGATTTCAACAGACAATAACTTGTGCCACACAATAGTAGACAGTAAAAACTGCCCTATTTGGCCCAGTTGTGGCATTCAGAAAAATAACAATGCTGCAATCAAGTACAGTATGTTCAAAGGGTGGTTTAATAGTCCAATTCAGGTTTAGGGTGGAGTAAAATGAATGGTAGTGTGTGGGGATTAAGCATTTGGGGCACTGGAGCACTTGAACACATTTAGAATAGAGAAGACACTTGCCTGGGGCGTTAATAGTCTGAATGTAAGTCTAGTATTTGGAGCGGAGAGGGAGTGCCATCTCTTAGAAATAACTCAACTTGTTTGGCCATTTACAAAACAGCAAGTGCTTAACAGTGAGGTTGGGCCCATTACATTAGTCTGTGTGTGTCTGTGTCTGTCTGCACTACTGAATCTTGTGTGTCACAAGCCTGGAAATCTGATCTTTCATGGGAGTTGGACTTGTTTATCCAAAATATATTCGACAGCATTGCATAGCCATTTTGGTACAAAGGGAAAAAAAATCTGTTACTCAAGAGTATGATCTGCAGCTATCCATAATATGGACAGAGAGCTCTTTGTTGTGATGTTTACAGCAGCATCAGCTCTCATTGGGCACCACACTTTTCTAACGTGAACGTGTCTTTAATTACCTTGTCATTTCCATAACAACAACTCCGAATGCTTTTTTAAAACAATCTCTCTAAAGCAAGGTCCAATTTTGTCAAGGTCAGCTCTGTTCCCACAGCTCTACGTTCCCACATTTGTTGGTTATGGATTTCCTTTTAAAAACATCTTTTAAATGTGCGGAAAACAGGGCTGTGGCACACTCCCATTTTGTCTGTTGGGATTTTTTAAGTATGAATATGAGTCTATTAAATCAGATGTACAGTTTACCAACTCTACTCCTCCATTTGAAAACACTGGTGTGAACATGGGATCTCTTCTGGCTGCTGTTAAATGGAGTGACATTTGGGACAAAGCTCTTACACAGAGGCCGCAGACACATCCCCCACCCACGTGAAGAGGGTGGGCCCCAGAGTGACTCATTCATGTCCACACAGAGACAGGAACACACGCAGAGCAGACACTGGGAGCCCAAAACATCCGCACAGAGACTGGAAAATATTAAACATCAAAAATTAACCGCTGGAATAAAACAGGAGCCAGGTTTTGTCAGGGGAACTATTTACCAGGAGCAAAAAAAATCAAAAAAAGGTTGTGCCATTTTATAATAAGAAATTTGCAGCTAACTGCCAAAACTCAAGCCCAAACCAGTGAATTATGTGGTTTGTGCTAGAAAGTGGTACTCACGCAGCATCATAGCAGTTACTAAAGTCCCCCAATAATGAAAAAAATAAAATTAAAATGAGGGCACCAGAAGGCTTATCACGCATAATACTTTTATACAGGCTTATCAAGGACTTAATAAAAAAGATGGTGGCAGGGACTAACCACGGGGAATGCTAACTAGCAAATCACAAAATCCACATTTAAAAACATATTTTCTAAATTCTCCATTTTGTAGAAATGAATTGAGGGTCATTTTTTCATTTCATTTTTTCATTTTTAATTAGACTTTCTTTCTATTCTTGGGTTTAGCCTCCAGTTTATATGTGATATTTTGAAGATTTCGAAAGATATAGTAATTTGTTCTGAATTGATAAATGCTACGGTAACAGTGCTAGATTTTTTTTGCTAGTTTCATTCAACAAACCCTGCATATTTAGGCTATGTTATTCTCACAAACAGAAAACTCTGTTCCACTTTGTGATGCCATATGGTAACACAGAAAGTGCTCTAATGTGTTTTTAAATTGCATACACCTTAACTAGAATAATTTTGGTTATTTTAGCCCTGGAATTTCCAATCTCTACTAACCTAAAGGTAAACAGCAGCTGTTAAATTGAAAAATAAAGTGTCATGAAATCGCAAGGTGGAACAGAGCATTTTGAGCTGTGGAGACGCAGAAAGACTAATAATGCAGGACTATTCAAACATGTGTGAATGAAACAAAACACAATCCCAGATATGTTTTTCATGAGGTTACAGCATCATAACATGGCTCAAAGCTTACAAGAGTCAATTTTGCATAATATAGGACTTTTAAGTACTCATATCTTGAACCTACCCAAAATAGTAAAACATTCAATAAAGTAATTCAACAATACAATACGTTCCACACACTTTAGTATTGGGGTCTTTTATTTTCCAATTCAGACAACAAACCCGACTCCATAATAGTTTTGACAGCACGTTTCCAGAAAGCTGTCCTTTGTAAAATGCCTCTTTACGTGTCTCCTTCTTGAAAGTTTGGGTCAATATTTCAGCGTCTATTTAGTCTGACTAAGAGATCCAGACAAATAAAGAGTTTACAGGCATTTCTGTGGCTTGGCACTGTCTTTCCAAGGAACTTCCACCATCCCACGATTGTACTTTCTTCGTATGTGTCATCGTATTTGTCATACACACACAGGCCACATTGTTAACCTTAATTTAATCACTCTGAATAGACACAGGGTTCCCTGGCAACATAATATTTGGACATAAATTCTAACTAAAGGACAGGCAGTACCCACCCTGGATTAATAGTAGTGAATTTGATGTGATTGATTTACCTGTAAAATCCATCTTTTGAATGCAGCGTCATGGATCTGTGCACTAACGTCAAAGTGAGGAAGTTTCTGCAGGAAATATAAAACAGTTGAGGAAAAGGTGTTGTAGTTAATGTGTGAAAGCAAACAACTGCCACTCTCACACCTTTGTTGGGACTTGAATAAGGGCTTTTTTGTTTTTGCGACTTGGCAATTCAAAGCTATTTAAAAGAGTATTTGTTACAAGCGCTAATTGTAAATAATTGAAAAAAGTATTGTTTTTAAGAATGGGGTATTATGAAGTTACAAAACAAAAGACTTGAAAAATGTGTTGTTTCTTGTTATGGGTAAGCAGACACATTCACCAGTGGGACAACACACAAGGAGATATTTAGCGCATGTAAAGGTGCATTTCTGGTGGACGGAGAGATGTTATTGATATGAATGTTCTACAGTTCGGTATTACACTTATTTATCTCCATGGAGACAAGCAGGCGACATCTGACATTAATCTGTGAAGATCCAACTCATTGCTTATTTTTTAAATATATTTTTGAGCAATAAAACACACATAATTGAAGCTTTCTAGATAGTACTGTAGTGCTTGAAGCCAGACACAAATTTGCTTATAAATTTCAGCCATTTTGTAGTTGTTGTTTTTTTAACTAAAGTGCTTTATATATAGAAGACCACTTAATTTTAACATTTATAACTAAGAGATTATAGGAACCTGCGTACTTCTACAATCATATCCATGAGCTATTGAAGCTAACGCAAAAGCCTTAAGAACATATATTGTAGAAAGCATTTTAAAGCATTTTAATATTACGCCAGATAAGGAAAAATATTTGTCTGAAGTTAACACAGGAATATTGTACGAGTGCTGAAGATTAATACATGTACCTTTCCCCTATAAGACTTATATTACTGTACCTTAATATATGTTATATATGAGTTCAAGCAGACCTATTCTGCAAAACTGACTTTTCAGAGCTTTTAACCAAGTGATAGTTGTTTTCCCTTCCCATTTCCCAATCAAAGTATTTGGAATGATTCATGCAGGTTTGAGTAATCGTTAAATTATAACATAATGATCCACGGGTGTTATATAATATAACTATAGCAGACACAATCAATATGTCGTCTTTAACTAGAAATGACCAATCCAAATATACTCTAGTTAAACATTTGGGTATATTACCAGTACATCCAAGTATTCAGGAAGCAGGAAATATCTTGGCAATAACAAACAAATTACACTCTGCTGGTTTAAACTTAAATATACTTGGCCAGAAAAGCATATTGCAAACACATGCAATCTGATATTTCTTAAAGTTGTGACGTTAATCCACAACAGTGCAAATGACCGAAAAATAAACTTGCGTATGAAGGAGTGAACAACTTTGTGGAGCGTCTGGCAGAAATTAAACAGTATTTGGTCCAAACTGTAAAAAAGCCCAATGGATGAAAGCAGCCACTGAGGGCCTGTGTTATGTTATAATAAAGTGAGATCAAATAAACAGCGGGGGCGGGAGAATTGCAGTGGGATTGCACGTGTGTTTGGGTAACGCTAAACAGATGTGGGCACAGTATATGATTACTATGGACTGTACCCACTCAGACAGGAAAGGCAGGAAGACAACAACCTGACAATCTGGTCTTTTTTTCTCCTCAGAGTCACACTTTTTAAAATAAAGAACTTTTATTGATTATTTCACATGTGTTTTGCTGTTTATTCAGGATTAGTGTGATTTTGCAGCACCATGAGGAGGTAGGAAGCCTATTTAAAGTGGCAGCCATATCTCAGACTAGCTTTCACACAGTTTTAGCACCATAGTATTTGTTTGCAGACTTTTTCAGATAGTAAAGAGAGTGGATCATACTCATGCTACAACTTGCATTTAATTAAAGAGCCCATCTTTGGCTATTATCTGATCTATGTTATGTTTCCTCATCAAAAACATACTCAAAGTTCTGTTTAGTTTCATTCACACATGTTTAACACACAAATCCTGAATATTTAGACTCAAACAGAAGTCATGCCTTAATACAGGAAGTGCTCCGCTGTGTTTTTAAACTCCGTACACCTTCACTAGAATAATTTGGATGGTTTCAGCCCTGGAATTTCCCATCTCTACAAAACAAAAGGTAAAAAGTTGCTTGAAAAACAACCACTTCAGGACATCACAAGGTGGAAGAGAGTATCTTGAGCTTTTGAGAAGTAGACAGTAGGAATACTTAAACATTTGAATGAAACAAAACACAACTCCAGGTATGTTTTTGATGAGGTAATGGCAATATAACATGGCTTAAAGCTTTAAAAACATAATGTGGCAATTCCCAGTTGGTAAAATGCTTTGTATGCGCATATTTATTTACAATGTGCTGCAACGTTATACACTACAGGGGGAAATTAAATGTACTTATATACAGGGAAAAATGATGCTCCATATGAAATAGTAATTGAGAACTGATGGTTTAAATACAAAATAAAGTGATGTAAGCTGTATTTAAATCACACTGATTATGATGAACACAGTCTAGCCCTACTTGTTGGAGGCTTATCAGAGTTATCTAACCATTCTTTGAAATTGTTCATATGTGGTTGTCTGCCTGACAGTTGCCTAAATTATTGTAATGTTTTTGTTCAGTTTAGTTTACGTTAATTCTCATCCTTTTACAAAACTAAAAACCAACTCACTAATATAGTCTGTCTGATAAAATCACAGCATGTAGCAGCCGTAGCTTCATGTCACTTGCTTCGACGCTGCCTGAACTTGGGTCCCAAAAATAATTATTGAGTAGAATTGCAGTGGGATTGCGCGTGTGTTTGGGTAACTCTGAACATATGTGGGCACAGTGTATGATTATGGCCTGTGTACCCACTCAGACAGGAAAGACCGGGCAGCTGGTTACCATCAACGTAAAGGCGCAGGCGGCCCCCAACTCATAGGCACACAAGAGTCTGCATATGTTCATAAACAGACTGACAAAGCCCTTTCTTTTATCTCTCTAATCTACTGTTTAAATCTGAGGCCTACTGTCTGCTCATGTATCCACCTACCACCTACACATACTGCCATGTTAAAAGATCACAAGGCACACATAAACATCCCCAAATGTTAAAATATAGAGTGCAATTATATAAGGAAAGAGATAAAATGTTTGTTATGGTAGCTTTATTTTATATACCTACATAATGGAGGAAAAAAGTACATAGATTCAAATAATGTACAGCAATACTAGCCAAAGCACCAGTATGTGCTTCACTGTGTAAATGTTTGCAAATAGATAGAAGATAAAGGGAAAATATATAAAAAATGTGTTGCATGAGTGTGTTTACTAGTCTCGGATTGGCCCTTGGCGGCACGGTGGTTGAGTGGCAACACTCAGGCCTCACAGCAAGAAGGTTGCGGGTTCGATCCCCGGGTCACCCGGGCCTTTCTGTGTGGAGTTTGCATGTTCCTCCCCGTGTCTGGATGGGTTTCCTCCGGGTACTCCGGTTTCCTCAATCAACCTAAAACATGCCCGCACCCCTATGAATTAACATCAAGGACCATGTTGTCCACCCTCCTGTGGACCACCTGCAGAGGGGTTCATAGGGGGGGTCAGGTGCTATGAGTATTGGGCAGCAAGCTGCCCCCGCGACCCAGCCGGATTAAGCAGGAGAAGATGGATGGATGGATGGATGGATTGGTCCTGATGTGTTGCTTTGGCCGTGTTCTAGTCCATGTTTAGGTCCAGTTTTAGTCACAATTTGGTCACAGATTTATTTAATCTATTAGCAAGTAGGAACGCATCCTAAATCTGTGTTTGGTCTAAATGCATGATAAATCATTTATAACTTAACATAATTTTCTGTTCTGTTTACTTACTTTGTTTAAGGCGACATTGCTCGGGAAAGGGAATTATATGTTTTTTGTATAAAAAAATAATGCATTTTATGTGTAAAATGGCAAAAATGTACTATTTCTGAGACATTTAAACAGAAAGATGAAAAGAGCCAGGTTTAGATATTAAAAAATATTCAGAGGGGAATTTGGACAACTTATTTAGTATTTGATTAAACTAGATCTGACAGATTTATATGCTGAAAAATGTCTAATCCTTCAGTACATTTCATTAAAATCTTGTTAAGTACAAGCTTGGAAGGTTTGGTGTATGAAGGTGCTACTTTAAGAGGTAATCCTTATGTCCCTATGGGAGAAAAATAGAAGTGCAGGGTTTGGTCTAAATGCAAATTACAAATCAGAAGTTACACTCACTTAACTATACATTTTTAACATAATTTTCTGTGTTTCCTAGGTTTACTTACATTGTTTAATACCTTCTTCTACATTTCATTCCTACACTCAGATAATAGTAATAGTGGGAGTAGTAATCGTAGTAGTTGTAGCTGTACAGCCAAAGAACTCCCTAACCTTCTCCTCTTTTATTCAGAACAAACTTCGTTGAGTATTTCCCGGCTGCCCTGCCTCTCTCCACTCCTTTCCCTCTCTCTCCACTCCTCTGGGTGTGGCGTTCTAACTGTGAATGATGTGGGCCTCTCATAGTTGTAGTGCTCAGTCTGTTCCACACCCTAAAACTTAAAGAGGACTGACTTTGGAGGTGGAGCAAAGACGCTAGCACAAACATTTCAACTTGGACTAGGAGAGCTCCTATGTGCCCTCATGCTTTCGGCTGTCCCATTTGGGACTTTAGTGAGCTTTACATCTGGATTTTTCCGTATACATTTTTTCATTTCCTCTACATAAGAAAACTTTCAAAAGGTGAGTGGACTCAGAGTGCGAATCTTGCATCAAATTAACCTCATAGTCATTGTTTTGAAGTTTATGGTTGAATATGGAACAGCACTGTAGGTAGATAAGTGGCTGTTTGAGAAATTGAAACGCAATTAATCCAAATGTCCCATGTTTTGACCTGTGAATTTAAGAAGTTTTACTTTTTTTTAAAAAAAATCTTTGTTGTCTATTTATATATTCTTTGTTTATTATTACCTCAAAGTGCAACCTCAGTAGATATATAGGAATATTTTCAAATGTTTGATTTTATTGTTATTATATAAGATATGGAAGAACATATGGTACAGATCTACACAGAAATCTTAATAAGAAAAGTTCAAAAACAACTTGGCATACACTCAAATCCGTATACATATATCCAGCCATAGTGTAAAACATGTAGCGCTGTCAGTTCCCATCATGGTAGTAGCCACTAGTTGGTGAATAGTCTGAACAAATTGGAACACATTGTAATAATATCATACCAAGAAATGCCACATGTCCAACAGCAGCTCCAAGCCTTGATCTAACCAACGCTGGAAAAAACAGGAACCACATGTCTCCATAAAGAATCTACTTCAATTTAGCGTGTGATGAATCACACTTGCTAAGATGTAAATAGACAAAGCTTATCTCCATCAAGATAAATTGACAGAGTTGGCTCAAGGTTCGGATCTTACAGTAAACGTAGTAAAACTGAATATACTAATTGCAAAAACTCTAACGAGCTGAAAAGGTTTGTCCGCCATTTTGATAGAGCCATTATATCATTTAGATGGCGTATCTTGTTTTATTACATAAAATGAGGCCTAAAACCATACTGCGTTTTCTAATGAGCGGATATCTCTATTAGCTTTGCCTATTAGCAAGCTTCCACTGTACATTACTGTAATTAATTTAAGTATTTTTTCTAGCCATGATTTTACTAATATGGCGGACGTTGCATCTCTATGGTGTTCTGGAGGCTGTTTTTGTACCAAATTGTAATATTGTAATATTACATGAGATCAAGCAGTTTTGACCCTTACTGATTGGTTGTCTTTCTTCGCATACATTAAGGGAATCTTTTTTTAGTCAAAAGCATTATGAGCCGGGTGTACGCACCACTGGTTTCCTTACTTGTAATTCCATCACATGCATAACTTTTACTGAATCAGTAGTCTTCTGTACATTTGTTTTTCTCTCCTAAGACAAAAACATTACAATATAGACTCTCCCAACATTATCAACCATATGGCCCTGCAGGTTTTTGACCGTATCATTATTTTAGCTCAATAATTAATTACATTAGGCGAGTTTTGCAGAAATGGGCTGATTGTGTTGATTCAGCCCTCCACCACATGCTTGGATTTGAACATTGCTCTTAATGAAACTAAATTTCCCAAGTTCTCCAGTGCTGGCTGGATAAATACTTTATTCATCCTGGAGACATTACTTCTGTCTGCTATGACACAAGGATAACACCATTGTCTCAGTCTTTACCATACAGCACACACACATACTTTTACACATACCTTTACTTGTTGTAGACTGTCTGACCTTTGACCCAGACATTTCCACATGACATCATTTTACACTCTCACAAAAGACTACTGACAAGCTGCCCTGTAACACAGGGGGCAGAGGGGAAGTTAGCCTGACTGAGGGCTGAAAGATTTAAGGGAAAATCAAACTGTGCTCTGTATGACAAGCATTGAGATTAGTTTTGTGATTTATGTTTTCATAATAGGAATCTCTTCAAACTTCACATTGTAAACGCATCCAGAAGAGGTGGAAAATGAACTGACAAACTAAGACAAGAATATGTTTAGCCTAACTTAACAGCGCAGAGGGGCAGAGTTAGCCTGACTTATTTCCACAGAGGGGGAAAGTTAGCCAGACTTAACTCCACAGAGGGGCAGAGTTAGTCTGACTTAACTCCGCAGAGGGACAGAGTGAGTGTGAGCCCGTTCAGAAAGTGGCTGCATGCTTTGCACACACGTGGCGCTCCAATGTTGAGAAAACACACCTGCTCTGAACAGCTGAATTGAGAAAGAGCAGGGGTCACTTGAACTCGTCTGACAAAGGGCTGCTAACTCAATAACACGTCAACATGACAAATTAGCTGCAGACATCCAGACAGAGTACCCCATTTTTTCCATTTTGCTCCTAAAATAGATGCTGAGGTTGAAGTATAATCAATGGTTGTGTGTTTTGTATGGCATTTGTGTCATGTCTAAGTTATGTTACATTGGAATATAAAGATAATGTAAACATTTAAGCATTTTTTTATTAAGTATTAAAGTAAAGTCAAGTTTTATTGGAGAAAATAATACACACACACACTATGAAGCCGTAATTGAATAGTAATTCATGTTAAATACACATTTAACATTTTTGCTAATTTACTGGTAAATTTACTACTTAATAATACATTTAACTGTTGAAATATGTCTTCTTTCAGTAATATTATTGTTTACATTGGAGCACATTTTGCAGATATTAATTCACTATTAATTGCACATTTACTATTATATTGTTATTTTCTTTTTCTTTTTTTTTTAACTAAAATATAGTACTATAATGTGTAAATTATATAAAAAATTAAGTCTAAATTATACCAAATTATATCACTCATTCTTAAGGTCTAAGTCTATGTCTTGATCTTGTTGGTGTAACTAGTGCACAGAGACAAAGTGCAGGCCTCCTCCATTGAGTTTTATGAAGCTTGTTATGTAGTGTGCACAGTGGAAACCAGGCTTTAAATGTTATTTTTCACAAGCACTTTGACTTATTGGGCTGTTTACATGCCCCGTTGCCAATTGTAGTAAAAAACAAAAATTGGTGAGGACACAAAATGGCGGACTAGGAGTTATAGGGAAATAGTTGGGGTCAGGATTTTAAAGTGGGAGTTGCTGCAATCAAACATCAGTGTGGTTATTTCAAAATATTCTGATGCATAGAAACAGTATTAAACTTAACTACTTAAAAATAAAGTAAAATTACAAACAAATAAAACTACTTAAGTCCATGAAAAAATATGATTAAAACATGAAACGTCAAAATCTTAACATGTAATTGTTTACGCTTACATGTTCTAAGTAATAGCAAACATTTTTACTGTATGATAGTGATTCTGTGTAAATGAATAATAAAAGGCCATTTTCAAGCCCACACAAATTTAATGAGAAAAGACTGACCAAGCACAGTATCAAAAACAGGTATAAAATTCACTACAAAACAACATAAAAGACACTAAAAGAAATCAAAATATTACTCAACTGTTGGTAACATCATGCTTACCCGTTCAAAGTAATAACATTTTTAACTGTAATACAGAGATTTGATCCAAAAAAAATGTTAAAAAAGTGAACTTAACTACAAAATGGCATAAAAGACATGAGAGACAGAGTTGAAAGGGCGAGAGAGGAGCAGCGCACTGGAGTGAGAGAGTATTTGTTCTCCACAGTCTTGTTTACAGGAAGCTCCTTTAAACTCGCACACATGGCTGCATTCACAGAAAGACTTTTTATTGCATTTTTCCGTGCTGCTGTAAACCCGGTATACCTACATTTATGTGTGGGAAACTGTGATTGGAACTGCTGCTTTTACTTCAGTTCCCAATCTACTCTAATTGTTTTGACTCTATTGTTTGCTACACAGAGTCTGATGAACTTTGGAACGGTTTTGTTTAATTTTTATGCATATAATGTGACATACGAGTTACGCTTTGATAAGAATTTGTAAGATATAGATGGGCAATGTTTATTTTATTTGAAAACGTATAGACTATTTCATAATGATCAAAGATTGCATTTATTTTACATGATTAGAAGTCCTAGTTTTAATAGTACAATTAGCAGAATAGCAGTAGTAGTATTAGTAGTAGAAGTCGTAATATTAGTTGTAGCAGTAGAAGCAACAATACATGTAGTATGGCATTTTAGTAGTAGTACCCATAGTAGTAGTAGTAGTAGTAGTAGTAGTAGTAGTAGTAGTAGTAGTAGTAGTAGTAGTAGTAGTAGTAGTAGTAGTTGTTGTTGTTGTTGTTGTAGCAGTAACTGTTAAATACTCCATATAGTATTCCTTTTAACTCATTCCAGACTCTATGGCATGGGAACCCTTTTATAAGCAAACCATAAAACAAATAAAACAGAGCATTGACTAAAGCGGAGCCCCACGTAATATTTCATAACAGAGTATTTTTAAACATGGGGCGCATACATACATTTTTCCAGCCCTGCCCTGTTCCACCACTCTGGCCAAAGCCTTAAATAGCCCTCTCTGGATCTCATATTGTGAGGTAAATACGCCTGAGATTCAATGGGTCTGGTACAAATTTAGTTGAAGGCAGAATAAGCGATTTCACTGCAGTGGCCAAAACCCCAAACGTATTATCCGGCCTGATTTATTTCACAGGAAAATGCAAAACCCTCCATTGACTTGTAATTTGGAGCATTTTTAACTTCAGCTGCTACACACTCACACATGTTGACAACTGGGTAGAATTTATATTAGCTTTGTTTGGCTGCTATGTGGCAGCAATGTGCATGGACAAAGAGAACAATAAAAATGTCAAATAATATTTGCAAAAAATTAAGTTAATTTGAATAGAGTTATTTTCATTCTTTGCTTTTTGTAAGTAACAGATTTTTTTCTTATATTAAAGGGTAGAACAAATTATTATGGGCCAGGCTATAATGTATTATTATTATTATTATTATTATTATTATTATTATTATTATTATTATTATTATTATTATTTTAATAGTGCTAGTGCCAAGTCTGGATAAATATGGTAGGATTAGGAAGGGCATCCTCCATAAAATAAGAAATAAGTTATGCCAAATTTCCTGCAGTGACTCCACAAGTGAAAAGTTGCACCGAAAGTAGAAGCCAGGAGTTTTTGTTGCAGTTAGAATTGAAATACATCTCAGGTAACCAGCACTGATTTGAATGGCAAATCTTTCACTTAATATTTTGTGTGCATTTTCCTCATTCTTGTCTCTTGTTGATGCTCAGCTCTGAAGCATTGGCCCAGGGCGGTACTGAAGTAACACTTTTGTGTCTGTAAAGCTCCTCTATGTTAACTGGGCTCACTTCGGTCTCACCCGCGTCATGTCTGAGCTGCCTATCGCTTCTCCTTCCTGTCTACCACTGCCAATCTGTGCTCCTTCGGAAAAATCTTCAGCTAGAATTCTGCAATAATCACTACAGAGAGGAAAATATGAACCAAAAAAGCTACTTAAACTTCTGTAGCATTTTGGGAAAAGCGCAGTAGCCAGTAGTTTCTGTAACTTGTTTCTGAAAATATCACTAAGGGAGAGCATATTTTTGGCTTGGTCCTATCTTTCCACATCTGACACTAAATAAGCTGTCCAGTGGTGCTTATTATTTTGTGTTAACCTTGCTACTTCAAGAGCTAAGTGGAGCTGTATCAGAACGGATCAGTACTTATTATAGTATCTGATTCATGAAAACACCTTATTTTAAATATACAGAATATGCATCATATTGGCTTGTTTCTATCACAACATCTGGCAACACACTGGTGAGCTTACTGGACCTTGCATCTGTGTCCTTTCAAACAGTGAAGGTGAACTGAGGATATGTGCTCCCTGCCACACAGACACTTGCATTTCATGTGTGAAAGGACAAAATACAGCTCAGGTGAAGGTAGTTATACTTTTTCACAAAATACTCTATACTAACAACTAGTCAAATTAAATGTGTGAATCAGTTTCATATGGTTAGGGGTGATTCAAAATTGTTCTTAAAGCTCCCGTCTGTACGTGTTTTGATTTTGTTTCACCAATAGATGGCAGATGTGAAACCTCTTCTCCCTCTTCCCACCTGACCCCTCCCCCTCCCCTCACCTGGGCCCTCCCCTCACCTGACCCCCTCACCTGACCCCCTCACCTGACATTTGTTCAGGTCTTTATGGTCTGTGGTTTTCTTCTGTTACGCCAAAGCTGGCAGACTATCAAACGGCATTGACATACAGTAGGTAGCATCTGGTGGTATTATGTAAAAATACAGCAAGGGCGGGTTGGCCAATCTAGTTTTTGGAGTTTGATGTGTGGGTTCAAAGTAAAGTAGTAATATTAGAAGGAGTAGTCGTAGTAGAAGTAATGCATCTGGTTGGGTATAAAATTGGGGCTCTGCAAACAAGGAAACAATGTATTTTCTTGCCTTTTTTTTACAGTCTAAGAAGGTAGCTGCTATTGTTAAGCTCTGTGAGATTGTGCTGACACTGAGCCACACACCCTATAACTGTTATCCAAAAGACAAGCCTGCACTTGTGAACATAAAGATTCTGACATTATTTGTGCTGAAATTGCCTATCCAAAAAGCTCCAGGCACGGATCCAAAATGATGTATTTTTCAAAAACAGATGGAAATTACACTACCCCTGCCTCATACTTATAACCTGTAAATATTTCAGATTGTCTAGCTGTGAAAGCTACATCAGACTGAATGCTAGATTTCAAAATGTACAAAACATATTTTGTCCATGAGTCACCTCCAATCATGTTTTATAAAGATGAGAATCACATGCCAGGTTTTAATGCATAATTTGCAGCTTTCCTCAGGCAAAAAGTGGTGCCTACGTGTCCCCCTCTGTGTGTGTTCTGTCTGGCTCACGCCATTGAAATCTGTTAGTAGAATTAGTGTCTCGAAATTGTCACAAATTAATGCAAATGATGAGGACAAATTGTTGTTTACTTGGGCGTGCTTTTGCGTAAGCCCTATGACTAACCCGCCATGTTGAAGGACATAATCATAACCCATTTTTTAAATAGTCCTGCCACCCACTATGTCTGTTGGAAAGAGAGCAAAAACAATACATGAGTTTGTTCTATAACTGTCAGCATCACCCTGTAAACTAGGGCTGGGAATCACAAGGTCCCCCACTATCTGATATGATATTAGATACATGGCTCATGATACGATATTATTACAATATGCCGCTACATGCAGTAATCGATATATTGCACATGATATATTTCTGTTTTTTAAGAACCAAATCCATTAGAGCAACAATATTTCTTTGTTAAACACGTCTTGTGCAAAGTTAATATGAAATACATCTATTTTAATCCACAAAACAGTGAACATGTCACTAAATAAGCTAAAACATATCTTGATACAGCAGCCCACAATGATAATATTTCAATATTTTTGTGCACCCCTAATGTAAACTAATCTAAAACAGTGGAAATTATAAGATACAAGTCTCTTTTAAGATTTTAGTTAGCCTACATAGCAAGCTCTAATGAAATTGTGCAGTGTATATAAGCAGACAAATAAAGCAAATTGTTATTGTCTTATTTACACTGCACACCAAGCTTGAAAGTTAAAAGTGTGATTGTTTTTGTCCTTTCAATTGCTCATCCTCAGTCAGGGTAATATAGTGGCCCAGATGGTCACAGCAAAAACTATTCTGATCTGAACTATACTGATCAAGTATTTCAAGTCTGATTGAAATGCAAGTTAAACTTCACTGATGATAGCCGTCATTTAGGTCACAGTGAATGACCACACAACAATTTGGTGCAATCAAACTTTTAATCATGTTTCAATGGTGTTCTCCTATCATTATCTTATCCAAAGTTGCATTTTGTTTTTATTTGAGGTATGAATGCTCCAGAAAATTTCAATTTTCACCATCCCGCTATCCCCCCCATATCCTTGCACAAAGATTACTAAGCATCACACATAGAGTTAAAAATGATATAGTATATGCAAAAGAAAATGCTGTTTGCTACGATGAAATGTCACTATGAATATCAGGGTTTTTCAGTTTTGAACAGGTAAAATAAATGGTCCCATACCTACCAATTTAGATCAATAATGGATTTTACAATGAACAAAATGTAAAATGGTGATTTAGTTATGGTGAAGTTTAAACCGAAAACACAAAATATGTTTTCTTAAGTGTCCAGGGAATTAATATGACTTTTAATCAGACCTCTCCTTAAATCTACAATACCAGATTGATTTTATGCAGACCAGAGTGCACTTTCTCACAGCGGCAGTCACACTCCAAGCTCCCAGCAGCTGACACAGTGCAGTCCGCCCCAGTCTGACTCATGAGCCACTTCCTGCCGTTAGCGAGTAAAGTTGGGCCAGGACAATTGTGTCTCATTTAGCTGTCAAATCAGAGGAACCCGTGGCCGACCAGCGCAACCCTCCTCCTGCACCCAAATGTATAGCTCATTGTAGAGGTGTCACCGGAGTATGTTTTCAGAGAGCGGTGATCAAGCGCTTGTGGTTCAAATCCTAAAATTAGAGGTAGCATGTTGTTTTACCCATTTAAATGGTTCAGTCTTACTCACGTGATCTGGGAAAGGGAACATATAAGAAGGCTTTAATCCGGATGATTCATCTTGATTTGAATAGATTTGTCTATTTTGGTTTTATTAGCTTGACACTAGTTTTGATACAAGTTTATGTTTCCTTGTCCTTTTCTTTACTTCAAGCTACACATAATCTAACTTGAATTAAAAAGTGAGTTTTAATCCACGCAGCTATTTGTGGATAAATGAGACACTGAATTAAATTGCCCAAAACTGTAAGAAAGGGCATTCTGTCGGATGGTACTCGTGATGAAGCCAGGGACATACACTTTTTTCATTTACAGACATTGATTAGATGAGGACCAGGTAGAAATAATATAACAATTACATCTCTGTCATGGTTTTATCTCAGTGGGCAGGGCCAGCAGCTAAAACTGGAACTTGTTCATTGTTCAGTGTTGGGTACACGACCGTTATGTTACGTTAGAGATACCTCCGAGCTGTAGATCAACTTCCAGCTCCGATAATGCTTGAGTGTCTCTCCTCACTCTTCACCCCATTCTACACTTTCATCTCTCCTGTCAATTAAACAAAGTGTGCAACAAAAAATCTTAATAATAAATAAGGTAAAATACTGTTATCTAGATTATAATATGAGTTGTCAAATTTGAAAACTCCATTCGTGTAGTTTTTTAGGCAACAAAGTAAACTAAAGCAAAAGTATGTTGCTGCTTTTTTGTTTATGATTATTATGATTAATGTATTTTTTATGAATTATTTGCTTTTTTATGGCACTGTAATCATGTGTCTTTACAGTAAGCAGGCTCGCAGCTCCACAAACCTGACATTTACTTGACTTATCTAAAATGTAATAGCTACCAGTGCATAAATCCCCCTCAGGTCAGTGGATAACACACAGAGACATGCGCTCAGACAGCAGACTGCACTATTGCATTACACTGATGGACTGTCACTGAGCTCCACACACACTCTCAGGCCTGGGGCTGTTTTTATGAGCCAGCTGTACGGTTCTGCAGAGGCAAACGCTGGGAAAGTTTGAGATGAGTGAGTAGAAAAAAATATAATTAGTTAATACCTCCTCCCCAACGGCTGATTAAATTATGAGGATTATCTCTGCAAATCCCCTATTACTGTATGGTTCATTAAAAGATCAATAGTGCAAAATAATGCCAAAATAAACATGAGACACTGACAACTCTAAAGTTCATAATTTAATATGTCCTCAGCTTTTGTTACTTAATCACAATGGGAAGAATAACTGATTTTTCTCAAGTAAGAGTACTGTAACACTGTAAAATACATCCCTCAAATAGGAGAAAAAGTATTTTGTATGGACACTTTTCAAAAAGTGACTGCTAGTTATTATTGCAACTGTCAACTTTGGTTATACTGAGATTACTGAAAAGCCTGACATAATAATTATGTTACTCAAGACAAGGGAAGCTTCTCTCTTTTACCAGGCCAATTTTCTTTCATTATATGAAAAATGGTAATAATCTCCTTGAACTTTGGAAAACTGATACTGTTTTTGACGACAATCTGAAACTGAATAATCTTGTCAAACATGGTTGAAAGTTACAGCAATATCTTATTTTGACACATATTTGAATAGCTCAAGACAAAACGTACAGTTACTCAAAAATGACCCTAGCATTATATTCGCTGGTTCTTTATTTCATCAGTATGTATTCATTTTTTTCACTAGAAAGCCATGGATGTCTTCTGCAAATGTGTGTTAATGCTACAGTTGAAATAGCCTCAGATACCTGCTGCCATGTGAGTGAGAGAAAATACTTCCATTTATTTCTCGAAAAATGAACTGCTTCCTCTCACCAATTTGTTCTTGTACTTTTCAAACGCACTGGGAGCTGCCCCCCGAACTGTGGGCCCAATGAACCTATTGCAGGAGTAAAATGAATACAAAGGAAGGATAATTTGGGCAAAAACACACTTTCTGAGTATTGCGATTAGAATTATAGTAATTTTATAACATCATTTTCACAGTTCACAGTGCATGTTTTAAAGGCATCCAGAGAGAAAACTAAAATATGAACAGCTAAACAATATAAGAATATGTTAGATTTAAACTACAGGGTTAGCAGAGTTTATATGTTCTTTGATAATAAAGTTGTGCAATTAATCACTACATCCAGATTCAGATTTGTCTTGCCAATGATAAGCTTTTGTCTGGAGCAATCCTCTGTAATACATGGTTTAGAGTTCAGACTTTGGAGGAAGAAATTTGCCTACTTTTTGTGTTAAAGGCACACTGTGTAACATTTCTAATGGAGGGTCCACCACCTGCTTGTCTCCATGGAAATGTTCTGTATTTTAGTGTTTTTAGTTAGTTAGTTAGTTAGTTAGTTATTAGTTTATTTTCTTCGGTCAGTTGACAAAATCAAAGAAAGGAACAAAATAAAAAACAGAAACAATATATCCCACCAGTATAAGTCGCACCAGCCAAAAAATGCACAATGAAGAAGAAAAAAACATGTATAAGTCGCACCGGACTATAAGGGGGAAATTTATTTTATAAAATCAGAGACCAAGAACCAACGTTTAATTTTGAAAGGCGAGTTATAGAAATTATAGTAATAAAAACAACCCAATAGAGAACAATCTGTGTATCATTTGTTAATTTGTTTTTTCAATATAGAACCAAAAATAAAATGAAAAAACAACTCTTTTCTTTATTTTTTGTTTCTAAAACCAAAATGAAAAAACGGATAACGATTCGGTTTTTTTTTTCATTTTTGATTCATATATTTGGTCTATGGGCTGTCAGTGTGAAAAATGTAATATATAAGTCGCACCTGAGTATAAGTCGCCACCCAAACCCTGAGAAAAAGTGCAACTTATAGTCCAAAAAATACGGTTATTGCTTTGTCTAGAGAATGTTCCAGAGTATAATTAAACTTATCTATTTCAAGGGAGACATGCCAGTTACAGCACTGTGCTACATTACAAGCCACATCTGTGGAGAGTCGCCCCTATTCACAGAAGGAATTACTGTATTTTGAGCAATAGAAACACCTGTAATGAATAAATGCTAGATGATAGGTGTAATGTCATACCATGGAACATTCTAGGCAAAGCAATAACATAAGCATTAAGTTAATATTGAAAAACATTTTTATTTGACAAAAAATGATCCAAGAAATATAAAGAAACCCAGCCCTAGAACTTGGAGAAAGAACGTTTCCTGACATTGAAATCACAGTCTTTTGTGGTGGTGTTTATACCAGAGAATGCAGAAAAAATAGAAGGTTCACTTTACGGTAACCTCTGCTGCATGCTGCGAGGATTTTCTTTGAAAAAGTTAGAGCGCGCATGTGCCGGGCATTGGCAAATATTTATTACAAAGCGGTTTTTGATAGAGCAGGAAATATGAGTCAGTAATCCCTGTAAACACGCATCTTCCTGGCGCTGATATTTAGACCAAATGTTTTTTCTGCTGCCGTTGACCTGGTCTTTCTGGAAATGAATGTGCAAATACTGTTAACTGTCCACTATACACTTTTTCTGGTGGGGGGTCTGTCATCTGTTTACATTGCTTGGTGCAGCATTAAAGGCCCATATTACACTATTTTCTGATCTATATAATGTTGTGTCCTCATCACAAACATACCTGGAGTTGTGTTTTGTTTCATTCACACATGTTTAACACACAAACCCAACATATACTGAGCTCTTCTCTCAAACAGAAAACACTTTGTTCCACCTTGTGATGTCATGTGGAAATGCAGGAAGTGCTCCACTGTGTTTTTAAACTCCATACACCTTCACCTAGAATCATTTGGTCAATTTTCACCCTGGAATGTCTCTACTGAGCAAAGGGTAGCTTGAAAACTGCAACTACATAACATCACAAGGTGGAACAGAGCATTTTGAGCTTTGGAGATGTAGACAGAGTAAAAATAAAAGGTTATTCAAATGTGTGAAGGAAACAAAGCACAACTCCAAGTATGTTTTTGAGGAGGTAACAGCATTTTAACATGGCTTAAAGCTCACAAGAGACAATTTGGTGTAATATAGGATGTTCAATATAATCTGTATTGCATTTATTTCACTTGGGGTGTTTTTCTGGCTCAAAAATCAGTAATCAGTAAATCAGTAAATATTGCAGTTAGCCGTATTTCATCAGAAGTTATAGCTGTATACAAGGGTGTCCATCCATCCATCCATCATCCATCATCTCCCGCTTAATCCAGCTGGGTCGCGGGGGCAGTTTGCTGCCCAATACTCATAGCACCACCATGAACCCCCTCTGCAGGTGGTGAGCCCACAGGAGGGTGGACAACATGGTCCTTGATGTTAGTTCGGGCATGTTTTAGGTTGATGGGGGAAACCGGAGTACCCGGAGGAAACCCATCCAGACACGGGGAGGAACATGCAAACTCCACACAGAAAGGCCCGGGCGACCCGGGGATCGAACCCGCAACCTTCTTCCTGTGAGGCCTGAGTGTTGCCACTCAGCCACCGTGCCGCCAACAAGGGTGTCACAATCTTGAAATAAGTTTAACATTTCCTGTCTGTAATGGCAGTATCTATAGTTGGGGCAGATCATAGAAGTAATGATGTAGTAATGGTAGCAGTATTTTACTTGAATTTCAGTATAAATAATACTTCAGTGCTTCCATGCAGAGAAAGTTGTATTTACTAAACTGTTAGTAACTGTGTTGCTGAAAAGTTGAATTTCCTACAGGATCAATCTAATTTACATTTTTGGCATATATAATTAAATGAATAATTATTCTGCTAGTCACTGACTAACAAATTTAGGCCCACAAAATCTGTCAGTGTCTGAATACATAAAAAAATAAACATATTGAGAATACATTTTCCCTTCACATGTTTGCAAGGTACACTATAGAAATGTGATGCAGAGTCAGCCACACCTCTGTCAGTTTGTCCCGGGGCAGCTGTGGCTACATTAACAGGACCACCAAATTTGAAGTGAATCCAATGTGCATATACAGCACTAGTCCTGAATTATCATAATCAGCCTAGTGTAATGGCTATTATTTGGACAAAATGGCACGTCTGACTAGCTATGGACAAGCACGCTGTAACTACTATCATTATCTTCGCCAGTTTCTTTGCCAGCGCTACTGAAAAGTTTCAAGTTAGTTATTGCAGAAAATATCTCATTTGCAAAAGAGTTTTTGCCCATTCTTTCTAATTATTGAATCTTGGCAATGTGATTCTTCTTTGAATCACATTCGTAAAAGAAAAATGTTTTTGAATTTCGTTTCATTTTCACAAAAAGATGCAGTGGTCATATTTAAATAGGACTCTTCAAAGAAAACATGATTTCATTGAGACCAATAGCGCCAAAATAACACGTTAATATTTGTCCCCATGTCGTAACTATCCACAATGTCCCAAATGAAAAGTATTATTACTAGAACATTTAACAGTTCTCCCATGGTCATATCTTTTTCCATTTGCAAATAGCCATCATTTGAATAGTGCCTGGTTAAAATTACATCTTTTTCATCATATACAATGCCACCTTTTAGTAAGTTCTGTGTGGCTGTCCCAGTTGCACACATTGACTTGATTAATCATAGCTATTGGGGAGTGTAAACCTCTAGTGTTTATACAGGTGTACAGGTGAGAGCCAAACAGACCTATTACTGCACTGGAGAATATTTACTCACTGATTAAATGGTGATGAGGGGGAACTGTCTCCGTATGTGTTTGGGAATGGGCACCTGTCTGACCCCCTGTCATCATTACATCCAAACATCTTACACACTTCCTGAATGTAACTTGACATGTCTCCCCCTCCTTGTGAGTGATGGAAACAGGAACATTTCTGCAAGCAATGTTAATTTGCAATCGTTTTCATATGTATTGTGATTTGCAGTTTGTCAGTAGAGGGCTAATCTACTTTTAAATGGTACCTTTATTCAGCCACGTCAATTCAGTCCTGTTTAATAATGCCTCTTTGGGGAACAGTGTTTTTTCTAAGTGTGTAGTAAGTACCATTAGAAATTGTAATCATAGAGTTGTAGAGTTACAGTTGCAGTAAAAACTACAGTATATATTTTTCTGGAGTACAGATCATAGCACAGTAGAAGTGTTCATTAAATGTGCAAAATATCAGAATTCTCTTGCTGGCCTGTTGTTACATTTTTAATGGTGGTTGCTTCAGCATTTAATGTGATATAAACTGGGGAATAAATTAGTGATACTGTAAGATGGTATTTTTACTTGTGTATAATGTTTAATATTTAAAATATCTGCTTTATCTTGCTGATCTGTTGTTAAGCTATTGTCAAGCTATACTTTTGAGCTCCTGTGTACAAGCAATTTCCTTTGTGGATCAATGAGATTTTTCAAAATGTAAATAGCAGCAGAAATATACAAATATAACATACATAAAATTAAGTGGTTGTTACTTGCCAGGCTGAAACAATTGTAATAGTAATTTTAAAGTGCACTGCACAACTTGTCTTGTCTCCATGGAGATGTCATAGATTTGCCTGGATGTATAACTTTACACAAATACATCTAGCATTTATTCCTTGATCTGAATTGTAATGTAGCATAGTGTAACCTGCTTGCTCATGATAGATAGGTTCAGTCTATACTGTAAAACATACTAGGCAAGCAATGATATTTCCATGGAGACAAGTACGTTTTGGTCCGTTTACTTGTGTACAAAATGAGGTAGCTGACTCTTGTATTGCAGGGCTGTGGGTGCTGCCTTCTCTTCCCGTCACTGTAGGTGCTGTTGCTGGAGGGATTCCTGGCAGAGTGATTTGGTTTATGATGTAATAGAAATCACATTGCCAGGGATTTCCAACAAGCCACAGCTCAAATCTACCTGACATTTGCCAAACTGTGAGTCGCCTTGAGCATGTACTCCACAAAGAACAGTGGATTCTGAAACACACAAGTTTGACACGTCTCTCTGAAGTCAGAAAGTTACAGAAAATTAAAATTTCATGTAATGCTTATAGGTGAACTATGTAACTTTTTGGTTAGGGGTCTGTTAACTGTTTTTTTTCTACAGAGATGTCACTGTTCTGCTTGAAAAGTTCCACAGTATGACATTAAACAGCTATACCTAACATTTACTCGATTACATGTGTGTCTGTTGCTCAAAAATACAGAGAAAAACATGCATTCTGACTGGTTCAGTTTAGTCTGCATAAAGATAGAAGGGTTTAATGCCATATTGTGTAACATTTCAGACAAACCAATAATATCTCCATGGAGAAAAGCAGTTGACAGATCCTTCACTAGAAAGTCACAACGTGCCCTTTTAATACTACTTTTTCTAGCACTGGAATAATATTTAATTTTCTTAAAAGGGCGAAAGTGGAATTAAGAATTTCATCAGATTTAAACTGGATAAAAGGTTGTGCTAACTTATGAAATATGGTGGGGTTATTTTTAGATTATTTATGAGCCTTGTGCAAAGTTGTTGTTTTTTTTACTTTGAAATTAAACCCATTAGTCTTCTCTACTGGCTTGCAAACACAGGGGATGCAAGGTACGCCAAAATATTATTATTGCCTAAGTTAGTTATGTCTATGTTTATTTATTACATTATAACTATGCTTGGGTAGAATCCAAATTTGACCAGTGATAGTAATTGCTGTCAGTATGTCCAGATGCAATGCTACACTATCTGCACGATATGGGTGAATGAGAACTAATGATTTAAAGCTCCTATTATGTTTGTCTGAGGAACAGGACTTGGCTTGCTTTGTGAACAGTGCAATCGAACATGTTCACAGTGGCTAAGTTCCGCTTCTTGCAAACAACATCAGGAAAAGCCAATGCAAAATCTATATGTGCTGTACTGTCTTGTGCACCTTCAATTCAACTATTGACGGCAACAATAACGGACTCCTACGGACCGTCGGCGTAACAAGAATGGACAAGAAAATCTCAGAGGGGAGAAAAAATGCACAAAGAAACAATCTAAAAAGCAAGAGAAAAAGATAAAAATGATCACGTCAGCCTGTTCTGAAATGAAAGGTGCACTGTGTAACTTTTCTGACTGAGGATCCAACATTGTTTTGTGATTTTATGGGGATGTAGTTGTTTTACCATGTTCCACAGCAACTGATAAGTATTGCATCTATTCAAAGTGTTTTCAGTGCCCAACATGAATCCTCACTGACAGCAAGGTCACCGCTCCACAGATCTGACCTATAATTTGGTGGTGGTCTCCATAGGTATAGTTAAGTTAATGCCTTATTATAGAACATTTTAGGCGATAACATTTCCAAAGAGATAAGCAGGAAACAGACCCCACTCCGAAAAAGCTACACAGTGCATTTTTAAGATTTAAAAGTAGTAAAATCATAAAACAGATACATTACTGTAATAAAAATAAAAATAAAAACTGTACAAATAAAGAATATATATACTAAAAAATGTTGCTGTTTCTCATTCTGTTCACCAAAGTATCAATTTGCAGTTGTTTTTCTCCCACTGACTAATAATGTTTGCATGCAAGTAAAAATAAATAAATAAATAAATAAAAAATTCAGTTGGATTACAATTTGCATTTCTTATTTTTGTTTTTGCAGAATGATGATGAGGAGGAGGAGGAGGAAGCTACACCAATGACGCCTTGTTTGGTCGAGACAGGAGCGTATATGAAGGGGAGAGAACATTTGGGTGAGGAAGAGGAGGGAGGGTACAGAGGGCATGGGGGGCACTGGTTACTCATACAGGAAGGAAGTACAGGAAATGTCCCATCGGGAAAACAAGTAGCAGCAGTTTGATTGTGAATGGTGGGCTCATTTCTCCTGTCTGGGTGGTCCTTAGAGAAAACAGAGTAAACATCGCTTGACTACTGCTGCAGGGGAGGAATAATCTGTAAACTCCTGGGAATGAACAAAAGCAGTTGTGGATGCAGTTAAGTGTAGACAGCTATTTCAGGGTGTCCTCAAAACTATATTAAAGGTGCACTATGGGACTTTTCTAGTGAGGGGTCTCCTACCTGTTTGTCTCCATGGATTTGTACTTTGCCTGGAACCACAAACATATTTATTAAAATGTGTGTTTTTATTGCTTGAAAAATGGATGGTGGATGGTGTTTCTGTGGAGATAGATAAGATTAATGCCATACTGTGGAATATTCCAGAACAAGCAAAAACATCTTCATAACGACAACTAGCAGACCCTTGAATAATTACACAGTATGCTTTAAAATGAGGCATTAATGATGCATATTACTGCCCAATATAGTCTAGTCTAGCAGCCTCTATTAACTTAGCTTAATATTAGGGAATTTTATTTTGTTTCATTCATATATGTTTGAGCAATGCATTATTATTAGTCTGTCTAGATCTCCAAAGCTCAAAATACTCTGTTGCACCATGTCATGAAACGGGAGTTTACCTGTTAACAACAACCTTTTATTTTTTGTTTAGTAGAGGCTGGCAATTCCTGGGCTGAAATTATTGAAATGATTCTAGTGAAGGTGTATTGAGTTTAAAACACAGTGGAGCACTTCCTGTATTATCACACGACATCACAAGGTGAAACGGAGTGATTTCCGTTTGAGAGAAAAATGTGTAAATTAAACTAAATAAAACACTTTGTATGTTTTTGATGAGGAAACAACATAATAATACAGACTTTATTAAAGCATGAACAAAAGCCCTAACCCTACACTACTTAGTTATGGTTAGGAATCTGGGCTCAATTTAATAAACAATGACTTCATGATTATAGATATTATTATATTATAGATAAATTATATCCGTTTATGCTTTATTAAAGATAATTAAGGTGTAATCATTATAAAGTGTCACATTTAGGTTTATTTATTATGCTGTACATGTTGTTAAGTTGTTCTTTCCTCTGCCTACAGGCCCTTCATGTCAGTGCAGAAAGCTGTACCAAACGCATGACATAAAACAATCTCATGTCTTCACTCCACTGTATATTTCTCTGTACATATGGTTCACTTCATGTATGGTTTGCTCCCCCTCCTGTTGGGGCTGTGGTACTGCACGTGGCTGGGCTCACCCTCCTGTGCCTACTGAGCTGATAACAGTTGGACTTGTAACAGGCACTGGCTCAGTTCAGCAGGAACCGGAGTTGGGCCTTCTAGAAACAAGAACGTCAGCCTTGAGTGGCATTTAACTCCTCCACTATGGTTATATCTTCAAAGCAGAGCCGCACTGTAAAAGAAATGTCTTCATTAGACTTTCTCATGTTGTTTTTGTGAGTTTCCTGGAGTCTATAAAATGGAGGAAATCTGTCTCTGCTGGTTTGGCATTAATAAAAGATCACAGGGGCAGAGTTTTTCCAGTTCAACTCTCTTCAAAATCACTCAAGTTTCCAAGAAGACTGAAAGTAAAAATATATATATTCATTTGTGACCATATAATTTCTCTTGTTATGATTGATTGAGCTTGTATCTTGTATCTTACTTTTTTTTAAACTTTTTTTTTTGGGATTGCAGAGCACAATGAGAAATAATACATGCGCAGTTACTTATATGATTATATTATGGCTAGACTTGCTTTGTTAAATAAAATTACTTTATTATTAACAGCCTTTCTTGTTTAGCCTCAATGTTGTGTTGTGTAAAAAGAGTGGACTTGTTTTGTAATAGATACAGGAAATAAACTATAATGTTCAGTATGTGAATGTAAATTACATAACACTTGTTTTTTAGTCATTGTTATTACAATCATACAACTGATAACAAGTGTTTGCTTATTCATGTCAAGGATACACATTTACAGCATTCAAGGTGACATTAGACAATATTTATTGCTCTTAATCCTTCATGTATGTTGCTCTGTAGAGGACACACTGGAATGCAAATAGTTTACATTAAATTAGCACAGTATTTGAACTTGTATGCCTTATACTTTTCAGCCTTCTTATCAGAGTCTTGTCAGAATTTCTGTTTACTTTTGGCTTTGCAATAAGCTCTTGCCTCAAGTTGAGCTGTGACTGACAGGCAGATGCTCTTAAAAAGTTAGTCTAATGTTGTCTGTTATGTTATCTTAAAGAAGACATATTGCGCTTGTGTCTGCTATATATTTATAATCAGTGATACCAGTGAATCATTATAATTTGCAGCTCAAGAAAAGAAAGAAGTCCGCTGTCTTCCACTGAGGAGCCCACTGGGAGCAGAGGTAAATGTCATCACAACAAAAAGCTGTAAAGATGCAGATCACACTAAAGCATTTTTTATTTGACCAAAATTACTATGCGATGATGCTGAATGCTATGCATAATACTGAATAAGAAAATGAAATTGATGAACAAAGCATAGAGCAGCCCACTTAAGAATGCATGTATTTTCTTTTTTTAAGCAAGAAAAAATCCTTTAACCCTATAATCATAGCAACTTATTGCAAAATAATATTGTCATTCATATTAGCTAAGCAAAAGGTGTATCAAACCTATTTTACAGCCTCATACACACCACTGGTCGATGGTAAACATCAGAATTCTCTTATCAGTGTTGTGCAGTGAGTATAAATATTGGTTTGTGCCACTGGATCACTATGAGGAGAATAACAGTGAAATGTGCCAATGAAAAGTTTACAGTGTTGAAACATGTAAAACTGTAGCACTTAGACTTGTACTTGTAAGAACAGGTACTGCATTTGACCAGTGGTGGAAGAAGTACTCGATTGTATTACTTAAGTAGAAGTATAGATACAGGAGCAAAAAATACTCAAGTAAAAGTATTAAAATATCCACCTTCCAATGTACTTAAGTAAAGTGCAGATACCTCAGTTTTTACTTAAATACAGTACTTCACTACTTTTACTTTGTTACATTCCACCACGGCATTTGACTAGACTTTATTGGTAAACAAGTCAAGATTATAATCAAGACTGTTAATTCATTTCAATCTATTGTCCCAAAAAGAAAACCATAAACAGTAAAATGCGTTTTTATCTAGCTGTTTGTCACATTATCTTTTTATATTATACAATGGTAATAGAGAAAATTAAGGATTTCAGAATTGTTTCCTCATGGTGTGAATAATTATGAAAAACTGTTAAACTGTCATGTTTCTTCTCAAAATAATCAAACACCAGAGTCATTTAAGAAGATGTAGACTCACACTCAGTTGCTTGAGTTTATCCATTGAACCCTCAGTCTTCAGGTCGCTGGACTGCACAGGCACCAGCCACTGTCCCCGTATTCACCGACACATGTCAACAGGAATAAACATAGAGGTAAAAAAGTTAGAAAAAATTAAAGCCCATAAATTACACATAATTGATTATTGTGAGCTTTGTTGTTACCTCATCAAAGACATACATCCCACTTTACTAATCTGACATGTAAAAAGTCAAAAATTCTCTATTCCGCCTTTTGATATCATATCAACAGAGATTTGCTGAATCCAAATGATTCTGGTGAAGGTGTATAGAGTTTAAAACACAGTCGAGCACTTCCTGTATCACCACATGAAATCAACTAAGCATAACTCAGCCTAAATGTGCAGGGTGTGTGTGTTAAACATGTGTGAATGAAACAAAAAACAACTCAAGATATGTTTTTGATCAGCAAACAATACTATCAACAACATAGGTCAGAAAATAGTGTAATATGGGCACTTTAAGAATTGAACCATCTATAAACCACAATGTACACAACTGTCAGTATTCCCATGCATGGCTCCCACTTCCTTTGCGTTGCGCTTAAATGTTTAGTTGTAAAATGCAGATTGTGTGATTGCAGTTTATCCACAAAGCAGCCACATCAGCAGCTGCAAGTCCGTCATCAATCCAAAAGTACACAATGTAAAAAGGGTTTCAACCCACACGTCTTACACGGAATTTTACTTTTTTCATTCTAGTCCATATTTGGTCATTCACGCAATAGAAAACCGGGAAAGGGATGGTTTGTGGTTGGAAGTATGCTATCTAGGAGAGCTTCATTTCTTTGCCTGGACTCTCTCACATTATCTGTATTTTTGTTATATACAAAAACACGCTTTCTTACTGTGAGTAGGGCCATCTCTCCACAGACCTGGCCAGTAATTTAGCCTGGGAACTGCTTTTCTCCATGGAAACAGATGACTTCAATGCCGTACTTTGGAATGTCCCAGGCCAAAGCAAACTCATCGCACAATAGCAACATCAGGTTTGAGGATCATTGAAGTTAACCAGACCGCGGGGAGATAATATTTATTTATTTACCCATGATCCTTTGGTTAGGTTGAGACTTGAGATAAACAAGACACAGTTGGAGGCAATTTTACACTAATTGGTTCCAGTGTGTTCCTGGTTTTTAGGGGGATTGCAATACTCCACGACCTGAGTGGGATCTGATGAAGGCCTGCATCTTTGGCTCTTGTCGACAAAGGGCTTTAGCACTGACCCCTGTGTGTTTTCAGCATGTTTAGTTTTGCTCCTGTCTCCATGTTAAAGCTTTATCCTGTTTGCTTTTTATCTGCCGGTGCAGTCTGAAGAGGAGAAAATATTATTGGAGAATTATCCAGGTTCAGAGTAGGTCACAGACAAACACAAGACTGCAAAGAGAGAGAAGAAGTAAATGAGGTACATATGGTAAACAGACTAAAACGTTTTATACAGCAAATTCATTTTCCTTTTCTCCACTCTGCTTATGGTTTAGTGAACATAATAATAATAATAATAATAATAATAATAATAATAATAATAATAATAATAATAATAATAATGCACTTTTCCAGACACTCAAAACTACTTTACTTTGTCATATTATTCATTCATTTGTATTATTCATTCACTCCTTACACATTGATATAAAATAGTACTGTCCTCCAGACAGCACCCATAGTCACACACACCACATTCATACTATGCAATGTGGGTGAAGTGTTTCGCCTAAGGACGCAACAACACTTTTGCAAATGACACCCCACTGTGCCAAGTACTAACCAAGCCTGACCCTGCTTAGCGTCTGAGAGCTGGCAAGGAGATTTGGCCACTTCCTCATTTCTAAACACTGATTTTGTCCAAGTAAATCAGATATGGAGATCGAAACATTGGGCTACTTTACTAAAGAAATGACTATGGAAATACCATCACACCTGATAAAAAATTCAGTTAGCCCAATGTTAAACTAGTAAAAATGTTAAGATACTAAATACTATAGTTCTAACAGAAAGGTATTTCCCAGTAATGACCCAGTATGTTCTCGGATTGTTCCTTGATTGTTTACTCTTTATATTGTGTTTTTAAATGCACCTGTTTGGACATTTGGCACCTGCTGGTAATGTGAAGTATCTGACATTAATTTCTAAAGCTCTACTGTCTCTTTATTCCTAAACTCTACTGTCTCTTCATCCCTAAAGCTCTACTGTGTCTTCATCCCTAAAGCTCTACTGTCTCTTCATCCCTAAAGCTCTACTGTGTCTTCATCCCTAAAGCTCTACTGTCTCTTCATCCCTAAAGCTCTACTGTGTCTTCATCCCTAAAGCTCTACTGTCTCTTCATCACTAAAGCTCTATTGTCTCTTCATTCCTAAAGTCTACTGTCTCTTTATTCCTAATATCTACTGTCTATTCATTCCTAAAGCTCCACTGTCTCTTATTTCTAAACTCGACTGTCTCTTCATTCCTAAAGTCTACTGTCTCTTCATTCCTAAGGTCTACTGTCTCTTCATTCCTAAAGCTCCACTGTCGCTTCATCCCTAAAGCTCTACTGTCTCTTATTTGTAAACTCGACTGTCTATTCATTCCTAAAGCTCTACAGTCTAAACTGTACTGTCTTTTCATTCCTAAACTCTACTGTCTCTTCATTCCTAATCTCTACTGTCTCTTCATTCCTAATCTCTACTGTCTCTTCATTTCTAATCTCTACTGTCTCTTCATTCCTAATCTCTACTGTCTCTTCATTAGAAAGCACATGTGGCCATACCGGCTTGTCAAAGCCTGATCGAGGCAGATCTCAGAAGCTTAGCAAGGCTGGGCCTGGTTAGATGGGAGATTGCTGGGAAAATCAGGTGCCACAGGGGGGCGCCAGTCGAAAAAAACTGTCGTAGTGTCTTTAGGCAAGGTACTTCACCCACATTGCCTAGTATGAAAGTAGTGTATGCGTGAGTGTTGGTGGTGGTCGGAGGGGCTGATGATGCAGCTTCACTTCTGTCAGTCTGGCCCAGGGCAGCTGTGGGTACAATAGTTGAATACTCGCAAGGCACAAAGTAAGATGGCATCTGCAGCCAATCCCAACAAAGAAATACAGATATGGAAATAAATGAGAAAGCACAAAAAGCAATAATGTCATCTTGGCTGTGCAGTTTTTATATTATGAAATGACGCCATTAGCTAGACATGTATAACACATCTCTGCAAAGTTAATGGCAACTCTTATCTGTTAAAATAGCCTGAGTGCAGTAATTTGTTCTAATCTCATCTGCATATATATAAAGTCACAAGAGTAAGGGAGATGAGAGATATTTTATGGACTTGTCTTTGCGAATGTTGAGGTGAATCATTGTCCTTCTGGCTCTGACCAAGTGGAACGAACACATCGGCAAATACGCACTTCTAAAGCCCATCTCTGAGCTCTATACTTACACTAATGTGAGGAGCGTGAGAGGGGCCATGTGAATACTAATGTAGATCTGTACCTGACATGGCCTGTTGGATAAGCAGCTTCAACGTGAATATCAAGCCCAGCATGCACAGAATGAGAATAGAGCTGCATGAAAGATCATAATCCAATCGAAATCACAGCTTGAGTTGGCACAATTACCAAAGAGGCTGTAATTATTTTGATAATAGAATGTTTCCTACAAAGAAAAGTTATATCCTGTGTTGTTACTGAAAAATCTTGTTGAACACGCAGTTTAGACCGGCATGTCCTGAAATTCATAGGATTCTTGTATTATCTTGTAAATAATTAGTTTATCAGGTTCATATTTTAGCCTTTTCTCTGATGTTAATGCTCCAGCAGTTGTTTAAAGGGTGAATCTGAATAGAACTCTACTTTTCAAAACATATATCACAAATAGAAAACACTGGTTCCAGGTGTACATTTTTCCCCTAGACTTTAAAAACCAAATCAAATATCAAAAGTTCAAAGGCATCGTGGAGGTTAACCAGCTATGTGGTAACTAATATCTATATCGTGGTTGTCCAAAAGGCACATTTAAAATGTAAGATTCAGCTAAAAGTTATCATAATTTTGTGGTTTATAGGAAAAAGAAAATGAATAAATTAAATTATAAGTGTTGTGGTCATGCTATTTAAAAAAAATCTCATGATGCTAATTATTTTGTGTATAAAAGTGTTTCAAAGGCCAAATCAGTTAGTGCAATGACAATATTATTCCTCTTCCTTGATCAAATCTATCAGCGTTATTTTCATCGGTAATACCTGCAAATGATGTAACAAAAAGGGAAAAAATAACAATTTGCAGATTTTGTTTGTTTTGTCAAAGTAATTTTTCCATTTGATTTGTTTTATTATTTATTTTTTGTATAATAGTAATAATCTCTGGTAGCCACAATGATCTGTCTGTATTTTTTAGATTGATATCAGTCCCCACGCCCTGTGTCGCGTCTCTCTCTGCTCAGACAAAAATTATCGTGCAATGAGATTTGTTTTTTCAATGATGCATGTGAAACGAAGGAGCTCAATGGTCACCCATCATTGACTAACAAAAGAAGCTTTAGCTCACCACAGATTTCAGTGTTTTGCTTATTGAGTCTGCCAAAATCCGCAATGTTTATCAGCCCCCTGTGACAGACTGAATGGCTAATCCACTTGTAAATCACACTTGTGTCTTCATAAAGTTTCAGTAATTTATGAAGACACAAGTGTGATTTACAAGTGTGTATTTTGTCTGGAGTCCAAGCAAACTGAACTATTCATCATTGTTGTAGACCTGCAGGTTGAGCTAGTTTACTAGAGCCAGTCACAATAGAGACACATAGTTTAAAATCTAATTCCAATTTTGTAGATGCCTCCACACGCTCATTGTCATAGTTTCTTTTTACAGTGGCTGATCTGGTGTTTCAGGAATTTAACCCACACCCTCTTAGTTGAGGAAACACACAGTCGGCTTTATTTTGTTTGTAATGTTCCTGCATAGACACTGACTGTAAGATTTAGTTGGAACTTCAAAAAATGAATGTTTCTTGTTATTTTGTATCTGAAAATATAATTCTTTAGCGCTAGCACTAAATGGTAATAGCACTATCAAAACGCAACCTCCCAGCCCCAGACAGATTATTTAAAAGTGTTTTTGTGTTCAGTTACAGGAGCAAAGAGGAGTTCGTCTGAAGATTAGGATAATTAACGAGCGCCCTCTAGTGATTAGCGTCTGAAGTGTAATTTGTCATGACGGGCTCCAGAGCAGAGCAGCAGCTGTTGCACTCTCAAAATGGTTATTTGCACAACGTGGAAAAATAATGTAAGTTTGTAGAGGGTTCATTATATAGACCAAAATAAACTCACTTTAGACAAAACAGAGCTGCATAAGTGCGGAGGGCAAAGTGCTATTTTAGATAACATTGCTGGTCCTTTGGTAACAGTTGTATTCGGCCTATTATAATATTTGCTACCAAATATTTAGTTATTTAACTTTTGCATCATATAACCTATTTATATATCTAGAGAGAGAGAGTAGTAAACATAAAGAAAAATACACTGAATGAGAGCATGCCCACACTTTTGACATGGTAATGTATATGCAATGTAAAAAAAAAAAAGAAAAGAAAAAGAAAACCTGGATCCAAAAGTAGATATTAAGTTATATTCCATTCTACGTAATAATATCTCCCTACTGAGACACGCTGGAAAGTTACATGATGCAACTTTATGTTCAAATTAATTAAGTGTTGGCAAACATTGCTTTGTGTTCATTTGAGAGTTCTGTTTTCGGAGCACTCATGAATGTAAGAGTCTGAGTAATGCTTCAGGCTGTGTCTATGTGCCGGACAACAATAGAACAATAATAAAATCTTATTATAGATGCATGTGGGCAACAGGGAAGGTTAATGAACATGATTGGCAAAGTGAAGTCTGATTTGAATACAGAAAAGCTGCACGACGTGTTTGCATTTGCATTTTTCATCACACTATAAAAAACAAAAATCAAACCTATGAAAGCGTTAAAACAGAAACGAAATGAACGCACATAAGTACTCACTTTTTCCGTTCTATGTTCTTATTACATCCATGGTTCTATTAAGTACTTAGGGAAAGTTGTATGAGCGCCACCTAGATGTCCAAAGAAGACGAATTACCTTTCTATACAACCATCTTTTTTTCTTTTTGCACTTTTAGCGTAATAAAAAAAACTTTATCTCGGCTTTTACTTTGAAAAATAATAAGCCGGAAACCCCTTTTTACTTTCGTTTTTAGTTCAGCAGCGGTGACATCCAGCTGTTCTTGTAAAGTTGCTCAGAATGGCGCAGGCTGTGCAAAAACTGGTCGCCAAAGTTCCCAGGCTGGTCATTGGTAAGATTTTTTTGACAATAACTTTGTATAAAGGCATACCAAAACACAAAGGGATTGGCATCGAGAAAGCCTCTGTACAACCTCTGTGACCTCTACTCTGGTGCAGCGGGTCGATTCTCATTGTTACTTAGTTAAAGACTTTAAATAAACTTTTTAAACTATAAATTCTCTATTTGGTATTTTGGTAGGCATGTTGATGTGGCATAGGCAGATTTCTGAATAATTGCCAATATGGCCAGTGAAATTTTGATAACAAGATCCCCAAAGCTTAAAAAATAAGCTACTTTTATTCTTAGAAATTTAGACCTGTTATTTCTCAAGATATATTCCTATTACATAAATTTTTGTGTGTTCGCCTACATTTGTGGACACGTGAAGAAGTAAAAATTTTGTCTAAAGATCACAAATTCGATGTAAAATTGTATAATTGTAATGACTTGTAACTGGATATCCAGTTGCAAAGCCTTCACACATCGTCTTTACCAAATTTAGTCACTCACACTGGAAGTTGAAATTACATAGACCTGCATGGATTTGTCAGTGTTGGTCACAATGTTTGCAGGTTATAAACAGCCACTCTGTTTTAAATAGCATGAATCACTATTCATATTAGTATCATGTATAGCTTATCCCCAGGCTGCTGAGTTTGACTGACCTTTTCATTACAGGTGCAGTGACATATGCTAAACCTCGGCTGGGCACTTTCTGGTACTACGCCCGAGTGGAGCTGGTGCCTCCGACTCCGTCTGAGATCTCCAAAGCCATACAAGCAGCAAAGGGCCTCGTCAACAGCTACAAGGCCGGACGTGTAGGGCAAACAACTGTCAAAGTGAGTTTAATCAGTAGCCTTAGGCTGGAAGAGAGGAGGAATGAATATATTTTTAACAGCTTGTTTGTGTTTAATTATCCTTTAATTTAATAATTTCCATCTCAAAAAAATAGCAGTGGTTATTTGACAAAATGTAAACTAAACAGCATAAGAATAAACTTGACTTAAAACCAGATTAAATCAAGAAAGAATAAGGAAGTACAAAAAAAGAACATACATAGTACACTTTTAAAATACAACAAATGCAACTAATACATTATTTTTATTTCAGAATCAGAGTAAGTTTATTTGCTATTGTGAGTGAACAAAATTCACAAACTAGAAACTTGCTTCGCTGTTATGATGCAACATTAAACAAAGAATAGTAATATTAACTATGATAAAATAAAATTTATACTAAAGGGGATTTTTTTTCCATTACAGAAACGTAGGTACAAGAATAATAGAACACTCCAATTAAATATCAGCACCACAATAAAAATAAAATACAGCAAATTTGTATTTTCTGATCAGCTAAAGCCCAAGTGAAAATAACATTGTAACTTCTATTATCATTTTTCCTTTTGATTGTGCTTTCTAGGATGCTTTGAGAAATGGACTAGTCACAACTGAAGTGTTGATGTGGTTCTACATCGGAGAGTGCATCGGCAAAGGAGGGCTGGTCGGATATGATGTTTGAATCTCATGAAGGATCATTTGTACCAGCTGTACACATGTAGTATATATACATATATATAAAGCAAATTGTGCAAATAAATTTTATAGAGAATTTTATCACAAATCGAGTTTATGTTTTTATGTCTAAATCACATGTTTCATCGGGTTACTTAGAAAACACATATATTCAGGGTTAGTTACTTCCTTACATAATAATCGACATCTCCTCTCGCTCCCTACTCTCAGACATAGCTTCCACAACATTTCCTAGATATCTGTAGAAGGCTTTCCTTACATCTTCCGGCTCATCCTCCAAATTGGACTTTATAAGTGGAAGTCTGTTCAGAGGTGAGGCTGCATTACAGAGATGTTGAGGGTCAGTTAAATTAAGCGATTTCACTCAATCAGTCAAAATAACCTGTGATTTTTACCCAAGGAAATGTGTCCTTTCTCCTCTCCACTGCCTGGTTTGTTGTGAGCTATGAGCAGGCATTGGTTTTCCTGTAAACTTTGAGTAGAGATGAACATTGAATGCCATGTTTCGATTTCCTTGAGGTGGGTTGGAATGTCAGGATTGAACATAATCGCCACACCATTGCAGTCTTTCATGAATGTAGGCCAGAATGACTCAAATCTATAGAACAAGAAGAATTAAGGGCTGCACAAAATATTACAGTTTATTGCAAAGGCTACAATTTAGATAGAACAAAGAACAAAATATTTTGTCTTTGTTAAAAACTGCAAATGTCTCTGATCTGGCCAAGATTTAAAAACTTATATCAGGTTATTAATCTTGTTTTCAGATTTATTATCTACTTACTAGTTCCGAAACTGCTTAATTCTAGTCTAGAGGTAGTTTATTTTAAGATAACTTGTCAAGTAAAATTATCTTGCTGCATGAACAGATAATTTCACAACTTTTAAGTCATGATTTATGATAGATTTAACTGTTTATATCTTAAATTTTGTCCAAGTTTTTTTGCAGTGAAGAGTCAGTTGTACAAACATTCATGGGATTCTTGTATTAATTTATCAGTTGATATTTCAGTTGTGTTAATGCTCCTAGAGTTGTCCTCCCAGTGCTATTATTTAAAGATAAAGCAAATCTTATTGATTTAAACTGATTGAACACATCTTTCACTTAAATGTAACCTTATATTAAAGAATAATAAAGTGGTATGAGTAATAGTAGTGACAGTAGTTTGAATGAGAATGACAAGAGGTGCTGGTAACCATGGTAGTTGTATTACAGAAATAGATGCAGTTCTTTCTATTCATTAACTTATGACCTACTTGAAATCTCCAGAACAATCCCAGAGCTCGACCTTGCAGTCTCTGTTATCACCATCTGTTGCTAAAGGACACTCAAACTCCAGGATCCTGAGGAGAGCAAATGAGTCCATTAGACTTAGACAAACTTTATTGATCCACAAGGGAAATTATTTGGACACAGTAGCTCACTCACCATAATATAATAAAGAGTAAAAAAATATATATAAATGGTCATAATAAATTCTAAATAATTAGCAAAAAAGATAGCAAGAGACAGGTGTGAAATAAGACATGCTTAAATAAATGTAAATGTACAAGTCAAAATTAAACAGAAAGGTAAGTAATAAAACATAAAATCACAGCTTTATGCAAGAGGTCATAGGAAGACTGTGAAACTGACTGACCGGGTAATGACATCATAAAAACAAAATGTAAATCTCAAATGCAGTCTTACCTTACTCCTATTGTAGGCTTGTATTCACCTCCCACATTTTCTGATATGTCAGATAGGAAGTTAGCAAGAACAGTTTTTCCGCTCTGAAAGACAGAAAATACATCCCTGGGTTAGTAAAGTTAGCACGCTAGAGCATAGAGCAACAATGTTCGGCTATAAGCTGAGACAGGACAGACCTAGCTCTCTGGCACTGTTTGATTATTAATAATAATTATATACACACAGACGGATATGAACACACTGTTTACTTACTTCGGTCGGGCCAATTAAGATTATTTTGACATGCATTTCTAGCCAGGGACCGCTGCTATCGGTCAGTCCACTTTTAACGCGATGATGAATCCATACAGCTACCCTGGTGACATAAAGAATAACTCCTTCTTTACTATAAAATCACAAGTCGCTTAATATTATACACAATTAATATGCTTCGTAAAATTGACTTTAAAAAGTAATTCATGGCATCTTACCAGTTTTCACCCAAGCCTAGCTTAGCATCGCAGTAAACTTCCTGGTCGTTTCCATGGTTTTAGTGAGCGTTTTCAAACTCGCTTTCTCATTGGCCACTGTAAATGTCAATCAACTTATCCCCGCCTTTAGTTAAGTTGGAGCCAATCAGCTGCAAAAAAAATACACACACGCTTTCGGTCCCACCAATCGGGTCCATCCATTTAAAAAACGAAAGCTACCAATCCAAGTGGAGGGTTCTTGAGTTTTGCGTCTGCAACAATCGACCCGTGTGGAGGTGTTACCGTAAGTAATGTAGTTTTTTAACGGTATTGTCCACTGAGTGAAATCAACGTGTCAAACATACTAGCACATATTAAACTTTGCATGAAATTACGGACAGAATTGATTTGCGTTGAATATCATAAAAAGCTGAAACGACTCTAATGCTGTTGCCAATACAAGGGTAGGCTTGCAATGCTTACTGGACATCCTAGAAGACTTATGGTCCTGTACATGCACTCCAGCTATGTAACGCTTGTATGAGCCAGTTAGATTGTAATTTGGCCATACCCTGTGCTACTTCTTAGTTTGTTTACAGTTACCGCCGCAGTTATGTCCCCGGAGGATCGCCAGAGTCCTACCCTTGGTATCGGCAGCTCTCGTGGGGAAGACGCCCCTCTGAACTGTGACGATCTGGACACCTCCCCAGAGGAAAGGACTGGGGCTAAAGCGCGCTCAACACTTCAGCCCAGGTGGATTTATGAAAAGACTGAAAAATAATAATAACCGTATTTAGAAATAGGTATAACAAAGCAAAACAAATATGAGATAACACCATGCTTTTTCTATGATTATTAATTCAATTTAAAACAACATTCACACGATGCGATCAAAGAGGTTAAGTACATAGAAGAACTAAGCTTTTTTTAATGCATCAATTTATTTATTTTTATCAAAGACAATCTGCAAACATGTAAATAATGCATTATAAAGTTCTAATTTATTTTTTAGTCACGGTGAGTGCCACTTTCTTCAAATGCTCATGGATGCTGAATCCGCTGCCACAGCTGCTGCTGCACAACTCGTCTCTTTTAAAGATGCTCTGAATGATGAAACAACAGTGAGTGACTCAAGGGCAGACATTTCACTTAAAGCATTATAGCTTAGTTTAAAGCATGTTTCTTTAAGGCTTCCAGACAGACATCACATAAAAGCAGAATCGCAAGACAGAGAGGGCTTCTTTTGGAGAAACTGGATGACTTCCGACAGATAAATAAATCTGTTCGTCAAACATTGCAACAACTTCAAAAAGCAGAGGTTTGCTAGTTACTGTCTTTCATTTTGTAATTTTTATTGACACCGTCCATGGTTTAAGTAATGCTAGTTTCAACAGTTCTATTTGTTTTAATGGAAGTAATTATTAACGTGTATAATTCCATGGAAATCAAAAATTAAAACTTTAGAACATTGTTTGTGTACATTTTATGCCATATTGTGGAATATTATAGCCAAAGGAACAGCATTTCCATGGAAACAAACCCGCTCATAGCAATGATAGTAATAACAACAACAGCAACAACAACTTCAAAACATCCTTTTGTGATGTGTATGTCTTTTAGGCTGAGCAAGTGCATGCAGACAAACAAGTTCACAATCTACTGATGAGGATTTCATTGGCTGAAAATGAAAATGAGGTACCTTTTTGAGATTGGCTTTTGACCTTTCTTATTTACTGCAACTTACAAATGTGGAATACAAGCATATTTAGCTAGCACATTCTGATTGTCACATATACTGTTCCTTCAAGGTTTTGAAAAAGGACTTATGTGAAATGGAAAAAAGAATTGAAGAAATGAAGGATCAGAGAAAAGAAGAGCAGGTAGATCTATTCCAACGCTGATTTCTGTCTTTGCCCCCATCACTGATTTTGTGAGTGTTGACTTTTATTCCCTTCAGGACCACACCAAAAGTGCAGTCCATTTTACCCAATCAGTTGAGGCGACGCGCGCTCACCTTCAGGGTCAGCTGCGGAGTAAGGAGGCTGAAAACAACCGGCTGACTGTGCAACTGCGGGTACAAAACATCATAGCAAAAATGTGATGTGTTCAAATTACATGCTTGCAAATAATGACTTACTTTTCAATCACGGTGTGAGTCTGGTCAATATAGTGATGAAAGAAACTCTTTTCTCCTACTGGTTAGCCTGTTTCTACTGGTCAGTCTATAACAGTGAAGTGTCCCTTCTCAATAGAAGCATTTGACCTTAGTGACCTCTTAGACAATTCACGTATAGTTCAGTGAGCTTTCACTAAGACTAGGATTTTTTGCAGTGCACATTTAACCTTGGGATACGTAGTTTTGTGATGCTATTAAGAACTCTCCAATTGTGCTGGGGCTGTAGACTTTCGAGCGGACAGTGACTCAGCAGAGGTTGGAGATGGAGGATTTGAAGACGTCGTTCACTACCTTGAGACAAAAAGCAGCACAAGATAAAGAGGCGCTGAAAAAGGCCACCCGGGCACAAAAACACAGGGCTGAGCGCTTTGAGGCAGCAGTGGAAAAGTGTTACGCTCAGTTGAAAGAAAAGGTAATAAATTGCGGTGGCTCCAACTCATATTGGTATATTTAATGTTAATTAGATTTTAAGTAGAATATAATAAAAATATTTTATTTTGTATTAATAGTATTTTCAATGGATTCCTTTATATTTGAGTATGAAGCAGACTACACACATTTTATAAGCTTCTCTAATTTAAGTGATGAATACCAGTAATTCAAATCCATTCATCGAAATGTAATTCAGCACTGCAGTAATGACATCATAGCCTGTGCACTTGCTGGTTGATGCTTTATTAATTTGTTTTTGTGTATTTGTAGGATGCAGAGCTTACTAATGCCCGTCTACAAAGAGACTCCAAGAAGCGCCAAAAAGAACTGATAACGGAGGAGAAAGACAAACTTATTTCTCAGATAACCTTTTTAAAGAGGTTAGTGATAGTCCTTTAATGCAGCATTTCAATTTAAAAATGGACATCACTTTGCGTTAAACTATATATTTTTTCCACGATGTTTCCATAATTTTAATTCAACCATTTCTTTTTTACAGCCAAATTATAGAGCTAAATGCAAGACTACTGAAGGAAAGAGACGACCTCACTACTGCCAATGAAAGTATGATGCAGCAGATCCAAAGGCTCACTGCTGAAAACGGAGACCTCAGCTTCAATAATGCAACACTCAAGGTACAACATGTGTGACAGTCACATGTGAGAGAGTCACTGTAATATACGCTGCACCCTCATTTAAAATTAACACATTTAAATGTAACCTACTTTAAAACCAGTTATTTTCAAAATGTCCTGCTAATACTGTGATCTATGCAGTTCATGTCATGGTTATTATACTTTATGTTAGAGCTCATCAAACTTTTAATTGGATCAAGATTCAGTTATTTCTAATCATCAATGTTGAGTTTGGGTCTTATTCATCAAGAGGTCCAATCAGACTTTTAAGCATGTGGTTTGGAGCAGAATTCAGGTATTAGAGGAACAAATTTGACTTTGACTCTTTGAACAAATAAAAAATGACTTTTTAATATATTACTATTCCTGAACATAAACCTATAGACTTTTAATCATTGTTATCTAACTGAAAATTATTACATTTTCTAGCTCCAAAGTCTTAACTCTGCTCCAAACCACAAGCTTTTACTGACAGGATTGGCTGACCCCTTAAAACACCAGAGCTTATCATTAATAGTTGGAAATGTTGTTTAAAATCCAATTAATTGCATAGCCTTACTTTGTTTCACAAAGCAGATCTATGAGGGACGCCCTGTCCTTCTGCAGCTTTAGACTCTCTTTTCTGTTTTCTTGTTATTGTCAGTCTTATAATGCGTTATGAAAATGTCTTTGTTTACACAACAGAAATGAATTCCTTGTATCTCTCAGGCATCTGTTGCTCAGTTGGAGGCACAGCTGTCCAACTGTGAGGCTGCTCTGGTGGAAGAGAAATGTGTGTCTCAAGAGAAAAACCACGAAGCCAAACAATTACAACGCCAGGTAGTTAGCACTGCACCTGAGTGGACACATGACAACACAAAACATATGAGATGCTAACTAACAAGAAAAATCAAAAAATATTTTCAAGAGACTTTTTAGTGAGTATTTTGTTTAGTGTGGTTAAACACATATTTTGAAATAAGGACCTTTGCATCCCATGAAAGAGCAGTTTTTCTTCTGATGTAAAAACATTGTTGCAGTGTTGGAGTAACTCTAAAGACGTTAATTCAAGAGCTTTTATTAAACGATAGAGTAATGCCCCTAAAACCCATGGAACCATTGGGTTGAATGTCTTTCCCCAGAGCCCACTCTTCATCTCCATCCCAACACAGTTAACCTCCTATTCTGTGGGAAAACAATATTTGCAAAACAATATTTGCACACAGTTAAACTGGAAAGTGACTATCTTTGATACATCCATTTGTCTTTTCTTTGGTTGTGACAAAACAAACCACCTCTAATCCATCTTTTTGTTCACAGGTAGAGGATCTTAAAGCGGAAATTGCTAAAACCAGAATGCTGCGTGCTGGTGTTTTAAAGCAGATAGATAATATTCAAGATGGGAGAGAGGCAGGAGTTGAAAAGGTAATATTTATGTCTCGATTTACTGAAACAATATTAATTATGTTAAATTGTATGTGAAATATTTTTATGAGACAATTGTTTGGGGGTTGATAAAAGTGTTTAATAATAATAATAATGATACTTATTAATATGATCTCGAATTAGCATTAGCAGTGTCTATATTTAATGTTATGTACACAACTGGAATTCCTTTTTTTTTTATAATTATACAAAAGCCAAAGTAAATAATTATATAGTATTATATATATAATTTATATAATTATATAAAAGTATTGTAAGAAAATAGAGACAAAAAGACTATTTCAGCTGCTCTCATGTTGAGTTTGGGCACAGGTGAGGCAGGAGCTGCAAGTTCGTGTTGACGGTCTGAAGTCGTACCCACAGTGTCTGAGTTCAGCCAGACACAGTCTCTGTCAGTGTGAGGAGAGGCTGCGACGCTGTGAAAAGAAGTGTGCAGAAAAATCAGAGACCATTAATCAGCTACAAGCCAAGGTTTAAAAATGAGTGCTATCCATCTGTCCACTAGTCTGTAGTGACCTCCCCTGTGTGCATTTAGCTTTGAAGGATTGCTGTGGATTGGATTGCAGTGGAAACATTATCATTATTTACTGTTATTTGCTGTTTACTGCAGTGTGGGAGACTGCCTGTCTGAATGGAGAATGGTTGTCTTTTTTCCCCAAAATACCTAAAACCAGCATTCTGTGAATGAGGACACCTTTCAACAGGTCTGGGGGCCTCATTTATAAAGCTTCCTTACACACTAGGTGCTCTTTACGCCAATCGTGGGATTTATGAAACTCTTCCTAAGCGCAGCGTATTGCTGATCTCTCCGGCAGCTAGGATCCTGCTGTACGCTCTGTGCAAAGTCTGGAGACACAGGGGAAAAGCAAAGTGAAGAGAGTTTGAGCAAGTGTTTGACCAGGAAATCTTTAGAAAATGCTTGTATATAAAATAATTGCATTCAGATTTGCACATTTAAGCAGAGGTTAGCAAAACACAGAGAAGGGCTGTTTATTCCACTCATTACACATAAGATACTGGCTGAAGTTCTTCCTGTCGATATAAAGGGGAGGACATCTGAACTTAAAAATATAGCGATAAAACTCTTGAAACTTCGAAAAAACAAACTGGCTATATCTAAGATGCACTGCCTGATATCAGTGGTTGCACTTATTTTATTATTATTATTATTATTATTATTATTATTATTATTATTATAGACGATCATATCCTAGTTTTTCTTATCTCCAAAATAACATTTGTGATATTTTATTCTACTGATATTCTACTTTAAATTATGCTTTTGGAGGGGAACAAAATAGAATAAAACTTCCTTTATGGCCATTAATCTTGCATGTGCTTGAAATTATTTGAGGTGGTTTTACCTTCTTTTGATATCTTAAATTCTTTTACATTTCTCACAGACTTTTTTTAAAGGAATATATTTGTCAAAAAACTTTGGGTGTGTTCACACACGTTATTTAGTCTTAATTTGAGTCCATTTTATGTCCTAGTGTGGACCTGGTTTGTTCCTATTGTAATCCTCATCTAGTCCAGGTTTATTTTCAGGTTTAGTCCCATATTAATGCAAGTTTTGATGTAGTCCAAGTGCAAGTGTGATGGCACCTTTTTTCTCACATATTGAATATTAATGATATAATTATTGCAGTTTGAGAAATTATTACTGATATATAATTTAATGTGAAGGATTTTGTGTTTGAAACATTTTATGTTTTTTATTGATATATAATTTATGTTAAGTCTTTCTTTTTTACATTTGGATGCAGTATATTTATCTGTCTCAATTGGTGTCGCAAAAGGACATACGTAGGGTAGGGCAGAAATTTAAAGAAGTACAATTCAATACACCATGTAAAGTATAACCAAAGTATAATCTTGCCTGTGATTCTATCTGTGCTCCTCCTTTTAAATTCATGCCTTATGTGAAAATTCTAGCCTCTGCTTTTTGCACAGATGGAGAGTCAAAGGAAGCAGCTGAGCTCGTCCACAGAGATGAAAGAATCCATCCTTGAGGCCAATTCACAACTGCAGGAAAAAGTTCATTCGCTGCAAATGTAAACATCCCTCTTAATCGTTTCTGTCTTTTTATTCTCCAATGACTATACCTCATTGTGTTATTACAGTAGTGTACTGTTACCAAACAACAGTAATAATTTCAGCAGGCCATCTGTATTGAACGTGGGTCTTGGAGGGTCTGCCATTTGCTTACCCTGGAATGTTCCACATTATGGCATTAAACCAGGACAAGTTTCACATCAGATCTATGGAGAGGCAACCCTGCTCACAGGATGAATTTACTGTCTTGTAACTGAATAAATGCAGGATGGATACGTTTGCTGAACATGGAACATTCCAGACTAAACTGTAACAAGCAGGTGGCAGACCCTGAACCAAGAAAGTTACATTGGCCTATAAAACGTTTTGATGCACCTAACAATACACTAGTTTTAAAAAAATGCATAATAGTGTTTCTATATCAGTTCTATTCACACATTTTTGCTATATAAGATGTGCTCAATAATGTTGCATACCTTCAAAACAACAATTTTAATCATATCTCGAAGACAATCATGTATAGCACTTCTCTGCCAGTGAAATCTCATTGGTGCTCTTGTTAGTTGTTTTTGTGGTTTAACTGTAGTGAAATGTGCGCAGGGCGATGGACACTCTGCAGCAGGAGAACACAGAGCTGATCCGGCGGTTGGACCGTCAGGAGGAGGCTGTGGGCTTCAGTAACAGACAACTGGACCAGCGGTCGTTCGAATGCCACACCCTCAGCCGCCAGCTCAACTCTGCTCTGTCTGATGTCACACAGCAGGTATCAGCAACACTGACACACTTTTGTTATTCCATAGAAAAATGTCTATTGACAGACAGTTGTTTCGACTTTGTGTTTCCACACTACTTTCATGTGTTTTCTTCAGTTTGAACAATACATGTCCAAAATAACATACACTTCACTTTAATGTCCCAGTCCAGTAATGGATGGCAGTACGCAGACAGAATGTGCAATTATTATCTTCCTGATTGACTCTGGTGACTTTGAATCAATAACAGAATTAGCCATAAAAAATGTAAGAAGTTGCACACTTTATTTCCCTCTACTAAATGGCAACTTTGTATTGCTAAATATCAGTTCAAAGTACACTGACATTTCTTTCAAGAGGTCGCATACCTGTCTACAAAGTTTCTGCAGAGACCATGTACTGCATCTGTGACAGAAATATATAAATTACAAAGCAAGTAAGAAAAATGTGCAATTTGCTTTTTATGTTTCAGGTCAACAAGGTTAAAAACCAAGCTGCTGTTCGGGAAGAGGCTCTTCAAACCAAGATTTTGGAGTTAGAGGCACAAATATGTAGAAGAGAAAAAGAACTCAGTCTACTGCGACAGAGCAAGATAACTGTAAGTATTGCTCTTAAAATAATGGGCATAAAAATATTTTGAAATCAGTACATTACAATCATTGCATTTACAGGCAGAGAAGCAGTTTGAAGTCCGTCTGAAAGATCTCCAGTGTAGCTTGGACCAGTCTGAGAGCCACAAACAGAGCATTCAAAACTATGTGGACTTTCTAAAAAACTCTTACACAGCGATGTTTGACGAGGGACTACAGGCAACGTGTTTTACTTCATCCTATTTTCTAAAATGACATACCTCAGTTTGTATTAATAATTTTCTTAATATTTATTATGAATTGATCAGTTGTGTATATGGTAATGTATTTGTGTAAAGAGGATATGAATATATTTAAATTCTGTGATTTGTCTGTAATATTACATTTTGTAGTGCCTGAAAACTTTTTTCACAGATTTTTTAGACTGTGGACTGTGAACTATGACCTGTGGTGCTACTGATTTTAACATACACATAAAAAAGTTATAATATGGATTAGCTGTCCCACATCTGCAGCTATGAATTGAGGACAGTAGCTTTCTTATGCTAATAGTGATCTTGTCTGGTTGTCCCACACAAAAGCTTAGTTTGTGTCTGTCTTTACTTGTTTTTCTCTTTGAACGCATCTTGTGCACTAAGTAACTTTTGTGGCTGTCCACATGTTTTGTTTCATACTGCGTTGCCTGGAAGGCTCCATTATGGCATTAAAGAAGTCTATCTTGCATTTATTTTTAGGTGATTCAGAAGTATTTATAATGATAGAAAATACCTTGAGAAACATGTATTGTTATGGTGTCTACCTTAGGTTTTTTAAAATCATTATTAAACCTAAACCTGCCAGTACAATTTACAGCAAACCATATACTTTCATTTGTTACAATTGACAGTTGATAATATAGGCCATAGTTGATAACATACACAATAAACTTAATTTGTTTAACATTTTTAATACACATTTTATCTGGCTATTATGTGTTTAGCCATAGTCATATTAAAAAGTAATTGGCTATTAATATGCATTGTCATGTAAACAAAAAGCAACAACCCATGACTCCTTGTAGTCATGTCTGCCTTGTCAAGAAACCTTAAATATTAAAATATTTCACAAATAATATAAAATAAAAGGATAAAATAACAGAAACAGCTTTTATAAGAAGCAAAATGCGCAGCTCCATTCTGTGGAAGCATAACGTATAATCAGTTGTAATTATTCTCTAATACCTGAGTTTGTGCACCTCATTAAATACATTATACACTGAAGTTGTTTCTGAGCAGTAATAGTCACATGTACAGGACTGGATCAGCATCACCATTTGAGTTACAGTCTCTCCATTTTTACACCTGAAAAGCACAGGTTCAGTCTGTGTCCGCTGGGGTCTGCAGCAACGCCCATCTACACAGCTCCCACAGAATCGAACCGGCAACCTCCTCACACTACGGCAACCATCAAGGAACATTCTCACTGGTCTGGAGGAAGATTGTATCTGCTGGCATTTCTGGCCACTCTGTTAAAGAAAAAATAAAAGCTGATAAAACGGCATATCCATGGGTTTTAAAATAATGAATTCAAAACAAAATATAGGCCTATCTTTTGAACGATAAACCATCCTCAAAATGGCATAATATAACAGGAAGCTGAAATCAATGAACATTACATGCCAAGGCCTAGTCTTGAGTTTGAATTTATGGTCTAGCTAACAGTCCCTGTTCTTATAGTAATTAAGCAATTCAATAACAAAATATTTAAAATCAGAAAGGAATAATATGTCTGAAACTCATGAATATCAAATATCAAATTATATTGCCCAACAAATAAATGCATTTTTATTAGTTGAATCTATTAGCACAGTTTGCACAAGAAATAATAACTTGAAGATTGTAAAATGTAGGAAATAAAAATGGTTAGAAAATCACTACTCTGCATTTACTGAATCTGTATAATATTTACCGGGTAAACTGAATCCTCCACTTTTCTAGAATAAACTATTTAAAAAAATCATAAGCCATTATACCTTCAGTTTTTCCATCTTATTCTGTTCACATGGTCGAACTTCACATATCCGAGTCTCAGACACCATTTTGCATTGAGTTTGTTTGCTAACTGTCAGCCTGGTGGAGACTCCAGTGCCACAAAATCTGGAACAAGGGGACCAGTCTGTGGTCTGAGCTGCACAGTCAAGTTTTGCTGTGCTGTCCAAAATGTAATTCCTGAAGCCTGAAAGACAAATCACCAAAATTAATCATTTATTTTCATTTACAACCAACATCACAAAAAACACAATGGCCACTAACTGGTGAAGTGAATAGTATTGCACCAATTATTTAATCATGGATTACAACTTCTACCAGTAGGGGGTAGTCTAGAGAAACTTGAATAAAAATAAAACCGAGATGTGCATCTAGTTATGTTGTTGATGTGGACACACTGTTGCACGTGGTCAAAAGCTCCAAAAGGTAAATTTTGCATTATATAAGACTTCTAAGAATTTAAGAAGGTTGAGATTTGGATAAGGCATCAACCACAGTTCAGATAGGATGTTAATATATGTTAAGTGTAGTGGTCTAACAAGATCCTTGATCAGTTGGAAACAGGTGATGCACGTTAGAAATGTAAAACCTTAAATAGGTTATTAAATGCATTTTTCAGTGTGGATATAAAATATATATAATGAAACTCACCCAATAAGTTCTCTGTCCACATTGTAGCTGGATTCTTTTCACTGTTAAGAAAATGTTCAGATATCCTTTGCTTTCTCCTGTATTTCTTCATTGTTTTCATCTCTTCTGGACAGACCAGTTGTTCACAGCATCGTCCTGAGACCTTGACCAGCCTGGGATGGGGGCACCTGTCTTTGGGCAGGGGCAGCTCTTGTGGACATAGAGACACACAACCCACAGCTCCATTCAAACAGGTGCACTGCTGCTTACAACTGGGCCTGAAGATCTCTCCATTTTGATAAATCTTCTTGTTGTATTCACAGGTTGGACCATCGGATCTGGCTGTAGAGAATACAAAATGAATAATTAGCAATTATATGACAGAGATGTTAGAGGTGCACTTTGTGGGTCCACCACCTGCTTGTTGCCTAGAATGTTACACACTAAGTAATTAACATGTCTATCTCCATTGGGACAAACAGGAGTTATAGATCAGATCTGTGGGAAGATGACCCTCCGGAAGGGTATTTTTGAGCAAAACACATTTTATTAAATGTAAGATACATGCATACATACAAGTAGAACTTTGCCTATAGATAACCTAGGTAGCCTATAGCAAGGAGAAAAACTGGGGACTGGACCAAAAATATCATAGTGCACCTGTGAAGGAATCAGGAATTAAATTAAACAAACTATCCAACCCAAGACCATGAGGACAGGGATATATATTACAGGAAATTCAGCAATAATTATTATTACACCGCTACTTAATAGAGAAGGAAGGGGAAATGACTGACAATCAGAGAATTGTATCTGCCTAATCTTGCACAGACATACCTCTACAAATGCCCTTATCTGCTCCATGTTGCCCACCAAAGTTGCATTCCAGTCCCTTGATGTGGTCACAGGGCTCTGTCTCACTGCAGTCTTCATTGAGCTGTTTAGCACACACTTGACAACATCCACAACCATCCAGGACAATGCTGACCCCTGACAGACACACGGGTCCTTTAGGTGGACAAAGGCACTTCTGGCATGAGGATGATGATACCTAAAAACAAAATTAAAGGTGCACTGTGTAATTTTTTCTGATGGATGGTCTGCCACCTGCTTGTCTCCATGTAGATGTAGTTGCTTTTCCTGTAATGTTTCACTGTATGACATTAAACTTCCTCTGTCTCCATGGGGACAAGCAGGTGACGCCACCAGGCCAAACTGTGGGTTAGATGTGTAGAGAAGTGACCCTGCTGACAGTAAGTGCTGTACCCATGTTTTCAAATTTATTGGAGTAATAATAGGTGTAACTGAACGTAAAAGAGAAATACATTTAAAGCCATAGTGTGGGAGATTCCAAAGCAATAACATCTCTATAGACAAGTAAAGAGAGAGCTACATAGTGCACCTAACAAGTAAAAGGAACTCATTAAAACTTATGTATCTTGGGAGTAAGGAGTGTCAAAGGACTGGTAATATAACTATTAAGTATATAGCTACTACTAAATCAATAAATGAATACATAACGTCAACTTACCAGTGCAAAATCAAAGATGATAAAGACCAATACTGTCCACATCTTCAGCAGGAGGTGAAGGGTGATTTTTTATGGGAGTAGTTAGTAGTAGAGTAGACTGACAATGCACACTCTTTTGGGATGTTCTGCCGCCTTTTATAGTGCACTCTAGTAGTCCTGACGTATACTTGGTCTGAAGAGGTGTCCCAAAACTATGACAGGAATGCCTTGGCAAGTCCTCCCCTTGAGCCCAAAAGCCAGGCCCCTCAAAGTTCTTACAAATGCCAGCCAAAAACCAGCCTACATGACTTAAAGTCAACCACAGTATATAGTAGGTGCATGATTCCACTTTGCACACATACTACATACTATATTACAGGTGGAGACAGACTGGGACAAAATGTTCAAAATTATGTAAACTGAATTCTGGTATATTTAGTTAAACAAAACTGAGCATAACAGACTACCTTTAATTAATTACAGTTTTATATTTCCCAGTTTGTCTTGGGAAATGTTTTGTTAAACTGAAACTCGTTACCTCCAAACTACATCAGTTTCTGTAATTGTCTGTCACAGCACTGTTAATTGTAAGACCTTTTAAGTAAAGTTATGAAACAATTATAGGTGTTTTGAACGCTTATACAATACCTTAAAACAGGCATTATTAGTATGAGCTTGCTTCTCCTCCACATATTGTGTAACTTGACCCGGTGCTACCATCTGCTTGTCTCTATGAACATAGACACATTTAATGCCATACTGTGATACAATCTATAGCAAAAACAATGACATATCTATGGAAACAAGCATGTGGTGGAGCCTTCTGCCTAAAAGTTACATATTGCACCTTTAAGAGAGACTCATTCACAATCACAAAAGTACGCAAATATCCAGAGGGACACCTGTGCCCTATAACTGACGGGTTTCATTATCAGCCTGTGCCTGTGTGGGATGTCCCTTAGGATTTGACATACGGACACCAGACGTTCTCACGTAAATATTGAAGCTTCACTTTTCTCTGACCGCAGTCCTCGTATCTCACATGAAGCCGTGTTTAGACTGAGATCAGTGCTGGAATAAGACCCAGGACAGTGCTAAAGTCACACATGAGACTCCTGTCCATCAATGGAGAGGAGGGTGTGCACAGCTACAGACTTTTTGTTTGAATTTCGGAGAAAATATTATCATAGTCTTGTGGTATGTTGGAAGAAATCTTGGTATCCTTTATCCATCTCCACAGATGGAATAAGCACCACAAGCGCTACATTACGATCTTTATTATCTATTTAACTGCTCCTATCTACTACTGACCACTTCCGATATGCTTTAGATAAGGCAACTGTAATTCAAATAAGAATTATTACTGCTATGACAAGATCTACCACCACTTGTACCACAATTACTATCATTACCTTATTACTACTACTACTACCATTACTAATATTCATACTACAAATACTACTACTACTAAAATCATCTCCTGCTACTATTACTCTTCCCATTTCAAGGCAAGCACACTATCCAAGTTTCTTCCCCAAATGATTTTAAAAGCAAGTCTAGGTAATTGGTCATTCTCCATAAGACACTACAGAATATGAAATTAAATGAAACTGAATTCAACCTGAGCAATGCCTGGAGCCACATTCCTATCAGGAACAGTATTGCATGTTACTCTGAAACAGTTGCCAGGATAAAACACATCTCCAGCTCTGCACATCAAAGAACAATAGACATTTTGAGCATCTTCTTTCATTATAACCCGTGAGAACATGAAGAAGAGGGCTGGCAAACAGCCCTAACTTATGAGGAAGAGTTTGAAATGGTGCCAGCCTCAAGTTGATGATGGGTGAAAAAAGATGAGCTCAGAGCATTGGCAGATGTCTGGAAAATGCTGACTATTGTGGTCAGTGGAAACTTTAGCCTATAATAAGAAGAATTTGCAGAACATTGTTAGGTAGGGAGTATAATGGGGGAGATAGAAGAAGCAGCTGGGAATGTTGCACAGAGTATGGGCAAGTGTTGTTAAACTGATCAGTTTGTAATTGTTCCACTAAGACAGATGGCTTTGAGATATCCTCACATGGAAATCACGTCATTGGCCTAATGCCTTCAGGATCATCATAGTTAGGCATTTATTACACAACACTTGTTAAAAAGGCAATTGCAATGGTACAAATATGTCACACAGCTATATTGCTATAGAAAAACTGTTTGCGAACTAAAAACACATAGCCACACATATTCCACATTGATCTGTTGGCCTCCATCCGTCTTTAAGAAGACGAGGCCGATATTTGGATTCTTTATAATCAGACAACTTTCCATTAATATTAACATGTTAACTCTGCTCTTATTCGATTGTGAGATGCTATATCTATTGTGAAGGACCACTCAGATGAAAGAAAAGCTATTACAATCAAAGACAGAAGCAGGGCACATGTTTTTACTCTTTGACATAAAAAAAGGAAATAAAACTTGACCTGACTGATCAAAGTCTAGGCCTACGTTGTGCCCATGACATCCCATGACCCCCATTCAACATCTGAGTACAGTAAGATGTACTTCCTACAACCCTATGTTCTTGCCCCAGTCTGCTTTGAATAAACTGCAATATTATAAATTATCTTTTTATCAGTGGTTTTACATTATAGCACACTTTTTTGCTGCACATGCAAAGATTGAGTGATGAGAAGACATGTTAACCAGAACATAACCTAACCACATAACCACATAACCAGAAGATATCAATCAAAACTTCCTTTAACGCCTGGCAGGTACACCAAACTTTAATGAAACATCTTTTTTCTGCAGCCTGAATACTGAAGAACTGCCAAACTCTGCACCACCGCCGCCCAGATTTACCTTGAGGGCAGAACAGTGTGAAACTAAGTACACTGAATATAGCCTACCTTATTAAAATATCCTGAACTTTTTCACCTGTCTGCCATTTTGTAATGATTGCAGAATACGTTGTGGGCCTAATTAATATTAATGAATTTGCATGCAACTTAGTGATCCAAGGTCTAGGACATCCTCAGTTGGGATGGCTAGTTTAAATAAAACTGTGAAAAGAGAGTGTAAAATTGTGCATTCTCGTGTCAATCATAATCTCAGGGACTTCCGTTGCTGCCTTCTTTGGCTTTATGGTCATTCGCAAACACAGTTTTGTATATTTTGGCTAAACAAATGGCAATTTATGCTACTTTTTTGTGTTAGCAGGGATCAGATTAGTCAAAAATTGTGATAGTCCTGTTTTAGGCCTGGTTTGGTTGATGTAGTCCTGGTTTAATCTTAGTTTAGTCTTGCTTTAGACCTGGTTTAGATCAAATTGGTAAAAATAGGGACATCTGGGACATTTCTTATATAAAATTGGAACAAATCACTGGTTTTGGATAAAGGTGCTGAGGTTTGAGGGGACACAGGGACTATCCCAGGTAAATAGGAATGTCTGGTCACCCTAATGATTGACTGTATGTAGGCCTATATTAAAATATCAATCATTCTGAAACAGCCAGGCTTCAAAAATAAGAAAAACACTGTAACTTTATGAATAGAATTAGACTTGCAAAATCCAAAGCCCAACACCGACATCTACTGGACGGAATTAGAAAACTCTTCAACCTGCTTTTGATTTAACACTTTTGGTACTTAACAGGTATTTTAATTCGATAACTTCCTCGCTTGAACCCAGGAAGTCATTCAGTTGCGTTCATTTTAACTCTACTGGGTGATTGTTTTTAGCATTAGCCTCGTTAGCATCATCTGTGACGTGTTGATGTCATCACTTAACCTCGTGTCGACGTAAAGCTCCACTTCAATCAGGAAGTCCGGTTTTTTATTTTTCTGGCTCTTGAAACGTAAATGAACCGTGGCTCTGCTCTCTTATAACTTTTTTTTTTATCATGATCCCTAACTTTGCCCAGCCTTTACTCGACTCCCGGGGCGTTTAAGTAAGCTATAGCATTAGTAATTAATAGTTTACAAAGTTTTAGAGTCGCCATTTCTTCCTCTGAACACCTGAAAAATACTCTTTGGGGACAAATGATGGAAGGTCCTCACCTGACAGAAGAGGAAATGACTGAGATTAAAAAAGACGTGAGTGTTTAGAAACTTCGATTGTATTATATCCATAAAATCGATTTTATAAAACGTGTAATATATGTTCATTATCATTGTTAGTTCATGTACCCGATTGGTCCGATTGGTCCTTTTTAGGCCCGTGTAAATGAGGAAATCCCCTCCACGCCCTCGCTCTGACCACATAACCACACAGTTCTCGCTTTCAGTGTAATATATTGCAGTGAAATCTAATTACGAAAAAATAAATATAAATAATAATATTATAAATAAATAAGATTATTATTTATTCAAGGGAAAGACAGTGATGTGCACCAGCATACGTCATTTCCTTTTATCCATTAGTCAAAAAGATTAAAGGCTATAAGGAATAGACTAGAGCAGGAACAAATCAAGTCGACACCAGGACTAAACTAGGACCAAACTTGGACACAACCAGAAAGTTACATTTTATAAAGCTCTTCACATAGGAATTGTGCCCTATTAGACAATGTGTATTAAAGAAAATGTAGGATGTCAATCATGAATAATCCTAAAATCGTAATCAAATTTCTTTTCACAAGAACACAAAAATGTGTTATTGTCACATCCTTTAATTCTTAAATCTTTAAATGTGTAATAGCTTTGCCTTTGTAACATGTTTTTTTTATTTTTTTTTTATCCCAGGTATTGCTTCGGATGCGGCATTACCTGTGTGAGACTATCCGTGCAGAGCGTCACTTGGACTTCCTGAGGTCTCGGAGGATCCTGTCCCGAGACGATGCGGAGGAGATAGGCTGCCGGACTACTCAGAGGAAGAGGACTGCATTGTTACTAGACTTTCTCACAGACAACCCCCGCGGAATGGATGCACTGCTGGACTCCATCAGGGAAATGCGCTCACAAAACTTCATCATCACCAAAATCACAGACGAAATGCAAAAAGCCAAAAATGAGAAGATTGAGTCTCTTAGAGGTGAGAAGACCCATGACATTTCTATATTATAACATTTGCACGTACTTGGGTCAAAATTGGCATGAAACCAGGACTAGAACAGGACCAAACAAAGTCTACCAGTACATCAGGCCCGACCCTGTGTGAATTCATTCTTATTAAACAAAGTCACAACATTGCCATCAAAAACCTCTTCAACTTTTAGACAACTGATCAACTGGTCAATGATACATTAAATATGGCTTATTTCACTATACTCAAAGCATTACATTGCAGCAATATAATTATTCACACCACCCACAACACAAGTTAGGTGTATTTAAACATTGTAACTACCCCAGCACAATTACATTTTACACCACTAAACTTCTTTTGTTCAATGTGAAAGTATCGTTCCTACAATAGTCAATGTAAAGATTCAGCCACTTCTGGTAAGCTTAGCTACTTCCCATTATTCAGTTATTTTTTTGTTTTGAGCATAACTGTGACTACAGTTCTGAATATTAAATGCAGGGGTGGGTGATCAAAAAAATGTCCTCCTATTGATCGATCACAACTTGCGATTTGATTTTGGTTGGTCATATTAAAAACATATTTTAAAAGCCTTCAATATTAATTTCTTGAAAATAAAGAATACAGGTTTTAATCCATAGTCAAATTGATCTCTCCTCTGATCCAAATCACATGTTTTTGGCTGTAGACCTTTCAGTTAAAAAGACCCTAGACCCTGTCTAATCACAGACGATTAGAAAACGCTTTCAGTTTAAAATTTTATTAATTACACAGTTCTGGTTAAACTTCATATTTCTTTCTGTTTATTTCTTTTAGCTTCAGCCTCCAGTTCATCTGACATAGCTTGTGGCACTACATCCACCACCGACCTCTCTTTCTCTAATACCTCCACTATGCTGTTCCACCCAGACGGCGAGAAGAGTCCCTCCACTTCAGATTTAGCAACATCTCTTAACTTCATGTCTGTCCAGAAGGTGCCAGAGTTGAGTTCTGTGGCCTGCTCTAACCTGCCCTCCACCTCCTCCAGTCTCCCCAAACCTGGAGACCCTGGGGCCCCACCTCTGCCTGATGAAATCCTGGTGGAGTCCCCTTCAAATATAGACGCTGCTTCTCCTAGCACTGGAGGAGATCCCAACTTCCAGCCGCTCCGGTCGCGCTCACTCACTCCCAATTCAGCCAAGAACCTCTTTTAATAACCTCCAGAGAAAGATATTTATGGGTTTCAACTTCCAGAAAAATTTGAGGACTTTTTCCCAATCAGAATATATATTTTGTTTTAAATTGTTAATGGCTATGGTGACAATCCTATTCATTTTATCATTCTGAATCCCATGGATAGGGACCAATGAACTGAACAGGCATAATATTTATGGGTTTCAGCATTATTCACCATTAAGAAGCTAATGATATAATATTTTTTATGAACTGGTACTTGCTAAGGCAACGGTGCTGTTTTTTTTATTACTTTAAATGTCTAAGAGACATTCACCCATGCCCCTTTTCAGGCTGAACTAATTCAGTCAATTCAGTCTAATTTTAATGGAGAAAGATATACATTATCAAGAGACTTTGAAGTGATGTTACTTTGACAACAATAATCAAATGGGTGATGTTAGAAGTGTTGAGAAAATATATTTTTCACTTTTTGTAACTCTTCAATTACATAGAATGTGCTTAATTTTCTGTATTTTGTCAAAGCTGCTGGTACACTGTAATTTGACTACACTTGTATCACCTCACATACAGTCTATACATCATATAATTTTCAGGGTTATTTACTCAGTTTAGACTAGGTGTGGTGCAAAGGTTCCTGTATGTCTGATACTGTTTACTTCTGCTGCCTATAAGTGAATGTTCTGAAGTTACATTAATTTGTCAATGTTTAACGTTGACACCGGTTTATACTCTACCACAAGTTATTTTTTTTCTACTACTACTGATACACATTGTCCTCATACTATTTGTGTTCAAACTGTATGTGCTGTTTGCGTTATGCTGTAATAATGATCTTTAGAAAATCATGTTTGTATTTATGGCAAATTAAGTTTGATAGACAGCGCAAGTCAAACTAGTCAAACTAACTGTCTAGAGGCATGGATTGTAACTTTCAATATACTCTTTGTTTTGTTAACCTTTGTTTGTTTTTCATATGTTTTGGATTACTTTTGTTCAGCAAGCCAAGATTTAAATAGAAAATTAAGATTTAGGCAGTTTTGTTTAGTTTACAATTTCTACAGTGCAGATTCACTCAGGTTGGTTGGTTCTCAAAATGAGCAAATGTGTAGTGTAGAGCAGGGGTCTCCAACCTTTTTCCTTTGGTCAGCAACTTTTACAAAACGAAAATGCCAGAGATCTACTAGTTTTAGTGGTCACAGGAAATTGAGTAAATGTAAGAGCCATGGCAAGCCTTAGATTGGGTACAGTTAGGTGTCAATAAAATATAAACCATTATCCATTTATTAGTGTACAAAGTTATAGCATAAAAATTATACAGTTACAATCAATCAAATTATACAGTTAAAATCAATAAAATTTTACTTTTTGAGCACAATCCGTATAATGCAGAAATCTTTTGAGCTACTGGAGACTGCTGGTATAGAGACTAGTGAGAAGTGATCATGGTAAAATTGCTTTTATCTTAATCAAAACCATGATTCTCAACAGAACAGATTGCCATTTAATTAAACTAGGAACATAGTACGGGTGCATCAGTGCACAAAATCTGCATACTGTTTACTGTGGCTTGTGGCTTTGTGTTAAAAAACAAACAAAAAAGCTGGTGTAGTGACTGTGGTTTAGGCTTTAAATCAATTGCTGAAGTTCACAGTTCTTGTCACGCAGGTCCTGGAGAAACGGCTCATGATAAACAAGTAAAAAATTATATCTTCTATACTGTTTTGAAATTTCACCAAACTTAATTTGTATAGCACTTTATAACAGTAATAACTGGACCAAAGTGATTTCCTTATTTGCATTTAAAACATAAACAACTTTTTATGCTTTCTTAATATAGCACAAAATAGGGAAAATTCAGTAAAAAAATTGCTGCATAATTATTTTTTTTAGTTATATCATATATACCTTTATTTCATTTTGTGTTTTAAGATCACTAGCTCAAAAGGATCAACTAAACTTTTCAAAATAACTACTTTCTAAATGTCTTTTTATTTGCACGGAATATAATTGGCCTTGTTTTTCATCATTTTTATAACCTATGCACATATTTATTGACAAAATGAGTGACAGTCAGCTTGTGTAAGAAAACCAGTTTGATAAACATCAGAATGACTGGAATGTCTGTACCCTGAAAGAGAAGTAACAGCAAAAGTTAAAGCTATATTTTGTCTTTCATCGAGCACAGTGCGATGGAGGAGTCCGAGCCTTTGGTCCCCCGCAGGTCTGGACTCGAGAGGACTCAGTACGGATGGAGTGGTCACATTCGAAACCTGGAATCCCACATGGTCGAGGACTTCAGGAGAAAACTAAAATATTTCTTCATGAATCCCTGTGAAAAATACAAAGCAAGAGGCCGTAAACCTTGGAAACTCATGATACAGGTTTTCAAAATTGTAATCATCACTGTTCAAGTAAGTAATGACAGTATAAATGTTTAATAAGTTATGTTTTTAAAGTGATGTATTTGGGTGTTAAGTGTGTAACTTTTCTGGTGTAGGGAACATCACCTGCTTGTCTTCATGGAGATATTATTGATATAATATTTGTCGAGAATATTCCACAGTATGCCATTAAAATCATTTATCTCCATGGAGTCCAGCAGGTGACGTCAGATCTATGGAGAGATAACCCCACTTGCAGTAAGAATACTTGTAGTATTAAGAAATAAAAACAATTGTAATGAACCACCTAAAAGTGCAGATATGTTTAACATTGTGGAAAATTCCAGGCAAAGCAATAACATTTCCACAGAGTTAAACAATGCACCTTTAATTTAGTTATTGTTCAATCTAGTCTGTGTTTATGTCATGTCAAACAATGACCAGAAGAAAAACTTCTGTTTAGTTTAGACCTGTTTCATGGTCAGTTTTTTCCTGATTTAGTGTTGTATTGACTAGATTTACACACGCTTACTCATTATAAATAGTACGGGAAAAAAATCAATTTGTTGTGGAAAGTTTGATAATAACTTAGATCATGATTATTTTATTGTTTATATGTAAATTTGATCATTTTCAGTTGGTGTCTTTTGGCTTGAGCAACGAAATGATGGTCACATTCAAAGATGAAAGCTTGCTGACGTTCAAACATTTATTTCTCAAAGGATTCAAGGACCATCGAATGGAAACTTATGCTATTTACACCAAAGCAGATCTATATAATCACATTTACTTTGTGACTGACAGGGTAAATATAATATAAAGTAATTTAAAAATATCCACTTTTACTTCTTCTAATGCTATGTAATGCCTATTTTTATGTTTGTGTTGTATTTTACAGTACCTCCACCTCCAAAACTTGACATTGGGTAATCTTGCATATACAGTGGTGGATGGGAGAACAGCTCCTTTGTCTCTGTGTAAAGTTTTCTATAGAAACAGCAGTATTGATCCAAGCAACAAAACATTCAACATTGACCCACATATTGAACAAGGTACAATGAATCTTTTCTTAATACTATATACAAAAACTTCCTTCAATACACTCTGCAATACTTTTTTTTTTCAAAAGTACTATACATAAGAAGTCAAGAGTTATCATAATAAGTTGTCCTGAAGCCAGGTGCATAAATTTGCCCAGGTATCAAACTTGTACTGCTTTACTATGCAAGTCAGTTCATATGTTATTGATTTTAATTAATATATCAGTAACATATCTTATCATTGGTCAAGGGAGAGCTTGCCATTTTAGCCAAAACTAAGCTATCACTTGTCTTTCTGTTATAGAGTGTATCTATGTTCACCCTATGGGGTCAGTGGACACAAGCTTAAGAACACACACCAACATCTCTTTGGATTTCAGAAGGTGAGTATGTCAAAATATAAAGAATATTACTCACTTCTTTTCTTTTAAAGGAGCACTGAGAGTCCAAAACCTCCTATTCTCCATGGAGATGCTGTTGTTTTGTATGAAATGTTTTACAAAATAGCATAAAAGTCATCACTCTTCATGGAGAGAAGTAGCGACTCTACCAAATCAAATATCTTTGGCAAATAAACACCTGCAATTGAATAACTGAAAGAAGTCCACCAGAAAACATATATAGTGAACCATTAATCAAATGCTGAATACTAATATAGATTAAGATTTTCTTCCATGCCTGTTCAGACTTCTGTCAGTGAACATCTACCTCACTCTGAAGTCCATAAACTTACAGACAGTTCGACACAACGAGCTGCCGGACTGTTATGACTTTAAAATCCAGGTGAAAATCGCAATACCACAAAACTTTTTATTGAAGTGACTATCAAAACGCACAATTATTACATGATTATATTGTTTTTCTTTCAGATAATTTTTGACAACAGCGCCCACAGTGGAATGGTTAAAGTGGATGTTAAAAATATTGTGAGCATATCTGAATGTAAAGACTGGAGAGTTGAAGGCACTTGTAAGTTGAAAACATTTCACGTCCAGTATTAAATTTGTGTCAGTAGAGGGCAGTGCTGTTGTGTTTGTGCAGCTGTGATACTGAATCTCAGTCTATGATCTCAGCAAAGGTTTCAAAGTCACTATTCTTGTCTTGAGGTCAACTAAGTTATTTTCTTGAACACAATTATGTTGAGGGACTTTCTGAGATTTGCTCATCATAATTTATAGTTGCCTAAAGACATAAAGGAATAAAGACAAGGAAAATCAATCAAAAGTTGGGAATGTGGGAAGGATGTAGTTTATAGTAGGCTGTTTATGAACCATATTGTAATGTAGTCATTGTCATAGTGAGCACAGTAGTGTTATAATGGTGTGGTCTTGTAGTAAAGAGATCGTTGTTGCTAGTATTGTAATGATAAAGATTGTCAATTGCTTTAAAACTTAAATTCATTCAATCTTCATTCAAAAAAAAAAAAAAAAACTTTTACTTAAGTTGTGACTAATTTAACAAAGTAAGCATTTGTACATTTTATTTGAAAACTGTGAAGTAATGCTATTTTGTATGTGCATAAAAGAACTTCTTAATTTATTTTTTTTGTTTCCTCATTGTTTATAATTTTATAGCTAGTAAAAACAACTATGGGCTGATGGTGTTTGATTCAGTTGTCATTTTGGCCTGTTTTGCCTCCGTCATCCTGTGCCTTCGCTCTGTCATCACTGGCATACAGCTCCAATTTGTAAGTATTCAAATTTAAATAACATATTTTTTTATTTACATTACCTATTCAAATTGTATTATTGTTCTCTCTTTCAGGAGTTCAACATATTCTTCCACGCATATTTTAATAAAATCGTGAGCTGGTCGGATCGAATGGAGTTTATCAATGGCTGGTACATCCTGATAATCATCAGTGACATTTTGACCATCACCGGGTCAGTAATGAAGATTGGGATCCAGACAAAGGTATCTGTTCTGCCAACATTTCAATGTTCCCTCACTGTTTGGGTTAGGCACTTATAATGTACCTTATACCTTGCTTAAATTTACACTTTGTTGTTGCAGTTTCTGACCAACTATGATGTTTGCAGTATTTTGCTGGGAACTGCCACAATGCTAGTATGGGTTGGGGTCATTCGTTATTTTGGATTCTTCAGGAAATACAATGTAAGGGCTGTTGTTTTGATTTTTTTTCTAGATCTAGAAATGTATATTGAAAGTACAGTAGTTAACATTCACCTGTTCAATTTCACTTGGTTCATGTAAACTAATTCAACTCTTTTTGTGTTGTTGTTAAAATACCACTTTCATAAATGTGATTCCTTTGTTTTTTTGTTTAGATTTTGATATTGACCCTGAGAGCAGCTTTTCCAAACGTGATACGATTTTGCTGTTGTGCTGCGATGATCTACTTTGGTTACTGCTTTTGCGGATGGATCGTACTCGGACCACATCACGACAAAGTAACTTCACATCCGTAAATTCTGTTATGAAGATTTTTATATTCCTAAAGCTAAATGTGGGTGATTTATTAAGTGGATGTCAAACTTTTCACACCATCTAAGATAATATTTAACTTTCTTACCAAAAGACCTATTAGGCCTAACCAAGGCTAAACTTTGTTTAAAATAAGCTAAAGCATGGATTTTTTAAAATGAAATCATCTTTAAATCAAATAAATACTATAAACTAGGTAAATGAACAAAACGCAGGATTATATATATATATATATATATATTCATATGCAATAGTTTGTCGGAATATATTTCTTGGTACATTTTAGCACTGATGGACTGCAAAGAATACTATTATTGCTATCAAAATTATTCATGAATATATTACACGTTCATTTAAGTTTTTTTTGTTTTTTTTTTTCGTTTCTTTTTTGTTTTTACAGTTCAGGACACTGGACAAAGTGACTGAATGCCTGTTTTCTCTGATTAATGGGGATGACATGTATGCCACCTTCTTAAACCTGAGGGACAAGAGCTACATGGTGTGGCTGTTCAGCAGGCTCTATCTATACTCCTTCATTTCTCTCTTTATTTACATGGTGCTCAGCCTGTTTATCGCCCTCATCACTGACACATATGAGACCATCAAGGTTAGTGAAATTATGTGATGATTCAAATAACTGTGTTCAAAATATATGCAGTACATTGGGGGTGTTTATAATGTCCTAAGAGAAAAAAACACAGTTCAATCCTACAATATTAAAAACATGCAAAATCCCTCTGGTTGGTTGAGTGGTCAGAACATCATGAAAGAATCCAGTTCAGTTGCAGTGGACAATTTAGACAACTTATCTTAATATCTTAACAACTTAATCAAACAACAACTTTAGCAAACCTAATTGTTATTACTGCTGATTTCCTATGTCCTTATGCCCTTATGCCTTTCCAGCACCATCAGCAGGAAAAGGTGCCAGCGTCTGAGCTGCAGGCCTTCATAGCCGAGTGCAGAGACCAACCTGAGTCCGGGAGATACCAGACCAATAAGTCCTCCTGCTGCTGCTGCTCTGGATGAAGAATGTGAACAATGCATAGTTAATCTGCATACAAGTACATGACCATTGTCATATAAGAATGAAATAATGTGTCTCAATAGTTACTCAAAAGTTATCAGCTTGATAATCATTTGGACAGGGGTCTCCAACCTGTAGCTCGGAAGGTACTAGTAGCTCTCCACCCCCTTCCAAGTAGCTCTCCAAGGGATTTCTGAATCATATGTATTGTGCTGGATGACTAAAATTTGATTAATTAAATGCCTTTTGCTTTTGTAAATAAATAAGTAAAACATTCTGATGCCTATCTTTGTGCACTAATAAATTGATAATAGCTGTGTAAATGTTTCATAAGTATCAAACTGTACTCCATCTCTTAAGACTGCTAAAATGAGTAACTCTTTGGCATTTTCGTTTTGTAAAGGTAGCTTACCAAAAAGGTTGGAGCGTTGGAGCGTAGACCGTATATATAGACCTCATATATATGGTCTGTGGGTTGGCGATCCCTGCTTTTTTTTCAGTTAATGTAAATAATTTGTAATATGAATTCTGAAACGAAATGATGCATGCTTTACGTTTGTTATTAATTTTTTAATATATATTTCATATAATAGTCAAATATAAATAAAATAATGTGTCTCAAAGTTATATATTTTTCATTTATTTATTAGTTTTTTAACAGAACTCCACTATCCAGAGATGATTTATGGATCTATTAAAATGTTCTGAAGTATGTTTTGGATGTTTTTGGTCCGTCTCTCTGAACACCTGACAATGCGTCTCATTTGCATAATCCTCCTGTGCGTGATCACGTCCAATGAGCGTCTCTCGTACTGACGCTGCGTCCAATCACAATGGCGTTTGTTGCCAGGCCAATGAAGACAAGACTTCAAAACACACCAGCTCCTCACTCACTCCACTTCAGCTGCAGAGGGAGCATCCTGCTCTTCGTCCCGTGTCAGTATTAAATTAAACAGATTTGTAACCTCAGTTTTATAAAGGATTACTTACTGGATTCAACACATCGCTCCATTTGTTGGGGTTTTATTGTTTGTTTACGCGTGACAAAAAACAGAGAGTTTTTTACGTGGTTGGACTTAGTTGCCTCAAGGTAAGGTATGTTAACGCCTAGCTTTGCTTTCTACAGGTTAGCAAACATTGTCGTGTCATATGTATCTTTTGATCACGTTGTTATTAAATTCAGATTAACTTTTTAAAAAGCAAACAGAACCGTAACCAGACTTTCAACCAAGAAAGTTAGTGACATAAACTGTCGATCTACTTTTTAGTTTTGAAAAATAACATAATTTTCTTCTAGGAAATGGGTAAATATTAACTAATGACGATGATCAAGTTGATATTTTATGTCTAGTCATTCAGTCTGATTAATACTTTGGTCCAATATTGTAATACGTGCAGAAATTGTTATCTCAAACAAACATTCAGCAGAAAGACTTTTTGGGGCCTGGTTTTGGAGATAAATTGAATACTTGATGCAATTCTCAAAAACACCTTGCAATTTCAAATGCGTGACATTTCTGTGTATGTAACCCTATATTTATTTTAGCTCTGTTGTTGAACCCTGCAATGTTCTCTCACCAACCCTAGTTTAACACGTTGGGACAATAAAGTACAGTGCTGCTCCATGGGAGTGCCAGGTGCGAGTCTTTGAAATGTCTGGTTAATCTTGTTTTGGTGGTACTTAAACTTCATCTTATTGTCCCAAAGCAACAAAACTTATACAAAACAAATCCCATGCTTGTATTATCATGCCTATACCAATTTTGTCAATGGGACATTGTCAGCTAATCCCTTGAGATCTGCCTCCTTATCTCACTGCAATTGCATTTTATTGGATATTTGAACCAATGGGAGTTCCCTCTTAAACCTCAATCCAGTTTTGTCAGAGGAGAGATTATGTAGTGTCAATCTCTATGCCTTTTTTTCAGTTCTCAGTTCCCAGTTGCAGTTTTTGGTCCTCTGCATGGCTGCCAATCTTAACTTCATTCGTAGGAGATAACTCACGACCTGCCAGTGTAATGTCCTGATATGTCGGTGTTATGGGCGATTGGTGGACAAGGGTGCCAAAAGAAACAACTATTGGTAATCTTTCATTTTGAAATATTGTCCGCTATAAAAAGATGAACTGATTTAGCTGCTAGAGATGGCCTAGTTTCTTGTCTTATTTTAGAACAGCAACCTACTTTAGCTTTGTCTGTTTGATGAACACCGTAAGCTACAGTACTGCCCACCAAACACTGTAATGTAATTTGTGTTTTACAGGGAATTATGAGGTTTCAAATGTGATGATGTCCCCTTCGAAGCAGAATAACATTATGTCTATGTATTCCTCTTTGGAGCTAACCTCCTACAATGTCATCAATGCCTTTTGCACTGAAGACAATATCCCCCAGTGCATTTCCTATGTTAACCAGGTAAGAGTACATTCTCTATTCAGTGCTTTAAAAAGATAAAAAGTGCAAAGTAATGCCTTAATCACATGAAACTATACTTGGGTCACAAGAACAAGACAAGATTTAGACATGAATACATATACATTTTTGTAATTTCCTTTCCATTGCGTGTTTTTTATGTCATCACATATTTTTTGTTATTTTCAGTAAAACTAACAACTAAATCTATATTGTATGGAGATTTGCAACTTGAAAAAGGAAAATATCACATAGCACATTACAGCATGGCAATAATAATGAAAGATCGTTTAAATGTATTTCTACTTGTGATTGCTGAAAAGTATTTTTATTAGACTTGGACAAAAATGTTCAGGATCAACATCAGGTTGTTCTAAATAGATTATCTTATTCTTGTCATCAGTACTACAAATTTGTGTTTTCTTTACAAACAGATTGGTTAGTTTGAGTTTAGTTTTAGTTGTAATGAGTATTGCAGCCCTCTTAATTCCCTTGTATTTTGGTGGACAGGAGCTGGACTCTCTGGGCATGGCTTCATGTATAGTGGCCAGTGCTGCAGGGAGCACAGGCCTGAGCTCTGTCCCAGCGCTGAATGCCTTTTATGAGCTGCTGCAGATCCACAGACGGGACATGACTATGGTGGAGGAGCTCGAGAGGGATCAGCTCAAAAAGTCCAGTACTTTAGAGCATGTGCAGATGAGCAACTCCAGACTCAAGGTTAGCATCACAATTTGTTTACATTAACATTTATTCTTGGGAGCAAATCTAAAATCTTTTTCTTTGTTAAAATTTCATAACTTCCAACAATATCTGTGTAAGCCTTCGGTCGTCCAGGTATGATCCATGGCAAATGAAAAATTCAGTTCTGTCAACTGGATAAAAGTTTTGGAGTGAAGACGTTTTGCCGCTCATTCAAGCGGCATCAGACCAGAACCAAAGAAGCTGCTTGCATAAACGGATTGCAGAATTGATCATTCCCCCTGCTAGTCTGTCGAGTTTGTCTTTTTGGTCTTAGAATCTCGTTAATATTCCAACGTGCAATAAAATCTGCAAGCCAAAGCTGGAGCTCATCATAAACTTGTACATGCCTGACCACTTTGCAGCCATACAGTTGGTGTTTTTCTTTCCATGCTGCTGTGTAAGCACTCTCATTCCATTGGATTTTCTGGTGCCACTGATTCTTTGTTCAACACTCTGCATAGATCAACCAGTTAATGAGACTGTTCCTTTCTGTGGGACCTCTGTATGGACCCGTGTGACCCAAAGTGCATAACTGGCTGGCTGTACTTCAACATGCTCATCCTTTGAAAGCCTTGATGAGGTTTTGTGGTTACATTTACATTGATATTAATTGCTGAAAACATGAGTGAGTGCTGGCAGTTTGTGTTCTTTAAAAAAACGCACCTTCCAAAAATGAAAGGTGTCTCTTTGTCTGTGCCTAATTAATTCGGCCATTACAAATGTTATTAATGCAAATGTTATTAATGCAAATGTTGCATTAATTTTACGACAAATGCCATTGAATTTGTATTCACTTTTTTATTACTACTGGGGACTTATTTAGTCAGAGGCTTTCATGACATGTACGTGCTTCAAAAAATAATATTCAAGTGCTTTTTGTCCTAGGACCAGTTGGAGCTGTCCATGAGGGAAAAGTGTGGGATGCATGAAACTGAGCGTCAGCTACAACTCAAGATTAAGACTTTACAGAGCTGCCTAAAAACTGAAAAGGAAGAGGTTTGTTTATTTGACTTCACACTTCTTTCAATACATAATTAATGTATCACAAATAACCCAATTTATTTTAGGTTCAAAGGCTTCAGAATATAATCGCCAGTCGTGCCACGCAGTACAACCATGACACTAAACGGAAAGAAAGAGAAACCGCTAAACTTAAAGAACGCCTAAGCCAACTCTTGGTCGATAGAAAGGACAAAAAACTCTGTAAGTAACTGAAGATACACTGAATAATTTCAATAATTTTATGTTACAATGCGAAGTCTGTTTTACCTTTTATTGATAGCTATTGATGTCTTGAATTGTTTGGGCCGCGCTGATGGAAAAAGGAGCCATTGGAAGACTGCAAAAGCTACTGTCAGGTAGTAAAAAAAAAAGTTTATTTTGAGCTCTATGAGCTTTGGCAGGGTATAGCTACTCTTTTGAGTTATTTAATTCAATTTACAATAACTTACAATAAGTAGAATTACATCTCCTGTAATTATACTAGCTTGTTGTTTTAGGAATGCTAAAATATAACTAATATTTAGACATTACACTTGTTAATTACATGTACCCTTCGCTACATATATGCATTTTCAGTTTCAATATATTATGTGGTTACTTTTGTTTTTGCATGTTGTTCCTTATCCAGTCATGAGGGGGACATGTACAAGTCTTTGCTCAGTGACTACGAGGCAAGCCAGAGATTGCTGATGCTGGAAAACGCAGAACTGAAGAAAGTGCTGCAGCAGATGAAGAAGGAGATGATCCACATTTTAAGTCCACGGCCAGCGTCAAAAGGAGCCAGTGCTGATGACTGTCAGGAGCAGGTATTTGTAACATTTCGTTATCACATTTTTTGCCTGCTTCATGGAATTTAAATAATTTATTTCAAGGGTTGGGAAATGCTTCAAGCATTAAAAAAAATGACTTGATGATAATTCAAAGTACATAGCATATTTTAAAGTGGTCAGTGCAAATTTTTTTTCTGGTTAGTTAGCACTTCTAAAAGCCTGCTCCATAGTAGGACTACTTTGTGTGCTTGCATGTGTATTTGAATAGAACAGGAAAGTTTGTAGTCAAATGGAAATGTTGGATTTGAGCAAGTAGTATAATAATAATTCTAATAAATTTCATGTTTTTACTTCAAAACTCGTATTCCAAACTTCTTTCAGGGAGACTCAGACACGGAGGAGAGGGCAGGAGACTCTGGCAGAGAATCACTGGATAAGTCATGTGAATTGGTTCGAGAACAGTTGACCAACAGCATTCGGCAGCAGTGGAGGAAAGTGCGCAGCCACATGGAGAGATTAGACAGCCAAGGTACAGTCTATTAACTTTCATAGGTCATCACAACTATCTATAGACCTGTGGTGTTTGAGACTACGTCGGAAATATAAATGTTCTGGTTCAGTATAAATCTGATTTGTATACGTATTATGAATCTACAACATATTCATACATACAAAAATATTGAATTCTGCCCCAAAACTGCCAGTATTATGTTTATTATACTGTAGTAGACCTATATTTAATTTGTTAAAATATTGTGTCCAAAGCTTCTCAGAACCAAGAGGATGTAATCCCAAGACATATGCACGATGATGAGATGGAGAAGATGAGGCAAGAGGTGCTGCAATGTAAAGAGTTCATCCAGACACAACAGCAGCTGCTGCAGGTCAGTATCTATAGTACACCATGTAAAGTGGGGCCATATGACAAAAAAGTCAGTTTTTTTTTATTCCTATTGATCAATCACAATTTATGATTTATTTTGTCTTGCTAATAAAATAGCATTTATTAATAATTTCCTGAACATAAACAATGCAGATATTTAATCATGGCCATTTAAAACACATGCCTTTACTGACAGAGGGGTGGCTGTAGATCTTTACTGATTTGACTTAACGGACCCAATCATTGACAAGTGGCAAACTCAATAACTCAATTTTACTGATAGTGATTTTTTTTTTCTCCATTTACAGCAACAACTGCACACCTCCTTTGATGATGACACAGCTGCACTGCTGAATGACTGCTACACTCTGGAGGAGAAGGAACGTCTCAAAGAGGAGTGGAAGCTTTTCGAAGAACAGAAAAGAAACTTTGAACGAGAGCGAAAGACCTTCACTGAAGCTGCTATTCGTCTGGAGAGAGATGTAAGAAGGGCTTTAATTTCTAGTCTTTTTTTGTGATGAAATGTTAAATGTGTATTCAATTTCGCAGAAAAGGGCGTTTGAGGAGGATCGTGCTTCTTGGCTCAAAAATCAGTTTTTGAACATGACTCCTTTTGCTGACCGCCGGAGAGGATCTTCATCAGATGGCGGTCAAAGTTCACTATCCATAAGTATGTTTATGGCATTACAAATGCCAAAAAAATGCTACTTGTTTGCCTTTTACATTTTTATAAATTATGGTGCAACCAACTAGCTAAAAAATGACATAAGAATATGCTCAACTGGAGCAGCTTGAGAAATTTGATTTATAAACTTAATATAAAAGAGAGGTTCAAAACATTTGTATAAAAGCCAAGTAGGAAAGAGCGCTATCCTGATTTTGTACAATGTAATAAATAATACAAATCTGCATGTTTTTGTTAAATGTTATTCATTTATTCACAGGAAGTGAACCAGAACTACGAATGTCTTCCACTTCAATTCATCTACCCAAAACCTCGTCGTATTCGACCAACTTCTCCACTCCGAAACCTTTGCCTGGCTCTGCTGTGCCATCTACAACTGAGCTCTATCGAACACTCCGACTCATACCAGACACAAGGTACTAATGTCAAACTGTTAAGTTATAGTTCAATTTAACTCCCTTTTTTTAAGTTCGTAGCATTTGCATTTAGTTTTATAACTTGAAGGATCTTGTAAATTTGTACTAAGAACTATTTGGCAGTAATTAATCTTATCTAGTGAATTTGATGATCATCATATAATATGATATAATATAAGGAAAGTGGTTGATTTTTGACAGGCCCAATTCAATGCTGAATGTGAAACTTATTGAAAAACTTAAAAACAGTATTTGATAGATTGCATTTCTTTTCTTTTAGCTCAAGACAGTCTAATCGGGGATGCTGGCAAGAATCAAGCGCAATTGAGGATGGGGACAGTCGGACCAAAAATAAAATCCGCTCCCGATATGGAGAAATAAGCATATTCAGTTTCGGAGAAGAGGAGAACAACTTGATATGACAAACCACTGGTGCTTTTTTGCACGGAAAAAACAATGAACATCAATCATATATATTACATAACATATTTTTACCAAATGCAAAACCAAGACGACTTTAGACTATAAATGCACTTTATTGTCTAAACTCTAATCACAAAATCAAGCACTTTATTACATTTATCATTAGCTTTTTACAGTTTAAGAACAAGAATGTAAAATCAAATTGTACATATAATCTGCCAAGCACTTAAATATATATACAACGTAATTGATAGAATTTTATTTAAATGATTTAGGGTTTCGTTTACATTTCTTTGTTTACCTATTGGGGACTATATGGTATGTTTTTTAACATAATGGAGGTGTCTAATAAAATAAAGATGATTTTTTTTTTTTAATTTCACTAGTTTTAATAATGTATTTAATTACTTTTTATTATTAGCTAACTTTACAATAAGTCACAGTTTTGAATAGTCCTATTATTCGGTCTTACTCTAGAAATCTATAATTATTTTGTTTGCTTCAAATTCCAGTGTTTCTTAATCTGTGGTACATGTACTGCTGGTGGTATAGATTTTATTTGAAAACAAATCTATAATTGTTTTTATTTAGAACTACCTAATCCAGGATTTGGTCTCATTTTAGATCATTTTAGCCCTAAGTTAGCCCTGATCCTGGACTCTCCCTCCCACCCTCTCCACAAGGTGCTGGCCAGTCAGAGGAGCTCTTTCAGCCATAGACTGCGGATGCCGCGCTGCTTCACTGAGAGAGACAGGAAATCTTTCCTGCCTGTCGCCATCAAACTGTTGAACTCTGCACTTTAAATTACTGACAAACTACTGTAATATCCATTTCCATGCTCACACATGTATATAGTTGTAAATATGTCACTGATGTAAATAATTTCTGAGAGAACATTTTTTATCTTTTATCTTATTGTATTTATCTTATTTTATTTTTGAAACTTTATTCTAACTACTTGGTCAGTTGCATCTGTAACAAAGAAAATTTCCCCTCGGGGATGAATGAAAGTAATTCTGATTCTGATATAATCAGTCAAATATTTTCTAACAATACAGTACAGTACTCACTCTGTGACTTAATAACAAAGCAACTGAGGACAAAATTATTATGCATTAGATAAAGTATTTTTGCAACATGCATGAAAAATGGCAAAGTATGGGTGTGTGAGTGCCCTCTTCTGGACGTGCAAAAAACGACTAAATGTGCAAAACCGGAATCCGGATGTGATCATTTCTGCTTTTTGTCGGAGCATCCACCCACCTCCTCCAACCACAGCTCTCAACTGAGACTTTAGACCGAAAAAACAAAACCAACATGTCCACTTCTAATCTTATTGCCATGAAGAAAGTCGTACAGCAATTGCGTTTCGAGGCTAGCATAAACAGAGTAAAGGTAATCGTCATATTTTAACTTTTTTGTTTTTGTTATAACGGGAAAGCAACAAATCCGCTACGGCTAAGGGGGTTGCGATAACTGGGCGTAACTTCTCGTGGAAAGTAGTTACATTTTAAGTATGTTTTATAGAAATTTAGCCGATATTTATGTGTTTATGACTGGAATATTAAAAGAAACCTTTCCTCTAAGAGTAACTGCAAAAAATAATACAAATCTTTTTTTATTCTCGTGTTTTTGGATTAGCTTTAGCTGTTAGCACCTCAAATCTGGGGGACTGCTAGCAACAACCCAATGGTTTATACTTTCCATTCCTAGACACTTAATTTACTACTTACTTAATTATTTTCACACCTCTGTCCTTATGACTTATTATTTCTACTGTGTTTTAGTATCCAGATTTTATTGGATGTTCTATCATAATTTAACTTACTCCGATCATTTTTAATTGTTGTTATGCTAATTCATTGTTACACAAATGATCAAGTTAACATTTCAAAACTTCCTACAGTTGTGTAACTACAAAGTTTCCCACTATTTTAAAAGACTATGGTGTACTCCTATGCACATTTTGCAACCCTTATAACCCCTTTAGCTGCTAGCCATCATTAAGATATTGTTGTAATTACAGTATAACTTCATTTTTCTAGATTAATACCTTCTTTTTGTCCATATGTCTTACAGGTCTCTCAGGCAGCCGCAGATCTGCAGCAGTTCTGTGTTCAAAATGCCTTACATGACCCTCTGCTCACTGGCGTCTCGTCCAGCACCAACCCCTTCAGGCCGCCCAGGGTCTGCTCCTTCTTATGAAACCTCCGAAGTATGTATCCACACACTTAAAACCATTCATTTGTTTCTGAACAGCTGATGAGGGTTGTAAACAGAATGTGGTCAGGAGGTTATGTCATAAAATAGGTGTAGGGAAATCAACTATGTCAGCACAAGCAAATGCAGACCCCATAAAATTTCAGAAACAACGATTTCTGTGGACTACAAAGACTCCACAAACAAGTGAAATCTTATATTGACTGGCCTTTTGTGATCCAAACTTATCGATTAATCATAAGAATAATTGCCATCTTAAGCACTTGCCCATATAGTTGTTAGTTACAACCCTGAAATGGTCAATTATTTTTTAATTTATTATTGTGCCCTGTGCCTACCCACCATGATATATTTTGGGCATGCATTGTGTTCTCAATAACAATAATCTCCATGGATAGTTGTTCTATTCAATCCACTTTGCTTATAAACTTATTATGAGGAAATATGAAATGTTTTATATACACACACATATGAAGAGAAATCTGTGTCTGATTTGTGTATGTGAATGTCATGTTATAGGCTGGCTGGCTGTAATTTGATCCTTGACTGTTTTCTATGTTGTAGGCCTATGATGACTGTGATGTGACAGGGAACAACGACCGTGACACTGCTCCTCATGCCAAGCCATTACACTGCCATGGGACCCGACAGCACAAGACACTGGAAATGGACCATCAGCATTCTGCGGCAGCAACAAATGAAGACCATTTTATTTTTCATGGCACAGTGTGGTTTTTCAAAGAAATTGTTGTGCCTTTTCTATTGTTCTATTTTAGCCATCTTTGTTGTTACTTTTTGTATTTAATAATGAATAAAAACATTCTTTACTACTCACTTGTTTGGTTTACTATGAAAGCAAGAAAAAACTGTATTTTAGTCATGTTTTAATTAGATTTAGTACATATTTGTATGGTTTAATGGTGCACTATGTAACTTTTCTGATATCTGCTTGTTTCTATGAAGATGTAACTGCTCTGCTTGGAAGTTGTAATCTACAGTATGGTATTGAACTTGTATATCTCTATAGAGATAAGCAGGGATCACCAGGCCAAGTTTCAAGTCACATCTATGAAGAGTCAAGTCTAAAAATGTGTATTTTTGAGCAATAAAAACACAATGAATAAATGCAAAATGTTTATGTTTAATGCCATACTGTGGAACACCTCCGGCAATGCACTAAAATCTATATAAAGAGACATCTCTGTAATCCCTCAGTCGTCCAGTGTGACTCATAGCAAAAGAAATTTAAATCTGTCAGTTGGACAAAAACTATTGACAGAATTTTTTTTTTTTTCTTTTACAATACATGAGGAGAAACAAATAGACCCCCACCAGAAAAGTGAAATGGTGCACCTTTAATGTGGTACTGTTGAATGAAAATATTAGTCAAATTGGTTGATTGATAGGATAAAACCCTGAGCTGTATTTGGATGATGACATGATCATTGACTGGACATGAAGCAATACACCAGTCCTAATGGGGACAGCGCCCTCTGCTGTTCTTATTCAAACCCGACCTGTGCGTAGTCACGTTTATAACTCTCGCGAGATAAATGTTGGAAGCTTACAACATCCTCGACATCAACGTGCTCACCAACTGAAGCCGGACGAGCCTTTACATATGGGAAATGATAACGGAAAGGGTGTGAGAGCTGAGGACAGGTCCGCTTCCCTTTGATTGTTATTACACTGTTGTTATTCTTGGTTTTCTTCAGTGTTTGGTGGGATAAATCTGAGAGCTCATGAGGACGTTCGTTTGAAGAATGAAACATGGGACCGCGTTGCTGTGGAAACGGTAACTTGTTCCGCTAACCTATTTACCGCAGGCTCGGGCAAGTGCGCTAATCTGAGCCCAACCTGTGCTTAAACACTGATATGAGGGACTTGTCTTCGGTATCGGAGGGATGGATGTCCTAAATGTGTTAGCTCCGTCACTTTGGAGAAAAAGCTGGGCTAGCCAAGCTACATGTATGGACTATTGCATCAGCAGCATTGTGCTGACGTTAAGCGGCTCTTAGCAGTAAGCTATTTTGGGTGCTGAAACAATACCACTTTATCCCATCCAAAATACCTAACTGGCCTTTGTAGGAACCGTATTGTTGTGCACTGGTTTATTCTAGACCAGACTGGTTGCACAGAGGCGGGATGATGCTCCAGGACGGGCCAGTGCAGCTCCTGTGCCTCACTGCTAACAGTGGGGTCCCCCTGTTCACCCGGGGCAGCTCCAAACCGCTGCCTTTCTCGGTCATCGGGTCGTTGAATGGAGTGCACATGTTTGGAGTGGGTCAGGAGGTGTCGCTGCTCAGCTGTGACACTGGGGCAGGGGGAAAGGTGGTGTGGAGAGTGTTTAAGGACAGTGTGATGCTTATTGCTGTGAGTGGAGGTCAGAGGAGTCAGAGCAGTCTCATGGAGGAGGAGCTGTACCTGCAGCGCCTGCTTGACAATGTGTGGGGCTGTATGGTGCTGGTGCTGGGACAGGACGAGCTGGTCACTGTGAGGAACGTGGAGCGTCTCAAGAGGGACCTGCGAGCCTGCTTCAGCCTCATAGACCTGCTGCTGGATGAGAGACAGCAGAGCATCATGGGAAACCTGACACACTGTGCTGATTCTTTGCTGCCCCCTAACCCCACCTTGCTCCAGGAGGCTATGGCCGGCTTTGCTGAGGCTGCGGGCAGTGAGTGTGGCTGCCTTGTCATCCATGGACGAATAGCTGCAGCAACTGAAAAGTGGTGTCATCTAATGCCTCAGGAGGTGGTGCTGCTCTTGGCCTTAATGCAGACACTGACCAGTTCTGGGTCCTCTTCTTGTGACTACCCTGTGTTTCTCCCTCAGACCAGCCCCACGGTAGCCCTCCGTCTCCTGCGCTTTCAACTGCTGCCCGGGGTAGACGTGTGTGTGCTCTGTGGCCCTACACCTTCCCTGCACAGGGCAGAGAGTCAGCTGCTGTGCCAGTTCTGGTCTCCTCTCGTGGACTCTCTCAGAGACTGTTTGGCTGTTGCGGAGCGCTGCTTACCTCCGTCTGTCATTCTGAGACAGGATGTGTTGTCTTTGATGCTGATAAACAGAGAGACGCACCGCTCGGTCTCCTGTGTCAGAGCCCTGTCACCCAAGCCTGACCCACTGCTACCCTCTAGAGCCCGCTGCTGGGAACTTTTGAAACTCTTTTACATCTTCAGCATCACAAGGTATTTCCACAAGGAAGACTGCCTATCTGAGGAGCAGACTCTGGGCAGTTCAGAGGACTTTGTCCAGGGATTTTCCCATCAGCCACTGCAGTGCTATCTGGTGACAGAGGAGTGCAAGTGTTATGGCCTACAAACCAGTCAGCACCAGCTCTTCCTGCTCCTGCCTCTCTCAGTGCCTACATTTACTCTGCGCTCTGTGGCCAACCAGACGCTTTCACAGATAGTCACACCCACTGGGTTTTGATCTACTGCTTCTTTACATCACTGTTTCACTGTCTCATGCAAGCAGAAGGTTGTATTTGAACATTAAACCAGTGGTATACACTGACACACCTCAGTCATCATTTGAATTTGCAAATTTATGGAAACGATTACTCCCTTTCAAACACAACTGCTATTTGTTATTTTTTATTATATGTTGAATAAAGTTATACTTTCATTTTTGATTATGTTGTTCCATCCATCTTATTACAGGCATTTCATTTTGCATGTAGAATTTTAGTATTTTGCATGTACATGACTCATAAGTGCCTGTACTAATACATTACCATAGTCATTGTAGTGTCAGTGGATTTTTATACTTGATTTTCTTTTTTATTGTGAAGAACACCCATTATTGAATTTAATGTAACACTGACTGTAACCTTGACTGACCAGGTCCGAAACAGAATCAGGCCCTAACCTTGAATGCAGGCTTGAATGGACTATGTCAGATAACGTGGTTTAATCATTATGTATCATGGCCAGAAGTCTAATATTTGAACATTTTGAGACACGTGTTTAAGATCAGAGTTTAGCCATAAGTGGGATCAAAATATAAAAAGGATTTGTTGTATACTTTTGGGCTTTCTACCCTTCTCCAAAACTGCATAGCGCTGAACTGTCCAAAATCAAACTGGTGGCTCCGGAAAACTAAAAAGACGAAGTGAAACCTCTGCATTGTCAAAAGTGTCTCTTGACTTCCCTTTGGCTACTTTAAGTACTCCTGACTTCTGCACTAAGGTAACCGGAGAAGCGGCGTCCCAAAATGACAGCGGTGCGTAGACGACCAGAGAAGGGGAGGGATGACACGGAATAAGCCACACCAAGAGGAGGGGTGCCGTGGCGGGCGACAGTGCCATGTGGGTAGATCGGAGTCCCCAACTTCCACAGTAAAAGTTTGAGTCGGTGCGGGCTGCAGGCGGACGCGACTTTGATGCGTTTTGATGCTTTTACAACTACAAAGTGCAGAAATTGCGCATTTTTATACGCGCGTTCACCGACTCACCAACACTGTGAAGACCAGATTGCGGCCATAGCACTTTATATTCACTTTTGAGCAACTTTGGGAAGACATGTCTGCTTCAAGAATGCGTTTGCTCTCACCCCGAAATCTGCGCCTTGTACACCGGGGACCACGCGACTATCTGGGGGCTTGTAGCGGTAGTCAGCCCGGGGGTCCCAGCTGCTCCTCGTCATTGACATCTCCCCATTCTGTGTCCTCCACTATGTGCAGAGCTTTGTCTAGTCTGACCACATCTCGTCGCGGCCTCCCCAAAGAGAAAATGTCCGAGAATGGGATATCCCGGCCCAAGGTGCTCACCCTGGACACCATGAACCCCACGGTGAAGATGGTGGAGTACGCCGTGAGGGGACCCATCGTGCAGCGCGCCGTGGAGCTGGAGAAGGAGCTGTCTGAGGTCTGTACTGCCCTGCAAATTCTTATTGTATGTGCCACTATCTTAGGGTGACCAGACGTCCCTATTTACCCGGGACAGTCCCAGTTTTGAACCCCGTGTCCCCTGTCCCAGCAGATTTATTTAATTAAAACCACGGATTAGTCCAAGTTTTATACAAGAAATGTCCCATGTGTCCCTATTTTTGACCAATCTGATACCTGCCAACAGTAAAGAGGCATACATTGTAATTTGTTTAGGTAAAATGTAAAAAAGCTCCTTAAAAACGACCAAAACACAAAGAAAATGTGCCTATGCTGACTCATGTTAGTCATGAAGGGTCTCTGCTTTCCTTATTTACGCACTGGTTTCTCAATTTTATTATTACCAACCACCAAAAAAAAAACAAAAAAAAAAAACGTGGATGTCCCAATTTTTGTTTTGAAACTCTGGTCACCCTACACTATCTGATTACATGTGTTTGTTACAGTGCCCAGTTAGTGTCAATATGTACCCTGTGCCACCCATAGACAACAAATTGGGTACAAGGACAAGTATTGGCACACTTAAAGGGGCACTATATGTAGCCATTTTTGTGGACTGTTTGTCTCCATGAAGATGTTATTGTTTTGCCTTGATGTTCCACATTATAGCATTAAACTTAATCTATTTCCATGGAGAGAAGCAGGTGACACCGCAAGGTCAGGTATTCTTTTACATGTAATTGAATAAATCCACATTGTGGGACATTCAGTCAAAGCAATAACATCCCCCCACACACACACCATAAATGTTACATAGTGCACCTTTAAAAGTAAAAGTAAAAATAAGCACATCAACACTTTGTTTTACTTTAGACAAAACAAACTGATGGAACGTTCTTTTTATTAAATCTTTTAATTTTTTAAATTAAATCTTTTAACATTTTTTATGGTATTTATAAATAATTATGATCTAGGTATTTTACTTTTTGCAGTACATTTTTCATTTCATTATTTAATAATCTGTACAATATCACATTAGTAGACAGCGGCACACATGCCTTGATTAAAAATGCTTTCAGTAGTCCTACACATATCAGAGTAAAATTTTACACAGGATGTCTGCCTCTCAGATTTATAATCACACATCAGCAGGTCTCTCCTCTTTAAGATATTATTTAGTTACTGTTTTACAAGAATGGCAGGACATGAACATAACAGCATTGCCATCTACTGTTCAAACTTGAGTCAAAGTCCAGACATTGGTTGTAAATTGTCTATCTTGTGTCAGTGAAATCCACTGTCGCAATTTAGTTTCCGTTCTATAGTTGCCGTCTTTCACAACTACTGTACACTTTTTGTGTACAGTAGTGTAAAAGACAGAGATGGTAATTTAATAAGAAATTGGACTGCATTAAGCCAATTGTAAGTTCTGTGTTGTCACAATTACAAAATCCATCCATCCATCTTCTCCCGCTTAATCCATCTGGGTCGCGGGGGCAGTTTGCTGCCCAATACTCATAGCACCTGACCCCCCCCTATGAACCCCTCTGCAGGTGGTGAGCCCACAGGAGGGGCAATTACAAAATTTTAAACCTAATTTATTTTTGATACTAAGGAAATCATTTGTTGCTTGATAATGTTTTAAAAATATATAATAATAACTTCTCATAGACACCCAGACACACCAGACCTGAGAAACGTAGTTCTGGTTCTTCCTCGAGACCCCCTCCCAATGGGACATGCTCAAAACACCTCCCCAGGGATGGCGTTCTGGACATCCTATACAAGTGTTACTTCTTAAAATGAGTTTCTACTGTTTAAGCATCAGTTTGTATCTGGGTGTCTTAATATAGTATGTATAGAATATATAGAACCATAACCGTATAAAACCATATCCATCCATCCATCTTCTCCCGCTTAATCCGACTGAGTCGCGGGGACAGCTTGCTCCCCAATACTCATAGCACCTGACTTCCCCTATGAACCCCTCTGCAGGTGGTCAGCCCACAGGAGGGTGGACATCATGGTCCTTGATGTTAGTTCATAGGTCTGTAAAAACCCTAACCCTAAAACCATATCCAATGGTTGGAAATACCGTCTGAATAATAATCCGAGAAGTGGTGCGATATTACTTTTTGTTACGTTTTATTAACATTATGACGCAACTAAACTTGAATATTTCAGTTCAGTTTAGGCTACTTTAATCTGCCCACCTATACTACTTGTCCATCTTGTTGCAAATCATTTTTGTTTAGTATAACTCAAAGGTACAGTATTTCTGTGTGTCTGTGCTTAATGGTGATGTGGCAGCAGCTGAGTGTGCAGAGTGCAGTGTGCTGTGAAAATGGTTTCTGCTTTGGGACAGAAAAGACAACAGACTGGTGAAGGCCACAGTAACAACAGCGGGCATTTTAGTGACTCATTCTGTGACCGATGGTGATTGGCTTAATTATATATTTTTTGAATTGGCAAAAGTTGTTTTTGAAACCTTTAGGAAAAGTATGTAAGCAAAAACTACAGTTTATATTATGCCTTTTTTCTTTGCATCAAGATCATGATTTTGATTCTTTTATGATGCAGGTAAACTTTATAATTCATTTAAGAGGAAACTAAAGCCACTCAGAGTTGCTGAGAGTTTTACACTTCACTGTGATTGGTTTTATCCATGCGTCACTCAGAGCATGACAGACTCTGACCAATAGGAAGAATAGGTGGGAAAAGGAGCTCAGAACAAAACAAAAGAGGATTTATCAGTGTCCCCATTACATACACATTATCATTGCTCCAAGTATTGTATTGCATTGAACTTGATAAGATAAAGTGGATCCATGTGCTTGTTTGAGTGTTAAGGATATATCGGAAGTATGCCATAAAATGAATACACACAATGACAAAAACAAGGAAGGATTTGAAAAGGGCATGTAAGTGAATTTCCCTCCTGTGGGCTCACCACCTGCAGAGGGGTTCATAGGGGGGGTCAGATGCTATGAGTATTGGGCAGTAAACTGCCCCCGCGACCCAGCTGGATTAAGCGGGAGAAGATGGATGGATGGATGTAAGTAAGTGAATTTGCAACTAAACATTTGCAAAACAAACAACAAGTACATAAAATTTGAATTTTGACTTCAATCCTCAACAGTTCCCCACTAGTAGAAAAGGAACACATGGTAAATACACTGTTCCACCTATATTTTTACTGTTTAGTATTTATTGTAACAGACCTAACTCTTTGTAAAGCATACTAAAGCCATTGTTTTTTAATACTTTTTGTCCACTATTTTTAAGGTTGAGTAAACAATGCACTATGCTTCTTGTCTTATCTCATTACCTCTTGCTACCAGTAGAATAAAATTATTCCTCACTCCATGTAATCCAAGTACTTTCACTCACTTTAGACTTGAGTTTTTGCAGTGTGTGTTCGAGCAGGTGTTGGGTTACTATGGGAAACAGGTTATTTCCTCTTTGTGGTTTAATGAATCAAACAAAACAGACAATGCCCTTTTTAATGCGCCTCAAATTTCAGCTATTGAAAACATGAATAAATCCCCTTTCCCTTTGCCTATTACATAAGCACAGTGATCCCATGGACCAAAGATGAGAGCCTGATTTTGTAGAGAGGAAAAAAAGTGGGCAGAGGAGGGCAAGAGACAGACAGATTACATTGAAGTAGGAGAGAGCAATGGCGTGAAGTTACCATGATGTCCGTGCATTCTTTGTTTGTTGTAATGTCCCGCTGTAGATGAGGCAGGGAGGAGAGGAGAATGGGGCCTTTTCAAATACTTTCTAAAGCTTGAGCAGTTGCTATGGGCACGGGGCACAAGCCTGGCTCAGATTCACCACTCAAACTTGGATAATGTCCCACATACAAGAAGTTGTTTGGATTGGCATGTTAGACAAGGAAAGACAAAATAACTGATGATATTAGCTTTTTGAAGTGGGGAGGGTGCAGCTGTTGACCTTGCAGTGTTTTATTTTGATGTTTTTGTTTTGGTTGTGGTATTGACGGCATTAGAAATGGGTTTAAACACTCAAATACAATTTTGAGTGCACATAACTAATTAATGCATACAGAAATGTTTTAGTCAAATACAGCCCTACGGGATTCCTGGTAGGTAAGTATTCATACTGTGAATATTATCTAATTAACATCACATTTTGTATATTTCATTACATAACACAAGCTTAATTCTCTTCTACACAAGCTTATATCTCTTCTACGGTACCTCCCATTCTCAGTAATGTATCCACTCCTTTCTTTACAAGCCTCAAGAGAGACAGAGAGATCATTTTATTTGTTCCAGATTCTGTGCCGTTCTTTGACCCTGTAGGCGTTATCTGCTGTGAATAAACTTATTGGTTCAGAGCGGGGGACGCCTCTGCTCTAGTAACCAATAAGAAAGAGCCATTTCTTCAATCTCGGAACTGCAGTGCTAACCAAATAAACATGCCACGTATTTGAATTTGAAGTTATAACATTCTGCTTTGTCCCGCTGGTGCTTCTTTGCTTGTATGTTGGCTGCATTTCGGTTTTCCCACTATGTCCCAGATCATCTTTCTTGAATAACGTGACATTCAATATTGAGTAACTACGTCTATTTTAAATGAGCACTGTAATTGTGGTTGCTATACTTCCTCTTGTATGAGTTTGGTTTCTGTGCAGCAAGGTTATGAGTGAACAAGATAAGATTAAGTTTGCACAATATTTTGTGACGTTTGTGTACACTCTGTAATCATATGACCCCTAATTGCATGTTTGGCAAAAAGAAAATGCACACATTAAGTAATGCAAATATCAGTATTAGTTGTATTATTAGTATTATTTAGTTTTTAGTGCAATTCAAATAGAGGTGTGAGATCATAATGAGCACCTAAATATATTTTGTGCAGAAAGTGTTTAAGTTTATTTAAGTTTGGGTCAAATGCGGAGAACAAATTACTTACCAGACAATAAAGTATCCCTTAATCAGACTTTAACATCATCACTACATTTTGGTTGATAACTTAAAATGCCACAATGTTGTTGTTGTTTTTTTTGCCTTTATTCTAACTCTAAACTATGAAGTTCAGTGCAATATTGTTAACTTCAACAATAATATCTTAAAATGATTTTATTACTTACACATTGTTAAATCATTGTTAACAAGCTCCTTACGTTGTAGGTGTAGACAGGTTTACAGTCGAGCGATATCACGTCATAGCTGATGTAAGGTTTCGTTCTGTGTAGTGGGAACAGCTGTTCTAGAGGCAACAAGTGTAACCTGATCCAGTATAATGTGCAGATGGATATGGTTTGCTCTGGCAAAGAGGTTTTTTTTGCTGACAAAGCTCATGTTCTAAAAATGCTGGCATTTCTTTATTTATTTATAATTAAATATATTACAGCAACTCTTTTTATATAGCAGCAAACTTCTTGTATGTTTTGCATCCACATTTGTCATTTCCGTATTGTGCAAGTAGTTCTCCCCCTTGTAAGAGTGCTAAGAGTGCTCTGCGTCATAAACATATGATTGTTATGAAATAATTTTCCAACACATAAAAAAGCGTAATAAAAGCAGGCATTAGCTTCCATATTTCAAGATTTTAGAGAAAATTAATGTTTGTAAGACTTCAGCCAAACAACAGACTCCAGTAAAAGCAAGTTTGAACTGCCCCATGCCTCAAATGCATGGTGTTTTGTGCTGCTTAGATAACCTAGTTTGTTCAGTCCATCCAAGCAAGAGTGCTGTGTAAAGTCCTGACCCGGTTGTGTGCTCTACAGCTGCTGAGGTCAAGTCTCCAAAAGTGTAAACAGTTGACATGTTTTTTTGTTCTTGTCCATTATGGCATAATGGGGGGCCAGTAACTCAAGTGTCAAATACATTCTTTGGCCTTGACAGTCGTATAACCAGAAGTGATGGAAGTAACAGAGCATTTAAATCAATCTATTAATGTACAGTTTTTTATTATTCATATTTTATTACTGTAATTTTACACTTAGTAATTTTTCAGCTCTTAAATGTTTTAAATTGTCCCCCCTATTGGCCCTCCTTTATTGTTATGCCCATACTTTAAAACAGTTCATGTATTTCTTAGATTATAGTGATAAAATTCTGTTGCAATTGTATTTATTCTTACCTTTCTATCTTGGTTCTTCTTGTAGTAACTTTTATTTTTTGGTCTTAACCAATTTTAGACAAATGTTCATACTCCTTCCAACTCACAGATCTGTTCCAAGTGTACAGAAAACAATGAACCTGCTGCTATGCCAACTGCCTTTATGCTAACTTGAGTCTCTTTTTACAGGGTATAGAGAAGCCATTCGCTGAGGTCATCAAGGCTAATATCGGTGACGCACATGCTATGGGCCAGCAGCCAATCACCTTCTTCAGACAGGTCAGACAGTCCTAATGTATGCCCCCTCTGCTGTAGATCCAAAAATACTACCTTCACTTAGGTACTGTCATGAATATAAATATATATATGACAGGTGTTCGTTACCTCACATACTACGACTTAGTGCAACTTACAGCCAGAATTATTCATACTGGTGTTGTCACTGTACTACCATTTCTATTTCAAATTTTTACTCCATTTCTATACAACTGTTTTTTTTTGGATACCCCTAATTCTCTTACAGCAAATGTGTAAAAAAGTTAAATAAATCAAAAGAAAAAAATCAATATTCCTACATCACGTTTTTCCACCCTCATAAAAAAACAATACTCTTATTTCCCTGTTTCTTTGTCATTTGTCAGATTTCTTTAATGTTTTTGTCTCCAGGTTTTGGCTCTTTGCTCATACCCTGAACTCCTCAACGACAACACATTCCCTGACGATGCGAAGAACCGAGCCCGGCGCATTCTGCAGTCCTGTGGAGGCTCCAGTTTGGGTCAGTATTTGTTCAGAGCTTCAGTGTGATCTAATAATCACCTTCAGGCTCTTCATTAAGTTCTACACATGGTATCATTATACTGTTACTTTGAAAACTGGAAACATAATTTTACAGCTCGGAATTACAGGGTACATCATAATTCGATGTGATATACTGTACATGACTCGCAGTACTAGCAATATCACAATATTGCAATAATACCATGATAACACATACAAATAAACATATTTATAAATCCTTCACCTACACCAGGGGTAGCTCAGGAGCTACCAGTAGCTCTCCTTTCCAAGTACATGCCAAGGAATTCTGAATTCTGTGTACTGTAGATACTAAATATAATCCACTTCATTTCCATAAAATGAATTAATGTGTCATAAATGCATAATTTTAATGCCTAACTTGGTGCACCGATAACTGGACAATGGTTTATGTTTTATAAGCATTTAACTTTTCCCCTTCTAAGACTTGCTGTGGGTTTTATATGTACTCAGTTTTTTTTTGCGAAATTGGTCGCGGTCTGGCATTTTTGTTTCATAAAAGTAGCTCACTGGAGAAAAAAGGTTGGAGACCCCTGACCTACACAGTGTTATATGAATATGATATTCTACAGTTTAACAAATCAGAATATTGTTTGCCTTATGTCACATCACAATTTTCTTTTGTACAAATATGTAACAAAATGCTTCCACATTGCAGTTTTGGAAAATTTACAAATTAGTACATGTTGATATTATTGTTGACGAGACATTTTTCTGTTTTTGAGGACGTTGGCCCATTCAAAGGATTGCGATATGGATTTGTTAACTGTTATTAAGCAACAGTGCTCTCTTGAATCCGATCAAATACAGTGCATCACAGTATATCACAATATATCTTATTTTCATGCACTTCTATTGTTTTCTTGCAGGTGCGTACAGTCCCAGTCAGGGCATAGACTCTGTGCGACAGGATGTGGCTAACTACATCGAGCGAAGAGATGGAGGCGTGCCCTGTGACCCTGAGAACATTTACCTCACCACTGGAGCCAGTGATGGCATCGTGGTACACACCTCACTCAATATTATGTATAATGTGCAATATTAAATGCACAGTGTACCTTGTATTAGCATAAATATACTATTAGTACACTACACTAACTGAAACATGGGCACAAACTGAAATACTGTTGATTATATGTAATTATCTGTTGTGAACCTGTCCCTTTGCACATTTATAGATGATCTGATCTGCCACATTTATAAAATATTAAACCAGGTTCATCATTATATGAATTTTCCTTTTGGACAATTGGAAATATTATGTAGTTGATATTATGGGATTAATACAATCTACAATCTGAAAAACACCGATTAATAATGAAAAACTTAATGTGCAGTGTACGGTAAGTGGTGCACATTATGGCATTAACCTTTTATATCTGGCAGTTATTCAGTTTTAGTTGTTTACATTGCTAAATACCTTGGAAAACATGTGAGCTGCTTATCTGCCTGCAGATATAAGTTTAATGCCATTCTGTAGAACATTTCAGTCAAAGTAATAATAGTCAAGAAGGTGGCGCGCACTCCACCAGAAAAGTTAGAGCATCTTTGAATATTCAAAGTGTCTTGGTTGATTGTAAAGTGTGTGTGACTTGCATTGTATTTCTCTCTGTCAGACCATGCTGAAGCTGCTGGTGTGTGGCCAGGGCATAGACCGCACCGGGGTGATGATATCCATACCCCAGTACCCGCTGTACTCTGCTGCCCTGGCAGAGCTGGGCGCCGTGCAGATCAACTATTACCTGAACGAGGAGAACTGCTGGAGCATGGACATCAATGAGCTGCAGAGGGCTGTGAACGAAGCACGACAGCACTGTCACCCCCGTGCCCTCTGCATCATCAACCCAGGAAACCCCACTGGTACTACTGCCATCATCATGAAACTATATCCATATAAACATGGTGTGCAGAGAGAAATTATGATGTTTGATTGCTTGTGTAAAGTTCTATATCTATAGTCGTGGTAGTTGTAACTAAAGTCATTGAAGTTATGCATTTTTATTATTTAGGGTAAAAGTAGTACTAGCAATTTGTGCTTAAAGCTGAATTACCCAACTTTTCTCCTATAAATGAGTACACGCCCCTAAAAAGTAAATTCTAAAAACAGAACAGTATGACAAAAATCAGATCACTATGGGAAGAGAGTTGATTGGTTGTCATGATGAATGCTTCATTTTTCCATCTAAAAAGCTGTTCTAAAGCTGTCCTAGTGACCGTAAAATGCCTGGATATGAACTCTGTCTTCATAGTTTATGAGTTTGTAAGAGGTAGGAACTACTAGATTTATATTTACTTTCTCCTTTCATGATTTCAAGACTTTACATTTATTATACTTTCTTTTAAGTAATAAATATGTTTAGTACCTTTTGCTTTATTTATTTATTTGTTTTTTTTTTTTGTGTGCTTATTCTTTAAGCGGCGGGTCTCGTTCCAACGTGCTCCTTCATTGCCCTTTTAATCTGCTTTGTTACTTAGTGCTAATCCACATGACTGCAGTAGTTTTTCTTTTTGTTTTTATGTCCTTGTTTTATTGGCATACGCCATATATTACTCAGAAGAAACACTAGAGGGCAGCATAGTATTACCATCTTCTCTGTCTGGAACAGGTCAAGTTCAGAGCAGACAGTGTATCGAGGATGTCATCCGATTTGCCGCAAAGGAGCGTCTCTTCCTGATGGCAGATGAGGTATTGTCTTTGCATTGTAATCTTTAACTAAATCTCCACAGTTATTCTTCTATGATCTTACCATGTTTTCATTGGGAACTTGTTTCAGGTGTACCAGGATAATGTGTACGCGGAGTGCTGTCAGTTTCACTCATTTAAGAAGGTTCTGTTTGAGATGGGGCCGGAGTATTCTGAAACTGTTGAACTGGCCTCGTTCCACTCCACCTCCAAGTGTTATATGGGAGAGTAAGTCCAAATTATTCAGAATAAAGTTCTAAATAAATAACCACATATGCATCAACATAAAAAATACTTCCATTAATATTTTAGCTTGTGTATGTTTTTGTATAAGTGCACCATTGCTGCTCTCAGGTGTGGTTTCCGTGGCGGCTACATGGAGGTGATAAACATGGATGATGACGTGAAGTTCCAGCTGACCAAACTGGTGTCCGTGCGCCTCTGTGCTCCAGTCCCAGGACAAGCCCTCATGGACCTCGTGGTTAACCCCCCTCAGCCTGGAGAGCCCTCCTACAACAGCTTTATCAAGGTATGCATTTATAGGCTCTAGTAGTGGTTCTTATTTAATTGTTTTAGTGTGATCATTTTCTTGTGATATGTCCATCCATCTGTTTTCTTCTTAACTGCGGCTGCACCGTGAGGGCAGCAGTTTAAGCAGGGACTTTTCTCACCCCAGACACTTCCTCCAGCTCATTATTGTGATATGTTTTCACTCAAAGTGTATTTATTTGTTTAAAAAAATCTATTTGAAATATTTATCAATTTGTTTTATATAGGCATACCTGGCTAATCCAAGAATGAATATTATTCATATATGCCAAACAGAAACATAATATCAAGCCCCAATTAGCTCTAATAAAGCATGAACAAATACTTAGGGGTTAGGGGTAGGAGTCAGTGTTAGAGTATTATTTCTGTAGTTACTGAGCCTGAATCAAAATATCTTATCTATCTTATCTGAATTAAATATCTTATCTATCTTATCTATCTTATCTATCTTATCTATCTTATCTATCTTATCTCTCTTATCTATCTTATCTATCTTATCTATCTCTTTTGATTGATGGTGATTTAAGTGTATGTTTTTAGTAGATTTGTTTTAGCAAATTACAATAGGAACAAGTGGAGATATGTAGACATATTTATTCAAATTTTATAAGCTTTCCAATTCTGTCAAAACTGTCTTTTCATTACTTTGCCAACATTAAAAGAGCAGAACATTTAACAGATGGAGGCTGCATATGATACAAGTTTAAAAAAGCATGTACAGTGTGACTGGTTATAGTAAAAGTGCTAATGAGGAGTCTTTAAATGTGTGTGTATTTTTTTTAAGATAATAAAACGCAACCATCTCAGGCCCTCTATCAGGAAGAGAAAATTAATCCATTGTTTTCTTTGTGCTAGTCCCATGCCTTGATAAATGATCATGACAGGAATGGCATCACACACAAATCCTTTTCCTTTATGCATGCTTGAAGTGAACCATTTTCTGAGGGAATTGTGGAAATATTGGAAAGATATTTTACTTGTACCAAATAATACCCTTGCCACACAGGAATTATACTGTAAACCATAACAAGAGTGTGACAGATCTTTTTACAGGTTTTGAAGCAGTCAGTAATGTAGATTGCCTATCATACCTTCAAAACAACTACTGCAATGTGTGTGTTTTTTTATTGTACACATTCTGCTGTTACATTTTGTGAACTTGCTTTCATTATTGTATTAACCATTATGTTTACATCTTTTCCTCTACTCTTGGTTTCATTTGTTCCTATCAGGAGCGCACAGCTACATTAAGTGCCTTAGCAGACAAGGCCAAACTCACTGAACAGATTCTGAACACTGTACCTGGAATCAGATGTAATCCAGTTCAAGGAGCCATGTACTCGTTCCCGCGCATCACCATCCCCCCGAAGGCCATTCAAGAGGCCCTGGTATGTCTCATTGATTTGCATTGTCCTGTTCAAGGAAATTTCGTTTGGTTTTGAAGCAGCAGCAGAGATAAATAAATAGTTAGGCTGTAATACGCTTTTATGCAAGTCTATTTTCGTGGTGAAATTGGGTTGATTATTGTTGCTACAAATAAATGTTGCATTGTTCCCATAATGGAGGTTTTTCAAGATGACAAGAAACTAGTTCAGAATGATGCTCATTCAAGGTGGAAGAAAAACAAACTTTATTTTTTTTATATTTTAGTAGTTCAGTGTCACTTAGCACTGCTGTATAAATTCACTATATTATCATATATATATATATATATATATATATATATATATTATGTATTTAAGTGTATAATTCATATTTCCATAGGGTTGTGTTGATTGTGTAGTGATATAGAATGTGAATTACCTGCCGTTGGGCTACTCATGCCCTATGCAAACCCAACACATGACAGTTAGTAGAGGAATTCTCACCGACCGTTGTATAAAATCATTAGTTGCATGATTGTGTAAACATACGGCCATATTTTTACTCTATAAAAAAGAAATAGTCTGATGCACTGACAATCAACTGGGAATGACACACGGGCGTGCACAGACAGGGCCAGTGCAGAAATTTGGTGCCAAATATCAGGTAAATGTTGATGTCACAGATGCAGGATTACGCTGGACTTTGAAGCAGCCATATCTGAATTGTACTAGATTCAGCCCAGTGCCCACGTCCCACCTTATGGTCTCAGGGAACAAATGATTTTCTATAATATTTGTACTTTAAGGTCATAGGAGCTGACCTGTTGTCTCCTGATCAATTCCACAAAGTCGTAGGATAAGGATTAATAACTGGGCTAGCGTTGGCATTTAGAGGTTAGCTTCACTGTGGGCAACACAGTGACTCAGTTTTAGCCTATTGAGCTTGTTCTGAGAAATGCACAACAAAGAATGAATCAGGATGTAAAAGCAAACTGAATGCACATTTTATATCACTGGCAAAGAATATACGTCATTTTTTTGGCTCTTTGAAAAAAGGAGGAGTTGTTCACAAATGTAACACATTTATTTATTTTATAGTTAATAGATGTTGGAGAAATTTGTTTGGATCTTTTGGGCTTTTTCCTCTTGTGTCCTTTACCTTACAAACAGGCCAGAAATCTTCTTTATATGAATTTCTTTTAATATTGGATCTGAGGAAATGAAGGATCTAAAACAGTTTTATTACGGTTATAACAAAACACTAGTGCCAAAACAAAACAGAAACATGCAATTACTTTATGAAGATTCACAGGATGGGGAAAAGATTGTATACTATAAACTGCAATATTATGAATTATAATTGAAATCGTTACCCCGGTATTTAGAGCACGTGCATTTGCTGTCTTAATGATATGGCTGTAAGACCCCTCGATTAAAAGGTGCAGTCATTTCATAGAGAATTAAAATGACTTAATCTTGATTTGAATAAGAAATGGATTAATCACACAGCCCTGAAGCGTGTTTTGTATTGTGTTGGTGCAGGAGAAAGGCCAGCAGCCAGACATGTTTTATTGTATGAAGATGTTGGAGGAGACCGGCATCTGCCTCGTACCAGGAAGTGGCTTTGGACAGAAGGAGGGCACGTACCACTTCAGGTGAGCAACACAAAGTCAAGACATGCTTCAAACTGAGTGCAGTTTAAGATGGCTTTTAGGACAAGAAAAAAGGTTTAGCTGTTTGTATCTCTTTTTAAATCCTCTAAAGCTATCTCATGCTATCCTCCCCAAGGAATTTGAATTAATATAGTTTTGATCCTTTTTTGTAACAAGGAACAAATCTATTCAGGAATCCAGTGTGTGAAAAGGTTACATAATGTTGCTTTAACTACTAATTTGACTATTTTTAGATTTCCAAATCGTTACCTGAATAATATAGACTCAAATCAATCAATCTCAATTAAAAATTTCAACTATTTTCTATCAATAATACATAATCATAAATATTCTCTGTCTATGCACACCTCTAAATTTACTGTAGGAGGAATAATCTGACTAAATATAAATTATAATCGCTGACTAGTTCACTGGTAAAATAATCATTAGTTGCAGCCCTGATATCTGATTTTTTTCGTGTGCTCGTCGGGTAAGAAAGAGATCTTGTTCACTTAATTAAATTTTCATGTGTCCAGAATGACCATCCTGCCGCCAATAGACAAGCTCACAATTCTGCTCAACAAAGTGAAGGAGTTCCACCAGAAATTCACACAGCAGTACTCCTAAGTCTCAAATCCTCTCCTCTTCCTCTTCCTTCTCCTCTTCATTAAAAAACACCACCACAGGAACAACCAGACCTCTCCTCAGCCACGTGTCACTAAAATCAAAGTGCCTTCCTCTGGCTCTGGTGTCGACACACAGTAGCTGTGCAGTTTAACCTATGGAACATTCAAATACATTTATACAATGTACATGAAGACGATATTGTCCTGGACAATACTGAGAAAATACTGGGGGAAAAAAAAGACTAAATTGACTGCATTTCTCCTGTTTGCTGTCCTGATGATCTGAAAGGTGCATGTGCTGTGCTAACTGTAAGTATAAAAGATACGTGTCCATGTAAATGTGAAATAGTAAAAGCAAAGAAGAGATACTAAAATGAAGCTTGCTCATTAAAGGTGGCCTATGTAATATTTCTGGTGGATGGTCCACCATCTGTTTGTCTCCATGGAATCAAGTTTAAAGACCTGAGAAACGCATAGCGGACCTTGCACCACAAAAGTTACATAGTGCAACTTTAAGAGCACCTTTAAGTACACCAAGACATTTTTGAGGGCAAATAAATCTTCGAGCGCTCATTTCATTTGATATTAACTTGCACTTGTCAACTGAATTTTTGGACTTGAACTTGGACATTTTATATCTTAAACCTCTTGTCAGTGTTGTATTTCACTGATGATGGTTAATCTGTTAGAAAATGGATGTTGAGTTAATTTAGGCTCAAAATGGGGGTTGAAAATTGAACGTTGTATTGTGTTCTATTGGTATAGATTCAGTTTCAGTGAGTTTTTCCCACTCACTTCTAGTCTATGTCATGCTCTGAATGAGTGACAGGTGGGTTAAACATTAAAACTTACCTCTTAAAGGCAGTATAAAGTTTGTATATTGTGATCCAGGCAATTTCCTTTAGTCAGGTAGTCAGCCAAACCAACATATGAGACTATGTTGGAGATTTTATGCCGATAAGCTAAAAATCCTAAAAATATCAGCCATATCTCTTTTGTCTACACTTCAAAATGGTCTCGTAATTACAACTCATCACATATTTGATCCTAAACTCCAGAAAAGTGTACCTGGATTTCACTTGAATCCTCAGACCTGGGACCTTGTTCACATGAATATGCATCCTTGTAAGACTACATGACTTATTGATTGACTTGCTGAAGATCTGTTTTTATATACTTAGTTTTGATTTGCACTTGGACTGCCAAAAAACTATTCAACTCAGACTATGTAAGAAACTGGTGTCAGAAAACTGCTGACTTGTAAAGTATTAAACTCAAAAGATGCATTAATTTGCATGGTTGAAAATTATTTTGTAGAAAATCAAACGTAACATAGTTCTTTATTTTATAGTTATAGAAGTAGGAGACATTTGTTTTGATCTTTTGGGCTTTTTCTCTTTTTGTAAATGTGTTCTTTGCCTTATAGACAGGCCAGAAATTTTCTTTGTATGAAATTATTTTAATATTTGAATCTGGGGAAATGAAGGTTTTTTAATTATGGTTATAACAAATTACTCGGTGCCAAAACAAAGTAGAAACATGCAATTACTAATCCTGACATATCTGTATTCTTATTGAAGAATAGATTTCAATTATTTTGTGATTTCACTTATTTTTACTGCCAATAGTCATGCTCAGGTTAAGTCATGCTCACATCCAGCTACATTTCAGATTTTGTTGTATGACTTTGTGTAGCTAATATACATTGTTTTCACTTTTTGCTAATAATCATCTCAGTTGCCATTAATAATTTTCTGTAATAAACACTATAACTGGTTAACGCTGCTTCCTTCCTTCTATCCATTTTACCTCTTATGGAAACGATTCACACCCAAAGAGCTGATGTGTCGTCCCAACAGTTTTTGGGCAGGAAATGTACAGTAATTTTAAAATGTGTGCTTTGCCTGGAATGTTCCCCTGTATGGCATTAAACTCATCTGTCTTCCCTTTATTTGATTACATGTTTTATTTCTTGCTAAATAACAGTAGCAATCTTACTATAAGCAGGATCGTATCTTGACCTGGTGCATCACCTGTCAACGTCCTTGGAGAGAGAAAACATTAATGCCATAATGTGGAATATTCCAGGCAAAGCTATAACTTGGGCAACATCGGTCATAGCTTTGCCTGGAATATTCCACAATCACATTCTGCTCTTTTTATAATTCTCCTCTTTAGTCAGTCCATAGACCTCCTGTCTGTCAACTTTAACCAGCCTTTTCCTGTGCATTTCTAAAGCCTAAAACCACTACGACTTGTTTATTAAACGTTTTTATGATCAATGTATTTCTTAATCTAGTAGGCCTATATTATTGTTAGAGAAGGAACAAAGACTTTGTCCAATATAGCTATAATTCTGTAAAGAGAACTTCATCTTAATCTTCTCTTCATCTTCTCTTTAATGCACCTCAGTATTGCCCACTGACAAAAACAACAGCAGAAATATCAGACAAAAGCATCAGCCTAAATGATAAGAACTTATAGATAAGATAAAATGATCCTATTAAAATTCCATGTGCCACAAAACACTGGGAAGTAGTGCATCTATAGTTCTGTAGGCTACACTCTCTTCTTGGATAGGCCACTTTTAATTTCACCTGCCCTGTCTTCTCTGCTCATACTTGTCCACGTCTGGTCCTATCGCGCAGCCTGGAGCGCAGGACGTTCAAAATTGTCAGCTTCGATAATGATCACGCCCGTCTCATAAACTCCGATACTTGTAAACGCCACAACTGCTTTTGTCATCTCTATTAATCTGTCATCCGTATTATTGCCTTGTAAGCGCTTTCAGAAGCCAGCAGGGGTGATGGATGGTGCGCGCTCTTCTTCCGTGCGTAAGAAAGTGATTGAACTATATCCGGAGTTTAAAGTTTGAAGTGAGGGGGGTTTCTTGCTTGCTCACTTCCTCTCGTCTCCACAGTGGCTGTCAAGTTTAATTATCTCCAACTAAGGCCCTCCTGAATCCTAATTACACCGAGCTTTTTTCTCCTCTCTTTCCGGATAACCCTCGCATTTCAGTCCGGCTGCGACGTGACGGGTCTGGGCGCGCACGTCTCTCCTCTTCTCCGAACGTAAATTAATTGGCCGCCGTCTCCATCCGCGGACATCTTTTGGGACTCAAAGGTCATCGTTAGTTCGGGAAAGGATTGTAGGGCGATGGGAGATGGTCAGGCTTCAGACGTGTGCGCTGTCATGTGGGCTGTGTCAGTATAGTGACAGTGGCGGGTCCATATAGTCTAATAAATCCACTATTGTAGTTTATACTTTACAACAAGCTCATTAAAACCCAGTGATGTTTGCGCATTGACAATTATACAATTCAATATCCACACTCCGCGCTGCGCATTGGATTCCATTTGTGTTCTCGGTTTAATTCAAGCATTTAAATACAAAATGTCACAAAAATGGTCAATTTCTTCATTATTATTCTGTTACTTTGTGCTCAAGTGAACGTGAAGTTAACCAAATTAAATCATATAAGGTTTTCATTTATCCTAAAATCAATGTAATTATCAAAAACTCCAGGGAAAGTGTGATTTTTTTAATGTAATGGTGCCATCTGTTTGTCTCTATTGAGATGAATACTTTGATTCCACATTATGACCAGCAGTAGGCTATATTTCTTCATGGAGACAAGCAGTTCAGATCTGTGGAGAGGCAAGCACACTCACACTCACACTCACACAGGTTTTTTTTTTTTTCATAAACAATTTTTTCAGTGGTAATTGAATTGCTTACAGGCCATATCAGAAATCAGAAAGGTTTTATTGTCATATGAGTGAACAGGTTTACAACGTTAGGAAATTGCTGCAGACAGAGCGAAACGTAGACAAACACTAAACATGCAATAAATAAAATAGAATAAAATAAAGTAGAAAACAATGTGCTGGAAATACAGGCCAAACAAGAGCATCTTTATGAAGACAAGCAGACAGAAGACTTTCCACCAGTGAAGTTATAGGCCTAGCGCATATTTAAACAAACTCTATGTAAGGTTCTCATTTTACACTTCACAAACATGACCTTTCTGTGTCCTCAGATACAAAGTAAACATGTTCAGTTCATTATAGCTTTTACTGATAACATTTGTGAGGCTGATTTATGTTTTAATAGCAAAAAACTCCGTGTCACATCCATCTGTTTATGTTTTCACTAGCAAGGACCACACCAACTACATATTAAGCGAAGTGAACGAGTTTATTGAAGAGACGAGGAGGGCTGAATGGCTGGGTTGAGACTCAGGGTGGGGGTGCCATCTCAATCCTCAAATGGCCCAGCAGGAACGGGACCCCCTCGTAGGCGTCTTATGTCTGAAAGACAAACAGATGAGGGTCGGGAGGGTGGGGTCGAGTTAATCACGACAAACTGGGTTGTTGGGATAGGCGCCTACAAATAGGCTTCTGGGAAATTGAGGAGGGGTAGGCATGAGCTGTGATTCGCTGGAGAGGAGAAGAGGGCGGTTGAGGCGTGGACCTGGTCCTGAACCTCAGTTAATCATATTAACTACATATAATTTGATGTTTTGGATATTCAATCAGAAAAAAGAATAAACAACATTTGATGAAAAGAGAAGAGAGCATTTCTGATCTTTGTGTTAATAATAACTTCTAATAGTACAATTCAGCAGCAATTTGACTAACAACATCTGAACAACTGTCCCCTCTTCCTGTGTTTGTACTTTCACAATAAAACACATTTTGTGAGTGAGTTAAAGGTGCATTTTGTAGTGTAGGGTCCGCTACCCGCTTGTCTTCATGGAAATGTTATTTCTTTGTCTAGAATGTTCCACAGTATAGATTAAACCTGTCAATCGTGAGGGAGACAAGCAGGTTACAGCACTACGCTAGATTACAATTCAGATTTGTGGAGAGTCGCCCCTATTCACAGAAGGAATGACTGTATTTTTGAGCAATAGAAACACTCATAATGAATAAATGCAAGATGGATATGTTGAAAGTCTTATCTATGGAGTGGTCCCTCCATCAGAAAAGTTGCACAGTGCACCTTTAATGCACCACAAGGTCTTATTATTTTTAAATTGGCCCCATTGTGACATTTAGGCCATGTTAACCGTTATAGTTGGTCTTGACTGTGGGATTACACAGGAGGTGCCACTGTTCTTACCCACTGCTTTCAGAACCTTTAATTCCATTCGCTTACATCTTTGTCTCTTGTATCTGACCTAATATCAACATTTGATCATTTTTTCTTCTTGTCCAACATCCTAAACTTTATTTTTGATATGTCATTGATTAATCCACTACTAATCACGTCACTCCCAAAGCAAGTGCCGATCCATGTCAAGTTATATTTGACATGCACCTCATATAAAACAATTTCCTAGAATGTTGCATGGAGCTATTCATGTCAACTGCATGTGCTCCCCACTTAACCCTTAGCCTATATCATGTGTGATTCAAACACATTACGTTATGGGTCTAAATCACTGCAGCCTCAATCAGCATCTGAACTGTTCTTTTGTGGAAGTGGTCATTTCCAAGGCCGAACCACAATCAACAAAATGAACCAAATTACTGCTCTTAGAGTTGTGTATAGCTTTTGATTGGCATAATGTGTTTATAGAGGCATTTTTTACATACAAACACTGCTAAATTATAATAATTGGAAACTGTTTTGGTAAGAGCATTAATTGTATAGCTTTGTCTCTTAAAGCGCTGTTGTTTCACTTTAGTAGTGATTCTGTTTTGTGTTTTTTTTTTTTTACACAATATTCATTCATTCATTCACTTTCTGTTTATTCCTCATGCTGTCACAGGTCACAACAGTCTTTTGGGTCCGTACTGACAAAGGGTACAAGCACATATTGAAAGATAATTATAATTCATTCACAAAAGGCAGTTGTTCATTGCTTGATCTATAACTATTAGTATGTTCAATTAACATAAAATATTCAATTAGAAAAATCCAACAAAATATTTATTTCCATTTGCACTTTATTACCTTGCCTAAAATATTCCACCTTATGGCTTTAAGCTAATCTATCTTGCATTTTTATATTACAAGAAAACATACATTCCCCACAGCTGACTTATGACTTGATGTTGTTGCAGAAAGGAATTAAATTTGTCCGTGAAAACAACCATGTAGCGGACCCCTCCAGCAGAAAAATTACGTAGTGCAAGATATTGAAGGTATCGTGTTAAGGTGGTATAGTTTTAAGGTGGTAAGTGTAGTAATAAGCGCAGACTTATTCATACAAATGGGCCAAACAAAGGTGAGCCACAGAGGAAGAGTAGCGGGGTGGGGTGAAGAAGCTCAGATTGGGTGATAAATCTTGTTCTGATCAGGTTTGTACGCTCCCCTCTCACCTCACTCTCTTTCTCAGGGTAATTAATCAATGGCAGACTGGAGCTATCGATCTGCCTTGCGCGGACCCCGGTATGTTTACACTTCTCGATTGTGTTTGCCACTAAGCCCCTCGCCAACGCTCAATCTCATCGGCACAAAATGTGACACTCCGCCCTCTGATGCCATCACTGAGGCACTGCATCGACTGACATCTCCATGAAAATCAATTTACTTATTTATTTATTTTTGTTCTCGTGGGGGATTTGCTTTTGTTATAATCCTTTGTTGTAATCCTATATTCCAGGTTGTAATAGATAAAACTTTGATTGTGGACAGAGCATTTATGGAATACAAAAGCAGGAATTTCCTCCTCTGGTGAAGAGCAACGTGTCATTGTTGAGGATAAACCGTAAGTTCAAAAATGACCAAATGTTAGAACAGTTGGGAAGCACACAGACCTCCACCAAGGCACTGCAAACAAGCCCCCAGGTTCAAACATGGCTGCCACGATTCAATAGGCCGAGCTCAGTGGTGTGTGTCGTCAGTTTAGCCTTTAGCAGCTAATAATGTGCCTATATAGAGCTGTCACCAGTCAATCAGAGCAAAGATAAAGAAGCTGTTTTTAAGATAACTGAACCATTTCGAAATGGGATAAAGCCTGTCAACTGAAAATAGGCCACAAAATTCAACCTTTTTAAACATGAGCACTTTGTTTTTACATTGCGCTCTATGGGAAAACTGCTTTCTGGGCTGGAGAGGATTTTTCTCTTCAGTACCCATGGATTGGCCACTAACTCATGACCACAGAAGATCCATGGTTACAACAGGCTTAAGACAGCAGTTGCCTACCCTATACCCTACCCCAGATATTATAGATCAGGGGTCTCCTACCTATAGCTCTCCACCCCCTTCCAGGTAGCTTGTCAGGGGATTCCTGAATTATATGTATTGTCCTGACTAAGTAAAATTTGATCAATTAAATGCCTATTACCATTGTACATGTATTATTTTAATTTCTAACTTTGGACACTAATAAATGGATAATGGTTTATGTTTTATAGGCATCTGACTGTACCTCGTGTAAGGCTCGCCGTGGCACTTAAACATACTCAATTTCTTGTGACTGCTAAAACACTCACTGGCATTTTCTATTTGTAAAATTCGCTCACTGGAGGAAAAAGGTTGGAAATCGTTGATCAATGCCTGCAACATTCAGTTCTTAAAACGGCACAGAACATTCATGGATGCTTAAGGGTCGGCGTGTCAGAGATATAAAGTGGTTTTAATATTATCTGTTATTGTGATATTTTCAGTAGCAGAATCAGACTTTAAAAACTTGTGACAGGCCTATGTGGTCATATGTCTACTAGGTCAATACAAATGAGACAATGTATAGTCAATGAGCTAACACAATATAGGTTTGAACAATTAGCATTTCTTAAATCTTTCTTCTTATGTGGAGCTTTGACAGGTTGCGGTTATGAATCAACATCTTATTCACTCTCTGCAGGAGGCAATGACGTGTTGGGCTGCAGGCCCCCTGTTGGCTGACAGCAGGATGTAGAGCCAGCAAATAAACATCCTCCATTTTAGCACGTGCTCGGTAATTAAAGCAAGGTCTAAGACAAAGCAATAAACAATCAACTGCATTGTGCTCAAATGACAAGTCATACCCCTGCAACAAAAATGGCAACATTGGTTTAGGAAGAATGCAAAAATGTTATTTGACCTGTAGGTCGACAGATTACAGACTTTGCTGCTTAACTCTTAGTAATATCCAACAACATTTTTACAAGCCTCAATAAAGCATGAATGAACAAAGAAATGATAATGAACAAAATGATCTAGGGTTAGTAACTAAGGGGTTTTGTTTGGCGCTATGGTATTCAGTAGTTACTAAACCTGAATCACGCTTAATAAACTTGTTGTATAATATGAATTTAAGTCATGCTTCATTGAGGCGGTATGGTGTAGTTGTACACGGGATATTTGTATTTATCTCAGTCAGTTAAAATTATTATTTGTGGGCTCTGTAGTTCACTGAATCAATCTTCAGCTCAAGTACTTCATTTACTCAACAAGCAAAAGATTTTGACAACTAAAATTAGGCTGTATTTACCTGTTGAAAGATATAAGGTCTAATTTTGTGAAAGGAATGGTAAAAATGTATTACTGAATGGCATAGCTCAGTTGATCATCTACTACAACTAAAAGGTTCCCTTAGTATGTTTGAGGACTGTATCTTTATATTGCAGAACTACCACTTTGTTCATTTGGAGACTTCTTTTTTAAATTAAAGATGCGCTATGTAACTAACTCCATTGCTTTATATTTTATATATAGCATTACAATGACTGTATATAGCATTAATACCATTACGTGTTTTATTGCCCAAAGAAAATCACTGAAAAACACGTATCCTTGCTGTGAGTGGGGTTGCTTCTCCATAGATCAAACTTGTAATTTAACCAGGTGCTGTAACGTGCTTGACATCATGGAAAAGATAAGTTTAATGCTATACTGTGGAACATTCCAAGGAGCCAAATAGGTAGCAGGCTGACGAGAAAAGTTAAATACCTTTAAATATGTTAGTCACAGCTTACTTAACTGCTATCCTCCTGTCCTCACACACAGATTAAATCTTTTTCTGTACTTCACAGTATGTTTTCATTTAATCATCTTTGTGTTATTTGAAGAAATAATAAAGTTAAACAGCTCTCTTGTATTGTCAACAACAGTACTTAGCTTTGCATAAAAATAACAAAACAACTTTTCACTTGTCAACTTGAGGCAAACTGTTGAAATCATACAAAACAATCATGCCTTGATTTGTTTTTGAATGGGAAGTGCCCCTCCCCTGTTCTAGACCAGCCCTCCAGAGTGTGTTTATTGTGATACTTTGATTACTTTTGTAGCTTAAATGCAGTGTGCAGGCAGCTCTGAGTGGGTGTTGGTGTGCTAAAGCATGCTGTTCTGGCCCCCCACGGCAGACTTGAACTGTTGAGCCTTTTTTGTAAAAGAGGCAAAAAGGGAAGAAAAATACAGATTTGTAACGTTTGAAAAGGACCAAAGTACCATAAGTCTCACCACCACACTACATAAGTTGATAAATACTGGTGGTAACGGAGGTGAGGTGTATGTGCTGATAAAATAAATAGGCTATATCAGGTCTTAAAGTTAAACTTGATGAATTTCAATGCTTTTTCACTAATTTAACAGTATTTTGTATAATTTATGTGTGTGTGTGTGTGTGACTGGAACAAATAAATTAGCTTTAGGGATCGCAGAAACATATTAATGCAAGTACGTTTCCATGTCGCCTATTCATGCTTACTCAAATTTTCTAAAATAAATAAACCACAGTTTTACGAATGTTGACACCATGACCCAATATATGTGAAATGATTATGAACAGACTTGGAACATGAACAGCCAGATGCACTTTGCATTTAAGATTACTTTTTTGGAGTAGGCTATTAAATAAATGACTTAAATATGCATGTAAAACTCTGATGATTATTATTTTTCTGCACTTATGGATATTAAAAGGATTGACTATTACTCTGTCCAGTATCTGAGTCTGTCCAGTATTTCCCAAGTTTTGCTCCAAGTGGGATATGCTTTGTCTGACCAGCTGATCCCTTCTCCATCCTACACCATAGAGCGTGAGAAACCTCCGCCCAAATTTTAGATGATCCAACCACAGCTGCTAGTTTGTATCTCTCTGATTAGTTAATCCACCTGTCAATCACACCCTCTGAAATCAGAGAGATACAGCTCAGATCCACTCCTCTTTGTAAAGTTTTGTCAAAGCGTCTGGTTCTGGCTGTGCAGGTAGGGACGTGCTCATAACACCACCTCAGATGACTCCTTTATTGTTGAGGAGCAGTGGCTCTACACAGAGCTCCTCAACTTATCTCCACTGAATTTCCTTGCAGAAGAAACTCACATGATGAATCTATTTGTATTCTTGGTGTGTATTAAAATATTCATTTAATTACTTTTCAATTCTCAGTTTGACAAACCTGTCTAAGTTTTTGATTGTCATAACCGTAACCAAAGCCTGCTTAGCCAACCACATCAGTTTACATAAACGCCATACATATTTCAAGGCACGTTTATCTGACAAAAATATTTCTTCCTCTCCACTTTTTTGTATCAAATGCCTCGTATTTCATTAGGTGATTGGGAGGAGCGGTGGTCAATTGGGATGTATGTTTTATTCATGTCTGTTCGAAACATCTGCTTGTCTCTGTGTCAGGAACCATCAGTTCCCTGTGGACGTGTCTGACTGCCTGTAAATGAACTACAGAAGTCCACTCACCAAACAACCTGTCAAAGAGAGTGCCAGAGAGAGAGGGGTTTGTTTGAGAGAGAATCTGCCGGAGGGATGGGAGTCAATCAAGAAACACTGCATTTGTCTTTTTATTTAAGTATTTCCCAGTAAATGTATAAATCATGACTGCATTTATTTCAGTACGACACTTCAAATCTTATTATCCCGTCAATGTCTCATTGAAGTTATCCATTAATAGCCTTTTCACCCCATGGAGTTACCAATTTCCCACTTTAAGAAACAGACACGACCAGGGTTACTGAAACACTCCAAAGCATGAAAAGCATGTTTTGAATAGATTCGGACAAGTCTATAAATTGCCATTGCCAGTGACATTTCACAATAGAAAAAAAAGGATTGCTTTAATTTTAAATGTTTAGCACTTGAAGTAAGAAAAATACTTTGCTTTAACACTGCATCTAGGTACTATATTTAGTGTATTTTTGATAGGGTAAGTTGTCAAGAGCAGTTATAATATACTGTATATGACTGATGCATGGAGTTACTAGTTTAGAAATAGACAGGACTAGGGTTAGATTTCACAAAGCTTGGAGTCTGTTTAGTATGTTGGATGAATGGAAAACTTAAATTAATTATAACTGCCTAAATAAGCATTTGCTAAAAAAAAGAAAGAAAAAAAAAGCGAAATGTGAAAAAACAGAATGCCAAGCTCTGCCCCCGCAACAAAATGCCAAAAAAGGAGTCCACATACAAACTGGCATGATTTCTATTACATAAGAGTGAGTTGTTGTGTTGTATGGAATATGGTATGAATGTAGTTCTGTATGGCTCACAATATGAGTAAGGAATAAAAGCATGTGTAAAGGGAATATGCAGTAGGCTACCATTAAATCTGATCTTACATAAAAAACCTCAATCAGCTACACAAAAGAGTTATTTTTAGTAGAAAGCACCTGCATCCTGGACCCCATTATGTTCAATAACAATAAATACAGAATACATCTTCCCTTCCCGAGCTCTGATCTGCAGATATATGCGTGTATGTTGACTTGTGCATCCACAGTTGGTTTGACACAGTTGTTCTCTGGCTCTCCCTGACTCACCTCGCACCAGAGCCAAGAGGAGTCGGACCACCAACAAGTGACTCACAGCCTCATGTCCATGTTTGTGTGCATATGAGCCTTTCATTTTACCCAAATACTCCACTTTTTCTTACATCGCACCCCACCCACGCTAAACATGTTCTCGGACAAAAGGGGGCAGTATTTTAGCTCACAAAACACAACCTTGTCACAATGTTCAGTCAGCGCCGGCAAAAGGACATAGCTAAAATTACACAAAGACCAGATTGAATTCATTGATAATACTGCTGTGTTTGTTTCTTGTTTTAGATATGCGGACATTTGCTCAAATTTGGGATTCTCTGTGTTTGTCTTTTGGTTTGGCATTTTCCTTCTGAGGACTTTAAGCTGGAGGTGGGTGGTGCTTAGCAGTGATGGGACTTTTGGCTCCTATATAGGGTCCAAATCTTTTAAATCCATTCAAGTCGAAGAGCCATTCAAAAGACTTACAATATATGACAGACGCCAGTGTGGGAACTCATTTTACCTACAATATAATCACAGGAAGACATGACCAAGCCTCAAATTATATAAAATAAATAATAATAATAATAATAAATACAATTTTGTGTGTATATGTATGTGTGTATTTTTGAGTGTATGTTTTGGCTCTTCTCATCGTGAGTAGGACTCCTCCTTTAGATATGATTTAGTTTTTTGGTGGTTTATACTTTGAAAATACCAGATTTTGTGCTTTGTCCTACATGACTTCAAATAATTATAAATCAGACAGTTACTCAGTACTCAATTATTATGCAATTTCTTGGATCACTACTTTGTACTTCTATGTTTGATTAATATTATTTTTGAAGTAACGTTTGTCTTACTTGGGTGCAAATTTTAGCTACTCTACCAGTTGTTTCATGGTCATAAATATTAAGTCCGTCTAATTGGAAAGTTGCTGGTACAATCTCAGCTCTGACCAGTGTGTATTGACATTGTGCTCTGAAGCAAGAAATCACCCTCACCTTGTTAAGAAAGTACATGAAGTTTGAATATGGTAGGTGGGTTATTGGTGGTGGTGGTGGTTGGAGAGGCCGGTGGCACAGAGTAGCAGCCATATCTCCAGCCAGTCATGCCAGGGAAACTGTGGCTAAAGAAGTGGTACCAGAGAGTGAAAGAATATTGTAAGAAAAATCATCTTAGAACTGAGTGTCCTCAAAGGCGCTAAAAGACAGTATTTGTTAGTATTATTATTAATCTAAAGCTTAATGGTACTTGTGTCATCTGTGTCATCTTTATTCCATGATGAAAATATTGTTACTTTGCCTAAACCGTTTCACAGTACAGCATAAACTTGTCTTCTTCTATCTTTTTATTGAAAAGGATGTGGAGTGACCTGCTTGTCCCACTGGAGTCTGTTAGATTTGTTTTCCATTAAGCCATCCATCTATGAACTTCCATGCTGCTCCTTTAATGGGCTTGTGACTCATTTTGGTCATATTTCTGTATTTTAGTATAATGTAGGATAGTATATTATAGTATAAGTATATTGTTAATGGTATATTCTCAAAAAGTCATGCAGTAATAGAGAAAGGGTACGCTGCACCTTGTCACTGTTAACATCATCGCTTTTCTTCTCAGGACATATAAGAACAATGAACAAATGTCTTCACAGATAGAGTCCAGTAGTTTGAAATGACTATATTTATATCTTTATGTTTGATTAGCTTTGTGCACAATGGCCAAAGATGCAGCATTTGCTTAATATTCCTATTTTAAAGGTACTCTATGTAACTTTTCAGGTAGATAGTGCACTAGCTGATTGTCTTAATGGAGATGTAATTGCTTTGCCTGAAATGTTACACTGTTTGGCATTAAATTAAGCTCTAACCTACATTAAGCTATTGTCTGATCTATGTTATAATGTTGTTTTCTCACCAAAAACATACCCTGAGCTGTGTGTGTTTTTTTTTTTTCATTCACACATGTTTAACACACAAATCTTGCATATTTAGGCTGAGTTCTTCTCTCAGACTGAAAACCCTTTCCACCTTGTGAAATCAAGTGGTAAGACAAGAATTGCCCCACTGTGTTTTTAAACTACACCTTCATTAGACTCATTTTGATCATTTCAGCCCTGGAATTACCCATCTCTACCTAACTAAAGGTTAAAGGTAGGTGTTAACTTGAAAAGTGTTACTCAAACACATGTGAATAAAATAAAACACAACTCCAGGTATGTTTTTGATGGGGTAAAAACATTTTTGAAGCTCACAAGAGTCAATTTTGTGTAATACTGGACCTTTAAACTTGCTATCTTCATGGAGACAAGCAGGAGACACCACCAAGCCAAGTAACAGGTCAGATCAGTGGTGAGGCAAGCTTGCTCACTGCATTTTATTTCTCAATAAATCCATCCATTTTCTTCCATTTTATCCTGGGTTGGGTCACAAAGAAAAGTTGATTTTGCAAATTTATTCAAATAACATTGTCTAAAGTTTGAAAGAAAAACAAAATACTAAACCTAAATTGTCAAAATGGCATAAACTCTTGCACTATAATGCTATCCATTCTTTTTGAAGTTTGATATTTTCATTTCCACACCAGTTTCAAAACAAATTTCATTTATAGCCAGTTTTTGGGCCAAAATCTCCACCTCCTGGTTTTAACCTCCTGGTTCCCTCCCATTCATTCATCTATTTCTGTTCTTTTCTACTTTATAAATGTCATTATCACAGAATCTGAGCTGGGTAGTCTCACTTTCTATTAGACATTCATTACTCAAAACAATTTATTTCCTAAAACCTGACAATTCAAATAGCTTTTTAATGTCATTATTAACTATAGCAATGTTGTTTTATTATTTTCTACAAACATCTGCAATTAGTAAAGTATTCTTCATATAGTTGCTGTTGCACTTTTAGTTATTTCATCAGTATATAGGTGTGAGGCCATCCTTCAGCCCCCACAGACTCCACCTCTTGTTCACTTGCACTATGGATTTTTGGCCAAATGATAAATTAGGCTCAAGTATTCGCTGAGGTGTGACCAGGTGCCAAAAGACCATAGCTTTTGTCGGTAATGGGCTTAATTATGCGTAAGACCTTTAGGATAGCCACTGTTGGTACGTGCTAGCAGCTGTGGTAACTTGTATGGAATAGAACATTGCATCAAACTAAATGAAAAAAAAAACTTTGACAAATTCTCAAAAAGACAAGCAAAGACAGCATTGGAATAGGATATTGAATGCGGAAAGATCAAAATTACTATTCAGTGTTTGTGTTTTTCAGTGTGTGTGATTGAAGAAAGACGTGTATGCCATCCATCACACCACCCCTCCCATCGCGTTCAAACATAGAAACGGGTAAAGCTTAATTTCAAGCCCATTCTCTCCCGTGGCACGACGTAAGAACCAAACTCACTTTGTGAAACTGTAATTGTTTTGAATCTCGGAGCTTTTTTATGCACGTGGAAACAAGAGATGAAGCATTTAGACGGTAGCCGTGGCGCGTAAAAGTTGTGGATGCTGACTTCTGTGCGTAAACATTTAAAGGGCTCTCCTTCCTCCAAAAGTTACAGCGCGATAAGGGAGTTCATCTCACAGCCAAGATACCCCCCTCAAGCAGGCTGGACGACCACCCTCTCTGGAGATCCCCGCGAGTCCGCAGAGCGCAGATGATCGCGACAGGGGTCTGTGGTGTGGCGCTGGTGTTGGTCCTGGTGGTTCTCATCCCGGTCATGGTGAACACGGCCGGACCCCCCGCGCGCTATGAGATGCTTGGCTCGTGTCAAATGGTCTGTGACTCTCACGGCACCGCCGCCACGGCAACAGCTAAAGCCACAAGTCCCATCAAAGACAACCGCCTGGTCCAGTCTCTACCCACGTTCATCCAAGGTCCGCAGGGAGAGCCGGGCCGCGTGGGGAGAGTGGGTCCTAGAGGTCCGGTGGGTGAGCCAGGTCCACCCGGACCCGCTGGACCACCTGGAGAGAGAGGCGCACCAGGACCACCGGGACCGCCTGGAGCTCCAGGGACAAACGGACCGACCGGTGCCATAAGCGCAGCTACGTACAACACAGTCCCAAAGATAGCCTTCTACGCCGGACTTAAAAAACAGCACGAGGGATACGAGGTGCTCAAGTTTGACGACGTTGTCACAAACTTGGGAAACCATTACGACCCTGCAACTGGCAAATTCACATGCTCCATACCCGGGATTTACTTCTTTGTTTACCACGTGCTGATGAGAGGAGGTGACGGAACCAGCATGTGGGCTGACCTCTGCAAGAATAACCAGGTAATGAATCATTAAAAAATTATATAAGATGTCTGATTCGATTTTTCCCTCAAATTAGGACTTTCTACAATCTTGTTATGTTTATCTTATCAGTATTTCTTTCCCGTCCCTTTCTCTTTACACTTATAATTTCCCTTTTACGCACATTTTACGCATGAGTACATCACACCAAAGGTTGTTTTTGGCCTCTTTATGCCTGTGACTTAGTAGTAGTGATAGAGCAGTAGGAACAATCGCTTCACACATTGTTAAAATGTCACGCCACGGAGCTGTCCAAGGTTCTGATAAAGTTGCGCTCAAAGCAACAATGAAACTCACTGCGTGTCTTACTGTCTGCAGGTGCGAGCAAGCGCCATCGCCCAAGATGCGGACCAAAACTACGACTATGCCAGTAACAGTGTGGTCTTACACCTTGAGCCTGGAGATGAGATTTACATCAAACTAGACGGAGGCAAAGCGCACGGAGGCAACAACAACAAGTACAGCACTTTTTCAGGCTTCATGCTGTACGCGGACTGAAATGGGCGGGACGTTTGCTTTCAATACCCACTTCATTTGGATTATAATATAGGAGGGGTCAAATAATTTAAGAAAAAAAGACCAGAAAGATAAGAAGAATTGTTGCAAAAAGAACTGTACTAACAGACTATATGTTTTAATTTGCAAAATGTGGCTTATACTCAAGGACTGTAATAAATATCTAAACTATTGTCACTACAAGAAGTAATGCTGCTGTGCAAACATACACAATATATGTGAGTGCACTGACCTGCACTCAGAAATAGAGCTGAAAATATATTCCTATCTCTCATCAGTCTATTTGCAATGTGGTTGTCCATAAATGTGCTTTCCTTCATCAAAATAGTCAATTGTTGTTGCATTAAGAATGACTGTTGTCAGGTCTATCAGTGCATGATTGTAGACAATATTAAACAAATCAGAGAAATCAGATCAAATGTAAAAGGCCATTCTGATGTTATTGAAGCACTGTGAACAGGGCTGCACAATATTAACACAATGTGGGATAGAAATGTCAATATGAAGTTACTGATGCCAGCAAATTTACAATGTATATCTAACAATCATGATTTGGTGCACATTTAAAACTATCTATATAACTATATGTTATATGAAAACAGGACATTGTGTTGTTTGCAGCAAACAATATATTACCAAAATAACTGCCAACTTCAACTTGCCATTGAATAAATAATGACTAAATTGTATTCCAAATGGCCAGTACTCACTATAAACATACTTTGGTTTTGATCGTTATACTTGTGGCTCCTTATAAGCTGGATGGGGGATGACACTACTGAGGGATTTTTATTTTTGTAGCATTACTCCATTGGCCAAACTGATATTACAATATATTGTGCAGCCCTTACTGTGATTAACAATCATTATAACTTGTTGTCACTTGTACAACAGTTGGTCTGATTAGTTCTCTGCTGGTTAGTCACCACTCCAATATGGCTGCCCAGAATCACCACTGTACACCAGGCAATCTTCAAAATGTCAAATATATGTAAATCAAAATCTCTTGTCTGTTTTTCTCTCCAAAAATTAATCAAAGTTAAATATTGTGCAGTCTGGCATGGTGATGGAGCCATAGATCATGCAGAGATGTCATCCTGTGAGGCCACCTGTTCCCCAGATGAGAGGAGAGCTTGTCCTTCATTTGGACCACTCGGGCCCCCGTAGACACCCCAGACTCCCACTGAGGGGCAACGGGACAACTCATCTAACACCATCTCCGCTGCGCCATGTTAAGAGCAGAATACTGATCACATTCTGGATCATTATTCCACTTCAGTGTTTACACAAGTGACATGCAAAAGTTTGAAAGAAGATAGAAGATACAACATTAAAAGGGAGAAATAAATTAACTGTATTTGGACATGTAATTCTTCCCGTGGTAGGGACCTAGAGGTATTTTCAGCCACTATCAAGTCACATTTTGGTCTCTATTATAGTAAGCTGATTTGAAGCAAGAACAAAGGCCAAAGAAAAAGTAAAATAATATACATGTATACTATGGATGTGTAAATCAAAGTTATCGAAGTTAATAACTCAGTTTGTAAATATTATAATGTGAGGATCAAGATTGTGCATCCTGTCCTGTCTTTGGGCAAGACACTTAACTGACATTACATTCTTCAGTCACAGTATCTGGCTGGTTGTGATAGAAAGGCCATCTAACACACAAGAACCAGTCAAAATGTCATTAATCAACAGTATTTTTATTTGGAGAACAAATTAATATTTTTAAAAATATAAAATTGGGTGTTATTACAATCCGTGTGTTAAGACAAAAGAAGCCCAAGTAATGGACATACAGAGTGGGGTAGGTAGTGAGGTACTGACACTCTTTGAATCATTAAAGAATACTATGAAAATTTCATTTGAACAGAAAAAAACTACATTTCACTCATTTGTTACTAAATACTAGTGTTCATTTTCCCTTATTATTCATCTGAAAATAAAGGACTAGTTTACATTAGATAATAGTTTGTTCATTTAAAGGTGAGCCAGCACTTTGGGTTGTCAATGAGGATCTTGTCCACTTGGTGCTGACTGATTCCTTTTGTTAACATCTTTGGGACGATATTTTTCAGGATGTGGGAGTAACCGTGACCTCCGAACTTTGTGAGTCGGTTTTTGGTGTGAATGTCATGAGCCACCAGGATCTTGTCTTCATAGCCCTCCTTCACCAGAAACGCCAGGCTAAACACAGAATACAAAACAATATAACAATTACATTTTTGATACAAACGTTAAAGTAATTTTTCGCTTTGATCTAAAGAAATCACTTTTTCTCAGCATTATATCGGCTCTGCCTTCAAACGATAAACAGTTTTTAAAAAATTGTTTAGAGAAAACATTCACAGTTTTACACAGCTAGTGTTTTAGCACTTATGCTTCACAACAAAAAGGTTCTGAGTTTGATGCCTGGCTTCCCCGGGCTTTTCTGTGCAGAGTTTGCATGTTCTCTCCGTGTCTGGGTGGGTTTCGTCCAGGCACTCTGTTTTACCCCATCAAGCTGAAAACCCTCCCCCAAAAACATGAACCATAGGTAAAATCCTCCAGCTCAGGCAGCCCTGATCAAGCCTAGCACAAAATCACAGAGATGGGTCCCAGGCGCAGCACTGTTGCGCTCACTGCTCCTGAGGAGATGCCCAGACGCACTGAGGGATGGGTCAAATGCAGAGGACAGGTTTCCCTATAGAGGCACTAAAGTGTATCTTAACCTCCCATAACCTGCCTACCACTTGATTTGGATACTAAGGGAAAGACTCATTTTAATTCCACAATAATGATTAAAAACACTATTCTAGATGTTCATTTCAAAAACTTCAGGAAAGGTCCAATTTTAGTTAGTATCTGAGTATCTATTTTTGACAACCTGACCAGCTGATATAATATTTAATCTAATGTGATTGAAATATGTAGTTTTCCATACATTTGTTTTCTCTTTTACATACACCAGCTAGCATCTTTTGTTGAATGAATAATCCCCAAACCCCAGTCAGTCAGGACAACATGTCTGAGGTGAATAATGGCTTTCATCACTCATTTCTTACTGTTCAGAAGAATAATGCTTCTGTTTCTATTATAAAACTGAAGGACATACTCATCATCCCACAGGGGGCTTCACCATTATGACAGGAATGTATTAAGACCCAGTTATTAATGAGACTTGGATGGAAAATATTTTGATCACATTTTTAGGGCAATGGGCACTTTGTATTTTTTATATTTAAGGCGTGGGTGATACTGGGGAAATGTACAATAAATTAATATCTCTTTTTAAAAATTATTCTGATAAGTATAATCAAATATTTTAGCCAATCATCAAAAAGTGCTAAAACATATCAGTAAATTGTATCTAGTTGAAGGTCGAGTGATTCAGGAAAAGGGTGGACTAGATTAAAATTGCTATAATTTGTAAATATCAATATCCTTATCCCTTTTTCAGAATTGTAAAAAAGTAGGACAGTTGCCATAGCAATTAACAAATTAAAGCAAAAATATTGTATAGTTTGTTCAGAAAATGTCCTCAAAATGTTGGATATAATAGGATGCTGAAGTTGAAGAAGACCTTCTGCATGGACGATTGCAAAAAAAGTGAATATTTGTGCAGCTCTTTTTGCAGCTTTTGGTCAGTTTTCTTATTTTATACAATATACTAGACAATATACTAGTACATGACAATATGATATTTTACGTAAGCATACCTATTGACCGCCTCTAGTTTCAATACTCACGTCTTCACTCGCTGGCTGTCACTGGGCATGTCGATGTCCCTGTTGTAAGGATAGTTCAACATCTCTGTGCCAAACAGGTCATACTCCAGGTAACTCCCCATCTTAGCAAACTCCAGCAGCTCTCCCTCATCAAATATAGTCCTGCACAAAAGTAAACAAGAGAAAATACTGTAAAGTATTATTGAGTTGTGTTGTGTACAATGTTCTGTTTACTGATGAATACCTTTTTTGGACCTCTAAACACTACTCTGGATACGTAGCAGAAGAGACGAACGAACATTATTTGAGTTTAGGAATGATGCAATGTCCCAGTTACACTTTTTACTATTAATTTAAAACTACCATTATGCTGAAAAAGAACAAGCGTTATCCTGTAGAACTGCACAATATACACACATATATAATCCAAACAAAATTGCAATTTGAGTTGGCGTAATTATCAAATCTTCAAGGCTGCAACATATAATGCAAATCTAATCACAGCCTCAATGCTTTAAAAACTGCAGTTAGACTGTTTTCCAAATTGTGCAACCCTAGTTCAAAGTTTGATTTTCTGAAATGCGCCTGTATAGAATAAACAGACAGTTTGATACAGTGAGTGTACTATCAACGAGTGAGTGAGAAATACATGGGTCAACTGTGCAGTAATAAACCCATCCATCAAACATGAGTCCATCCATCTTCACCACTTAGCCTTGTGGGGGTCACTGGGGTCCGAGCACTGTCCCAGCTGACTGTAGCAGGACCAGACCAGAGTCCACTTTATAACAGGGCTGACACAAAACACAGGCAACTGCTCAGGATCAGGGACAAGTCCACTCAGGGTAATTTAACCATTAACCTTGTGATTTGGACCTTGTATTGTGAGTGAAGCCAGCCTGGACAATCATTCTAAGCCATTTTTGAGATTTCAATATGCAGCTTGTGATGGTGGCTTGAGAACATTATAAATTTAAGGCATCACATATTATGCTCAAAGTTCATCTCAGTTAGGGGAGAAAAAGCACCACTAAGTAAAATATATTTTTATGTCACTGTCACACAATTTGTTGATACAAGTAGCTTTTTCTATTGCAAAACAGTCCTGGATGACAAAGTTCCCCTCTAGTGCCAAGACTCAGTGAGGCGTTTGTGGGTTAAAGGTGCACTATACAACTTTTTGGTAGAGGGTCAACCACTTGCTTGGCTCTTTGGAGATGTTACTGCTTAGGAATGTTCCATAGACAGTTTTCCAAAAACAGTGTCCAGATAAACACCTCTGAAACCTCTCTACACTGAACCACTCCTGGACAAATGAGAGATTACATGGTCTAGTATTCCATTAACTTGTCTGTCTTCATGGAGACAAGAAGCAGGTAACACCTCCAGATCTGTGGAGTGAATCAATTATATTTTTTTCCTAAAATTAAAACACCTATAATTGACTAAACGCAAGATATGCCATACTTTACATGAAAGTCACTAAATAAAGAATAATATAGTTGTATTTTACAGCAAGCAATTGTACAAATATTAAGTGGAAAAATTAATTACTTTACAGTGCTCGTTCAATACTCATCATGAGAAAATGTCAATCATAGGGTGTATCTGGGTGTATCTTGAGTGTGTGTTTAATTAGCGTGCATGGGTTTCAGCTCCGTGTTATAAGCAGTATTTTGAGGACTATTGCTCATTTATTTACAATTCATTCTGAAACCCATGGAAACACTTTTGATCAACACGTTTGTGATGATCTATAATCAAATCTAAAATACTGATCTATTGCTTTTTTACCTGTCCAGATGTGACATGACAGTTTTGCCGATATCCCCCCCGGCCTCTTGCAGGATGCGAACCACCTCAGCAGGGGCGGCGGGGTTTCGTCCAGGGTGTATGATGACGGGGCAGCCCAGTTGGGTCTGTGCGTGGGCAGTCGCTCTTAGGACCCTCTTCTCGCTGTCTGTGATGGGCCAGCCGGTGCCTATCTCCCCAATCACGCCACAACGAATCTCTGTACCATCCGCTCCATTCAACACTTCACTCACAATGACGTCCGAGAGCTGTCGGGAAAGTGACAATACAGACAAGTATGGGACAGTGGTGAGTTTAGGGTCAATTAGAAACATGTTACAAGATGAATTCATTTTGGATTTGTTTGACGTGTATATTTCAGTGATGTGATGCATACAAACATATCATGTAGTGGATATCACAGTATATTACAACTGGACTGTGAACACAACACAAAGGCAATTTAGATTAGCTTCAGTAAAAAAGACACAATGTGCCTCTTAAATAAATAAATCAGATACTGAATTCATATTATTTGTATTTAACAGTGTGCAGCATAAAAGAGACATATTCTAATAATATTCTACAACAATCTCAGCCACCAGATAATCATTTAAAAGTTTTCTCGATCATCATTCATCAATTTGTAACACATTCTGTTTTTTCTTTATTCTAAAGCGAAGTGTTGGGATTGTATCTTTGAAATTACACCTGTTAAAATGTGTTTAATCAAAGCAGAGTGAAGTTTGCACCTTCCACTGCACCCAAACCATCACTGAGGGAACTAAATGGTCTTAGATTCTATAGACCTACAGCTAAAAGCATGATGGTAGGTAGTAGTACAGATGCTGACATTATAGTAGTTATTTAGTGTATTCACTAATTAAACCTACTTTACTACTACATTTGTAATCAACCACAAATATTTGACATTTTAGATTAAGTTACACAACACTGCTCTCCTCCATCTGCCAGCGGTGGACCCACTTCCAGATCTTGAGTGGGGATTCTGGTGGGGAGTGCATGGGAAACAAGAGCACCTAAGAAACCAGAAGAGGGACACCCTACACCATGACAACTGAGAAATAAATCCTAGAGATTCCATTAAAGGTGCACTATGTCACTTTTCTAGTGGGGGCCTATTGCCTACATCCATTGAAGGAAACGTTATTGTTCGGCCATAAATAATTCCTCTTTAAGCAAACCTATTGACCATTTATTTAATTATGTATATTATTATTGCTCAAAGTTACTTTCTAACAAACATACGTCAAATCACCACAGATCTAACTCAGTGGTTCTTAACCTGGGTTCGATCGAGCCCCAGGGGTTCGGTGAGTCAATCTCAGGGGTTCGGCAGGGGTCAAGACACACATCCAACTCATATGACACGCCCCCTTTGGCGTACGAATGGACGAACGAATGGAAGGACAGAGTACTCAGATGTTTCAGCAGTTTGCCTACTCGTCGCCTGCAACTCTTCTGTAAGTCAATAAGACCTATTAAGCTGATGAATTGTTGACTGACGTTTGCTGGGTCTTGAATTTGTGTTTTGTGGTAGGCTACTAGTAACTGCCTGGATGGCATTGTGTCAGTGCTGCCCGATGCAGCGTGTCTTTCACTGATGTTCATGGGTGTTTTTGATGAGTGTGAGGCTGTTTAATGTTTACAATCAGTGGCAGGCCTTATTGTTAATAATTAGCCTAATACTAATAAAGAAAAAGGTGTTTGATAGCATTTCAGGTGTTTGACTCCACTGCATTAAAATAGTTATCAAATGGCAGTGCCCCCCAGCTGATGACCCACGCCCCTCCAGTAGATGTGCTCTGACGCCGACTCTGAAAGAAGGTAGCAAATCCTTCACCAGAGAGTTACATAGTCCATGTAAAATATATGAGGAATTCTGTGTGTAATGTACTCATAATGCTCCAAACCACACCTGCTCCACAGTCATGCTCTTGGTGGTCTCTGAGTGAGTGCAGTCCACATAGTAACCTGCCCCTGCGATGATATGGACCCCTGTGTCTTGGGCCAGCTGTTTCAGGGTAGGTAAATCTCTCTCTAACCCTGTGGTTGTATTTTCCACTATAGCCCCCCCTCCTGCTTGCTTGTAGACCCGCAGCTCGTCCCGTACAGCATCGGTCTCTTGTTGGAGCAGCAGATTTTCATGGCAGCTATAGGGGTTTTGCCTAAGCCAGTGCATGTGCTGCATTTGAAAAGGGTTAGCGGCCACTGCCTCGTCTCCCGGGGGAGGGGGGAAGTAGCAGCACTCAAAAGTCATGGTGAGGTGTTCGTGGGTCATCGTACGTCCCAGTTTGTCCGGATCCACGAGTCCAAGGATGGTCTGGACTCTACCACTCAAATTAGACATAATGGCTGTTTAAGATGGATGATCCCTACACAAAAATACAGAATAGAGTTATCAAAAAATCTATACCCATATATCAATCAATACTAAGACTAAAATCAAAACCAGATACTCAACTGATCAAATATAGATACAGAAAAAAATGAAATTTGACCTTTCCTGAATAGTTTTAAAATGGCCTTGATCTATATCAGAAATATAAATCTATGTTACTACAGAAACTTGTGTTGGAAATTGTCTAAAAATGTCTAAAAATATAGTGCTTTTATTATAATTGTTTTTCTGTGTATCAGGCCCTTTCCTTAGTATTAAAATCAAGTTGGAAGTTTTAGTATTGTGATCATATTGTCATCATTACAAAGTGACTAGTAGTAGATGAAATGATATTAATATAATGGTGTCAGTAGCCTATTTGTTATCAAACAAAGCATATCTAGTAACATTTTACATTTAGTAGTAGCAGTAATAGCACTTGGAGTAGTATAGTCTGTGTGTAGTGACAGTGGTAGGTAGTAGTGGTAGTACTCTGGGTAATAGTTTTAGCTGTAGTAGTGTAATGTCAGTTATAGAAGTGCTACATAACACTTGGCCTAATACTTGACCTTAGTTGATTTAACAGTGACAATAAAAAAGGAACTTTGGACCACTAGTCTGCTGTGTGGTAGTGAATGCATTAAAGATCACTGAATGTGCTTGAACTTACTATATAGTTAAAATGTACAACACCCGTGGATCATTATGTTATTATTTATACAATTTAAATCGCAATAGTTAAAACGATTTCATTTGAGAAAGAGTCCGCAGACTACCGCTGTAGAAAGGACATTATCAGGACACGGACTCGGTGTTCCGGATTTGGTGTCAGTGGCTCATATCGTGCCACAGAAAGCCGCCCTCTGCAGACAGAAGCACAGGCCTCTGCGCAGACATCTGTCCCAGGGCCTCTGTCCCAGGGCCTCTGTCTAAGTAAAATCTGTCTAAAATGTAAACGGTCTTCTGTGGCTTCCTTTCCTCCTTCTCGGAGGTGGAGATGTGGGTATATGTAATCGTCTGCCATAAAGCAGTGAGACAAAGGTTTGTCTGCGACCCACAGCGAGTATTTTGTGTCTCCACTGGAGTCAATGCAAACGGGCCGAGTCAGTCACTAATGCAACATCCACGCGCTGACACCAATCCAGGCTTAGCCGTAACAGTAACAAGCCCCCGGTGTTCACAGCTGAAACAAATCTGGCCACGACCAGGCTCACTGTCAAGATTCTTTTAGCTCTTGTAGTTTAAGATCCCCAAATCAAAAACTTACTCTAAAGTAGCCGTGTTTCCCCAGATGCTTCACAGGAGGGAGATGCTCAGAAATGATTTAACAACAACTCTAATAAATGTAAATATGATTTATTTTACAGATAATAGAGTCAGCCAATTTACAGACAATTTGAGTCTGGATCCCCTTAAAGCCCAATGCAGGAAGACCCAGAATGAAGGGTGAAAGTTACATTTATAGTTCCCTAGGACATCCCACTTTTACATCTGGAATTTCTCAAACAAAGGCTTAAACACAACCCCCAACCATAGAAGATCTAACATGCTTAGTTGTCACCAGGTGTCTCCTGTACTTTTACCCTCTTAGGCTCCAGGCTAGTCGTCTGGAGACCTCAAGCTGTTTTACACAGACCAATCCTACATTTACAACCCAACCATTTGTCCCACCAATTGTCCTTAGGGGGCACACCCTCCTAACCTCTGACCCCTTACTACTCCAAACTAGTGATCACACAGATAAGGGAACAATCATCAAAAGAAAGGAAAATAAAGTATAATCAGCACTATACCAGATACCACACTCTGTCTCTAAGAACAGTTTAGTCAAAAGTTTCAGCACATGCAGTGACACACCTGTGTTAGAACACCTGTCTCTGTCTCATACAACTGAAAAAGTGACTTTTATAGTCGCGTGTCACATTTTTGGCTGATTTTCCGTGATGTGGCTCCACTGATCTGGCGTTCCCAGTCACCGGAACTCCAGTCTAGGCTTGTTAAGCGAGTTTAATGAAGCACCTCCGGTTCTCGCGTGATATATAAGGATGTGATTTATGTAGGCCTACACTGTTTACAATTTTGCGCCACCCTCAGACTGCATCATATGCGCCAAGATGTTTAATCATTTGTATCTGACGTACAGTTTCATTTGCAGATTTGACTAGAACGCTGCAGATTCCAGTCAAACTTGTGTCTGGCATGACTGCGATAAACACGCTGGCTTCAGAAAGTACATTTAGGCTTACAATTGTACATGCGCCTATAAGATGTTATTGACTATGATAAAGAGGTTCTAAAAATAGGAGGAAGAGGGAGCCTGGGCCTTAGCGCTGTTTTTAAACGCGTGATTTCTCCTTTACCTGCGCCTTTTGCGCACTATGGTGCTGAACTATAAAGTGTGCAGAAGGTTGCATGATGGTGCTTTAAAAGGCTACAACGCAAACTTCACTTCCATGTCTTGATGTGACACCTGTCAAGGCATGTTGTGACACCCATATTTTACACTGCACAATTTACAACTGTTATTAAAAACCTGATTGTGCTGTGTCCTTTTGAGGGCCTCGCGCCAAAATAGCTGATGATCAATTATCTATAATGAGCAGATAATTGTCTATTATTGATTGATTGATTGATTGATTGGTTGGTTGGTTGATAATTGACATTTCCTTTATTCTGAAGTAAACGTAGGCTATTTATCGCAGTCATGCCAGACACAATTTTGACTGGAGTCGGCATTGTTCTTGCCAAATCTGCAAATGAATCTCTGTCAGATACAAAGGATGAAACATCTTGGCGTGTATATGCAGCCTGAGAGTGATGCAAAAATGTAAACACCAGTGTAAATAAATCACATGTGAGCCTACGGCGACACGTCGCACGGAAAACCGGAACATCGACAACTCGATATTTGTCATGGATCAATATTTGTACATCACGCAAGCGAGCAGCAGATTTTTAAAAATTGTACCAAAATTATTACGTTACGCTGCAGAATGATGTGCGTGTCAGCGAGTGAGAAAATAAAACTAGAACAAGGTTAGTACAGAAGTTAGTAGAGCAGAGTGCGTGTGTCAGTCAACACAGGACATGCTCGGCAATATGGCGTCTTGAAGTAAGTGATTAAAGATTACTCAAACATGCACTAATCAATCCAAATGCAACTTCCAGAGGGTAAATGAGAAGGAGAAACAGCTATAACATGATTAAAAGCTGTGAAGAGTCGATTTTGCATAGGTTTCCTTTAATAAGAAAAACAGAGATCATTAAATGTGTCATATTTCCACAAATAAAAACATCACAAACGAAGACAAATCATGCACACTATCCAATACTATTACTGTGAAGGCCTAGGCATATGCACATGTAAATAGCATAAAAGGTTTCTGCTTGTTCTGTAGCTTTGTTTCCTAGATTTTGTCAGAGTAAATAACACATGGAGAGTACAGTACAGTGTTCAAAGTGCAATGATTAAATACCGAATCAGCAGTACAAAAAAACAGAACCCAGCAATTACAGCGTGCAAAAGATTATAATATAAAGTTTGAAAATCATTGCATATAAGTAGCTCCTTACTGTTAGTAGCCTATGTATCGTAAAGTGCGTGTGACCTGCTCCTATTTTCAAGCCGTTACAGCAGCAAAGTGAAGCCCCGCCCACCTGGCAGTCACGTGACAAGTGTAGGACTTGCCCAAGAGGATCATGGGATTGTAGTTTTAGACACTGACCAAGATTAATGATGGCTCAGAACCAAAACCATGACCAAAACGCAGCTAAAGAATTATAATGATGTGTTATGAAATATAAGACTGCTGTAATTCTCCAGGGGAACTGATAATGCTCAGTAACATAGTGAAATCTTCCATTTATATAATTTGAAAACCTTGAACAAATGTGTTAAACCTTGAACAAATGTTAGCCTAGCCTATTTTTAAATAAAAAAAATGGCCTAAAAGTGTAAGCCTGTTGCACTCAGATATCTGCTAGATCCAAATGTTTCTCCAGCCCCTTGGAGAAACACAAATCATGTAATATTATTTTAGGCTTTGAATTCAAACCGGTTTGATGTACAATTGATACCAATGACTGCATGTTTGGCAGATGTTTTGTGCGATTTTTTCTCCCTGAAAAGTCAAAGGGAAAGCATTAAAATAATATATTACAAATACAAAACTGAAGATAATTGTGTTAAAAGAGACAAATGGTTTTCTCCAATGCAGCAGATGGAGTCCAGTTTTGGTGCTGTCTTTGCCCAGTGAACAGTCATGGTTCAAACTCTCAAATGGCTCAGACCATCCACTCACTGCTACAGTCCGCCAAAACCACCATGAGCCTGCACCATGATGCACAGCAAGCATATGGGACTAAAATGTTCAGCTAACCACATGGTAGCACATCTCATTTCAGCAGCAAACCAACGAGGAAACTTTTTCTTATTGTGCATTGACTACATGTGTATTGTTGTTTGAGCAGGTAATTAAATACTTATTACTTTATACCTGTACTGGCTGCATATACCTTTACAACCTCCTTATACATCTGGATGCTACAGTAATTTAATTGATAACCAGTATTGCTCTGAACACAAAGTCAGCAAACATACAGATACCTTTTATTTTTATTCATTTAAATGTTTATTTATGTGTTTGTTTGTATTTTCTTTATGTTAAAATGTATGATATTTTATTGTTATTTTGTTAAATTATTTTAAAAACTGTCTGTTCATTTTATGAGCAAAGTGTAGCCTATCAAATAATTATTGCCCCCTGCCATCATTAATGGTGCAGGATGTGTCACTCACTTAGAAAGAGTCTTTAAGATTAAGGGAGTGTTTCTGATGCCCAAACTGACCACAAGGGACGGGCCTATATGCATTAAAATCAATCATTCATAGGTATAGGTATGATTGTCTTAGCTTTCACACAAGCCCAGCCCCGTATTGCCTCCCTGCTCCTCATTAGAGACGGAGGAGATTGTGTCATTCATCTGTGTCACTGACAGGTTCAAAGGCACTGACCACAAGGGGGGATAGCGCCAAAGAAGACAGAAAACCACCCACTTTGTGACAACTGACCCTCTGAGACACACCAGACATTAACAAGGCCTTTGATGCATCACTTCTCAATTAGAAATGCGTTTTATATCATGGATTCAATATTCAGCATAGTTCATATTTTAGAATTAGATTACACGTAAAAACTCATTTTTTCCACACACAACACTTATAGGTTGAAATGTGGAATAGGGCTTTCTAGGGCTCACTGTTCTCCTCAGGGTTGTTGTATGCTGCCACCTGGTGTTAAAGAACACAAATCACTAATAACATTTATCGCTTACCTAAATTTATGTTTTTACATGCACTGCGCTCAGGATCAGCTTAAAGGTGCACTACATAACTTTACATGGACATTTACCTGGATTGTTCCACTATGGTATTAGGTTTATCATAATACATTTATTCCATTTAGATGTTTTTATTTCTTAAAAATACATTTAAAAACATGATAAGTCTAACTGGTGTTGTCTTTCACCTGTAACTTGCCCTGGTGGTGTCACCTACTTTATTTACAGAGATAGAAAAAGAAGATTACAGCCAAAATAAACAACATCTCACTGGAGACAAGCAGGTAAGGGACCTTCCACTACAGGGAAGTTACATACGGCAAATAAATGCTAAATCTAACATATTGTGTTCTGTTACTTACTCTTCCGCTCTAATTTTAAATCTGTTTGTAGCCCTACAAAATCAAATAGTTACAATAAACAACCAGGCCAAATTATATTTTAAATTAAAAACAATGAAACTGTTATAATTTTCAAAGCCTAACATGAATGATAGAAACAGATGAGTGATTCAAGGGGAAGTAATGTTATTGTGAAAGGCAATAATACTGAATAATACTGTTTAATCTTAAAACTGAGCTCAATAGACATTTAGGTTTTCAATTCACAGCAAAAAAACTAAAAAAAAACTACAACACTACAAGTATACAGTTCATTCAGTACTTTTCCGGACTTGGATGCATAAGTTCCCACAAGATTAGCCTCTAGTAAGACAGACTTCTCCAAACAAGCCAGGCTTTTTGAGTTGGCAACATTTCTGGAACATCCTTCTGGTTTTCTACAACTACATGTACAGTAGCCAGTAAACATGTTTGTGATATAGTTTAGATTATTCTGAAGACTCATGGCTGCAAATGCCTTACACTTCATGCCAAGGGTCATGCAAATCTGTTTTGCACGGCTCCACATGATCACACCGTGCACTTGCTTCTGTTTCAGGAACTGTCCAGTATAAATGGTGAGGGTTAATTCTACAGAAGCAACAGTGGTTTGAGACAAAATACAAGACACGAGCTTAGCCATGGCTGTGCGGACTCTGATTGTCATTTGTGCCATCCTCATTGGAATATCTATTGTTACATACAGTATTAAGCCCGATTTAACTCATGCTTACTGCAGGATTGTATGGTAAGGTTTTTCTATTTGCATTGCACTATTTGAAGTAGCAGTCAAATTCTATCAATATTTTTTCTGTCAGGTTGCTTGGTCTACCCTGTGATCGTGTGGCTTATGCTATTGTAACTCAAATCAAAGCAATGGGCTCATACAAGGTAAGAAACATAAATAAAATCGATTTTATTTTAAGTTAATATAAAAGTCATGGATTTTAAACTTTCCGCTTTTCACTCACATATGTAGCTCTTGAGCCCAGCGGCTCCGGGTTTGATCCAGGCCAATCACACCTCCGGGTCTGGACAGTATGAGAGCGTTAACTTCACCATCATTGCTACGTCTCTGGGGATGGGCTGCCATGTTGAAGTAGGTCACCATGAATGTTCACAGTTTATGTAAGGCTGTGGAAAATAAATTACATTTGAATCTGTTCAGGGTTCATCCATGTCTTCCTTCTGGTACAGCCTGTTTGATAATGGAACCAACTACTGCAACCTCCACAATATTATTGAAGGTGAGACACTACTGCACTTGCTCTTTTATTATAAAGTTTTACATCTTTTTTTGTCTCCTTGCAGGAAGTGGACTTTCCAAGGCTCCAGGATTTGTTGAATTTACAAATGAATGGCTCTGCCTTGGAGTTGAAATTTCTGCCTGTAACTAATCTGAAACATGCTTCAATTCTGTACTTAACTGTACAGCAAACAATTTAAACATGTATATGGCAAATGCATGCAGATCTTTCACTATTGTTGTATAGTAAACAAGAGTGTGAACTTTTAGACAATAAAATATTTCACATAAACTCTTTTAAGTAAGTGTTTTTTTTATTTATATAGCACTTTTCACAGACATGTCACAAAGACTCTTTACAGACCATTATTCATTCACTGTATACCCGGTGGTAAGCTATTATCATAGCCACAGCTGCCCTGGGGCAGACTGACAGAAGTACAGCACTTACCACTTTTGTACTAGGCAATGTGGGTGAAATGCCTTGCCTAAGGACACAACAACACATGGGTTTTTGTTTAAATGTGGCCTCTACACACCAACCCAGCCATGTGTTTTGTTCTGCTTTGAATGATTCATTAGACTCCAACAATTTGCACCAGTAATCTTTTACTGAGAGATTTTTACAATTATGTTCTGTCACTGGGAAAGTTCTGGTTTTGTGCTAGAGAATTTTGTCTTTCACACATAAAAAGTCTGCACTGTATAAAAGGCCAAATGATATATAATATATGCTCTCATTTGTATGTGCCTACTATGGTTGATCATTATTCAATGTGTAAACATATAAAAAATTTTTTACACCTTACATAGTGATATTACGTAATTTGCTATAGATAAAAAAAAGTCCAACAACCTACTTTATTTATTGTTGTGCTTTACAGGTCAGAATTACAGTGCGGTACAAGAAACAAGAGTGAACGATGGGCAGACCTACATATTTGTTTTGTCTGAAAATCCAGGCTGCAAATCAAGTCCATTTTCTATAAACAAACCGAAAGAGAGAGAAAAAAAGATTTCTAATGTGTAAGTACAGATTTTGGCCACTAGAGGACGCAGGTTTCACGGCTCCACAACATACAACAACATCACGAATTTATATACCCAGTGCAGTCGCCAACCAAATCACCAAATAATAGTATTTATTTTTATTATAGTCAGTTAATAAAGTCTCTGATTTGGCCAATGTTCATATACTGAAGGCTTGTAAACCATTAATTTATTAAATTGTATATATTTGACAGGAACAGTAGTGTAATTATACTTTGATATCAAATATGTAACAGATGTAATGTACTTACATCTGACCACAGGCTAACCACAGCCCCTGTCCCTGATTAGGGGGCAGTAGCATGGGCAGTAGTAGTAGTAATCATTTAGATGCAATTTATATGTTTCTGTGGGCAACTACTATTATTATAAACCTGTCAGTAGATTATAAACATTATTATCTAATGTGGTGTGTGGTCCAATAGAGAGAGACTGGACCTGGACAAAAACATACAGAATAAAGCCTTTAGCAACAGGGAGAAAGTTAGTGGAAGAAAATGGTGACAAAAATATAAAAATGTAAAGTAAAACTCAATGCTTTTATTGTCCAATCAAAATGTAAACACATGTGTACACAATCGCAGTTTCGTTACTCGACATCTCAACAGTGGAGATCTCAAAAGTCATACAAATACCTACATTATAATAGCAAAAAAAAAGTATTAATAAAAGGGGTATAAAACTGAAAAAATAAACCTAACAATTAGCACTTAAAGGCGTTAAAGATGGTATTGCATTTCTTCGAATAATGTTCCACATATGGCCTTAAACTTATCTTGACACCATCAGACCAAATCATACTCTCTGTAGAGGTGACTCATGCTCACAGTAAGAAGGCATGTTTTTCAAAGTGTTTAGCAACAAAAACACCTATAATGTATAAATACTCCAGGCAAACTAACATCTCTTTGTAGTCAAACAAATTGCGGACGTACACCAGAAAAGATACACAGTGCAACTTTAAATCAATTAATAAAAATCCTTACCAAGTAGTTGCAGTCAGCGGATCCAGCAATGGGACTGAAGACTTTGACTTGCTAAATAAGTACTATTAATCTCTGTACATGGAGTAGTAAAGAGCCTATGTGAAACAAAACTTTTAAAACAAATCTTAAGATTCAAATGTAAAAATCATGTTTAAAATATCATTATATAATATTTAAAAGTATCACTCACCAGGTGGCTCTGCAGAAGGATTTAGGTTTTGCCTTTTTTGTAGCAGTATCTGTTGTAGTTGTTGTAGTTGTAGTAGTAGTTATAGGCTTGCAAGTATTAGTGTAGGTTTTGCTATGGGATCTGCTAAGAGAATCCCACGCAAAGTCACAATCAGCACCAGAACCATCAGAGTCCTCATCCTGAATCGTAACGCGTCTGAAGGGGCCAAATGGGCCTGTGGCTGTGAGGTTTCATGGAGGTGGAGTCTTTGTCTTGTGCTTCTCTTTGGTCTTGTGATGCTGATCACCTGTGTACATGGACAATCATGATTTGAACGGCTCTAAACATAATGAGTACCTCAGGACATCCTGTGTTTTGGTCTTGAACTGAATCTGACTGTATCTGTGCCACACATTGTGCAAATCAACTTTCAGCCATTTTTTTCCAACCATTTTATGATTATTTTATGATTTTATGAGTTCCTTCATAGTGTTTTCCAGTCTAGGCTTGAGTGCTACATGTGTAACACAAAGACCACTTGGACTCAGAACCCCTGATCCCCCCAAAAAGACTGTCTTGTGCCTTTTACTATATGATTTATGTGTCTATTTTGCACTATTTACCATTTGCACTAGACCCACATAAGAAACTGTCTTGTGTTTTGCACTATACCATCTGCTGCTTTTATTACTGCTGCTCATACTTGATCTGACTTAAATGCACTGTGCTGTACACTAGTGTTTTTAGCTTAATTCATTTATCTACGGTCACTGTAGTGGTTAATGATTATGTTATTTGTTGTGTCAGTGCACATGGGATAGAGAAATGTAATTTAGATTATTTTGTATGTCTAGTACATGTGAATAAATTGACAATAACATACCCCCAATACCTACTCTCAACACTTTTACTTTTTACTTTAAGAGTTGTTCCTATACAGGGATGATAATGTGCACATACATGGATTATCCTACTATTCTACCCTTTTAAGGTATTGTAGCTGAAAGCTCATTTGATTGTGATCATAATCACCATTGCAGTCACACACAAACCACATGTACATTTTTATTCCAAGCTTTAGCTGCTGCTGTCTCAGTCCATAACAAATAGGTTTTCAGCCTCATTACCTGCTCTCCCATAAGAGGCCTGGTACCACCCTGAACTAAGTATAAATACAGATAGAGGGACTATTTCACTATCACAGGACAACCGAACCAGCTCACAACATGCAGACTCTCCTGCTCACTTTAGCTTTCTCTGCTCTGTGTGGCTCTGTTTTTACTCTGCCTGTCCCTACACCTGCTCCGTACTACGCATTCTGCAAAACTATGTGGTAAGTAAACATCTGCACAATTACATCGATTATTTTAGACTCAGACACATTTTATTGATCCACAAAGAAAATGTTTTGGACAAAGCAGCTCCATAGAAAAAAGTAAAAATGAAGAAAAATTATAGTATTTACATTACCGTTCAAAAGTTTGGGGTCACCCAGACAATTTTGTGTTTTCCATGAAAAGTCACACTTTTGTTTACCACCATGAGTTGTAAAATGAATAAACTTTAGTCAAGACATTGACAAGGTTAGAAATAATGATTTGTATCTGAAATAATATTTTTTCCTTCAAACTTTGCTTTTATCAAAGAATCCTCCATTTGCAGCAGTTACAGCCTTGCAGACCTTTGGCCTCTAGCTGTTAATTTGTTGAAGGATCTGGAGAAATTTCACCCCACAATTCTAGAAGCTTCTCCCACAAGTTGGATTGGCTGGATGGGCACTTCTTGTTTATCAGACAGTCAAGCTGCTCCCACAACAGCTCAGTGGAGTCTGTCCATAACACTTCTTTCCAATCTTCCTCTCTCCAATGTCTGTGTTCTTTTGCCCATGTTAATCTTTTTCTTTTATTGGTCAGTCTCAGATCTGGCTTTTCCTTCGCCACTCTGCCCTAAAGCTGCATCCTGGAGTCGCCTCTTCACTGTAGATGTTGACAGTGGCGTTTTGCAGGTACTATTTAATGAAGCGGCCAGTTGAGGACCTGTGACCTATTTCTTAAACTAGAGACTCTAATGTACCTATCTTCTTGCTCAGTTGTGCAGCGGAGCCTCCCACTTCTGTTTCTACTCTAGTTAGAGCCTTTGTGCTCTTCTCTGAAGGGAGTAGTACACACTGTTGTAGGAATTCTTCAGTTTCTTGGGAATGTCTTGCACGGAATAGCCTTCATTTCAAGAATAGACTGTCGAGTTTCACATGAAAGTTCTTTTTTTCTGGCCATTTTGAGCATTTAATCGGCCCCACAAATGTGCTGCTCCAGATACTCAAACTGCTCAAAGGAAGGTCAGTTTTATAGCTTCTCTAACAAGCTAAAGTGTTTTCATCTGTGCTAACATGACTCCACAAGGGTTTTCTAATCATCCATTAGCCTCTGACACAATGAGCAAACACATTGTACGATTAGAACACTGAAGTGACTGTTGCTGGAAATGGGCCTCTATGCACCTATGTAGATATTGCACCAAAAACCAGACATTTGCAGCTAGAATAGTCATTTACCACATTAGCAATGTATAGAGTGTATTTCTGATTAGTTTAAAGTTATCTTCATTGAAAAAAATTGTGCTTTTCTTTAAAAAATCAGGAAATTTCTGAGTGATTCCAAACTTTTGAACGGTAGTGTACACTTTCAAATATATATTTAAAAAGGGCCAGACATGAACAAATACATTTTGGAGTAAATATTCCCAAATTTATCACTGAGCTAATTCTCACACATATGCATGACAAGCATAGTACAAGTACTATCTAAGCAAATGTATACAGTTTAATGTAGCAAGAAAGGACATAGTAATAGTAATAGCAATGTAGCAATAATAATACCAATAGTATCAAAGAAATTATATAATAGGGTGTTTTCACTGTACTAGTAGAACTGGGGCTTAAATCTTTCAACAACAGTTAACCTAATTTTCTTTTTATTTTCAGGCTTTTTGCTGCTAACTGCACTGATATCAGAATCGTATTAACAAAACAGATCCAGGCCTTCAGTCCAGAGATGGGATGTGAGATGTGCCAGTACTCTGTAAGAATGTCTAGTCACTATAACTACAACTACAACACTGTGTCACACGAATTGGCCTGAATATAAATGTGTGGTTTTCTGTCGTAGCTGGTGTCTGTCACTCCTCAGTACATCATGGCGAACCACACATCTCCAGATGGAATCAACTCTGAAAAGATTTCCATTTCTTTTCTCCCCACCATGCTGCCTGATGGGTGTAGAGTATCAGTAAGTAGTGATTTACAATAAAATTAGATATTTATATTAATTGGACTCTTCAAATATATATATATATAAACGCATTTCTCACCTTCCACGGTGGTTGGTCTCTCACCCTCATCAGCTCGGGTCCCCTACCCGAGGCCTGGGAGCTTGAGAGTTCTGCGCAGTATCTTTGCTGTTCCCAGTACTGCACTTTTCTGGACTGAGATGTCTGTTGTCCATCCTGGGATCTGCTGCAACCACTCATCCAGTTTGGGGGTCACGGCCCCGAGTGCTCCGATCACCACAGGCACCACCGATGCTTTCACCTTCCAGGCCCTCTCCAGCTCTTCCTTGAGCCCCTGGTATTTCTCTAGTTTGTCGTGTTCCTTTTTCCTGACATTGCCATCGCTCGGTATTGCAATGTCCACCACCACGGCTTTGTTCTCTTGCTTATCCAGAACCACGATGTCTGGTTGGTTCGCCGCCACCATTCTACAAGTCTGTATTTGGAAGTCCCACAGGATCTTGGCCCGCTCATTCTCCACCACCTTTGGAGGCGTTTCCCACCTTGATCCTGGGGTTTCCAGCCCGTACTCTGCACAGATGTTTCTGTACACTATGCCCGCTACTTGGTTATGTCGCTCCATGTACGCTTTCCCTGCCAGCATCTTACACCCTGCAGTTATGTGCTGGACTGTCTCAGGCACTTCTTTGCACAACCTACACCTTGGGTCTTGTCTGGTGTGGTAGATCTGGGCCTCTATTGCTCGGGTGTTCAAGGCCTGCTCCTGTGCAGCCAGGAGTGCCTCCGTGTTGTCCTTCAGACCAGCCCTCTCCAGCCATTGGTAGGATTTCTTGATATCAGCCACTTCAGTTATGTTTTGGCGGTACGCCCCATGTAGGGGTTTGTCCTGCCATGATGGTCCTGTCAGCACCTCTTCCCCTGCGCCCCACTGTCTGAGACATTCTCCGAGCACATCATCAGTCTAGGCCTTGTCACTGATGCACTTGTGGATGTTTCATCCTGGACAGTGGTTCCCACACTCACTAGTCCTCGGCCTCCTTCCTTCTGGCTCGTGTACAGTCTCAGGGTGCTGGACTTGGGATGGAACCCTCCATGCATGGTCAGGAGCTTTCGTGTCTTAACATCCGTGGTCTGTATCTCCTCCTTTGGCCAACGTATGATTCCTGCTGTGCATCTGATCACTGGCAGGGCGTAGCTGTTTATTGCCTGCGCCTTGTTCTTCCCATTGAGCTGGCTTCTTAGGACCTGCTGTACTCTTTGCAGGTATTTGGCTGTCGCCGCTTACCTTGTTGCCTCATTAAGGTTGCCATTTGCCTGTGGGATATCAAGGTACTTGTAGCTGTCCTCAATGTCTGTTATTGTTCCCTCTGGGAGTGAGACCCCCTCTGTGTGGACTACCTTCCCTCTCTTTGTCACCATCCTACTACATTTCTCAAGCCTGAATGACATTCCAATGTCTGTGCTGTAGATCCTGGTGGTGTGGATCAGTGAGTCGATGTCTCGCTCGCACTTAGCGTACAGCTTGACGTCATCCATGTAGAGGAGGTGACTGATGGTGGCCCCGTTTCTGAGTCGGTATCCATAGTCATTGCGGTCGATTATTTGGCTGAGGGGGTTCAGACCTATGCAGAAGTGGGGACAGTGCGTCTCCTTGGTATATGCCACATTTGATGTGGCATATACCAAGATGGCTGCGCACACGTCTCAGAGTTTGTTTATTCAATAATAACAGCGAACTGATGCATCTTGGAGTTATCTATGTTTTGGATAGTTATTTTAAAATGAATGAAAACACTTTCTGTGGTTCTGTGAATATACGGACACATAGTGAAATGTCTAATTGTTTTAGAAAGAAATGTTTTATCCTGCTTCTACTTTTGCTCTCAGGCAATATTGAAAGCAACCCTGCCCCCCTGCCACATCATATTGGTACACCTGAGGAATTTCGATGCAGATCTGGCTTTGGCATTCTACATATTAATGTAAGAAGCCTATTACCTAAAATGGACTTAATAAAAATCTGGATCAATTCCACAGATACTGACATCCTTGTATTATCTGAAACTTGGCTAAACAAATCAATTACAGACAAGGATATTTCTTTACCAGGTTATAAGGTCTATCGTTGTGACCGTCCTAAAAAGGGTGGAGGGGTAGCAATCTTTATTAAGAACAAATTTGTTGTCACCGTATTATTATCAATGTCAGTGCAAAAGCAATTTGAACTTCTTGCACTGAAACTTGAATTTTTTAAGGATCAGTCTATAACTATTGTGGGATGTTATAGGCCACCATCAGCTTGTAGTGATGCCATCACAGCACTTTATGATAACATGGTTGGTCTAAATGCAAATGAGCTTGTTCTGGTGGGTGATCTGAACCTTGATTGGCTGACCCTCACATCTGACAAACTTAAGTCAGTCTGTGATTCTTTAAACCTTGTTCAGTTGATTGATAGCCCCACTCACCCAAATAATAAATTTCCAAACAGATCGTCTTTGATTGATCTAATTCTAACTAATTCTCCTCACAAGTACAGTGATATTGGCATCTTTGTAAATGATCTAAGTGACCATTGTGCTATTGCTACTGTCAGAAATGTAAAATTACCAAAGATAAAACTGTGGTGAAACGAGATCTTAAGCACTTCAGTGAGCAAGCATTTCTTCGTGACTTGTCACTTTTTCAATGGAGTAGAGCATCACTTTTTGATTATGTTGAATTAGCTTGGAAATATTTTCAGGATGAACTCCTTAGATTAATAGACAAACATGCACCCCTGCGTACATTTAGGGTGAAAGGAAGAAAAAATCCATGGTTTTCTCCTGAGATTGACAATCTTTTGAAAGAAAATGACAAGGTCTGGGCTAAAGCCAGAAAAAGTAAACTTGACTCTGACTGGCTTAGCTTTCGTCAGCTCAGAAATAAGTGTACATCGGCCATTAAAAAAGCTAAGTCTGAATTTTATCTTACAGAAATGACAAAGAACTTAAATGATCCAAGAAAGTTTTGGAAAACTGTCAAATCTACTTTTGCGCCCTCAGAGTCAAGTGAGCTTCCAAATTTCTTAATTATGAATGGGAGACATGTGACCGAGAAGTCTGAAATGTTGCATTATTTCAATCAACACTTTATTTCAGCTGGCTCTCTCTTTGACGTCCTAAATCCTACTTCAAATTCAGAAGAAAAAACCTTACCTACTTTTGGTGTGAGTACTTGTGTTAATGATTGCGCATTTAGGTTCTCTAGCATTTCCTCCTCTGATGTGCACAAAGCTCTTAAGAATCTGGATACCAGGAAGGCAGCAGGTCCAGATAAATTAGACCCCCTATTTCTCAAATTGGCTGCTGACTTTGTTGCTGAGCCTCTATCATACATTTTTAATTTAAGTCTTTTAAGTAACAAGATTCCAAAAGTGTGGAAGACTGCCTTTGTTCTTCCCCTTCTTAAAGGAGGTGACTCTTCAGAGGTCAACAATTACAGGCCTATCTCCAAATTATGTGTCCTGGCCAAGACTTTTGAGAGACTTGTCAGTGATCAATTAAAGAGCTTTTTGGAATCTAATAAGATCGTGAATGATTTTCAGTCTGGCTTCAGAAAGCATCATAGTACTGTTACAGCCACATTGAAAGTTCTAAATGATATTATAAGGGCTCTTGATGGCAAAAACTGTTGTGCTCTGTTCATTGACCTTTCCAAGGCATTTGATACTGTGGATCACACTCTTATGATCAAAACGTTAGTCAACAGTGGCATTTCTAATCAAGCATCTAATTGGTTCCATGATTATTTGTCAAATAGATCACAGTGTGTTCAAATGTCTGGGTCAGTGTCTTCCTTCTTAGATGTCACAAAAGGTGTACCTCAGGGTTCAGTCTTAGGACCAATTTTATTTTCAATCTATGTTAACAATCTTTGTGAAAATCTGCCAAACTCTACTTATCATCTTTATGCTGATGATACTGTAATTTATTGCTGCACCAAATCTCTTGCACAGGCTGTTGAATTTTTACAATCATCTTTTGATGCTGTTCAGGCTTGTCTTTATTCAATGAAATTGGTTCTGAATGCTGACAAAAGTAAATTTATTATTTTTGCCAATCAAAATTACCTTTTGGAAAATATTCCTATTATAACAACTGTGCAAGGAACACAAATTGAAGTGGTTGACAGTCACAAATACCTTGGTTTTGTAATAGACGCGAGACTTACTTTTAAAGAACATGTGTCATCGTTGGTACGCAAACTGAAGGTAAAGCTCGGATTTTATTTTAGAAACAAATCCTGTTTTACACTATCAGCTCGAAAACGTTTTGTTGCAGCAACATTTTTACCTTTGATTGATTATGGGGACGTTATTTATATGTCAGCTTCATCCTCTTGTTTGCAGTCACTGAACACTGTTTATCACTGTGCTTTGAGGTTTGTGACTGGGTGTAGTCGCCTCACCCATCACTGTGAGCTATATGCCAGAGCCCAGTGGCCTTCACTAACAGTTAGACGTTATACCCACTGGATGCTTCTGGTTTATAAAGCTCTCTTGGGTATGGTGCCACTCTATTTGTCTTCTCTTCTCCAAAGAAGCACCAGCCACTATAGTCTGCTTTCTTGTAATGTTTATCAGTGTTTTGTCCCTCATGAACGCACAGAGATGGGTAAGCAAGCTTTTGGTTTTTCTGCTCCTTCCTCGTGGAACACTCTCCAGACAGAAACTAAATGGCCTGATCTAGTTTCTTTTAATATTTTTAAATCTTTTTTCCTACAAAGGCAGAGGCATTCAATTACTCAGTGCTTATGCTTTTAATGTAATTGTTGTTGTTAATCTATGCACTTTATAATATTTGACAATTTATGAAATATTGTTGCATTTTAGGCCTGTTTTAGATTTAAATTATTTGCTTCAATTGTATGCATTTTGTAAAGTATTTCTAGTTTTGTAATATTCTTGACGTGTGCTGCTGACCTCTTGGCCAGGTCCCCCTTGAAAAAGAGATCTCGATCTCAATGGGTGTTTCCTGGTTAAATAAAGTTTAAATAAATAAAATAAATAAAATTTGATGGTCACTTGTGCAAGTGGCTTGCCATTGGCTTCAAGGGTTGTTTTCCACAACCGCATCGAGTTTGCAATGAACGCCCTTAGAGTCATGTTGATATTGTACAGCTCCAGGCACTCAGTGATCCATATGTGTGGCATTGAGCCATAGGCTTTCTTGTAATCAATCCAGGCAGTGCACAGGTTGGTCTGACGAATTCTGCAGTCACGAGCGACTGTTCGGTCAACCAGGAGTTGGTGTTTGGCTCCCCTGGTGTTTTTGCCGATGCCGATGGTGTTGTGCTGCGCTCATGTATTGATCCATGTGCCCACTTATCTTAGCCGCGATGTCATGCCGCTGACATGAGCTTCCATGTTGTGGAGAGACAGGTTATTGGCCGATAGTTGGATGGGACTGTACCCTTTGCGGGATACTTCAGGATCAGGATCGTACGCCCTTGGGTTAGCCATTCAAGGTGAGTCCCATCCCTTAGCAGCTGGCTCATTTGTGCTGCTAGGCGCTCGTGGAGAGCAGTGAGCTTCTTTAGCCAGTATGCGTGGATCATGTCAGGGCCTGGGGCTGTCCAACTTTTCATGCCTGAGACTCTTTCCTGGATGTCTGCCACTGAGATGGTAACTGGATTCTGTTCAGGGAGGTTGCTGTGGTCTGCTCTCAGAGCCACCAGCCACTGTGCATCAGTGTTATGTGATGCTTCTCTTTCCCATATGTCTTTCCAGTACCTCTCAGTCTCCAGCCTTGGTGGGTCTGCTCTGCTGTTATTACCCTGCCATTGAGCGTACACTTTCGCAGGTTGTGTTGCGAACAGGCGGTTTATTCGTCTGGCTTCATTCTCTCTCACTTCTTGTCGCACTTCCTTCATTTTAGCCTCTAACCGTCTTTTCCATGGTGGGTATCGTATCTCATGGCTCCCATGGTTGCTCTTATAGCCCAACACCTCTAGGATCACCACTGCAGAAGTGTATATCAGCTCATTGGTTTCAGTGATGGTTGGGGTAGGGATCGCTCTGAGTGCTGCATTCACATCCTCTAGCAGACTTTCAGATGGTACTTCACTTAGCCTGTGTAACTGATGTCGGGGTTGCCTTGTGATCCATGATCTTATCTTTCAGGTCAGTCACTGCCTCGCTCAGTGTGATACTTATTGGGGCTTCCTTCCCAATCTCTGGTTGGGGAGTTAGTGTTAACTCCCCTCTGACCTGGCGTCCTGGCTCCCCCTTGCCGTAGCATTTGTGTTGTACCTCGTCAATCTCTAGTTGTGATAGCAGTTGCCGTTTGTGGATGTTGGAACACTGAGCTACTAGTTGTTTGGCCATTAACTTGGACTGTGGATATCGTAGTAACCATTTCTCCCACATCCTGTTTATGTAACCCCTCTGACTAGGGTTACTGGAGTAGTAGCATTCCAACAGAGTCTTCCGTCTTGTTCCAGTAGCCCATTTCTCATCAAGGTGTCCTGACACCTGACGCAGACCTTGTTTGGCCGGGCGACGTCTGAGCCGACATCTCGTAAGTTTTATCGCCTCTCATCATTGTGAGCAGTAGCGTAAAGGGTCTTGCCCAAGGACCCACACTGGTTTTGCTCCTAATGCCCTTGGGGGGGATTTGAACATATATATATATATATATATATATATATATATATATATATATATATATATATATATATATATATATATATATATATATATATATATATATATATATATATATATATATATATATATATATATATATTTGAAGAGTCAAAAGTTGCACTTCTACAGACATCATCAATGAGTAGTGGAACTAGTGGATCAAGTAGGGATGGACTCTGATTTTCATTATAGTGAAATATAATTTGTTTTTGAAAACATTACCACAAAAAGTAAAGTGCAAGCTTTTTGAAATGGCACTTATCTGTTTTTGCAAATTAGCCTTTTTTAATTTAAGTGGCTCAGTCAGTTTTTGTTCATAGGCTGTGTCCCTGTCCTCCCTGTTCTCCACTTCTCTTCTGGACAATGGAGTAAACTATTGCAATCTTCATAATCTGATTGCAGGTAATGTTTTTATTCCCTTGATAACATATTATTGCCTTGTTCTAATTACGTTTACAAACTTTTGTTAAATGATTCATTATTTTGGTCTGCTTTTGTGATTTTTAGCTAGTGGCCTAGCCTCTCATCTTAACTTTCTAGAGATGACAAATGAATGGGCTTGTCTAAGCTACGGACTTGCAGCCTGCATATTGTAACAACCAACAAGACCTTAGTATTTCAGTGGTAAAGTAATTTCTACTCACTATTTTTGTTTGCATTTACAAAAATTAAATGATCAGTTGTTACTTATATTATTAAAAATGAAGAGACTGAAGGATTACGAAGTTAAATACCTTTACAATAATATAGCAAATAAAATGTTTGCATTGCATATGATGTTTTGCTCTGTTTTTAATTATAATAATCCGATGAGCTAGAACCAGTGATATTATGAATTCAAATAATTATTCATAATGTAATACAAATAGTTAAAAGAGGTCAACTGTATAATAATATAATAATATAATATAATAATAGTATATTAACTAATGCAGGTTTTGCATGCTGCCAGACCAGACCTGCTAGACTTACTGACCATCTCTAAGAATCTACGTCTATGTTTAAACCACATGAAAACAAAATATAACCTAACTCAAGTTTACAGTATTAATACTTGATATTGCTTCCAAAACAATCAACCATCAATCAGACCTTTAATAACATATACAGTTTGCTAATGTAAAATAAACTATTCATGAGTATTTGCGCTTGTATAATTATTATCATGGCAATGGTGCAACTATTACACTATACTCACACAGCAAATGCAGTGCAGACTTGCTGGACCGCAGAACGTTGCAATAATTGTAGCCCATCATTCAAAAGGCTGAGGAACCCAAGAGACTGAGATTGGGCCTGAAGGGGCAAAATATGTGCTGTTAGCAGTTTGACCATGTATCCATCAAAATAACGTTGACACAGTGTGAAATCAGCTTCTATGAACTAAAAGTACTGACAAGTAACTCATTTTCAGTGCTACCAACGCAAACCAATGCGCTGAAATAGCCTCTACAAGTAGGGTCTATTTACTAGGCTCCGAAACCTCCACGGATATGTTGTTTTATTTTAATCTCCATGGAGACAAGCTGGTGACTCGACCAAACCAAGAATTATTTGGGAATAAAACACTTGCAATTGATGGTTGCAAAATCACTCTGTCGTCCAGGTAGAGTCCATGGCAAAGGAGAAATTCAACACCTGTAAATTAATATACAAAAAAATAGGTAAACATAATGTGGAGCATTCCAGGCAAAGCAAATACATGTTTATGAGACAAGCAGATGACAGATCCCCCATCTAAGAAAACCAGTCTCTGTTGCCCTTAAAATTAATGTTCACTGTGTCTTTGAGGGGAGGTAAAAGAGGAGACTGTTTGTGACTGGGGTCTTGTATGATACAAAGAGCATTTTTTTTCCCACAGCTTTTGCAGATGTCCTTTATTTGGGAAAATGATGATTAAATAATCCTGGATGCAGTTTTGACTGTCCTCACTACGAACAGACATGCTGTCAGCACACTTGTGCATAAATAGAAATTCATTCAGATGTTGATACTCAGAAAATAAAAAAGTAAATGATTTGACATATGGCATAAGCTCTAACAGTGAGGCAGGATAGACTTCCTAACTCTAGTAGTGGGGTAAATGCATAAATGTTTGTATGTATTTTTATGTTTTTATTGCCTTGCTTATTTATTTGTTTTATGCTTTATTTTATTTAATGTATTAATTTATATTGTGCGTACACTGTGCAGCACTTTGGAGACTTTGTGTTGGTAAAATGTACTGTACAAATAAAGTTGGATTGGATTGGATGTATTTTTTGACCCCTTTTTCAGGCACAGTGGGACAAATGATAGTTGACTGACAAATGATTGTTTCCTGTTTGCATGTAACCCACATCTCATCACATGGTGCAGCTTCATGAACTTCACACTGACAACACAAAGACAGCAGACAAGAACTTCAATAGTTATAAAATAAAAATTAAACAAATATAGATTGCAATCACACTTAGCTAATGCATTGCGTATAATTAAACTATGGCAAGAAAATACCATACAACACATACCATTTCATGAGGAACCATACAACACTGAATGGAGATTAGAAGAGATAAAATAATCCTCATAATTCTAAATATTGTGAAAATTTGCAGATTATTGTTTTTTTAATATATTTTTATTAATCATATTCTGTAACGTTATCACTTATCAATTAAGTATTTGATTTGATCTGACCCATGCTTTAATCCAGCTTCATCAGGATTAGTACCACCAGAGATCTGACCTGGTCTTGATAAAAGCTCTCAGTGCCTTATTCTCTGGATGCATTGATCTTCTGACCTGACATGAAAAGATGGCTCCACTTCAGTTTAACGAACTGCACCAAATAGATGGAATACTTGAATATACTGAGTTACCCTGAATTACAGCAATGCCTATAGTGATCATTTAGAAGCTGCTGTAACAAAAGATATGGATTTATCAACATCATTATGTCCTCAAATCTATAGCAGAGAAAATCACCAACTTGCTACAAAAATCCTCAAATAATTTTAGTAAAACTTTTTCATTGTGTATACTGCTTGTTGTTCTCACTTTAGTCACACTTGAATGTACATCATAAAGAATAGATTATCCACTGTCGAGCTCAGACAGTGGACTCCATTCACACGTAACCATGAAATGTCATAATTACAGATTTAATTGTAAATGAGTCATATGTAACCCGCAGACTCGCTTTTTACCTCAACAATTGACATGCTAATTGGTATACTTCGCTCAGGATACAAAGCCTTTGAAAAGTATGTCTATACATCCAAGGCCCTTAGCTGTTTGTCATGCGAAATACAAAGTTCCCATTCTTATCAGGTCTTTAAAAGCCTCGGCATTTCAAAGAAGTCATTTGTGCCAAAGTCAGGGGCGGTCCTAGGCACGGGCAGACAGGGCAGCCACTTGGGGGGCAACAAGAGCCTCTGACATTGAGCTTTCTTACTCTGCTCTCATCTGCCCCATTACTCCTGCCTTTGCTGGTTGTGGATTCACTATCGGAGGACATAATCTGCAGAATTATATGGTAAATATAAATTATGGTAAATATAAATAATTGTGCTCGAGGGTTCATGGGAGTTTGTCCAACCGGTCCACATGTGTTTTGTGGACCTAGAGAAGGCATTCGACCGTGTCCCTGGTTCCTGGTGCCTTGTGGGGGGTTCTCCTGGAGGATGGGGTCCGGGGCCCTTTGCTAAGGGCTGTCCGCTCCCTGTATGACTGAAGCAGGAGCTGTGTTTGCATTGCCGGCAGTAAGTCAGACCTGTTCCCGGTGCATGTTGGACTCTGCCAGGGCTGCCCTTTGTCACCGGTTCTGTTCATTGTATTTATGGACAGAATTTCTAGGTGCAGCCAGGGGCCGGAGGGGGTCCAGTTCGGGGACCACAGGATCTCATCTCTGCTTTTTGCGGATGATGTTGTCTTGTTGGCTTCATCAAACCAGGACCTGCTAGAGCGGTTTGCAGCCAAGTGTGAAGTGGCAGGGATGAGAATCAGTGTGGCCGGGCACTCCCTTAGAGATAGGGTGAGGAGCTTGGTCACATGGGAGGAGCTCGGAGTAGAGTCGCTGCTCCTCCACATTGAGAGGAGCCAGCTGAGGTGGCTCGAGCATCTGGTCCGGATGCCTCCTGGACGCCTCCCTCGGGAGGTGTACAGGCATGTCTCACCAGTAGGAGGCCCCAGGGAAGACCCAGGACACACTGCAGGGACTATGTCTCTCGGCTGGCCTGGGAACGCCTCGGGGTCTGTCCGGAGGAGCTGGAGAAAGTGGCTGGGGAGAGGGAAGCTTGGGAGCCCCTGCTTAGACTGCTGCCCCCTTGACCCGGCCCCGGATAAGCAGGAGAAGATGGATGGATGGATAAATAATTGTAATATGTTTTTATTGTTCTATCTGTGATATTATTTTTATGTTTTTTTCCCCACAGAGTTTTCAAAGAACCATGCACTAAACCAAATCATGCTGCATCAGGTCAAATCCTGGAGCTCAAAAAAATGTTCAGACAAGCAGGAAAAATGCATGTATGAGGTAATCTTTACATACAATGTGTTCAGTTCATACAAGTGAATAAGAACTTGAGGTCAAGTCCACAAGAGAACACTTCACTCCTTCTGCTACTGAATAGTTCTGCTAAATCAGGGTAAAATAAACAAAACCTGCTATGAACACATTTTAAATGCTTAATTCTAATTTGTTATATTTTTTACTTTTAATTGTTACACCGACCTTTTCTGTAACCACACCTAAAAATGTCTCTGGTCCTAATGACTTTTGTCTATTCCATTGTCTTTTTGAAGGTAAGATTTTCAGTTCATCCACACATTCTTCCTCTTAAGTTTAGTCTAAAACTTAATTTTTCTGTTTAATAGCGAGTAGACACGTCAAGGATCCAGGATACAGAGATCAGCAGTGAAAAAATGTGTCCTTCAAGAAAGATATCCAAATGCATATCTAAAGAGAGTCAGCTGCCTATTATATGGTGAGCTCTGCTATTTTTATTTCAAACTTTTTGTCAAACTGTTATGAACAAAATTTGTGCGTTTCTTTGCTTTATTTTGTATTTTTGCACTGATGAGGAACAGTAGTACCACTAACAGTTTAGTTAAATTAATTATTTTTCCATCATTGTGTAATTGGTGGAAAGGATTTGAGCAAGTTTGATAATGGATGAAATTATTATTACGGTTTGAAAAATCTATTTCAAAATCTGGTGTCACATAAAACAATGCAACACAGATTGTTGGGTGTGGGGTTCTATAGACAAGATGGATGAAGAGTCTTGCCCAAGGTCACAACAACAGTATGAATGGTTGAAGCTGTGGTTTAATTCCCCATGATCCATTTCTGCTCATCGTAACGTAATTAACCTTTTTTATAACGGTATCTTCCCAAAACTAAAAAGACTGCTTCTCTAGCCTAGAAAATACTGTGATGACACTGAAGGCATTTTGAAAAGCATGAAAAATGAGCTTTTGATCTTGGTCCTAAAAAAGCTCCCAATTCTGATGGTTCTGATTCATTTTGCTCCAAAGATGAAGACAGCATTTACGCTCACCACCTCCGTGCTTTTTCTGTCATTGCTGCTGGCTGAGTTTTCAACCCAGGATTCCTCATGTAGAGCAATATGTTACACTTCCATATGATTCTTTATCTGATTTCCAGTGTTAACGGCCATAGTATGTTTACATAATATTGAAATATTGTTTTAGGCATTTTAATCTTCCCTGTGTAGCACCAAACTGAGCTCTGGTGCGGCAGGTTGAGGCTTGGAACTCCAGTGAATGTGCCACTGAACAGGAGACGTGCATGTATGAGGTAAAAATGAAAAATAATTTATTGACAACTAGATTATCATCTGAAAAAGTTGTATGATACTTTCAGTACACTGTAAACTAGTTTGCATGTATTGTATAGTATTATGAAACTTTTTGTGTTCGTTTTGAAATATTACCAAATAAGACCAAAGGTTTTTACATACTGTTATAATGGCTTCTCTAGGGTTGTCAAAAAATCATACTATACTATCCAATCGATACTAAAACTGGTAGTGAAAATGATTACATGTATGAAGTATCAGTACGGACAAAAATAACGTACACAGCTATACCTAAATATTCTTAGAACACTATCGAGCAACCGGTATATCAGAATAAAACCACATGGGAATATATATTAAAGAAAAAGAGAAATATTTTAAATTAGTTCACTATATCTGTCAAATCTGCAAATTGGGATCAATAAATGCTGAACTCATAAATTATTTGTTTTTCTCTACTATGTACTTCAATCCACCTCTTCATTTTTGCAGGTCATGCACATATCCCCGGACTTAAAGATAACCACTGTGCTGTATTTTGACCTATACCCCACAGAAAATCCTAATTTCTGCAAAATCGTGGCAAATGTTGTTTTCCGTATCAATACAATATTCTTTGTGTGTTGGTTTAGACAATACAACTAAACGATCAGTTGCTTTGAGGGATTTTTCATTCAGTCCTGTTTTCTCAGGCCTTCACCCTCCAGGGCCTCTTCCACTGTCTCTTCCAAGGTTGAATCCCCATTTATTGATTGATTGATTGATTGGTTGTTACTTGCACAAAATGGTTATCTATTTGTATGCCCCATGCTCCAGGAGAGATCACCACTGACTGCATGTGCCCTTCTATGTCTTCATCCACTTGTTACGAAGGCCACAAGAAGTCCACAATTTAGTTACTCACAGGAATATTTTACACCTTAACATAAAATTATCCACGTTTTGACTCAGTGTCAGTATATTTTCACACATTTTCTCACAAATTGTTAAAAAAAGTAGTAACAGTTGTTTATGTAACTTTGCTAATTCACACTTTTAATATCAATGAATCACTAATTTTCACCATGTCACTGATAATTTGGTATTTTTATCTAGAAGAACACCACAAAAGAACTTTTTTTTTTATGGGAAATGAAATTAAGAGTTATTTTGAAAAATGAATTTGCTTTTTAGTGATGTTACAGTAAAATATGGGAAAATGTCTCATCAATCTTTTATAAGCATTTATAACCTTTTATGAATATTGACTGTATTTATTTAATGCCGGTTTCTCGCAAATTTCTTGACGCTATTATCTTGAAAAATAAAAAGTTTGATCTATTTATATATGGGTCAAGGAAATAGCATCACAGCATTTGTAATTATGCACTTGGTTTATTTACAACACACAGCAAATTTCCATGTTTTTAAAATGAAAAAACAAAACAAAAAAACAACCCAAGCAAACTGTAGTCACTCTGTATGTACATATGCAAAACTTCATATACAGCATTTATAAGTACATCATCTTGTACTTTTTCAATCTATTACACCTAAGATCAAATGCTCTTATCCCACACACACTCCTGAAATTATCAACCGCTGTCTAATCAACCACATGTACTCTTTTTAATAACACTCCAAATTAGCCCTAATGCTTAGCAGCGCAGACGAAGAAATGGCCAAAAATAACTCAGTACCAGTCAGAGAAGCCAGTGTTTCAATTGATTTCCTACTATGAATGAGTGTCTCAAGTTAATGATACAAAACCAGAACCTCTTAAATAAAACTTGGATTTCTACAGCCTCACACCCTCACAATGGTACAACAGTTAACCCTTTCTGAAGACCACAAACATGAACAACAACGTACAAAATCAGAAGCAACACACAAGCCACTGAGGTTTTTCCTATAGCAGCCATAACAATGTGGAGATTGACCAAGCCTGGCCAGCCATAGCAATGTTTTACAATATATAAAACAATATTGAGGCTGAATTCAAATGGACATAGAGCAAATGAGATATGAGGCATGACATAAGATTGGCCCATACTATTACAATTAGTTGGACAATATTTGCAAGTGTTGTGAATGAAAATCCCCAACTCACTTTGATGCGCAAGTAATATATATGACTGGCCATGCTAAGATCTACAAGGAATTTCATGATATGTATGGACTTGATAACAAAATAATGCTGCTTTAAATGGAAACCAATAATGGTAAAATGAAAGAATGTAGAATTTTTCAAGTAAACAAATAACAAAAGCAAAAAGCACCAATATTTACAAACTTAATTTTCATAAACAGAAATATAATACCACTTCTCAGCTACAAAAGGCCATTACAGAATCAGATATGAAGTTTTAACACTGATCCATCTTTATTTTGGATCTGATGTAAATGTAATCAATTAGTATAGTAGAGGAATTATTTGTGTAGATTATTTCTTATTCAAGAGTGTTTTCAGTTACTGTTGATGTTGTTAAGTTTGTTGTTAAGTTACTGTTAAGTTTTAATTAGAAGTATTAGTCATTTTAGTAGAGCTTAAGTAAATTGATATATTTGACATAGACAGAAATCGTAGCACAGTTCCCTTTTTAAGTGAGTAATTGTGTTGCATATTAGATATACAGTAGCTCTGATATACAGTGGTAAGAAGTTGAAATGTTTGCCTCTCTATGACTATGACCACAATGTAGTTCATTTCCGACTTGTTATGCTGTAACCGTACAAAATACAAAATATAATAAATAGAAACTTGAATGAGTAGTAACACAGTTGGACATTGGTCTGTATATAAAGACGGACAAAGTGTTTGTTGTTATTGGTTTGGCCGGGAACTGGCGGGTAATCAGGAAGCACATGCTCAATTTAGAGCTAAAACATGGCTCCTAAATGGGTCATGTATTCAAATCATCAAATCATTTAACTGTTCGGATCGATTGAAATATTATTGCTCTTATACAAATTTTTGTCACAAATCAAATCCTGAAGTGTGAATATTCTTGTTAATACTAACTTCATAGAAGGTGATCTGTGATTTCAACTGTAGTTGTGCTTTGTACCTTCATTCAATGATTATTATACAGATTGGACAAAATTACATCAGTAATGAATTCATATGAGAACAGTGTCATATATAATCATGTTCAAAAATTCTATTTATTGTAACAGCAGAAAAGGGCAATCCTAGACCCTACCACTAGGTGGCATCAATTATTATTATTCCAACTCTGTCCATCTTCATATACACTGTTCATTGCATTACCAATAAGGAGATTAGCAACATGAAGTGTTGGTCTGTTACTCAGATGGCCTATGTGGATGTACTGTACAAGTTGTTATGGATTTTTACAATTCCCACTTCCTCTGCAATAACAAAAGTAAACAGTCGGAGTGAAGATGGTAAATCCTTGTGGTGAACTCCCACAGAGCCTTCAGGAAGCGACCTGTGATTAAGGCGGTCTCATGTATTGCAAAGAGGTTTGTTGGCCCCTGTTCGGAGATACCCTGCCACAACAGTCATCGGTTCATAGGCTGCACTAAAACTGTTTCCTATCTTGCTAATTACACAGCAGATGGGAAGATATGAATAGAAATGGCAAAGGAAACCTTGACGCCACCAGCTTAGAGCCAACATTAGAGAGAAATCACTGAAGTAATGTTGGGTGTTAATCCTCTTTGGAAGAAAAGTCTATTTGGTTTGTGTTTTAGCCTTCCATACAATGAATCATCTTGTACATGGACTCCAAATAAACAAACACATGTTATGGCGCAAAGAAGATGAATGTAGTTCCCTATGTCTAACTGTCCACTGGCATGTGCTAGTGTCTTGTTAAGCGGCGTGCAGAGACGAGGACCAACAAAAGTCCTACTCAACAATGTCTCTTTTTCAAGTCCATTTGAAAGACAAAAGTCAAAGCAGATACATATTTATAAGTTGTTGGACACAGGAGACACAGCTCCATTGCTGTCTTCACTTGAGTTCTGCTGCTTCTTACATATTATGAGTTTGGGCTAAATCTGCCCACACTGCAACTCTTATGGACTACTGTCATTATCAAGGCTTAGAGCAATAACTCGCCTTTTATCAGCATGTTACACCCGTCTCCATGGGGTTAGTCCTTCACACCCACTCCTGCATGGAGCGCTTGCAGTACAGTATGTGGCGCTGCGTGCTCTTCCTCCTGAACTGAAACACTGTGTAGAGCAGGACCATCATGCAAAGTGCCAGGACACAGGGGATAGCTATGGCCACTGCCTTCTCTGTGCCTCCCGTGCTGTCCAATTTAATGACCACGTCTGCGTCTCCATTGTCATAGTGACGCTCTTCAGCCACTGGGGGGCTCCAGTCCCAGTCGGGGTCTGCCGGGAGACCATCACAGCCCATGAAGTCCCTCAGGATGGAGCGGGGATATCCAGGCTCGACTCGTAGAAGAAGGTTGTTGAACTTCCAGTACTCTTTACCTTTGTAAAAATATGTGAAGCCTGGAAAATAATAAAAGATAATAATCATACTTCATTTTTTCATAAAGAAGCTCTTAAAGGTTAAAAGAACATAATAATAATCACATGCATTCTAATGTACAATGATTTACCTATTTAAGTTATGTTTTTAGGTCAGGCACTTCCTGACATAACAACACAAATTGTATTTTTGTATGTTGAACTTTGCAGATGATTAAACAGGCCATTTCACATAGTCACTGTAAAACTTAAATTACATTTTGAGGGTAAAGGTCCGGCTGCTCAGGTAACACTGAAAAGACTCCTTTCATTTCTGGGTTGAATTTTATATGGAGAATGTATTGCCTTCTGAATGGCAAATACATACGGTTATTAGCTTAATAGCATGAGGCCTAGAACAGCCGCTAATCACCAGTTAATCATAAAGGTGACTTTTATAGATAGAGAAGCTATTCACATGATCATTCATTTGCAATGGCAATTTTCATTGCACAATTTTCAGCAAAATAGACCTGAAAAAATTGGGACAACATTTTCGGCCAGAACAGACAGAAAAGTGGCAATAATTATACAAATTTACACTAACATTGCATCAACAAAAACACCACATATTAAAGGCTGCATACCATTAGCCTTGTCCACAAAAGCTCCCTGTGGAGAGTCTGGGATGCCCTTCCAGATGGTGATGGGTTTGGGGTAACCTGGGTCCATTGTCCTCATTTCCTCATTGTACCTCCAGTATCTAGATCACATAATCACAATCAGAACAGAGCATAAACGACAAGACTGCATTTACCTGATCTTATGATTATTTTTTGTGGCTCTAATTTTAATACATCTAGCACACTGCCATGTGCTTGTTTCCATTGTGGTGTACCTGGTTTTCACAGCTTGAGGACGAAGTGGGTATTTAAATTGGTCCAACTCCTCTCTAGCGCTCACAAACCCTTTGGCACGTTGTTAATATCCACATGCATTAATCTTCTTGCACATGCACAGATTTAGAACAGCTTTTTCCAGACGGAGAAGTGAAACCGCCTAAGAGCAGCCAATGAGAGTGTCGCTTTCAACACTTACTTCCTGGTTGTAGAAAAATCCATCTATTCTGTATGAGCTGCAGGCAGCCCACAGTGGTCACATTTTGTCACAAAGTACAGCTTTTACAATATCCATGTTTTTTTAGCTTTAAGCCTTAATGTTATAAGCTTATTATCCTATGAAAACTATACCCAGAGTTGTTTTTCGTTTCATTCGTACATGTTTGAGTAACCCTGTTTAATTAGGCTGTCTGTATCCCCAAAACTCAAAATGCTCTGTTCCACCTTGTGATGTCATGTAGTGGTAGATTTCAAGTTAATAGCTGCTTTTACGTTTTGTTCAGTAGAAATGGGCAATTCTAGGCTTCAAATGAGCCAAATAATTCTAGTGAAGGTGTGTGGAGTTTCAAAACATAGTGTAGATGAAACAGTGTTTTCTGTTTGAGAGAAGAACTCGGCCACTTTATACAGGGTTTGAAATAAAACACAACTCCAGGTATGTTTTTGATGAGGAAACATAACATAGATCATAAAACAGCATAATACACCCATTCAATTCAGCTTCTTTGTTTAAACAAGCTTCTTTGTCTAAACATTATTGGCATGAATCCTTCAAATTATTTTAGCTCTACAGTTCTGTGCCTGATCCCAGCTCAGACGTGTGAAGTGACGAGAACGTGACAAAGGTGTAAACACAAATCCTGGACGAGTGTGTATATTTAGCTGATGACAATGTGGTGAGTCAGAGCTTACGCACACGTATCATCAGGCCCTAATTAAGACGACATACAGAGGCACATTAGAATTGTCAGGGGTGAACATCCGACTGTAATTACCCTCTTATCAATCACTATTAGCACCTCGTCAATGCCCAACTGTTTGACATGCCCCATGAGTTCTGGTTTATGAACTGATTCACATGCTATTGTATAAAATGTTGCATGTGAGGGGGGCTGTGGGAGAGCACGGACAAAGTTTGGTTAAATTTGTCTTCAACAGTTAGAGTTTTTGTATTTTGGATCTTCAGTGTTTATGTTTTTTATTTGGTATTTGGCATTCATCAGTTTAAAAAAAAACAACAACATTAAATTGTATTTTTAAAAAGAAAAAGACGCTTTGCAAAGTTGTACTAATTCTCCGCATCTTTCCAGAGTGTGACTTTGTAATGATGACATAGTGCGCATGACCCTCGTAAAACCACTTATGCTCCACTATCAAATCAAACTTTATTTATAAAACACTATTCACATGATGTACCCCAAAATTCATAGAGCCCCATCTTAGACTCCCCTCTGAAGATCCACCTTTATGTAATTTTTCCATTTACTTTACTCTTTTATGATTTAGGTCTACACATTTGATATATATATTTTTTTTACTATTTTAGGATTGGCAAAATTAGTCTGAGCATTTATTCCTTCTTTTGTTTATTATTGTTAGTGTCTTTGTGCAGCACTTTGGAAACTGCCTGTTTATGAAATGTGCTATATAAATATATTGGATTGAATAGACAATGAAAATGATTCCCTCACACTCACCAACAAAGAGATTTTGCTTTACATAAACAATTATCATACCACATACTCTGATTAACCCTTTTTTATCCTATCTTTAAACCATTCCCTCACAAACACAACACAATGCTACTTTGAACCAGCCCACCTCACTATTATGGGCTGGTTGCACTGATTGGCTGCAGTTACGTGGACACATATACGTTTTGTATTGGACATGATTTGCTGCAGCAGGTTGAGAGATGACAGAATCATGACAAAGCATTTTGTCAGCTCCGGAGGGTCCCATGACCTCCAGGAATATGATGTATAATGACGGCTGAACAAACATGTGAGTCATACTGGGACCAAGAGCAAACTGAGAGATCCACTGCAGACAGGAACTAAATTAGATGTTGAAAAGTCATCTGCATCACCATCAACGTCATCTTATTTTCAAAGTAATAACTTCATCATATGGATGGCTAAAGGTAACATTGGACATGTAACATTTGGGTTGTGTTGGTTGGAGTCCAGAAAGCAGCAGTTGTCAGCTGCTGAAGACATGGTTGGTGTTTTTGAATAAATATGTGACAGCTTAGAGAACAGGCGGGATGTGGCCCTGCCAAACGTATGAGGCGCAGATACTAAACTATTTATGCCGCGAACAAACACATCACAGAACTTATATAATGTCATGTCTGATGTTATCAACTTTTCAAGAATATTTTAGATTTTCTTACAAAACTATAGAAAGACAAGGAGTTGTTACTGTTGCCTCCATAACTTTGCATTTACAAGATTTTTATTTAGTCTAAAAAGTCATGTTTATTTGCAATATTTTTTTTTAAAGTAGGATTCGGTTCAAAGTTTACATTGTAAACCAAGAACATTGAGGTTTGAAAGAAGACTGAAATATGAAACAACAATCCCATTAATTTCATAACATGTTCGGAGAGGCTTAAACTTGAACCAAACTTTAACTAAACCAAAAATTTAGATACTGTATTGCATTGGTTCCCAACATTTTTCTCCCAGCAACCCTTATTATATTCCTACATGTTCACGACCCCCACATTATTCTCCAACCTGATAAGCTACTGTCCTATAATGTCAAATATAATTATTTTTGTATTTAATAAAGATATTAGAGAATAGCAATTGGTATAAAAAGACTTGATAGAAACAATGAACATACAATCTCATTAAAAGTCTTATAATCTTGTGTGGAGCCCTTTTCTAAGAACCCCTACGGACCCCTTGAGAATCTTTGGGGACCTAAATCCGGGTTGAGAATGACTGTTGTATTGTACTGTATTTGGCTGCAATACGTTGTACTGTGCAGCCCTAATGCAGATTTAATGGCATATTGTGTGCTTTTAGTAAGTAATACCTCATATGAAAAATAAACACTTATTCATTGGCCACCATATTGAAATACAGAGCCTGTGCACTTTCTCTCAGTCATGTCACAGTGTCAGACCGCATCCATCTCCTCACTCACCTGTCTCCTTTGAAGAAGTAGGTTTTGGCCGCGTCCTCCCACCAGACAGCTGTCTCGATGTTCTGGGCAGGCATGCCACTCCCAAACAGTGAGATGTCCTGAGGATACGAGGGCTGCAGAGTCGTGTCCTTAAACACCCAGAAACGGTTTCCTAAAATACACATGCACCAAGTTAAAGAACATTTTTGATATTAGCTTAAACTTGATTTAGAACAGATGTGATTTTTAATAAATGACCTCTTTCACATAATTCTCAGGGTCATATAGCTTATTATCTCTTTCTCTTATTCAGTCATTTGTAAGCATTTTACAATATTGCTCTACCTAGGACCAAGTGATATGATTTAAGGCATAAATCTTTTTTTTTCTCAAATTGATCATATGTATTTTATTCCATGTTATTAAAAACTAATACATTTTTTCTATTTTAATTTTCTGAACATAAACAATACATTGTCCCTCCAAACTCTAGATTATGGTCCTAACCCAATGGGTCTTTGTATCAGAATCAGAATCAGAATTACTTTTATTCATCCCCAAGGGGAAATTTTCTTCGTTACAGATGCAACCGACCAAGAACATGTAGTTAGAATCAAATATCAAGTGTAAAAATTAAGCACCAGTGCAAAATGATGAAAAGACAATTAAGAACTTAACGTTTGCTTAATTCCAAAGCCCTCTGTAGCCCTCTCAATTTCTATTAAAATGTTGTGTTAACAGACCTGCATTTTAACAACTCACATCCAAGTGGATAAGCAACTATGTATATGTACAACTGCATCTGACGCATAACAAAATCACAACAAAACCATAAATTGTAAACTTTTAATATTAAAATTGGAGGTGCATTTAGACTGTAGAACTAAAGAAACACTAAATCCTAAGTAACAAAAACGTAACAAAAACCTCCAGGGATGCCAGTAGTACCTCACCAGTTTTAGCAGTACTACTAGTAGCAGTTCTTGATGTACATATTAGATCAAATGGATGCCGTTTTATCTGTAGCATACATCCAGTGGGACTAATTATTTTATTGTAGCTATTGTGGTTATTAATTCAGTTTGATCAAAATGCCCAAGGCCCAGACAAGATGCAGTAAGTTGCAAGTACTCATACATACAGTGAACACACAAAACACACAGATAAAGTCCAGCGTTAGTGAATAAATAAATGAAGATACTGTGATCCTACACAGTGACAGATGTCGTGTTAATCTGCCTGATGGACAGAGAGGCAGAGCTGGACCCAAGCTCATGATGCTACAGCTATATACCCTGTCCACTAGTCAATACTAGGCACTTTCACTTATCAATTATACATCACCACTCTCTTCCATTGCCTTTTTGTGCTATTGTTCTGGTAAATGAACCAAGACCTTTAGAGATCCACTGTAGGTAATCCACTTTTTTTTTTTTTTACAAGCAAACCAAATCTGAACTGACCTTAATTTGAGCAGGGAGCAGTATTATTAGTATTTATTGTAATTTTCTATGGAGAAAAAGTGGCTGGTGATATATTCTTTACAACAGTGATCTAATATTTGCTTGTAATAATCAACTTGTATAATGTAGGATTTGGTGTGATTTTGGGGTTAAGTTAATCCTTAAATGGGGAAATTGTAAACTTTTGCACAATGACTTGATTATCTGTGATTTGATTGTAGCTCCCCATATGTGTACTGCAGTTGTGTCTCTTTGAGTCGTTGTACATTGGTCTGTGAATGTTTCTCAATTAAATATTGCAATGATTAGAATCTGCTTAGTGTAAGGCAGCTCTCTTTCAAGGACACAGGGTGCAGGAGGATTCTTACCTTTGAAGAAGACAAATTTCCCTTCACTGTTTTCATAAACTGCATCAATTTTCGGGGGCAGGCCTTTCCAGAAGTAGTTTATCTGCATGGGATATCCGGGTACCACAGAGTTGTCCCGTACTCTCCAGAACCATTGGTCCTATAGAAATAAACAGGGAAAAGCATTTGATTCGACAGATAGGTTTAATATACTTGATCTTGTACAAAAATCAAAATCTTAGAGACAGCACAAATTGCATTACAGCATCTCTATGGGCGACACTACAGCTGTAAAATTACATAATATAAACGCAGACAGATAGATCTATGCGATATTAATGTTGTAGCCAACACACCCAAAAGCCACTAAATTTTAATTTAAACCATACTCTGTTAGAAAAATATGTAAGGAAAGCCTTATTTAATCCTCTGCCATTAAAAGACTATGGTTGGGAGCAGTGATCAGATTTTGGAGGAAGACAAGAAAATAGATAACTTTTTGTGTCACATTTTTTGTTAATCCATTGTATTGTCTATACTGTTTATGTTCATGAATCAATACTAATAACCATTTTTATTTTGTTTTTAAGAGACTAAATAGAACCTAATCAAAATTAGAGGGAAACAAATAGTGATTTTTTTTTGTCCCCCACATCACCCATCCCTATGTAATACAGTCAGAGTGATAAACAAGAGGCTTTCATTCTGACCACCGCTACAGAATCTAACCTTACACTGAGAAACATTACTGCAAACTGCCATAACAGAAGACATGAACGTTACCTTGAAGACGAAGAGCTCTTGGCGCAGGATGGCGAGTGTGTTGAAGCCCCCGTCGCAGATGTTGGGTTTGGAGTTGGGGTTGGAAGGTTTGGCGCCCTGTGGAGGTCTGTGTGGGCGGGACGAGTGGCGGTCGTGTTTGCGGGGGTCAGAGGGCGGGTGGAAGCGAGGAGGCGGGACAGTGGGCGGAGGCCTTGTGGGCTGTGGCGCTCTGTCTGGTGGACCTAACAAACAAATGAGTTCAATTCAAAGTTTTATGAATTAATGTTTGTGTACATGGTAGAGATATATTTTCTGTTAACTGGTAGTTATATTTGCTGTTACATAATTCAAATTTGCATTCACTGAAGTAGTTTTACTATTTTAGATGCTGAATTTACAGATACAACCAATGGATGCAGTTTATTTTCAGCACTTTTTGTAGTAGTAGTAGTTACAGGTTTGCAAGTAGGTTAAGGTTTTGGCTTTGTTGTAGTAGTATCTGTAGTAGTAGTAGTTACAGGTTTGCATGATGGCTTAGGTTTTGGTGTAGGTTTTGCTATAGGATCCGCTAAGAGGTAGTATATTTTTCAGGTGTATGGTCTACTACTTAATAGTTTTATCTATATCTATGTATAATCAATGTCTATGGAGACTGTATATGGAGAGATATACATTCCAAGTGCATATGGCAAAGAATATACCTTTTTTATCAGGAGGACCTCTGTTGGTTATCTGTTGGTTTCTATAGCTTGTCCCAGTGTTTTTCAGAGCCTTGTGTGGACATATATGTAGATATATGAAGACTGAATCAACATCAGTCATAGAAATGCATAAATCATTACAAGATTGCCTCAGCTTTGAATAATATATTTTTAAACAGCAATTATGCTGCTGCCATCTGGCCTCAATGAAGCTCAATTTGAGGTTACTGATGGAATAACAAACGTTTGAGCATTCTTTCTGCCTTTATAATCAGCTATATTCTTATGTGTAATTGTAATTTGCACACATCTTATTTTTAAAAGTGCAAGGTTAACCAATATAATTTAAGACCAATTATTTAAGTTTTTTCCTGTAAAACTATTGAACTTTACATAATTACTTACCTATCAGTCTCTTACTCCTTTATATAATAATTGTAATTGTTCACCCACAACTTCAAATGTTGGAGGTTTGATTCTTGATATTGGCAATGCATACACCATTGTGTTCTTGGGCAGGGCACTGTTGTACGAATGTGTGAGTGCTTGGGAATGGATGGTTCCTGGATGTTAAGTGTTTGGAGTGCCATATTGAAAAAGTAAAGTGCGTACATTTGACCCTATAATAGAGTTGAGCATAGTAGATTAGAAAAGATAATAATAATAACCCGGTCTGCGCTCTTTCACCCCTTCCAGCCTTCTCTGCTGCTTTAATAACTCCAGATTAGCAATACCTTTCTCTATGGCATGCCCTCCAAAATATTCAATAACACGCAGCCCCATGAACACATCATCCCTGTCCTCCAGAACCTCCACCCGCTCCCCATCCTTCAGTGCATCCACTTCAAAGCCCTCCACAACCAGGCCCCATCGTACCTCTCAGACCTGCTGAACCCCCACACTCCATCCCGCTCCCTCTGCTCCCCCGTCGTCAACCTCCTCTCCCTCCTCTCACCTTGTCCATCGCCGCCTCCACCCTCTGGAACTCTCTGCCTCAGAAAATTGTGACTGTACTGAACTTTCCACCTTCAAGAAACTGCTCAAAACTGATATATTTAGAATCGATTTTAATGTTTAACTTCTGTCAGTATGATTCACTGGTTTTATCTTTGCTGTATTACTTGCTTATTGCCCTTCTGACTGTTTTAATATGTGTTCTGTAAAGCGTCTTTGAGACTCCTGAAAAACGCTACATAAATAAAATGACAGTTTAGCAATAATATATTATAAGGGATAAAAGGTTACCGTAAATCTTCTGTATGCCCTGCAGGTCGTCGTGAGGTAGTTTGAAGTTCTCGGTGTCCATGTACTGGTAGAAGGGGGCCATGATGGCGGTGGGGTCATTGGAGTGCTCCAGACCCAGGGCGTGTCCCAACTCGTGAACTGCCACCAAGAACAAGTCATTCCCTATGGAGACACAGAGAGGTGAGTAATGACACAAAATATATCTCTTATATATTGTATACTACTACTCAAAGGCTTTAAAGTTGCACTGTGTATCTTTTTTCATGAAAGGCCTGGAATTTTCCAAGGTATGTCAGCATCGCTATTTCCATGGAGACAAGCAGGTGACACCAGTGAACCTGCACATAGTAAATCTGCATGTTTTTCAAGGTATTTTCCAACAATAAAAACACTTGTTAATGGATTAAATGTAAGATATACACGTTTGATGCCATACTGTGGAACATGTCATGCAAGGCAATAACATCTCCATGGCGAAAAACAAACTGGAGAGCTGAACCCCACTAGCTACCGTTACAGTTATTGTGCACTTTAACACTAGCCAACAAGCTAGACTGGTAGATTCGGATCTTCTTTTGGCCTCCAGCACAGTTTTATACAACTAGTACCACTATTATGGCCACTACTCATGTACTACTAATACTTCGGTCACTACTGCAACTATCACACTGTAACTATCACACTAATACTTCGAAATACGTCCTTGAGTATTTCATTGTGTGAGTTGACAGAATAGAACATTTCAACATATTTGACCTTAACATCTTAACAGGAAACTATCTCAACATCATATAAAACTGATTAAAAACTGCTACTACAAGTACTACTACAACTACTGGTGATATTACTAATATGACGAGTACTACTACTGTTACTACAGAAACTATTCAGTTTTGCATTGAGTAGGGAGTATGGGGCTGTTTTTCTCTTTACCTTTTATATTGAACAATTTTTGGTACTATATTTGAGTTGAGCATTAAATATTGAAGCATCCAATGAATGATGAATAACACAAACTTTTAACTTTAAGTTCTGATTGATGTGAGATCAAAAACCTGCAAAGTTCTGTGTAGTTTTTATGGAACTGCCCACACTGTGATAAGAAGAAAAATGTGGTGTATATGCTGAGACACGGCCAACAAATCATGCATCAACACAAAATCGATTAATTTATGGGGTCTCAGACCTAAGGGCCGATTTCATGCTGTTTTCTGATCTATGTTATGATGTTGTTTTATCTTAAAAACATACCTGGAGTTGTGATTTGTTTCATTCACATGTGATGTAATAATACAGGAAGTGCTCCACTGTGTTTTTAAACTTCACACCTTCACTAGAATCATTTGGATTATTTCAGACCTGGAACTGCCCATCTGTACTGAACTACCACTGACATATGAGCTTTAGAGATATGGAGATTAATAATAAAGGATTACTCAAATGTGTGAATGAAAATAAACAAGTCCAGGTATGTTTTTGATGAGGTAACATGTTAATATGGTCTAAAGCTCACAAGAGTTTTTGCATAATAAAGGGCCTTAAATGATCATGTCCACAAACCAAGACAAGGAGGACTTTTTAAATTAACCTCAAGGACAGTTTAACACACAAAGTTATCCTGCAAAGTGTGCTCCAAACATGCCAAGTCAATAAGTCTGCAGTTTGCAGTCTGCAAGCAAATAATCCTGATTTAATAAGTACACCTATTAATTGCCCAGACCTAACTCAAATCTATACCATGATAATGTTGTTAATTTAGGTTAGACTGATATGTTGATGAGAGCTTGCTTTTATTATTGATTACATCTGACAAACACATACAAATAGTGCTGTAAAACATTAGGCAGTTATCTAGAAGTGCAGTGAATAATTTCCTGAATAATTAGAAATAGAAGATCTAGGATTTAATGCTGTGGTTGAGAAATCTCTTGATTGCTGGTTTAGCCTTATGTTTTCTTGGAAGTACATATTTGCATAGCACCACTGCATTCTAATTTGAATAATGTATACCTCTGTGCCAGAAGGACATTAAATCAATAGCTTATGGGATCATAAAAACACATTATTCTGTCTAATGTTACCAAAACGCAAGCAATACACAACAAAACACAAATAGTTGTCAGTCCTTACAGTACAATTAATGACAAAACTAGCAAAATGATCAATGTCACTTAGGATAATTACTGAATAGATTAAAATACATTTGAATGTGCTAGCTAACAATGACTAGGTAACGATAAAAACTGACATAACTCCAAAAGAATAGTACATTAATAATATGGTTTTAAAAAGTCACCACTGCCACAATAGTTTAAACAAAAAGGTTTCAATTAATCACTACAGACCAATTTAAAGGTACTCTGTATAGCTTTCCTGTTTGAGGGTCCGCCACCTGCTTGCCTCCATAGAGTTGGTATTGCCTTTTCTAGGATGTTCCACAATATGACATTAAATGTATCTAGTTTGCATCCATTCACTGCTGAGTGTTTTACTGCCCCAAAACCCTAGAAAAACATGCATTCTTACAGTAAATGGTGTTGCCTCTCCACAGATGTGACTTGTACCTTGACCTAGTGGCGTGGCATCAAATCCTTGTCTCCATGGAGATAGGTATTTGATGCCATACTGATGGGACATTCTAGGCAAATCAACTACCAGTCAATCAAACTTTATTTACAGAGCGCTTTTCATACAAAAAAATGCAACACATTATATTATTATATATAATTATATCTGTATGGAAACCAGCAGGACCCTCCATGAGAAAGTTTATATAGTGCATCCTTATTTCTGGGACCCATTCTTTTGCTATTTAGAGAAGTTATTACAAAACACAAAACATACTGATAAAATTGTGATTATAATGTAGAATTCAATATGTTAAAATGTACTAAATAGGTATTGCATTGCATTCAGACTCACAATTCTACTCAAGGCAAAACCCAAAAACGCAGGACTTTTAAGGCACTTTAACACCAGAGTTTCCATCCAAATCCACACCACCAGCTTCCAGTTCACATCACACAAAGAAGAAAAAAAAGTCTCTTCTTGGCCTTCAGTGTCACCACAACTTACAAATAATACAATTCATTTATGTCAGATTGTGGGAGAGAGACCCCAGGAGATTAGTGCCCTTTAAAACACAATATCCACTCCTGCCAGCACCAAGCCATGGCCCTCCACTAGAAGCTAAAAGGTTACACTCGCCTCTCCCCATTACCTGCACCACTACAACCCAAATGCACCCATGGGATACCAGTCTGAGGTACCATTAGCGCATATGTCTACATGCAACTTTTAGAATTACACTGCTCTGAAAGCCCATTAAGGTAGCACAAGGGCATTGGACATGACAGTGTACCATGCCACCTAAGCTAACAGATTGTAAGGAGAGAATTTTCCCTTTTACATGCTCAGTTTCAGAAAAAATAGCATTCAAGATTATTTGGGTCACAGTTATCATTGTATTGTCAAGTCAATTTGTAGCAGAAGAATAGATTTCCTATAATAAGTAATGGTTTGTATTATTAAAGCCACTGACCAAAAGCAGGTTTCAAAATCTTTCCATTATCATCTCTTATTTCTTTCTGGATTTATCAAACGTTCAGATAAAATATTTCCCAATAATCTATGTCCAAGAAACTTACCAAGAGCCATAAAGTAAATATAATCTTAACCTGTATCATTAACATCATAACAATTGCCATACTGTTATATCTGATTGGATAAGGTCTGTCCTGTTGCTACTCCTAGACTATCACTGAGACTGCTTGTTTTGAAGAAAAGCTCAATAAAATGTACTCAAAATTACCTTTAGACTCAGCAGTCTTCATAGGAATAGCTAAGTGCATATACACAAAACGCTGATGACGGTTTAAAAAGTGAACAAACCACAAGCCCATAATATGCTCGTAGTCTCCACTGCTGGGAGAATGGGAGGCAGGCGAGTGGCACCTGGGTATTAGTGCAGCAGCAGTGACAGGCCAGAGACATGTTGGTGGGATAATTAAACTGTGCTTGTGCTGAAGTGTGTAGAAGTCCAAGAGGGAAAAGCATCTACAGCACTGACACACGACACAAGTATTAGTGAAGGGCCTAATATAAACTCCAGAGGAACAGTGTGTTGAATAATCTTGCATTTTTGTGCTAACATCGGAGTTTTTAGTTTTGATAGTAACAGCATACTTTTCATATAAAGTTTCAACTGTTCAACTGTTTAAAAAAAAAGATTTTTCTCTGTAGGGCTGCAAGATTAATCACAATCGAATCAAAATCGTAATTTGAAGGGAATACAATTAGCAAATCTCAAATGCAGCAACCACAATTTCCTCCACAAACAAGAAAATATCCAATTTTAGATTCTTGTTTGTTAATTCATTTTGAACAGAACCCTTTTATTAAAACATAAATGTGAAAATCCAAGCACTATCGCAATGCTTGTGAGAAAAATCTTAATTGGATATTTTTCTCAAATGGTTCGCGCCTTGTTCCCTGTGCTTTGGACATCCTGAATGCAGCAGGAGTTGAAATATGTGAGCCACAGAAATGAATGGATTTAATTAATGTATCTCACTAGGGCTTCTACTACTACTTATATGTTTTTTATGTTGTCAATGTATTTATTTTAAGTGGTTTGCCAAAAATGTAGTTATACCTTGGTCGACAGTAAAGATATATTCTATTCAATTCTATACTACTTTCCTAGCATAGAAACCAACCAGTTCTCTAGCCATAACTTACAACTAACTACCATTATTAACTAAATGATCTGACAAAGTTATTCATGTTCAGCCAGTGAAAATAATGATCATGTTTTGTTTTATCTTTAATGGTATTCTGTAGTTTTGGTGCTTATATTTAAGCTTCAGTCTTGCTTTATTTAGAATTTCACATCTTAACATCAACACAAACCAATCTTAACTCCAATCTACTGTACATTTTCCATTGCACTGCCGCACCAAGGACAGCTCCAGCTCAGTCTTTCTTCATCTCTTTGCAGATGGCTCAATCTATGAGTTGCACCATTCATAGGTTATAATGCTCCTTACAATATAAGCACAGCACAATGTGTTGAGTCTTCATGTCTCTGGGTCCTGTACTGATGGCGAATACTTTAGTTGTTTCCTCTAGTTTTGCTCTAGCCAAAAACCTTGAATGCAGAAGTAGCCTAATGTGGTGGCACTTAGGAGATTCCACAGTATTGAATTAAACTTATGAATTTTGATGTGAACAACCAATAAAAACACAATTGAATAATAGCGAGAAGTCTTCTGCCTTATTGTTGAACGTTTCAGGCATAGCAATAATAATAATAATATCTCCATGAAGTGGTGGACCCTCACATATAGTTCATCTTTAAAACTATTTCTATGTTTATGTTCTTGCTTATGCTTTTTAATACACCCATATTTATCTTTCATGACATTTAAATATAATCTTATATAATGAATTACTTTATCATACACAACTACCCCCGATGTCTTTTCCTATGACACTAACTGACATCTTTGTATGGTCAGTACATGTCACTCTTATGTAACAAAATGAATACAGCCTTAAGAGGAGACACTTTCCTAAATTATAGTTATATACCACATCACATCAAGCAACAGAATAGCGGTAATGTGCCAGCGACTAAAGTCTTAAAATAGCAGGGCTCTCTATCCTGTCATCTCAAGAGCTTATTATGTGGGAAAAACATTTGGATCCTGACAGATGGGGTGATGCGTCTGAACAGCACAGCCTGATCAAAGACATGTGCATTCTTTGTTTGTGCACAAGAATCCCTCCTCTCTTTTTGCCGCTGACCACCATACTGACCAGAAGTTCTATACCAAATTTGGCATAAACATTAGCCAACGAGCAAAATGTGAGTAGGTTTTCATTTTGGTTCCTAACATGTTCAATTGTATTCTTCATAACCTACAATTATTCTTCTGTAATGTGTTACATTACAGTCATTAGTTCATCTTGATTCCTCTCCTGACATAGTAAAGGCCACTATGTAGCTTTTCAGGTGGAGGGTCTGACACATTTCCACAGTATAAAACTTATCTCTAAACAGTACTGCACCAGGCCAAGTATCAGGACAAATCTGTGGAGAGATAAGTCCACCTACCCTAAATTGAGAAAACATAATTATTTATTCTGACATTATTCTGGTCTACTAAACCCCCCATGGTCTTGCTCCACCTTCATTAAAAGAGTTCATACAGTTAAATTTAAATACAAATACTCAAGCATCGAGTAGAGGAGACTGTAAAATCCCATTCAGAAAGACTTCATTTGGACAGTCGGCCTTTTCAGTTCGTGCCGCACACTCCTGGAATCTGGTCCCCACAGAACTAAAGAACATGACCTCCATTCATAGCTTTAGTAGATCTGTGAAACAGCAGCTTCTGGACAATCAGATATGTGAACACAACTAACCTGTATGTGTTTTAACATCACAGCAAATGTCTCCGTCTTGTTGTGTGATTGTGATTTGTGTCTGTTGTCTTTAATCTATGTGCTGTGTGTGGTTTTAGCATGTTCCATTTTACTAATATGTTACTATTAATATTCACTGATCTTTAATGTCTTTGTCATGTGTGATGGACTGAATGTTATTGTGCCTATGTTCTGTTTTTGTCTTGCCATCAACCTGTCAATGGGACTACGAAAGAAAATTCACCGGGACGGCAAACTCCGGCACATTTACATGCTGTACTGACATGTTGATCAATGTGCACTGTCCCCTAATAAATAAACATAAACATGAACATAAACACAGAATTTATGCATGTTTTAAGGTAACACCTGTAACTGAATAATTACAAGATAAATAAGCTCAATGTCATACTCTCAAACATTCTTAGCAAAACTCTCCCTCTGCCAGAAAGAATCCAGCGTACCTTTGGTACCTCCATTGTGGCTATATAAAATAAATTCTGACTAAGAAAAACACAAATTTGTCCTTTTTTGCTACTCACGAACACATTCCAGTAAAATCCTTAGCCTTCTCACAGTTCTCACACCTCCAATAACACTACATGGCTAAAAATTCCCTTACCAGTGCCCACTTGATTAAAACCTTTTAATCTACAACATGAAGCATGTGTATAGTCAATAGGTTGGCCATTGTGACATAACATTCAATGACAGAACTTGCTGTTTAACTGTCACAATACATTTGTTGTCCTGGTTTATGATCCATATTTTTTGCAGTTACTGGGCCTATCCACATGAAATAAAAAACAGTCAAAATGTTCAGTGTCTTCTTTGGCAGTATAAGCACAATTGAGAAAAGAGTACCAACCACAAGGGTCAGCTGAAAACACTTTAAGCACATTAACATTAATTGCATTAATATGGCATATAATTTGTGGACAAATTTGTGGGGTCCAGCTGCCGCCCGGCCTCCTACTCCTCGCCCAGCTCCTCCTCCTCGCCCGGCTTCCTCCTCCTCGCCCGGGCTTCCTCCTCCTCGCCCGGCTCCTCCTCCTCCTCGCCCGGCTCCTCCTCCGCGCCCGACTCCTCCTCCGCGCCCGGCCTCCTCCTCCTCGCCCGGGCTCCTTCCCCACCTGGGTAGATGTGGCCATACCGAACTGGCCCACGGGCCTGGACATCTATAGCCTGTCCGTCCATGGGAGTGGATCTCTCCTTCACTGTAGTTCTCCCCGAGGTTTCTTCTTTTCCCAGGAAAGGGTTTTTTGGAGTTTTTCCTTGCTGAGAAGGAGGGTCTAAGGACAGGGGATGACTGGACAATGTTTCATTTGCTGCTTTACATGAATGTTGTTTATTCCTGTTTTGATATGTCTGTGTGTATGTTTTACTCATCCAAATCTTGGAACGCCCTTAGAGGCAACTGTTGTTGTGATTTTGGGCACTACAAAAATAAATAAATTGAAACAATTATAGGGTTCAACACAGTTTGGATATTTATTCAGTAAAATCTCCCATTGAGTTGTATAGGCCAGTGCCTCTCATCTGAAATTAAGGCATCACCAAATTCTACAACATGAATGCAACGATACCACAGTTTTAAAGCACTTCACATGTTCTGATCCCTACCTCTATCCTTACCGTCGTGGTTGGGATTCCCGAGGGTCCAGGGTTCATCCGAGTCGAAGTGTGTGTCGCCTCCGATGCCGGGTCCGGGGAAGTATGCGTGAGCCAGGAAGCCTCCCTCTCCGTCAAAGGGGGAGCTGTCGCCGTGGAAACCAGAGGCGAAGATGATGGTGATGTCCACCTCCCTCCGGCTCGTCTCCAGAGCGCTGTACGGGACAGCCTCAAAGCGCAGAGGTGTCACTCCTTGCCACACGTCAAACGCTCGTCGGATGGCATCATGGGTCTCGCGGGCTCCCACCTTTGGCGTGACATTTTTTATACTGGGGAGGGTAAAAAGGGATAAATTATTGAAGTAACACACGCAGTATTCTGCAAGAATTGCCTTTTCTAAATTGCAGTATAAAATAGTTATATAAAGTCTACTGCAATTCAATAAAAATTTGAGTTGACACAATTATCAACTCAGAGACTGATCACAGACAATAGAAAGCCCTCTGTAAAGAACAAAATATCCTGTCTTCTTACTGACATTTACTGATGAGATTCATGTATTAGTTTATCAGTTCAGATTTCAGTCTTTTTTTCAAATGTTAATGCTCCTGGATTTGTTTACAATGTGTTCTGAACAGGATCCTGCTTTGCAACAGTAAATCGCAATACTTGTCAATCTCAATTTATTTTTTTCCAAAACTGTGTAGCCCTAGTCCACACCGTTGTTAAAAATACTGTAAGGATGCCATATAATCCACTGCATTATGTTGCTGGCAGGCACAGAAACGTATGAATAATATTGCTATTGTGGTACTGGCACATTGATTAAGTACTAAGATGGTACAAATTTATGCGCACACACATTTACACAAATCAAATGATAAATATGCTGTCATAGGGCAGTATTCCCCAATCTGCAGAATGGGAACCACTGTTATTGCATCAGCTTTTAAAATAAGGTGAAATTGAATAGTATAGAAAACTGCACATCTTCTCTAACAATTTGGACATCCATATTAAATATAAAGCAGGAAAATATGGTAAAAATAACAGAAAATATGCTACAATATGCTAAAATATATTACTATATACTCCTAGCACCAAAGGTAGAGGAGACGCTTAAGTGTAAGACCAAGCTTAAAGGGTATTTGTTTTGTTCAAATATCCAATATGAGGTTTGTTCATTCAAATTCCACAGATTTTGGAGGCCGGCGAAAGTAATTAGCCAAAACAAAATGAGAAGAGCGTAAAATAGTTCTACTTGACAACTATTTCAGGCCTGGAAGCTTTTGTTGAACTTTTAACATGGTGGTCGTTATCAGGAGCTGGCAGGCACAGAGAAAGTGAAATCTTCTCTCTCTCTTTCATGAGTAAAGTGCAGTCGGCAGCACTGCTCTGCTCTGATTGACATTCCATTAAGAGAGGGGCTCATCAATTCAAATTCTGCAGGAAACGGATTTGAATAAATTGGCAGTGTTATCGGCCATTACTGCTGTAACCTGTCAGTTGTGCGGTTGTGCCAGACCCCGTTTATCAGCCCTCCTCAGAACCCATTTAAAACCAGCTTAATCAGCCGTGATAAGATGAGCCAGGGATTTTTTTTTCTGTTGAGATTACGGCCAATTTGTGCTGAAGGTTTTTCAAACAATTTCATATACGAAAGGAAAAAGTGTCTTCCTTAACTCATGCTTTGTGTTGTAGTAATGGGAACATAAAGCACAAATAGAAGGCAGTTAATTATTTATACTCAGACTGCATGTTAACTTTGCGCATCTGAAAAGTGTTGCAACCGGTCCATGTGTTTCAGAAAGATGACAAATTAGAGCAGTTGCCATAGCAATTAACAGCTTAAACCATAAGATCTTATCTTGTGAATGGTGAAAAGTCCTTGTGACAAAGAGGGTCTTTGTACCTTTTAAACTAATATTAATTCAGTTTTACACATTTGTTACTTTGTTCATTTACAATATCCTCCCAATCAGTTTGCCATACAACCCTGGATTCTTTTGTTTAATTATCACATAACACATTGTTCATTTAAATATACTTTATTTGTTAATTCATTTCCGTTATACATATACTAGGTCGCCCATATTTAAACCCTCTGGGGGAGGTTGTGGGCCAGACCATGTGAAGGGAAGAATTGGTGTCAGTTCCTTTTTGTTTTATGGGTTTGTGTATTTGATTTATATATTTCAGTGTTTATAGTTCATGTTAAACACTTTGATTTAAAAGGGGACTTAGGCCCTGGTAAAGAAAATGGTTAGTGTTTTAAAGTTACCTGTATACCTGTGACCTGTAAGGAAGTTGGTACCTGGGAGAGGCGCTTCCTGCTGGAAGGTATTAAAGCAAACGGGTTTTGCTGTTGGGTGCATGTCATTGTTTTGTATTTAATTTAAGTTACTTATTTTCTGTTAATTAGTTTGAACAGTATATTTGTGTTATTATTATTTGATTTATTTTACATTAACCCTGGAAGTCTGTTAATAATAAATACAATTTTTCTGGGTAAAGACACTTTTTTGTCTGAAGTCTGCCTCTTACTACGATCACGTCGGGCCAGCTTCCCCACAGTCCTCAAAATGTCACATGTCAGGAAGCTGAAACCCATAAATACTGGTGTCTATGACAACATGTGATGCAAGGCTTAGAGGGATCTGATAAATGAAAGTGAAAAATCACTTTCATTTATCACTAACATCTTAAGTTAACAATAAGCCCTGCTGCCATGACAACTGGCCATCTCTCACCTGTAGGTAATGTGCGTACGCTGCCACTTCTGCCCCGTTAGCGCATACCTCCGCCGCCGAGACCGGGAGGTACCTTTATCTGGGACTCCACACCTTGGCTTCTGCATCCAGCTTTTGGGGGGAAACAATCAAAGAATTAATTAACATCTCCTCAAGGAAAATATGCTGAAATGTTACAATACACTGTCTGCTCATGCCAAAGAATACATATATCCATGAGTTTCAGACTTAGACCATTACCATAGCAATTAACAATTCAAAACACAATAACGTATCCTTTCAATGGTTAAAAGTCCTCAAAATGGCACCTATAAACAGGAAGCTGAAACCCATGTATAGCTGCATGAGGGACTGTTTTGCAAACTGCTAAGTGCACTGAATATTGTCTTACAGTTATGACATAATTCTGTAGGATTTTCTTTGAAGCTTTGTCTCATGATCTATTTAGGGCTATGTTATATCACTAAAATATGCAAAACCAATTCCAGAACGATATTATATATGTAAATATATTATATAAATATGTGTAAATCCTTATTCATCACTGATTGTTCTATAGGAACAAAGGTTTCAGAGGTGGACAAAGTTTTAAGTTGAAGATGTTTTGCTACTCATCCAAAAGGCTTTGGCTTTGAAGTTAGACCAACTAAAACGCAATATGCTCAACAACACCTATCAAATCTGTGTGAAATAAGCACAAATTAATAACTAAATTAAAGAATGCAACAAAAATAAAATATACACTAACATAATGAGAAGCGTTTTGTAAATACTTACTCCTTGGTTCTGTCATCCAGGTTCCCGGTGACATTGAGGCCATATACTCGCTGCATGGATGCTATAGCAGAGTGCATGGACTGGACTGAGCGCAGCATGGACATTCCCGGCTGTGAGTGGACAAGGTACCCATATCTTTGTAGCCATTCCTGTTAGAGGGACACACACATCAGGTTGGCGGTCATGAAATATCCCAAACAAAGCAAAGCAAAACAAAAAACAATAATCGTATTTTGATTTGTAATCGTTATCTGGACTCTAAAACACATACAAAAAGACCAGTGGCATTATTAAATCATAATGTAAAAAAAGAATGAACTACTGTATTTCCTATTTTAATCAATAATACACTCCATTTGTATTTGCATTAAAAAGATAATTGTTTGACCAACTGACTAATTGGAAAAATATTCACTGTCAACATTTCAACAACTAAAATTGATAAGTCAGTGAAAAAAAATATAGGTGAAGTTATTTACATCGGAAAATGTATTCAAGTATTCAAAGGGCCATCATGTAACCTTTCTGGTGATGGGTCCATTATCTGCTTGTGTCCATGGAGATGACATTGCTTCCTTAGAGTGTTCCAGGATGGCATTAATCTTATTTATTCAACTATGGGTGTTAAAGAAAAAATGAAAGTGTAATGCCACAAAGCAATAACAACTCTTTAGAGATAAGTAGACAGGCTTCAGAAAAATGTCATGTGCTTTAAGAAGTGATCAATCGTAAAAAATGTTTGAGGAGCCCTGGCGCTCTGTGAATGGTGGGTCTAAATCGTAGTATGTTGTATTTAGCCATTTTGATTACAATTGTCTTGAACCTCTAGGAATTTGTTTTGACCCGTGGTTCTCTTGAGAGTAGTACTGAACATTACATGTGGCAAAGGTCTATGGGCAAAATTTAAAGCCGATCCATAAATCTATAGGGCTTCATTTTATTTGACACTCACTTAATTCCCTGAACAGTAAAGTCGCAAGGGTCAGTAAAACAATCATTTAAAAGCTGCAGGAACATCACCTAACATTAAGGAAATGTCTCAGTTTAGTTGTGATCAACACTTGGTTTGGTCCTTTTCTAGTCCTGGTTAAATCCTGCCTTAGCCTTAGTAACATGTTTGATTATTGAGAGTTACTTACTTAGAATTAGTTAATAATCTGTGTGAGTTTTACACTCTTAACATTTACTCTCTTAACATTTATCTAAATATGAATAGTGTAGGAGGTTGTGTATTTTGCACATGTATGTTTTTGTTATGCATGTTGGCCCTGTGTTCGAATGTTTATATGCCTAACTCAGTGACAAACCAAGTCCCAAATTTGCTGAGAATATTGTAATAATAATGATTGGGGTTTCACATTGCACAATTATTCATTCACACATTGCACATGGCAGAGGAGATGAGCTTCATCTCTACCCACTCTGCCCTGGGACTGATTTAAGGATATGCGGCACCAGTCTGCCAGTCCTATCACCATTAGTCAGTCACTCACTGACTCATCACACTGATCTGTAAAGTGGGTGAAATGTCTTGCCCAAGTTCACAATGCCAATATGTGCACAGATTAGACATAGGATTGAACCACACATCCTTAGATTTATGGGCTACTTTCTTAATATTTCATCAAAAGAAATGCTATATGGTTTCACAATCCACTCCCAGGATATGTTACAGCTTTGCTTGGGATTTCTTACAGTGTTAAACTTTTTACACAAATCTATCTATTAATTCAATTACAGGTGTTTTTATTGTAGGAGACAGGTGCGCCACAAGAAAAGTTGCAGCGTATACCTTTAAATAATGATCCAGTATAGCTCTGACTGTACATTGTTATATGTGCTGATCCTAGAACCAATAGCAACAACTTGACCATTACAATCATTCAGACCACTCTGTATCCATCTCCTACTGTACATGCATCCATCACCTCTAGCATTGACCTTTCTCACTCTCTCTCCTCATTGGCTCGACAAATCTGCTGCTGTGTTGTATCCAGGGGTCACTGTCACTGCCTCCCAGGGTGACGACTTACCCACAATCCCCTGCTCTCCACCTCCCAGTGCTGCCTGCTATCGCTAATCTCCCCAGTCCAGTGTTTTACGTTGTTTATACATTTTCTTGCCTCCTGGGGCTGTATTTCCTGGTCATGTTTGCCCAATTGAGATATCCTAACCCACTGCACTGAAGCATAAAACTGAATAATGGTGTGTTTGTATGTGGCAGCATCAGCATTTCATTCCTCCAAAGTGCAGCTCTTGGTGAAATGTTCCTGGGTTTCATCAGTAAATCAGCTATAAAGACACAATTATGCAACTTGTGTGTAAATGGCCATTCTTATTGTTCTAGATCTGATGCTAAATCTAGTAACCTAATTTATATTCTTCTGTGTGAACCATCCTCATACTGAGTACACAGACAACAGATTTTTATAGTATACTTGACTTTTTGCATCTGAAAGCATTTTACATCAGATATGCTTATCCTCTTTGTTGTATCTTTTCATAGGCTGTATTGCACCTTGTTTCATTGACATTAGCACCAAAATAGCAACAACGTGGGTAATCGCTGGTTATTTTTGAACAAAGGTGTACAGATTGGCAAATGCCTGGACACAGATGATGACTTGTCGTTATGGCCGTATAATAAGTGACACATTTGTGCACACTCGCCACAGCATCCGTCCTGGTGTTATGGAGTGGGCTGCACACAGAATCAGATCGGCTTACGGACCGCAGTGTAATAACCTCAAATGAGCATCCTTGTTTCCGATGAGAAATGCGCGATATTTTTCATGTGCGTCTCCTCCTCACTGCTGACGGTCCGTCTCCTGGATTGTCTTATGGTAATGGGATAGCGCGCAGTCAGTGTAGGCTGTAGCCGCGTATAGCCGTGTGTTGCTGAGACAGGATGATTTGTGGAGGCAGAGAGCGCGCGGTCATTTGTGATAACCCAGGAAGGCCATTTATCTTACCTCAACGTTGAAGTGATGATGATGCTCCTCCTCGGACACGGCACACGAAACCCAAAGCAAAAGGTGCAAGCAGAGAGCTGCCGCGTAGACGCCATCCGATGGTTTTCTTTTGACGGCGGATACTAAGGTCATAATGACCTGTTTTTTCCGAGTGTTTATCAGAAGAAGCCGCCTCGTCTGCTTATGCCTCCCTTTTCGTGTGTCAAATGCGTGCCATCAGGAGCTGGCTGTCAAGCAGGCAGATTCCGATGAAAACGACAAAAGGAAGATTGTACAAATAATCCCATGTAACGCACCGATGTCAAGCGCTGCATCGTACACCTGCTGGCCTCGCCATTCTTATTTACACGAAGGGGGCTACATCCATCTCGCAGCATCAATGGCCATGTACAGTACACAGTCTGCGCAAGATATTCTGCCTCCCGTCTCCACGCGTGCGCTCTGGCTCCTCACGCGGCGCAGAGCTGCACGTTTTAGCATCACAAGAACTGAGGCGCACTGCAAGCTACACGAAATGTCTCCACAGCCTCCTATGCTCTGTGTTTACACTGTAGCGACGTCTCCTGGGGATTTGACAGGAACTGGGATTGGTTAGATTCAGATTTACCTTAGCAACTGAGGCAGATTCTAGTGTGTAGCCGATATTTCAACAAACCCAAATAGTCTCCTACTTCCCAAAATAGGCATAGGGAAATGTCCACATAAGTCTGACATCTCCATATAAGCCTTTCATTATTAATTTGCAAATGCTTATTGGAGATTTGTTCTAAGCAAAATCATATTAATACGAATTTATTCTCATATTAACATTTTTCATATAATAATGAGTATCTGGCTACATTACAGGCTATTCCATCAAGTGAACAGCACTGTTAGTTTCAGATCTATAAAATAGATCACAATAAACAAGACAAGACGTTTTTATGAACTGCTCCATTCTAGAGACTCTTGGATCAGAGCCTGTTTTTAGTATGTGAACCACACGATGGCGACATTTCATTATGGACTTAAACTGGCAGCTATTTTCATCCATATCTCCAAGGACCAAAAACACATCAGAGCATCAGCCTATTACAAAAAATGTGAGGCAAGCATTTAACATGGACCTTAAGGGCTGTATGGCGGGTAGTTAAAATGACGTACAGCAGAAACAGAAAAGCAAGCGGGACTGGGATAGCTCAGCATTTAAGTCAGTTTAGATATTCAGCTTGTTTTGCACATATTGGAACTTAATTCAGAGGTGGAAAAACACTCTATCGTGGCTATTGCTCACTACATTTTAGCAGTCACATTTTAATTGCTGCTCACGGCGCTGTAGCAAAAATAGGTATATACATTTTTTACTTTTGTTTTTCATGAATATCCCATTAAGTACAAACCTCAGTTTTGCTTAGGCCAACACCTGGACATTGTGTTAGGGTTGAGGTGGAGGGCAGATTCCTTATGGATTAAAACAGTTCATTCATTTAGCACGAGGTGTTTTCTGTGTGAACCAATAGGCGCCATGGAGACATGCTCAGGCAGGAGTACTGGATCTGAGCCAGGCCCAGACAGGAAGTACCAACCCCACTGTAATATCTGAGGAGTGTTCGTAAACAAAAGCTGAACAGTAATCAGGGAGTATTCTATGAATCAGAATTTATTTCCCAGAAGAAATTATTTCCCATTATTTAAAATCCAAATCAATTCAGATATGGACCTATGTAAAGGTAGTTCTAAATTGTATTGCTTTAACAACTGCAAAATTAGCATGTGTGGCTGTGCACTTAATCAAATGTAATTGAGATTAAGATTCATTTATAATTGTCAATGGCATGTCAGAGTCCTTTTAATGGAGAGGTCCACAGCCAATCCTCTGTCAGCTAAAGCATGTGATGTGGAGCAGAGTTCAGACTTTGGAGAAAGAAATTGTAAATTTTTTGGTGATAAATGGCACTGGTTAAAAGCTTGTATTGTTGTATTACAGGAAAAAAAGAAAAGGAAAACCATTTTAAAAATTGTATCGATCAATATGAAGGAAAAATGCTGATAAATTCTAATTTGTAAAGATAGCCAATCAAAGACCAGTAACTGCTCTATTTATGTAGTTATTTAATCTCTATAATAGACTACATAACATTATTATTATGATTTTTTTTTTTACATATTTTGATTTGGCTCTATATAAAATTAATTGAGCAGAGTTGCAGATGTGTTTTACATAGTTGAAGTACAAGAAAAACAAACAGCTAACATACCTTAGATACCATACATACCTTAGATTGCGTCTGAATGCGTTTTAGACAGATGGCTGCATAGTTCAAACCAAAGACTTGTCTAATTAAAAGTATAATTAATTGGTGTCTGACAGGTTGTTACTGACGCCCGGGGGCTCGCTGCTGGAGATTAGAGTTGGTGCTATTATTAAAGCCATAATGAACGCAGTTGGATGTAATGTAAGTCTAACACGTCAAAGTGCAGTATGCGTCACAGATTATGTGAAGAAGTGATACCAGAAATAACAGTGAAAATGAGCTGCTGTTACCAGGGCCTGATGAATGAGAGCGTGCAATTGACCCTTGTTATGAATCGAGGCTGTGAATTACCTTGAAGTGCTGCATAGTGTAGAATGAAATAACTTTGCATCTCCTCAAATTACTCACTGTTAATCTTCATTGTCAATTTTTATGCCTAGATTATTATCATGATTAATAATAATGGGTTGTAATGACTTAACATTTGATAAAACTGAACAGAAAGTTTTGCCCATGTATCAAAAAAGACACTTGTGTACTGTAAAATGACACACAATAATTCTCTGTACTTGCACACTTACACCGTTTTCTGTATAAATTATAAAGTTATAAATACACATTCTTATTTATTATTAATTATGTTAAAACACAAACACTAAACAAACATGCTTCATTTTGGTCACTATTAGGGATACACCAATATCAATCCTGGTAGTGAATATCGTCACTAATCCAGGAAAATCACCTGGATTGGGTAACAATCCATGATATTGGTTCAGCTGATATCTTGGTTGGGACTTTTATTGGACGTAATAATAAATAATAATAATAATAATAATGTTGTCCATTGTTTCATATTGTTTGAACTTTTATTCATAGATGTTCAATAGTTACTTGATAAATAATGTGTTTTGATGGGCATAAGATACCTTTTTCAGTCTCTTCAATGGTATTGGATAATATCAGGTATTGGCAGAAACAAAAAGCCAAAGTATCAATATTGCAACTGAAAACTTGAAATATCAAACAGTATTTAATGCTATAATTTCACCTCAAACATTTTTTCTGTAAACTATGACCAGGTGAGGACTAAAATTTGACTTAAACTGGTATAAAAAGATTGCTCTATAACAGGAATAAATCAAGTGTGTGAACCAGGTCAAATCCCAACTAAAATAGGACAGCAAAGTACTAAAAAAAGGACTAAATAAATAAAACTCACAGAGACGCCCCTAAATAGCACCTATTGTTCATGTATCACGCTTTGAGAAGCCCTGATCTAATCTATTAAGTGTGGTTTTCGTGCAGGCCTGGACCCCTCTCCAGCCTTCACACTGGGGCTGTGGTAGTTAAGTGTATGTGGCGGTGTGGGGACTTTGTGGACTCAAGCGTACAGAGATGAGATGTCTCTGGTCCATCTGTGTTCAGTCATGCACATCAGACTCCAGTATGATAACTGCCTCACAATATGTCACATAACCTCTCTGCCTGGCTGCTCCGCTTAATAAGAATCTCTGTGTAAACCTCCATAAGAACACCTCTGTTTTTACAGTGTGGACCCCGGGAGAGGGGGAATACATACATCTGTAACAACATGGACCGGGAAAATGAAAATGTGGCCATGTTAAAGTCTGTGGTCATGCTGATAACTCAAGTTGATGTAAACATACCAAATAACACTGATAACATGAGTAATAATGAAAGTATAATATTAAGACTACAGAATTATATTGCTAATGGAATCAGGTTGTTGGATGACTTTAATTTAGAATATTATATTATAATTTTGTATCTCTTTTGTATTTACATAGTTGTGCTATGTCATGTTTAGATTATATGTCAGTATACATATACTTTTAATTTAATATACCATTACTTCCCCAAGCACTACCACTATAATTTACTACATTAACACCTATATACACCCATATATTACCTCTTCATTCTATTAATTGCCAAAATGTTTATGTCAGTGCCTTTCTTTAGGTTCAAATATCACACAAATGTAAATGTTCAGTAAGGATTAAATTTATTCTGTTTAGCCCTGACAAACTTTTGGCTGAAGAACCAGTTCTTTCCCAGCAGAATGTGTCTCTTACTTAATAATGTGAAAATGGACAAGGTACAAACCTGAGGCACACAAACTGATTACATTAAAAGCCCTTTATTACAAGAAAAGGGGCGCCAACACGCTTGGACCAGCTGGCTGGTCTTCGTCAGGGCATGAGCGTGCTCATGGTTGGTTGATAATTCATTCCCTCTTTACAGAATGTCAGAAAATGTACAGCGCAGTGCAAGGTTGGACATGTACACAGTCTAAAGCCAGTTGTCTGTCCACACTTCATTCAAACACCTTCTCCTCTGGTGCAGATGTTATTTCTGCTTGTTTAGTGTTTTCAGTTCCACTAGCAGAAGGCAGAAGGTGCAGAATTAGCATGGGCTCATAGACAAGAAGTGCAAAAGACTATTGTATGTAGAATTCTTCATTTTAAACAAACTTAGGCTTTGATGAGATAAACTTACTTAATCATGCAAAGGATGCATTCACTTGTTAAAGGAAGTACCAGAAAAGTGACATAGCATACCGGGCTAGGAAATATGATCGAAAAGAGTACATTGTTTCCTGATATTGATGTATCTGGATTTTTGGTTTCATTTTATTAGTTCTTTAAAATGTAGCTAAATAGCAAAATATATTCTTAAAAAGTCCAAACTCTGTGTCAAACGTCTTGTTTCAAAAGCTTAAATATTGATGATTAGACATGACTGAATCTTAATCTCAGTTAATACTTGATTAAGTGCCCTTGACAGCAAGTATACATGTTATTTCACACAAACATAGTGCAGGATGGTATGTATATAACAATATGCAACTGAGAACCCAGAGAGCTTGGTTTTGTTATGCTTCACTAGCATTAAAGTTAGTTTGTTATATCATGCACCTCACTATTTTATGCAAACCATACTTACTACCAACCTATTGGCCTATGCCATCTTTGGTTGAGGATAGGCAAATTCTCTGTTTATTTACTGCGTTTCGTATCACTGGTTTCAAGGGCTAAAGAGTAAACCATATGCTTTGAACATAAATTTGTACCCCTATTGCTGTGAGAGGAGAGGGTCTGAGCAGCACGGGGCTGATGAAATCAGAGCTTCCAGGAAGGAGGAAGAGGCAGATTTATGGATAAAGTGAAAGAGAACTTGGAGTTAATTGATGTTACAAGGTTATATATTTTTTGATCTTGAGGGAAGTGTGTGGAGAAACATAAAATAAAGGAAGACAACCTATGATAAATTTGTGTTTTATCTGATCTTCCTGATGAGTAAAAAATGAAACACAGATGAGACCAGCATAAAATAGGTCTACAAGTCACAGGGGGGAGTGGGAGCAGTGCAGGCGCCTTCATCTTGGGTGGTTTTTCTGTATGTTGTTCCTATAGTGTAACTTGAGTAATAGTAAAACCAGACAGGACTTTAAGGACAAGAGGAGAGTCATAGTGAAAGTGGATGTGAAGTTGGTGTCACAACAGGTAAAGAGAAGACCAGAGTAGACCTAAAATATGTATTTGATAACCTGCGCTTTAGCATTACACCCGCAATTATGTCTGCAGTAAATTACAAGGCATTGAGATGGAAAAACCCATTTTGAGTGACACAAATGCATGAGGTAAAGCTGTATAATGTAACTTTTCTGGGATCTGTCAAATGCTTTTCTCCATGGAAAAATTATTGCTTTGACTGGAACGTTTCAGATCTGTGGAGAGGCAACCCCGCTCACAGTCACCATGCCTGTTTTTATAGATATTTTTTATGTTGTAAAACCACCTGTAATTTAATAAATGTATGGTACAGCTGTTTAATGTCATACTGTGGAACATTCCAGGCAGAGCAATGACATATCCATAGGAACAAGCAGGTGACAGACCCCCAACCAAAAAAGTTACATAGTGTGCCTTTAATGTAATGAATTAGTGCCTAATAAAGCAAACAAATGAGTTATAAATTCTTGAGACAAACTTTTGATATAAAAAATAATAATAATAACGATAATTACATTAGCACCCTTTTACTATTGCTTTTTCCAATTTCCCAACAACTAACTGTCCTAACCATCAGTTTCACCACATCAATTGAGAAAAAGCCTTGTTGTGTGTTTGTCTGCTGTGAAACATTAGCTGCACATTATGTAATTTCTCCTTTGACAAATACAATAACCTCTTCCTCTAACCGTATGACCAAAGACAATTTACTAAACCATTACACTGGAGTAATGAAATAAGCAGCAGTGTGAGAAATGGGTTCTATCAGTGCCACTCGGATCTGGGGACATCAACAAACACATTTAGGAACGCACTACACAGTTAGGCTCTGCTCCCATTAGAGGCACAGTCAGTCTTGGGTCTAGACATACGGCCCATCCAGTAAACAGGCAGTAAATGACACTTAGAGCACCACTTTCAGAAAGACATAACAAGATGGCTGCAGACTTGGACAAAGCATTTCACCCCGGGCTACTATAAAGAAGATGTTACTTTAATATTGCGTTGGTTTATTTTATTACACTTATAAACCATTATTGAAGTTACAAAACATTTTAGTGTTATTTTATAATTATTTGACCAAACTGTGAAATCCTTCAATCACTTTCAATATTGCGTTTATATGTGGCCCGCTTTATTAACTCAAACTTTATGAATGATGAAGTGATGTTATTGTGACATAAGCAGCAAGGTGCTTCAGAAATTTTAGATTTTTTTAGTTGTCACAATTTTAATTTTAATCTGGACATCCTCAGTGACAAACCAGTTCACTTTTTGTGCCATGGTCATGCAGACTGGTCAAAAATGGCAACAAGGGGAAAAGAGAAATAAAATATACCAATAATGATTTATTTACTCACAGTGTATTCAAACGTAATATAGGGGTAACGCAGGACTAAATCTGGACTTAGACCTAATTTATCACCTCTATAAACCAAAACTGAACTATACTATGTGTAAATATAAAGTGGTCTAAACCTCAAGGGTCAGTATAAGGTCAGTAAACCTCAAAACTATAATGCTGTTTCCCGAAAATACTTGACTGCATATAAGAAACCAATTCAGCTATAATACCTCTGAGTCAGATGTATGAAATTGCATTAGCCTTTAGTTACAGCAGTCTGCCTACCATATATTTACATAGTTTATGCTAATGCGGGACACAGCTTCCGGTTCAATGCAGAGTAAATCATTTTCTGAATATGTTCAGGGCCAACAGGAAACTCATACACGTATAACAGTGTTAATATCAAACCAATTGGATTTCGTTGTCATTTCCTGGTATTGTAAACGACACACTTATCTTAACAGTTACAATGTAATGATACTGCTGCACACTGTACTTTAACTGTTTTACTTTGAATGTTGAAAAAGCTGAGATTTTTCTTATTTTTCTATTTTATTTTGACTTGTACATATACATTCATATACTTATTTGACATTTTTTTGCTGCTTACTTAGAATTTATTATTACAATTTATATTTTTTTTTACCCTTTGTTATTATTTTGCGGTGAGTGAGCTACTGTGTCCAAATCATTTCCCTTGTGAATCACAAGTTTGTCTAAGTCTAAGTGGAAGAAGTGGATCAAGTTAAACTGACCATAACAACAATGTAGCTCAAATTATTGTCATATCATTTTTAGACAGCAGGTACTTCTTATACTCTTCCAATGGGGAAACATAACAATCATATTATATTTTATTGTTTGAGTTGTTAATTCATGTTTGTTTAAAACCCAAACTACTTCCCTCATAAAATGCATGCTCGAACTATTTCACACTCAATAAATGAAACACTGATCCTCAATAAATATATCCTCCTGGGACCCGAAGGAAAAAAGGTGTATTGCAATATATATATATATATATATATATATATATATATATATATATATATATATAACCTTAGCATTTAGATCTTGTTAATTTGATCTCTGTAATGGACGCCGGGGACATTTTGGTATTAAATCCATATGAAGTTAAAAACAGAACAACAACCATTTTTTTGATGACCAACATCTCTGACAAGCTTCTACCTTTTAATTTCTTTATTTCTTTATTTTTTTCTTTATTTATTTACACTGTACACTATAAAGGACACAAATGAATGGGCCGGGTTTCAGGAGGATATGGCGTCAATTTCTTTTCATTTAATTACTTGATGTTGATCCAAGTGATATAATTTATGTAGGGTCAACATTTCAGTACACCCTATTTCTACATAAAGATCACTCTGTTAATTGTATTTGAATAAATTTGTTTAAAAAGCCATCTTATCCTCTCGTAACAGCCATACGCTCAGGTAGAGGCGCTCATAACCCTGCTCCACTGGCCCTGCCCACCGCTTGTACCTGCGGGAGACGCGTCCCTCCCCCGGTGACGTCGCTCCAGCGGTTTGTCCTCGCTTCTGAACGCCGAGCCTTGAGTTGAGTTCTGCACCGATTTGCGCTGAGGAGGAGCTGTCAGAAGTTTCACCAGAGCGGGGAAAATCTTACACTTTTGCTACAAGTCTGCTACAACTTTTGGACGTTTGGTTAAAAAGCGGAGTATCGTCTTTTGTAGGAATGGAATGACACCTTTATACCGGGAGCACGTCTAAGTAAACTTCACGATGGCGAGCTGTTTTCTTCACTGGTTCACTTTCACCTCCTTGGTCTTCTTTGGTCACTGTGTGCTTGCTGAAAAGAAAGGTATGTCTGTGGAACTGCTACTTGGGGGCAGGGACGTAACTTTTAGAGCGGCTTTTCTCTCTGCTTCCCAGACATTTCCATAAATCACAGCGAGCCAACTCCTCTCGTTGCGCAGAGTGGAAAGTTGCAACAGCGTGAGAAAAAGTTGTGAAAGCGGCCGTGCTTTCATTGTACGACCTTAAACTCAACACAAAGGCTAAAAATGGCTTGTTTCTGCACTTAAGACACTCAGATAATGGTTGGCAATGTTAGTTTATTGTGTTGCGTAAAGGTGGAATCATCTTACGCACATCCCCGTGAAACGACAAGGTGCCAAAACTCGCAGCAGTCCCACAATGATGCTGCTGGGAGGGTAATGGCATGGCACGCTGGTTGTGCAATAATATCTGACTTTTATTGTTGTTATCTTCTAAACGTGAGATTGCAACTTTCTGTTTTGTGCTATGAAGTGTTTTATGATCAGTTTGTCAGCCTTATTTAAACTGACCTGTGTGAGCCTTGCTTATTTGTGTGTAAAGTTAATTAGGTCAAGGATATGATAAACTATCAAACTTGATTGATATAGTAATGTATTGGTTGGTTTTGCCTTTCAAACATACCATTGTGGTGCACATAATATAATTTCTATCCAACGTTACTCTATATTCTCAGTCTGAAACTGCACTGTAATCACTAAGATAGCAATTTATTGTATATATATTTTTATAATCGTTATCTTTATAGTAATTCTGTACTTCTATTGCTGCTGCTTTTTTCTTGTTGTTCTCTTAACTGTGCGTTGCAACAGTGAAATTTCCCCACTGTGATACAAATAAAGGATCTCTTATATTCTTTAGTAGACTGCGTTGTTTAGACATCTGTGGTAATGTTGCCTGTAAATGAATGCTAAGATACGAATCTAGGAACACGTTTATTCCAAGTTTATTCCTTCCACATGCAGTTAGTGATTCATGCCCCCATAAATACCTCACATGGGGAGAGAAAGTGACCAGAAGTCAAATTTTTCTTGCCATAATCATTTCCTACCATCATGAATCATTGTACTGCTCATCAGATATACTACATGTGTATCCTGCATCCAAACTGACTTTTTCTTTCTTCCTTTTTGTAAACCATAACAAATCAAAAATGTTTGTAGGACAACAAGACAAGATTCCCTAAATATTTCTGAGCGTCTAAACAAATTGGACAGCACACTCGTCACGCTATGCCCACTGTAAATAAGGATTTTTGTAGATTTTATTTAGACAAGACTAGGGTTGTGGACAATGATGCTGAGCGGTGAAGAGGGGGGCTGCAGGTAAAGTTGTTGCTTTTTAGTTGTTTGTCTTTAGTATTCTTTGTGTGAAGTTATTTCAGTTCGATAAAAGCAAGAATCAAATATTAATGTCCCTGGGTAAACATAGGTATAGTGTTCAGGTTTAATTATGGCAGCACATGGAGGTAATTGGAGCAGTTGTTGTTGTTGGGACAGACAGATGGTGTAGGTGGTCCATTGTGTTGTTCAAGCACAACTTGTCTATTTGGCACCTGGGTCGTTACTATTGAGGACAAACTGATCCATTGATGCTTTGTTAGGCATCAAAACAAATGATTATTTGACGGTTATAAAAGATAAACTTGATCAACTTTGACCAAAGTTATATTTTTTTATAATTGTAAATACTGCTAAATACTTGGTCACGTTTTAATCTTATTCTACAATTCAGTATTTAATAAAGCCTCGTATGTATACATCATTATTATTGCTTTCTAAATGATGGTGACTCAAAGCACACTTGGCATGATTTGCATAATGAATAAGCTGAATGTGCAAGCTACATTTTCTCTCCCTCTGTTGTATTGAACTGTCAATATATCAAACAAGAATATGGATTTCATTCTACTCTGCAATTGCACAATTAAAAATGTATCTTTTAATTTTACATTTGCAGTACCTTTGTCATGCCACCAACTCAAACAGCTTTCTACAAAACATTGAGGCGTATGAAACATTGAACTTTTTGCAATTTGTTTGCTCTGACTTTTATTAAAACTTTGATCTAATGACGCAACAAAAAAAAGTGTTTTGGTTGCTAGGATGTTGGTCAGTGAGAACATCTGGCCTGCTGTTTACACATAAGTGTAAATCTATGAGCTCATGGACAGAAAATAGACCCTTTTATCTCCGCTAAAAGCACCGAGGGGTCTTTAACCCTCAATATGTTTAACACTACAGGGAGCAAAAAGAAGAACTTTCCCCTGTAAAATCGAATCCTAACAGACCAATTTCCTGTCATTAAATCTAAGTCCCCTTTATCAGTGAGACCACAGTTAGGATGTTTACACAAGGCCACCTCTGCAGTGGCTTATGGGATGCTGGCTGTTGAAGCATGATATACAATGCACCTGACTGTAGCTGTTTGGCCCATTGGAAGTGCACCTGCCGGCTCACATGGACAATCTGACTTCACTATTTTCACAATTCAGACTCATATTTCTAATCCACAACAATCTCCTGTCCCCTTATTATGATGTTGATAGTCTTCATTATCATTTAGCATTTTTGTTTTGTGTGTTAGGATAAATATTAGAGTTTGATTTTGTTTTATACAGTGTCTTAATGCAACCAGATACACATTTTCATGTCATCAACAGCTTGATTGAAAATACATGTCCACAGTTTTGTGTGCCACAATTCGCAAATCAACCCAAACACAAGTGAATAGATTTAAAGCCTAAACATATCCCCCAAAAGGATTGCAAATTCAATTTTATAAAAACATTTTCAAATAAAGCATACTTTTCCCAACCATACCCTATTGGATAACCAGTCTTCTGTGATAGATTGCAGACACGACAGCAACACAAGTAAGAGCCCAGAGCCATCAAATTGTACATCTAGATTAAAAAACATTATATATATATATATATATATATATATATATATATATATATATATATATATATATATATATATATATATATATATATATATTTCTCATTCATCTTTCACCTTACAGTAATTAACAGTCTCCATCACTCAATAGGCAAACATTGCCACTTCACACAGTCTTAGAGCGTATGCAATAACTGGACTGAATAAAGCTCTTAATACTCTGACTGAGCTAAATTCCAGCTGTGAAGATTAAAGATTATTATTTTTATTATTAATCAAGTCCCTTTACAAAGATCTTGGCAGGTGTCTAAGCTGTTTGAAAGATCAGACTAATCATAGACCATGTCAGAATTTAAATCTTTAATCCTGTGCTGTGCGTGTTTGGCACCAGATAACCAGCTTAAATAAATATGCTTTCACACAACTAATGTTATTTGAATTTTCCAGTATGTTTTAAGATTGGGAAATAAGGTTGTGGCTGGGCAGTGTTGACAATAGACAATAGCGGACCACCAGACAGGAAGCCCGAGTGGCTCCGAGATGCCAAAACCATTCAGAAATTAGACAATATACCTGGTGCTGTCGGCCTTAAAGACCTAAAATGAGAGTTGTTTGAGGTGATTTTAACATTCCTCGACAATGATGTACTTCCATGGTTGTATTATAAAGTATTGTGATAATAGGATTTGAACGAGATTTTTGGTGATTAATGGCTATAGGACATTATGTATTACTTTGCATAGACCAGGAACTACTGGTATCCATTTAACCAACTGTGCCCATTTTCTTCTATGAACTATACAGAGTTTATGCTATTGAATCAACTATTACAAAACAATGTTCCTTTGAGAAAGCTCAAGGGCCTGTATTACTCTTGTGACTGTTTCCTCTTCAAAAACATCCCTGGAGCTGTGTTTTGTTTCATTCACACATTTTTTGCACACAAACCCTGCAAATTTAAGATGAGTTCTTCTCTCAAACAGAAAACACTGGTGTCAAGTGGTAATAAAGATATTCCACTGTGTTTTTAAACTCCATAAACCTTCACTTGAATCATTTGTACAATTTCAGCCCTGTAATTTATTGTTTTTATTTTGATTCTATTTGCAGTAGTTTCATATATACTGGACAATATTTACATTGCAAATCTCTACTGAACAAAAGGTAAACGTATCTGTTCACTTGAAAACTACTGCTTCATGACATCACAGGGTGGAACGGTGCGTTTTGAGCTTTGGAAAAGACTAATAACACTAATAATAGACTAATAATAAAGTTACTCAAACATGTGCAAATGAAACAAAACACAACTCCAGGTATGTTTTTTATGAGATAGCAGTATTCTAACGTGGCTAAAAGCTCACAAGACAAGAGTAAATTTAGCGTAATAGGACCTTTAAAACATTAGAATCTGTATCCTGACAACCAAGACCACTGTGTTTTTTTTTAATTTTTGCATCCAAACATTTTCAAACACCTGCAAAACTACTGAATCATGAGAGGGTCTGTAGTGCAGCTCTGTATCCCTGAGTGTTCTGACTAAGTGCTTTCCCAGTGTGTTTCCTCCTCCTCAGACTGCTGCTTTCACCATCACTTGTGCAGAATCGTGCTGTTTCTTTTCATTAGGGCCCACGCTCCCTCTTAGATGGATGTCTGTAGTGAAACGTGCATTATGATCCCATGTAATTCTAGAGCCCCTCGTCTACCTTTCAGCTCCACAGTGGCCCTGCGTGGTGCTATGGCTGCGTGCCTCTTTTTGATGATTTTAGCAGACTTTTATCTAGTGCAGATACTGTTTAAAATATGGCCTTTTCTTCACCAAGCTAGAGAAGTATAGTTATCATCCAAAACATTTGACTGATATTTGATAGTGTTTTAATGTGTATGGCACTGTCATAAAGAGTACACTGACCAAGGGGTTGTCAAAATAATCAATATTAATCTAATTGATAATTGAAGTAGATAATAGATGTAGATATGAACATTCATCAATAGTCTCAATCTATTTTAAACGACAAAGTAAATTCACTTATTCACATATTTATTCTAATATATGTTTATATTGTTAAGTGCATAAATGCAAAAGTATTTAGACATCCAGGAATTGTTTTTGTTCATTATTTTGTTTTACTTTTATGGGCTCATTCTTTCCAGACACTTCTGCTCTCCATTTTGGTTTGAAGTATTTTGATCATTTTTATGATTTTAAATGCCATTTCTTATCATAAAAGGACCAAATTTTGTGTTGGCAAAAACTTTTTTTTGTGATATAATAAATGCAAAGCAGATCAATTTCTGCTGTTTTCTTACAGCCTGGTAAAGGTCAGTACCAATGGTAGTTTTTGTGCGTTGGTAGATTTTGTGTAGTGTGAAATATTCACATTTGTATTGTTGAGCACGTAAAATGTAGCATTCAAACTCATTTAAAATGCAGTTTTGGATTTCACGCCCATGGAAATACGAAACATGCATTTTATACCAAAAAGTAGAACAGAAGTGTCTGAAAAGAATGAGCCTCCACCCCCCAAAAAAATAAAATAATGAAGAAAAAATGTCCTGAATGTCCAAATTTATGCACTTAACGATACTATTGGGACAATCTGATGAACACAGTCTAGCGATGGTCTGATGTGGTCGGTGAGCAGTAAGTTTAAGTAAGAGTTTAAGTAAGTAAGATCCTCCAAAAAGCCACAACCTCACAAAATGTTATGCTATTTAGAAGAACGTGTACAAGATTATCAACCAATGAAAAGTCAGAAGAGTGTAAAATGCTCCAAACTATGTCAGAGGGTTCTAAAAAGAAAGTCTAATAATTAGACTGAATACTATAGATGGTAATTATGATTTTAACATGGAGAGAGCAAAAGAGCATATAGTTCTCTGCATAGGATTTGTACAACAATGTGGTTAAGATCCATTAAGATTTTTCTGTAGCATTAAAATTAAGCTTGAATTTTTTATACTAGGACAAAACGCCGATCTGCTTTTGCCATTTCTGTGAAAAGACTTAGTATATACAGTATTTTGGTCATATAAATTGACTTATATTTTTCTCTATGACTTGTCCTCATCTCCTCTCTCTGTCTGTTTTTGATAAAGTTCATCAGGTCTGGTGGTGCTCTTTAAGTGCTTATTTTCCTGGACTTGGGTTTCACAGCGGGACAATGGCCTCTCTGTGGACCCCAGGTTATCACTCAGAGCCGACACTTAAGTCGAGCTGGAGAGATGTGTGCCATGCTGCAGACAAAAACTAGACAAGAGGAAACTAGAAACTTGTTCATATTTTTTTCTTTGCCAAACAGTGCGGCTTTGTTTTACTTCCAATATCAGAGCACACCTGTGTAGATGGTAATTTTAGGTCTGAGTTGTGGTCAAAACTTACCAGACACAACAATGTCTTTTACACATGTTTTCAATGAACAATGCTGCTTTTATGTCTCAGTCTAACTGGAAGTTATGAAGAAAAGTATTTGTAGTGACTAGTAATCATTTATTACTGTTGCTCTATAAACCACTGTCTGCAGGTTTCTGTTTTTTGTCAGATTGGATTGACTCTCCTATTAAAACAATTTCTTACAGCCCATATGACCAGAGCTCATGTGTACTTTGTGTAACAAAAGCAAATTTAATTCTGTCAGCAGTTAAAACTTTTGTTACTATGGAATATACGTGGACAATCATATTACGATTACACATAAACAAATGTACTATATCTTCATATTGCAATTAAGAGACTACTTTTTCTTCGGCTGAAAGTTCACACTTCTGGACTAGTCACTTACTCGACTAGACCAATAGGAGTGAGGATTATGCTGGATTACATAGTGAAGCACTTGCCTTTACCATTCGAGCAGATTGTCACAGGGATGAGGTATTGAAATTGATTGATTTTTATTGTTATCAGCCAAAAAAATGTGTAATTCCTTATGGCTAAATAATTTTTGTTTCTGACTTAGTTAATGTGTTCATGTGTGGACATAGTCGGATTGCCATGCTCTGTACATTCCTCCTACACCATTCCTTCATCTGTGCTGTGACCTTGTGTGTTTTCTATACATTGACCCGGCCAGTAGCATGAAATAAGTAAGAACATGCGGTTACTGATTGAGCTGGCTTATGCTGGTTTGTTTGTACTTGGTAACAATGTCATCCGCTGAGTTTATGGTCTTTCCATGAGCCTGAGCTCGTGCACAAGTGGAAAGTGATCCAGGAATTTAGGTTTGGAAAAAGCCTGAAGTTATCTCATCCTCTGATCAGGTGCAGCAGTGAAAGAGGCCACAGTGTAAGTTAATGTATGTCCCATACAACATATTTTAATTCATTCATTATAGTCATCATATAGTGTTAATATATATTTTTGTAATCATTAGAAATATATAAATATAAATATAAATAAATAAATAAATAAATATATATAAATATATATATATATATATATATATATATTAGGTGCATCAGTTGCCCCTTTTTTTAAAAATCGAGAACTTGCAAACGGCCCTAATGTTTTAGTGTTCCATTCAACTAGAAAAATTCCTGGTAAATTTTTTTGTAATTCAATGTCATCTACCGGGTCCACATCCCTTGTAAAATTCTGGAAATTTCTAAAAAAATCGTTAAAAATGAGAGATCAACAGAAACAGTGGTAATTTTCGCTCCTAACCCAAATACTGCACAGTCTTGGCAGGTTATTGGTTTAGGCTGCTCCATGCGAGCCTTCTTACAGCTATGTTCTGACATTTCTTCTTTTAATAACTACACTGTAACACTCCAATTCTGAAAAACATAAAGCAAATATGTGGTTCTACCATACTTTCTAAAGTCTACCGAACCTGCCTATTATGAAGTTTGGGCAATGCCCCAGTGTATAAGACAGTATAGGCCTATACTGTCTTATACATTGGGACATTAATAAACTTTGACCTCGATGTGACCCGGTAGATCAACTCGAATTTCATAATTTTTTTCTAAATTTTTTCTCAGCGAATGGAACACGAAAAGTATAGGGCCGTTGTAAAGTTCTGATATCGGGGCAACTGATGCACCTATATATATATATATATATATATATATATATATATATATATATATATATATATATATATATATATATATATATATATATATATATATATATATATATATATATTTATATATATATATATATATATATATATATATATATATATATATTTATTTATTTATTTATTTATTTATTTATTTATTATCAGAATTGCAGATTATTGTCAGAAACCACAAAATATGTTCAAATTTTTGTGTCCCATTTTTAACTTTTCTAGTCCAGGGTCTGCTTGTGCTCGTCTCCACAGAGATATCACTGCTTTACCTACAATTTTCCACAATATGATCCTGAAGCATTTAGACACAAGCAAGTGACTTTACGAGGCCCATTTACAGGTCAGATCTGTTGAAAGGTGACACCGCTCACAGTAAGAATACATGTTTTTCAGGTATATTTCATTAAAAGCACCTGTAATTAAATACATGCAAGGTGGATTAGTTTAAAGCCATACTTTGAAATAATCCAGGAAAAAGGGTTACATCTCCATAGTGACAAATCTTTTGCTCAATTAAAGTAAAGTTGCACCAATTATTTTTAAGTAATGTCAGAAATCCTTCCTGGGTTCTCCATGCACAAAGCTCCATTCCTGTTAAACAAGAGTGCAGGTGTACACATCAAAGTCAGTATCGTGCCTGGCCAAACTACATACATCACCGTCTTACATTTGTATTAGTGAGGTTTTTTATGTTAGTGTAGTGCTTTGATGTGTAGAGAAGTTTTTGCTGAGAGTAAGAGTTTTAGTGCTTCAGGATAGAACACTGTGTTTTTGCTTCCATCTTGGTTCAGATCCATGATTTTAACACCACAGTTTCAGATGATATTAAAACTGAATTAACATAGAACCAAGCTAACTTTTACTAAATTGTTTAACTTTTCAGATGTGAAGGATAGGCCATACATGACATTACATGTATGGGTAAGCTGTATGTTATTGGAGTCAATGCTAGATTAGAAAATGATCAAAGGCTATTTCTTTTTTTTTTTTTTTTAAGTTAAAAGAGCAGCTCAAAACTGCGTATTGTATAGTCATTAATCTCAATTTATCTTGCCTGTTTTGGCTTACCGGTAATTGCCGGCGATGTTCCACTGTTCAGCATTAAACTTAACTATTTTGTATGTATTACAGTTTTTATTGCTCAAAAATTCCTTTGGAAAACAAACATACTTACTGTTAGCAGGCTTGCCCTTCCACAGATCTGATGTAAATTGGCCTGCTTATGTCCATGGAGATAGAAAGGTTTCAAGTCATACTGAGGAATGTTTTAGGCGAAGCAATAATGTCTCCATAGAAAAAAAAACAGGTGGTGGACTGTCTAAAAGGAAAAAGTACTAGTGCACTTTAAAAACAATAATATATAGTGATTTGCTTTGGGTGTTTTGGGTTGTAATGATAATATAGTTTGCAGAAAATTACCCATATTTCTCTAAAGCACTGTGTGGACTTTTGCTTTTACTTGGACTTGTCTGTTACTACCCTGGTGTCCTGTAGGTGTGGCCTCTGCTTTAACAGCCCTGGGTCATGCTGTGGACTGGTTTTCATTCAGAGGAATCCCCCATTGGGACCTGAACAATGGCTTTACAAACAAAACATCTTCCTTGAATATTTTTGAAGAAAGCCTTGAGAAAAGGGTGGCGCCTGATCCCTGAACCTGCACTTCCCTAAGCGCACTTAGCATAGCTTCCTGTGTGGTCCAATGTGTTGAAGGTGCATTATGGTTCATTTATCATATTTTTGTTACATGTGTTCCTATTTATCACTTCAAGATTCAGTATTTTTATTTGCATCACTTTGCATTGGCAGTGGTTTCCAATGTAAATACAGGGCTTTGCCATTTTGTGAAGGAAAAAAAAAACCTTATAATAGTCACAAGCAACCAGAGTAAGTGCAATTTAAGTGAAGTTACAATTTGCATGGTAGATCTGAAAGGCTTCATTTGTTCAGGTAGTTCAATGTCCTCTCTATGGGATGTAATTAGATATAATGCTTAACTATGGTATGTTGTTCAGACCCCTGTAGACTGGCTCTGAAACGCATGATGTTTCTATTACATTATAATTTATGTTGAATTAATTTTACCAGGACATGCTTTGATAGCCTATAACCTGGCTTTAAGTTTATGCCTAATTGATTTACCCACCTATAAGTTAAGTTATTTATGTGAAATGGGAACTGTTTGTCTAATAGTTTTCATGTAATAACTTAATGACTGCATGGGTATTATGGGTATTACATGCTCCATTTGCAGGGTGTGGTGAGGTGCCACTCAAAGCCCTATCATATCTATTTGTGTTTAATGAAAAGGAGGCAAGAGGTCAAGCAAACACGAAATATGAGCCATAAGGTTTAGTATTTTACGGTACAGTAGTTTCTTAAAATCTATCCCTGTTTCAATTCACTATAATGTTTTCCATGAACAAAGTCAGCATTGAGAGAGCGGTGTTAGCTGATACCTGTATGGCCTATGGGCTGTTTCTGGTCTAGACCTTCTGTTACATATTTGAACTGGCCTGGCACTAACATAAGGCAGAGTACAAGAGGAGGAATCTAAGCTTACATATTCTGCACTGTTGGCCTTCAAACACCAAGCCAAGAAGACCTCACAAAAATGTCAATAAATGTCTTCATGTTTCAGCCAAAATACACGGTGTAGTCACATTCAACTGCAAATGAGAAAAACACAGTTTTCATTGCAGTAAGGAGCAAAGAGAAGAGATATTTGAATATGTATATGAGCTTAATCAAAATCTGAAAAGTGTTTTCTTTCCATTGTTAGTGAACAAATGACAATAAAACTTGCTTTGGCGATACTGTGCAGCATAAACCAATAAAAAACAATGCTTAATAACAATTAATGATAAGTAAAGACACGCATAAATAACAAGCAAAGATAATATGCAAAATTGGCCATGTTATAATTATTTTCCATTCTCATTTACTTACTCAAAATTGTATTTAGAGTAATGCCATTTATCTTTATTGGGTTGCAATCAAGAAGCCATTGCAAAATAATAAAATGGTAAAAATTAGCTCTGAATAATGAGAGATGAAAAATAGCCTGTGCTTGTACTCAAAATGCAGTTCAAAATGTCCAAATTAACTATTGTCCTTTGCTAATTTTTTGACAGCTATTATAATAAATGCAGAACCTGAATATAGTATCATGCTTTAGCCAAACACATTGTCATATAATGCAATAGATTTCTGCGTCTTTTCTTTAGTCCAAATGTTGCTGTCTGCTGTAGTGGATGTACCCCAAAGCGTTAGACAAAGGGTTCTTTATTTGGGACTGGCTAGTATTCTCTGACACAGGCTTATCTGTCTTCCTCTGACCTTAACGTGCCATGTATACACGACTTTACGGCTTTGTGTCAACAGAGAAGAGAATGGCATTTTTAACGACCCTAAGCCCGAGGAAAGACCCCTGAAGTCAGACTCTATCCATTTACCCATTGCGTGTGTTTGTGTGTTTGTGCGTGTACAGACAAAGACAGACAACAAGGAAGTGCTTAAATCATCATTACCTTAGTCACGTTTTGAAATAGTTAAATTATAGCTTGCACGGAAATTATAGCCAACACCGAAATTCAATTCCGGGCATTTCTTGTTCTTGTTGAGTCACCATAGATAAAAAAACAAACAAAAAAACCCCACTTAGTTAAAGGTACATTGTGTAACTCTGTGTAATTTTTCTAAAGGATATGCCTACTTCTTGTGAAATGTGAGAAATCTATTTGGCATGTATTTTATTACTGGTAGTAGCCTTTCCACACATCCGACCTGCTTGTTTCATAAGTTTAATGCCATGTCAATAACTCATAAATCAATAATATCTCCATGGAGACAGACAGTTGTCCTCCAAAGTATGTTTTTATCATTTTTGTTACTGACTTCTTGCTGACTCCAATTCTTATTTTTGGCACTATAATATAATAAAAAAGATCTTGAACATGTTTTGAAATAATACATTTTCGGTTTCTATTTGATTTTACTTAAAACAGTGATGCAGACATAATCTTTAATCAGTCATGCAATAACAAAGGTGGTGCCAATGTTTTAATATCTGACCTCTGCTCTTAGGAATTTTTTATCAACATTATAAAATACATCTGCCCTTGTGCCATTAAATTCATAGACAACTCCCTAAACCTGCATTATTACTTCGTCAGCTCTATGAAGTACTTTCTATACTTTACCCTCTAGCTTTCCTAATTGCACTCTTAAAATTCAACAACACCAATGCTTCGTTGGGCTCAAAATTAATTTCCTGGTGGGACGTTGAGCGGAACATCTTCATTACCACATGTTTTCATAATTGTAACCAGAGGCCTGTAAAAAGGGGGAATCCATTTTGATTTCTCTCCCATAAAACCCTCAGCTGACCATGCTATGCCAAGACTGTCCAATAAAGCATTAGAAAAGATAATATACTTGATAATTACCCACGCATGTTTTGTGTTACAGTAACTTGACATGTAAAATCCCGGTTCATTTGTCAACACAGGACGCATTATAGTATTAAGTACACTTGCTATGATAATAATATTGTAATAAGATGCAGCAATATAATTTGATCTGTTAATTTTAAACAGTTACCGTACACATATTGTTGAGCATTATGCCAGTGTATGTAATGTCATTTATTTATACTCTTACAATATCCTCAATTACATGCTGAGACTGACACTTAATGGTGGAGGTTCCATTACCTGGCTCCTTGTCTCCATGGAGATGTCATTGCTTTACCAGGATTGTTCCACATTATGGCATTACTATTTCTATCCAGCATTTATTTCATTTTGGTGTTTTCATTCCCTGTGCGATCTTATTGTGAGCAAGCTCGCCTCTCCACAGACATATAATTTGGCCTTGCGACATGAAATAGTTAAATTTAATGCCACCCTGTGTGACATTTTAAGCAAAGCAATAACATCTCGATGATGACAAGCATGTGGTTTATCCTTCATAAGAAAAGCAGTGCTCCTTTATGCATTTGTGATATTTTTAAAGTAGAACATTGTTAACATTGCCACATACACTGTAATCGTTTTGGCAACGGGTTTTACAGAAGAACATGTGTATCTAATAAAGCTATCACAGAATTTATATTTGTATCACTTTTCATTTAACCAGCAGCTCCTAAGTGTTGGGGTCATGGTTGTGTAGTTGGCAGGACAATGGGATCCCACTTGAGTACATAGTTGGACCAGATCCAGCCTTAAGGATTGCACTCCCCGGGGCATTCACTATCCACTGTATCAACAACTGCTTCCTGAACTGATTAGGGTTTGTAATATTAAATCACGTGCTTCAATATCTTTGCATTAAGACACTACAAAGGAGATTGAATAGAGATTTAATCAGTCTACGCAGTTGGTTTTAGCTTCAGACAATACTGTATGTAGCCTACAGGGATTTTGCTAACAGCGGAACTTATGGTATTTGAGAAATGCGGTGTGAATGGGGAGAGTAGCTTTTCTTTCCCATAGTCATTCTTATCGGAACAAGCCACAAAATCCAATGTATTCCAAGTAGCCATGAATTTATGCCCAAGATTTATCCTGGATTTAAAAAAAACATTGGCACCTGCTTGTGAATTGAAAACATCCGGTATAAAATCCTAATTTATGTCTTGCGATTTGCAAAGATACTTATTGGTAATCTGACCATCTGTTAAGATGGGCGTACACTCTGTGATATTTTCTATCGTCTTTCTCAGGCCCAGCTCAAACTGTATGACCAAATCACAGGGTTTAAAAGTTCACAGCTCGCGCTTCATGTTCTCACACTATATGAACTACTTCAACAGTGCGAAACCCCCACGAGAGGCAACAGGTTTGATATTCTTGCGACCTACGATTGCCCGATCGGGACCTGGTCCTGAGGTTTTAATCAGTTCTCGTTACCCCATGTACTACACGATTAAAGCAAAAACTCAGGCCGATCTCAAAAACAGTGGCACGAGTGAAAAATCGGCTCAAAAAGGGCCCAAAATCACAGAGTGTACGCCCAGCTTTAACTTGACGAAATATGTTCACACGTTTTATTCAATTTGTGGCCACGATCATAGCACCACGACCAAGGTCAGAGATCTCCTCTTCCCCAGAATTTGTAATGTTTAAATGTTATCCAGAATTAAAAATATCTGGATAACATTTATTTAATTACAGGTGTTTTTATTGCTTCAGTACTTTGGCGAACGTGCACTGTTGCCCTCCACAGACCTGTAACTTCACGTTGGTGCCATTGACTTGTATCCATGGAGAGAAATAAGCTGAATGTCATACTGTGGAAGATATTAACAAAGGAATAGCATCTCCATAGTGTCAAGCAGCTACACCGTGTACCTTTGATTGTTTTGAATGTTGCAACCTTGGCATATAATGTTCAGACTTAGTGGAAGACCAAATGAACCTGTTCAGACTGTATTGTATTTGTGCATGGATTAAGCTGTATCAGAAGAAGACAGACTGTTTCTCTTTTGATGTGCTAATCAGTAGAATTCTTGGTATTATTCTTGGTCCAATAATGGCTTATGTAACTGTCCACTCTACACTCTCCTTTTACAGCTCCGGCCAGCTCCTGTGTTGTAGATATGAAGAAGAATAGCTCCTCCGCCAAGTCTGATCCTTTGACGAGCCAATGGGCCTTTTTGAAAATCCCTTTATTTTTGTTGTGGTGAGCAGTGACTGAGGGGGTGGGCTCTGGTTCAAAACAGTCCTAAACAAGCTGTATATTGTGCCACACGGGTGCTAATGCTGTGATGGCTGTTTTTCTTCTTTGTCAGCAACAGGATAGTGCTTTGGCGTTAACAATGGGAGAATTCAGAGTTGTACTAAGTGTGTGATGATGAGAATGTTCCAGCATTTTGTGACAAGACAAAAAAAATGTATTGTATGAAACTAAATATACCGCAACAACACCATCTTTTATGAGACTTTTTTATTTTATTTTACGGGGGTCTATCACCTTGTTTCTGATATGTCATTGCAATAAGGCATTAAACATATCTACCTTACATGTATTCAGTTGCAGGTGGTTTGTTTGTTCAGAAATACCTAGAAAAATCCTGACTGTGACCGGGGTCGTCTCCTCACAGGTCTGACCTTTAACTTAGCCTGGTTTGGTCTCCATGATGATAGAACGCCATGCCATACTGCGAAACACTCCAGACAAAGCAATGACATCTCCATGGAGAAAAGCAGGTAGCAGATCCTTCACCAGAACACAGTGCACCTTTTAAAGTAACAAAGATTATTTTTTTGACTGAGAATTTGCCTCCCCATTCTTGTCCGTAACCCCTTGGCATTACAAACATTTCACGCAGATGGGTCACTGGGAAGAAGTAACTACATTCTTCGGAGCTTTCCTGTCCAAATTAAATCGGTCATGCTTTTGGCGAGTACATGACAAAAATGAAACCAGATCTGTCCTCTGCAAATGTGGAAATCTCTTGGGCTGTACTTAACCCCAGCTTTCTACGCCATGGCCCGGATTAGGAAAAAACGACTCATCAGTGACTTGGGGCAAATGGTGAGTTAAGCGTTAGCCATAGACCTAAGCTGCAAGTGTTTCGAGGGAATGTTCCTTTTATGGGGTGCATGAGAGAGAGAGAAAAAGAAAAAGAGACGGGGATGGAGGGAGGGCTGTAGACATGACTAAGGCTGTAACTGTTGTCAGGTCTGAACAAAAATGTGAGTCTATAATAAGAAACTCTTAAGTCTATCTGTTTAGATGAAGTGAGCCGAGATGAGAAGAGAGGGAGAGTTATCTGTCCTGTTTTTTTCTTTTCTTTTCTTTTTTCCAAACCTGCTGCAGTTAAAGTCAACATGGGGATTCCCGAGCCACAGCTGTGTACTGGTGTTTGGGACATTGTGTAAATCAGTCGTTGTTGTTTTGCTCTCCACACTTTTATTTTGCACTTTATTTTGTCCATAATAAAGAAAATGAGGGATCTGTCAAGCCAGATGCTCACCCCAATTCTTTCTGTCCAATATACTCAAATTAATAGAAGTAATGGAGCAGATTTGTGTTGCATTACTCTATGATTAATTCACTTCTGTAATAAACTTAGTTATGTTAATTATGTTACTTGCATGTCCTGGGGAGACTGATGGAGATGCGGCTGCTATTCAGTACAATAAATTTCAGCATAATATAAAAGGGAATCTGATGTAGGGTTTTCAGAAGTATTGGAAATCAGATACTAATCGACACTAAAACTAGTATCCAAACTAGATACTTAATCAAATAAGTATTGATACTAAAAAAGTCACATCAACCTGACAGAAATGAACCTTTCCTGCAGGATCTTGAGCTGTATCAGAACGAGTATAAGAGCACATAGACTAGAAATGGCCCATGGACCGCTATAGGACCTACCTGGACAACTGAGGACTTACACAGATATAAGACCATGGTAATATAAAAGTGTTTTTATTATCATTGTGGCATCAGAATATGTATTGAGTATCAAGTCTGTTCCTTAGTATCGAAGTCGAATTTAAAGTTTTTTTTTTATTGTGACAACACTAATGGGAAGAAGGCTAAACTTCCATCCTTTTAACCTACCATTTGGTAAAGCAATGAGGTGTACATTTGACCTATCTGTCATCCAGTGCCTCAGAACAACTTGTCTGAAGTGGACTGGAGGAGATTTTGGTCAAAATCCTGATCAGGATTACCCACCCTTCTGACTTGATTGAGGAAACAAAAGTGCTTGAAGAAAGTCTATTCAGACACCTGGGATCTTCTTGCTGTGGGGTGAGATTACTATCGGCCCAGTTCCTTTACTCCCATTTGTGGTTTTTCCCAAATGTGCGGTTTCATAATGGATTACCTTCAATACTATCTCCCCAAGTAACAAAGTTGTTCTTGGGATGACGTGCTGCATGTGGTGGTTGTTGTTCTTTCCCTTCCTAAGTTCATTTTGTCCCTTCAGCAGGAGGTGTAAGGAGGAGGAGGGGGGAGGAAAGGGGGGGTGAAGGGGGTATTATTCTATGAGCAGTCAGTTAACAGCAGCTCCAGCCACTACACGTGCTCCTCCACCCACTCCACTCTTCCTCTCACAACTTCCTGTGGGATCGGAGAGGGGAGAGAGGAGGAGAAGGGAAAAAGATTTGGGGGGAGAGAGGGGGTGACTTGGCGTGAGTATTATGTGTGGATGTTTAAAAGAGGAAGTGGGTTGAAAGCTGGCCCGAACAGTGGAGTGGTGCAGGAATTTAAATGGGACCTCGGGGTAAAGGAGGTTGTGTGAGTTTTTTGGCAGGGGCAGAGGCAGTGTGGGTGACTTTATGGATGGCTAATGGACGTCCTGGCGTGGCATATGGGAGAATAATCATAACTTTATTGATTTATTCAAATATTCAAGAACATTTTGAGATGGTGAATGTGTCTGCTTTAAACTGCAATAGCAATAAATTCACTTTTTGAAGGCCTATTTTGGGTAACCTTGTGCATGACTAAAGGACACCCTACAGACACTCTCAAATGAGTTTAGTGCTCTGCTTGCTGACTGCAGAATTTATCATGCATTTCTCTGATTGGTTAATCCACCTGTCAATCATGGCCATTGGAAATTGGAGAGCCAGGATATGGTGACATCTATATGTACAGTAAAAGCGGTCTTGGCTAGACAGGCAGCTAACGTCATCAACATTCCCTGGGTGTGTGATGCTAACTGTAAGCATTGCTCTGTCTGTTACTCAAATTTTAACTTAATTAGATCTTTAATTTAATGCAATCTGACCAAAAATAACTACTACAACAGGTGAGCTGTACTGTCAAACAAGTCTGTCAGACGTAAAATTACAGTCACAATATAGCAAGCATTAGTCAACAGTTTCAGTTAGTGACTCACCTTTTTCGACAATCTTAAAACTTTTTGTCTGTGTTTGCTAAAATGTGTACATTGGGCCACCACGGTAACTTTAAACATCCCGACAATAACAACACTCATGTAGGACATCCCCGCATGGTGTCACTACAAAGTATCAATACTCAATCTATCCACTGAGTTCTGGGAGAATGAGCCTGTAGTGATCATTGAGACTTGCTTTTTAGATGCAACTGAAGTCCAGCTGTGTTTAACCAGTGAAAATAAATCAGGTTTATGCCCTTATCACATCCTCTTAGCTCACATCTCCTCTGTGGTCCTTTGTGCCCGAATCAGTTTTTGTCCATTGAGATGTGAGGACGTGTGGATTATTCACAGCAGAAGCTCAAAGGCCAACCACCACACAGACAATGAGACATCCAGGGGTCACTCATTTACTTTCAAACATTTAAATCTAAACTACAAAACACTTTTGTTTGTACTCACATTTGGCTTTGGTCCAACAGTCTGTCCCCTTAAAAGAACTTGTTTTGTATCTTGCGTTGGTGGTATCTCGAGATTTAAACCTACTTAAATCAAGAGAAGCATTCAATATCAAACATGGATATCAGTCATAACGGTGAATTGTGTAACTTTTGTGGTGAAGGGTCTGTAAAATTCTTTTCTCCATGGAGATGTTATTGCTTTGTGTGGGCTGTTTCAAAGTGTGGTATAAAACCTTTCTCTTCATGGACACCAAACCAAATCAAGTTTCAGCCATAGACTGTATATATGAGTGGACATAGCTAAAGCGTTAGCTGCCGCATGCCAAACAGGAAGTGCTCCAGGAGGCTCTTCTAGCACCTTCACTCCTTTTTTCCCATTGACTTACATTGGGATTATGTCCCTCTCTCTGTAACTGCTGCAGTGAGTCTTGTCATTTTGGTCTTAAAATGTTTGTACGAACCCGCTCTACATGATCCTGAATTTTTAATTTTGCTATTTTGTTCCTAAATCAAGATAAGAACATAAATAATGGACCAATCAGACGCCTTCATTCTGCCGCCTAGCGTTAGCAACAGGTTTGATTGACAGCTAGTTTTGCTGCTAAGTAAGTTCCCTTCTCGCTTAACAGAACATAGAACATAAATCAATTACTTAAACTTACTATTTAAAGTTTGATGATAAAAGCTAAAAGTCACCTTATTATTCTCAAGAATCACCGAAATACAGCGGTCCATGCAGAATGGTGCAGAGTATCGCCGCTCTGTCATGAGTAGGGCGGCACATTTAAAAACCTCAATCATGATTGGCTCTTGTGGTTGCTATGATACTCGCAGTTGGATTTCCAAATATGGAGCCTGGCTCCAAATTCGCTCCTGTAACCGTGACATCGGGAGCCTCATTTGAGCAGCGCTAAATGCTATGGGTGACGTCACACTCAGTCCACTCGTATATACGGTCTATGGTTACAGGTCAGATTTGTGGAGAGGCAACCCCGCTCACAGTCAAAATGCCTGTTTTTCTAGGTGTTTTTGAGCTATAAAACCACCTGTAATTGAATAAATGTAAGGTAGAGCTGTTTAATGTCATACTGTGCAACACTCCAGGCAGAGCAATGACATCTCCATAGAAACAAGGAGGTGACAGATCAACAATCAAAAAATTACGCAAAGATTTTTAGATTGGGATATTATGTTTTTCTTTTTCTATGTCTGTCTTTAGATTCTGCATAATTTCAGATCACTCACAATGGTCAGAAGTAGAATATGAAATTATAAGGGATATTTAGGGGTTTTCAGTAACACAGGTATATATTGGAGTCTAGTAAGCTATGTTACCTAGACAGTCCATAATCCTTTAGTTTTGCCACATCATTTTGGAAAGTACAGAAGAGATGGTGAGTAGTTTTTAGAAAGCCCCTCTAGTCTGTGTTTGTTCAGATCTCCAATCCCTGGTTTCCTCGCACAGAGTAGGATTGTGTAAACATGTAGAAGGTCCCGACCACGGGTATCTCTGTTTTTCATTCACCCTTTCTCTCCATTCTCCCTGTCTCGCCAATCTCTCTTCCTCTCAGATTCTGATTCTGAATTTGAAATGATTGACAATAAATGTAACCATTAAAGTCAAATGTAAAGTCTCTCTTCTCTCCTTCTCTTCTGAAATCCACTTCTCTCTACTTTTGCCCCCACTCTCTCTCCATCCATCTCCCCCAAATCCCTTTCTCTCTCTCCTTTTTCACGTCCTCGCTCAATTCTCCCTATATCCTTTTTCTATCTCTCTCCCTCTCTCCCATATTTCCCTTTCCCCGTCTCTATCTCCAGGGTCTCTCTCCCATCTTTTTCCTCACACCCCTTTCCCACATCTTTCCTCTTTCTCTAATATCTCCTTCCTCTCTTTCTATTATCTCTCTCCAATATTTCTTTCTCTGTCTCCAATATTCTCCCCATCTCTTTTTTCCTTTAACTCCCCCTCTCTCTATCTATATCCCCCCAATATTCAATATCTTTCACCAATACCCCTTCCCCTACCTCTCTCCTGTATCCCCCTCTTTCCTCTCTCTCTTTCTCTTCCTATTCCTCTCTATCTTTCCCCTCTCTCTCTGCTAAAACACAAGGTAAACACAGGGTTCTTCTTTATTTGGTCACTTTGCTGAGCTTTTAACAGACTAAACTTCACCTGCTGCTTTCAGACCAGTCCAGGCGAGCTGTCGTAAAGATCTCTCTGTTTGGATTAGTCATGACGTAACATGGACATACAAACACTTCAAAGTCGTCCCCCATTTGGCCTTTGGGAAAGAGGTCAGCTGTTTTGGTAGATTTTGTATGACTTTTTACACTCTTTTTGGCCACAGTGTGACCCCGTACTCAGCCAGCCACTAGATCCACAGAGGACGTGTCTGCTCAAGTGACCACAAACCAACTCCTTGTCTTTTATACTGTTTAAGTTTAAGTTTAATGCCATGCTGTGGAACATTCAAGGCCAACGATAACCTCTCCATAGAGACAAATTTGTGATGAACCCGACACCAGAAAAGTTACATAGTCAACCTTTGATAAAAATCAACAGCTTAATATTTGTGCAGTGTGTTTGTAACAAATGAAAATTACATAATGACATGTGGTAGTTCTTTTCCCACTCTTGGCTTACTGTTGTGTGTCTTTGGACTAAACACGCTGACAAGACACACTGTTTACCTCTGGTGTCTATGGCAGTGGTGTCTGAAAATGTTTTGTTGCAGGTTTGAGAAGTGATAGACATAACGAGGCTGTCACATCTCCATCACTCTGGCCCAAGGAGCCTATGGCTAAGAGTGAGTGAATGGATTAAGTGAATAATACTGCAGAGAGCTATTCGACAGAAAAGCACACAATCATAAAATGACAATATCATAAAAAATAGGGTCACGGGGGATCAGATCATAATTAGATTTTTATTGCCATGTCTGCAAGCCTCAAGTAGAGTCGTGTAAAGATGTAACTGATTAAGCTCTACAATTAACATTTGAAGTATATTCTTACTCATGTTAACACATGATCTCACATGAACTCTCTTTTTCTCTCTTGGGCCCCAGTTTGATCTCTGCATTTGAACTATGCAAAGATTCACTTCCGGAGATGTAGCAGGGCCTGAGTCTGTTGTCCTCTGGAGTGGTGTGTGTGTTCACTCACAGTCCATAGGGGTGAAAGAGGGGGGTCTCCTTTTTCTTCATAGGCCACAAAGATGTTTTCTCAAAGGACGCTCCATCTCCCACGCAGAGGAAGACTGCATTTCCACAGTTACAGAGCAGGATATCAGCACGCCAGCTTCAAAGTGTTTTTGTTAGATAACTTTTGGCTTTTTGTATAACTTCTGCTTTGGTCTTCATGACATTTAATCCCAAATCAGTGAATGAAATGCAAAAGACTTGAGCAGGAAGTTAGAGCTGAATGGACAGGGCGAAGCAATGACTTTGCGAGATTTATGTTTTCTCTGAGAAGTCAACATCTGCAGATGTGTGTCTGTGTGACCCTCATATAGTTCAGTTAGTCCTTAAAATGACTTCTATGGAAGGGTAGATGTGTCTGAAAATGCTTTTACTCAAGAACATTTAGGAAAACTTAGATACATATTCTTAACCATACATCTGCTTTTGAAATAAATTACCTTTAGTTTGGTTAGTGAAACATTGTAAGTAGGGGTGGTGGAGCAATACAAGAATGGCACAAAATTACATTTAGACATATATATTCTCACATTTAGTTAATGATTTTCTATTTATCACACTTTAATTTTGCAAGAGACTGTTTGCAAGAAACTGTTTAGCAAAATCTTCATCCCATCCCTAAATGTCAAAGACTTTTAAGAATGTATTGTGTTATTGACAGTGTTTTTGTCATAGTAGTAACTATGGTTGAAAATCGTAGTAATAGTAGTAATAGTTATGAAAGGATATTGACAGTGCCATGTGGTCCCAGTAAAAGAAATGGTTTTAGTAGAAACTTAATAACTGCAGCAGTACTACCATGATATAATGGAAGAGTACTGTTTGGTATTTGTCCTGCTCCAATAATACTTTTTACCCAATTAACACTGTATACCTTCTTTAACTTAATAGTTTAACGGTTAAGTGTGTGCAGATTTTCATTCTCTCTCAAGCTGGAGAAATACTTTGCTGGATCCTTGTAGTGTTACTGTTGGCTTGTACAGAGAACAAATGAATACAAGTTACTGTCACTCCTTTAATGATGTCTTAGTTTTCACATAATTTTATAACAGGCCTCTGCAACCAGTGTAATTGGGTTTAATGTAGGAAGAGAAAACTGCTCAGCCATCACTGCTGTCTCTACTGTCACTGGAGTAAAACATGATTTAAGCAAATTGCAGTGAATGGCAGTGTGGAGCATTGGAGAACATGAGAGGGGCTTTTCACTGAAAACTCCAGGAAAGTTGGGTTTTAAATTACTGGAATTTCTATTTGTTTTGTGACCGGAAAAATAAAATGACTCCTTCAACCATTAAATTGGACCGCAGTAATGGGGTGTGAGGAGCCAGTAATGATTGAAGTTTAAAAATACTTTTCTGTGTCTGTTTATCATGTTTGTCATGGAGAAGTATTGATGTCTTGTCAAACTACAACATATTTTCCTCTAATGAAAAACAAAAATACTTGTGTTCTAACTGAATTTTTAAAGTGAATTCTCATCTTGTAGCTCTGACATCTGTATATGTTTGTGTTATTCTGTTCCACTCATTCCCATGTAATAGTATGCTGGATTTGTGGCAAAAATCCCGATAGCCTCAAGAAACAAATATCTACCCACCTCTTTTGCCTTTCACACCTCTCCCCAAATAAACATCAAAGTTTGCTGTGTTACCGCACATTGCTACAGGCTTATGACTAATAGTCTGGTTTAGCGAGTCTTGTGTCATCTCCTACGGGCTGTAAGTTGCACAGTATGATCCAGAGACTTGAAGTTACACACCTACACAATACATAGAGAGAGAGATAGAGAATACATGCCACTCCTTGTACATAAAGTTATCTCTTGGACACTAGTGACGTCAGTACAGCTGGAGGAAGTGAAGCAAGTTAATCACCATTACGTCACCACGCCTCTCTTTTAGCATTTAAGTGTACCATGTGTTCTGAGTTTGGGTGAGTCAAACTAGTGTCAGGTTCGATGGAAATAAAACCAAAGCTTGTTATTTAAAATTTTCCACAGGCTGTTCCCAACAGGTGCTCTGCTTTTTTGTGATAATGTAATTATAGTGCTAAAAGGATTTGTATATTATGAAACTGTATTGAGCTCTTGTTTGCAACAGCATGGATTTGGAAACAAATGTATGTAAAGAAGACTATTAACATGGTATATTTTTTCATATATTATATATCTTATTCTTAAGAAATTAAAGTTTTTAACCTTCCACCCTGCCACAACTCATCATTTGCTATGATGATATACAATGTTATCTATTAATTCTGTACAATATATTTTTAAGGTTACATATTGACCACAGTCTGGAACCTGCAATCTAAATCAACATTTACAAATGATAAAAACATGAGCAACTGTGCAATTAATCAAATTTGAATCAAGATTCAATAAATTGTAATTGTCATTTATAGTATGTTTTCAATCTACAACACGTCCTGTCAAAGCATTTGGAGCAGAGTTAAAGGACAGAACGTTCTCATAAATGGTATGATTCTGTATTGTTTGTGTTCATGAAATCGATGTTGAAAGACATCATTATTTGTTTTTGTTGAATTGAATTGATTGATCAATATGAGGAATCAAATTGTGGCTCATGTTTTTGTCATATTGCACCAGCCCTAACACATTTAAAACTGTGCACTTTTATATTAAGACTCTGCATGACCCATTTTTAAGATAAGAGCCAATCAAGAGCCACTCCTCAAACCACTGTGTTGATCCAGGCTGACCTCCTTTCTCATATAAACATTATTATATGGTGTCGTGTGTGCTATCAGCTCCTTTACCACCTGCACATTATGAAATCCACTACAGGGTTAGGACTGTTTACAGGGTCATATACTGCACCACTGCTGAACACGTTCTTCTATGTGAATCTATGGAGGAAGAAGTAGCCTTAGTTACTTCTCTTATATGGCCTCATAAACACCCCAATTTGAATACGATTCAGAAAAGTTCAGAATACAAGGTGCAATTAAAGGTGCACTGTGCAATCTCTTTTGTGAGAGGTCCACCACCTGCTGGTCTTCATGATGTTATTATTGCTTTGCCTGAAGTATTCCACAGTATAGCTTTAACGTTATGTATGTTGCATTTATTCATTTACAGGTGTTTTGAATGCTCAAAAAGATCCTGAAAAACATGCTCTCTTACTGTGAGTGTGCTCGGCTGTTCGCAGATCTGACCTGGCCTGGCCTGGTGTCATCACCTGAGACTGTTGCCATACTGTGAAACATTTCTGGCCATGAAAAGGCATCTCAATCTAGACAAGAAGACCCCCAAATGAGTTATATAGAGCAACTTCAAGCATTAGAAGATCCTTTTCGGGCATAATATTTAATGTTTAGTATTTTAATGATATTTGTTTGTTTTTAGTTAATTTTTTTTTCTTATGTCTGCAGTAATCCACATTATTATTATTATTAAAATGTCATCTTTGTTAATGTTTGCCTTTTACATTGTACTTTTAGCAATCAAGGGATTAATATAGAAAACGGCACAGTAGTGACAGTCTGTTTTATTACCTTGTGGGTTGTGAATCCCAGTAATAATAAGCTGCCTAATTACCTCTTGCATGGTCAGTCTAATTAAAGTGATGGAGCTGAACTGTTGTATGTCTGTTGTCTGGGCATTAGGCTTTGGACCAGGGGCTCATGTCTGTAGGGCCACAGGGAGAAACTAATGAGAAATGGGGTCAGGAGAGTAGAGAATGGTGGACAGATGTTTAAAGAGAATTCATATATATTCTGGCTCTTACAGTTCTGCTGAAAAATGAAAAACAAATATATGCTCAGAGGAATTATGCCGGCTAAAATGATATGCCACAGCCTTGTAGAACTTGGGTCATTTCATCATTATTTATCCTCATAGCATAGGGCCATACATGAAAGAATGATATTAAATTATATTGTGACATAGTTCTACGTGCACTGCCACTGATTTTACTCTCATTTGCGAGGGGAGTTGCACAGATCCATGGCTAACTGCGACCACCAAAGCCTAGAGCTAGGCCTGTCACGCTAACAAATTTTGAAGCTCAATATATTGCTGACGTAAATATATACAATAACACTGATTCACTAACCAGATCTGAACCACAAAAAAACTCCTCTAAATTTTCAATATGGTTAAAATAAGTAAAACAGCAGAATGATGCACTTTAGTACTTAGTGTGAGTATTAGAATTTATTAATTCAACCTTCCCCACTAGTGCAAAGAAAAACATGATAACTATTGACCCGTTCTGTCAGTCTGTCACCTGTTTGATTTAGTGTCAGGTATATCCACCTGTCCCTAAATCAAAAGTATAATAGGGATCTGCCAATAGGAGGAGTTGGTGAGGAAGTTGCACTAGTCCTGTTTAAGATGGGTTTGAAAGAAACCTTTTGATTTCTTTCATTCTTCTCATTTGTTGATGTAATCCTGGCTGTTGGAGAGAATAATGGTATATTTAAATGGTATATTTACCACCATTCTATCTGATATGGGTGGACTATTAAGATTGGATTTGTTCGTTATTGTTCTCCAATATTCCTTTAAAAACATTGTTCTTCCAAATTTTCTTATAATTTAAAGCCGTTATCTAAGGAGTGTGTCCAATTTGCTGTTAGAACTGTGTCTTTGGACTCAAGCGCAGACATGTTTTGGAATGTAACACAGAAGACACTGTAAACCACAGCCGTCATTATTATTATTATTATTCATTTGCTCAAGATAAGATTAACCCTTAAATCCCTCTATTTCGACTGTGAATCTTGGTTTGTTTTCATTTGGTCTCTATGGGATGTCTACCACAGCGTTGTGTGCTGCGCTAGTCTAAACCTGTCTAACCAGCTGGCACATGCACAGTGTGGACAATGACTTCTCTCTTAAGACACATATTTTCCTATTTGACAACTTCATTCATTGGGTATAGGCCTTTGTGGCATGGGCACTTATCTGTAATCCTACCTTCCTTATCCAAACACTGGGTTGCATAATACTGTTCTGCCTACTCTATCAGCCTGTGTGCCCATGTCTCACTGATTCAATAAAGGCGTCAATAGGTCCGTTGTTATTGGATCATCATTATAGGGAATGTGCCGGTTCAGCAGTCGATTGCAATCCTGGTCGGTCTTTGTCTAGCAATGCGCTTTATAGTCACAAATGCTAACCTAAGCTAACCCAGTATTACTAAGTGGATAGCCAAATTATTGTATCCTGCAATGTCATAATAATGCAATACCCAGGTAAAATGGGTAAAACACTGAATTTAACTTTTTCTAGTGGGGAGTCCGCCTCCATGGAAATGTTATTGATTTGTCTAGAATGTTCCACAGTATCTTTGAAACCTACAGTATATATCACAAGAGAAACAAGCAGGTTACAGCACTGCGCTACATTACAATTCAGATCTGTGGAGAGTTGCCCCCATTCATATTTACATTGTATTTTTGAGCAACAGAAACTCCCATAATGAATAAATCCTAAATGTATATTTTTAATGTCATACCATGGAACATTCCCCTCCACCAGACGTTGTGTAGTGTACCTTTAACTGATAGCAATTTTCATTTGTCCCTGACATAATAAAGAAAAATGCATAAAATCTATATTTTGCCTTTTATCCATTACAAATGAACATCTGCATGTCTTTGTAGAGATAGATATGTTTAATGCCATACTGTGGAACATTTTTGGGCAAAGCTATTGCATGGACACAACCACGTGGCGGACTCTTGAAAAGTTACATTATGCACATTTAAAAACACACTTAAAATGTGTCTTCTTAACCCCATTATGGATCTTTTCAGAAATAGAAATTCTATTTCTTGCTAGCAAAACTATAGCCAAAACAGCCTCTTTGTGAGATGTAAGTGATTATCCCGTTTAGCAGTAACCCCTGTCTTCACATTCATGCAGTACCACAGGTACTTTTTTGTGACTAAGTTGTTCTCTGAAATGACACATCGGTGGAGAGGTGCGGGTTGCTACACTACAGTCTCCGCACCTTTTCCAGTATAAATACATGCTCCTCTTTTTCTCTCCTATTCCTATTGTAGATGAATACCAGATTTTCTCATGAAACCAATCCAAGAGGTGACCATGCAGTTGGAATTTGCAGTTTAGAAAGTCGCTGATTGAGCGCATGTGTTACGTAAGCTGTGAGGTATATGATGGATAATAGTTTGAACTATGCACAGTGACACTCATTAATAATCATGCGTAGTTTTTAAATTATTGTTTCTGTTTCTCTTTTTCTATGAAGTTTAAGTTTGGTCTAGTCATTGCAACTTGGTAGGATACTAGGAATGTGAGTAAATGATGAAAGTGATTTTATGGGTCAGATTCACAGTCAAATTATACTGATATTTAAAGAGCCTGTACCCAGTTTTGAAACATGAAGCACTTGTTTCAGAATTAACTGTTAGCCCCATGGTATCAGTTTCTAATCATTATCATCCAAATGCCTGTAAAATTAATAAGCAATATTTTTATTTATTTTCACAATTAGCTGCTTTTACAATATACTGTAAGAAGTAAGGCATTTTCCTAGAAGAACTAGAGAAAAATCTTTCCATATTGAGAGATCCTTTATAATGCCACGCCTTACCTTCTTGCTTTCCAGACCAATGAGGTCATGTCTTTAGCTGATCAAGAATTTTCCGTCCTATAACTATTCCAAGATTAAATTTTGAGATTTGTCATAAATTCACTTTTTTTTCCTTTCAGTTTGCCAAGGCACCAATAACCGGTTGAACCTTCTCGGCACCAAAGATGACCATTACCAGAACATGGTGAAGACCTACAGCAACTGCACTGTTGTCCTGGAGAACCTGGAGATCACCTACATGGAGGAGCACCGAGACCTGTCCTTTCTGAGGGTACGGACATGTCTGTTTTATCCTGTAACAAAACAAGTGAAAATCATTTATGGTTAAGGGCATAAAGCTGTTTGGTAGGGTGGAAACAGTCATCACAATCTAAACCAGATCACTGTGTAGTTTTATCTTCTCTCAAATGTCATTGCTGTGCTGCAATGTGAACTGACTCCTGACTTTGAAAGCATTAACTGGATGTCTAATCGCAATACCTTTTCCATACAAAATGTGCTTTCCTATTATTGAATTTTCTTGTATTTTTAGTTTTTGTTTCAAATTGATAATTGCTACGAATGTATAATTTGCTTAGTAATGTTTTGGAATAGATTCTTTTGCAGTCTTTACGCTTTACCCTGTGAGTTTGGCCATATCATACCAATTACATTTGCATCTTACTCTGACTTAGCACAGACCACAAACAAAAGTTGAGTGAGTCGTATTCAATGCCAAATTTTTTTTTTCTTTTTTCTGAGTCATCTAAACAAAAATGTTTCTGGACGTCTTACATAAATTTTGTATGTTATTCAAGTTCAGCTAAAAGAAGTAAAGTTTTATTGTAAATGTGACTAAATATTGTTAAGAGTTCACTTCATCTCAGTGCACCTGTAAGATAAAACCTCTTTGATAAAACTTGTCCATTCTTCTGCTGATGCTTTGCAGATGAATTGTGCAGTGTTTTCCGCATTTCGTCTCAGTTTGGATAATTAAAATCATTGTTGTGTGTCCTGCTCCTCACACGATACACATGTTTAGATCACTCTCTCTTGTTGAGGTTTCATCTCTGCAGCTGCAAAGTCAGGACCACACACGTGAACCCAGACATAAACAAAACAACAGATGAGGGCACGCCACAATATCAAAACATGTACCGTTAATCCAATACAAATTTGAACTTCAAACCTGTAAGATGGCTCATTCAGTTTTTTAAGTCTCTAGACTGATTCAGAGCCATTGACTTTGTTGAAAATGTGAACATACACTCCTTTCATCGTATTTAAATTAAACAACTTCTAGCCTTGTATTGATTCATCATAATTTTAGATTGTATTTGTTTGTTTTCTTCTGTTATAAACAAAAAACAGTGCTTCATATTTGAACCCTTTTTGTCCACAGTCTATTGAAGATGTGGGAGGCTACGTCCTCATCGCACTCAACACAGCGTCTAGGATCCCTCTGGACAGTCTGCGCATCATTCGGGGTCACAGTCTCTATGCCAGTGACTTTGCTCTTGCTGTTTTGGGAAACTTCAATAAAAGTTTAGGACGAGGAACTAATGAGCTTCTCTTAAACAGCCTGACAGGTGAGCCGTATTTTTGTGCACACACTGATTGTTTAATATTAAAACCACTTACAGTAGATTCATGGTTGCTGTTCATGGCTCTGATATAAAAGATGGATTGAAGTAGTGCTGGTTCATGATTCATCATAATGACTTGTGGGATGTCCTGGTATGTAGAAGTCAGTAAGTTTCTAGAGGTTTGTGTGGGATGGGATCGTGTGGGCAAGATCAGACTAAAGGAGCTTACTCTGGACCAGACAGAATACTCCTATTTCTTAAAGGGCCCTTATTATCCTATTTCCTGGTCTATGTTATAATGTTGTGTCCTCATCAAAAACATACCTGGAGTTGTGTTTTATTTGCACATGTTGCACACAGACCATGCATATTTAGGCTTAGTTCTTCTCTCAAATGAAAAACACTCTGTTCCACCTTGTGATGTCAGGTGTGTTAAACGCGTACAAATGAAACATAAACCATACACCTTCACTAGAAAGATTTCAGCCCTCAAATTAGCAATCTCTCCTGAACAAAATGTAAAAGGTATGACGCCAGAAGGTGGAACTGAGCATTTTGAACTTTTCAGACTATAATAAAATAATGCAGGATAACTCAAACATATGTGAATGAAAGACAACAAGGTATGTTTTTGAGGAGGTAACATTGCTTAAATCCCACAAGAGTCAATTTTGCCTAATATAGGACTTTTAAGTTAGGAGGTTATAATGTTGTGCCAGATATAATCTTTATCCAGTAGTCTTTTGTTCTTCCCTGCCTTTTGTTGATATAGTTCTATTCTCATGTAGAAATTCTCAAAGGAGGTGTTAAATTTGACAACAACAACCTGCTCTGTAATGTGGAGACCATTCAGTGGTATGACATTTTGAACGCTGATGCAAAACTCAACATGGAACTGCCCGTGGCCAGCAACAAGCGATACTGTAAGTCAATATCACACTGAATGTAAAAGAACTAAAATAATAACTCAGTGTCCTGTAACACTGCAATTTAATCTAACATCTGATACAATCTCTGTTTTATTTCCCAGGTAAGAAATGCGACTCAAGCTGTTTCAATGGTTCATGCTGGGCTCCGGGTCCTCAGAACTGTCAGACATGTAAGTTACAACTTTTTATCAAAATAAAATCTAAATCCCAAGTTGAATTGTTACAATATTGAAGTTGAAGTTTATTTTATCATTTTGCAAAACAAAATATCCTGTGTTTTTATGAAACAAAAACCACAATTTGCTAATAAATTTGATCTTTTACTTCAACAGTCCATATTTGAAACTTCTCTCTAATGTTAATGCTCCTAGATGTGCTGACCTTTGTGAATCAGAACTTCAATTTGAATCCTAATTTGAAAACATAAAACTTAAAAAAAAATCCAACTGTAATTTTCTGTAAAATCATAATATTTTCTTCCCTATAAACTTGCTGCTGTAGTTCCAAGCCTGTACAAATGCTAACTGAGTCTGAAAAGAAATCAGGTTCATATTAATTACTATTGTTGCCATGTTGCTATCAGATCCACGCATGCATTTAGCTCCATGTTAATAATGTTAAAACTGTTAGTGAACGTGCTGTGCTCCAGCTAAACAGTAAAATCCTCAGTAAAAATACTTGGCTGTTTATTAACCCCTTTTTGCAATGTGGTACAACAATGATCAAATAGAGCTTTAGATTTGTATGCCAAATCTTGGGGAGGGAGGAATGTTATGGCTCTGTGTGACCTCAAATGTGCAAAATGACATTGGCTCTATGCGTTTTGTATTTAATGTATTCATGTTTTTTCTGTGCAGTTACGAAGCTGAACTGTGCACAACAGTGCTCAAAGAGGTGCAGAGGACCCTCCCCCAGTGACTGCTGTAATGAACACTGTGCTGCTGGCTGCACTGGACCCAGAGCCACAGACTGTCTGGTGAGAATAGGCAAATCAGATATTGAAGAATAATCAGATAATCCAGATAATATAGACTTGTAAGTAAAAGTTAATCAGCTCATGACATTTCTATAGTTTGAAGTAATATTTGGGATGAAAGCCAAGAAAATCTACACCATACTTAATTTCCTCTATATAACTGGACTTGAACAGAGCTTCCAGTCAGCAACATCTGTTTTCTTAATCTCGCATTGCATGTAGCCCCAGTGAGACATTTAAACTGCTACTATTTGTTCTTTTATTTTGTCGCGGTGTCTGCTTTGCCTCTTCAGACAGCTCTGCGTATTAAGCCATGGGTAGATAGAGGAATGCACTGTTATCATTAGCGAGGGGCTCTGTTTTGGTCCACTCCTGTCTGAAGTCTTGTTTGTCTTGGTCCAGGCCTGTCGGGACTTCCAGGACGATGGGGTGTGTAAGGACTCCTGCCCCGGACTCATGCGCTACGACCCCAATCTGCACCAACTGGTCCCCAATCCACACGGCAAATACAACTTTGGAGCAACTTGTGTCAAGAACTGCCCACGTAAGAATAATCACAATGTAAACATGCACACATCGACATGTAGGGCTGTGCAATTAATCACATTTTTGAGATCCAGTTGGAGGGGTCTACAGCCAATTCTCTGTCAGTAAAAACATGTGGTCCTATACTATTAACTTAACTTATTATTAACAGACTCTTGTTATAATGTTACCTCCTCAAAAACATACCTGGAGTTGTGTTTTGTTTCATTCACACATGTTTGAGTAACTCTTATTATTAGTCTGTCTACATCTTCAAAGCTTTAAATGCTCTGCTACACCTTGTGATGTCATGTAGTGGTTGTTTTCAAGTTAACAGCTCCTTTTACATTTAGTTCAGTAGAGATGGGAAATACTGGGGCTGAAATGATCCAAATGATTTTAATGAACATGTATGGAGGGTTTGTGTGTTAAATGTGAATGAAACTCCAGGTATGTTTGTGATGAGCAAACAACATTAGAACAGAGATCAGAAAATACAGTAATATGGTGACATATGTCAAGATCCGGAGTTATATCTCTCCTACTACTGCGGACAGATTACACAAGTGGCATTGCAGAATGGGTCAAATGCAGAGTGCAGATTTCCATATTGGTCCAAAAGTCCTACCTTAATCTACCTTAATAAATGTGCAGTTTTTGGAGCTCAGTAATGAGCCATGGTGGAATAAATTTGGTGTGAAATTAAATTACTAATTGGAGTGTTTTAAGAAATCCTGTTCTATTTTAACATATGGCAAAATACACACTTCACACAGCAAAAGAACAATTTATTATTTATAGACTTGTATGTATCCCTTAAGCAGATTTTGTTTTGTTTTTTCACGTTTGAGTTCAGGTCTAGCCAAAGCTCCCATTGTAAGACAGGAACAGTCTGCAGTTTGTTTCCTTTTATATTCATAGCCTTTTTAAAACATATTTCAAAGGCTGTGCAGTGGTTTGTAATATTAGTGTGTATTTTATCCCGTCTCAAAGGTTAGAGTTTGTCTAGTCATCCATGACCAAGAGCCGTTTCACACTGGGACATGTAGAATGAGGATGTCCTTTTAGACATTCTGTGGTTACAGTTTGTCTCAGGTTTAATTATAAACAGCCTATGCAACAAAAGAAGTGATTGAGTTTCAAGGTGTGTTAATATAACAACATTTCTATCTGAGTTTAACTTGTACAGTTCTGGCCGAGCTTTACTGACTAACTTGGCTTTTGTAGTAAAAAGAATGGTTTTGTCATGAGAAAGAGGCATATAATTATATTAATTTTGACATATGTTATTACCATTATTATAGCATATTATACAAGTGCAGTAAAAAAAGAAAAAAAAAGAAAAGAATTTTGAATTTGAATCCTGGAATGAGGAAATGATTTAGTTGTATTGTACAGATATATGCTGCATTAGCATCAGACTATATTATCCAGGTCAGTTAACTAAAATATTGTTAAAATAACCTTGGTCATTGGAACCACTTTGCAAAACCACAAGAGTCATTATTTGGGGAGCCAACACTAACTATCTAGCACCTGATTGCTGATTTGAACTGAAAAGTAAAAAGTACTCTTTTTTTAGCACATTTAATTTGAGTTTCTGTCTCAACATTCAGCAAATCAAATACACAAAACTGCTAAAAAAAATTAAGAAATCATTTGAATCACTTAAAATCTGCTAAATTCTTGATCAAAATCACTGGATTTCCTTTAACCGTTCTAAAAAATCTCTGCAAAATACTTTTACTTTTTACTCTTTAAGTGCATTTTTAATACTTTTACTTAAGTAGATCTTTTCATGTGATACTTTTACTTGTGTAACTTTTTGCCCCTGTATCTGTACTTTAACTTAAGTAACAAAATGGAGTACCTCATCCACGACTGGTCTCAACATATTTGAATCTCACTGTACATTGGTAAATGTAAGAAATAAAAGATGTATGCATTTCTGTGTGAAATGTTTACTCTTCTCAGATAACTATGTGGTGACTGACCATGGGGCGTGTGTGCGGATGTGCAGCGGTAACACTTACGAGGTGGACGAGGGAGGAATCAGAAAGTGTGCCAAGTGTGAAGGCCTCTGCCCCAAAGGTGTGTGTCACTGTACACGTATACAGCAAGAATAAGACCAGATTTCTCTGATTAATCAATACTCAAACAATAATACATACTCGCGAGACATGCCCATGACTCCCGTCTAATCCACTGAAACATTCATTACTCCAGGAAGTAATGAGTAAAGTAAAAAGACACTTTGCACTTTGTATGTTTTGGACTTTGTATGTAGTTCAGTCAGTTATAGTCATGATTTATTTATGGACACTATGAATTAAAAAAGAGAAGTCCCCCATTCACTTTCATTGTGAATTGTAAATCCAAATGAAGCTATTCAGAATGGATATCCAAAAGTTCCAAATGTGCACTATGTATCTTTATATTCCTGTTTATCTGCATGGAGACGTGATTGCTTTTTTATTTTACATTTATTCAATTGCAGGTGCTCAGAATACATTCTTATTGTGAGTGGTCTTGCCTCTCCACAAATATGACCTGTGCGATATTTTCCATCATTTCTCTCAGCCCCAGCTCAAACTGAATGATCAAATCGCAGGGTTTAAAGTTCACAGCTCACGATTCATGTTCTCCCACTATATGAACTACTGAGGTGACTGGATTTCAAATAGATTTGATATTCTTGCGACCTGCGATTGCCGATCGGGAGCTGGTCATGAAGTATTAATCGGTTCTTGTTACCCGACGTATACTACACGATTAAGCACAACACATGATTAAGCCAAAACGTGGCCCGATCCCAAAAACAGTTGCACAGTCAGTGAAAAATCAGCTCAAAATGGCTAAAAATTGCACACATGGCTTAACTTGGCCTGGAGGCATCACCTGCTTGTCTTCATGGAGATATACGTTCAGTACCATATTGTGGAAAAGCACAGCCATTACATCTCCATGGCGACGAGCAAGCAGCTTCTACCAGAAAAGTAGCCTACATTTAACCTGTTGTTTTAACCCTGGAGAACCCAAGAACCCTTTTCTTCTTCAGAAAATTATGAACTATGCCTTAAATGATTGCTATAAGTTCACTGAACACCAAAATATCAACTTTTTAAATTTTAACCCTTTATTCCCTGATTTAGGATTTGGGTCAAATGTGACCCGTTGGGCTTTAGGTGTATAATTTTAAAGAACGACTATAAGATACACTGTCAATGCAAACTGTTTTAAATTTAGGAAAACAATCAATAATTTACACCAGAACATTTAACAATAGTTATTTTTGCATGTTAGAACTGTATTTCTAATGTTTAAACACACTTTGGCCAACTGAAACAAGAACACAAGGCCATAAACGACTAATAAAAAACTAACACCATTGGTCTTTGCTTATCCAAAATCTTTTCTACTAGAGAGAGGAAATCACACTAGACATTGTGGTAGTCTTTGGGCTTTTAAGGTTAAATTTGACATTTTTTTCAATTTGGTTCATTTTTAGTAGCAGCAATTAACAGTGGTCAAATTTGACCCCGTGGGTTCTCCAGGGTTAAAAATGTATTTAATAAAGATTCTGAAAGACTAAAAAATAGAGACATTTCAGCTTCAAACATGACTTGCTTTTTAAAAAAACACATCTTGAATTTCCCTTATTCCCTTCAGGGATGATCATTCTTTTCTTGTGTCAACAGTGTGCAATGGCCTTGGCATGGGAGAGCTTGCTCATACTTTGTGCATCAACGCCACCAACATCGAGTCCTTCAGAAACTGCACCAAAATCAATGGCAACATAATTTTCATACACACCTCAATTCATGGGTACAAACAATGTTCTTTTTATTCACAATATTGCAGCAGCATATTAAACATATTTGATATATTTAAATTCATTTATTTCAGCGATAAATATACCAATACGCCTAAACTGGACCCTGCTCAGCTTGATGTCTTCAAAACGGTCAAGGAAATCACAGGTAAGGTCACTGCTATTATGAAAAAATACTTGAACATATTTACTTATTTGATTTAAATGCACATGGCAGCTTGTTTTTCTATTTATTACATAGTTTGGCTAATGCCTGTATTAGTACTGAAACTATTGTCATAGTTTCAGTCAAGGGCAGTTTGTGAATAAAAGTTGGAAAAGAAGCTTTAAAATGATAGCAAGTAGACCTGATTTCTAAAAAGAATCCCTCCAATGTCATCAATACACAAAATACCATCAAAAATGCAGGGACAATTTAGTCACAAGAATCACATTTTCTAATGGTATTCATTCATTTATTTTACAGGTTTTTATTTCACAATTCATAACTATATTGTAAATGAGGTGAGCTGGCCCTTAGAGTATAGTTTCTAGGTGACATATTTTATGGAATATGGATGTAATTTTACTGCTCATGTTCAACCTGGAAATAAAATTTCACCAGAATTGTCAAATAAGGAAAATTAGGAAAACTAGGCAAGACTTTTAGTAAGATCGTACATGTACTTATATTAACTACAACTACATGTATTCAAATTATTAACTTTTCATATGCACTTTCAATAAATGTGCCTCTTGCTTCAGGATACCTGTGGATCCAGACATGGCCCAAGAGCATAAACTCACTCAGTCCTTTTGAGAATCTGGAGATCATTCGGGGAAGAACTAAAGCAACGTAATGCCACTTTATATCAAATGTTATCATAGCTTTAGTAGGCTTCATACAGGTATTGTTGTTATAACAATATATAACAGTAGAAATTATGTAACAACCAATGTTGGTGATGATTGGATATGTGGTTCCTAAACCTTTTTTCTTAGTCATACAATTTTACTACTGCATGTGTTGATGACTCCAACACTATTATGTTACTATATTCAATGGGGTTGTTGCATTAGTTACCATTGCTACAATGTCTGTATTTAGAATAATAATATTAAACATATTTAAGCATTATTTTAAGTATAATTAAATTTATTTTCAAGTAGCGTGTGAGCGCAGACTGTCTTGTAGCTTTGTTGTGTCTTGTTAGGGAGTCATTTTAAAGAAACTCTGATTCGACTGTGAAATCTTAAGGTCCCAAGGTTCAGCTCCCAGAAACTATCTTGGAAATCGACATCACCAATAACATCATGTGGATTTTAGTTTTTGTTGTCTTAGTTTTTTTGTTCTTGGTTTTGTTATGTTGTTTGTTTTTCAAAATGTGTTTTGAATTTTCAACAGTATTTCTTTCCTTTTGCAGTGGCAGCAACAGTCTAGCTATTGTCCAGCTGGACATCGAGTACTTGGGTCTGCGCTCTCTCAAGGAAATCAGTGATGGGGATGTGGCCATTATGAAGAATCAAAACCTTTGCTACACCAATGAAAGCCACTGGTCACACCTCTTCAAGTCAAAAAACCAAGCAGTCAACTTGGACAGAAACTCAAAGGAAGCCACATGTGGTAAATCTATTTTCTTTCCAAATATCCTTTTTGTTTGTTTCTCATCACCAGCCAGATGCCCAAACAGACTTCATTTATTTGAATCTAATCTCAAAATTAGATAATTGCAGAGGATGAAAGATTTCTCATTACGATTGTGGACAACATGCACCAAGCATACTCTGTATTGGGACCAATATTCTAAATATAGTACTTCTAGACAGGAGGTGAAAACACTGTCTTCAAAGTTATAAGCAACATTTTGTTACATAATTAAGTAAAAATTAAAAAAATATGATTGGATCTCGGTGTATCAGAGTTTGTTGTAGGTGTGGATAATATACCAAAATTATGAAACAAAGTTAATTTTTAATAATATAATAAGATTCCTAAAAAAAAATAAAGACAAGTGAGAGCCTAGATAATAATTTCAATTTCATCACAATTTGTGTACAGTTGGTTATCACTAAAGAGGGCACAGGGACCAAATCTTGTTAAATCTTGTTATTATTTTATTTATACTTGTTATGCATTTATACCTGAACATTTCTTTGTAGCTTTGAAGAACAACACGTGTGACAGGAAGTGCACTGCAGATGGCTGCTGGGGCCCGGGTCCTGACATGTGTTTTGCCTGTCGAGATTTCAGCCGGGACGGGAGCTGTGTGGACACCTGCAACATCCTGGAGGGGTAAAGAACCGAGGCTTTTTAACTGCCTTTTAAGATCAAAATGATGTTGTTATTTTAGTCTAAGGAGATCTGGTAACTCCTTTTAAGTCTGCAATCACCTGTGAGTATTCCCAGAGTCTTGAGTGTGCAAATTTGTCAATAAGTCAAAACAAAGACTTTTTTTTTTTACCGGTAAGTCAGTTGAAGTCAAACAGGACAGGACAGCAAAAATGGCACATTTGTTTATCTTCTGTCAAACATTGAATCTCGTCATGCTTATAATTTAACTCCAGACCTCAGAGAAGTATGAGGAATTCACTTTGCATAAAGCTGTTTGTGATGCTGGGCACTAGCCATCAGTTTGACAGCTCTTGTTTTCTTTTTTTCCTTCAGTGAGCCAAGAGAAGCTGTGGTGAATAAAACCTGCGCAGCGTGTCATCCCGAGTGTCTGCCCATGAACGGGACAGCAACCTGCAGTGCACCTGTATGTATCAAAGAAAACGATCACAGAATCATACTGGGGCTGTGCTTTCACTTAAAATTGGGCCTAAACTCAGACTAAACCTTGACTACACCTGGACTACACCTGGACTAAACCAGGACTAAACCAGGACTAAACCTTGAGTACACCAGGACTAAACCTTGACTAGAACAGGACAAAACCAAGTATTCCAGCCCATGACAAATAATTAGAACATCATCAAATTTTTTGTCACTCATTTCAGAAAGTCAAACTCATATGTTATATAGACTGATGACACATAGAGTGAAATATTTCAAGAGTTTCTTTCTTGAATTTTTATGATTGTGGCTTACAGATCTCAGAAAATTTGAATATTACATAAGATCAGTAAAAAAAATATATTTTAAACAGAAATGTCAGGTTTCTGAAAAGTGTGTTTATTTCTATGCAGTCAGTGCTTGGTTGAGCCTCTTTCGGCATAAAAATTCAAGAAATAAACTCTTGAAATATTTCATTCTATGTGTCATGATTCTATATAATATATGGGTTTGACTTTCTGAAACAAAAAATATAGAACTTGTTCATGATATTTAATTGTGATGGACTAGTACATCTGAACTAAACTGGACTCAAAACCAGGACTAAATCTGGATTTATTGGAAGTATAGACATCATATTGTGTTGAATGTATCATTTCATATCTAAATAGTTTCATGACCCCACTGGAGATATTGAAATAATTTTAAGTAACAATGAATGAGGAATGAATACATAATGATTTTGAACTGGCCTGAACAAATCTTCACAAATCATTAACTATGAGTAAAGTCGAGCTAGCCCACTCTTTATTTCCAGCCCCAAGCCCAGATAAATGGAGAAAGGTAAACAAATAGTAAGTAAAGAAAACTAAACGAAAGCTTTATATGTGATTTTTAGCAGTTTACCAATTTCTACAAATAACTTAATAATAACCTGCCTTAAACCCTTTTAACTATTAAGCCACAGCTAGCATCTTTACTACTAAATATGTTTGTGAAAATTACTGAGAAGTCTATATCCATCTCTGTGTAAAGTGCTCTCTCTCTCTCTCTCTGTTACGCATTGTAATGTAGCAACAAAGCTGTAAACAGAGGCTTGAATGGATGATAATACAGTAGCCACAAGACATGTTATATTTTGAGTAACAGGCGTGGTTGTGAACTAGCTTATACCTTGTCTTGTTTTACACATAATCCAGTCTTTGGTTCAAAACAAAAGCCTCCAGGACAGTTTCTCAAAAGTGGCTCGGGATAAAGTAGGACAACTTTGTTTGAAAAAGATCTAGACAGATAAGGAACAGATTAAGATATGGTATTAGATTTCAAGATGCAACACTTAAAATGGCTTTCTGTAAATCTTGGTGAGAAAGACCGAACAATTAAGTATTATTTGATTTCAGTTTTAATGCTCTTTTGTTACATAAATTTTCTCTGCAAGAAACAAAATATTTTGCCTTATTAAGAATAAAATCTGCTGCAGTTTTGATGTTGAACTTAATCCTAATGATAAAACCTTAATTGCAAATCTAATCCCAAAACCCAGTAAATGATTATATTTTTTTCTCCAAAGTTGGCTACTACAGTTGCACAAGATTTTGCAATCAAATCACTGTGCAAAGAACAAAATACCCTGTCTTTTTAAAGAAAAATCTTATCTGTACCTGGAGTTTAAACTATATCTATGTACATTTCTAAAATTCATTGGATTCTTGCAAATTTGAACTGATAAACACAATTAGTTTATCAGTTCAAATTTCAGTCTCCTCAAATGTTTCTTGCAGTTTACACACATAGACTTTATATGTAAATGCACAAACCTTCCAAATAAGAAGTGATCATGGGTGTGCTTCCGTCATCCCTCTGTACCTACTGCTGTTAGTCGGATTTTGGTCTTAAAATGTTTGTATTAACCTGCTCTACATTATCCTGGATTTTATTTTGCCGTCTTGTTCGTAACTCAAGATTTGAAGTTTAGTAAAAACAAAGCCTTGGCCTTGATGGGCTTCATTTGACAGGAGCCAAATGTTATGGGTGACACACTCGCACTCCCCTAGTCCACTTCATGGCATAGTCTGTGCATACTGTCTATGCATGCACATAATTTAACTTTTTATACATGTATTGCAAATCCCACAGTAGCAAATTTGATCTTTTCCTAAAATCATGGAGGCTTACTTTGCATAACCGTTACAATTTATGAATAGCTGAATTGACTCTTCTCAAGTGGATTATAAATCTTGTTTTTCAGGGATCGGGAAATTGTACCAAATGTGCCAACTACAAAGACGGCCTGTTTTGTGTGGCTCGCTGTCCTCAGGGTGTGCCAGGCGAGGGCGACACTCTGGTGTGGAAATATGCCGACGAGATGAAAGTGTGCCAGCTCTGCCACAAGAACTGCACCCAGGGGTAAGAGAGGGTGCAGGAGAGGGGCAGTGCCAGGCTAACTACTGCCACTGCAGCTCAAATGACTGTCAAAATGTTTATGTAAGAAGAGAATTTATGCCCCAAGCAGTTTTAGTTGGCACAAATCATTCTGACATTATTATTGGCGTTACATTATTTTAAGAGGAGCTGTTTTAGTGCTGGTGTTAGCTTTTGGTTACATTGGAGCATGTGAGGATGTCACATTGCATATTAAATAAATTATGTTCATAGTCAGTGTATTAACTCCCTGAACCATTTTGGACAGAGGCAGACACTGTAATGTGCTAATAAAAGTTTATATTATTTATGTATATTTGTAAAATACCAAATTATTGCTGTTCAATTTGACATTCCATCCACTGGGTGAATAGATCATTTGTTGGTATAAGTTGTAACATAAGACCAAAGCTACATTCACAGACATTTAAGTTCTGGTTAGTAGTTTATTTATAGATTGCATTGTGAAATACAAGGGATTCTTTGGAAACTATTTTTTTTAATAAACTAGATTCCTCTGCTTTGTTTGTGACAGTGTTGGGAATCAAAATAATATAAAACAGAACAAGTGATGAGAAACAGGGAAGAAACACAATTTTTCCACATAGCTTCGCACATTGCTTTGTTATTCAACCATGATTCCCTGAACGCACCACAGGCAAAGGCTGTTCTTGGCTCCTGCTGTATTTACCTTTGCATTTTTGTCCAAATTGTTATCTGTGCGCATGCTGATGGATGACTATATTTTGTACCTCATCACCCCATAATAACAGTCCCATGAGTTTGGAAACACTTTTGTTACTTTTGGTTTTAATTGACTGTTATTGTCACTGTCTTGCTTCATATTCTTCGCAGTCTGCATCTTTAGTTACAGACAAATGAGGACAAATGGGATAGGATTTCTGTAGGACATGTTTTCTCACTATTTGTAGGACATAGTTGTATCACTTTTCAACATGAGCTAAACAGACTCCAGGCAAACTCTGGAATTGTTATTGGATAGATTTTGGTGGGTCATTTTGCATGCAAAATGTGGACACCAAAGAAGTTGAAAACAAGGAATTAAAGCATTTTTCATTATTGAAAAATATCTACTAGGTTGTAAGTGATTGTGCTTTATAATATGTACTTGCATTTGGTGGAATGGTTATCTTGTTCATCATATATTTGTTTCTACTCAACTTTTAAAAAAATCAAAGTCACATTACTGTTTCTACTGCTCCTATTACTACTGAAAATTACACTTATTACTATTGCCAGTATTTTATTACTTTTATTTATTGCTACTACTATTTATACTTCTTCTACTACATACAAATTCTTAACCCTGATTCTTGTTCAGAAATTTAGTCAAACATATTAACATTTGTTATCATGCAGGTGCACAGCACATGGTCTCGAAGGTTGCCAGAAAAGGTGAATATCTGCTTGTCATATTAATATTAACTGTGACTAATGTTGGTTCTATTGATTAATAGTAACTTCGACTAATGCACATTTGTACAATCTTGTTTTGTTCAGTCTGAGTAGCGTGTCCATGATCACCGCTGGAGTCGTTGGAGGTCTGCTGGCCGTAATGGTTGCTGGTTTGTCTGTTTTTGTGTTGCTACGGCGACGGCACATCAAGAGGAAGAGGACCATGAGGAGACTTCTGCAGGAGAGGGAGGTACGGACGAGCAATTTATATGGATAGTGCATGTAGAAATAGACCTGTCATGGAAATTGCTATATTGACTATAATGACAAATTAGTTTGAGTTATATAATTGCCTTTTATTCACACTTAGGTACATCTATAACAGTGTTTCTAAACTTTTGATACCAAGCATCATCTAAGAAAATATTATGTTTAAACTATAACTATAACTGACTATTGTGTTGTTGTTTTAGCTGGTTGAGCCTTTAACACCAAGCGGAGAAGCACCCAACCAAGCCTTATTACGAATCCTAAAGGAACCAGAGTTTAAGAAAATCAAAGTGCTCGGATCTGGGGCGTTTGGTACAGTTTATAAGGTAATAAAGTGCTGCATGCTGCTAAATACATGTGTACACTCAACAGCAGTGAGAACACATTATTCAAAGTGCCAAAACTATAATGGTAATGCATTAGTGTTTGCTTTTGGACATCTGTTAACAATTTTCTAATTACACAACACAATTTTTTCTTGCCAAATCATGCACAAGCAACTCCACCTCCTCTTAATCACTGATGTAGTTACTAATGCACTGCGATTGAATGCTATGACCCGCATAGCCTGTGTCTTTTACATTAGTTATTTAGTGAAATGCATTTTCATCACTAGACAGGGACAGCCAAAAAAATTACTCAACTGTACAGTTAAGATAATAGTACTCAAGTAAATAGTCCAAGAAGTTACAGGTTAACTACTATGCAGGTAAAAGTAATTATAAGTGAAACTGTCCAGACACAACATGATTGATCATTTGAAATGTAATTTGACAGAACAATTATTAAAAAAAGAAAGTAAAAAGATTATTAATTCGAGCAGTTCTTCATTTCTTGCCTCTAAGTGTATAATGTTTTGTTTAGTACTGTGTATATAGATGTACCAGCTTTTATGCTTCATTCAGTTTCCTTTCTTTCTCAAGGGTCACATTCATGTAAAATAACAAATCTTTGTCCGTTCAGGGGTTGTGGGTTCCAGAGGGAGAGGACGTCAAGATCCCAGTGGCCATTAAGGTTTTGAGGGAAGCCACATCACCAAAAGCAAATAAAGAAATCCTAGATGTAAGTTTTTCCAATTTCTGCTGTAATTCTTTTCCTCCTTGTTATGTGAGACTTCCTAAGGTATTTTAAGTATTCGCTCTCATGGGAAACTAGTACATTCTGCATATTAGTTTTGTTAGGTGGTGTTTCACTGACAGGGAAACTTACCAGATACATACTTAACTCTAATATGCAAAAATGTGCCAAAGTCTTAGATCATTGGACAGAGAAATGCGGTTTGCAAGATTGAGTTACAATGTTAAAATAATATAAGAATAAGAAGAGAACAAAAGAATATGTGTTCAAAAGTAAGTGATGTGTTCTTTTAGTTGCTCCTGCTCATTGGATGGCGCTAAACAGCAATTTCCATCTTGAATGGATTTGTCTGTAACCCACAAGGACCTGAAGTCGTTATTACAAAACTGAAAATAAAATTATGTCACCCTTGACATAAGTGAATTTTCTCACCTCATTTAAAGGTGTAACTTTCTTTCATGTGGAAGATTTGCTGCCTGTTTCCATGAAGATGTTACTGCTTTTACTCAAATGTTCCTTGTTAGGGCTATAAAACGTATCTATATCCATGGAAACTGGTGGCACCACTAAGTCAGATTAATTTCATATCTATGGAGAGGTGATCCCACTCACAGTAAAATGCATGTTTTCCAAAATATGTTTGAAAAATAAAAGGCCGGTAATGTAACAAATACAAGATGGATATATTCAGTGCCCATAGTCGGATTATGTATCGCTAAACACTAACTTCATAATATCACCTTCTATTTTATCTACCAATTTGACTACTCTGACCTCTCTTCTCTGTAATTCATAGCAGATGTAATGTTTTTAAAAGGAAATAACTTATTTGACTCAATAATGGTGTAGCCTATGTGTCATGTTTCGTCCCATGAGGCTTTAGGAAAAGGGAATATTTGGTTGGAGGGGGGAGGGTGATCCAAGGCTGAGGTGTCCTTAATTGGAACGCAAATTTGTGGTGGCTTCTCTGGGAAACTGTCCATAGTCTTCTCCAGAACTATGAATGTGCATTTTCAGTCCTGTGATTTTGTGGTGGAGTTGCTCAGTCATACAACATCTGGAAACAGGGGTGGATCAATGAATGGCTTAAGGGCGCAGGGTGACTATTTAAAGGGATAAGCATTTTTAAATATGCTTTGAACCTGTGCTAGCTTTTATGTCTGAATGCCAGCCAAATGACAGGACGGCAGATTTCAATTCAAAGATTAGCCATTTTGTGTGTGCTGTTGTTATGAACTGATTATGGCACATCAGTGCAAATTCAGTATTGAATTTGCAGCAGCTTTCTCTATGTAGTTTCTTTGTATGTAAAAAAGGTTGAAGCTCCCAAGGTAAATTTTCTTGTGAAAGGTCTGCCTTCTATCTATCTTTTAGCAAGTGTTTTATTGCTAAAAATCCTTGAAAAATATGCATATGCATTCTTACTGTGAGCTTCTCCATATGTCTGACCTGTAACTTGGTAACAGTTACAGTAAAGATATCTTCAAAGTTTATATCATTAAGGAAAGTGGCACTGATTTCTCTGAGTAGTGTTGACTTGTCCTCTCTGCACGTTTCATTATATCAGTCTTGTATTCTCTCACTATCCACAGATACTTGTGCTTGGTGAGTTTGTGACTTTTGCTGAATGGTTGTGTGGATGAGTTGTGCTGTCTGTCCCTGTGCTTGCACCCTGTGAGCAGAGATTGTCCAGAGCTTACCCCACTTAAGGGCCAAAACTGCTGAGTATTGCTCCTGCAATGCCAGATGCAACTGCAACGTGAATAAGATATGAATAAATGAGGTATTAGGATGATTGTGCTCTTCAGAAGAGTCACGGATAAGGGACCGATTTTCATTACTATATTAAAATGAGTACACATTATATCAAGATGCAAAAATATTTGTTATAATTGATTAATATACACTGTTTTTGTTGTTTTTTTGTCTTTAGTTTTCTTTTTTTATGAAAAATATTTGTAATATTTCAATTATTTAAAAAAAAAAAATGGCACCATGGAGAAAAATTGGTTTACCTAACTTTAGTTTGACAGATTGTTGTACTTCTAAATGATGACTTTCAGTTTTGTTTTGTTTATTTTTTTCTAGATTTAATCTGATATTTTTTCTTCATAGTTTTATTGTTACTCATGTTTATTTAAAATTGATTTAAAATGAATTATGTGGAATGACATCTAATACATATGAAAAATGGCTTGTTGTTGACAGTTGTATTTCCTCCCTGCGACCCCTAGGAGGCGTATGTGATGGCGAGCGTGGAGCACCCTCACGTGTGTCGTCTGCTGGGCATCTGCCTGACCTCCACGGTGCAGCTCATCACTCAGCTTATGCCCTTCGGATGTTTACTCGACTATGTCAAAGAGCACAAGGACAACATTGGCTCCCAGTACCTGCTCAACTGGTGTGTGCAGATCGCCAAGGTGAGGAAGGAAGACCACCATACGAAACTTGTGAGGGGTCAGAGTCAAGTGAAATTGACACAAGAAAAATTTAAACATGATACATTTTCACCCACACTTAATCAAACTGTATACAAAGAACTAACCTTTTTCCAGAGAGGTAGATAGATGGTGTTTGCTCAAAAATACTAAACAAATGAAAGAAAAAGTAATTGTCTGGATAAAAATATTTAAAGGGCCCATATTACTATTTCCTGATCTATGCTATAATGTTGTTTTCTCATCAAAAACATATTTGGAGTTGTGTTTTGTTTCATTCACACATGTTTAACATATAAACCCTGCACATTTAGGCTGAGTTCTGCTTTCAAACAGAAAACACCTTCACTAGAATCATTTGGATAATTTTAGCCTGAACAAAAGGTAAAAAGAGCTGCTAACTTGAAAACTACTACTACATGACATCACAAAGTGGAACAGGGCATTTTGTCCTTTGATGAGAGATGTAGACAATAATAAAGTTTTACTCAAACGTGTGAATGAAACAAAACACAACTCCTGGTATGTTTTTGATGAGGCAGCAACATTCTAACATGACTAAAAGTTCACATGAGTAAATTTTGTCTTTAAAAATATGTCAAATTCTTAAGTTGTGTTTACTGAATATCACTTCTTATGTTGTTTTAGGGCTGTTATGCGCAGGGAAACACAAAATTATATACCCATACTCCAAATAATCAACTTTAGACAGTTGGAGACACACTAATCAAAATCTAACATACAGTTTTAGGCAATTGGTAAAAATTGCACTTTGGTAAATTAAGTTATTTTTCTACCCACTTCTGGTCAAATCATTGTTATACTGAATCATAAACTATGAATAGAATTGGCATTTTAAACTCTTCAGCTGCAGTGTGGGCAGGCAAAAGCAGATTCCCATGGTTCCTGTCTGGTTTTCTTCACTGACTCATTGCCATTGTTATGGCCTGAGCACCTTTTAACCTAAACCATATGATATGAGGTTCAGCGTGATTAGACTACACTGACGATTGTAAATTATTATTGTAGCTATGACGGAATTGGAAAAAATGATAAATATGCAACTCTCAAACATGGGATTCAAACCTAAGTCATTGAATTTATCCAAAAGCCTATATATTTATCATGTTTATTACTTTTTTGTGTGTTACTATCCTAACCAGTCCAAAATGAATAATTCAGCAATACCTATTTTTACGGTTTAAACTACAATGTGAAGAAACCAAACAAAAATATAATCTTTATACAGCCATTTATCTTGATATAAGGGGCAACAGTAGCTCAGCTGGTAGAGTGCTTCTCCTCTGATCCTAAGGTTGACTGTGCAATTCCAGCCCCTACGAATGAACACTGTAATTGTGTCCTTGGGCAAGACACTTAGCCCACCTTGCCTGTTTGCTATGTGTCTGTTTACACTGGTGTCTGAATGTGTGTGTCATTGGGTGAGTGGTTCCTTGTTGTAAAGTTTTGAGAGCCTTGGAGGTGGAAAAGCGCTATGTAAAAATGTGACCATTTGCCATTCACATGTATTGGGTTTACCTTTAACCTTATAGTCCATTATAATTTTCATCAGCTTAGTATGAAAAATAATGATGAACATCCTACTAACTCCCATGAGAAAATGTTGTACATGTAGTTTCTTTTGTCCTGTCAAGTCATGAAAAGATTTGGATGTGATGACAGTCAGAATTACACAGTATTAATTAAACTATTGCTCTGGTGTAATTAAACCCTCATGTGTTCTTTGTTTGTCTAAAGGGCATGAACTACCTGGAGGAGCGGCATTTGGTTCACCGTGACCTGGCAGCAAGGAATGTTCTGGTGAAGACGCCGCAGCATGTAAAGATCACCGACTTCGGCCTGGCCAAACTCCTCAATGCAGACGAGAAAGAGTACCATGCTGATGGGGGCAAGGTGAGAGGAGGGCACGCCAAAACATGAAACAGTACTGTATAAGAGTGTAGATATTATTTTATTTGTATTCTTTTATTCTGTTTAAAGCTTGTATGTAAGTGTTTCAGTTTAAAATATTGGCTTCAACCACTTAATTTGTCAATGTAACGTTAATGAAAGAGAACGCATGCAACTGCCTTGAACTAGCCACTTCCACTGTAACTTGGACATTAATGTAATCCAACAACATGCCTTATTGGACAAATTGGGAGTCACGCCTGGTTGTGTTTTTATGGTAAAATGCATATGCAATATTGTATGATTATTATTTTTAACTGTATAGCTCAGTCTCACCCATTGCAACACACTCAGAATCGTTTAAAATCGGGACGAAGGTTCAGGTCCCTCTCACTTAAAACTAAGAGGGCCACCTCCAGCTTTACTCCCTCCTCGATTTGCCTGCTAAATGGCTGATGAAGCCACATGGTCAGCTAATCTGCACTGAGGAAGTGAGAGGCTGCTGTTATGGATGTATTCTTTTATTGATCTATGTATTATGCATTTGATGAATGTACTTTTTATAAATTATTGTGTGGAGTCTTCACTCGTGCTGGTGCTCTGTCTGCAAACGAAGTTCCTAACGGATAAATGAAGTTATTTGAATTGAATTGAATATGCAAATACAGGCCCTTAAATTATATGTTTAATTTAAAGACAATCTGTGAGATGTTTCAAAAAGAAAGAAAAAAACAAGTATGAGGGGAAAAAGCAACAGTCAGTCAATCACAATCACAGTAAATTATCTAACAAAGAAATCCAAACGTACATAAATACACTGTGTGTTGACAGATTGACAGATGGCATTCATTTCAAAATTATGTAACTATTAAGCAGAAGATTTATGTCTGTCAGAATGTGGGCATTACGCTTTCAAAACTCATCAAAAGATTTGTGATTTATGACTCTTGTTAGTTTAAGTCATAGAGAAACTAGTAGGACCAAACTGGAAAATATAATAGAAAAGAAAAAGAAAAAAATTTAAGATGTAAATCACAAACAAGTATTCAAATGCATGTTATGGTGATAATTGAATTAAAAATCAACTCTATTTGTCTGCATGTAACTACACTGAAGCAAAACATTTATGGTTAATCCAGGGCTATATATCAAATCTGTAAAATGTTTTTACAGTACTATCTTATCCAGACATATGGTTATTACATCTATTAACCGCTAGGAGTCAGCGCTGTTACACAGGCTATAATTGCTTCCATCTGTTGTAGAGTTATGCCAATGACAAATCCAGATGTGCAGATGTTATTAGGAGATGATGAAGTTGTCACTCTTTCTGAGGTTTTCCTGCTGTGCACCTCACCATTCACTGATTTGTCATTAAAATGTATCATGAATATTCTTTGAGTACATAGTGACTTATTGGTTACTTTCTGTTTTCAAGGTACCGATCAAATGGATGGCTCTCGAATCGATCCTGAACCGGACCTATACGCACCAGAGTGATGTGTGGAGCTATGGTAAGTCTATTTTCAGGTCAACAGTTTACAATAAATTGATGTTTTAGACTTGTCCAATTAATTTTAACAGAAAAAGAAAATTTACAATTAAAACTCAAATGTATGCTTTGTGTTGCATTTTTGTATGAAAAGCGCTCAATAAATAAAGTCTGATTGATGATTGATCTAAAGAGGTAAAAAGGAATGTATGTAAAATTCAAATCACTTCTGATACAAATACCCTTGATGACACACAATGTTATTTGAGATTCTTCATGATGATACACGCGATACATTACATTTGCAGTAAAAAGTACTGTCTATGATCTTTTGGGCCAATTCAGCAGGAGCTGCATTTGGCCCCTGGGCCTATACTAATGTTTACGATTTGAACTGCACTATAATTTTAAAGCATTGGAGGATGCCGAATACATTTTTTAAATTGAATCACAAATGTGAATTTACAATGTTTACATAATTTAAGATGCATCCAACATCTGGTCTGCACACTTCAGTATCTGCCTTTCTATGGGAAAATACATTTTATTGTACTTTTATTATTATTTATTGCTTTGACAAGTGTTTTAACATTTAGATGCTTATTTCAGCATTCACTTGGTTGTTTTTGGCTCATGTATTTTCACTAAAAGATCATTCTAGCATGTGTAGTTTTAAGACACAGGTAACACAAATCTCCACAGCAAGTAGTCTCAAATGGACAGGGTCAAAACAGTACTTTTTCTCATCCCACATGGACAGATTTTGGGACATCTGCCTCTCTCTCTCCCTTCCCCGGGGGTTTGATCAGTTCTTCCGCTCAGTACGGAAGACACATTAGTAGCACTGGCACAAGTCCTGGGTTTTCAAGACTTTTCCAACTTTTTTTGCAGATCCTCCTCCACTCACTCCCACTAATGCACTAACAGACAATTTGTAAACAGGAACTATTCATATATGTTAAATTTAATGCACTTAGAGAAATAACAAGATATGATGCGTGAGATTTAAACCGCAACCTATGCCATTAGTTAATTTTTATTTTAAAGACACCTCAATGTGTAATTTTGGGTTGTCCAATTTTCAGTATTTCTCAGTTTTTTTTGATTTATACAATAAATAGTTTCGGCAAGGTGAGAAGTGCTAATTAAAGTCTCTATTCTTACTTGTTACATTGGAAAACTAACACATTTATAAAGTAGTCTCACTTATGTGCCTGTTTTCTAGGTGTGACCGTTTGGGAGCTGATGACTTTTGGGACTAAACCATACGATGGGATTCCTGCCAGTGAAATCGCTGGAGTCCTGGAGAAAGGAGAGCGCCTCCCCCAGCCCCCTATCTGCACTATCGATGTCTACATGATCATGGTCAAATGTAAGCCATGCACGATCAGTGTCACGATAATATTATATGAAGCAAAAGAGCATTTGTAGCGCTAGTTTAATGCCCAGGTTAACACCAGGAAACTATTTCTCTCTATTAATGGTAAACTTTGCTCATATGAACTTGATCAAGTCTAAAAACGTTCTTTTAGTAGTTCCAGTATACACAGAACTTGTACTATTGCACTTGTAGATAAATACCAATGGATTTTGTTGCGTTGTGCAACACAACAACTGTAGTCAATAATAACTATATTGTGTCTTAACAGGTTGGATGATCGATGCAGATAGCCGGCCCCGTTTCCGTGAACTCATTGCTGAGTTCACAAAAATGGCCAGAGACCCTTCACGTTATCTTGTTATACAGGTACACACTCTTTAAAAGCAACAGTGTATATAATATAATATTATGAAACCTGTCATGTCAGTTTTCATACCCTACTGTGTTTCTTGAGGCACTGTCTAATCCTGGTGAAAGTGACTATATGTTTGTACTGCAGGGTGACGAGCGCATGCACCTGCCCAGCCCCTCAGATGGCCGACTGTTCCGCAGCCTGATCAGTGGAGAGGAGATGGAGGACGCAGTGGATGCAGATGAATATTTACTGCCTCAAAGTGGCTTCTTCAGCAGTCCCAGCACATCACAGACTCCACTGCTACACTCAACGGTAACGCCCCAATGTACAGGACTGTGCCAAGGGGTTAGGCAGGGTTTAAGGCAATGGAGATATGTGGAGTATAACACAAATGTATATAGAATAGTAACTAGCAAAACTAGAAGCAAATTTAACAGTATTATTATAGTCATCAAAGATCTCTGTTTAGTTCAGGGCACAAAGTATATGTACCGGGAGTCTGTAGAGCCTGGAATGCTTGAAACCTCTCATTCATTTTAATAATAAGTTGTGACAGTTTCCCTCGAACAGTGCCTCCACCTTCACAACACATTCCTGAGGAGTGAGAACAAAACTGGTATTAACACTAAACGTAAACCATGGGCATTGCTGGACACATTTGAGGATCTGCCAATGGTTTGATCACGTTTTAATGTTCAATTTGACACTTAGTACCCTAAAACTTATGAAAGTAAATTGTCAAAATTGGTCCTAAAGGTCCTTAAAAATGTGTAGTTCCAACCCCAGATTCACCAGTTCATACTCTTTATCTGTTGATGAGCAAGACATTCAGACACTTAGCCTCTGTTCTGTTATTGTGTGTGCAAGTTTTCCAACCATTGTTTAACTACTTGAAATCAGTAAATTGTTGCCTTTAGTTTATTTATTATTTCTTAATAGACTTTGCAGATCAACAAGTTATGAGTTTTTTCCTAAATTAGGAAACAAAGATGCAAATTTGAATAGCAAACTTGTGTTGTTTGGTTGATGGAAAAAGTGACTCCATGCGTAACAGTAGCCCATGTGAAAATTGCACGTTTAATTTTACTCATTAAACTCCTCGCTGCCTGCTCCAGCAGTTTGTGAGTCAGATTGGAAAGACACATTTGAAAGTGATTAGTTTTCACAGAAGCAGAACGGTGTCTGTTAAAGTGCTGAAACTCGATCCTGTTGACTGCTTGTACCTGTTTTTCTCTGACCCTACGTACCCCCAAAATCACTCCATCGGGACCCATTCTCCTCCTTCTGAACCTCATCTCACCCCCACCTTTATCATCGTCATCACCCTCCCCCTGTTTCCTCCCATCTGCTCTTTGATTGATGAGAAAAATGTCCATGAAAGTTCACTGGAAGTCAGAGAGGACAAGTGCTGGTCAAGTTTTTATTATCATATGCAATATCAATGCAGCATGAAAATATACTACGATGGTGGTTTTGTTGCTCCACCTAGAGGACATTGAGGCTGTGTTTAGCGTGTAAACCCAAACAAAATGATGTTTTAAAGGGCGTATATTATGTTATAAAAGACAAACCTGAAGTTGTTTTGTTTCATTTTGTTTCACACAAACCCTGCATAAGTTCTTCTATCAAATGGGAAACACTTTACTTCACCTTGTGATGTCATGTGATAATGCAAGAAGTGCCCCATTTTACTTTTTTAAAGCTCCCTACACCTTCACTAGAGTCATATGGATATTTTCAGCTCTGGAATTGACTATCTCTACTGAACAAAAGGTAAAAGTTAGCTGTTAACTTGAGAACTATGATTTCGTTACATCACAAGGTGGAACAGAGCATTTTGAGCTCTGGAGATGTAGACAGGCTAATAATGCAGGATTATTCAAACATATGTGAATGAAACAAACCACAACTTTGGGTATGTTTATCATGAGGATCACAAGAATCTAGTAAACAATTGTAATAATCTTATATAAAGCAGCCCAATCATATGTAGTCTTAACCAGGATCCAATTTGTCAAATCAAAGCTAAACTAGAACTAAACCAAAATTAGCCCATTTTAGTCCTGTCCCAGACTTGGTTTGGGCCATGTTTAGTCCTGGTTTAGTTCATTGTAGTCCCACTTTTGATATCAAGTATGCACGAGTGTGAGTGCACCTTAAGTCAGAACTAAGCTATAACTAAAATGTGACCAGGATGATACAACATTTTAAAGGTGCTTTATGTAACTTTTTGGGTTGTGTGCTTGTCTCCATGGAGAAATTTCACTTGGGTGATAGCACATCTCTTCAATTACAGGTGTTTTTCTTTGCTACAAAATCACAAACATACATTATTCCTGTGTATAGGCTTTTCTCTCCTATAACTTGATGGTGTATCTTAATGGCATATATATCTCCATGGAGACAGTTTAATGCAATACTGCAGAACATTCCTGGCAAAGCAATAACATCTCTATTGAAAAGAGCAGAAAAGTTACATAGTTCACCTTTAAAGCTTCATTTTGTTCCTATAGAGCCTATTGATATTACAGTTGTTAATACCTGAATAACCTAACTTCACTTTTGCCTGCTCCCCCGCTCAAACTTTCCCTGATGACATTAGCAGGCCAATCTTCAGCCCACAATGGACGTGTTATTGTAATACAGTCGGGGCACTGTTCTGGATGGACTCAGAAATCTCTTACAGATGGTGACTTGGACCTTATGTTTAATTTCCTTTTCTTGTCGAAGGTAATTGCGCCGCCACAGCTGTCACTCCGCGTTCTTTATCGCTGACTTCCACGTTTTAGCCTGCGTTTCTGATGTGAGACGCTGACACATACAACCAAAGCATGTCAGATTGCTTAAATGAATAGGGAACTGCCTTCTGGGTGTTTATTTTCAGTGCTGTTAGAAACATATGGTACAGTCACTATAGGCAAACTTTTCCGTTTCTCAAGTAAATTAAATGTACTTTCTCCATCAAGTCAGAATTCAAATGAACCAACTTTATATAGATTAAGTTAGAGAACAAAGTGGATTACACAAACATTACTGAATGCACTGAAACTGTTTTTGTTCTTGTGTGTTGCAGAGTATTAACAGTAGTGCTGGACCCACATGTAATGGAAGGAACGGTGCACTGGTAAGAAAAATACTTTTAATGTGCATTTAAGGTGTAACTTTTCTGTTGGAGGGCCTGTCAAATGCTTTTCTTTTTGGAAATGTTCTTGCTTTGTCTGGAATGTTCCAAAGTGTGGTATAAAACCCTTCTCTTCATGGAGACCAAACCAGACCAAGTTACAGGTCAGATCTGTGGAGAGGCAACCCTGCTCACAGTTAGAATGTCTGTTTTTCCAGGTATTTTTGAGCTATAAAACCACTTATAATTTCATAAATGTAAGGTAGAACCAATTAATACCATACTGTGGAACATTCCAGGCGGAGCAATGACATATGTATAGAAACAAGCAGGTGATGAACCCAACCAAAACATACATACATAGTGCACCTTTAATTTTTAGGTTACGTAACATTTCTGGCAGGATTGCATTACCTTTAACCCGCATAATGTTATTGCTTTACTACGTTCCTCAGTATGGCATTAAACATATCTATATTGCAGTTATAAAATATCTTAATGTGAGAAGGCTGACCTGTCACTTATCTTGGTGGCATCGATATATTTATACTGTACAAACTGTAACCACTGTATTCAGATAGCAATTTATTGTATATAGAATTTTATTTTATTTTATAATCCTTATCTTTATAGAGTTTGTCTATTTTTAGGTAATTCTGTACTTTGCGGCTACTGTTTTCTTGCTGTTCTCTTAACTGTGTGTTGCAACCTTGAAATTTCCCCATTGTGGGACAAATAAAGGATATCTTATCTTATCACCTGCTTGTCTCCATGGATAAACATTTCCCTGTACACAAGCAGACTGCGTACCCTCTAAGAGAAAAAAGTGTACCTTTCATTTAATTAATTTGTATACAATGATTTGAAAAAGTAGTAATCTGAACTGTCTTTTGGGTAAGAAGCAAAATGTGTCCAGCTCATTACCTAATTCAGAGTTATTCCGTTTTTAACCACAATTTGAAAATAGCAATGCAATTCAAATGCCCTTAGGTTTGTTAGGTTGATTAGTATTTTTAGATCCTGTTTTCTCACGTTCTCTCTTTTCCAGAATGGGTTACCGAGCAGAGACGGGAGCCTGGTTCTGCGGTACATTCCTGATCCCACAGACAAGTTCCTGGATGGAGCCTTCCAGCCAGCTCCAGGCAAGTGGGCCCTACTACCAATCTGTGTCTTTATTTTGTACATTCAGAACATTCTCTGGAAAAACCTGTCCGGGTTGTTTTAGTGAAAAGAGAGACATCTAGTGGATTAAAATATAGTTGACAATGTTTTTTGTTTATGTGAGCCTCCTCCATGGAGATGAATATTACTTTACCATAGCATGCAATCAATATTAGATACATTCTTTATTGATCCCAAAGGAAATTTAACCTTTTACTTTCTCATTCTAACACTGAATTGAACTTTCATATGAAAAATGGTTTGTACACTGGTGTTCTTTCTTGCTACTGTCAGAGGTCTTGAATGGGGCATATTTGTTTAGTACAGGCCCATTCATACCTCACATAGCTGAAACAGGTGTTAAAAAGACAATGTTCTGTACAGTCTGTACTAGATTAAATAACTGAAAAGGCTATGCATTTTTACCTTGTTTTTAAATGCGTGAAGAACTGATTATTAGAAGAACATGCCACGCTTATGCATTATTAAATAGTAGGTAACACTTAATATGCTATGACTACCTACCTATTAACTATTTGTTCATTATGAATTAAGTCTTTGTTCAAGCTGCATTAAGGCTAATTAAGGTGTAGTTATTATAAAATGGTAAATAGTTTAGTTTAAAGGGAGTCATTCAAAGAAATCAATTTGAGGGTTGCAGAAAGTTGCTAAATTAAATGCGGTTAATTGAACTAACTACTAATTACATATATGTCATGCAAGTAGAAATACATTGTTATTATGTTTAATGTTCTGTGTCTTGTTATTGAAGACATGTTAATTGTGAGTTAGTAAATTTTAACATGTATTTCAATATATTTTCCTTTTTTATTTGTCCTTCAGACTACATAAACCAGAATGGAGTCTCAGACGTGACAAACCCCAACTACCAGCACCCTGGTCCCCCTCGCAGCCTCCTCTCCCCCATCTCCTCCACTTCCAAAGACCCAGAGTCCGAGTACCTGAACTGCTTTAAGACTGAACCCTCTGGACCTGAATACCTGAACCAGATCCCTGCCCTGCTCACTTCTGTCCCCTCAAACGGCCCACCCCTTAATCACTACTCCCAAAAATACAACCCGCAGACGAGCCTGTCCAACCCGGACTACCAACAAGACTTTATACCGCTGTTTAAGACGCACACAAATGGACATGTCCCTGCAGCAGAAAACGCAGAGTACTTGGGACCAGACTGATCACCATACATGGAATAAAATAATATTACCTGTCCTGTCATGAAGGCTATATTGTATGCTGGAAAAGTTGTTCTGGTTATCAGTATGATGTAGCCTTTTTTAAAAAGGTGACACTTTGTCTTGCGTGTGGTATCTGACGCAACCACTTTCACAAGAAGAGGTGTTTGAATGATGGCTTATTATAATGGAAGCCAATCAAACTGAAAATTGTGGGACTTCCAGGCTTTGCATTTGCATACTATAACCCATTTCGAAGGCTACATGACCAACACTTGAGATGGTACAGAAATGGCAGAAGATATAATCAACATTGTACTTGATGAGTAATATAAAGACACTTGGATTAAACGGCGGTGATGAAAAGCCGATGGCGCAATGCAAAAGACTTTACCAGAGAGCCTGACGACACTCCCCCAAGTGGATGAAGAGGAAAATGCAATTTTGGTCTTGAGACTGTTAAGAGGAAAACTGGTTAATTATAGAGCTTTAATAGAGCAGACATTATGACCACAGATACCAAAAGGGAAAGGATTTACTCAAATCTTCTATTTTGTTCATAGATTATAAATAGGGCTGCACGGCTGTGATAACAATACACTTGACAAAAAGCTATTAATTTCACTTATACTAAAACAAAAGGTACATGCTTTAATTTACTAGTGAAAAATAAAATTTAACAGAGACAAAACCAAGACTAAACCTAATATTGGACTTGATGAAGAAAATCATGAATAAAATCAGCTTTATTTAACATATTAATAAAAAAAAAACAGTACATTTTTGTCAGTAGGAGAACCTTGGTGTTATTGCAATATATTTAGTTGCGGCATTGATTATTTCTTTAGGCAATGTTAGCCAAAGTTAAATAGTTCAATATCAATATTTTTGCAATATTTGTATGCATATATATATATATATATATATATATATATATATATATATATATATATATATATATATATATATATATATATATATATATATATATATATATATATATGTGATCAGAGTTAATGAGTTAGACAGAACTAGGAGAATTTGGCAAGCATAAATATAAGAGTTTGACAAGGACCAAATTGCTATGGTTGAGGTCTGCAATGTTGGTATTTGTTCAAATGTTCAAAAGAAGTAGCAGAAGTAGAAAGGTTATGTGAAAGGCGAATGAAGGCGGTTATGCAGTTTTGCCTGATTGATGTAAATACTTTTGTTCAAGAATATTGTGTATTATTCCCAGTGTCCCTTATATGTGATATTGTTATTATAGTGAGAATGTATAGGTGATTGTACCAAATGTGATGGCAGTTATTGGCACTGCTGTTTTTTATGTTTTATAATGTCAGCACACCTGTAGCATCTGTACCAGGCCTATTTGTGTTGATCCACAGTAGCGCTTATCTCTTGGTGTTATTCATTTAAAAGCCTTATAGATTATATATGAAGTTCTCTTGTGAGAGCTTCTTCACTGACTTTTGTCCAGCAGATTTATTGACTTTCCAGAAAATGTTAATGCAATATTATGTAACTTTTCAGCACCTCCAGGTTATACTGCAACAGATCATTTAACTGTGTTTAAAGGAACTGTGGCCAAAAGTGCTCAAAATGGCACCTGCAAGAGGAAATAGAAGCTCACAAATACGCTAATAAACCCACAATTACACAGTAAATGTAGGTTTTAAGAGCTAGCTGTACCCACTACCAAATTTTTGAAATGGATGGATTTTAAAATAGATGAACATGTTTTCCTCATTTATTAAATTGGCAACATGTGTATAATGTAAAGTGAATATTTAGCTGTTTCATTAACAAGAAATTATAATTAGCATTATCATATTAGCCAGAGACAAGATCATGTTTGTGCTGGACAAGCAGTTACAAAAATGTATCTGACCACAATTATAGTCAGATTAAAGTAAAATTTAACAAGTGACTATTATAACTATTTTAATTATTATAGTTATTATGAACAATAATATTAATTTGCTGAGATATTTCAAAGAATGGAGCATCTGTCTGGAATATGTTTTCATTTTGAGTTATTAATTTAAGAATTCCATCCATTTAATTTAGTAATCCTGAGATATTATTTCATAATTAAAAAGTGAGTTGTAAAATGCTTAAAACAATTGTCAGTTTATTTTCTTATATTACACAAAAACTATGGCCATTCTTTCTGTAAAAATGTGTACATATATTTGACACCAAATTTTAAAACCTGCAGCTTTAAAATCTTGTAGTTCTGCAAGAGCAACTATTTACACACACACACACACACACACACACACATATATATATATATATATATATATATATATATATATATATATATATATATATATATATATATATATATATATATATATATATATGTATATATATGTATGTATGTGTGTGTGTGTATGTATGTATGTATGTATGTATGTATATATATATATATATATATATATATATATATATGTGTGTGTGTGTGTGTGTGTGTGTGTGTATGTATGTATTATTCCTAGTTTTAAAGGAATATATTGTAATTTGTTAGCAAGCTCAGTAAGGAGACAACTTGTGCAGGTTCAACACAGGTACATGTACAGATGTAGTGAGTTAATGTGTAATATAACAACAAATATAGTCACTTATAAATTATACTTTATTCAACCATACAGTCTTTCCAGATGTGAATATGCACCTTTTTCTGAACTGTAATAAATTCTTCAAATAAATCTTTTTTTAATGAAACTGTACCTTGTGCTTTCTTGAAACCGTACATGCACTATTATTGGGTTGAAGTTCTTTACAAGCTCTTTCTGTCTATATCTAATATGTATATTTATGGTATTAAATGAGTAAATTTAGAAATAAGATAATGGACTAGGTCACTACATGTTGGTTGTTCTATCCTACATTTAGTGACATAACTGCTTTTTTAGTGACAGTTCTGTAAATTCTGTCTCTAATGATTAACTTATCTGATGAGACTTGCTATGTAGCAACACTTCAAACAGTATTGATGAAATGCATTCATCTGATAAAGAAGATAAACACTGAAAATTTCATCCTCACCGATGTGGTCATGTGTTGTATTGACTGGATACATTTATAGATCACTCCTTTAATAATCTAATCAGATAGACTTTTTTGAGTAGACCTATCTGACAAGTTACCATTTTACTTGTCAGTACACACAAGTAGTGTTTCAGCTGTGCATTTTTCTCACTCTTAGGCCTATTTGTTATGATTAGTTGTGCAGTTGTTAGTAGTTCATTTTATCTTTTTTTTTTCTTCTATTATTTTCATATTAATTTCATATCATATTGAGGCCACACTAGCTTGTCAAAGCCTGTTCTCGTCAGGTGTCAGAAGCTAAGCAAGGTCGGGCCTGCTGAGTACAGGGATGGGAGACCGCTGGGAATTCCAGATGCCACAGTGGGATGCCAGTCGCAAAACACTGTTGTTGTGTAATAACGTTACAGGATTTCCATAGGCCCATTTGTGCAGCTCAACCAATAAAATAAAGGAAATAATTAAATAATATTACAACGCATGCACATCTTTTTTATTGATATCTTTCTGACATTTCTGCTTTATAAAATTATCTGTGGCCGTGGGTGTAGTATGTAATTTCCGTCGCTTGGTGGCAGCACTGTGATCTACATGAGCAATCTCCGCCCCTGGGTGGAAACGTCCGAGGAAGAACACTCAACAACAAAAAATGTGAAACTTCATTTTCTTTTGCTACAATAATCTGCCCTCCTGTGACAGCGATGGGACTCTTACCCCACACCAGCCCCGTGGCCTGGTTTTTACTCCTCACACTCCTCTACGTGGGGCAGTTTAGCTCGGTGAGTGCAACTTATTGGATCCTTTCTCGTGACTCAGCCTTGTTTTTGCTGCTACTGCTATGAAAAGGTGTTGGCTAACCATACAAAACATTGAAATATATGGATAAAATGATCTGTTTCTAAATTTCTACAGGCTTAAAGTTATGATTTTTATAGAAATTGTGTTTATCGTGATACTGATCGTTTTGACAGACGAATAAGAAAGCTACATACTTTTGTCAAATCAGCAACACATGAAAAAACAGCTTTACAATGTCCATAAACTACTGTCAAAAAGAAACACGTCGTCTATGGCCAATGTATGCTTTTAGGGTTTTATGCGTTTCTTTTCTCAATCATATGTATTGCCTATTTATGTAAAGCTTGATGTGAAACCTGAATGAAACTTGTTGAGATGAATACTAGATACTGTTCCACGTTGCACAATACTAGTAGAGAGGAAGGCATGCACAGAAGTTAGCAGTGACTAAAGATGACTAAAGGTATACATGTGTCATGTGTCACATGTGTGCTTTTTATATTAATACATGTTCAAACTGACAAAATCTGCATTTCCAAGACAAAGAGAGACGGTTCTTTTCTCAGTGGTTAGTTACAGTGTAATTGGATCACATTGTACTTTCTTCAAGTTTTCTTCATCAAAGGTGTCATAAAAGCTATCTAAAATGCTGTCTAGACACTAATCGTATAGTATTAAGAAAAGGAGTTTTTTTTTATTTATGCTACCACAATCGGAAAAAATTGTGACTAATCGTCATCTTACAACAAAGACAGCAGCTCTATTAAATCAAAATGTCAAAAAAGCACAAATAATTTATGTTTTTCACCAATAAAATATTGTATACCTGAATAAGTTCTGTCTAGAAACCTTCAGTCATCACATTTTGTTAAAATGTCTCATTGTACAGTAGAAGTCATCATTTAACAAGTCAACCGATCAATAAAATAACTGCTGACTATTGGACTACAAAAAGAACCTTAATTGCAGCCCTGGTAGTACTGCAGACTAGTATTGTTACCTGAACTTGTGGACCTCTGGATGTCCTTATCTGAACACAACATGATTTTCTACACCTCTCTATTCAAATGAAGGTCCTTGAACTTAATCCTTTCAGCAGAAGTAGGCCACAGGACGTTGAGTTTATGCTCTCTGACAGTTGTGCACTAAGTGAATTAACTTCCCTATGTTACCCCCAGTCACATGTGAGTAACTCTGCTGATGAGACGTTTTTATTCAAGTCTGATGTCAAAGTGTCATGTAAATGCAATACAGCGATATTTTTCCGCTCTAGTCTACCCCTCTAACTAGATATTGGTACATTGGACATTGATATATTGGTTATAGTTTTGCTTTATTGCCATTTAGTTAACGACAAAATTTTTTTTTCTAAATAGACACAAACAGACATATTGCAAACATTGCATTCGAAAACATTCAGTATGACTGTGCCTTACAGTCATTCCCATTTGTTTTCTTTTTTCTGTTCTTTTTTTCTGTTTGCTAACATTGTGTTTTACCTGAGAACTGAAAGGGAACTTTATTTTACACTTGCAAGAGAGATTAAACCAGATTACCCTTGCCGAAGTGAAAAGTTTATATATATATATATATATATATATATATATATATATGTATGTATGTATATATATATATGTGTATATATATATATATATGTGTGTGTGTGTGTGTATATATATATATATATATATATATATATATATATATGTATATGTAAAGCAGTTACTAGAAAAATACAGCACAGGAAATCTCATCACAGGTTTGAGGAGCTTTGAGCATGTCTTACTGTTTTTACAATCGTGTGCATAGTTCTGGGTTATTTGAGTAAACATAAGATCACACATTTGTTCTAGAAAAAAATTTGTTCTAAAAGACTAAAATGGCAGCAAATATTCACTTTAAGCAGACAAGTTTAACTTATCTTGCAATATTCACATTGATGTTTGAGGAACTACTGTCCCTTGTTTGAAATAAAATATAATATTTGGATAATGTTAGTACTTTAAATGTTTATGAAAACTGTATAATTATTGTTATATTAATCTTGTCTTGCTTGACTACGAGTGAGACTTTGGTAAGGCACCATAGTCTCCTGTATTGACAGATGATGCTGCATTATGATTTGGGCTGCAACAATAAATCAGAATAATTATACTTTTAATCGTATTTTGATCGTAATTGGTAACTGGACTATACAGACTCTAGAACATTTGCCAGAAGACGTCTTATAACAAAGACAGTTGCACTATTCATTCAAAATGCCAAAAAGAGGGAGGAAAAAAACATTATTCTATATCAGGAAGTCTTCAGTCACTGTATTTCAACCTTTATTTGAAAGCAGTAAAAATCTCAATGTACAAATAGAAATAATTGACTAATCCAAAAAATATCTGTCTAGTCAACTACAAAAATAATCATTAGTTGCAGTTCTTCTTATTCTTTATTGCTCAGATATTTTTTTTTGTTTCTTTCAGGACGGGGCAGATCACTGTGTCTGGTATGGGGAGTGTGACCCGCCCCCCACAATGCCTGACAAAAAATATAACTGCAACTACACAGGGCCCCCTAAGCTACTGGAGCCTGAAGGATATGAACTCCTCACGGTACGACGGTCACTATGGCTTATTTTGACTATTGAAAAGTATTGTGCAAAAGTAAATACTGACACATTATCTCTGCTGCAGGAGCTTTGTCCCGGTTTAGACTACGGCGACCGGGCTATCTGCTGTGATGTTGCCCAATTACGCACTTTAAAAGGAAGTCTGCAGCTGCCCCTTCAGTTCCTGTCTCGGTATGTGATATTTTCAAATTAACCAATCAAGCATGTGACTTTGTAGGTGGGGTAGTTTTATTTTCTTCCTCAAAATCACTAGGCCAAGTGTTATGTATATTTGCCACTCTTAGCATCAACCCTCAGATGTGCCATTTGGCTCTCTATATCTATATCATCAATACATAAAATTCTATCCAAAATTCATGGTGAATTTACACACATTTTTCTGTCAGCTTAAGCATTAATCTAACAAAGCCTATATTTTTATTAGTTTTGTTTTGCCTTAACTGTTGGATAAATTAAATGAGCTTATATAAATTAGATGAGGTTTGGCCTATGTTTACAGTATGGTTGCTAGGTAATGGTTATGAAATTGCCTCACTGCTGCCCATGTCCAACCAGGAAGGAAAATAATAAATTACGGGATTCCCTAAAAGCCAGGCAGGACTTAACGTTTTATTGCAACCCACTTCTAAACACTGTTTCCTGTTCACCTGTGCTGCTATGTCTTTTTGTAGTATTTTATTCAGTCATCTTGCTGCACTGCAACCCCATGGATCATGACCGAAAGGGTTTAGGCTGAAGTAAAAGTACTTGATGCCGAACTCTATTAAACAATAACAGAATTCCAAGAAAGAAAAGCAGCGTAGGAACAGCAAGTTTGCATTTACAATTTCACTTGTGACTTAACTGTACAGTGATCCCTCGTTTATCGCGGGGGATACATTCCAAAAATAACCCGCGATAGGTGAAATCCGCGATGTAGTCAGCTTTATTTTTTACTGTTATTTTACAATGCAATACTTTACTGCAGAATGAAACAAAAAATAAAACCTCTTTTCAGGCCCAAAATGTGTTTAACAAATAGAAATATTAACATTTTCTTACAAATAACTATAATAGTTTAAAGAACGGTGTTGTAAAACAATATTTTTTATATAGTAATGAATACAAGGTAGGAAACATTGTCACTCGCGTATTTCACAGTCCCTCCAGCTGCGCCTCTTCGTCCTGACTCCGCTGCGCTGTAGCGTCTTTTTCTACTGAAGGCTGCGTGACCAAGTGTTAGTCCTTCCTCCTCTTCTTTATCAACAAGATACAGATTCACTGTAAAAAAAAAAAAGCACTGTAAAAAATTCCGCGAAGCCGCGATAGGTGAAGCGCGATATAGCGAGGGATCACTGTATACAAGAGACAAAATATAAATTAAAACAAACAAAATTTAATGCATAAGTAATTCATTCCAGACCTCTATATCTTTCAAAACATAATGCTTTATATGCTTTATACTAGACCTCATTTATAGCATAAAGACAAGCAAAAGTTTTTCTTTCTGTTGATGCATCTATGGCACCTTTTCCCCCAAACCAGGGGTCGGCAACCTTTTTTATCAAAAGAGCCATTTGCCCCCTCTTCCTCAAAAATTTGTATGTCTGGAGCCGCAAAAAATAAGAGACCTTATAAACTTCTAAAACTTTTAATTCTTATTCAAATTCAAACAGTTGTAACCACTGAATACAACAAACTAGCCCACTTTAAAAATAATATGTTTAACAGTAACAATTCCACGCATGCTGCCGTCCTCTTCACGGTTTTGCGCAGCAAGCCAGTGATCAATCGAAGCACCTTAACATACAAAAAAACTTGCATCAGCTCGGAGTCTGAAATAAAAATAATAATATAATAATAGTTTATTAAATTATGTTGTTCTTACCTTTTTAGTGGGACTTCTGGGTCTGCACTTCGCTGCAGATCTTCCCTATATCAGGGCTGTAAGTTGTGACTTTCATTTTCAAGCAGCACTGTAGAGTCTCATTAGAGAGACGGGAGCCGTATCTGTACTTAATAAAGTTCATGCTTGAGAAAACTTGCTCACATAAGTACGTTGAGCCAAAAATGGACAGGACCCCAAATGCGCACCTTTTCATGTTAATATAGGTGTCAGGAATGGCACTCCATGTTGCAAAAATAAGTTTGTCGGGGTAGTTTTTCCATATCGCTCCATTTGTGCTCTTTAGCGAGCGTAGCTCTCTGACGGGCGACTTCTTCAATATCCGTTGACAGGGATTTGAACTTGTTAACCCACAAATCTTTATCCGCTATGTCGGCCAGTTCGAGTTCTAGATCAGGCTTACTTACTCCTGTGAATGCAGATGTGTTTAGCAGGGACGGGTCACTGTCTAGCGGTGTGACAGGAAAAGAAAGTGTCTGTTTCTCCTTTCTGAATTCACTGAATCTTTCTCCAAATGCAGCTTGCATTGCAATAATGGCTCGGTGAAAATAATCACAATTTATGTGATTGTTGGCTTCTTTCAACTCTCTTAGGAAGGGGAAGTGAGAGAGTGCGCCTTTCTGGACATCTCTAGCGAACACTGTCATCTTGCGCTCAAATGACAAAACCTCCTCCAGCATCTGCACGGCCGTGCTTCCCTTTCCTTGGAGATTTTTATTCAGCATGTTCAAGTGACTTGTCATATCCACCATAAAGTAAAACTTTTCCAGCCAATCTGGGTCTTCCAGTTCAGGATAGCTGAGGCCTTTGCTTCCCAAGAAGGTTTTCACGTGTTCCAGACAGGCAGCGAAGCGTTTCAGCACCTCTCCTGGAAAGCCACCGGACTCTGTTGTGCAGCAGGAGATTTGAATATGTTTTTTCCACTTCTTCTAATAATGAACAAAATTGTCGGTGGCTTAACCCGTTCGCAATTATTTTGTTCACTATCTTGATAACAAGGTTCATTACTTCCACACATTCAAGCGGAAAAGTTTGTGAGCAAAGGGCTTCTTGGCCTTTTTCCAAAAAAATAGTGCTGAGTGCTGTAAATGCGATATACTGTAAACCATTTCTAAAATGCTAATAAAGATTTGTTTCATATTTAATAAATTCCAGTTCTTATAAGCAAATATAACCCTGAACCCATTGCATCACATGCCATAGAGCATGTACTTATAGTACAATCACTCGCAAGTCGCAAAGGCACCCGTATAAAAAGGTCACTTTTGGCTTAAAAAACGACCCACCCCCCTTGGAAGTCTGGCTACGGGCCTGATGAATGTATAGTGACAATATATAAATAACAAATAAATTAAGATATAACCTTTATTGATTTCCGTGTTTTTTTGTGATGGCCATCGGGAGCCACTACAAGGAGGCTAAAGAGCCGCATGCGGCTCCGGAGCCACGGGTTGCCGACCCCTGCCCCAAACAGTTATGCAAAATGACATCCACTTTGCATTAGTGCTTATGCTCGGAAAATGTAGGTTTTTGTCAATATATTTTTTCATATTCAGATCAAGGTTAGGGTTAGGATCAGGGTTAGATTTAGAACCAAGTAAGTTTAGGTTTTTGGGACAGGTCTGTTAACCGGGTCTGTACTTTTTAGACAAAAGAAAATGATAAAGGTATTAACTGTATTTAACAGATCACAAAAAATATACTGTCAGTGTCGCTGAGCCTTAATATTTGCTGTAATTATATCTGCTGATTATGAAATAAATTCACTCTCCAGAGAAAATACACCACACAGAACTTGGTTGGCTTTGATTAACATGGAACACAAAGCTCAGAAATGTAGAAATTTTAGTGCATCCCAATAAACTACACCAAAATGGAATCTTTTTTTTTTTTTATACTAAATGTAATTGTTAACTCTGTTTTAGAGAAATGAGGATTCTATGCTGTCATTTTATGTACTTTATTAAAATGAACTTAACCAAACCAGAAACCAAAAGAGCCTGTTTTATATAAGAGTAATCATGATCTCAAATTGTTTTATTGGTCCACTATAAAATATAATTTGTCAGTCAGAACTTTGAACACATGGTTGGCTGTGTGAAGAGAGGAGTGGTAAATGTTTTAAAATACAACCATTTGTTTTCCAACATGTTTCAACCGGCTTAGTTTCAACAGGGCGTGCAGCAAAATCTTTTAATAATGAGGACTTGTGAAACCATTAATTGAGAAAAAACATGCTTTCTTTTTTAGCTATTTTTCTGTGTGATGAATGATGTTGTTTTGAAGTAAAAGTAACTGAATTAAATGGACTGCAAATCCAGTCAATTACTTGATGCTGGTTTGTCATTGATAGATGACAGATTTCATTCTTTTATTGTTTAGAGTTGGGAAGCAAATCAAACATTTGTCCAACTGTTGTTTTGTGTAAATGCAAAATTACAATATAGAGTATACCGTTTAGCATGAAAAAATAGGCTCCAAAAATGCACAGTATTTATCCTATCTAGGGTGTACGGTGATATTTCAAGACTTTTGTGCGTAATTTTACAATCTACATTTGTGTGATTCTTGAACGTCAACCAAAGATTTTTCAAGCACTTTTTTGATGCATTGCCATATTATTGGCTGAATATCAGGATTCTCAAAACATCTTTTTTTGTTAGAATTACTCAACCCCCGTCTAGTTATTACTGATGCCTAAAGCGCATTTATTTATTGAATTACATTTGTGTGCAGGTGTCCCGCCTGTTATTTTAACCTGATGACCCTGTTCTGTGAGCTGACATGCAGCCCCCATCAGAGCCAGTTCATGAACGCCACTTTATTCAGCGGTGACAATGTACTGGAAGTCCAGTACTACATTGGACAGAGATTTACAGATGGTAAGAACTTAAGATATTTCTGTCTTTTGGTTACAGCTGCTAACAGATCTCGCATGTCACTTCCCTGTATCAATATGAAACAGTATGGGTAACAAGTGGTGATAGATGTAAAAATAACAAAGAGGAAATACAGTCACAAGTTTCCTGAATCTTAATCTCCTTTTTTAGCCATGTACAACGCCTGTAAAGATGTCCAAGCACCCTCTAGTAACGACAAGGCCCTGTCCCTGCTCTGTGGGAAAGATGTCAGTCAATGCAATGCCACCAACTGGATTCAGTACCTATTTGATATTAATAATGGGCAGACGCCGTTCTCAATAGTGCCCAAATTTTCAGGTAAGATATATTATGGTAGAGTGATCTGTATTAAAACTGATCAGTGAATGTTATTGTGTGTCTTTGGGCAATACACTCCACTCAACTTAACTAATGATGTATAATAATTTTAAATTGTGTGTGATGAGTGTATTGTGATGTTTGGAATCACTGTTGGGGTTGGGATGGAATAGCAGCCATCCATCCATCTTCTCCCGCTTAATTCGGCTGGGTCGCAGGGGCAGCTTGCTGCCCAATACTCATAGCACCTGACCCCCCCTATGAACCCCTCTGCAGGTGGTGAGCCCACAGGAGGGTGGATATTATGGTCCTTGATGTTAGTTCATAGGGGTGCGGGTATGTTTTAGGTTGATGGGGGAAACCGGAGTACCCGGAGGACCTTCTTGCTGCGAGGCCTGAGTGTTGCCACTCAGCCACCGTGCCGGAATAGCAGCCATGCTAATCAATTAAAAAATAAAAAAGTACTTTATAAGACTAATGTCCAGTACACAAAACTTAAGAAACAACAAAAACTGACTAGGTGTTTCCCGGTGATAGAACTATTAAAATCTCTGCTGTTATAATGGTAGATAATTGTTTGCCTTTGAGGTAGTTGGTGTGCAAAAATGATCAACATTACATGCACACAAAAACGTCTGATCATAATCTGATTTCTGGAGATATCAGATTATTGAAATTTCATGCAAACCGTTACATATGATGTAAATTATCTCATTTCATTCTGACTGTTCTTCATTAGAGATAGATCAATATTAGGCTGCAACTAACGATTATTTTCATAATCGAAGCCGCTGGCCCTGGGTTTACGCACAGAAGCTATGCTCGCTCTGCCAACCTCTCTCTATTACGCATGCGGTCAGATCAACAAAGCGTTGACCAATCACGGTGTTCGTGGGCTTGTACCGCACACTCTGTGATGGACAGGAGCACCAGCGAATCACAGAGAGGGTTTAAGAGGTTAACTGGACTAGTTAATGGCTTAGAAACACATTGTTCCAATGCAATCGCGGCTAATATGTGCGAACTAGCTAACACCAAGCAACTTCGGTTTAACTTGTATAGTGTCAAACAATACGTTGTGATTAAAACGTTCCTATTAACTTGTACCAGTAATGCAACCCAACTACTTTTCATGTCAAAAAACGGTTGCCAATATGTTTGTGAAATCTCACCAGAGTCCGACTGATTTTAAAGGGGAGACGCCATTTCTCAAGTGTCCTCTTTTTCCCCGTGTTAACCTTTCCTGTTCTCGCCCCTAACCGTGGTTGGGGAGCACAGGGGAGATCGTCTTCTCCAGGGCCGGGATTGCTTCTCCGGGGTTAACTCCCTTGAGGACCTCATGCGTTTGCGGTGTATGAAAATGTAAATAAAAGGAGGCAGTTTCGCTGCAGAGTGGGGCTTTATTAGCTCACTACACTGTAGGAGTAGCACCTTTACCCTCTACTTGCCCGATCGGCGTCTCTGTCTTTCCCTGAGAGCACACGGGACACACACGCCGACACACACAGGGAGCGAGACCCGGCTCCACTGCTCCGCACGGACATACATCCAGCACGCAATCACTCACCCTCTCTCTCTCTCCTGCACTGAGCTATAGACACAATATAGACACATCTCACAACACCCGATTCTCCCGCCTGGACTTTGTCACGTGAACTAGTCAACTAATCGACTACTAAATTAGTTGCCAACTATTTTAATAGTCGATTTTAATCGATTTAATCGATTAGTTGTTGCAGCCCTAATCAATATAACGGTTTACTGATATATTTGGCTGATATGTGCACTCTTTGGAATATGGTTGCGATGACTGCATAATTTCAGTTCATATTTTGGGGTGGTATATTTTAAATCATATTTTTCCAAAAAAACTGTCAGAGTTTGTCAATCATTGGTTGCTCTGGATCCTAAACCATCGGTATTGCATTGCCATGGAAAAAAACCACAATGATCGATCTTTATTTTTCACACCTGTGCTGTTTTTTTACAAATCTAAAAGAGAAAAGATTGTTTATTTAAAAATTCATTGTATTATGTCTTCCAAATGCAACAGCTACAAAAAACTATTGGTTGATTGACACATGCCACATGCCACCAAGTATTTTTGATTTTCTTTTCTGCATGTAGTTTTTGTACGTATTATTCTAGTTATCTGACTTTTACAGGCCATGTAAATGCAACCACTGGCCTTCATATTATGCTATTTTTGCTATGTTTTAGATACACCACTCGCAGGCTTCAACCCCATGAACAACCAAACCTTTAACTGCACCGAGGGCCTGGAGGACGGGTCGGGCCCCTGCTCCTGCCAGGATTGTAGCGAGGCCTGCGGTCCCATACCGGTCCCTCCCCCTCTGCCCCCTCCATGGACCATTTTGGGAATGGATGCAATGGTGGTCATCATGTGGGTCTCATACATGGGCTTTCTCCTGATCTTTGTAGGACTTGTGATGGGAGCTTGGTGCTACAAGTAAGTTACAAATATCTTTTGTTTCATTTGTACAAGTATCATGAAGTGGTTTACCTCATACTTTTGTTCTGGATTGTCAAGCCTTCGTTTGGTTGTGTTTGATTAGATAGATTATCGCTTCCTTTTTGCTAAGAGAGCCACAGTAATACATCTATTGTATAACAGTACCAATAATAACAATGTATACAACAGTATATTCAGTTATCCATATGACTAAAAATTTTATTTGCACTAGTAAAAGATTAAAGGTGCATGATGTAACTTTTCTGTTGGAGCAGCTGCTTGTTTCTATGTTATCGTCTTGCCAGGAATGTTGCAACAGTTTGACGTAAAACTTACCTCTACAGAGAAAAATAAGTGAAGCACAATGCCACGTTACAGGTCAGATCTGTGGAGAGGTGATGCCCCTCTCAGCAAGAATGCATGTATTTCTAAGATTTTTTTTCCTTCTAGCAATTAAAAAATCTTGTCTAATTGAATACATGCACGATAGATGCCATACTGTGAAACATTCCCTTCTAAGTCATGACAACCTGACGGCCTTACAGAGAACTTACATTGTGCAAGTTAAAAATCTGTGTTGTTTGCACAAGTGGTGACATGATGTGTGGGCCTGGGCCGTGGCAAGTTCTCCAGCTGAAATTTTTACTTTAATTCTATTTTTGACTCAACCCAGCTTACTGCATAATCAGTTGTAAATTTTTTCTTTCATGTAAAAAGAAAAAATGGTTCAGTGGTTTTGTTTGTGTAGGAAAAGAACAATCCTGTCAGAATATGGCCCCATTCTGGACAGCAACAGCCCACTATCTCTGAACAGCAGTGACCCCGATCAAGGTAAGACAAACAGATCACTTTGTCACATTTTAAAACACAGCTCCTCCATTTAAGAACACAAAATTAGCTAATTCAACTATATTCAACTTTATTCAACTTTTATTATTCCTCTAAAAGTATGTTGTTTCAAGGGATGTTCTTTGTTATGTTTTATTTACCATTTACAAACACATTCATGCGCTCATTTGGATTCACCTTTGATCCTAATTCACTGCAATTTCCTGCTGACACAAATGTTTTCACTTTTTGTTGTGAGAAGAGGTCAATAATTTTGAATTACAACTTCCAACAACTAAACCACAAAATTCATTATCTTTAGGGAAAAAAAACATGCAGAAAGAACCTGTTAAGAAAAAAAGCAGGCTTATAATATATTCGTTTTTGAAAATCCACTCTGTTCTTTCTAGTGAATGCGTCCTGTTGTGAGAGACTGGGCGAGCGCTTTGAGAACGCCATGCGCGTGATCTTTAGTTCCTGGGGGTCTTTCTGCGTGCGCTATCCCGTGCTGGTCATCCTGGGTAGTATCATCCTGGTGGCAGCGTCCTCTGGTGGCCTTTTTTACATGCGTATCACCACCGACCCTGTGGAGCTGTGGTCGTCTCCCAGCAGCCAGGCCCGCAGAGAAAAGGACTACTTCGACAGCCATTTTGGACCCTTTTTCAGAACAACTCAGCTGATCATTACAACGCCTCTAAACAAATCGGAAATATACATACCATACTTTCCTGGGCCAGATGTGCCATTCAACACTATTCTGACAAAAGATTTTCTTCATCAGGTAGGAGTTTAAAAAGTCCTGAACAATATTTGAAAAATACATGCAACTTGAATGAATTTTGGAATGAAATATGACTGGGGGAAAAAAAAAAAAAATGGCTTAAACATGCTAAATATATGTTTAGATCTGTAGTTCCTTAATCCTACTGGTAAAACATATGACAAACATGAAAAATGAAAAAGAAACACTAAATTTGGGAAAGGTTTGCAACTAATGAAAATACTTTTGTAATAAATTGGTTATTACAGCTGATATGAACTTAAACCTCATCTTGAGCACTTTGTACAAATATTTATTTCACTCATAATAGTTGTTTTCAGTTTTCAAAAAAACCTTGTAAAAACATGCTTTCTAAAGCCCCCACAGTTCAGACCTGCAACACGCTTTAAGGTCATACTGAGGAACATTCAGAATCTATAGAGAAATATAATGTTTATCAAAGCATTTTTACCACATCATTACTGTAGATTTTAACATTTGCTGACACAATAGTACATTTTCTTCCCTTTATATTATTTAGCCACAGTTGCGTTAAAGTTGTGGCTGTTCATCTTTCACATTTGTTTTGAAGGTTTTGGATCTGCAGCTCGATATTGAAAACATTGTAGCAACCTTTGAAGGTCAAAAAGTGACACTAAAGGACATCTGTTTGGCTCCTTTGGCTCCATACAACAACAACTGCACCATCCTGAGCGTGCTAAACTACTTCCAGAACAGCCACGAGGCCCTGGACCGAACAAAAGGGGATGGGTTTTATGTGTACGCCGACTACCACAGCCATTTTCTCTACTGCGTCAGGTGATTCACCTTCTGCAAATACATTTAACTTCTGACAAAATGATTGTCTCTTTGCAATTTCAATTTAAAGAAGTCATATTGGGCTATTTATGAGGTATTACGCATTAATCTGTAACATACATAGATAATGATTTTATATTTTGTTCACTACAAACCACAATGCTGATTCTAAAACAGCCGAGTAATACAAACAAGTCCATTGAGTTCCTGTTCAAAGCTGCAGAAAAAATTAAATGCATCATAAAATTACTGTAACAAAATGCATAAAAGGCATTGAAAAGATGGATACGAAATTAAATAACCAAGAATCCTGTGCTACCACAATTTCACACAACAGTTTTGGCTAATTTAGAGTAAAAGTGAAAAAAACCAAGATGTTATAAACAATTAGATCAGCATTTTGTGAATGGTGAGGTTTAAATGTGCACAAATGACAGCGAAAGAGTTTTTGTGTTAGATTTTTTAATGTGTTTTACAAAGCAATCTAATCTAGTTGATCTAGTGAAATTGTGTATTGGTTCATTAAATATACACAGAGACCTCTTCAAGATATTTACACATTTGAAATAGGTTGTGTTATAAAAGTTGTTAGGGTTCACTTTTGTGACACAGTGGCCTTGAGAGATGATTACAGATGTATGTGATGATGTAATGCCAGACTGCCCTTGACACTGGCCAAAGCCAGAGCACAGATGCACTGAATATATTTCTGTTTTGACAGTGCACCTGCCTCTCTGAACGACACTACCCCCCTTCATGACCCCTGTCTTGGGACATTTGGAGGTCCTGTGTTCCCCTGGCTGGCTCTTGGGGGCTATGATGGTGAGAAACATACATTTTGTGTCATAGTTTGTACAAAGGTTGAATTGGATGGATATAGTATGTGGAAAAGTTGAAGGTGAAAGACATATTTTGGTAAATTCATATAGGGAGGTATTATTCTGTAGTATCTTATGACAATTAGCAATTATACATTTTCAGTTTTATTTCCAAGTTACTTACACATATTTAACCGATAGGAGACTATACTGTACTTAACATGTCCAAAGCCTCATAAAAAATGTAACGTAAGTCAATGCTATATTCTGCTAAGGCAGATTGAGGAAGAATTACAATGTGTCTGTTGACATTTTTTTCTGTACATAATCTATAACCCATGATGTTCTTTATAGACTGTATGTTTTACCAGTTGACCTCTGACTGAGTGCTTTTAAACTTTTTTTTTTTCTAACAGGGACCAACTACAATAATGCTACAGCACTTGTTATCACATTTCCACTGAACAACTACAAAGATGATGCTGTACATAAAGGCAAAGCTATGGCATGGGAAAAAGAGTAAGAATACTGCTATGACTACTATAACTACTACTGCTACTTCTGCTATCAATACTACTGGTTCTATTGGCACAACTGGTACTACTGGTACTGTTACTACTATTACTCCTACTACTACTACTGTCACTACTATCACTATTGCTATTACTATCATCATTGTAAAACCTGCCTTGATATTGTTTGTATTATATTTCTTTCTAGGTTTATCAGCTTCATGAAAAACTACAGCCAACCAAACCTAACAGTGTCCTTCAGTTCTGAGAGGAGCATTGAAGACGAGATCGACAGAGAGAGCAACAGTGACATAAGCACTATTATAATGAGCTACGCCATCATGTTCATCTACATTTCCTTGGCTCTGGGACACATTGAAAGCTGTAGGCGTGTCTTGGTAGGAATTCTAGTCTTTCGCACCATACGAATTAGCCAGTCAGGACTATCTTACGATGCTTAGCCCCTCCCATTTTTCCTGTTTCGTCATGCAACGTTAATTCCCAAAGTAGTTCAGCAAGTTTTCCATGCTTTGACAAATAATGATGTAACCACTACGCTTTTTTCTGTGACAGGTGGACTCCAAGATTTCTCTCGGCATAGCAGGTATCCTGATAGTCCTTAGCTCTGTGGCATCTTCTCTGGGTCTCTTCAGCTACTTTGGCGTGCCCCTCACCCTCATTGTGATTGAGGTGATCCCATTCTTGGTTTTGGCGGTTGGAGTGGACAACATCTTTATTATAGTGCAAACCTACCAGGTAATCTAGTCATTGAATACATGCACATTACTTCATATGAGCCTTTTCATACTTCAAAGTGATGTTCACTGGGGAGTATCAGTTCAATTCAAAATCATTTCACATACTGTCTAATACATTACTAAATACTAAATACTAATAAAATATAACTTTAAATACAGTACTAAACACAGTCAGTTAATGAAATACTGTCCCACTTTAACTGTAGCTTTTAACTGTATGTTTTAATCATACTTAATTTGTTTACGTTGTTGTAAGGTGACCTTGGGTGTCCAGAAAGGTGCCTAATAAATAAAATGTATTATTATTATTATTATTATTATTATTATTATTATTATTATTATTATTATTATTATTATTATTATTATTATTATTATTATTATTATTATTATTATTATTATTATTATTATCAAACTACTGTTATCAACATAGTTTACTTTATGAGTGAACTGTAATTATCCAAGATACAGATGTGATAAGAAGTACTTGCCGAATATATTTGGCTGCATCTGTATTTGGTTCGGTGATTTGGTGTTGGTCTAGTCCTGGTCTAGTCCTGGTCTAGTCCTGGTCTAGTCCTGGTCTAGTCCTGTTTCATTTTTTAATGATTTGAGTGCCATTATAGCAGGTCTTGTAGATTTAGTGTATTGTAATGTTTCATGCTTTACCTTTTCACTTTACACATTAAAATGGTCTTCTTGTAAATTGGAGTACCAGTAATACACACATATCCTTTTCGATATAATCAAATGTCCACTCACCAAATGCTTGTACTTGTGACAGAGGGACGAGCGAATGCCGCAAGAGGAGCTTCACCAGCAGATCGGCCGTATTCTCGGCGATGTGGCTCCGAGCATGTTCCTCTCCTCCTTCTCCGAGACTGTGGCATTTTTCCTTGGTAAAGTTCAGCCAACATACATTATAAAATATAGTAAAATATATATAAAATAAATTTATATATATATTTTACTGATATATGTACATTTACAATCAGTGTTGTACATTTTACAAGCATTAGCCGCCAAGTAGCCTTTCTTTTTTTGCAGTCAACACAGTTTGCAAGTTTGATTTTATACACCCACAGTTCTGATGCCATTTCAACAGTAAAATTGTTGGCAACCACTGTGGTAATAAAATAGAAGAATAGTGTAAAACTTGTATTAAGATGATCACATGCAACATATTCAGGAAGAAATTATTAAATTCTGGAGTCTGTTCCTGTTTCATGTGCCTCATTTCTGCTGGTCAGGGTTTGGGTTTGGTCAGTTTAATCATTGGTCACATTCTGATAGTATTGTTGACTTGTTCTTTTCCAGGGGCTCTGTCCAACATGCCCGCCGTGAGGACCTTCTCTCTGTTTGCTGGTTTGGCCGTTTTTATTGATTTCCTGTTGCAGATCAGCTGCTTTGTGAGCTTACTCGGCCTGGATGCCAAGAGACAGGAAGTATGTTGATAAAACATGTTAGTTTTTGTTCAATTTATTATTAGGATATTAATAGTTATCCATGCAATGCAAGCTATAGATAATAATCACAGTAATGGCATATAAAAGTGTATTATTTGCACATTATTTACACATCTTTGTTCAGTGTTTTTTAGAAATTGTTTTTTTCATATACAAGGGTAGTGTTAGTGTTTCAGTGTTAGTAACAGGTGTAAAATTTGTTCTTCCAACAACATAATCTTGTTTTTCATTACCGCTTACGAGTTTCTACTGTTACAAATATTCTGTTTTGACATGTATAATGATTACATATAAAAACAATAACTGTCAACATTCAGTCCACAATTACATGTAGGATAATGGTTTATCTTTTGTCGAAAAGGAGAATCGTTTGGACATCCTCTGCTGTGTCAAACTACCAGAGGGTCAGGAAACCAAAACAGATGGATTGCTCTTTAGGTTTTTCAAGAAAGTCTATGCTCCGTTTGTGCTCAAAGAGTGGGTGCGACCTGTCATTGTAAGTGCCGTTTTGAAATATGTGAATAGTCTATTATGTTTTTAATGTGTTACTTTCTGAACTAAGGTATGATACATTTGTTGTGTTTGATTAGGTGGCCGTCTTTGTTGGGATGCTCTCCTTCAGCATTGCCGTGGTGAACAAAGTTGAACTTGGACTGGACCAGAAACTATCAATGCCTGATGTAAGTCTGACTTTGGTACTAGTATTTGGCCACCCCCTTTGAATCCCTGTTTCTATTAGATGGTTACAATCATAGTTTGCTTCTTGCTTTTTGTAATTCTTATTGTAGGATTCATATGTGTTGGATTACTTCAAAAACCTGTCTGAGTACCTCCACACCGGTGCTCCTGTGTACTTTGTTGTGGAGGATGGACTCAACTACAGGAGCCCGGAGGGACAAAATGCTGTGTGCGGAGGTGTGGGCTGCAACAACAACTCTCTGGTCCAACAGGTCTACACCGCTTCACAGATTAGCAACTAGTAAGTCTAACTATCTCCTAACATTTAAGTCAGCATTGTTTTGGAGTGACACTTTAATGGCATTGCAATAAAAAAAATGTACTTTCACTTTTTATCTTAGCACTACGATTGCGTTCACACCGTCGTCTTGGCTCGATGATTACTTCGACTGGGTGAAGCCACAGTCCACCTGCTGCCGCTACTATAACAGCACAGGGGCCTTCTGCAACGCTTCAGGTAATTTTAATGGGGATTGCCCAGAGATTTTCAAGATGTACTGCTGGAGAGTCCACTACCTGCTTGTCTCCATTGAGTTATAGCTTTGCCTGGAATGTTCTGCTGTGTGGCATTAAAACTTATCTGTCTCCATGGAGACTCTACTCACCTAAGAAAGCACTATTTTCAAGGTAGTTTTAGCCACAAACTGTTGTAGTTGAATACATTAAAGATAAATACATTTAAACCATACCGTGCAGCACTTGAATAACATCTCCATGGAGACGTAGCGGACAATCCACCAAAAAAGTTACGCAATGCACCTTAAGGTATTTTTGTTTGATAAGTTTATGTTATTACAATTAAACTTTAATCATATTTACTCATTTTTAAAAGACAAATTGGAATCTTGAACGAGTAGTGCATTGTTTCCTTTTTTGGTATTTTAATAAAATAAATAATATAAGTTATGTTATTGGATAAAAAGCAGAAGAAGATGGATGGATCTTACTGGACAATATATCCATCCATTCATCCATCTTCTTCCGCTTATCCGGGGCCGGGTCGCGGGGGCAGCAGTCTTAAGCAGGGGCTCACAAGCTTCCTCTCCCCAGCCACTTCCACCAGCTCATCAGCACATTAAGGTGGCGGTTCGAGGAGGGGGCAGTATAGTTTATTGTAAATATGTAACTTGTGTCTGTGTCACAAAGATGTACCAAAGAGCCCAACTTAATTATATTTTGAACATTTTTATTAAGTTTGGCATAAAGTATGACATTTGCTGTGAACCTTTGACCTCGAGAGGATTATACAAATTCCTTTTCCAGTTTATAGCCTTATGTGTATAATAACTTTTTACATGCACCATTGTAATCATTTTACTGAACAGAAGTAGGCCATAAAATAATAAACATTGTAAACCATGGTTGAAAAACAATAAAGCTATAGTCTTCCTTGTTCCTCACTGTTATATTTCTTGTATTTTGTTTTTCAGTGGTGGATTCATCTTGTGTCCATTGTCGGGACATTACTCCTGAAGGAAAGAAGCGGCCGATTGGAGATGAATTCATGCACTTTCTGCCCATGTTTTTATCAGACAACCCCAACCCCAAATGTGGAAAAGGGTAAAATTTTTGTCATATTTGTATCTCCACAACGATTCATGAATAGACTCAAAGTTAAAGAAGCACTGTGTATCTTTACTGGTGCAGAGGCCGCTACCTGCTTTTCTCCATGAAGATGGTCTTGCCTAAAATGGTCCTGTGCATTAAACCTATGTATCCCATTGGAGACAAGCAGGTAATACTACCGGGCCAAGTTACAGGACAGATCTGCGTAGCGATGACCCTGATCATGTTTTTCAAGGCATTAAAAGCACTTGTAGTTGAATAAATGCAAAATGCAAACATTAAATCAGTACAAACTAGTGCAGACTTCCACCAGAACAGTTACATAGTGCACCTTTAAACTATATTCTTTGGCACTGATTACTTTTATGCTAACTATGTAAGCCATCCATTCTCATGATTTGTTTTTATCTTGCTCTTTCAGCGGTCATGCAGCCTATGCTTCAGCAGTGGACCTGGTTAATAATAACACAGATGTTGGAGCATCGTACTTCATGACATATCACACCATTTTAAAGGAGTCCCCAGATTACATCAATGCTTTGAAAATGGCTCGCAATCTGGCTCAGAACATCAGTGCTGCCATGAGTCACAGAGTGTTTGCATACAGGTACATACTTTCATACGATTGTTGATCATTAATTACTACAGAAAATTTAACAAAGTCTGTATCGTGTTGATATGTAGCTATTTTAATGCATTTGTCTATCATTATAGTATTATGGAGGGAGCACTGAATGATAAAAATGTACAGCATGCATACTACAGCCTAAAACATGCATACTACAGCCTAAAATTAATTGATATCAATAATTAAAGCAGTCATTTTATACATAATAGCTACACAATCTTATTAATGGATTTCATTTTCCTGTTAGAGGTGATATTTTGAAGTTAGTGTATATCTTATTGTTCCCATGTGTGGAAAATTCATTCCTCTGTCTTTGGCCCAGGCTTTAATGCCACTGAGGTGTTGTTGTGAAAGTGTCACAAACACAATGAAGCGATATGTGATTCTACAGATTTTAGTTCTAATGCAGGATAATCTTTTGATCCTCCTCTCCTGTTTTCCTCCTCCCACAGTGTGTTCTACGTCTTCTATGAACAGTATCTGACCATCATCTATGACACTGCTCTGAACCTGTGTGTGTCACTGTTGTCCATCTTTGTGGTGACCACGGTGCTGCTGGGCTTTGAGCTGTGGTCAGCTGTCCTCGTCAGCTGCACCATCGCCATGATCCTGGTCAACATGTTTGGGGTCATGTGGCTCTGGAGTATCAGCCTCAATGCAGTGTCTCTGGTCAACTTAGTCATGGTGAGAACAACTGTAAAAGAGCTCCTTTAGCGCAGTGATTGGGCTTCTGTAACCAAGGGGTACTTGGTACAAAAAGTACACCATTTGAATATAAAAATTATCTGTGTACTAAATTTGCATCCTTAAGAATGTTTTGGTCACTAACAGCATAAAAAATATAATGGTAATAATTTACATTAAGAACCATTCCTGTTGATAATGTGTAGAACACAATTCATAGTGACACACATATCAGTCTCGTGTGAGCCTTTTGTACCATTTAATTTCCCTGTACGTTTTAAGTTGTTTCTTTGGTGTTTCAGAGTATTGGTATCTCAGTGGAGTTCTGCAGTCACATCGTGCGAGCGTTCACCATCAGCGTCAGGAGCAACAGAGTGGAGCGTGCGGAGGAGGCACTGGCACACATGGGCAGCTCCGTAAGTCACCACACTTAATGAGAGGAGGACTCTTGACCTGGTTTGGTTCGTGACATTCGAAACGTGTTTGTCGACAATTTAAGACCATGAAATTATGGTGTAGCTCAAGTTTATTCAGTAACTATGAAAAGTTCCCATTTAGTGTTTTATGCATTCATTTAAAGATGAACTTTGAACTCTGATCTTGGAAAAAAGTCTACTCAGCCATATTTGAAAATGTGTTTAAAAAGAAACAATGTTTTGGCAACATTTATACTAACTGTGTATATTTCATCATTGCTTCTTTATCTGTGAAACAATTCAAAATATAGTATGCATTTAGTGTAATGAAACTAATAAGGATAGTACTTAGCTTGCTTAAGAGATGGGCTTGTTTGTGGGAGAGTTTACAACGTTAACATTATTAATTTTATTTTAAAAATCACTTTGCAAGTATTCCACCAAAGTAGCTTGGGTAGGCTCAAGACGCTTATTATTTACTTATTATCACAAGTATTGCATCTGGATTATATATATAATTTATGATTTAACATCAAGAATCATTTAACATGTTTAAACTCATCCAGGAGCATTAACAGTTGAGAGAATAGTGAAAAACTATTGAAGTACAGTTGACTAATACAAGAGTCATTCATTTCATTATAAAGGTTGAAATGTTGTATTATAAGATGTAAGTTTGTAGACAATAATATTAACACTGCAGTAAATAATGTTGTTGCGATTTGCTTGTTTTGATTTGTGTTTAATTTTGCTACTCTCATAACTATTTTAATCGCAGGTGTTCAGTGGTATCACACTGACAAAATTCGGAGGGATCCTGATATTGGCTCTGTCCAAATCCCAGATCTTCCAGGTCTTCTACTTCAGGATGTACCTCGCCATCGTCCTCCTGGGGGCAGCACACGGCCTCATCTTCCTCCCTGTGCTCCTCAGCTATATAGGTCAGTATATTTAACTCAATAAAGAATGATCTTATATTATTGGGGATTTTCAGATTCTAGCATATGACGCTGTCATATTCCCAGGGAGGGGCAAGAGAGTAATTACATTGTACTTTACCATAAAATATCCAATATTTAAAATCACAAATGTTGAACCAGATAATTTCTATCATTGACTTTATTTGGGTCTAGTCCTGGTCTAGTCCTGGTCTAGTCCAGGTTTAGTCCATGCTTAGTTCCAGATTTAGTCACAATTACATGTGGCGATTGTGCAAGTGAGAAATTATTCAAATATGTGTCACCATCTGGAAAACACTGATGCTGTTTTCCTCACCAGTTTATTCTGGGACTATGGTGGCACAAGTATTATATTTGACTTTATACAGTTTATTGAGAATAAATGTCACTTATAGTCTTGACAGATCAAAAAAGTGCTGACTACAGATTAAATATAGGTACTTTTATATTTATGACAATACTGCAAGCATTATGATTCAAATTTTGCACAAATCAGGATTTAAAATGCCAATCTCCATATCATCTTTGTTTTTTCCCTGAACATTTTTGCAGATTGTAGGTTTATGATAAAACAAGAAAAAATATTAGACCATATAATATTAGATTATGTTTGTAACACTATTTCTGAGAAATGTCAAAGTGTAAACAGAATAGTAATTTTTTTACCCAAATGAATCTACAACAACTAAAAAGATCAAATTTACTCTATTAATGAGAAACACTGAGTACATTCTCATGACCAGCAAAAATCAGATAAGTAGAATAATTAGATAACCCAGTAATTAGATCAGATTTTTGGTGTGTGTTTACATGCATAAATACATTTGACATCAGATGTAATTGATGTAATTTATTGACATTTCAATAATTTGATAACTCCAGAATTCCAGTACTTTATGAAGTGTATCAACAGTGATTTAAGCATATTACACACTATTAGCAAGGCCAAACCTGGTTAGTACTTGGATGGGAGACCACTGGGAATGCACTTTAGCACTGGGACGCCACTGACAAAGTGCAAAAAGTGGAGTTGAGTGTGCACGAGTGATGGTGGTGGTCAGATTTTTACTTTTATTTATTTAACCTTTATTTAACCAGGAAAGTCTCATTGAGATTACTAATCTCTTTTTCAAGGGAGTCCTGCCATGCACACATCACTTTCATACTAGGCAATGTGGGTGAAGTGCCTTGCCTAAGGACACAACGACAGTTTTTGCCACTGGCACCCCCCTGTGGTACCTGTAATTCCCAGTGGTCTCCCATCCAAGTACTAACCAGGCCCGGCCCTGCTGAGCTTCTGAGATCTGATGGGATCAGGCTTTGACAAGCCGGTATGGCCAGATTGACTTTGCTTCAGTGACTCTGCCCCAGGGCAGCTGTGGCTACAATAGTAGCAACACCACTGAGTGTGGAGTGAATGAACAATGAACTGTAAAGCGCTTTGGGGATCTTGAAAGGCGCTATATAAATGTAATGATTAATTAATGAATTCATATTGTAATGTAATGTATAACTGTCTTTTTCACAGGTCCCTCAGCCAACAAGGCCAAGGTGGCAGCAGCTAACAAACGGTTCGCTGGTACAGAAAGGGAACACCTGTTGAACTATTAGCCAAACGCACATGAACTTTGAAGCGACTATTGAAGTGGGTTTCTATGATTGCTTACACTCATCTCATTTGCGCTGACATGTACAGGTTAACTCAGGATTATATGCTTCAAAATGCTTCATCTCCCTAAAGACACAGGACCGAACCAGGACTACAGAGATCGATTAACACTATTTTTCATTGTCAGTGTTCAAATGCACTGAACAACTTGAACAAGATGTGGAAGTAGGAGAAACGCCACCCATGTAACTGCATTATAAACCTTATAGTTATAATCCTAACAGTTTGATTTTGGAAAGGTATAAAGGGTAATACAGAATATTGTTTTTTTTAGAAATGGATGCAAAGAAATTATGTGTAAAGATTTATTTGTTTTTAAAGCTATTTAACAGTTTGTATATTGACTTGAACACTGACCAACAACCCTTTTTAATGGACCTGAGGAGAACCATCTATCTGGATCTTATTCAGATATTTGACATGTGTAGCATTTGCACCAAGCAATAACAGTTTTGTTTTCTGATATGACTGAGATTGTAAACCCTTCACTGATTTTAAATGTCAAAACAGCTCATTTTGTAAGCAGAGTCTCATGTTTTAGCTTGTTGCTCCTTATGCCCAGAATAGGTCTCCACAGGCTGCAGTGTAGGCGTAGTGCATCTCTGTCCAAGCTGCACCCACCAGCCCAGATTTTACAGGCTTTTGTTGAGCCTTGATGTCTTTTGTGTAATTTTCTGTTGTTTTTGGTAATATGTTCTTAACCACACGCCTCAGAAACCTCAGCAGATTCATGCTAAATTCTCATGCATCTTGTTCTCACAATATTTTCTCTGTTACTGAAGGAAACATTTTATTGTACTCATTTTTGACATACAACTGACTATAATGCAAACACCTTGCAATGAAGTGGTATGGTTTTTTTGGCTTTCATTCCAAGTTTGTTTTAACTTATTTTTTATGACATGATAATTAACATCTTTGTTGTTTTGAAATATCTTCTTCCAATGCCATGCATTATGTTTTTAAAAGGAAAATTGGCTTCAATAAAACCTGATACTTTGAGTTGTTCATGAAGAAGAGAAGTACAATTACTGCCTGGACATTGAAGGGATACTATTATGATTGTATTGTTTGTTTTATATTGTTTTCAATTTGTCATATGAGGAGCTGTTGATAGAACTTTAGCCTGTTTTACACTTGGTGTCAAATACTTTAAAGTAACTGTAGAACAGTTTTATCAGTGCTCTGCATTGACACAGTCATCACTGTGAAGAATGGCTTTGATATTTTTAACTCTCATTATATAGTTGTGTGTCAGCTATGGCTGTAAACCTTTGTCTAAATCTTCATGCATCCCACGAATAACTCTGCCTAATGTGATACTGCCAAGGGACCACCAGGTGGCGCAGTGCCCTCCTCGGCCCTACACTGGTGAGCTTGAGAGGAGCTCTGTGCAGTGGGAATGACCTGATTTCTATGTAGAAGAAACTCAGAAACTCATATGTCTTAACACTGTCAGCCAGCTCCCCTGTGTGTGTGCGTGAGAGTGCGTGAGTGTGCGTGTATGTGCGTGCGTGAGCGTGTGTGTGTGTGTGTGAGAGAGAGTGCGTGAGTGTGCGTGTATGTGCGTGCGTGTGTGTGTGTGTGAGAGAGAGAGAGAGAGCGCGTGAGTGTGCGTGTATGTGCGTGAGCGTGTGTGTGTGTGAGAGTGCGTGTGTGTGCGTGTGTGTTGAGACTGCAGGCTGTAGTCCAGAGTCAGCACATCGCGTTTCCTCCTGTCACTGAAACACGCTGATCTGAAGCTTTTGCTCAATAACCTCCCGTATCCCTGTGGTGGATCGGGGCTGGTCCGGTGCCAGGTTTGTGCGTCTCCTCTGGATTGTGTTGATGTTCTGTCCAGTATTTGTTATCACACGCGGCTCCGGTTCATGATTTATTGATGCTGAGGCCGCTGAGAGCACGCGCTGTCTTTGAGCCTGTCCCGGGACATTGAAATATTCATGTACCCCACAGGTCTGCTCCTGCCCCAGGCTGCAGGAGGCACCTAGGACTTATGTAAGAACCGTCTGACCTGCCCTGCTTGGGCTTAGGGTACACCTCTTTACATGACATTAGCCCGCAATTTGATTCATAAAATGAAAAAAAAACACAAGTTCCAAATAAACTGGTCGTAACTAGTTTATCATTTGAGATTGTCACAGTGAAACTAGGGGCCTACTCATTTCATGTTGTAAAATTGGCGGGTATGATCAGACATCTTTTTGGAATTTGAAGGTTTGATTTTCTAAATACATTTCTCAAAGTGTCTGCCTATAGACCTTTCTTAGACAAACTATTAATCCACAAGGGAGATTATTAGAACACAATAGGGCGTGCTTGCACAGTACAATTACGAAGAGTGAAAAAAATGGTTAGTCACAAGAATGGCATAAGATTATACGGTAACGTGGCCTATAACATACAGGATGTGGAGTTTGCATGTTCTTTTGGTGGTTTTTTCTCTTTCAACCATGCAAAATAATGTTCTATGTAAGCACCAAACCACACACCTTTTTGTTCACTCAAAATGTCGATAAAGCTTTTTCATTTTGTATATCAAGCAGCAACAGCAATAAACATGAGAAGATTTAACTTTCACTCATTTTTGAAGAACGTATGTGCTAATTGTAGGTACTTCCTTTACCTGAGTTTGTCTCCATTATTTTCACATATAAATCACCAATTTAAACAATGCATAATTCTTTAGACGCCTCATATTACAATCTGTTGACATGTACAAACTATCAATAAGTATTTAATGAGCTCTAAATACCGTTACTTCGTGGTTCAGAATATTGGATGGGATCAGAGTCACACAGAGAGCTCTTACACAGTTCATGTGAGGAAAGTATAATAAGTTTATTGCTCAAGGCTCATGTCTTTAAACTGGGACAAGAACAGTTATTTCCTGTGTCTGAACAATGTCTCATAGAAATATTGAATCTCCTATAATCTATTTCAAGTCAAACCTCCAAGCTCTGAAGATTTATTCGCATGCAGGGTCCAAGCCTGTTCCTCTACATATTTTGTATTCATAAGTATTGTTAAAATAAAAAATACCCCATGAAGACGACAGAATATTTTGCACGCTTATAGTCTGTATGCAACATGGATGGTGTCTACTGTATCCAGCCGATTTGCAGTGTTAAAATTATATATGATTACCTAAAGTGCTTATGACAGATTTTTTTTATTCTTTAATTTTGACTTAATTTGGTAGGATTATAACTATTACAAATATAAATTATAGTTTTGCATCAATCAAGAAGCAAGTTGTGAAGAAATGTTGAAAAATATGTTGAAAATTAAGGGAATACTGATGGTATCACTAGGGGGAATTCTATCCAAAGGTTCAACACAATTTACACAAGAAACCCATTTTTTCTGATACTTAAAACATTATTTCAGCTAAATAATGGTGTTTTCTTATATTTGTATTTGCCAGATAAGAATTTCTTTGCACATCAGAGGAGCTTTGCTAGGTGATAGTTGTGGGGTTTCCTTGTGTGATGCCATAATTTCCAACCAGAAAGTGAAATTTTAAACCTAAAAAACGACCAAATTGGAAAAACGAGTGTGTTTTCGCAAAAAATAAACTGAATCTTATCTGCGTTGTAGTAAAATTAGTAGTATAACCTGTCATAGGTACTTTAAGGTTATAGTTATTTATTTAATAGACAAATTTGCACCGTGAATAGGATAAGGAATTAGGTATCAAATTAGGTAAGAGACTGAATGTGTAATTTAGGACAAAGTAACCAAATAGTATGTTTTTGTATGTGATGTCTGTCCCTAAAAGCAGCATGAATAAATGAGTGGAGGCATTTAATGGCCCACTTTACGTCAGTGGTTTTGGGTTTCACTGCTCGCCATCTGAAATGGACTCTGGAGTGGAACAAAAGGCTTCGGTAACACAGGTCAGATTTTCACCTGCTGAGCTTTAGCCCTGACCATTCAAAACACTGCCCTGTACTCTGAGGAGAGCCAAGCATGTCATAAACACAAGTGGTAGAGTTGAGAAAAACTGCTCCTGGAATATAATGAAATACAGTAAAATGCTTAGTGCAATGTTCAGTATTTTTAAGTTTATGGTTGAAGAGGCCATTTTACTCTATTTTTATATCTGTTATAATGCTGGTTCCTCATCACAAATGTACCTGGAGTTGTTTTTTATTCATTCACACATGTTTAACGCACAAACACTGCATATTTAGGCTGAGTTCTCTCAAAGAGAAAACACTGTTCGACTTAGGGATGTCATGTGACAGTGTCATGACATCACAAGGTGGGAAAAACATTTTGAGCTTTGGAGATGTAGACAAATTAGAACAAGTGTGAATGAAACAAAACACAACTCTGGGTATATTTTCTGATGATGTAACAATGTTATAGCTTAGCACTCACAAGAGTGCATTTTGTACAATTTGTTACAATTTCTTAGGGAATTTCATCCACATTCGACCCATCCTTTAAAAATGCCGCTGGAACAACTAGTCAGGAGTAGCGAGGATCCTGATCCTGCACTAGAAGATTATGTGGTCAGGACCTTAACTGGAGAATATGACCTATTGTGCATGCTTTGGGCATCAAAGTGGTTAGTACTCACATCAAGAAGGTACTGTCTTCGATTAGGTCTGGGTGTGAGTTCTGCAGGTTGTCTGTATGGAGTTTGCATGTTCTGCCTGTGCATGAGTACAATGGTACACTGATACAATGGTTTGCATAGGTGTCTTGAGTCCTCATTAAAAACATGTAATTTTTGACCAGTTTCAAGTTAATCCATATTGAAATTTCCTTAGTCCACTGGAAATCATTTTGATTTGGAATTGAAATGTGAAAACTACCTTGAAATTAGTCAAATCCTCCAGACCAGGGGTGTCTACTGATATTACATTTTAGATGCTTATTTCTGCAGTCACATCCCTCACGTTCACTGGTAATATTGACATGTATTGACTTTGTTTTCATGCGCCAGTGTTGACAGTGTACAGAGGAAAAGCCCTGAGTCACAGGTGGATGACAGGAAGGGGCCAATGTGCCACTTCAGCCCAACGTTGTGTTAAAGGAATACTCGGAATAGTTTCCCTCTGCCTTCCCCCCTCTGTGTGTGTGCACTCGGAAAGGCCCTCAATGGCCCCTATATGGAGCAGCGGCCGGGGGCATTAGTCTGTGAATGCGGGGGACTTAGCCACGTATGCTGCTGCTGTTCAGGGACTTGTTTTGATGGCTGCATCGGACGGGGCAGGAGGAGAGTGGGTCACGCCCTGCTGTTTACACTCAATCTGGGTTGTGACTAGACCGATAACACATTTGGAAAGTAGACGATAAACAATACTGAGTCCAAACCATAAAGCAGAATTATGCACCAACATGTATTAAAGGTATTAACTGTGTAAATTTTTGGGTGGGAACCACTATGGATATGTCATTGCTCTGCCTGGAATGTTCCATAGCATGACATTAAACACCTCTACCTTATATTTATTAAGTAACAGGTGGTTTTATAGCTCAAAAATACCTAGAAAAACAGGCATTCTGACTGTTTAGCAGGGCTGCCTCTCCTGGTTTGGTCTTCATGAAGATAGAAAGGTTTGACACCATATTGTGAAACATTCCAGACAAAGCAATAACACCTCCATGGAAAAAAGCATTTAACAATTTTGTACATTAAACTTTTCTGGTCAGAGAAGTTTATAATTTGTCCTTCTAAAGCTCAAATCTCATTGTAGAAGAGAAAATTTACCAAATATTTCCCACTAGAATGAAGAAAAAGTGCCCATGATAAATACTGAGTTCCAAAAATTATTGTTTTATCTGTTACTCCATACACAACCACTACAATCATAGGGATGATTTCAGCCCTGGAATTGACAATCTCTACTGAACAAATGGCAAAAGGAGCTGTTAACTTGAAAACTACAGCTTAATGACATCACAAGGAGGAACAGAGCATTTTGAGCTTTGGAGATGTAGACAGACTAATAATAAAGGATTACTCATGTGTGAGTAAAAGAAAACACAGCTCTCCAATTTTGAGGAGGTAACAACGCCAGTTTTGCGTAATATAAGACCTTTGAAGACCTGTTCCTGATTTAGAATTGGAAATGAGAAACATGCTTCACTTTGAACAGATATATTTTGTTGTAATAGAATAACAAAACATATTTTATCAGGCCAATTTGCTGCAGATGCACAGTGGATCATTTATCAATCCAGTTCCAATGCACTTAGAGCCTTTTCAGTTGTGTTTTGAGTGAAATGCTCTGTGGTTTTATGGCTTTACTTTACTTTCTACCTTCAAGGTTCTCAAAGAAACTGCTTTCCCATTCGCATTATTATTCATACACGATTATACTCAGACACAGGGGGCGAGGTGTCGTGTCAAAGAACAATGGCAGTATTCACCTGTCGACATTTGGATCAGAGGATGAACTCTCTACAAACTGGGCTACTTTCTGTAACTTGCCCCAGCTAGTGTTGAATTTTAATACCAGCTACTTTCTCCTCTTTGTCAAGTAATTTCCCTCGTGGATCAATTCAAAACATGGGACAGTGTTTTGAGATTGAACAAGGCGTTTATTTACATACATACATACACAGGTGACGTCGCCCATGAGTTCCTCCCCGTTCTAAAAAAAGCTACATCTTTGGACTCTTTGCAAATAGAAACAAGCTCAGTATTTTTACACTTTAAATCACTCCTACATGCTTCCTCCATTACAATTAGCTTTAAGTGAAAAATCAAATTACTTCAAGCAGCACTGGTAATATTGTTCAAGTAGGCCTGCGCCAAAAGGCAATTCAATAATGGAATAAAATTAAGACACATGCCAGATTTTGGAGTTATTAATACATAGAATCACAATGGAATTTAAGTTTTGTGTAAAATGTATTACTAAAATCCCTTATTGTAAAAAGCCAAAAGCAATAATGGAAACGTGTCCTGTTGGGACACTTGAGAAGCACTTCATTTAAAACGCAATACTGGAGGGACTTCAGACGGTTTAAAGAGGAAAGGGTAGAAGAGGTTCAATTTAAGACCATGTTTTTGGGAGAAGCAGACAGAAAATATCTCCAGCACTTTTAATTAGTGAGACTTTATTAAGATTCAGGGCCACACACTGACCTACTTTAGAGTCACATGGGACGGGGCAGGCAGGCATCAGTGTTTTTAGACGTTAATGTGTTATTGTTGCCATGAAAAAACAGCTTTTTTAAAGCACCAAATTCTATTCTGGCACCAAAACATTAAACAAAAATATATATTAACATGAACTATAACCAAGTCAGGGCCATAAAGCTACATGTTCTACTGCCGAAGTTAAACAATGAAGAGCATCTTTAGAGGAGGCATACACAGTATGCAATAAATGTAATTTTGTATATTAATTTAAATTTATTGCTAAAATACTTGAGATCTTGTTTTTTATGTTCTAGCACCAACATGTATGTTGTATGCACTGAAGCAAATGATGTACAGCATATACTGTTATAAAGCCAAACAATACTGCGGTAGCTTCCTACCTGTCTGTGGATTGAGCCAGTAAGGGCATCTGGTATACAATCCCAAAACAAGAATACAGTGAGACAGAAAATTTGCTTTGGCAGAAATGGCAACAAAAATAGTGCATGTAAAGCTATTTTGTTTTTACCAATGTCTTAGCCATAACTCCTGTCTGCTTCTCCATAGTTCAGACTGCACTGTGTTTCATGTACTGTTCAAACAGTACTACATCTGTACCTCTTGTATAATGTATCTTTAATGTGGCATTTTTTGCACTCTTGGACATCTCCAGAACTTCAGTCCAGACCCTTATTCAGCACAGTCAACGTGCCAGCGATTCACTCTAACATAGAGCACTCAAATCAGACACTGATCACAGCGTGGGGGCGTGTCCAGGTACAAAAGACTTGGTGAAAAGCTCAGTCCTCTTGGGGTTGCAAACTTGTGTACAATCATGCAGAGGAGCTGTTAGAAAACTGTGGAAGTTACAGTTGTCCATGGTAATGACTTGTGGTGCTAATAAAACAGCTTTATTTTCAGGGTTAGTCCCAAAGCGAGTTAAAAATCCTCCTCCCGCATCTTGCTCTATATAAAAAGTGCACTTAGAAGACGATGAGTCACTCTAGAAATAACAGTCTAGCCAGAAAAACCAGGTGAGAGGCAACCGCTCGTAGAAAAAAAGGAATTGTTGAAAGATCGTAAAAATGTTACAATCATTGGTTTAAATTAGAAAAAGTCCAAAATCACTTAAAATCTCTTAATCAACAAGAGGAGTAAAATATACAGGAAAGCAAGAGTACGTAGTGATGAATGAATGATACAGAGCAGTGGTTCTCAAACGGTGGTACAGTACGTCCTGGAGTATTCACATTTTCTGTTCAATTGTTTGAAACTGGATTAATGGTTTAATCTCAGTTTTGTTTAGTAATTTGTTTAATTTAGTAGTTTTTATTCCCATTTATCTGACTTAGGTTTGTTTTAGTGTTGAGTAGGGATCAAGATTATTGGGTTCATTGATAACTGTGATTATTCAGGTTACACTGTAATTATTTTTTTTTAAAAAGAAAGAAAAACTATCATGAAATTTTATAGGCACACATTTTAAATTTCTATTCACTTAAATGTAAAGTGCTGACAAACTGAACATTTGATTTTATAGAGGTGGTAACATACTGAGGAATGGTGATCTAACAGACTAACTAAAAGACATTTAAGAATTTTACTGTCATGACGTTGATAATCGTGAATAATTATGCAAACACAATGTTTCTTCTCACAATAAACATAACAATAAAACTTGCTATTGTGACATCTTTAGTATTGAGATAGATCCAGTTGAGAGTTTGATAACCACTGATGCGACTTTGGCTAAGAGGAGGTTGTCTGGGATCAGGCAGGTGTTGGTGGGTTTGTGGGTGGGCTTTAGGGGGGAAGAAGTTTGATCAGGAGGAGAGCAGGGTGCCCCTCTTCCTGATGGGACACTAATGCTAGGAAGTCTGCAGCAGGCGTCTGTAGTGGGGCATGATCTCGTGTTCGGGCAGGTGCAAGTTGAACTCCAAAGCCACCAGGACGGGAAACTCAAAGGCGATCAACTCCCTGCGGTTTACCCTGAAACGCTCTTCAAGTTTCTGGGAAGAAAAGAGAAGAAAAAGTTGGATAAATATGGGTGTTTTTGTAGGTGCAAGAAAACAAAAATCTTAGGGGGAGTTGTGAAACAGAAGTGTGACCATTGATAATACTGTGTGAAAAAGGATGTTTCATCCACAAAAAGGATGTGAGAAATATGAAATATGTAAAATTCAATTTTGAAAAAACTAAATTCAGTTCACACAAGGATACTTGATATAATATTATATAAAGGTACACAATGTAACTTTTCTGCTGTTGACTTGCCTGTTTATCACCTGTTTGTTTCCATAGAGATATTTTTGCTTTCCCCAGAATGTTTCACAGTGTGGCATTTAACTTATCTATCGTGCACTTACAGATGTTTTAGTGTTTAAAAGAGTCTTGAAACACATATATTCTATGGTCAGAATCATAGATCTGACCTATAAGTTGCTTGTCTCCTCGGATATTATGGAACATAGTTTAATGCTATACTGTGGACATTTGAGACAAACCAATAACATCTCCACGGAGACAAGCAGGTGATTGACGCTCCACCAGAAAAGTTACACTGTGCTTCGTTAAAGCAGTACAGTAGTGTCTGCTTTTAGGCAGGCATTAAGTCAAACTAATTTGTAGGTTTTACTGTGTTCAACAACAAAAGTGAAGAGTGAGTGAACTTATTGTGGTTTTATATTTACCAGGTCCTTGTAACTAATACTCATGCATTTTACAGCTACAGTATATTAAATTAAATTAAATGTGTTTTGTCATTTGGGTGTGGTGTCAAACCTGGGACACATGCTTTTCTATAATTAGTTTGCATAATAATTAACTTGCATAAATACAGGGTTGTAGGGTAATATTGATTAATATGCACCAGTAGACACACATAAGGGACACGTATCACATATTACTGCGTGTTTAGTCCAGATGAACTTGAGACAGAGATAAACTTTGACAATGACATGTGTGTTGATACACTCTTTCACTATATAACATGAAGTTTGCTTGTGGCTTGTGCGTAGTAAGAATCTTGAGATAAACCACAGCAAATCAAATCTTTCCAGGAACATTCCCGCTCTTTTCCTTCACAGTGAAACATCTGTCAGGGAAAACTCACGTCGATTAGGATCTTGACCTCGTGCTTTTTCAGATCTCCTCCGATCTTGGCCGCCAGCAGCACACACGCGCCCGCACACAGTTTACGGTTCTGTTTGTGCAGTTTGCCTTGAAGAACCAGTTTCTCAAAGTAGACAAATGCCATAGCCACAGTCAGCTCCTCGTATCCACACTCATCCTGGGCCAGTTTTTTTATCTCCCGCTTCAAACTGAAGGGGAAATACAGTTGAGATTAGATTTGCATTTTATGTTTAAAAAGTTAGATTCTGTCCAGAGTGCATACTGTAAACAACTTCAGGAGTGTTAACATTAGAGAGAAGACTGATATGAACGGATGAATTACAAAACATGTTTGTAGAAGTCTAAACTAGAGCTACAAGATCTGTTCTTTGCAGAGAACATTTTATTATGTAAATAAATGCAACTGTTGTTATTTGATACATGTGGCAACTCAAATCGCCATTTAGATGTGATATATTGTACAGCCCTATCATGAACACATATTTTTGATAGATCCAAATGAATTATAAGTTTGGAGAAAGTGTAGTAAATACAACTCTAATTGAATTTATTGGAAATGTTATTGCTGTTACTAGCTTTTTGTTACCCTTAAGATTTTACACAATAAAAATGTTAAATATTTCCCATTGCCTGCTTTGTTCTGAAAATCTGTTCTGAATAAAATAGTACTCTACACGATTTGGGAAACATGGTTTGGTTTAGACATTGCACAAACATCTTGTGTAATTTAATATTTCTTGGTTTTCTCATCACCTCCTGATTTTGCTGAGCGTGAGTCTGATGTGAGGGAACTTCTCCTTGAAAGTTTCATTCATGTCCTTCTTCAGGTCCGAGGGCTTCACATATTCGATCACTGTGGTCTGAAAGCAAAAACAAGACCATGTCACAGAGACCAGATCTAATCCAGACCAGGTCCAGACGAGGTCCAGACCAGGTCTAGATCCAGACTGGGCCCAGACTACGTCGAGTGCAGGTCCAGACCAGACCTAGACCAGGTCCACCTCTCACTGTGGTGTAAGATTCAGCAGCTCAGAGCGAGGATTCACTGACGACTCTGGCACTTGTGTGACTTCAACCACAATGGAAACAGAATTATTTATGTTTTGTTTTTAATTGTTAAAAACTGATTTTGGAAAAAAAAAACATATTTAAGGACTTGTTTAGAAATTTCTGCCATTTGCCAATAGCACTTATATCAAATTCTACAATCAAGTCTTTAAGTTGTTGAGAAGACGACTTGAAGTTGTGATTGTTGTTTGAGTGTGTCTGACCTGGAAGCAACTGGAGAGGATTTTCCACCAGGTCATTGTTCAAACAGGCTCACAGCACCTCAAGGGCGTGTCAATACAGCCGAGTGGGAAACAGAGCTATATGTTTGCTAATTGCACTTGTACTGTACACCACTGGACAAACCTACAGTAAATTGACAAGTGTTGGTTATATAATATTATTAAATACTTAATAATAGGAAACCCAAGCTTTTCCCTTACTGGCTAATAAACCTTTCTCTGTGCATTTAAACATGCTTTAAAGAAAGTAACATATTTCTACTTTTAATGTATTGCAAGAGGCGGCACGGTGGCTGAGTGGCAACACTCAGGCCTCACAGCAAGAAGGTTGCGATTCGATCCCGGGTCGCCCGGGCCTTTCTGTGTGGAGTTTGCATGTTCCTCCCCGTGTCTGGATGGGTTTCCTCCGGGTACTCCGGTTTCCCCCATCAACCCATCAAAATACATGCCCGCACCCCTATGGACTAACATCAAGGACCATGTTGTCCACCCTCCTGTGGGCTCACCACCTGCAGAGGGGTTCATAGGGGGGGTCAGGTGCTATGAGTATTGGGCAGCAAGCTGCCCCGCGACCAGCCGGATTAAGCGGGAGAAGATGGATGGATGGATGGATGGATCTATTGCAAGATTTTTTATTTTGTCTTTTTACTTTACTCAAAACTATTTTTGGTTGGGAAATAAAATATATTTGATGTAATTTGACAGTTATTTGCTTTCTACATTAAACATTTCTTATTGTCAAAATAATAAAAATCATAGTGACGTATTTTTAATGGTTTCCTAAAAAATAACACTGAACCTGAACTTGTACTCCAAGTTTGTTTCATACATGTCTGTACCCTAAAATGTGAGGAATGTACTGGTCCCTCATAGTAAACACAATAGCTATTGTTATATTGTTATGGAGGTGCAGGGTTTAAAAGTGAAGGAAAGGGAGAAAACACAACACACTGGCCTTGACTGAGTATTTCAACTATGTCAGACCAGACTCTGTAACAAAAACAGACTAAATGAATGAATGAGAACAGAGCTGAGTCCTTTTCTCTTTCATACCAAAACATCAATGACCTTTTTTAACATGTTAGAAATGTTTAGCTAACTTCATATGCCCTGAGGCTAAAGCTAGTCTCTTATAATATTTTTACATTTATTTGGAATCTTATATCTTTGTACTTAAAATGAAATACTAAACACCAGTGGGGTATTAGAGGTTTCAACCTTAAAGAAACATATATTTTTAATTAAATATGGCAGAAAAGACAGTGCCATTGTTTATGCTATAGAAGTCTGGGGAATGTGCGAGAAGTTGGACAAAACATGCAGAAAGAATAACTATTACAAAGATACCAACACTGTGGTATGTGGAGAATTTGTAATAAGGTCAAATCAACAAAAGCTGCAGCCACATGTCTGACCAAAACATGATTAACTTTCTGATAAAAAAAAGAGGAGGATAATTCCATTAATAGTTTTGCTAGTGTTTGTGAAAATATGGTGCCATCTTAAAATGCTGTATCATAATGTTGTTTCTCACCATATATGAAGGAAAGATGAGGACTCTCTTATGTTTCCCACAGGGCCACTGCGGATCGTCCAGAAGGTTGGGGTCGTAATCTCGAAAATCTCCAAAATCGTTCCCTGCAGTGCACAGACACAACCATGCATAATAAAATACACTCATTACATTTCCTCCCATTGTTACATATTTGTTTTTTTTTTCTTTTTGGTTCTACCGCTCAAGGCTGGGTGAGTGCAGTAAATTATTTAAATGTTTTTGTTTGTTTGAGACCTGTATATCTAGTCCTCTAGATATATATGTGAGATCTTGTATTCTGGTCTTATTATTATGACCCACAAAGCTGCACTATGTAACTTTTCTGGTAAAGGGTCCGACACCTGCTTCAAGTGACGTCACACGATAAAATTACAGGTCAGATCTGTGTAGAGGCGACCCGACTCACAGTAAGAATGCATGTTTTGAGCACTAAACACACCTTTAAGTACAGTACATGATGTAGTCTGGCAGGTTAAAAATACTGGTTTTAAATAATTAAAATGGTTGCAACCTTGTATATGTTTTGGGGCTTTTCTTTGAGTTTTTATTTTAAATAAGGACTCCAGAGCCATCTGGACCTACATTTTTGATACACTCTCAGTCCAACAGCTGAAGAGAAGCACTGGAGTTTAAATTATTGACATGTTTTGGTTTGTATTCTCTCCTGTCCTTAGCCCTATTCTTATTCAAACGTTGCTCCTGTCTACTTTCTCAAACTCGACACCATTTGGCAGCCCTCTAATCTTGTCCATTGATTCTGGATGGCCTCCCACTATAAACAACAGTGTTTAAGCTGAAGAGGCTACCTGTGTCTAAGCTGCTCTGGTTACTGTTGGCCCGGTTCAGGATCAGGCTGCGGTGGCTGGCGTTTCGGGACTGGCTGAAGGACGAGGTGGAGTCGATAGTGTTCCTCCTGCCTCCGCCCAGGACATTTGTAGGGTACAGGAACTGGGTGTACGACACTGTCTGTAAATACAGGAAGTGGCATGTTGAAATACTGAGCAGTCAGAAACGTTTGCGATACAATAATTACATTGCCAATTTCCCTTGTGGATCAGTAAAGTTTGTTTAAGTCTAAGAGGATTTTGGTTCTCATTGGGAATTCTTATTGACCTTTATTTAACCATTTAACAGTCCCACTGAGATTTGGAATATTAAATGTAATCCGAAAAATGCTGGTTACATGTTATAATGCAGCATTCTCATGTTTTTTAACTCATGTTTTTACTTTCTATACATATCTGTTCATAATGTGGCCTATGGTTGTATGCGGCACAAATATGGAATCCAGTTGTCTTAAGAGGCTAGTGAGAACAAATGTTACTAACTAAAATAGAAATATATCTGCAGTTGGGTAGATGGCTAGTGCTATATCAGCTCACAAACACTATATTTATGTTCACTACCTCTGGCCCAAAGCTCAAAGCCATACAAATAAACTCAGAGTCTTTGGTGCTTATAAATGATAATACAGTAAAAGTAGAATACAATTTCCAACCCCACCACTCCAACCATGTTTTAGTAGTTTGATTTTTTTATGTTGAAATGTCTCTCATATTTGGTATGTATTCAGGGCTGGGTAATATGGTGATAAAAATAAAATTGTGATCTCATCCTTGACATCTGTGAGAGAATACTTTTTGGTAATACTGTCAGATTGAATGCTTTTCTGTTTAATGCACAATCTATGCTCAAACCAATGGTTTTCCTCCCCCATTCCTATTGGTCCTTAAGGCTTTGCATGATTGACGGGTGGAATTAACCAATCATAGTGAATTGTGAACTCTGAGAACAAGCAGGTTACTTTATTTACCTCTTAAAGACATTATAAAGTCTACCTGAATCGTGATCTGACTAAAAAAAAATCATGATATACATTTTTTGGCATATCGCTACCTCCTACATGTATTTGAACTATACGCAGTACATCATTTAAAACATCAGTCTTCACCTTTCCATCTGCTCCCAGCTCGACTCCCTCCAGCCCGATCACCATCTCTTTGGCACTGACTCCTCCAGACGGGTGCCTCTGCCTCCCGCCCTCCAGCCTCACGTCCCTGATGACGACGAGCGGACAGCAGTTTAACAACCAGCGCTTCAATACCTCTTTATTTACCCATCTATCGATCCGCCCTCATCAGCAGCTGCCCCGCATGCTCTAATTGGCCTTGTCTCTAGGTGCAGCTCAGGCCGAATTGGAGCAAAGTGCCCCCTTGAGGAGGAGGGGGGTATGGCGTCATGATGAAGTGTCAGTGGAGCAAACCAAACTTACTGGTCCAGGCGTAGCAGTTTTTCATTGTAAAACTGTATCAGCAATATGGCTACAAAGCAACATTTTTCATTTTTATAATTTTTCAAATATTGCCAAGCTATTGAGATGTATATTTAATTTGCAAAAGTGATCTTTGTTTGACATTTCTTTTATCTTGTTTGAAATGAGTTTAACTCTGACTGGTATTAGTGAGACTGGAACATTAATACTTGTTAAAGCTGAAGATGAATGAGTTGTATTATATTGTATGTATTTTGAGGACAGTTAACCAACACAGACGCTAAGGAATGTTATTTTATATATTCTGGTATCAAAGCAGTCCCCATTAATCACCACTTTGAATTCTATGTCACCATTTTTATGATACAAGTCTGGCTTTTGATTTATGCGTCATGCTACATTTAGACATAATTTTCACTGCCACACTTTGTCATGAAGGCTTGTGGCCAGTAACAGTAAAAGCCAAAACAGATTATATACACTGACAGGAGCGATTTCATGTCTGTGGGTCATTCTCTTTGTACTCAGTCAGAACAATAACATTAGGCAGCCAAAGCAGCCATAGGAAATTCAGTATATAGTCCTTATTTAGCATATTGTCCAGTTAAAAACTTTTTTTTTTAAACTAAAACTGAAATAAATCAACATAATTGAATAGAATAATTTTTGCTAAAGCTAAATGATTTGGAAAATTATCTATTTACTATTTTTCTGACAATACTGACGTTTGAATTGGGATTGATTTTAAAACTGTAATAAAATTGAGCACATTTTTGAATCATCCAGGAGCATTACATTTTAGGGTGGACTAAAACTACTACACTAATACATTTTAACATGTCCTAAGGTCTAAACTACTACTTTGATGTTTTTAAATGGCATTATATTTTTAAAATAGTTTTATCCTTTATGAGTTATTATTTCAATCTGAATTTGATGAATCCTACAGCCATAATTGCTGACATTTATATTTCTGAACGAGTTGTTCTTTCCCCCTTATCTTGCACAGCCCAGTCAGAAGTTCTGAATGCTGCCCAGATAAGCAGAAGACTGTATTTTGCATAGGCTCTAGACGTGTTATAACGAGCACACTGTTATCTGTGGGGCAGAAGATGGCTGTTGGAACATAATATTTGCAACTGAACAAAAAATAAGCAAAGAACCCCATAAGGTAGACACAGCCAGGGAAATTAATCAAAAAGAGGAATTATAGGATTTTGAGGAAGAAAAGTACAATCAATAAAAAGCTTGTCCAAGGAAAATTAGGTCAGGAATGAAAGAGAAGCCACAAGTGCCATGCTGCATGACATGCAGGAGAGGAATACTGGCTAAAACATCTGGAGTTAGTCTGATTTCACTGGATACAAGCCAAAAATAAAAAAAATAGTGTGGTGTATACATTTCTGAAACATGACAAAATGCTAGTACTAAACTTCATCTAAAGTTCACAATTGAACTGAAACAATTTTTTCTGTGTATTTATAAGCCTGGGACCTTCACATAGAGTACACTGGCTTGAGAGGATGGGTTGATCTATCTATATATTTCCTTTTTTAGTTTTATACAGTCTGGTGGAGGGTCTGCCACCTGATTATCCTCATGGACATGGTATTGGTTTATATTTGTATTTATACAATTACCAGTGTTTTAAGTGATAGAAAATCTAAAAAACAAGCACTTTACTGTAAGCGGGAGGTGCCAGGTCACAGCTCAGACTTGCAATATTGGCAATAGCATCAAGAAGGTGGCAAACTCTCCACCAGAAAAGTTATGTAATCCACCTATGTAGTGCACCTAAATGCACCTAACTGTGGACATTTCAGGTAAAGTAACCAATAAAAAATGATTAGAAAAAGATTTTTTTGAGATTCAGCTCAGAGCATGATCAGACCAAAGTGACTGTATTGTCACTTTGCCGCTGTAAACAGCCTGAGTGTGTTATCAGCCAACACCAGGGATTGGTTAACCTTTGACCCCGTGCCGATCGCCTGGCTTAGGACATTCCACAGCTGGACGGGTGTTTGGGCTTTTGGTTAAGCTTAGCCCCCATTGTACAGTCTGCTATTTGTGTGTCCCCTTTTCTCTTTTACTTCCTCCAAAACAAATCCTCCATGTGACTGCAAGCTGTTTGGACACAGATTTTGTATATGGAAAACCAGGTGGACTAATAAACAACTTCACTGGAACATCTCTAAAACTCAAGCAACAATAAAATGGTTAATAACAAACTTTATGATGACAAAAGCCTATGTGCAAATGCCCCAAAGACGCACCAGCAGGTCACACAATAACTACGAGCATACAGATGCAGACTTTTGAATGTGGCTGTAGGAGCTATATAGTTGAGCAGATAAGGCTCATTATGATTGTGAAGTGATAATAAGTGTCAAACAATGAAACAATATACCTACATTTTACTTCAAGAAATGTTAAAGAAAACTAGTCTTATGGTTTATTCAAGTATATTTATATCAATGATGATACCTAGTCTATTATTGTCTAGATTACAATATTAACTGAGCTGAAGAATCTGCCATTTCTAATTGTCAGTGATGTGCTCGGGTTCAAAACATGTGGTTTAAAGCAGAGTTCTGGTTGGCCGATTTTAGTATTATGAATAATAACTTTATCAATCTTTTCTCATATCAGTGTTCATTAAGTGTAAATCTGTATTAAAACAAATAAATAAAACTCCCTAGTGACATTATAAAATTGCTCAATGCTGTTAAAAATAAGCATATCAAATAAAACCATAGTCTTATTTTTCAAAACACAATACAGTACCATTACTGGTTATTTCTGGTTTGCTTATGGAACCTGAGCATATTTTCTAGTTTATTTAACTACCTCAAACGTGCACGGTAACAGAACCATCATGAGCTTTATTGGAAATTTTTTGTCCATACACAGTATTCGTGGGATGGATGGTTCATTTTTCAGCATAATTTCTAAATGGACTACATTACCAACAACCTCCTGACCAATTGTTCAAATGGATTACAGCATTGCATGGGAGTCTCTCTCAACATTTCTGTCCTCATTCACGATGTGGAGGTGTAGTTGGCCAACAGCAATTGTAGATAATCCAGTGTCTATAAATAGCTCTTACAGTCACAGTGCAAAAATCTAAACTGTTTAATGCACATTGAAGCAGAAAAAGGCACGACACAACCAAGCCAGCAACAGCAATAACATAAACAAATGGTTTGAACAGAAAGAATGAATGTCCAAATCCACTAGTGCCAAAGCTATACAGGCAATAGCAACTCCTCTATAAATGCTAAATGTATCTCTATCTTGCAGGTGTTATGAGTAAAAATGCATCCACCAAACCCAGCCCTGGAGAGAGTTAGGCACCAGAAGAGTCTAGAGAGGGTATGCACTTATGTAATTTTATTTCAAGACCCAACATTCAAACTGAGTGGCAAAATAAATATGATAGCATGCATTTCTGTGCCAATTTTTGCGAAATTACTTTTACTTTTCTCTGAGCTGACCTATTAATAAAAAACTATTATGAAAAAAGTAACTTGTCTGTAAAAAGGACATTTTCCCTTTAGCTCTTGACAACTTACATCATGCAAACTCTAGAGAGACTTATTCAAGGGGTTACAAAAAGTAAACGGTTCCTCTATGATTGATCTCAAAGACAGTATCAATTTAAATTTGGTTGCTGCTTACACGGATCCAGTAGTTTATCTGAATTGCTGTTGTTATTTTGCTCTCCCTCTTCTAGACTTCAGTGCTCAATAAAAATATTAGTCTCACTTTACTTTACAGCCTGGTAACAGCTGGTATTAACCAAGGAAATAGCATGGTAACTGGGACAGAGAGCAATGCAGTCTTGTACCTATTTTATTACCTAGATATAGAAGCAATTTACTGGTAATTTACTGTTTTCAGATATCACGTCATACCTCCGTGGCGTACAGTGAAGTAGAATTAAAGTGGAATGGAAGAATTAGTTCTTTTAATGAGTGGTCAGAGCGCTCGTCCACCAACCCAAAGGTCAGAGGTTTGAATCCCACTTGAACCAGTGCATATTGTAGTTGTGCTTAAGCAAGACACTTGAGCCACCATGCCTAATGTGTCTGTGGAAAGTCAGTGATTGGTAGTTGAAGGGTCCTATTGGTAGCCTCACTTGCAGCAGACAACCCCAGAGCAACTTTTAATTACACTCTTATTCTCATCCTTTCACCTTTTATGTTGTTAGATCGTACTGAGATGGTCCTCAAGGCCAAAAAAGTGAACACCCCTGTAATAAAGTTAAGTACTATGAAGCAGATTTGTTGTTTATATTTCTGATTAGAAAGTATAAACTCTAGTAAAAATCGGATGCATTTAGAGAACTTGACAGAACTGATTTGAGGACTGCTTTTGCCACTCACTGCAGTTACTTGGCCCCCGTTAGGTCATGTGCATACCCTCTTCAGAGCAGTTAGGAGGCAGACACGAGGAGAGGGGGCGGGACGGCATGCTGGTCATACATACCCTGCTTGGCTACAATCTCGATAGGGCAGCACTGAAAATACACTATAGAAGGATCTTCTGCCACTGACAAGGACTATCCTATGAAAAACAAAAACTCACAATCAATGTCTAGGATCCACGGGTCCAGCTGGAGAAGATGAAAATTGAAAAAAAATGAAGTGAACTTTCAGTAAACAGTATATGTAGTGTAGAGTTTGTGGTTTGGGGAAAAACAATGATGCATTTTCGTTGTATGATCTTGTTTTGCTGTAACTTCGTAAACAATGGCTATTTTTAAGTTATCTAAACATTGTCCAAGCAAACATATTTTCCAATAAATGGAGTACAATGACCTGATATTAGAACAAAACAACCTCTGACAAATGAATAAAACCAGAAAAACACAGTGCTATCTCATCAGCCAAAATAAGCAACCAAGCATAAACAGTGCAATTTGCCTTTCCATCAGTTATAATGTGGAAAATCCGGCTCATTTCAGATAGAGATCTTTTTGGGTAAAAGGCCAATCAGAGGCACATAACTGTCCTCATATGACTTCATTTAATTAGTCAGACTCAATATAAAAAGAAAAGTGCCCAGTAGGCTTTCATGGAGGGTTGATTCTGGGATACTCTGTCCCAAATACGAATGAATAGCCTATGTGTACTTCCACACCTCAGGCAAAAACGTGTCTTTGATAATATCGAGACTACACTTTTGTTAATATACGGTTTGCAGACCTACCCTACATGGTGTTGAACAGAAAACATTTTTGAACCAGAAAACAAGGAAAATAGCTACACAATCACAATGCTAAATGGAACAACCAATGGATTATAGTAATAATTACATAACAGTATGAGTGTCTGGGCCACTGGGTGAGTTAAGGTTAGCTGACAGCAAATAAAATAATTGCATAGATTTGCTATAAGAATTTATTTCACTGGGGCATTATTAGTTGCTATAGCCTAATACAGTTGCCATGGTCAAACAACACATGATTTTGAGTTGGTGTTTTTCTAATTTAATCTGTAATATAATTTAAAGAGTAGGCTACAAGTATAGTATATAATTATTCCACAGCAATCTACCTGTTCCTTATACACTGGCCTATTAATTTGTCTTCTTCAGTATGACGTATACACGATGCAGATATTCATCCATAGAATTTTTATACTCCTCTCCTCTGGGACTTCCGTGCTCTGTAAATGAAGTGTGAATAATCGTGTCACTGTGAACATACGGGACAACATGTGTGATCTGTGAGCTGTGAGGATCAAATAAAGACATTCAAATTAAAGCTGAAGGAGGCATCTCATTCTGACATGTTTAATCAGTGACCTTAAAGTGACAGAATGGTGCAGTGCACAGTGAGTGATTGAAACCTGAGATACATTCACACAGGACTCCACTGACTGCGACAGAGCTGTGAGCCTCAAAGGGCCTGTATTATTGAGTGTATGGAGTGTGTTCATACCTTCCATTGCGAGTATCGTGTTGCCTCATGTTCTTGATGAAGTGCACCTTCTTGAAACTCTTTGGTCGAGGTGAACCAGACAAAGTGCGACATCTGGAAACAGAAAACATTAAATTCACACTTATTATTGTTATTATCATTATTATTGGCATTTAAAGATGCATTATGCAAATTTGAGTGGATGTGACACTGAGATGTTATTGCTTTGCCTGGAATGTTCCACAGCATGTCATTAAACTTATCTGTCCCCATGAGGATAGGTCATCATTGGAGACATGAGTAACAGTAATGCATGTTTATTAAGGTATTTTTGAATAATAAACATGCAAACGTTTAATGCCATACTGCGGTACATTCCAGGTATGTAAAGAAATGAGGCATACCCCCATCATGCATCATTTTACAAAAGATGGTCTAATTTTGCAATGAAACTTTATACTTATAAACTTTTCTTCGCAAAGTTATTTCAAACTATCATTATGTTTCTTTAATCAGGGCTTAAGACAAAAGGTCTTGTACCTGCGTAAAGGAGCATTCTCCTCAATGTCCTCAAGTGTTTCAAGTGACGAGCGCTGTGAGATGAGTCTTCGTCTGCAAGAACAATTTCAATTTTAATATTCTGTTTTAGAAATTTTGACATCTTAGCGCTTTGTACTTGTCTCAAAGATCAAGAAAGAAATATACAAATATGCAAATTCACTCTACAGAAGTTTCTGAAGGATAAAGGAGAGAAACCCCTTGGAGAGCCATAAAAGGACAAACATTTACAAATGTATGTGACTACCAAACATTTTGAACTTGAAATTAAAAGCAGTTAAGCAATATATAAATATAAATATGGTTTAAAATAATGACTGTAAGGACCCTTGATCCAATGAAACAACAACACTTGAAGAAAAGGAGCTGTAATCCATAAGGTCATTTTTGAAACAAAGGGAGGCCATGCTACTGCAATATGCGTAAGATACTGGTTTAAGCAACAAACAGGACGCGTGCTCATGTCTCAATTTAGGAGAGAGGGCGAGGATCAATATATTGATTTTACCTCAGAAAGGAGATGGATATGATGTAAAAACAAATATCTGGCAAATGGCAGCTGTCAATCATTTCGCAAACCAACATATTTGAACAAAACTGAATTGTTTCAGAACATACTGTATAACAATGAATACAAACATATATTTTCTGTGTGGAGTCTGGATGGGTTTCCTCCGGGCACTCCAGTTTCCCCCATCAACTCAAAACATGCTAGCACCTCTATGAACTAACATCAAGGACCATGACGTCCATCCTCCTGGGGTTCATACGGGGGGTCAGGTGCGCAGAGGACTGGGCGGCAAACAGCTGCCCCCACAAACCAGCCGGATAAAGAGGAAGAAGATGGATGGATGTCTTTATACTAAGGATGTCACCAGTCCATTTTGACAATAATACATGTAAACCATAATGATCAAGCAACAGTCCATAATTCACTTTATACTGTCTAATAGATTACTATTTCTAAGTGATATCATATTTTCTTAATGATAATGTGATATGAACAGACATATAAAAGCACTCCACTGTATAGAATGAACTTAAAATGACTTAATTTTGTCTTTAAAACTGTCACGATTATATCATCAATCATGTTAGGTCTTATGATTATTGATGCTAGTGCAAATGTACAATAATATACTATAACAAACCAGCAATACTATTTATTACAGTACAGTCCACAGGTTGGTTCAATTAAAGATAAGAGCCATAGAAAAAAACACTGAAAAACCCTTGTATTCATTTATTTATTTGATGGACAGAGCATGGAACACTACATAAATAAAACCCTCTTGTCTTGTTATTGTCTTGGGTTGAATAGATAGACTACCATTATTCACTATAGTGTGTGTGGGCTGTGGTAAGTCCAAATCTCACATTATCACAGTGTATTTCCCTGAATCAAAGCAGATAACAGATTTATAACAAGAGCAAAAGCCTGGTCATGATTTTCGCGTAACACATTTTAGTCCCAGATTTCACACTTTCAGCAACAGGCTAATTGTACTGGAGCACTTTTCTTCAGATGGGCTGCCAGGTTTAGAAACAAGGACACGTGACAACCAGATGGGACTGGGTACTTCATGAACTGGATCATACTGCATGTTTAACACCAACTGGACTATAGTCGATATAGTTTAAATCAAATAAAATAGACACTTCAAGGAGCAAATGAGTTAAATGCATAATTGAATAAACATCAAGGTTCCTGGTTTATTTTTAGCATGATTATTTTCAAGAGTTATAACTAGATGATGGATTTAATGGATGCTTAAAAACCTGAATTTAAACCAAGTATCGCCAGGTTTAACAGCAACTGCTTAATACATATATAATAAATATATGCATAATTGATAAGCCTAATAGAAACTACAAAAATGTCCCTCCTTTTGCAGATCCTATATGTAAGATTGTAATAATAATGAGTGCAGAAATAAATAAATAAAATCTGAATGAGTAAAGAGTGCAAGTACAAGGATAGCTTTTCCTACTATTCTCCATCACTTTCAATATAGTTATTAATAGTTGCAATACAATATAGTTATAATGTAGTTATTTTTATCTGTGTGTATATACATACATTACCCAGTAACATGGTGTAACACACTGTGGCATATTTCCCAACTGTACATATTTTGTAACAAGACCCTTCTCCACAAACTGTCTTCCTTTCTCAACAGGGGAACTGTGCATATGCATATAACCTATAGAAGATACAATATACATGCAGCAGGATAAATTTAAAACATAAGAATAACCCCATCATGCTGAGTGAGACCTGCTACTAAGGGCCATAGATGTAGAAACCAGCCCAACCTTGTAGCTTATGTGGCAATATTAATACCAAAGGGTATTAAAAAAAAATGTATTGGCTGAGAAGATGGGGGTTACGGTGTCTCAAGTTGGGTCTTGCCTTCATATAGCAGCAGCTTCATAAGATTCACAGCCTGACAGATAATTTTGACATGATTAGTCAAATATAAATGTACACTGAAATTTGAACAAATTGAACAATTCCAAAAAGGGAAATGTCCATTGCATGACTAATTCTGCCATTCTAGATAAATACCTACAATCACGCCATTACAGAAACAGGCAATTCCAGGGCTGAAATGATCCAAATATGCAGAGTTTGTGTGTTAAACATGTATGAATCAAACAAAAAAACTCCAGATATGTTTTTGATGAAGAAACATAACATAGATCAGAAAATGGCCTAATATAATCCCTTTAAGCATCACTATTTACCATAGTGTATCATTTTGTGCAATAGATTAACTATTGCAGTAAGTCAGAGCCTTATCTACAAATCCTTGGGTAAAGCCGCTCATAGATTTTTATGGCGCAGTAAGTCAGACAGATGCTCAGTTGGATTTACACCTCTAAAAAACAGACAGGGAGCCTGGTGTGAGGGTGGATAAATGTGGAGATGTAAATGACAGATGTAAGTGTCAAAAGAATATAACACATTCAAACCTGAGGGTGGTGAAGGTGATATGAACCATACTCGCTGTGAATAAAGTGTGAGACTTCTTCTATTTCATGAATGCACTGACGTTTTAACAATGAGGTTTAAAACAATGTAGATTCTGGGAAATTGAGGTAGATAAAAAAAAAAAAAAAATTACTAACTAAAATATGATGGCTCACCAATGATTGTAATTTCATCTGTACTTAATGTACCTGTTACTGCACAGTATTTATGAGATCTGTTATTTTCTGAAAAGATACTAGATACTACAGTAAAAGTTCAGTCCCTTTTCAGTCCCTAGTTCAAATCTGACAGTTACAATTACTGTAAGAAAGAAACAGCACATTTTGACAATTATACAAGTAAATCATGGTGATACTACACTAATGATACACGTAAACCACAGTGATACTACAGTAAAAGTTCAGTTCCCTGCCAGAATAAATAGAGAGCTGCGGAAGGGAGGTGTTTTTTCATTTTTCACAAATTAAAAGTGCACTGTGAAATGTTTCTTATAGGCCTGCCATGACAACAAATTTTGAAGTACGCTATATTGCTGGAGAAAACATAGGCAATAAATGATCATATTGAAACAAACACAATAACCCATTATCCCGCAAAACAATAAAAAATTGATAATATAGTTAAAAAACACAAACTGCAATAAATAAACAACAGAATGAAGCAGTTTGTATCCATAATGAGTCAGAGAAGTTTTTTATTCAACCCTCTACAGCTCAAATCTAATCATAGTACAGAAATATAACAAAAAATCCCCCATTAGTACAAAGGAAAAGCACCTAGATAATAAATATTGACCACCAAAAATAATTGTCTCTCATGTCAATATAGGAATTATTGTGACTATTTTCTAGTGGAGTTGTCTAGTAGTTGTCTGTATGAAAGTGTTAGCGCATTGGCAGGAATGTCCCACAGAATTGCATTGCATCATATCTACATCCATGGAGACAAGCAGACAAAATATTGGACAAAAGTATGTGCTTGTTCTGTTATTCCTTCAACCTTTTTACTTATATAAACAATAACTCACTCATTTGAAGAAGAGCTGCTGATGATCTTTAGGTAACCAACTGTGAAACGTGCTTTTAATGAATAAGACATTTTCCAGAGCTGTACAAACAGATGGAAACAATAACACAGCACAGGCCACTCATTCACTTCAGTCGGCTCAGGGATAAAGTCAGGTCACAGGCTACGGCGGGTTTTTAAAGACACATGTACAACTTAAAAAATACAGCAACCTCTAATAGTAATTTCTATTTGCTATTTGCTTTTCGCTTCCGTTCTGAAAAAATAAATAGTTAAAGGTCCAATATTATGCAAAATTGACTTTTGTGAACTTTAAGCCATGTTGGAATGTTGTTATCTCATCTAAAACATGCCCAGAGTTGGGCTTTTTTCATTCACACGTTTGAGTAATGCTGCATTATTAGGCTGTTGGCTTAGCCTAATTATGCAGGATTTGTATGTTAAACATGTGTGAATGAAACAAAACATTAAAACTACAAAACATTATACCACAGATCAAAAAATAGTGTAACATGGGCTCTTTAAACATTGTCCAAGTGGAAAAGGATAAGTTTAAATCCATACTGTGGACCATTCGTGGAAACAAGCTGGTACACAGTACACAGATATCTCTAAATACTATACTTTACTGCCGACAATATCACTTGAAACAGGATTCCTGATGGCAAAGCTTAAGGCAAAAGTTAATTAATGTATAAAACAACAACACAAAAAGTATGTAATAAATACTACAGGTAACAGTCACATTACTGTATGTAATACATGTCCCAGGACTGACACAGTATCACCCTCCTATACAGTATACACAATACTGACATTGCATTTAAACAAACAGCGCTGTGCAGAACAGCCATAAACCTATTATGAAGTGGAGATTATGAGTTTCACACGTAGCCCTTTTGGCGGCGTGCCACAGAACACAGTCTTCTGTTTTTAGTCCACAGACGCTCAGGAAGTAAACCAAATGTTCCTCTCAGGGGCAAAGGGAAATTACACTATTATGATAAACATAACTGGGCTCATCATAGCAACTTCTAGGATTCCTCAAGAATAATGGAAAGGAATCGTTTAAGAAAGCTCAAGTATTGTAATTATGCTAGTAAACTTTCCTTCTTATGTGCATAGGTTTTAGTTGGCTACATTGTCTTGGCTACGTTATGCAATTTTATTATATTTCTAAGCTCGAAATGTGTCTTGTACAAATGTATTTACAAATAAACACTTAAAATGCCAGTTTAATTCTTTAGGCATAACTGTTTTCAAACTAGTGTTTTAGCTTTTGTATGTCCAAGAATACAATAATGCAGCTGATATTAGGCCTATCAAAACTAATACATGTTCTAAATAAAAATGGCCATTCTTGTGGGTGATTAGTGGTCATTGTTAACATTTAATTCTAGGATATGAAACTTTTATTTATTAATTGTCATGTTAGAATTGTGGTGTTTTCAATGGCCTTATTTACAACTTTGCAGAACATATTTCATTGTCCCTGTTTGCTTTTCCACAATGGGGCTATGTTTAACAGAGAACACATATTGTACTCAAAACGCTATCCATAGATCTATAATAATAAATACATCCATAGAGCTTATCTCATAAAGCCCCTTTTTACACAATACAAAAGACCATCCCTTTGAGACTATTGTACACAATAGTAACTCATGTTCTCAAATGCAATCCCATTCATTCGGACTGCGGACTATTGAAGGAAGTCGTAGCAAAGCAAAGCATTCTTACATAATCCACTTATTCTTCCAAACCATGACTTCAGCGGACAACAATTGACCTCCCAACCAGAAAAAGAAGTACTGACCCAGGCTCCACAAAAGCTCCACATGTCCCTGTAATGACAACCACAACTTGTTTTCCAGCGGCGGTTAGTGCTGCCTCATGCTGAAACTGAATCCTTGTTAAAACACTGGGCAGGAGTACGGGAAGTGTGAGGCTGGATCTGACAGGATCAAGTAAAACAAAAACACCAGTGGTCCAGATGGCATAGGTGTATTTAGAGAGCAAACGTGCTGAATCATGGTGAATGAAGGGAAGCTGTGAAAAAGTGGTGCTTGAATAGAAATGATGAAAATGTGTCAAATGCATGTAAGTATATACGACTCACACTGGAATTGACATTGCATATGATTCTTTAATTTTACCTTGAATCAACCACTACATGCACAATTATATATTATTTATATAGCCCCAGCTTTGCTCAAAGTCGCAAAAAACCCCCCCCAAAAAAACACTGGGTACTGCAATATTTGAAAATACTTTTTTCCAAAACTAAATTATACATGTCTTAATTTACTAGTTATATCATAGAGGCTAAAAGACTAGAAAAATAAAAAAATAAGGACAAATGGTCAGAACAAATGATGAACCCTGGAATTGCTGCTATATTATTTAGCTTGTTGCAAAATGGTATATTGTGTTAGCTAATATTGCAGTATTGATAATTTTGTGATATTCTAGGCAGCCCTAATCTCTATGTTATAATTCAAATTAACTTGCTGTCATATTTCACACAGCTTTTGTCCTAAGATGGAAGAAATAATCATTGTGTTGCCACAGAAACTAAGACCTAGGGCTTTGGAAAGTCTATTTTGGCTGCACTTCAGACAATCTGTAACTTCCTGCGGCCAAAAGTGTCCGGGTGAGAGTGTCTTTTTGATGGGAGAGGAAGCACAGGAGCCAGGGAGCTTTTCACTGCAGCACTGGGCATCCTGCCTCCCTGCTCCATGACCACGTTCACACCAGGTGCCCTCCCCAAACAAACCCACCAGTGTGCACTGCTCCAGGGACAGACTGAGAAACAGAGCCAAGAGGAATAAGCCTGCTGTCCGTCAACATGCTACTTATTTGGGTTATTATTCCTTTTAGGTGGATGCTTTTCAAGGGTATTCCAAGGAAGTCCAACAACATCTCACTGTATGCACTGAGCTTGAAGTAGGTCAAGGGCATATGAATAAGACAAGGCAGGGTGTAATGGAAAATTGAAAAAAAAAACCATGGCACTACTATGAACCTAGAGGGCCAAACTCAAGAAGAAAAATGTTACATGAAATTGAAGTTTTTATTCATGTTAGAATGCTGTTACTTACTAAAACAAACCTGGAGCACATGTTTGAGTATTTCTCTCTTATTAGTCTGTCTGCATCTCCAAATGTCAAAATGTTCACTTCCACCTACCGATGTCATAAAGTGGTAGTTTTCAGGTGAACAGCTACCTTTAACCTTTATTTCAGTAGAGATGAGCAGTTCCAGGGTTGAAATTATCCAAATAATTCTAGTGAAGGTGTAAGGAGTTTAAACATACAGTGGAGCACTTCCTGTATTACCACATGACATCACAAGGTGGAGCAAGGTGGAACAGTCTAAATATAAAGGGTTTGTGTGTTAAACATGTGTGAATGAATCAAAATGCAACTCCAGGTAGATTTTTGATCAGCAAAAAATATCCAAATAAAAAATTGTGCAATACAGGCTGAAGTCCAAAAGTCCCTCATCATTTTTACTTTCGTATGCACCAGTTATGTAATTCTAGTATTTTTATATCCAGAGCCTTGCAATATTTGAAACAGGAATTTATTGACTGTGGCTATTCTTAGCTAAGAGCAAGTTGTGGTTTGCAAATACAAGAACACTGATCGAGTTTGAACTGATCAACTTTTGTACTAACGTTTATTAAGTGAGTAACAAATAATAGATTATTAAATTGATAGTATGAGGACATAAAATAGTTGAATTAAGAACTGAAACATGTTATCGTTTTGCAGGCTGTAGATGTGGTAGTTTCACTTCCACATGTAAGAGAGTGAGGCTTACGGGGAGCACAAGGTCAAAGTAAAAAATACTTGAATAATAAAAGAGGGTCAGACAGAAGGTCCAGACAGTAAGAGAGACAACTGCTACTGACAGCTGCCTAGTGCCACTACCTCACATACTCAACACTGAACAGCCCATTAAAGATACAGAGGAGTTTTATGTGGTCAGACAATGGTGTCCAGTTTCACTATGTTTTGATCCGACTCACAACAGGTGTGCGTCTTATGTTTTAGTTTTCCCAAAATTAGGTTAGAAAGCAAGGTGACAAGTAGGCTACACTGGGAATCTGGGTTAGGGCTCCACAGCTGTTGGACTTGGCATCACCACAATAAACAAACAAAGGCATATTTGTGCTTACAGTGCAAAATGGGACAATACATGTATGGACAGTGAGGCAAAGATGCTGCAGGAGAGAGGACAATTATAAGAGAATACTTAGCATACTAGTAGGCTACTTTCAAGTCAAGTCTTAAGGTGGTATGTTAACAACGTTATCCTAAAAGACCACTCTATTGCCCTTAACTGCAAGGATTTTATTCTGAATAAAATTCATAATACATTTGCACTAATTGCTCTGTTGTGTTTGGGTGTCTATAATCATGCTGTAATAGCAGTGGACACCTCAGGCAAATACTGTGGGTCAGAATAAGTGCTGTAAAGTGAGACAGAGTGCCCCTATAATAATAAAAGGGCTGTCAAATGGCAACACAGACTGAAGATAAATGGTCTTGTACAGTACGCAGTACAGTATGCACTGTTGTACTCACGTGAGACTTTGTTGATGTTGTACTGAATATGCTGTCACTTTAGTTATTACACTGTACTGAGTAGACACTAGAGCTGAACTATGGGTGCATGCTCTAACCACAACATGCGCGACACCTTGTTGAACTTATGTTGTTCTGGTTTTATGGCTCCAAACTTGACTTGACTTGACCTGCAGCACACTCTCTCTCAGCTCAGTGTACTGTGCACGGGGGCTCGTCCCGGGACGGGGCTGTTACCTGGATCTCTGCAGCTCTATCTGACCGCCCTCCAGGCAGTAGTTGTGGGAGGACTGCCTGGTGTAGGGCGCGGGCAGGATTCCCTGAGTGTAGGTCTGCAGTCTGCCTCTGGCTGACGTGGGCACCGCGGAGAAGGGCGAGTTGAGGGTGGAGGGCAGGAACGCGTCTCCCTCGGTGTTGTCTGTGCACGCAGGCGACCCTGCTGCTCCTGGGGTGGAGGGACCCGTCCCATAAGTGGCTCGGTTGCTCGAAAGGAAAGCCTGGTTTGCAAGAGCGACCGTGTTGGCGCTTGCCGCGGACACGCATCGCTCCGGAGAAACCAGGCTCTGTCTAGTCCTCGGCTCCAGTGAGCCCTCCTCCTCGGTCTGATTGTCTGCATCGTCCTGCACGGGCCGTCCGTCCAGGGAAATGTTACTGAGGAAAGAGAGCGCGGCTTGCCTCCTCCTGGGGTCGATGCGTTTCCGTATGAGCTCGGTATGTTTTAATGGTAGCGTGGCTGTAGATGTGCTGCTCGTGGCAGCCGCCATGGTCCGCACTTCCCGCACTCCGAGAGTCCTCAGCTGCGGTCCTAGTGCTCACACATCCATAAAACCCTGTTGTTTGGGCTCGTGTGTCTGAATGGTGCTGCCTGTCTTTTAAGTACATGCGTATAACTGTGAAAACAGCAGGTCACGTGTGTGCTGTATTGTGGCAGCACAAGGAAAATTTGGACCAATGAGCTGTCAGGAATATGTGAGGCATTTTTTTTTTACCTTTTCCTGGCTCTAGCTCTACTCTCTCCTTTGACTTGACATATGGCATAAATAAACTGCATTTATAATGTAGGCTATATAATGCACCAAGCCTGTTTTATTCCTATTAGATCGGATTTACTTGTTTTACTTAAAGAACTTTAAGTTCCCACATTAAACTTGCTGAAAGTGTCTCTAAACTTCCTGCACTTGCACAAGAGTTCTTTGTGTGCACAGTGATCAATGTGTTCTGGCAGAACGGGGCCTGTCTCTGTTTGTTTTGAGAAAATAGATCATTTTATGGAGCCCAACGCACATTTCTGCAGCAATTGCGCCATCTGTATGCAAGACGTACAGTGCAGCCAATTTTACACGAGCTGTTTTGGCAAATTCTTCTGTAAAATATGCCATCTAGTGGCTTTAGGTGGCATTCCTCCACATCCGCAGAGAGTAAGGGTATATCAGGCCAATAGGATTATAGATTCTTTACTCTGGAGTTCTGCAGCATTTCAAATACGCACCAGAGAGGCTCACTCATCTGTCTTCTTAAACAATTGCTGGTACAGGTATAGGATAAAGGAGGGCCAAAACCCGGTGACCATACAGTGGATCATGGGTACATTTTACATAGTTTTGATCGCTCCGCCACATCTTTAAGAAGGCTTGAAACATTGATTTTTAGTCTGTCGGTCACAATGGAATGTGACGTTATTGGGATTATAGTTGTAGGATTTATTCATTTTGCTGTAAACATTACTGGCTAAGATCATTCTGGCCAGTTCAGGAAAAGGCCTGAGGGCCAACAGAAATTGGCATTCGCATTGGCATTAGTTTGGACCCCCTGGGCTCCAATGACAATATAATCATAATAAAGTCTATAATGACAATATAGTCATAATAAAGCTCATAATTACAATATAGTCATAATAAAGCCTATAATGACAGTATAGACATAATAAAGCTTATAATTACAATATAGTCATAATAAAGCCAACTTATAGAGGCAATGTGTAAACACCATTGCCTTTATGGACTATTACCGTACAGAAATATCTTCCCATTACCACTGTCAAAATAAGCGAATAAATTCCTCCGCTTTTAATGTGTAACCATGTGCGGAATACACAAATGTGTCTGCTGGAAACATTTTAGATTATTATATCCTTTTTATTCATTTGAATTAACTTGCAACTCCATGGCACATGCGTTTAAATCCGTTTAAAGGTGCCTTATCTCATTATGGCTCATCTTATTGTGGCCATACCTCTTTCCCCACTAGAGGTCTCTATTGCTCCTCAAATCCACTGGGGTGAGTGAAGCTACTCTGAATGGTCTGGTTATGGTCATTACTATAACTCCAGTTAACACAACAATATAAGATTTTTACATTCATGACATTCCATTCTTTGCATTTATGAATTAAATAACACAAACTCTAAATCTATGCTGGTAGATCTAACTTTACCCATACAACAATAAAAAGTCCTAACCGTGGTTAATCAGTGCAGTCCATCAGACGGCTCCTGGCTTGGCTCTGAAATGCCGCACTTCCTGTATTTGTGTCAGGTTTCCTCCCCCAAAGCACTTCAGCACCTCATTGTGAGAGTGCTGCATACAAGTCTATTACTTTTACTAATGATTAAAGACAAACAGCCTCATAAATTTCCCCTTTGGACCAGTGTGCAGCTAAAACACAATACTTGAGTTTCTCTAATGGATGTGGTATGGTAACAGTAGTGGTTTATGGTACACGTTATGAAAGGAGAGCTTTGAAAGATGAATATGGAGGTGACAGGGGGACGTGGGAGAAAAAAGCCAATGAGGAGAAACAAAAACATATAGGGACATGTAAGGTGTAAGCTGAATGTGCCTTTTCTCTCTCTCCAAACCTGAAATAAAGACACTAGTCTCTTATCTTTTGTGGCCTTTACAAGAAGAATCACAGACCAGACCATTATGAACATAAATGCAATAATCAAAATCACTCAAATAACTGTAATAATGTTTTGTTAGCTTTTTTTTTTTTTTTTTGTCTTGACCTGTCCTTCAATGCTGCTGATCCAACCATTATAGCAGTCTAGTACCCTGGACCCATCTCCAGATCTTAGGATCACAGTCAGAACATCATTGTTTGATTGTGCATGTTTTAGGTTGAAGGGTTGAAACTGAAGCACACTGAGGAAAGTTGCATAGATGCATCCTCCTCACCTGAAGGAATCAAACTCTGGATCTTGGTTCTCCGGGCCCACATTACACTGTTTTCAGATCCTGGTATAATGTTGTTTCCTTATCACATTCATACTCAGATTTGTGTTTTGTTTCACACGTGTTTAACACACAAACCCTGTATATTTAGGCTGAGTTTCTTCTCTCAAACTGAAAACATTTTGTTCCACCTTGTGATGTCATGTGGTAATACAAGAAGTGCCCCACTGGGTTTTTAAGCTACATAGACTTTCACCACAATCATCTGAATAAGTTCAAGCCTGGAATTGCCTATCGCTACTGAATTAAAGGTAAAAAGTAGCTGTTTACTTGAAAACTACCACTTCGTGACACCACAAGGTGGAGCAGAGCGTTTTGAACTTTGTGGATGTCAACAAACTGATAATAAAGGGTTACTCAAGCATGTGTGAATGAAACAAAACACAACTCTAGGAGTGAGGAGAAAGTTGTTGCTTTGGGATTTAAAGAGGTTTGGGGTTTGAAGGGTTTGACCCTTCCCTACAAGAGTTTTCCCATTTATCTGGTCATTGAAACTGACAAAAGACATTTGATTGTGTGGTACAGATTGTGAAAACATTTGAAACAAGTTAAGATAGCAGAGCCTTCATTTGCACTATTTATTCCCCTTTTGTAACATGGGAAAATTCAGAATCAACCATGGGATAAAACCTATCTAAAAGACGTAGGCTAAAACAAGGATTCAGTCTAAATCGAGTAAAAGAAATCTGTAACTATCTGGACATTCTCCAGCAGATGCCTAAATAAGCTGCGCTCTTCCCCAGTAAGCCCATGAGAAAACTAAATCACTGATGCAATCTCACTGAATGTATCAAATCCATTTTCACAATTTGTATTCAAACTTTGGTCCCAGTATTCAGTCATGCTTCGTCATCAAATTTCTCATCTGTTTTTCCAGAGAATACTACAAAACCTCACTCCAGACTGATTGGGAATACTTCAGTGATTCCCACCCTTTTTCTCCCAGCAACACCTATTTTATCTGTTGTTACATTTGTGACCCCCACATCAGTCTCCTACCTGATCAGCTACTGTCTTATAAGGAAAATAAGGATAATTACTTTATATGGTTAATACTGTTAATAAAGACATTATAGAACATCATCTCTTATAATATATCTCATAGAAACAATCAACATTAACATGCATTATCTTGTTTTTGGACTTCCTTTCTGAAAACTCCTGGGACCCCAAGGTTACAAATTACTGACGTAAGTGACCGCTGAGTACATTTACTTCCGCTCAAGACATGTATTGTATCTGTATTTGAGTACAGACTATAGGCAATGCCCATCTGTGTCTGTTACCCATTTAAACCACAGTGAGATAAAGCAATTAAAATACCCACTTGGCTATTTGAAGGTGCCATGTGACCTCATCCGGTGGTAATGAAGAGAATTCACTCTACATGGCTCTGAGTATTAGAGAGAAGTACTATTTGATACTGTAGAGGACAGTGTTGCTGCTGACAATGGTGACAATGAAGTCAAATTATTATACTTGGAGTCACTAATAATATTGTATAGTAAGACTTTAAATGAACCGTATTTATATAGTGCTTTTGACAGTCATAAATTGCTTCACAATAGCGTTTAACAGTAATGAAAACAACTAACAAAATGCAGTCAATTCTGCCCATAAGGCTTGAATACTAAAGAAACCCATGTTTATTATCTCTTTGGCTATAGTAGTCCTATAATTCATGTTCAGATACTACATATTCAGACACTTCATTACTTTTAAACACATTCCCCTGTGGAGTATAATCAGATTATGTAGTATTGGTTGATATTGTTTATGCAGTATAGAGATAAGACAGAGGGTGTGAGTCCAGAGAGCTCTTTTCACACTGTTCTAATGAGACTGGGTCTTATCAGTGAAATCTAAAGAGCTCCCGAAGTTCACCTCAGTTCAACAGAGTCTGGACGATCCCCTTGTAAAGCTTTTGGACATGATGGACATACATAAACCATAACTACAAACACTACAATGATTAAAAATATCATATAAATATGCAACTGGGGAATCAAATGTAAAAGGTCAGTGGTGCAATTCCTTTACAAAACCTGTATGTCCCAAAATGTTGAAATTATATTATTAAGTATAAGAAAACTAAATCAAAAGTGTGCAGTGAATTAAAACATTGAGAGAAAAACTACTCATCCCTAAAACATTTACAGAATCATAAATGAAACATTTCAAAATTACAAACTTTTTTCAAAATTACACAATTGCAAAGATCATGCTGTTACGCTATCATACCCCATGTATTTATATGAATAGCTAAAAGAAAGGGAGTTGTAGCTAACAGAAAAACCTACAAGAAATCTAATACTAATGTCCAAAGAAGAGCTTGCAGTGTATATGGAGTGCTATAAGTTAAGTTGCAAAGTACCATATATATATATATATATATATATATATATATATATATATATATATATATATATATATATATATATATATATATATATATATATATATATATATATATATATATATATATTTGAAAAATAGGATTAACGGGGCAAAAATGAACTTCAGCATCACATGAGTGTAGTATATATTTATATGACCACTATCTCAGTGTCTGACCACTTGCTTTTGACATGTTCCATCAGCTTGTCTCAGGGGACCATTATCCCCCTGTGGTCCAGAGGGCAGAGCTGGCTGCGGTCAGACCTCTCCACACGGGACACCCCACACAGGCTCTGCGGCGGGAGAGAGGGGGATGGATGACTACACTACAGGTCAAAGAAAGACTGAAAGGGGGAAAAGAGAAGAGGAGGGAGAGAGAGGGGGGAGAATGAGACAGAGAAAGTGAGGGTTAAAGAGAGAAAGAGCCCACCCGAGTACCACAGCCCCCCACACTTGGAACATGCCGTATTATGTTGATGTATGGAGATGGTGCAGAGCAGGTCCATCAAAGGATCCATCTGGTCGTAAGATTAAAGGGCCCAGGAGTCTGCCAAACAAAGGCTAAAGTCTGGACTTAACTCAGAGCAAGGTCAGAGCAGCCCTGGTCCTGAGGCCTACAGCGGACAGGACACTCCCACAGAGAGGTTACACAGGTCCCATAGAGGAATTCACTCATACTGTAGTTGTGTGAGAGAGAAAGAGGCAGTCTTAAAAAAAAAACTTTTTTTTTTTAAATTTCATTTATTTGTTTCAAGTCATAATAAACACAATCAGGATTAAAACCAAGGTTTGGATTATTATAGTAAACCTTGTGCCGTGTTTCTTGTGAAAAGTCAATTATTATCTATTCATCATAAAATCAAAAGTCACAATTAAAAATAAGACAGAAGACTATACCTAATATTATTTTTATTAAAAAGATCTCACTGTTAAAATGGTTGAGGCTTTATCGATCAGAAAGTATCACAGGGACACCCTCTTTTGTCCTGTATCATAACATCACAATAATTTAATTTCAAATTATGTTGATAACCAAATTTAAGTGAAGAATGCATTTTCATTGGTGTAAATTATAATGCACGAAGTAATCAACTGTCTAATTTTACTGCCCTCTTGTGGCTGGATCTATTTTTATCACAAACTATTGATTTCCGTCTTGAACCATTGTACACTAAAAGGTGCAGTTTATCAAAACCCACCCACATGTGCTACATTGTAATGTATCTAAACTTAGCTGCTATTGCATAGCTCAATAATGACTCTTAATGATTTCATCACTTTTGGGAAACATTTTCCCCTTTTACAATGACCATTTGGGATCTCAGCTGGATCACATACGCTGTGTACATAGAAGTGAAAGTCTCTATTACTTCTGATGGAGTCATAGCCCCAGCCTTGTTCCTGTTGCTTTGACCTCTGAACTCCTTTCTATTAGTCACTTGGCAATGTTTTAAGTCCAGGAATGTAGCCACGTTTCGCCATAACATTTCCCTCACTTTTTAAAAAGTTACTGTTCAAATCTGGACTGCATTAGATATAACTTTTACACAAAAAAACCCCAAAACAAATATGTATTATTATGTATACTGCATGTTTGGTTGTCTCTTGAACTTAAGTGTTTTTTGTACTTTGGCCAGACATGAAAAAACAACTTTTTCACAAGAATTTCCTACTTTTGTTTTTCTTTTTGACGACTAAAAAGTATTTGCCTGTGCCATATACTTTTAGCTGTTTGCTATGAAAACAATCATTTATATTCATTTCAAATTGAGTGGACTAGAACGTGGCTGGTGCCAGGAGAGATAGGATCGAGAGGAACTTTTAGTAACTGAGAGTTTAAACCCAGACTTGGACTTGAAGGCATTAAATCACCGTAAAACATTTAGCAGGAATGTGCTGTCACATACTTCGCAATACATTTCACATGGGAATATTTGTCTCACTTAGAAAGGCACAGCCAGAGTGTTGCTTGATCCTAATGTTGGAGAGAGTGGATTCTTCTCAACTTAGTACTAACTTGAGTAATATTTTGAATACAATGTACAATAATTTCAGATGTGTCAGAGAAATATTTTTGAGCATATCCAACCTACTTGAAGTCTACTTCAGTATACGTTTTCACTACTCACTCTTCATAATATCACAAGTTATGCTTTGTGTCTGATTACATCAATAGACTACATTTTAGTGGACAGTAATTAAATATTAAGTTATCACAGAGAGAAGTAAAAATATATTTGAAGAAACCACTTCTGCTTTTCTATAAAACAGGAGTAAGACCCCTGTTGGCCTTTTCCACCTTGCTCTATTTTGTCCGTTTGTAGACAGTCAATAAAGAGAATAAATATGAGGTGATTTTCTTAAGTGTGCGTAGGTGGACTGCTGTCTGGTATCAGTGTTAGCTCAACAGAGTGCTACGCCCCACAGTCACACCCATCACCGGCCCATGGTAGGAGGTGAGGGGAGGGGGATAGGGGAGCGAGAGAGGGAGGAAGAGGAGGAAGGGGGAAAGAGATACAGAGAGAAAGAAGAGGAGGTGAGATGGATGGAAAAAGAAAGAAGGGAGGAGAGAGACACAGAGGGAGAGTGAGCTAGAGGTATTGAAGGAAAGAGACAAGAGGGGGAGAGGAAGGCAACTGAGGAAGGAGAGGGAATGAGGTGAGAGAGAAGAGAAAGAGGGCAGGAGGAGGAAACAGAAAGGACTGGAAGGAGAAAGGGGAGGGAGGGGTGAGGAGAGACAAGGAGAGAGGCTACAAGGAGGAAACAGAAGACTTGGTGAAGAAAAGGGAGAGGGAAGAGAGAAGGAAGAGTGAGAGAGAGGAAAAGGAGAGAGAGCGAGTGAAGAGAGGGAGGTAGAGGGAGGGCAGGGTCAAGAGTGAGGTGGAGGAGAGACAGTGCCTGGCACCGACCGAAGCTCAGCTCCAAAACATAAAAACACAGAGAGGCAGACCTTGGGACAGAACAGAATGTGCACAAGAGGCCGTCTCCATTTGTCGCTGTTATTATGGCATTTCTGTATTAAAAATCAAAGAATTAATTTTTTTTTCTTTAGGGTAACTTATATTGATTACTTTATGACTTATTAGGTCAACTTACAATACTAAAATGTAGTGTAAAATATTTTTGTAGATGTGTTGTGTTCAAATTAATGATTTAGAAAGGAACAAACATTGATCTCATATGGTCAATAGTCATATTTGAGTAGTTATAGCTTGTCTGTGCCAATGTTTAAAAAAGTCATATGTTTAAAGGTCCACCTATTGTTTCCCTAGACATTTTATTGTGTTGTGTTGTGCTGGATACATGGAGACAAGCAGATGACACAACCAGGCAAAGTGAAAGGTCAGAGTCCATTATAAAGAGTATAACAGAGCATTTCACTTGAGCTTATTGTCTCTCTCCATGTACATCCAAACTGTATCTTAAAAGTCCTAAAGCTGACACTCTTGTGATCTGTATGCATGTTTGAGTAACCCTTTATTACTAATCTGTCTACATCGCAAAGTATCATCACCTTTTACCTTTAGTTCAGTAGAGATGGGCAAATCCAGGACTGACATTATTAAAATTATAACTTAGATCAGAAAATAGTGTAATATCGGCTCTTTAACAATATTCATTCATACTACTGTGACAGATGAGTTGCACAGTGCCTATAATTGCCATTTGTCCTCCTCACCCCCCTCTCTGTAGCAGTGTCAGGGTCATGTGGATAAAGTGAGTCTTGTAAATGCCTGAGGAGGTTTTTACTTCATGTTAAAGGTCCGCAATGAGGAGCAGATGAGAGGACGTGCGGCTCTAGTTTATATGTGCCCGCTCAGGTGTGTTGTCAAACTGGACTTAGTGAATGTATGGTAGGGTTTGGATCTCAGCATTAAGCTCTTAGGCAGCGGAGGGATGTGTATTTTATGTATGCATCTTAACAGTGAAACATTAGCCTTGAGGTTAACTGAACCACAGTACAAAGAAATGTAAAGAAATGTTGAGGGATTTGGGATGATGAAAGATGGGAAAAAGGCAAAATCCAAAAGTAGAGAAGGGGATTTTGCCATTTTCTATTCAATCACATGTGTGGGTGTAAAACTTGGCAGGGTGGCAGTGGATCAGCGGAGTGGTAATCTTGTGCTGGAAGGTTGGATGTTCAAATCTGGCTCTCATGTGTTGTCTTTGGGCAAAGCACTTCACCTGGTCAAGGTCATGGGCACAGAATCTGTGTTAAGTGCCATAATAATACTGTATAGTGCTTTTCAATATAAGGAAAAATCTACATCCAAATTGCTTTGTAGTAACAACAAACATATTTAGTTTGTTGTTACTATAAAGCATTTTGAGATGGGACTTAACACAGATTCTGTGCCCATGACCTTAACCAGGTGAAGTGTATTTATATGATGTTTAAAGGTCCTATATTATCCAAAATTGACTCTTGTGAGCTTTAAGTCATGTTATAACAATATAATGCATTCACACATGTTTAAGCAATCCTTTATTGGTAGTCTGTTTTATTTCCAAAGTTCAAAATGCTCTGTTTCTCCTCAGGAAGCAGTCGTTTTCAAGTTTTATATTTAGTTCATTAGAAACTGGTAATTCCAGGGCTGAAATTATCCAAATGGTTTTAGTAAAGATGTATGAAGTTTAAAAACACAGTGGAACACTTCCTGTATTTCTACATGACATCACAAGGTGGAACAGAGTGCAGGATTTGTGTGTTAAAAATGTTTGAATGAAACAAAACACAATTCCAAATCATGTTTTTGATGAGGAAACAACTTGTAAAACTGCGTAATATATGCATAATAAAAAGTGCCCTTTGCACTGTGTAATTTTTTGGCTTGGGGTCCATCACTTTCTATGGATATGTCATTGCTCTGTTTGAAATGTTCCACAGTATGACATTAAACAGACTTACCTTACATTTATTTAATTACAAGTGGCTTCATAGCTCAAAAATACCTAGAAAACAGGTATTCTGACAATGAGCAGGGTTGCCTCTCCACAGAGCTGACCTGTAACTTGGTCTGACTTGCTCTCCATGATGATAGAAAGGTTTAACACCATACTGTGAAACATTCCAGACAAAGCAATAACATTTGCACAGACAAAATTATTTGACGGACCTTCCACCGGAGAAGTTACACAATACAGCTTTGCAAGATGTTTTTGAAAACTGTCAGTGAGTGTGGCTGCAGATGACATTTTAATTACACTTTGATAATGATGTCCCGTATAAAATTATTCAGTGATTTATCTATGACACCCTAGAATATTTCCCCTTACATAACACTGAACATACAAAATATAGAAGACCATATTTAGACAAATTAAACCCAAAATAACACTTCACTTCTGACATCACCGCATTCTCGGCCCCATCGTCACCGAGGCTCTGAACTGTCGGCCATGTTGTGGTCTTGATCCTGGTCATGTTGCTGCTGCTGATGATGAGAAAAGGGAGAGAAGAGAAAACACTGGCCACAGATTTCAGGCATGTACCACTCATTAGGTCATGAGAATGTGAGCTGGAGCTGCTGCTTTAATGATGAAACGTCTCACCAAAGGGACTGAGCGCTGAGGTCTGCTCGGATGGTCACTCGCCGGTCACATGGATGAAAAATACCGTTGACGCCACACGATTATTAGATATTTTAACTCGATATTAGATGGAGTTTTGGAGTGATGTTTACGTTTGAACTTGAGTCTGACTCGTGGTGTGGGAATTGGGGTAAAATGTGTAGAAAGACAGGAGAAGAAAGAAAGGTCCCAGTCCAGACGCAAAGGTTATTTTAGTTTGAGCTGTTGTCACTGCAGAGGTGAAACACACTGTTGGCAGCCACATTGACCCAGGTCTGATCTCCATCACAGGGCACTCAAGCTGCTACTATTTTATTTAGTGGAGGGCATGGTGTTCACGTTCGAGAATTTGATTATGTCATAGCTTCAAATGGAGGGCAGGGGTCTGTGTAACTAAAAGACATTCACAGTTTTTTAAAAAGAAGGTCCAAACTTTATTCACAAACCCTATGATTGTTTGATTGGCTAACAGTTTTTCCATATTAATCTTATGGCTTCAAGTCCTTTCAACAACAATAACGTCTGTGGGGTTGAGTAATAGCACTGCTCTTGTGAATAATAATTTCAGTATCGTTTATTTAAATTTATGGAGAAGATATTAAACATTGTGCCAGTTTTAGTTTCATGTGGATAGACGCAGTTTGTCATTGCAAGGATACTAACCAAAAATAACAGATCAATCCTGAGGTTTGACCATCTTTAGGTGTTTTTTTCTTATTCCGTGTCCAAAAAGATTGCTGTACAACTAAATACACTTTTTTTTTTATCATTTATGATAATTGAATTTAAGATTTACAGATCATCTACACCTAAATCCTATTTGTATATCTGCACTAGTAATCTGTTTTATTTTCTCCCATCTGCAAGCCACTCTCTCCATCCACTCCCCTCTTCCTCTTCACCCTCCTGCTCTAATCCTGGCAGGAAGGCAGTGGTGGGCTGCACTGGAGTCAGACTGACTGCGCAGGCGCCCTAAAGATGTGTGTGTGTGTGTGTGTGTGTGTGTTTGTGTGTGTGAGTCAGGCCATGACCCCCGCTGCAGGACACTGACCAGACCCTGTCAAAGAGAGAGGGAGAGAGGGCAGTGAAGTGTCCCGGGACCTCCTCCAAACACCCCCTCTGTCCCCCCTTTACACCCGTCTCCCTTCGTCTCCTGTCTCCTCCTGTCTCCTCCTGTCTCCTCCTGTCTCCTGTCCCATCACTGTCTCTTCTACACTTCCACAACAACACAGAGGACAGCAGCTTGGAGCCAGGACATCCCACTGGGGGTTGGGTGGGCACACCGACACTTCCAATAAGACAATATGCAATCACATATCAGAAACTTTGAAGCCTACGTAGAACTATTGAGACACAGATAGACCAACCTTATTGTTATAGCATACTGATACCAGCCCTGTGAACCACCTTCTGTCATGAACATATATTTACAACAGAAAGCTCTTTCATAACACTGGCTCATTTCTAACTTTCTATCTTATTTGAATTTTAAATATTTTTAAAGAATTAAAGATGACAAAAAAAATTATGAAATTGTATACTTACCAATATATTTCATCCTTTGTTGCCATGTTTCAGCTTTTTTGGTATGTGTTGCTCCTGTAATGAAATCAAACACTTCTTTTTTTTCACTGTCACTAAAAATAAATTGTGACATTGTAAAGCTTTATGAGACACCCCCTTAGACAAACAAACGCTAAAACTAAAGTGGCATGTCCTCCCCCAAAACGACCTCTTTATTTCTGGTTCTAAAAATCTGTAAAACTATTACAGTATTACCAGAAAACAGTAATTTCTGGTTTTAAAGTGTGTTTAAATGTAGAATACCATGTTTGTCTAATTTGTTTATCTAAGTTTGTGACATCTGTAATGTGTGCTATCAAATATGCATAGTTTTGTATTTATTAGATCACTCTGCTGCATTTTAATTTTTACTCATGGAGACAGATTAACTTGAAGCTAAAAGTTGCAAATGCATTTGCTCATTAGCTCATTTGGATTTGCAAATACACCCCAAGAGATAAGATGAGAAAACAACAATATTACTCATCTTTTGTTGCTATAGGCCAGATCCAGAAACTTTATTTTAGATTTGTTTAAACAAAATTATATTGTTTTTTTTTTTTTGCATGTTTTTTCAAGTCCTATTGGCAATTAAATGTTTTTCTTACTAAACATCTACATGTACAAATAATTTCCCTTGTGGATCAATAAAGTGTGTCTAAGTCTAAGTGTATGTTTTTATTTACGTCCCATTTTGTCCCAAATGTTATACACCACACAATAGGTCGCAGAGTTACTTCCCCTGTCCCTCTGTCCCATAGACAGATAATGGATTATGTTACAAAGCAGAGACGCCAAGCCACTTATGAAAACACCATCCTTCTTGCTACATCAGCACTTTTGGGGGTTCCTTTGTCCATTGCTTTAAAGGAAAGGAAAAAAAAACTTTGAAATGTTTGGTCCTTAGCTTTAGGTAGCAGCAAAAAGAAAGCCAGTCCAGGAAAGTGTTATCTGTGGCGACTGGCTAAATAAATGACCTAACCTGGCTGCATTAAGTTCTATACAGTGATATTCTCATGTCCCAGAATGCAGAGCAGCACCAATGACTTCCTGACTCCATCTAAGTGGGTAGTCCTGGAGGAGCAGAGATGAAAGCGCTGGAACAAGTTAAACTGGCACAGGGAAAGACTGTCCGATTGGGGGCTTTGAAGTTCCTCTGATTACACTTTCATTCACTACGTCAACTTCTCCACAGACTATTTTTAAAGACGGACCAGAACAGAGACCTGTCAGGAGCAGAGGACATGGACTGAACTTTTATTTAGTATGTACTTAATAAACTTTTTTAAATTACTTTAATGTACAATATTAGATTTAATGTATAAAAGGCAGACATGTAGGTCTGGCCAACTGAAGAAAGAAATTGACAAAGCTTTTTGATGGCAAGCCAAAACTAAAATGTGTACTTTAGTTGACTGCTTTTTCAAATGTTTTGTGAAAGGTGCACTGTGTAACTTTTCCAGAGGAGGGTTCACCATGTGCTCCATGCAGATGTTGTTTTGCCTGGAATGTTCAAAGAGCCTGTCTTCTGCCAAAACTCTGCAGCCTTTATTTTAATTTACACTATTAAACTGTGTCAGTGCATTGCTGTGGACCAGATGGCATCACTTGTCCTGGTACTTGGTTGAGCTCTAAAAACATCACATGAGTTCTGTAAATATATGTAAATATGCACACTCCCTTCACTCTTTCCACTGACTTCCTGTTTTATTGCAAAATATGTAAGATATTTTCAATGCTAACTAAGTCCAGATATGATTCAGCTTCAGATCATGAAGTTCACTGTAAAATGGACCCCACTGAGATGACATTTCTCAAGGGACTGCCCGGAATAAAAAAAAATAGTGTGTCACAGTCTGTCATTACTTTGTCACTGTTCTCTGCTTTCACATAAACCACATGCAGCTTATTACAAGTCCCACCCTTCTGTCACTGTAAAAGGAATGTAACTGGAATGTTGGCCAAATCATTTTCTATCACTCACAGGGATGGACATAATACTCATCATGTAAATATTAACAGAATGGTGGGGGTTTAAAGATACTGTAAAGATAATGATGTTACCTCCAGCCACTATGGGGCACTGTTGTTATTTTTCCTGTCCCTGATACTATTCAGGTCAATCATGATGAGCCTATATCTTAACAGTGTGGATAGAAATTGATTTTTTACTAGTTCCCCCTTGTACTCTGTCTTTAATTTGAGCAGCGGTCAGCCTCTAGCAATGCCAGAAGAGATTTCTCCAACAAGCAAATAATCAGCTTGTGATTGACAGAGCACCTGACTTTAAAAAGGAGTGTTTTTTGTTGCAATTATTGTAATAATAATAATTTTGCCCACTTAATCTCTAACCTGTCCAGAAAGTTGAATTCTCGCAAAACTTTTGAGTTCACAAACTCACCACCAGTGGTTTAGACCAAATGACAGGAAACATTGTAATTTGGACTGAAGCCAAAGGTGAAACAGATGGACCCGTACTTCAGCCTATTTTGTTTTTGAAAAAAAAAAAAGTTTTAGGCTACTATTTAGCCTATATGTTAGCCTATATGTCAGCCTATTGGTTATTTAACCTCTATATGACCCTTCATCTTTAGCAGCAGGTAAACAAAGTCTTTTGTTTCACTTTCTAATGGCAATCCTATACAACACATAAGTCATGCATATCATGTTGAATTAACGTGGAAGTTGGTACGTTCTTAAGGGAGACTCTTGTTACCGTAGCTCTGGTTCCTAGAACACCACTGTAGCGATGAAGGGACCATGTTTTCTGTTCTTAGCAGCTTGTCTCTCAACACTGGTCCATTTTTGCAACAAAGATTACATGTTTTATTACAAAAATGTTGGAAAAGGTCCCAGATGAGAAGATCAATTTTTCAAGTTTTTTCCCAAAATACAGAGAAGAAAGAATTACTGTGACCAATGCAGCATGTTATTTGCATTTAGATGACATAAAAGCTACGTTCAATTTAAATAAGTTACTTTGTTCTTTGTGACATAAGGCCTGGGCATTCACACATCTCTGACGGGATCCTATTTGAATAGCCTTCCATTCAGGAAAAGGAAAACCAGCACTAGCACTTTTACAAATGATGGCCACAATATGACTTTTTGGTTTGATCTGATAATAAGAAATACAAGGACTATTGTATTATTGTTCCAATTCCGATGCTTATGTGATTTATACAATAACCTATATCACGGTAAAGCCTACTAAAAGTTAATTATTACTTATAATTGTTTACTTTTGCTGTAGGCAAATTTATTCGTAAGTAGAAAAGCTACCTATACTACTTTACACCAGCTAGTAAGTTGAAAAGAGGAAGGAAAGAACAATGCTCTAATAATAAAGCAGAAACCCCAAAATAAATATACTAAAAAGTGTAACTATAATATATGAAGTCAGTATTTTACAGGAGTATTGAACATTTTGGTGTGTTTGTCCATCATCATTACTTTGAACATTACATTCTTACTATTCCTGCAGAAACATATAACACCAGTACAAGTAAATCAAATCTAAATGAACCGAAGTGTGCACTTATATACTACCTCAAGTGTGGCTCCCTCGAAGAAAAACTCCTCCAGTGTTCCTTTATTCCACATTCAAATCAAACATGCCATAAATCCCTCTTCACAAGTCAAAACAAGGCACTCTTAGCACATAGCCCAGCCAGCCCCGGTCTGACGTGCACATCCGCTGACTAACTCTGCAACAGGTGAAATATTGTTCGTACTATTTGCTCCTCTTTAATCTGTAATCCCTCTCACGGCTCAGACAACAGCGAGCCAGGCAGCCATTGTTGCTGGAGTCGCCGGCGCGCTCTCGAGGTGTGTGCTTAACCTCTACTGTACATAAGAGCAAACACACGCTTCAAAGGCCTGTCTGCAGGAGAGGGGTCACCTCGAGGCCATGGGTCACCTGCAGGTTGAGGGGAGGAGACAGGTGAGAGCAGAGACTTTCAGGTATGGAGCCTGTGACACAGTATTCTACAGGTATGTGTATGCTACAAGTCTATAGTCTAAAATCTGCTCCATAACTGTAAAGCGCAGTGAAAGACTTAATAATGTGAGTTTTGATGGTCCAAATCGACTTTCAAGAGCTTTGACTTGTGTTGTTGTTGTGCATTTAGAGTGATTCATGCATGTTTGAGTAATCTGTATTCTCTTCCGTTCAGGGTGTCAATTCTCTAAAAATGTCTGCTTTGTCCTCCCACATCTACTGCTCTGTACGTTTTATGTTATTCTTCCATAAGCAGTGATACACACTGGAATCATCAGGATCACATAGACATTTGTTCAGGACTTTTAAATAACTACCTTAAACTGTAGCAATAGGTGAATCCAGAAGTATAGCACTTTGTTGTAATGTTGTTCACACTGATGTACTATAAATGGGCAGGTGGAAATCACCTTAGCAGTTTTTAACCAGATGTCAGTGAATGTTCCATTTAATTATTTGTTTTAGATGGATATTCTAACTTAAATATTCAATAAAACAAGTGGGCCTAGTATCGAGCCTTGTGGGACCCCATATTTAATAGTTTTAAGATTAGATTGATAATATTATTAAGGTGCACAAGTGCCTAATACAAGTTTTAGCCAGAGTTTGATTTGTAAGTAGGTACTTAAAGGAGCACTTTTGGACTGGTGTCATGATTTGGGGAACAGGGCAAAAACAGTTTCCCTGGATTTAACATGAACTTAACTGGTGATTATATGTCACCAAGTCCAAGGTATCTGGTTGTGTCTGTGCAGGTGATGCTGGGGTTCACTGGTGACCACACAAAACGCTCTATAGCTGCACCATGTCCTCACAGTGGTCCTTGTGTGACTCCTCCTCCTCTGGGCTGAGTGAGTGATGCAGACCAGGGCTCAGACGCGCCGCCGCTGTGGCTCTATCAGCTCGGGACATTATCAGTGCTGTCAGACCAGAGTCCAGAGCTGCTCCAGAGGAATGTGGTCCAACTACAGCCCCCTCTGCACCCCACCATCAGCGCTCCCCTCGCCCCGTCCCACCACAACGCCAGGCCAATCACTCAACAGCACCCGAGGGACCATTTTCAAAAACAATCACTCTCTCTAAGTAGTCGAGAGGTGCCAAGGCTAATTATAAACAAACTCTTGATGCAGAGTGAGGGAGAGCACAGGCCTGGTGCACTGGCTGTCTATGTGGCGGTGTGACTGTGTGTTGCAGGGTCATTGTAAGTTCTGCTTGACGGAGTGTTTAATTGGGCATTTAACAGGCCTAACCCGTAGCACACACTCCAAAGGACAGCAATGGACTCACTAATGACAAGTGCTTAGGCTTAGCTGCAAATAATTAATCAAATGAGCTATTACAGATAGATTTTAATGAACCAGTAATGAAGTGCTTAGTGTGTTGTGAATCAAGTCGGATTTTACAGTATTACTCCATAACAGACCCTTTTCCCTAAGGTGTCTGGCAATAAACTGGCAAACGATCCAAAATTAAATGTCTGTTACAGTTCATATTTTAGTTATTTGAATGTATATTTAAATTACTGTAGACTAATTTGTAATCCAGAAACCTAGATCTGGATTGGCATTGAATCAATTAATAATAATTACATATCAAAAGATGACACCACAAACCACCACCTAATTTTTCATTCAAATTGAACACATGTAAGAGCCAATGGTTTCATAACAAATGGGTTATCCAGAGTATAATCCACATAAGGTTCATAGTTAGACTGATAATATTGGTCAAAGAAAATAATTAGAAGATACAAAGTTGACCAGATTTACACATTTGTTTTTACTCTCATTTCAGTGATTTTAATAGGGAAGTCTATGCTATTTTCCTCGTAGTGACAGACAGTGTGCAGGGCTGCAGAGGTCCATCCTTCTCGGCTTAAAACAACAGGACTTTCAGTGGAGCTATCGCACTCTGACACATGCTCACATCCAAGAGAGAGGAATATTTATTTTGGTTCGCTCTGCATTTCTTTCCTTAAAGTAATGAATAAAGAAAACAGTGGAGGCGGCGCTGGTGTGTGGGGATGTGTGGGAGAGGACTGCTGTCTCACTCAGGACGGAACGGGGCGATCGAGGGGGAGGGGCCAGGCCAAGTGGAGCAGAAATCCCCCTAAACTGTTTTATTTCACTTAACTTTGTTGTGCTTCTATGGTCTGTGCTCAGAATATTTATGCTTTGACTCACAGGTTAATATAGAAACAGATTTGTACTTAAATAAACTTTTGTTTATGTGTAAACATGGCAGTTGTCTCATGCCAGTGTGAAACAACATTTATATAGTTGAAGACAGTCAGAAATTATTGTTTGTTTGCTGTTGAAATGAAAATTAAGTGGTTACCCATTCAGCATTGTTGAGTTTAAATATTACTTTATTTTCTGATCTATGTCACAATGTTGTTTCCTAATCACAAACAGACCTGGAGTTATTTTCTGTGTTTAACGCTGTATATTTAGGATTTAACCAATCTCTCAAACAGAAAACCTTTCCAACTTGTGATGTCATGTGGTGATACAGGAAGTGCTCCACTGCATTTTTTAACCTCATGCACTTTGACTAGACTCATTTAGATTATTTCAGCCCTGGAATTGCAATCTCTACTGAACTAAAAGGAGCTGTTATCTCGAAAACTACTGCTTCATGATGTCACAAGGCAAAACAGAACATTCAGATTTTTGGAGATGCCGTTTGACTAATAATAAAGGATTGTTCAAACATGTGTGAATGAAATAAAATACAACTTGTTTTTGAGGAGGTAACAACATTTTAACATGGCTAGAATCCATAATTTAGGTTCACTATGTAACTTCAGTGCAAGCATCCACTGTTGGTTTGTTTACAGATGTTACTGTTATGTTATTGACATCACACCATTAAGGAAGTGGATGTATGAAAAGAAGAAAAAACTTTAACTTTAACTAAAAACCTTTTCAACAGTAAGATCGCATCACTGTTTATAGGGAACAGATATAGTGTGCTCAAGAAATTGTCAGCCAATTTCTTATGTTTCTCAATAGCATTTTTTTCGCAATATCAAGCTTGGTTACCCCATCACGGTCAACATGATTATATGACACATATTTAGGATACACTATAGGCTCACACATTGTTTTGCATATGAGCAGGAGTTGGTAGGGGTCAGGCAGCAGCCCCCTCCTCTGCTCCGTACACCTTCTGCAGCACAGGGGTTAAATAAATGTTAGTGATGTGATAACCAGCCTGTTTTCTGAAGGGGCCTCTATGGAGCTGCTAGTGGCTGCTAAGGTTTCCTCCTGGATGATGTCATGGTCCACACACAGCAGAGATAGCAACATGCAGTTTACTATACAGGCTACTGATTTGAGTTGTGCGCGTAATATGTTGTGTTCGCTTGACATAAGAATATTCAACAATGCCTACAGTTTAACATCGAGCTAAGGGGCAGGTCTGTGTAAGAACATACTGTTTAACTGTGACATTGCTTTTGCTCACTTAATTTATGTTTAAAGGGCGCATTTTACGGTGTTTTCTGATCCATGTTATAATGTTGTTTCCTCATCTCAAACATACCTGGAGTTGTGTTTTGTTTCATTTACAATAACTCTGCATATTTAGTCTGAGTTCTTCTCGCAAACAGAAAACACTCACCCACTTTGTCATGTTATATGGTACAGGAAGTGCTCCACTGTGTTTTTAAACTCCACACACCTTCACTAGAATCATTTGGATAATTTCAGCCCTGGAATTGCATATCTCTACTAAACTAAAAGTAAAATGTAGCTGTTAAAATGAAAACTCTGTGATGTCAAATGGCGAAAAGGAGCATTTTGTGCTTTGGAGATGTAAACAGACTAATAATAAAGACTCAAACATGTGTGAATGAAGAAAAACACAGCTCCATGTTTTTGATGAGGTAACAACATTGTAACATGGCTAAAAGCTCACGAAAGTCAATTTTACTTAATATAGGACCTTTAATCTACAAAACGGGTACCACTTTTTACCTTAATTAGCCTAACAAGTAAAACAGCTTCAGAAAGTGGTGCCATTATTCAACCCCAAAGACGTGATTGTTGTCAGCTGAAAGAACTGTAAGCCTTAAGATTAATATGGCACGTAGAGCCAATCCCTAATGTTAACCGTAACACTACCTATTGTTCCTCACTATAGAAAGGGACAGTAATTCCAGAAAGAAAGCTTTGGTGAGAACACCTTTTAAGCACAAAACAATTGAGTAACAATACTCCTGCAGTAATATTATTATTGTTATAAATTCTAAAAAGTAAATTTTGCAAAGATGGTGAGGGTTCCTTGCAAGGTATAGCATGTTTTAACTCATTATTATGTTTTTTGCATAACCTACAAAAATATATATAGAACAGAAAAGAAATAAGGTCCATAAGTTATAGAAATGTTATTGCTAAATTCATTCTGTATAATTCATGAAGCAAATCTTTGGATCTCTATGTTACTATAAATTTTATAACTGACTTATGAGGTACAAACTTCCAATGAACAGAGAAGGTTCATTCCTGGTTTCTCTTGTTCGCATTGTCGAAGAACGTGAAAAATGGGCTATTTCCTTGTACCGTCTACATGTCTACTGATTTGCAGTGTTGGACATTAAAATCTATGAGTATTTTTAGCTTGTTATAATTCACGCTCACCTCTACAACCCCTGTGCTCTCAGACCAAATCCCTCTTTACTGAACAATGAAGGTCATAACATGAACTCACTCACATGTAACGCAGTGCACTTTATTTTTCACAATTAGGCCAAACTCCAGATTTTGGAGTTTGGATTTTGGAACATTAATGCAGTTTTACATTTTAGTCTTGAATGTCTCCTGCTATTTCCTGCTTCCAAGTTCAAAACACACAAGGGGTGCGGCAGAGAGGTGAGAGAAAGTTCAGATTTGAAAAAAACAGGTAAGGCATTCATAATAACTCATTTTAAGTGATATGCTTTTGCCCGCTTGTGTGTAGACAGCCTTGGTCAGCCCACATGCCGTCCATAGACACAATACTCCGGCACGTTTTGTGGTGTGACGGCTCAATAGTGCAGTGTAAGACAGAAGCTGACCTCAAAAATGCTTAGTGTTAATAATATGGCAGGAATTCAGTGGGTCTGGTGCCAGTAATGAAGACAGGAAAGAGCAACAGAGAGGCAAAAGTCATGTGTTTATTCAGAGAAATGGAACATTTTAGATCTGTGAATGTGGAAAGTATAATGTAGGGTACTGTGCAAAAATACTCTATGTATATTGATGGATTAATAAAAGTAAACTTAAAACTGGTATCAGATAGTGTGACTAATAATGTTTCTTATTCACTCACTACCTTATTTATTTGTCTCTGTGGACATGTTATTGTTTTACCCAGAATGTTTCACAGAATTAATTGATCATTTGCAGTGACATCAAGCTGGAGGTGTCCTACATGTAGGTGTATTGGAAAAATGGTCTCCACAGCACACAGTATCAAACACAGCCAAATATATTTTAAGATCGTCTGAAAATTCACAAAAGAAAATGCAAAATGGGTTTAAACAAAACAATTTCAGGAGTCTGTGATCAATGTGAGCGTTCATGGTTCTGTTTAGGAGCTAGATTTTCTACAAACTGGAAAACTTGTGGCTAATGCTAACTATTTTATAACACAAATCAACTCACCTCTTGTAACTCCAACGAAATAGGGTGACCAGACCTCCCCTTCAGCAATAAAAAGGAGCATAAATTGACATTTGTTTTGCCAAAATACAGAAAACTGTAACCATAATAGCCGTGACCATAAAGCAGAAAAACCGGAAGTCCCTGCAATTATGACACGAGAATGCCAACTAAATCCGTTCTTTTTGGTCAGATTGCATTAAAATAAAGCTCAGATTAAAGTATAATAAACAGAGCATGCTTACAGTTAGCATCACACCTCCAGAGACTGTTGATGACATTCAAAGTATCAATTAAGTATCACCATAGAGACAAAATGGCCACACCACCAGGACAAGTTACAGTTCAGATCTGTGAAGAAAAGGCCCACAAATACAGTTAGGAATAAAAACTCCTGTAATGAAATATATGCACAAAAGATACGTTTGATATAATATTGTGGGGCATTCAAAGTGAAGCAATAGCATCTCAGAGGAAAGTAGGCCACTCGAAAAGCTGCACAATGCACATTTAAATTAGCTGCTTTAGAATAATGTTGCTAAAATGCCTGTTCTCTAGCTTCAAATTGGCTCCAAATTGTGCCTGTCCCATGCCTGCAGAAATAAAGATACAATTCTGTAGAAAAATAACCCCAAAACTTCTGAAATAAGTAAATATATATATAAATCCTTGCACACAATACAAGTAGAATGATCCTGATTGAGTGCACGTAGTTTCAGAAGTAGCCCTATAATTCCCACATTAGAGTCACATTAGAGTCACATTACAAAGGGCTGCAGCAGGAAGGCCCCTCCGACATCACTTCCTCCTGATCAAACACTGTTGATGTACACATTAACACTGGAGATCCAATCTGAGCCACAATAATTGAACGTGCTGAAATTGGGGACTATTTTTTGGAGTGATTTCCTATGTTCAGAGCAGCGAAGCAGATTGGCCTAATTAAGAACAGAAAAACAGGAAGTGTTAATGTCATGTCTATAATTAATTGGTGGCCTCAGCCGAAGGGTCGGCCTGGTCACAGCAAAAGGAAACTGTTCTTTAAACTCAGGGTTCACTAATATTACTACTGCTTCTACTACAATGATTACTACAACTAAACTATAATAGTAGTATGTTCTATTACTGCTGCTACTAACACTGCTGGCTACTATACTAATACTACTACTATTACAACAACTACAACAATTTCTATTACTAAACTACTTTCACTATGTTCAACTAATATTATCACAAAAGCCACAGTAGCAGAAGTAGTAGTAGTAGTACTGTAGTAGGAAGAGGAAGGAAGAAGTACAAGAAGGAGGAAGAGGAGTACAATTGCAAAAGCTACTAATATTGTCACTATAACCTCCTACTACTGCTATTATAACTACAACAATTAGTACTATATCTTACATAAAATGAGATAACTGTAATGGAAAGGGCATGTCTTCACTTACCTCTAGACCTACTCTTACAAAAAACGAAAAACAAACCTGGTGAGATAATGTTGTAAAAACAAATCATTGCACAAGTACTTTTTTTTAATCACTGGAATTTTAATATTTCCTTTGTCATTTTGACAAACATGAAAAGTAACCCCATACATAATGCAAAAATTATTCCCAGGATAGTTGAACAAACCTGATGAATTCATCACTCACTGATGAAACTGTTGAAACTTCCAGCAGTCCCAGTGGCCTTGGTTCAACAGCACATTATGTCCAGTTATTGTCATCAAACACACTTCCCCAGCACCAGACCCACACTTCTCTCCTCCTCAGGTTCAGTGAGAGAGACGTATATCACTATGTGGTCTATAAGTCACACAGAGAAACTGTTCAAATATGTTAGGACATTATTTATGTCATTCGCTTTTTACTATAATTCACGTTTCTGTAGTAAATGGTCATGGTTATTGGTCACATATTTATACAGCGCTTTTCCACCTTCAAGGCACTCAAAGCACTTTACATCAAGGAACCACTCATCCATTCACACACACACACACACATACATCAGTGTACACAGACACAGGGGGTGAGGCGGGTTAAGAGTCTTGCCCAAAGACAATCGTCTGTGGAAGCTGGAATCCCACAGATGTTTATGTCGAAAGCAGCATTCAAACCATCAACTTTTGGATAAGAGGATGAACACTGTGCTCAAAAGGAGTGTGTAAAGGCAGGGGTCCCCAACCTGTAGCTCGGGAGCTACCAGGAGCTCTCCACCCCCTTCCAAATGGCAAGCCAAGGGATTTCGGAATTATACATATTGTGCTGATTACCTCAAATTACCACTACTCTTACAACTATTACCATTGTGCCATTATATCATTTAGCTCCATAATTTCTTGCAACCTCTAAAACCAGTAGCTCTCTCACATTTTCATTTTTGTAAAGATAGCTTATCATAGGAAAAAGGTTGGAGACCCCTAGTGTAATGCAACCTGGAATAAAAACTCTATAAACTTTCATATAAACTTAAAATTTTGCTTAGAAATAATGGTTAATATATGTGTGTTTACCATACTACAACTACACTACAACTGCACTACTACCACTACTGATACTACACCACATCTACCACCAATTATTATGCAATATGTGACTTTTCTGTCTTTCCACGCTTGTCTCCATGGAGACAAGCAGACGACACACCCACACCAGTAAAGTTACATGGTGCATCTTTAAATAGTAAAAGACTACTTCTAAATGCCTTTACTGCTGTTAGCATTACTACTGTTACTAATCTTTTCTTTTTAGGGACAGTCCAGACCCATAAATCTCTCCTACAGTAGATAGTCCTTAAACTGTCCTGATTAATCCTATGATGCAAACTTATTTTGGTGTTAGTTTAGTTTCCGTTAAAACCAGATTAGACACGGACTTCAAATGCAACTTCAGGCTCCAGTGCTGTGTTGTGATGTTTTGGGTTATTTTAAGAATGGCCCTGCACTATATTTAAAAACCCACAGTTCAACGGTCACAGTTTGAGGCTATACATCCATTTATTTATTTCTGCTGCTCATTTGCTTATCACAAGTGTTCCTAAGAGGTCTCACTGCAGTCACCTTTAATCAGTGTGGACTGTGGAGACAAGGCGCTCCTCCTGTGTCAGACGTCGTGTATAATTCAACTCCACTCGCCTGCTATCTTAAGCTCTAGATGAAAATTTATTACGATTGGAGACTTCAGTGGACCAAATGATGTTTACACAAGCATACCTCGTTCTGAGAGAGTGTGGGTCAGACTCAAAGTGATGCATTGTGGGTAAGGAAGAGAAGGAAAGAGGGAGGGGCCATTGAACATTTTAGCCGTTAGCTGACCCAAGTGACTCAGCCCTGTTTCTTAAGAAGGGTGAGGGGACTTTGAGTATGGATATGACTAGGGCTGAGGAAAAAGGCAGATTTTATTGTCTTTCTGGCAAACAAAAATACACATAGAAAATACTGCTTCTTCTGATGAACTTTATTGTTCTCCACACCTTGTTTACACAAATATACGACAAAACATTTGAACAAACTGTTTTTCATACAGAAGGTAGGCATCTGTTTCAATAATCCATCATGTTGGAGGACGGTATATGAGTTGTCAGCCTCAGTGTCATAAACGTCGTTACTGATTACGATTTGCTGAATGTCTCTCTTAACTCTCAACTTTATTTCATTGTCCTGTCCAATGGTTTAAGTTCAAGAATTGCAGGAAGAAAAAAAATCTAATTTCAGACTTTCTTACAGCACTAGGAAAAAGGTTTGATATTGTCTATAACAATTTTGAAACTACAATGACTCTTTTTTTTAGACTGAGAAGTATTAGTATGTGACCCCATAGAGAGCAGGGGTGTGCAGAAATATTTAAATATCAATATAATATCATGATACTAAATTTGGTAATACAGTATCTAGTATTTTTTGTGTGTCTAAGCATTTTTTTAAAGGTTTTTTTGTGTGTCTTTAGGCAATTTTTTGTGACTGAACTACAATGTTGTTGCTTATTTAGAGGAAGGAAACTTGTTTATGCAATACATTTGACAAATTCACAGTTTTTGGTGATTAAAGGGACATTCCAGAAATCTTACCCACTCCACAAACCACCTCAAGGAAATCTATCATTATGCCAGACTATCAATGTGAATGTCTGTGTTGTTGGAATAACATTTGAAATAAAACTAACCTTACATGCTGCAGCCACCTTTTTCAAATCCCACTAGAGATTTTCAGTGGGGTTCAAGCCAGGAACTGTGAGGGCCACTCTACTATCTTCCTCTGAAACCAAGCCTTAGTGGACTTTGAGGTATGCTTGGGATCATTGTCTGGTTGGAAGGTCCATTGATGCCCTACCTTCAGTTCTTCACAGATGGCATGACATTTTCATCCAGGATTTCCTGATGCTTGATTGAATCCATCTTGTCCTCCACACGCTGCAGGTTTCCAGTGCCAGAGGAACTGAAGCTCAGTGAAGCATCACTGAGCCACAGCCATGCTTCACTGTAGGCAGGGTGTTTTTTTCAGCGTATGCTTCATTCACGTCCTCCAGACGTACCGTATGTACCAGACGTACCACCCACCAGACATGATCCATAGGCCCAAAAGGTTCCAATTTTGTTTCATCGCTCCACACAACAGAATTCCAAAACCTCTTTGACTTATTTATATAGTTTTGAGCAAATTGGAGCCGACTTTTTTGTGCCTTTGGTTCAGTAGTGGTCTTGGGGTTTTCGGACATGGAATCATTCAGTGTTTAGTGTGCGCCTTACTGTGGAAACTGAAACCTCAGTGCCTGCTTCCACCAAGTCTTGCTGCAGGTCTTTTGCAGCCACTCAAGGGTTTCTTGCTACCTGCTTCCTCTGGACTCTGGTGGCAGCTGTTGATAGTTTCCTCTTTCTGCCATGTCCAGGTAGTGCAGCCACTATTCGTTTCGAACAGTGCTTCCAACTATGCTTCCAACTGTATCTCTAGGAACATTCAGGGCCTTTGCCTTATTTTTGTATCCTTTTCCTTGAGGCAATAATTTCTTCCCTTGATTTCTTTGCCATAATTCAAACACCAATGAAATGTCACTGTCAACAGTCCTGATATTTTAGGGGTTCTATGTCAAGCACATTTGATGCAACTAATGAAGCCCTTGATTGCATCTGTGCTTGAGACCACAGCTGATTAGCAAAAGTGTGCTCTTATGAGGAATTCTATTCAGGAGGTTAAATAATTTTGAGACTACAAAAGTCATTAAAAGTAGCATTTGTGTTGAATTTGGAGAAATCACTTGTAATATTAGTTGCGTTGAGCTATTTAAATTGTTCTTGTTTGATTTTTTTTTGTAAACAGCTGATAGTTTGTATATTTTACCAATAAACCTAATTTGCAGTGGGGGTTGAATAATTTTGATAGCATCTCTATGTGTGCAATATATCATGTGCAGTACATTGATTATCGCACGCATATTGTGACAATACCGTGCTGTGAGCCATGTATGTATCGCATCAAACTGTTGGACCCTGTGATTAACTGATTTGTGATATTAATATAAAAGAAATGTATCAAACTATGTCATGTCATAATTGTGTGCATCAAACCCTATTTTAAAACAAATATTGTCCTTTTCTTCCACCATTTTGTCTCAGTTTGGTCCTGTAGACTTGATTGTCCGGCTCCCATACTTCACCGCTGGAGAATGCGCTCTCTCCTCAGAGTCAAAGATTAGCATATTGTTTGTTGACATATGTTTAATTGATGAAGCAGTGCCGCAGTGATTTCACTGTGTTTTGTTTTCGAGGGCCAGTGTTCTGACAGAAATACTGGGAAGTATTGAGTTTGGCTGCGTGCTCAGGTTCCCATACACGACACAGCTAATTCAAAACGCCTTGGCCTTGTAGTGAGAGAGAGTTTTAACCTTGCATTGAACTCACAAGAATCCAAGTGTACTCCCTGGATTGCAGAAAAATACTTACACCACGTCCATGATTTAGAGGCTGACTTTCAAAGAGCAGACTCCTCTCAGCGCACTACACAGTCATAAAATAACTTTCCATTTTAGAGGAACCCAGCTCCGAGCGCACCAAACGGGCACAGCATTGTTCAGATGTTCAGGCTAATTTGGTAGTCAAATGTCACCGACAAACTCATGCATTACTTATTACTTATATACAACAAAAGAAAAGGGGATTTCCTGATTGGGGAGTATGTATTGCATGATTATGTTAATATGATGTATTGTGTAAGCTAAATAGTAAGAGTTGTTCAGTGCTGTGCAATATTTTCCAAAAGCTGAGTCAAGCAGGAGTGATGACAAGAAGTGATAGAAACAACTCTTTCTGAGTGAGAGATGACAGCCGTCTCATTTCAAGCATACTGTATGTAGTAACAGCTCTTAATTGTAAAGAAGACCACTTTTAAAGGGAAAGGGGAAGATTTCCTCCACTCTGAATGCATTTGCCATACACATAAATACTATATATATGTTACTGTATACCATGTACTATAAAAAAGATGACACCAGACCCACTTGCAGTGTGGGCGGCTGACACATGGCCCCTCCCTATTTCTATACTTCTGTTTCTATTCTCCTTCTGTGACTATTCTTAGTTATGACAGGACATCACTGCGCCATGAGGGATCTATTGTCAAATTGGCTTAAACTTCTCCACTAATGTTTTAATAATATTATGTTATTTCTCTCTCATGTTTTTGTGAACCTTTGTCTTCTGGGCTAGAACACTTGCAGTTATTCAGAATAGTTGTGTATACTTAAGTTAGTGTTATTAAAGCTGCATCATCCATTATTTGCTTAATGGAGGTGATGTTGCTGAGCTTAATATGTTTCACAGTATAGCATTAAACTTATCAGCCTTTCATTTATTTCATTGTGGGTGTTTATGTATTTATTTGCTCCAAAATACCTGTAAAAACCTGTATTGTAATGTGAGTTGGGCTGCCACTCTGCAGATCTGACCTGTAACTTCACCTGCACTATGCATTATCTCCATGGAGACGGATACGTTTAATGCCATACAGCCGTCATTTCCAAAGTCTGCCTTCATATCGATGCGAAGATCACACAAATAATATTTTACACTACATATAAAAGAATATGTAATGTTTTCTGCTTAGATTTTAAAATAATGCTTAATACTGTGGCCTTACTAATGTAAAAATATAAGAAAATATCTTATGTAAAGTTAATTTAAAACTCACTTTTCTTTCTTCCCTGCTGTGTCAACCTTTGGGAGTCCATGGCCCCCACTTTGAGAAACACTGCACATACAGTGAAACATTCCTGGCAAAGTGACTGTCAGAAAAGTCACATTGTGCACCTTTAAGTAACTTAATATTTTTAAAAATGTAAAAATGGTTAACAAATTAAACTATAGTATTTTAAGAAGATTTGATACAACAAGCCAAAAACAAGGTAGCCCTCAGCTCTGTGTGCCATGGTGAGAGGAGGAAGCTCCAAAGGGCTGAGTCAGATCCCATCTCTTCCGGAGGAGTAGACCCAGTGAACAGAGCTCATCAGGGACTCTCCTCTGGGAGCACACCCCTGAGCCTGGTCAGCTCTGTTTACACTGGAAGACCCACTGCACTCACCATGGAGGGTCTGAGGACATCTGCTACTGTTCACAAAACGATCAGTCATTTGATATTTTAATAATAATAATGCTAAGTTTTGTATTGTGCTTTTTGCCCACACACACAACAACTGCATGCCCTACTATAGCCACTGCTGTCCCACTTTTACACCAGGTATTCCAAACAGTCTCCCATCCAAGTGGTAACCAGGCCCAAGCTCATCTTCTAGATCAGATCATATTCTCAAGGTGTGACCATAGTTTGTTACTGCTTTGAGTATGATGAAGGTTAAATAAAATTCAGAAATGTCAAAGTTAACTTGACCTGTGCACTTGACCCATCTTTGAATGCAGCTGGATGGGGCAATCTGTCTGGAGCAGTGGGCAGAAACAATGCAGCCAGGCCTGGTCAGGATTAGAGTAATTTGAAAGATTTAGTGACAGTGGAATTGTTGCCCACTCCAGTTGCAGTGATTTAGCAGGATGGCATTGAAAGGGCATCTGGGACATTAAAAAAAATCCAATAATTGCACTGTCTGCTGTTGCTATATTTTCCCTCTCTCCCCTGCGTAAGCCCCGTTGGTGAACCCCGGACAGTCCAGGAGGAGAGGAGGGAGGATCTCTGTGATGATTCTGTTTAACTTTCCTCCCTCTGCTCACTATGGAAACCAACCTGAGCGTGCCATGGCAGGTACACCTCATAAATCCACAACACAAATAATATTTACCTCATGGATCCAGGACCCCGGCAAAATTCAACTCATGATAACTGTACTTTTCATTACAAGTGGGGGTTGTGTCAGATTTATTTCTTCATCTAAATTATAACATCTGACACAATAATCTTGGTAAAGGTGAAAATTCCTTTTGATTCAAAGCATCAGAACTTTTATGAAAACATGTAACTTTTACTTGAATATACATTATAATATAGAAAAATGAATTGATTTTGTGACTAATATAGAAGTTAATAACTGTACATTTGGTTTTATTAGTAGTAGAAGTACTTAATTTTAAATATCATTAATAAGGAATTCGGGATCGAATGCCTAAAAAGGAACGTCATTGTCAACATCTGCAAAACTTGGAAATGAAAATGTATTAATCAAAACTATTAAAATGTAAAAGACTATCTAAGAAACTACACAAGCTGCCAAGTCACTAGGTCAATACGTTTAACTTTTTAGCATGTTACAATCTCCATTGGCATTCATTTAAAATTGTATGATATGTGACAATACAATCCAAATCATTATACGAAAAACATCTGCCAATTTCCTAAACCATTTAAACCTTATTTTACACATTTTTCTGATTGTATAGAGTACAAAAGCTATAGGACTAGCCTAGCAGTGGTGCAACCTTGCAAATTCCTCACTGTTCAATAAACTCAATACGTGAGGGAGCAGACTGATAAGGCTAAGTCCTGACGTAAATCTTTAGCATCTTGAGAATCCTTCATGTCTTGCTCAAAGGCAGCGTCGGCCTCCTACAGTAAACAGTGTGACAGCTACTTTAAGCTGCAGTTCGGGAGAGTGCTCTGGGCTTTCAGTCTTTAGTGCATGAGGGATTGTGGTAAAGACTAGCATTAAAAACATGTCAATGACAACAAAGGCAGGTTTTAATGAAATATGGAGCATGTATGTGGGAAATGTATAGGAGCCAAACAGAAAGACAAGGAAAATACATTTGGGAGAGAGTCTTCAGCAGATGACTATATATTAAAATACTGTTGGGGTTAAGTAGTTGTAGGCACCAAGTTTGGACAAAAGAACAACATACGAAACATTTTACTTGTCTATGTACTACATTCAAAGTCTGAATGTGCTATTGTGGAATTTAAAGATTGTTAAGAAAGTTCTCATATCAAATGTTGTGTACAATATAGGATTATAGCTTAGTGTTGCCTACAGTCTCCATGTTTTTGTACCATCTGAAAGTATTGCAGTTTGATTTGTTACAGTCTTGAATTACACTATTTGATTCATTTGACAGGATTTTCAAACATAGTACTTCACACATATATCTCAAAAGAAAACAAGTTGTGGTTGGGTTGCGTGCATCACCAAGACAATTTATTTGACTAAAAATTAAATAAATCTCCAGAAGCTGAACTGACAAATAAAACAAAATTATAAAGAACAAATTTTGAAAAATAAATACTTCCAAAAAAAATGCACTGATTACTGGATAAAACTGTTCAAATAAAATCATATAGCTGACGTTTATGTGTAAATGAATGGTGGGACTTGACTCCTCCCCCTCAGCTGGACATTACAGTCCCACATTACCACACAGAGGGACCACTGTCAGACAAAATTATATTCAGAGATCACTTTGTCAACTTTATTTGTTTTTTCACCTAATCCAGTCACAATAGATTGATCCTCTACTGTTTAAAATAGTGATGTTTGCATTGTCAAAGCAAGTATACAGGTTCCTGTAGTGCAACAGTCCTCTTTGTAACAAAAAGGTTATTTATTATGGGTTGTTCAAATAAGCCAACTAAGCAACTGCTTTACATGTCAAAGAATGGTAGTACCGTAATGTCAGTTATACTAAAGGCATGGGGAATTTGATTAGTTGAAAGAAAATAATTTATTTTAAAAACGTATGTCATTTATACCCTGTTTGAACCAGCAAGAGCTTTCACGTGCATTACTACAATTGCCTTTTAAAGAAACACAAAGGAAGTTCTACTCTAAAATGATATCTTTATTAACAATCAGAGCCAACAATGGAAGATTTATAAATATATTTCTTTTATCCCTTTTGATTTGTAAAAGTCGTCTTTGCATGATTCCAGTTGTGGGGAAAGATATAACTTGTCCTGATGTGCTTAAAACGGCACTGTCTATATCCAAGAGAAAAAATCCCTTATGTACAATGTGAAAAGGTGTGCAGAGAGGTGTGGGGAGAAATACCAGTGCCTCCAGAAGCGATGTCCACAGCAAAAAACAAAGTTGATCATTTTGGCCAAATTCCCCAAATCTGGAAGTTGGGTATTCCGCACTTGAAGGGAAAGTCAGGCACTTCCAAACAAGGAAACAAGTAATGCTCCGGTATACTTCCGAATGACAGTGTGCTTGGACCAGGGATTATAGTCTTTGTTTGGGAGAAGGGAGGGGTCAGGCCAAAGCCATCGGGCACCACGCATCACCCCGCACTGAGGAGACGTCCTGGGATAGGCTGGTGTACAGAGCGTCCTGTCCCGAATACTTCACTGATGACACAGTGGCCTCCGCTGAACTGGACAGGACAGAAGAGCTGACCTAGAACAGAATTAGATCATTAGTTTTAATCAATTAAAAATACATTACAGAGTGTGTTTATTTAATAAGATTTAAGTTTAAATGTATTTTTGAGCTACTGTTCTCTGAGTCGTTTTTGTTATAGGTCATGATTTTTTATTTAAGAGACCACAAAAGTTTGTTTTTTCATGTTTTATTAAGGCTTTCTTTTCCATCTGGCAATTATTGTATGACTTAAATTAGTTTGCAAAAAGGTACCAAAATGTTTTATCATTTAGGAAAACACGTGATATTGTGACGCCTTTCCAAAGATGATCACACATGAATCAAGTCTATGTAATATGTCATGATTTTGGTGACACATCAGGTACAAGTTGTGTGATTCATAGTGCTTTTTATGTACATTTCATGTGTATCACAGTGTAATATAATATTTGAATAAAAGTCTAAACACCTGTGTCGTGGGAGAGCTGGTTTTGGAGCAGTCCTCAGAGTTGGACGAAGACGTGGATGTAGGAGTCATGGAGACGGTGTTATTATTGTTTCCTAGAAGAAGAGATTACAGTTTAGACTTTTATTTATTACATTTAATAAAGACTTACTAATAAAATAATTAATCCTGACTCACCAGAGGATCCTTTGGATTTATTTAGAGTTTTGGGTTTTCTTTTTCTGGTTTGGATTCCCTCTTTTTTCATTGCCAGTGGTCGAGGAACCTGTGAAATTTGACATAAAGCTGTATTGCACAGTTCAAATTTTTTCATAAAAACTAAATAAATATACTATTTGTCTAAACTTAAAATCCTTTCAATAAGTATTATTATTTTATTTTTCTGTGATAGTACTGACCCCGTGTAATTTGGTGTAGAGGCCACACGCGTTGCACACAGGTTCGCCCTCCGCGTTTCTGCGCCACAAAGTGGTAGTGCTCGTTTGGCAGTTTGCGCAGGACAGGCCGATTCTTCTGGACGTAGACTGTGACATAAAACAACATACAACCATTACTGGGATTATTCAGCAGTGCTTTACATCAGGAAGTAATACTGACAGGTCAACGTGACGCTTTGTTCCAAAGCCACTTCGCTAATATGCCCACAATGGGGCATTGAAACCCTATTTCCCAGTATAAACAGGGGACCTCTTGGTTTGTGCTCAGTATGGCCTTTACACATGTCCGTTATGAATAAAAAATATAAATAAGGTGCGTAATTCTAATTTTACTAATAAAAACGTGTTTAAATGCGGTGCGTAATGCGTGCGTAAATGCAGTCAATTACACATGAACTTACACAGACATAAACGTCGAAAAGACAGCCATTAACATGATAAAAATGCACTAGGATGTACAGATGCAGTATAGATCATATATGTTTGCTGAGATTGTACTAAATCAAATGGATGAAAGTGGGTTTCCCGTTTAAAAACACTAATATTGACTGATATAGCCTAATAAGAAATGTAGTCTATGTTGTACCGTGACAGTACACAGACGTTAACGATCCATTTAATTCTAACTGGCCGTCACTCACCGTCCTTTTCTGTGGTTTGATGAGCGGCCGGCTCAGCCCGTTCATTTTGCTGTAGAGGCCGCAGGCGTTACACAGAAAGTGCCCGGTGCCGTCGCGCCTCCAGAGCGGCGTGGAGATGGACCCGCAGTTGACACACTCCCGACTCTCGCCCATGTCATCCAGGAGGTCGGACACTGGTTAAAAAAGAAAACGAAGATGAGCAACAAGCGAATAACTTTATGTTTTTTTGCCAGTACTAAAAAAAGAATGCACAAACTTAATCAAAACGCCGGATTTATTTTAAACGTTATTAACTTATATTTGGCCATACAATTTAAATATGTCAGAAGGGTTACCGCCACCTTAAATTAGGCAAATTATTTGGTAGCAGAAAAAACATCATTTTAGAATTGAACTAAAAAGATTTACTTTGAATTTATATATTTAACAGTGCTGTGAAATTTCTATCAGGATTATCTACATATTCAGTCAAAGAAGATTAATTAATTTCCTATTGCAGAGCCTAACACAGGATCGATGTGGGACTCGATGAGCCTCACCTCCATTTGGGCCTCGGATGAGGGGTGCGCCTCTGCTCTGCAGCGTGTGCAGCATAGTGTTGTCGAAGGGCCCACTGGTCCAGGGTGAAGGGAGTTGGGACAGCTGCGGAGTCACGTACGGGGAGTACGGGCTGGGGTACGTCCCGCTGAGGCTCCGGGACAGACTGTACTGGTCCCTGCTGCCTACGTTTAGAGTGTTACTATAGGCCGTGTCCCGGGATGTGCCGTTGCTCATCGGCGGGCTGGGAGGATAGTGGAAGCGGCTGGCTGCGTGTGGACTCGTGCTGTATGAAGGGCTCTCGGGTGCGGACTGGGACCAAACCGAGTGGCTGGACACGTGGCTGGGCTGCGTGCCACCGGCTTGGAGGTATGATAGGTTAGGGATCATGGGCCCCACGCGGGAGCTGGGTACGTACACAGGGGAGTTAGGGCTGGAGTGCATGCTGTAGCCACCAGAGGAGGACTCGTATCCGGTGGGCGTCTGCGCTGCGGCGATAGCCAGTGTCTGGTACATTTCACTGGGGTCCACCAGGAGGCCCGTTTTGTGCGTGCTCCCGGACAGCACCAGTTTGCTGCCCTGGTCTAAGTCCGTAAACAGAGGCATGTCCTCGGACGCGCCCAGCCCGTTGTTGTGGTGTCCAAAGTGGACGTAGGAGTGTCGCCTGTGGCCCAGCGCGTCCAGCTCGCTTTGTGACACGGCGGATCTGAGCTCCTCCGCCGCGGGGCCGTCTCTCCTGTCACTGGACAGGTAGCTCTCAGCCGGAGATCCAGGGCTGCTGGACACTTCGCGCTTAACCATGGACCAGCTGTTATCGGCCAGGTCCATCCAGGAATATTTCCAAACACGGAGAGGTTAAGTAATGTTCAGGGAGTAGTCCACCCTGCAATGTGAAAGATCCAGTTTTAGAGAAGAAAACACGTTCAGCTGACATTGAACATGCCCACACCAAACTTTTAAAGGCCCGCTAAAAACTAACATCAGATCATTGCTTTCACGCCATTATCGTGCGCTGTGTGTCGGTCCATAATAAAAAGCGCACTGATCGCCATAGCTCCTATCAAGCGCCCTTAAGAGGCACTGGATCCATCCGTGTCAAATCACTGTCCTCCCACATAACAGCACACACTAATGCGCGCACACATACACACATGTAGAGATAGGAAACAAAACGCAATATGTCTTCACAGCAATGAGATAACCGTTTGATAAGACCCTAAACAGATAAGAGCGAGAGGCTGGCTTAACAAGGCGATAAAACAATACTCCGAAATGAGAGACTCCACGGCGGCGCGCTACAGCAGTCTTCCGTGCGTACCGGTAAAGACAGAGAAAAGAGAAGCTATACAACAGATTTTTTAAACACTTACCTGCTAAACTTGTGCCATAAGTTGCACAGAAGGCTGGTAACTGCGATCCGTTGCTTGTCCTGGGACTAATGGGAAAAGTTAAGTGCGTGCGCTCTGACGGGGTTTATGAAAGGAGGTGCTTATGGTGGCGGCGGCTGCACGAGGCTGACCAATCGCGTGCGTCCTGTGCGCTCGAGACACGGTGGGGGTGCCAGCCTGTGAACTCCTCCGATCAATCACGCAGCACTTCGCCTCTTGATCAGGTCTTGAACTAAAAGATCATTTGCATTTCAGTTTTATTCTCATTTTTAATCTGTTTAGGATAATACTGGAGGTGCACATGTACTTTTTTCTGTTCATCAACGTAGCAAATTGAAAACGAGATCACTAAAGGTGTGGGCTGCCATTAAGGCCGACAACTGATGAAGTCTCATACAGTTACCTCATACAGTTAAAAGATAATATTAACTGTATAGGGAAACACCCTACCTAAAGATATGAGCTTTTTGAAATGTCTTAAAATTGAAATTTCCCTATAGGCCTATTAATGTTGTATATTATTATTGTATTATTATTATTTCATTGTTATTATTACCTGACAGTCCCTAATTTGTCATATAATTATTAAAACATTAATATAATCTGTCAGTGTATGAATTATTTGTTCCTCTGTCTTGGTATACCTGATTTTACCTTTATGTTGACTATTGCCGGACCATGCTCGCTTTGTTTATTCTCCTTCCTCATTGTGATCAACAAAGGCCCTGTTAATTAGTTTATTTAAGTCAGACGCCTGTATGGAGGATTAAATGGCCTCAGCACTGGGGCTTTGAACGCGGATGATTCGCTCAGGTCCAATATACAACGTCCAAGTGATCAAAAGTGAGAGGTGTCAATTGAATCATTCATTATTTACGGCTGCGGCTTTGACGCGTGCTCACCCGCCGCTGTTCACGCTCGCTGTGTTTACAACGTGAAGACTCCACAAGCCGGAGCCCCAAATTTATATTAATGTGTCAAGAATGTACAATTATCATATACAAAGTTGACCCAATTTAGGATAGCCTAAGTCAGTTGCGAAGTTTTTTTGTTTGTTTGTTTTTTTTTGTTTTTGTTGTTTTTTGTTTGTTTTTTTAGACCTAACCCTAACCCATGACTTATTTCAAATCTTTTTTTATTGACATTTTTATATTTAAACAGTCCGAGTGAGGGGATAGATTTAAAAGTGGATTATAGTTCTTGTAAATTTTGTATTAATCTTTAATGAATCCCCTCCTCTCATTCCACCAATTGGCGTAGTCTAACCCAATCTTTTAGGCTACTTTTAACCTATAAGAACATGTGTCTATGTACAAGTCTGTTTGATGTATTATTCATGAGCAAGAAGGCCTATAGGTTATATTTTTAAGTTGTTTTGTTTTTTTGTTTTTTTCCCGAACAAGTGGGCTATTGATATATCGTTTTGATAAAGAATAATATAAGCTATGTAGGCCTAGTAGGTTAATAATAATAGCCTAATAATAAATCAGCCTTCAGTCAAATATTATTCTTGATTAAAATAAAAATATTTTCATATGGGCTTTTATTAATTTATTTAGCTTATTTATTAATTTTTTAGAGACGTTGGAGAGAGTAACCGGGCCTCGCGCTACCGTCCGCTGCCCCTTGGCCTGTGCCGGTCTCGGGGAGCTGGTCAGGCAGAGGAGAGACTGTACAGAGCCGTGTTGTTTTTGCGCGGACCCCCTCCACGTGATGAATGAGGTGTTTTCGTAGTGATGTCAAAGTGTGCGGCTCTGACACAGGGAGGAAAAGTGGCAGGACGCCGCCCTGTCTCCACATTATCCAGAGACGGTCAGGCTCTGGGCCCGTGTCTCAGGCCGCTAATCGAGTTACATTTATCACACGGCGTTTTAGTGGGATTTAGTCAGTGCCACTGCGGCTCAACCCGACATGACACCCCGTGCGTCTGTTCAAACCGTAATTACGCATCGCTCGGACGTGTAAAATCACGTTCGTTAAGCATACGGTTAGCGCACTTTTATCAAAGATGTGTCTTCCTGAATTGTGTCTAATAGCCGACCCTTCTCCAGTGTCAGTACCTTATGTACAGACTTGATAATGATTATCTCTAACACTCCACTCTTATTATAGGTCCAGTGCGAGCCGAAGCAAGCCTGATTACAATACTGCAGTATAACGTGAGAGAGTTCAGAACTATCCTGAATCAGCATTATGTGATGGGGAGGGAATGACTGGTTTATTCAGCATTGATAAATATTAACATAACTGATTAGTCATATTTATGATTAATGGCACAATCAGTTTATAGTCCTGTTACCCTTAGACCTTTTCACTGTCGCTATGACCACTCCAAGACCTACAATGATAAGCATTTAACCCTAAAATACTGTCCCTTTAAAATATAATAATGTAAAATATTTGAGCAAATACTGTTATTTCTTAGTGTGAATCTGAATGAGCAAAGATCCTCCAAAAATAACATAGAAAACAACTCAGTTTTCTGGCTCTCTATTACACTTCAAACTCATTGACCTATTTTTACTAATTATATAGAAAACACAATCATCATCTCCCATAACTCCCGCCTATAGTCTTAGTTAATCAGGATAAGTTTTGCTGCAAAGGCTGCTGGGAGATGGTGAGGTCAGACTGTTTTTCAGTGGTAGATGATTAAACGCTTTGGGACAGGTGTAAAACTAACCTTTGGCGTTTTGGACGTGTACCATCACCATTCATGCGCCAGTTCTGTCTGTGCTGTTTTAGATCCAAACTAGGCCATCACTCACTTTACAATACAGAGGCTCTGGGACACAAACCTCAACCTATAGCCACTTTTATCTGGTGTTTTGAATATTATTTGTTTTATTATTCAGAGTTATTATCTTGGTGCCATTATGTCATATCATAGTGACACAGACAGTGAGGGCCCATATAAGCTGTAGTCTCCAAACATTATCTAATATGTCTGAACCACTGTCTGTCAGTATATCATGAACTTTTTTAATCACACTTTTGATATGTGAGAATAATTAGGAGACTATACATCACGTTATTAGCAACAGTGAACTATAGAAGGCATTTGATGCAAAATGACAATGTGTTTATGAATAATACATATGATTTAATTTGTTAATCTAGTGGGTACATAAATAAATAATGCACATACAGAAGTTTTTGAGTCATAGTCCCAATTCTGGATAAATTATTTACATATATTTGACTTTACACTTGATTGTAGCCTTAAAATCCATTTTGAAAGTCTGATTTCAGAATTCAAAATTATAATTTGTTTTCAAGAAGCCATCATAATGTAATCATTAGAAAACATATTCAGGGATAGCACTCAAATGCACTTTGAGTCATTCATTTACAAAATAATTTCATCACAATTCCAAGAACCATTATTATTTTGTTAATACTAGAAAGAAATGTACTCATGCATCTTAATGTAATAATTTGATTTCACCATCAATAAAGCCAGCATAATGATATACAAGGTAATAATGTCATGTTTATTTCCCATTAAATTCACTCCCCCTGTTTTCAAATATCCTTTTAGCTTTAACTTTACAGTGGGTGGAATACACAAGGTAATAGTTTTAAGACCCATTAGTAGTTTGTGTATTTGCATTACTATGGCATGATTCACACTTTGATAATGTCTGGAAATGCAGTAGTGGAAAGTTCATTGTGTATTTTATAATTTCTTGCCTTGGTCATGTATTTATCCTGTGAATAATGAGGAAAAGACCTGAGTGTTTTGGGGAACTCAGGAGCCCTTCAGTCTGCCCTATCACTTTAAAGGAGCCGCCTCCGAATAGCCCTCAGTCAGATAAACTTAAGTGTTTAAAAACCCATTCATCCACTAAACAAGATAAGACGCACAAGTGAGCCATTTCACACAGTACCTGCTAATACACTGGAAAAAACGTGTTGTCCAAAGAAAAACTGTGACTACTGCCACCATGGAGTTTGTGGATTGAGCTATTGGTCTATAGAAAACTCAACAAGTGATGATCAAAAGAAAGAAAGAAATAGGGAAAAGTCTATAGTGAATCAGGAATATTCATTGTTTTATTGTGAGTGATTCAAAAACTCAACAATCCTAATGAATTACAACTTGTTTATTCTGGTCTATCAGAACCGGCTACTGGTTTGTGGGTTAGGTGCTCAAATAAAAGTACAGTTTTATATTATTTAACTTTGACTGTAATGTAGTAGTGTATAGCTATTTTCTGATCTGTTATAATGTTGTTTCCTCATCACAAACATACCTGGAGTTGTGATTTGTTTCATTCACGCATGTTCAGCACACAAACCCTGCATATTTAGGCTGTGTTCGTCTCTCAAACGGAAAAGACTTTGTTCCACATTGTGATGTCATGTGGTAATACAGGAAGTGCTCCACTGTGTTTTAAACTCCAAACACCTTCACTAGAATCATTCGGATCAGTTCAGCCCCTCAAATGTCAGTCTCGGCTGAACAGCGGCTGTTAACTTGAAAACTACCTCTTCATAACATCACAAGGTGGACCAGAGCTTTGGAGATATAGACAGACAAATCATAAAGGATTATTCAAACATGTGTCAGTGAAACAAAGTACAGCAAAGTCCAGGTATATTTTTGATATAGTAATAGCATTATAAAAATTCTTAAAGCTCCCAAGAGTCCATTTTGTGTAATATAAGACCTTTAAGTTGCACTGCTCATAATGATAATAATAATAATAATAATAATGCATCAGTTTTATATAGCACTTTTCAGGACACTCAAAGACGCTTTACAGAGCATTATTCATTCACTCCATACCCGGTGGTGGTAAACTACTATTGTAGCCACAGCTGCCCTGGGGCAGACTGACGGAAACGAGGCTGTCAATCTGCGCCATCGGCCCCTCCGACCACCACCACCATTCACGCACACACCACCAATGTGGGTGCTGTGCCTTGCCTAAGGACACAACGACAGTTTGTTTTTGCGACTGGCGCCCCACTGTGGCACCTGGAATTCCCAGTGGTCTCCCATCCAAGTACTAACCAGGCCCGGCCCTGCTTAGCTTCTGAGATCTGACGGGATCAGGCTTTGACAAGCCGGTATGGCCACACATAATGGATAGTTTGAACGCTTTTACCCAAGATTTAGTTTTTCAAACCAGATCTTTACTTTTAAATCTCAAACACATCTATAAATGTATTTTTTATCATTGAATATGTGTAATTTATTCTAGCCTATATTATTATCCTTAACACAAGCTTCACCTTTAGGTTTGGCACACAATTGGTAAGCCTTCTGTGGGTGGATGATATTTTTTGGTTTTATTTTGCTATTTTAATCAGTGCACACATGGCCACACTGATCCGATACGCCACATATTCCACTTGTGTATAAAGAAAGAAGATAAAGACACCATCCATTCTGTCATATAGAACCAGGAACACATCACAAGACTAAATCTTCACCTCTCCTGGACTCATTCACCCCTGGTCCACTCCGTGTGGAAAGTGCCCCTCATCTCTGTAGTGCTGTAGATGCATGGAGCTCTTTTGTTATTGTTCCCTTGCTGTCTCCATCCTGTGGCCTGCCTCATGCAAGCCTCTGTTTTGTCTTTTGGCCTGAAGGTTAGGGCCTGGGACAAAGCTCTTTTCCCTGAATCAGCTGTTTGGAGTCCACAGTGGTGTTATAGTAGAGAGAGAAAACAGCCTTGGAGTACGGCAGGACGTCACTGATAGGACAGAGACAGACAGAGACAGGCAGTGTGGTGGGACGGGGGAGGAGAGGGGGGAGGAGTAGAGGGGGAAGTGGGGGAGGTGTGCACGAATCCTTGGGACTGGCAGCAGAGCAGCAGCAGGCTAAAAAAGTGCATTCATGTGTCAAGGTCTGTGGATCGGTTGCCTCAGAGGGGTATAAAATAATGCGTGTCTTTGTATCATATTGGACAAAGTTAGAAGAATCAAATCATATGGATCTATCTTTTTTGTTTTTCTGCAGAGCTGTAGCCTATTAACATATTTTGTGAATCAGTGTTTACGTCTATTCAGTAATAAGGTTGTATCTGTAATCTATCTTTTTTATAGTAAAATTGCTACTGTCAAACTTCTATAACTCTGTATAACTTTAACTGTAGCGGTCAATGACACTGGTAACCATAAAAAGTTATAAGATACTAGGCCATATCTGCATCAACTAAGCCATGCTTTTGAGTGAGTGGAAATGCCCTGCTTACAAACAGGAACATATGAACTGTGAAGGTACACTGCAGTTGCAGGGAAGTGACTGAATACTTGTACTGAGAAACTGTTTTTCGGTACAGTTTTTCGTTTGGTAGTATCTAGAATACAGTTATACACTACAGTAAAATCAAGGAATGTATAGCAGTACTGATCACACAATTTAGCATTTAAACTGCACAATATCAGTGAGAAAAGTAGAAAAAATCCCTCTTATAGCTTTATAGTTTTTCCTTCTCTAATTAGTGATAGGAAATGCACAACAAACAGTGAAACAAACATAAAGCTGTTTTAATCCTAAATTGTGTCTTCTTTGCACTATAATTTATATGCAATTCTGTGTAAAGTATTCTAAGGATTCAGTAATACAGTGGTTGCAAAATACATTTCACTGAAAGTATTCAACATTCTGTAACTAAATACAACTAAGGCATTCTTCTCACTATTGCAAGTTCGACATGTTTGGACGAAATCCTTCAAGTTGAATTTGTCAGTGATGGAAAGGACCTTATCTCATTTAAGCACATTCACTTTGTTTATTACATAAATAGTAGATAAAGAAAATTGTGCAAGGTTTTAACCCTTACTGACTTGAGTCTTTTGCCTTCATTGTTTTGACTGTGCTATTCATCCAAAAAGTCTTGTGTGAAAAAAAGGCATAAAATTGTCCATTTGAAAACTGACTTTCAACGTCTGTTATAATGAAGGGAATTTTCAAGCGTGTTTTAATCACATTCATTTATTACTTTACATATTACTTTCTGATTTCGGTTATAATGTAACATACCTGGAGCTGTGTTTTGTTTCATTCACACATGTTTAGCACACAAACCCTGCAGATTTAAACTGAGTTCTTCTCTCAAACAGAAAACCTTGTGATCATTTGGAAATACAGGAAATATTTGTATAAATTTGTTTGTATAGGAAATATTTGTCTGTATTTAAACTTCATACGCTTTTTCATTTGGATCATTTCAACCTTGGACTTGCCCATTTCTACTGAACTGCTATGTAAAAGGAACTGCTAACTCCAAAGTACCACTTCATGACATCGCAATGTGGAACAGAGCATTTTGAGCTTTGGAGATGTAATAATACTGGATTACTCAAACGTGTGAATGAAACAAAACACAACTCCAGGTGTGTTTCTGAGGTGGTAACAACATTATAGTTCACAAGAGTCAGTTTTGCATATTATAGAACCTTTAAACCAGGCCAGAACCTGTCTTTTCTCATATAAAAGTACCAAAAGAGATCACTGGCAACACTTTGGTAAAAAGAGTAAAACGTCTCTCTTTTCTGGCCTTGACCTTCTGTGAATATGGTTTCTTTGCAGTTGAAGAAAACTCATTGAAATGTGCCCACAGCTCTCGAGCCCAGGAGAACAAATAACCCTTGTGCGACGTGATAAGATTTGAACTTCTCTAAACGGAGCCTAGACATGATTTTGCATTGGCTTTGTCCTTCTGTGACCGCACAACCTTGCACTTAAAGCAGACAAACACACCGCAGTAGCCTTCCACACACATTAAACAGTGTCTCGACTCTGGGCCTGAGTCAGTTGCCAGACAATGAAAACACGGAGCTGCAGTTTCTATGGCGTGACCAGTTCCTTTTGTTTGACAGAAAAACATTTATTTATGCATTTAACATGGTCCAATTATGGGTTTATCAGATGGCCGTCAAACATACTAACCGCTGTGTTGCTTTGTGCTTCCCACTGGCTGTGTACTGTACCAAGCAGAGAACAGGTCGGCTTATTTGCCCATGGAGGGAGTCTCCCACAAAACAATGTGTCATAATCACGTCTGCTCCACTGTAACCAATGTGAGAGGCTCAAGTGTGTGCAAAATGAAACACAGAAGAAAGACATGCACCAGATTAAGTAGAGCTGAGGTTTTTAAAGAAAATATATTGTTTTTATAGTATTACAGTGTACTTAGTTCACATTTTACACATTGTTCATTATAAACTAAAATAAAAATGAAAAATCCAAAAATGAGTAGTAAAAGAGTAGTTAAAAGCAGAATTGCCAAACCCTGCTTCTTTACAGTGGTGTTTCATCTTTGCAAACATTTTAACTTCTGTGTATTTATTTTTTAATAAACGCAAGTTAGTACAGGGAAGTAGCAAAGGAACAAAACATAAAGTATCAATTTCCCAAGTGATTTACAGGTGGAAGCAACCAATCGTGATGTAGGATCTTTCAGAAACAGCAGGTAGCTCTATCATAAAAGCCAAATAAAGCACATGAATTGTAATAAAACATCAGCTGTATCAATATCATCTCACTATTTTCATTGATTTCGCCGTATGGTGAAGACAGTGTGACCCTGCACTGCTTAAATTCCCAATGTCATTTTAAGTGCACCTGACCCAATCTAAACAAAGGATAAGCAACTTCATTCAGTGTCTGCCAGTTTTTGCTCCTTTCTTTATGATTTGAGATGTGCTGCTGTCTTTACATTCAAAAAGGTGTGTATTTAACGGTGTACAGCACAGTACGTCCTCACACGTTTGCATTTGGGTTTGTGCGGTGAATGTTTGGTCTCTTTCGCGGAGTATCAGATCGATCAGCTGCACGTACGGTTGTTATTGTGACTTCAACAGTGGACCTCAACAAAAGAAACTCCACAAGACTCAGGCAGAACTGACTTTAGCCCAAATGGACCCACCTCCCCTCAGCTGCAGTCACGTCCACATCCAGACCTGCTTAAGAGGCGTGGAAGAGTTATGTAAGAGGGTAGATGGATATGATTCTAATTTCTTATTTCTTCATAACGTTAAAGTGCATATCACACTTATCTTTCACATATATCATTCTCAATTTGTTTTCTTAATTAGGTAGGATAATACCTCTTGTAAATCTAAATAGTTTTACACCAATCAAGAAGCAATTTGTGAAAAAAGTTGGAAAATGTGTTGAAAATCACAGGAAATAAGTTGGAGAGTTAGAGAGTTCCATACTGAAAACCTCACTGGGGAGAATTTTATTTCCGCAAGAAACAAATTTCATTAAAATAAATGTGCTTTCTTTTCTTTCAGAAAATATGACTTTCAAGTATTTATGGCAAGATTTTTCACCTTATTGGCTTGAGAAGGAAGTTAAAGAGGCTTAACCTGGCTTGATTTAATTTAAAAAGTGCTTAGAATAAGTTGTAATATCTAGATAAGATAAATCAGGATGGAATATCTTGAAACAAGTAAAAATATCTCATCTTATTAAGTAGAAAAATCTTATAATTGATCTTTTAAGATGAATCTGCTTAATTCAAGTCAGTTTAACTATGCTAGAAAATCCTTGGTAAGCCTTGGTAAGCTTCATTTGACTGGAGCTGAACTCTACGGGTGATCACGCTCACCTAGTCCTCTTTTTATAGAATCTATATAATGAAATAGGTTAGCATTGAATGGATGTTTTTTTTTAATTGTTAGATTTATTTTCTAATTATAAAAATAGTTGTGGCAAGACATTGAGACAATCAATGCAGACGATCTAACCGCCACCTCAGATAACAAAAAATGAAAGGTTTGTATTTCAAATGTAACGATACATCATTAAACCAAGGCAGTTCTCTGTAATTATTGATAGAAACACAAACTTTATGGTAGTAATATATTGTTATAGTTAATAGGTTCTCATTGCACTGTTAGGGTCCATGACATTTCCTATAAGCAAACAACCGTGTCTGCAGTGATTCATCCCTCAGTGTCAGTTACACCTTTAGACTTTAGCCCCCGACTGAAGTCCCACCAAACACTCTGTACAAGACTTTTTATAATGCACAGAATAAAGGGTCATGAAGGTCAGGAGCAAGATCAAGATCAGGGTGGGGTGGGGGACAATGGTGGTACGCAGTGATTGAATTTCTGTTTTAGTTTTTCCTCTGACTGAGTTTCACATGGTTTGGTTCTGGTTTAATCCCAGTTTAGTCCGAATGTTACACTGATAACTCATGGTCTAGCAAGATTAGTCAGTGAGGTCAGTAAATAAAATCCAGTTACCACGTCACTATTTTCCTAAAACAATGGTCTGTTATAATTTTTTATTTTTTTTTTGCATGAATCAGATCTATGTGAGGCCATCCACCTCTGGTTTAAATTTGAACCTACTTAGTTGAATGAATCATAAGGTATAAGCAAATAATATTCGCCTAAGTAAAGAGCATGACTTAGGCCATTTTATTTAGCCTAAATCATGTCAAGACTTAGGCCGCTTGAGACATGCTATATATCTATATATGTATATCTATCTATCTATTTATCTATTTATATATATATATATATATATATCTATATATATATATATATATATATATATATATATATATATATATATATAGATCTAGATCTAGATCTAGATCTAGATCTAGAAAGATAGATAGATAGATAGATAGATAGATAGATAGATAGATGATAGATAGATAGATAGATAGATAGATAGATGATAGATAGATAGATAGATAGATAGATAGATAGATAGATAGATAGATAGATAGATGAGAAGTTAAGATTGAGACAACTTAGTTCATTCTATGAGTAAAACATTTCCGGTGGGGGTTTCACCATCATCTTTTCTCCATAGAGATATTTTTGCTTTGCTTGGAATTATTCCAAAGTATGACAGTAAACACATCTATTCAACCAGCGTTTTATTAAATAACTTGAAAAAGGTCAAGTCTTTCAGTACGGGCCTGTGTCAAAGACTTCCGTAACTTGACCACGCTTGTCTCCTTGGAGATACCTTAAAAAAATCACTAGCCTGGAAGAAGAATAGATCATTTAATTTGATGAGAATGTACACTAGTCATTGTAAAAGCCACACCTGTGCATTACTATAGGCTGGACTGAACACGCCTCCTGGATGTCCCACCTGTGACTGGGGTCAGAGAGGTGCTAATGAGTAACCTCCTTATATGGTCGCGTTAATGTTTAACCAGACCCATAGACACTACGCCCCTGTCCCGAGCACCTGCAGCCCACTTTACAGGCCTCATCCTGGGGCAGAACAAACAGTTGGAGGGCTTGTTAGGGCTTTACATGGGCTCTCCTCACCTGACATACCAACAGGTGTCCAACAGAAAGCTAACACTAAACGCAGCGGTTAAAGGGTTAATTGGCTGCTCTTTTTTCCTAGTGCCTTATGTTGGGCCTTGTAAAAGTATTATTTCATTTTCACTGTTGTAGTAAACCTGCAAGTTCATGGGAACAAGTCATCTTTATGCTTTATGATTTTATGACAAACGGTGAACAAAAATGACATCATATTGGTGAAGTCAGAGCAAATGTGGCATTTAGAAAAACTATTAACTATACAGTACTTGACTGAACCTTCTCTAATATTGATACTGGTCTGACCAACTTATCAGCATCCCTTTCATATTTCACCCTTTTTGCTCTTTCTTTAGCTGTTTTGTATTATAACTTTTCTGATGGGAGGTTTGCTCCCTGTTTATCTGTATTGCTTTGCCAGGAATATTCCACAGCATGGCATTAGGTCTTATCAAATCGTATTAAAGTGCTTTTATTGTGGAAAAATATCCTGCATTCCTCCTGCAAATGGGGTCTCATTTTAACAGGCTTGAACCAATAAAACATAGCCTTGTCACCATGGAGATGAATAAGCCTAATGCCACACTGTGTAACTGTGGATAGGCACTCACTTCCCACATCAACCTAAACATGCACCATATGTAAAATCCTCCAAGCTAAAGTAGTCCTGACCAAGCCTAACAACAAGATCACCGAGATGGGTCCCTGAGTGTCCCATGTGCCGCCCACTGCTCCTGAAACGATGGGTGAAATGCAGAGATTTTCCTACAGGAATAATAAAGTAAACAACTAAACAGAACAAAGAAATAACATCATGGAAACCAGCTACAACTTATGGGGTGTAGCTTTAAAGTTATGATTTACAGAGTACAAAATCCAGTGTCTACAAATACTATGAATCAACTCTAGTCTGTAAGTTTTTTCTACTAGTTTCATTTCTAGCTCATCTATTTCCAGAGTCAAATCAACCATGAAACCAATGCCATGAGGTAACAAGGTCAGGATGATGTACCTTTTATTAAAATGTCAGATAATTTTCAAACCAAGGCCCAGTTAACACTGTAATGTAAGAAATTGTAGCTCAAGTTCATTTTTGGCATTTTGTAATCCCATTTAGGCACCAACTGCGCTCTTGCACTTAAATATTTCTCCATACTTTGGTTAAATACATAAAATCCTCCTGCGTGCTCCCTCTTTGGCATTCACATGGACACACACACTCCTCTGGTTCTTGATAAATACCGGCGGCAGCTCCAGCAAGGTCAGGCTAACCTCCCCATGACCCGCTGCAGCTACACGTTTGCACTCAGCTCCATGAGGGGAGGCTAATGCGGCTAACAGCTCCTCTCTCGACTGGGAGGCATAAAAAAGTTCTTTATTTACAATATTTTCTTTCATTCTATTGTAGCAACACTGGTATGACGTTAAAACGAGCAAAACAGCAACAAAAAGGCTGTTAAGTATTTTTTGTCTCTTGGTTCAAAAAGATTTATTTAGGGGGAAAAAACAAATGCCTCTTTTGTGTAAGTTTTGCATTATAGGCTTACTTTTCTATTTAATTAGAATTTATTTTAATTTTAAGATTTTTTTGCATGTATCTTTTGGTGTCTATTAATATGTCCATAAAGCACAAATAAGATTACTTGGTACCTACTTATTCTTCTAAATATTCTTGAATAGTAATTATTTTTCTTCTCATTTTTTAACTACAATTATACATGATAAATTATTTGAATGGATTTAAAAATTCAACCTGGTCCTGCATCATAGGCTGCTACTTAAGAAACACATTTCACTGTAGAATCTAACTATGTAAACTTTGATTGATTTGACGTAAACTTTTGATTTCAATGAAACTCGATCCAGTGCCTTGATTCTAACATAATGCACAGTGGTAATGCTAATGCTAACAGACTGCACAGACTGTGTACTGTGTAAACAGACCCTTGTACCATCATGTCAAGCACAAGCTGAAGCTCTCAGCGATGGTCGAAAATGTAGGCTAATGTTGTGCTGCTAAATTGTTTTTGATAAGGCAATATGCAGAGATAAGTGTTGTCACCATCATATCTGTAAAAAGGAAGCTGCTTTGATAAATCTGGAGTAATCGAATGCACTCTGTGATTACGTGCTTGTGGAGGCTGCTGGTTTAAGAATAGGGCCGAGGTTCATAACACTTGCAGGGCTTGTAAAATTGATAACATCTTTACATTAAACAAATGAGGCCTATCACCTCCGATAGTCAGGATCACTCTGGATTTGTTGACATAATGAAGTAGTACTGATAGCCTTTGTCAGTGACACACACTGGAGAAGCAAAAAGACTTACAGAAGGGAGAAAGCATCATATTGGAGGTTTGTCAGCAATTAAATGCAATCACTGTTTAGAAACTAGTTGTAAATTCTGCAGTTTACTTACAAAGAAGTATAATAATGCATAATAATTAGTTTAAACATTTTAAATGCAATATCTGATTAAACAATAATAGCCTAAAATTACCAAATCACATAAAAAAATCTACATAAAAAATGAAGAAAAAAAAATCAACTTAAGAAAAATAATTAAAGTACATGTTTAAAAATGTACTTAGAGTAAAAAGTGAAAGTATTTTGCACAGATTTTGTGTTTTTAAGGCTTCAAATGTATTGCCTCTGAAAGAGATTTGTGCTTTATTTTGCTCAGCAGAAAAAAGTGAATCGATATTTTTGCATCTGTTTTTATTTGTATATTTTTGTTTGCTCAAAGTATGAACGTGTTAAAAATAAACCCTCAGCCTTTTCAGCAAGTCTCACACAATCAAAAATACTTTTACTTTTCAATCCAGTTCCAAAATGCAGTGGAGTAGAAAGTAAAGATACCTGCTCTGAAATGTAGTGAAGGAAAAGTAAAAAGTATCCACATAAGTAAAGTACAGAAGTCTAAAAATATACAGTTTACAGTACAGTACTTTACTACTTTTACATTGTTACGTTCCACCATTGCTTGTATCTCTTTCTCCATATCACTAGAACTACTGTATATTGAACTGAAAATGCTTTACTGCCATTGCCAGCGAGCAAACATTCACAAACTACTCTTTAGCCATTAAGTGTGACATAAAACAATAATAATAGTATCCACTGATTCTAGCATTACTACAGACAATAGCTTCAGATCATGTATAGATGAATTATATGAGTAATATGGGGCATCATTGTTTGTGCCTCCAGTGCCCTCCTGTATCTCCTGTGTGCTGAGGCTGAACCTGGCCCCTGCCCCCCTGCTCCCCTGCCCCACGGTGACCCCAGCCACAGAGGTTGGGGTTGAGTAAACTGTGTGAGCTCCAGCAGAGTCCTGTCTCCCCCATCTGCCCCCCTCCACCCCCTTTACATCACCACAGCCCTTAAACCGCATGTATGGCATTCCTGTTTCTCAAGGGCCAGAGGTGGTACTGATGAGTTACATTTACTCATTTACTGGAACTTACTTTAGGGATTGAGCTGTTGTGTGTTTTTTTAATGTAAGTGATAAGTAGTTTGTAAAGAAAACATGAAGAATATGCTTAAATTACAGGAAATAGAGCTGAGTTCATCATAATGGAGAATAATTTCAAAATCTTAAATAGTTTTACCGTAACTGTGTAACATGTCAAAGGCAATTTACACTTTAAACTCAAGATAAAAAAAAAAAATTTAGTTCAATATCCACCTGTTAAAGGTTTCATTGCAAGATATTCTTTCCCCTACAGGCCTATATTTACTACTACTATTACTACTACAATTACTACTACAACTACTTTACATTATTTATGTACATGCTGCAGGTAAAATGGAGATATGTGTGTTTTATGTGTCTTTGATTATTTTCTTTATTTAACATTTGGCAGCAAAGTATTTCCTCAACAAAATTTCCAAATATTTTGCCAATTATGCAAGCATTATTTAGGCAGCCTTTTCCATTTTAATTAACATTCTGAATAAAACAAAGATAGCACATATAAAAAACAACACGGTTCCCATAAAAAAATAATAACAATATTCATGGTCAGTTATGGTAAGCTACTCCAGCGCAAACACGGATGGATGCAAAACACTCTTGGATAATATGGTTCATTTATAAAACATTTTCCAAGCTAAATACACAACTGTGGTTTGGTTGTGTCCTTCAGCGATATACTTGACGTAGTATCATTGCAGTGTGTGATTGGGATTTGTGTCTAACCTTAAGCAGCTGGAGCTAAAGAAATCTTTGGGTGTCTAAGCACATTTTAAAGATACAGTGAATGTTCCAGAGTATGGCATTAACTTTATCTAGCGCATATTCAATGATGGGCTGTTGCCACACGTTATTTCTGTGTGCGCCTTGGTCCCTCCCATGTCTCGTGTGGATGGGACATGGGTGCAGTCCTCTCCCTGTCTCCCCGATGGAGACAGCCTATCAGGGCCCAAACGTCATCTGTCTCTGGGAGCGCACTGCAGCTCAAGCTCACAGATTAGCCTGTCCTGTCACACACGCCTCTGTCCTCTTTAAGTGGACGCTCCATTCGCTCACCAGAACATGCCAACCTGCTTTAGGGCGCAGGGTTAACTTTGTTTATCTGCTCAAGGTCTAGGGACCAACCGGCAGACAGGGAAGATATCAACTATCTTCAAGTCAGCTGAGATTTAAGGGACCTACTTTCAGAAGCTTAGAATTTAAAGAGTCAACACAATGACAAAAAAAACTGCAATGTTCAGGACATCTTTCAATCCATGAATGAAAAAGTAAAAAATAAATAAATGTATATATAAACTAAAGTTATTTGTTAAGCTGTGCTCAGAATAGTTTTATGGAAAAAACTTTTTTTTTTAATCTTTTTTTTTCCTCAGTCAATTTATAATTATGTGTTTCTCGATTAGCTGGACAGGATTTGTAAATTTGTAGCGTTAAAGTGCAGCTAAACCCGGTGCAGCTAAAAGGTTTTCATTTTCCATTCCGCACTCTACTCTTCTCTCTAATTCTCTCTAATTTTTATGTCTCGTCTCTATTTTAAAATTTTATGATGATTATTTATGTTTTGAATTATTTGTATTGTGACTTTAATGTATTTCTTATTCTGTAAAGCACTTTGAATTACTTTGTGTACGAATTGTGCTATACAAATAAACTTGCCGTGCCTTGCCTAAACCCCAAACCAACTTTTATTTTAGTTGATAAAATATTTGCACATTACAGTAGTAGCAACTATGTACTCAGTCTTGATCATACTTTTGACATTTTAGAGTCAAATTTTCTATTTTAGAATATAAAGTAATATAGTGAAAGCAAGTTTGTTTACAAGGTTGATCCAGGAATAAGACACAAATAGGAGAAACTAACTGCAGAAAACATGTGGTATAGTTTGGATGTCCATTGAGGAGTTTGCAAATAACACAGTGGGGCCTGTTTCTGCTGCTATCAGAGCCCAGCTGCCCCGTTCCCAGGCTCAGACCTTCAACACAGGCTCTGGTGAGAACTCCAGGTTTAATGCGCACCGGGACAATCAATATTTGTCTTTTGGAAACAAGAAAATTTCAAAATAGGAAAGTAGAAATGTCAACTCAACTCCGCTACTTTTGGATCCTAACCACACAGAATAGTCCAACTCTACAGACACTACCTACTTACACTAAAAAGCTGTTACCAAGAGGCTGTTTTTCATAATTAGTAAAGTATTTAAAGGTCTATTAACTATATAATAAGGCATTAAATATAGCTATCTTAAAATTATTCAATTACATGTGTTTTTCTTACCTTTAATAACAATACTTTCTTATAGTGAAAATATGGAACAATAATGAACATATCTTGATAAAGTTATTACAAAGGACAGAAATTGTTTTATAACCTATATGAATTATGTGTGAGATTTGTTTTAGATATCAACAATAACTTAATGTTATGCACAACCTGCTACCATATATTATACTTCTAAAATACTTTCAGATCACATTTTCTAGTATGTGGCGCTACGTTCCTCTCGGTTTGCAGCAGGTGGTGTGCCGTGGGCTTCTCTCAGTGCCGCTCTGAACATGGAGCTCTGGTATATTTGTGTATCGTGTATTGATTCTGAGGTACAACCCTTTGGCTGTAAAGCAGAGATAACACAGGTTAGGTATTAACTGCATTTGACTGGGGTCAGTGTGAGCCTCTTTCACATCCCCACACCTGCACACAGCTCCGAAGGCCCCTGTGCCGCTGGACTCTGGAATATTGATTTTCTCTATTCACTAAAAAAAGCAAAATGGTGCCACTTGCACAGAGCATTTCCCGGTGACTGAGAGCAGATAGGGCAGCTACATTCCTGTTAACTCCCTCTCCAAGGCTACTGCATGGCCACTCCACACCTGTCAGATGGACACTTGTTTTTGTATATTGTGGCACTTTTCTACTTTCTCTGAATAGGAAACTCCCCCGTCCTCCAGCAGCAACATGGAGTAGACAATAGTGTGTTGTAGGGGTTTTCAATGGAGAAAAAGTACTGAAAAAGTGGTGAAACAAAGGAAGTTTATAAGTGACCTTTTGTTACATAAAAAAATGCCACCCAACTTGAAGAATACTTAATAATCAGCTTAATGTGAATATGACAGGTTAAACTGATTTTTCTAAAACAGACGTAACCTGATTATGTTTAAGATTTTATTAAAACTCTTGCCCAGTGTTTTCAAGTTTTATAATTTTGGTGAACTTTATCATTTTGTTTTCTGGTTAAACAGGGGCAGCAGATATGACATACATAGAGATACAGTATGTTACCTTAGCATCCAATATTAACAGGACTAAAACTTCAAATGAAACATAAAAAACACACACCAAAGTTCTCGCAGAGGTACAAATGCAAGGAACAGCAAAATGAAAGTAGAAAAATGCACAGCACACTCAGCTGGCTGGTGTCCAAAAGCGGTTTTTTATTTTTAAATTACGTTTCCGTGAAAAAGCCTTCGTCAGATATTTTTCTTGCTTTCGTACTGTGGTCCAAAGCAAGAAGAATATCTGATAAAGGCTTTTAAAAAAAAAAAAAAAAAAGGTTTTCAGACACCAGCCAGCTGAGTGTGCTGTGCATTTTTCCACTTTTAACAGGACTAAAATTTGTCTAATTTACACAATAGTTATGATTTGACAAATAAAAATAAATAAAACATTGATTGATTGAAGAAAACTTTCTTTGTGTGTAACCTGCATTGCAACTGTCTTTTGTTTGTAATTGATGACAGTGGACTTTTTGTTTTCTACTTTTCTTCACGAACTGCCACTTCACTGAAGTAAAACCAGGATAAATATTTACCACTGGTACTAACCCATCAAACCAAGTCATAATTAGACAAAATGTGAATCTGTCAAATGCACTTTAAGTAAATCTGGGCCTATTCTTGGTGGGCTTTTCCATCAATAATAGCCCCAGTAAATAAAGGTTACAGTGTCTACATTTCTTGCCCTTAAGAAATATCGAACCTACATTAAGACATGCACACAGTCAGTAAATACAGACACAAAAGAAGCATTAAAGTTTTCACTAGTGCCAAGAGATATAATTTAAAAGGCCAATGGCTGCTGGGACAAAAATGTACATAGGCTGAATCCCTATAAAATGTATACTCAATTAAATATGAATAAATCATATAATCATATACACTGTATGCATTTATTTTAATATATACAGTACGTCTTTAAAAAGTGGCAGTAATGGCACATTTGACTGGAGACTGGCAGATTCAGAGATGTTGAGTCAAAGTGTAGCTGGCTGTGACGGGAAGGGAATAAAAAAAATCTGCCAAATTACAATGGGACTGTTTCACTGTGGCAAACCTGTGAAATGTACAGTCAGAAAAAGAAGAAAACACGATGAAATAAAGAATAGTTTTCCAATGAATAGTTTAATACACACTACATATATGTCTCTTCAGTTTTACAAATCATTAAATTCAAGAACACCACAAGTAACCCAAGCTCAGTAGTCCTTAGAGAGAGTTTTTGAGTAAAGGCACATGTGATGGAGTCTGTTCTTGTGTTGATTAAGCTGAAAGTCCATTGTTCTGAAACACAGAGAGAATGAAATCACATCAACAAATCACCACTGCTACTAAAGGTCAACTCCTGGCCAACAGCACAGCCATTTAGCAGTGTGTGAATGGAGGCCTAAAGATATTTTTAGTGTAACGATATTCAGAGTGCACAGGCTACTAACAAAATGTGCATGTGGATATAAGATTCTGACCGTCTATTTACATTTTTCCTTCAGGGAATCTCAGAATAAAAGCAATCATGAAACAATAACACAACTGCTGTTTGATTCTAGCTCCAACCAATGCATTCTGTGGTTGTGTCCTTTAGCAGTGCACTTTACCTTGATTTAATGCATGTGTGTGAGTGTTTGGTAAGATAAGCACCGTCTTCCACCACTCTACTGCAGCTATAGAAAAGTTGAGTCTCTTAAATATGGACTATGTCGCTTGTTGCTCTCAGCAAATTAATATCATCTCCATGGAGACAAGCAGATGGCAGATCCTTCACTAGAAAAGTGGCATAGTGCCCCTTTAATAATGGACTATTTTACAGCAGACGCTACAGGCCCTATACACAAGCTCAGTCTCACATTTAACTATACAATATTACACTATACACTATAAATTACACTATATAAATATTAAATTCTGATTTGATTTCATCCGTTTAAGTCTAGTGTGACATATCTGCAGAGACGCCTTGTCCTACTTCATTACAAACCACTAATGAGAAGTCCACTGCTGTCCATCACCTGTAATGTTGTTATGTCTAATGCGGTTAATGAAATTAACAGCCATTGGCCCATCAGCAAAATGTCCAATCTGTGCATCAAACACTTTACAACCCGAGGCAAAGGTTGAACTGTGCACTTTTATAGAATTATTAAGTAAGCAATTATGATAACCCTCTGTTTTAAAGATAATGGATGATAAGGTTTGGCAAACTCACACTGCAGCCTGGCCTTATGTTGCTCTACCTGAGGACAAAATCAATAGATCTTTTTAACTATGTCCTCTCTCTTGTATTTTTAATGATGAATTTGCCCCTGCTGAATACAAATGAGATGCATGAAAAGGTGCTACAAAGTAATGGGTGCTTAGTTGATGGCATTTTATCAAAGCTCGTAAACCTTGGATGACTATATATTGATAAAGGTTGTTTAAAGTGTCATTGGAACGATAACATTTGCACTGTAAATGTGGCTCCAGCCTCCAATCAAGCTCAGTGTGATAAGGACAGGGACTAGAGGCCTGCAGCAGCCAGTGTGCAGGCCACAGGGGACGTAACTTATTTTGCATTAACAATTCAGAAATCTATCATTTTTTATAGAATATATATATATATATATATAGATAGATAGATAGATAGATAGATAGATAGATAGATAGATAGATAGATAGATAGATAGATAGATAGATCGATAGATCGATCCAGATAGGTCCAGGGTTGCGTGGCAAGTCCAAAATGATATTTTAGTCAAGTATTGGAGTGTATAGTGAACCCCAGGCAAGTAATTTAGTAATAAATGTACCTAAATACTTATTAGTAAAAATAGTACTTCTTTGTCATGAAAAAAGATATTGTGACAACATAATGAAAATAAAACACTTTGAAGTCAGACATAGTAGTAGTAGTAAAAAAGTAGTGTATTTAGTTTATACATTTTGGGGTACTAATAGCTATGATTGAAATTAATTTATGCAGTTTCAGTGTTTAATTTCAGTATGTTTAATGACAAATTAAAGCACTTCAATTTCAGTCTTAATAACAGTTCTAGGAGTAGTTATTATATATCTTTAGTAGTAATTACTTAGAGAAATGCTGGTATGTATGTGCTAGCTGTGGAAACTTCTCAAATTGCACACAGCAGTAGCTAGTAAGAATAATGGTAATTGCATGATTGCAGTAGTTGCTGTAGTCGTAGTGATAGTAGTCACAGATAGATAGATAAATAGCAGGTAGATAGTAGGACTGGGGGGAACTGTATAAGTTGTAGGAGTAACTGAAGTTTTACTGACAAGGGAGATGTTGATATAGCAATGGCACTTTTATAGTAGTAGAGATTGTGGTAGATGTGTGAGAGTAAAAGCAAGAGTTATTGTGGAAGTTTAATTCTTAAATTAAATAATTTAAAAGCCACACTATGTAACTGTTTAGCCATAAAATAAACAAAACAAAAAAAACTTTTTGAGTGGGCTTGCATCTCCACAAACCTGACTCTTATGACATGTTGTTCCTTTGGCTATGATCTTCCACAACATGGCATAAAACATACTTATCTCTATGCAGAGTGTTTTGAAATGTGGTTTTAACTTTTAATTGAGAGCGAATCATGGTCAACATGCCCTCTGCAGAAAGTTACATAGTACATGTTTAAATTCCTAGTTTATACTTTATGACTTTATATAAATGTGATACAAAGTACAAAAAAACAGAGTGTATGTACATGACTTACTACAAACCTTTCAAATTTTGTAGGCTACATTTTATAGAGCTGTAAACAAATGAAACCTCAATAGTATTATCCTTTTATACTAGATAAGGGCCTTGTTTTTCTAGTACAGTATTACATGCACCAGAGGATCCCTGACTGTGAGAGATGAATGAGTGAGGGACTTGACACTTTGCCCTGATCAATATCAATAAAGCAATCACCACCAGGCTCATAGGAGCAGAGCCTCTGATTTATGACTTTACTGTAGAGGTGGAGCCATGAGGCGCTGCTAAGCAAAAACACAAAATCGGCATCATTTAAGACAGTTATCTTTTTTAATTAAACTTGCATTATGTAAGTTTAATTTAAAAAAATAACTGTCCACAATTTACTCGTCTCCATGTGTTATGGCTTTGCTTATAATGTTCCACAGTATCGTGTTAAACATAAGCATAATGGTTTGCATTGTCTCTAATATCATTTAACAAAAAAAAAAAAAAAACTAAAAAAAGCATAATGAAAAGCAAGTTATAGGCGATATCTACAGTGAGGCGATCACACTCACAGTAAAAATGTTTTTGAAGGTATTTGTTTAGCAATGAAACACGTGTAATGAATGAACTCTAAATGGTTTAATGCCATACTGTGCACCATTTCAGGCAAAGCAATAACATTTCCGCAGTATCAGACACCCACACCAGAAAAGTTCCATAGTGTGTTTTTAAGAAGTAAAAAGTATAGTAATTTCCATAGCTTCTGTATCTCTTCTAATACTCGCTGTAACATGTTACAAAGAGTTGGTAGTTGAAGGCCGCCCCTCCCTCCTTCTAGTGCAGTGTGTCCAAACAAGCTCAGTGCACTTTGGTCAGGTTCGTCATAAACAAAGACAATAAATTCGACGTTCTGACCCGGATGACTTGAGAAAGAAGGAAGGACAGAACAGACCTTCAGACAGGAAGACATCAATGCTTCCAACAAGGCAAAAATAAATGCAAGCAAATCAGATGCAGGAGAGATTCATTCTAGACTCAAGTTAAAATAGTCTTTCTTCACTTAGAAGAATAGAAGAGAATTATTAAATAGAAAGTGACTTGAGTGAAGTTATTTGGCCATAGCTATGTATAAAGAAAGATGTTACCTAGCTGGTGTAAATTACCATTATTTCTGTTAACCAATTTGCATTTTACCAAATCTAATCATCAGTAAATCACGTTTTCGCGACACTGTCAGTAAGTAAACCTTATTCATACCAATAATACCCAAATATATTTCACTAAAATATAGTAAGGACATTTTAGAGTTAAACTGTACAAATTATGACTAATAAAAATACATGCCAACTTCCTTGGTGATGCAATTATAGACTTGAGTTGTTGGATACACTGCCCTCTTGTGATAAACTTAAGAACCTGCGCTTCAAAGCTGCCACAGTAGATGTAACTGGACATGTAGCTTCTGATCTTGGTACATTCAAAACTTTAGTAAGCTAATTAAACAGTTTGCCCCACAATGCAGAAGTTGCAGTTCAGGTCTATGGCACCACTGACCTTTTACAATGACGTTTGTGGAGACTCGTAGGACAGTTCCTGTGTTTTCTCAGCACCGCGGGGGGTCTGGGATGGTCCTATCTGCTGCTCAGTGAAGCCTGTAGGATGGAGGGGGACGGTGGGGACAGAGGGGGTGCAGGCGTCACCCCTCTCCCTGTGGGACGCCCCGTGGATTAGATGACCTCCTGGAGCTTGAGGAGGGACAGGTTGGCGATAGAGCCCCGTCTTCGGCACCTCTGCAGCAGGACCACTGTCTGTAACAGGGCAGGGGCAAATAAAGGGGCAAGCACCTGACATGAACTCTACGGCATGGCTCCCACTGAGGAAAGATAAAAGGATTACTTCAACATGAAAAAACACAAACACTATTCATGAATATTGTGTATTAAAAATGTCAGTGTTCTGTTTTTTTTTGTTCCAACTTAAACTTATCAAAAATAATGATTTAACACTTTTCATGTTGGTTCCAAACTTCTCAAGTTAATCAAATATTTATTCCAAAATGCCTTTTCTTAATTGTTTTATATGGAGAAATAGCTTTCACTAATGATTTTTCATTTTTTAAGACACAGGCACAAGTCCTTAAAAACCACTAGGAAATGATCTTATTATTCTTATTATTTAGAAATGTTCAGTACTTTTTCAACAAGAACTGGAGGTGTAAACACAAAAAAAGAAATGGTATTCAGTGACAAAGTAAACTCAATTCACTTCTTGGGTGATTGTAGCCATGCCATTCCCCTTGTATTCGACAGGTAAACATGGGCTGTTGTGTTGAGTATAAAAAGACAAAGCATTGTGTATTTTACAGCAGTGTTGTGATGCCATTTCCTTAGACCTCTGAGGGTATAAAAGGTGTCAGTCTCTCCTCCTCTGTTCACCGACAAAGAGAGAGGGAGGGAGAGAGAGAAGGGGAGAGCTGACAACATGATGGACGAGCGAGACCAGCCCTAAGATCCAAGTCCACGTTATGAATGGACTAGTCAATGAGCTTGAACACAAATGGCCCTTGGTTATAATTCGGTGGTGCTGTGGAGATGTCCCGCTGTCACGCTGCTCACTGGAGAGAATACATCACTTTATCAGCCAAGAGCAGCTCTACAACCCAAACCTTATACACAGGCTTTCAAGAGCAGGGCAGCTCAAGAGGAGGGATGAGGGCTGGGAGGGATCAAATGATGTTGTACTGACTTTGGCATGTCGGTATACTGTTTGTGACTGTATTTGATGTACTCTGCATGGGACTAAATACCTAAATACAGTGATTAACAAATTTAATAAGCCACCTGTCATGAAAACAAGAAAACATAAATAACTTCATAGTAGATCAAAAACTTGTTTCAAATTAACAATGTGTTATTCATTAAGAAAATGACCAATTGGAATATCAAAATAGTCCTTGTTGACAAATAATTAGCAAAAATGTCAATATTTTGAGTGAGCACCTATGGCACAGATAACAGCTACATTCTTGCTGCATTGTTTTTATGTCGTTTTACCAAGTCTCTTGTTATTGAGTTCCAAATAGTTTCTAGCTGTTCCCAAAGACTTGCTTTGGATGAGACTTTGGTGTCATTTCTGGAAAACATAAAACTTGAAAATTTATGGATAGCAACAGTAGTTATATTTTAGCAATAAAGTTATGTTTTGATAAAAAAAGATCTTGCATATACTGGCAGATTAACCATTTTAGAAACATAAAAAGATATTTTGGTAAACAAAAATACCTTATACTGGGTGGTGGCCTAATAAATTTGTTAGGCACTGTAGATATTTAGGAGATCCTCAAAGGAGATAAACAAAAATGTTGGGAACCACTGCTATAGGTGGTTGGAATTTAAATAAGTGATCACATAATGTGTGTGTACTAAATCCAGTACCCAGAACACAAGCATACAAAACAAAAACAATGTTCCTGCCAAAATAACCAAATTACATATTTGCATAAATATAGAAAAATCCAGTGATATGTGAAAATAAAAACATAAAAATAGAGAAGCAAACTGAAATTTCAAAATTAAAATAAATTCACAAATAATCATTTTAAAACCTAAAAACAAATGTGAATGTAATGCTCAATATACAAAATATGTTAACATTCTGGGCCAAGAGCATCTGCAAAATCCTCGACTTTCTCTCTCCTGTTTTCTCTCCCCTATAGCCTCTTGTGGTGATTAGCATAGCGCCCTCTCACTCTGGTGCTGACTCATTACTAGGTGTTCGCATTTTCAATTACATTACAGTCCCTCCTCTGCTCTTTGTCCCCACTGAGAGGCAGCCGCCGCCCAGCAGGGGAAAAGAAACAAGATGCTAATTTTCTGCTTATACAAGGCTAACTACATCTCAACTCCACTGGAAAAACCAAACAAGCATCAGGCTAATTAACAATCTGAAAGAGTTAGAAAAATAACAGTTCTTTGATTTGCGTGGTTCATTTATAGCTTTATTTTTGCCATATGCTTGTTTTAAAAGCACTTTTGAGCCATACAGATCTGACTGTTGTACTGCATATGTCCACATTCATGCCAAAGAAAATACTATGAATACATTTGCGACAGGACAAAATTACAAGTTCTGAAAATAAAGTACAAAATAGGCTTTCTTTCTGACAACCATAACAGAACACCACTACTTAAAGCCAATTAGTGCTTCTAGCTTATATGTTATCGATAAAACACTTTCTTTCAGTCCGTAAGAGAAAAAAATGTAAGCAGTCATAATATCACTCTCGTCCCCACATGGGCGACACCCATTTTCAAAGAGGTAAGGCAAGTCTTTAAAAATCATTAGCTTTCCTCCCAAAACAAGCAAAAGGTGACAATACCTTAACAAAATCTTTTCATTTCACAAATAAGACCTACAGTATTTTTTAGTAAAAAGTTTCTACCGATGATTGCTAGGAAGCAATTGCAACACAATAGAAAAGCAAAAACAACTCATCATAAAATTACAAACAAAACATACAATTTTCAAAGCAGGACGTAAAATTTGAGGCTACATACAGTTTTAGGAAGGCAGTGAATCTATAAATCCTATTTTTGGGCAGCAATAAGAAATAATTTATACTATACCTCTGTCTTTGTTTATGAATAGATTGTACTCTCTAGTTCAATAAAGTTTGATTTGAAGATTTAAATAATACGTGATGAATTACGTTATCTCAATACAAGCTATTTTAACATTTTTTGGAAGCAGATGGCACTGAAGTCATCATGGTGAATTAGTGATAAAATTGTGCACTCTTTTTGCAGGACAATACCACAAAGTCTGGAACAGTAAAGTTGACAGGATACTTTTCATTGTAGTGTTTGCATAATGTGGTTTTACAACAGTGGTTGGGTGATTTGTATTGAGCATTGGTGGAGTGAAGTCCAAGGAGCTGTTGCAACATGGCGGTCGATGGTGGCTGGTACGGCTCGGTAAACAAAGTACAAGGCGTGGTGCAAGTGGCTGTAGGCTAGTGTGTGTTATCACGAGTGGAAGTCAGCAAAAACAGAAATATTTACTGACCAAGCGGTTTTAAGATCAAGCAAAACATTACGACCACTGAGGGACAGGTGAAGGGGAAAAAATACCATCTCTTATGGTCATATTGACCACTGATTTTTTGATGTATCTTCTATCTTTTTTCAACCGTTCCAATGACAAGGTTATATTAAGGTTGTCAAAATATCTTTATATAAAAAAAACATAGTAAATTAATACTACAACTAAAATCAAATGTACTGATACTGAAAACAGTTATATTTATAAGGCAGAGTTGGACCTTTCCTGGTCATGGTTAGACAAGATTATTTAAATATTGTTGTTTGTGAGTATTGAGTAGATTTTTAAATTTTTTAAAAAGTGTACTGCCAAAGAATATTCCTGTAATTTTATGGGTATATGTTTCAGTCAGTCTGACACTTGGTGGTTGTAATGTCATGCTTGAGATTTACAGTCTCAATACCAAGCCAGACAATGTAAATTATTTAACAATAATGGTAATACAGCCACACTGTTGTCAAGTGAGACATGAATACATTTTCAGCTGGATTTAAAAATACCATTTAACCTGCAGTAGGCTTCACTGCAACAAATGCATAAGAAAAAAAGGTACATTGACCTCTCCAGCTTCGCATTCTGACATGTTCAAGTCTCTAGACCAGCACAGTTAAAACACAAAGGTGAACTGGTAATCCAAGATAAAAGTCCATTTGTAGATTTGTAACAGGAATCCATCAGTCAAGAGCAGTGAAAATAAGACCATGGAGATCTCGAGCTAGAGGCGCAGAGAATGGACAAGCGTTAGGTCTGGCTGGTGTAGTTTTTGGGTGTGCTCAGTTCCCGTGGAAAGGGGGTCTCTGGGGTCACAGGTGGACAGGGGTCTCAGGTGGGCGGAGTCTATGGTTGGCGGGACTCAGTAGAGAAGGATGCGGCGCTCGATGGCCTTGCGACAGATGGGACACTCGCTCATGCGGTCTCCACACAGCTGGCAGGTGCCATGGCCACACATAAAGATCATGTTTTTGAGCCTGTCCAAACACACCGGGCACATGGTCTGCAGAAAGAGGGAGGCAAAAAAGGGACGACGCATTAGCTGTGTTGAACTCTCTGTGCGCTCCACCACATGCAGTTGTTTTACCTTTCGAATGCCAAAATACAAAATACAGAAGACACCCAGAGAAGCCCCGGGTACGCTGTTTGTAAAGGGCTTTTGAAACATTCTAGGCAAAACACCTCTACAAAATCAAGTGACCAAATCCCCACAGGAAAGATCCACACTGCATCTTGAAATAGAGAATGTGAATATAAAGTTTACCTGTTCCTTGATGTCCTGCAGCTGCTGTTGGAGCTTCTGAACATCTGCGTTGACGTTAGTGTTGTCTTTGTCCCTCTGCAGGGCTGGGATGTTCCCACTCGCTGAAGACAACACACAGTGACCAAGTCAGAAACAGTGCTCATTTAACACTTTATAGCCTAATAAAAATGTACAATAAAATTCAGCCCACAGAATTACAATAGTGGCTCTCAAATGGTATGGAGCCACTTTACTCCTTAAGTTAAGTTAATAAACTAACTTTTTTGGTTCATTGTATGATACAAAATTATCCAAACTCAAATACAATACAATACTGGATTTCTCAATTCTGGATTACTCAAACATGCATGAATCAATCAAAATAAAACTAAAGATAAGGGAAAACCTTATCTCCTTTAATATGAGTAAAATACAAATTGCCTAATGATTTTAAAATAATAAAACAAGGCCTGAATTTTATTGTACCCGACAGACATAGCCGTAGCAGAAACAATAGTAAGCGAACATTATAAACTGCCATGCACATTTATCAAAGTACATATGCTTATAATGGTGTAAAAGCAAAAATAACTTGGGATTTAATTTTAAAAGTAATTTAAAAACGTTGATTTAGATGCAACATATTTTTATATTATCCTAAATGTGTGCGTGCAAATGCTATGGGACAATTATCATTTTAGTATTACGGGTTTGGGCCTGGGCTGCGGGGAGCTCTGGTATCAAGAGGGAGGGTAACTTGTTCATGGAGGATACTTACACCAACTTAGAGCCAGATTGTTGGGCTGGAGAAGATCCTGGGACCCCCCCGCCATACTGTTAGAGCTCCCTGCTGAGAATAACCAGTCACATTGTTATAGAAGGAGTTATCCTCACTCAACATTTGGCCTAAAGCTACTCCCAGAAGCCTCAAGAGGGAGGATCAGGGACAGAAGGGGAGAATTTAGTATCAAAGTGAAGCAGTGTTAAGGGACAGAGGCAAGGGAGACTACGCAGAGACAAGAAAAGTATACGATTGTTATCAAATGAGCAGGTTTGGGTTAAATGTTAATGTCACTTAGAAAAGCCATTGATGCTGCCCCCGCATGACAGTTAAGTGTGTTTAGTCTGTGCCTTATACTGCAATGGAACATAAAAGGAGAACTTAAAATAAAGATAGGCTGCACAATATCAAAACTAGCAAGTAAATTTTTTTTAGTTCTTAAGTAGTTTAGTCGATTAACTGACAGATGGTGTCTTAGTGGACCAAATCATTTAGTAGTTGATTTTATAAAGATTATAAAAATGTATATGGACCACAACAGATAGGATTAATGTAGTGAGTTAGCTGGAGTTGGGAGTGGCTGGGCTGTTAAATCTTCCTGTTCACTCAGGAGTATGCTATTTACAGTATTTCTCTGTATACAAGGTTATTACGGGAGCTTTTGTCAGTGTTGAGCCCTGTAGCAGCTGATAATGTAATAATGTCCAATAATGTGATAACTGCCTATAACGTAATATTTTTAATGTAATAAAGCCAATAATGTAATAACTTGCCAGTAATGTAGGAAAATGTCTGAAACAATAATGTAATAACATGTTACTAATAATGTAGTAACATATATTATTGGTTAGTTACATTACATTATTAGCTGGCTTAAAAACTACTGCCAATAATGTAATAAATTCTTAATATCATTTAAAGGAAGAGTATGCAAGAAATAATTGTAAATTAATAACTAGCTGATAATGTAATAACTCATTACATTATTGTTTCAGACATTTTCTTACATTACTGGAAAGCTACTATTACATTATCGGCTTTATTAAATAAAAATTATTGCGTTACAGGCAGTTATCACATCATTGGCCATTATTACATTATCGGCTGCTACACGCCCCCTTTCAGTTAATCAACTGATGCACAGAGTTTGTCTTTTGCTATAAACTGTCTTAAACTGTTATTTTTTTTACTATTTAACATTTATTTTATTGTTGAAGAAAAGGCTAGAAGGTGACAATATTTTTTCTTAATTACTGCTAAATGGGTGTTAAAACCCTCAGTCATCCAGGTATGCTACGTTACTGCTAATTATTTTACTATAATACAAAACATTTTCCTGACCCCAAACCATAACTTTATCCTGTTTCCTAACCTTTTGGCAGGCAATCATTTGTTCTAATACTGACCCCTAGTGGCTTCTATGATCATGTTAGTATAATGAGGTTCTCTGCCTGCTGAGCTAAACTGGCCAACTTTCATTTAAGTAGACATAATTGTTAAACCCTTAGAGAAATATTAAGAAATTTGCTAGATGCCAAATAACTTTCAGGTCCCTATATTGACTATTTGTTGATTTGTTAGTAACAACCATTTGTTTAGTTGTTAATAATATATTTATAGTTTCTGCAGTCAAATTGCTAATCAAACCCAAACTTCCAAACTAACTAACAAATCAAAGACTAAGAGAAAAGGGGATAGATGCATCCATAAACATCTAATTCATTGTTTTTGAAAATATTGTGCAGCCTGGTAAAACACATTTATTCCACAAATGAAAGGTAAAAAAGATTCACTGTAAAATCAATACAGTGCATGAGCTCACTCACTCTCTCACACAAAGATGTCATGAAAACATAAAATTAAATAAAACCTTTATAAATACTCAAATGTATTCTATAATGTTTTGCTCTGACCCTCTGATAACCACTGTGACGTAGCTCTTTGGCTTTATTATACATCTATAGGATGGGCTGTGTAATTAAATCTGAGCAATTGTGTTATGTTAATTCAAAGAAGGAGCTGTAATGAATAAAACATATGTGTGTAAGAGTATGACATTGTAATATTCAACGTGGGTGGCAAAGTCATCTCAAAATGGCTTCTAGCTTTTGAGAAATGATTAGTCCAAATGAAGCATGCAAAATCTAGCGGCAAACAAGTTTCAACTTCGTAGAAACTTGCAATGTTATAAGGCAAACAATATAACAAACAATGCAATGTGCAAAGCAAGGCTGTAAAATGCAGGTACAAAGGAAAAGATGGGAGAAAAGGTGAAAGCAAAAGTAAATTAAAGCAAAAAACGTGTGGAAGATTCACTCACTAAGGTCATCATCATCATCATCATCATCATCATCATCATCATCATCATCATCATGAGCGGCATCATCCTCCATACCTTTCCCTCCACAGCACAGAACGAAGGGAGTGCGGCGTTCCACCACAGCCCGGCACTGTACGCACTTCTTCATGAGGCTGGCACAGTCTGGAGGAGCACAAACCCACGGATTATTGGTTAGAGGAAGTGGGCATAAATAAAAGACGGAACAAATCTGGTAAAATATGCAACTGTGATTATTCGGACAAGCACTGTGATTAGACGTATATTTTACCAATAGGATTCTGCACATTTGCACAGTGCACATTTTAAACACGTCCAGTTCATAGGTTTTATGAACAAACCTAATATCTGAACTGCTAAACCGGGGGTCTCCACCCTGTATCTCTCCACCGCCTTCCAAGTAACTTTCCCAGGGATTTCTGAATTATACATATTTATGCTGAATAACTCACATTTGATTGATTAAATGCCTATTTCCTTTGTAAATGTATAATTTTGATGCCTCATTTTCAGATTACCGTGGCTCTTACATTTACAAAATTTCTGGCAACCGCTAAGATTAGAAGCTCTGTGGAATTTTCATTTTACAAAACGTAGCTCACAGGAGGAAATAGGTTGGAGACCCATGTGCTAAACTAATAAAAAAAATAGAATACATTTCAGAACATGTCAATAGTGGTCTGAAATACAGAGTAATCATCTGTGTGGAGTAGCAATATTTTTTTACTTATCCTTTGTAAATTACTCCATCCATTGCAATTAACCATTTACTGCAACAGAAATTTTGATTTGCTTACGATGCAGTTACTTAAAATTGTCAATGATATGATTGGGTCATTTTAGCCGAGAGGTCTACAGCCATCTCTGTCAGTAATAGTTTGTGGTGTGGAGCAGAGTTCAGACTTTGAAGGACTATATTTTTGGCGTTGTGTTCAAAATGAAAAAGAATGCGCCTAAAACCCATGAATAATACATAGCTATATAAAACATTCTCACATCAAATCATATAAAAAAATCTGAAAATATACTCACTCTCACAAGCGCACATGTGACCACAGGGCTGGAACAACACTGCTGCCTTTTTGTCAGAGCAGACCACACACTCCTCGATCTGCAATGAGAATTTAATGTAAACAAATGAGAAACAAGCTAGCACAGGTATGCAGAAATGTATACTGAAAACGCATAGCATACTTCAGGATACATCTACTGTGTTCCTACTTAAATGTGGCGCTGTCAATAGCTCATACTCGAATTTGATAATAAAGAAAGGGTTTGATAGTCAATAGCAATTTCATCACCACAATGACTGAAAATGCTCCTTTTTATACTATAGAATGTCATTTCCAACAATACGTGCCATTTATTCAATTATTATTCATTTTGGCGTCTTTTAGTAATAAATGTGGCCATAAAATTTCGATTTCTATATAAACTATACTTCTTTTGAATTAAACCACATCTTGCCAGTTAATAATACAGACAAATAGTATAGTAATCGTAAACCGTGTTTAAGCTGGTAAAATGAACTCCTCATTTATTTCATAGGGTGTCTTGTGCATTAACTATGTCCTTATTTACTAGTTTACAGATTCCACTCTCCTCTTAGCAGAAGTGTGGCTGTAATAGAGGTTTATTGGTCTGCTGTGTTACCAAGATAAAACACAGCATGCTTCCCCCCTGCCTCATTAATCTCTCCTTTGTTTAGATGCAAATTTTTATTTTTTACCAACTTACTTAAATAATATGTGTAGTGAACTGATCTATTTGTAATAATATGAAGCTCTTATGCATGTGTCGAGGTTCTTATAGCATAGGAACACTGCATTTCTCTACATACCCTGAGGAGCAGTTGGTGTAATCTCGTCATATTTCAAGGCAAATCATGTTGGATAGACTAAAAAAATTCTTTCTGCTTTTACTATATAGTAAGAGCAGGCATTTTAGATCCAGGAACTTCATGACGCTATAACTTTTTTGGTAGAGATCCGTTACCTGCTTGTCTCATGAAAATGTTAAGACTGACCAGAAAGTTCCACAGTATGGCATAATGTTATGTTTTATTTATTCAATTACAAGCAGCTAGTTTGGTTGTGTTTGAGTCTCCACAGAGAAAAGAAGGCTGCACTAGAAAACTTAACTTTCAACACAGAACAAAAATACACTACTGAAATTAAATTGTTCAATTGAGCAATTTCAGGAGCACTTGAAGCGTCCATTAATGTCCTTTTTTGCATGTTTGTTTTTCTGGAGTTTATATAATATACATTTCTGGTTCTTGCAGTAATTTGCAAATTACAATTTTGTTTCTGTATATAATGTGTATGCCTCAAACATCACCAGCTTTCATGTGACTCACATTTTAAGCAGTTAAATGTATCAAATATCCCCTGTGGAACAATAACACATGATTGATGGCTTCCCAAAACCCACCTTGGTTCTGGACTGGACCTGCTCCTTACAGATGAGACACTTCTTGACCCGCGGGGAGCAGAGTGAGCAGGTGGCAATGTGTCCGCACGGCCCAAACAGAGTGTCCCTCTTCATGTCCGAACACACCATGCACTCCTCCAGACTCTCCATGTTACTGTTGAGAGAGGGGCTGCGTGTGCCCACCTGACTGCTGCACATGGGGAGGAGGAGGGGGAGAGTGAGACAGGAAGAGTTTAAAATAACACTTAAAAGGTAAAGGGGTGGATGGTCCATTTGAGCAATGTAAAGGAAATCAATACAACTGATGCTATTTCCAACCAGCGCCATCTTTGTTGTTTTTTTATGTCTTGTTAGTGTAGCTGTAAAGATCCATACTTTTTATACATTCAAAACATGTTCAGCTGAACTACAGTATCAGAAGAATGAGTAACATTTAAATATCAGCTGTGATTTGTGCCGCGCCAATATGAACATCCAGTATGATTACTAAACTGCTTAAGAGGACAGCCGAGTGAGCCAGTGGAGATAATTTTCTTAAATAGAAAATATTAATTTTAAAGTTAACAAAAGAACTGTGGTGAGAAATATTAAATTAATACATTATAGTTGCAGAAAGTTGCAAAAAATGATCACTATTATAGTCTTAAGCTAATGTTTTGGCCATTTTATTTAAACATTTTACTTTAATTTAAATGTCCAATTAATTTTTTATTTAATCAGCAGAATTTCGAAGATGTTGGTTTTAAATTTTTCTCCTTATATGAACAATAAGAAATATCCCTCATCATTAATAGAGCTACTTTTTTAACCTTGGCAGTTTGCTGTAGACAATTCATTTCACATATATTATATCTGGACCACTTAACCGTCACCACGACTCCAGCGCACTCCTCACCTGCTTTTCTCCTTGTGGCATTTGGCCAGAGCTTTGCAGAGGCTTGGATCTGGACAGAGGTCTAGAGGGGACTGGCCCTTTTTGTTACGAATGGTCAGGTCTGCTCCGTTGGCTGCCAGGAAACAGGCGATGGATGCAGCGCTCTTCTTCTCCGCCCCTTGGGTCCCCAAGCCCATGATTAACTGCACGGGACAAGACACACAGCACAGAGAGGGACATCAGTTTGGGGATGTTTTCAAGGTGAACCCGCTACAAAATACAATACTGTGCAAAAGTCTAAGACAGCTTTATGGGAACGGCTAGGAACAAAGGATGGGGTATTGTAAATAGAGGTGTATACAAAATGGCATGAAGAAAAACAAGAACATCAAGAAAAGAAAGAATAACAAAAATAAAAGAAATAAGAGTTAGCGCTTGGTTCCATTGGATGTCCCAGATTAATCAGTGATTATTCTTTTGATCAGACCACTAGTCAATAATTATTGTACTGTAATATTTATGCTGATTAAGATTTTTAAAATACATTTTTAACCAGATAAAATGAGTAAAAATATTAACCAAACCGTATGTATTATTGAGGAAAATCACAAATGTTTCATGCCATCTATGTTAAAAATGTATTTTGTATATTAAAAACTATTATTTCCAAAGTCAATTAGTCGCAAATCTCAATTACTCTGCTTAATCGCTGCAGCCCTTCCCAGAATAAGACACTTCTAGCTCTGGTGTAAATGCCATTTCTATTGCATCATTAATATCGCAAGTGTACATCTAGCGATTCAATAGCACCATTAAGGTTGGCATCCCTGCTCCCAAATTCTGGATGTAAATAATAATCTTAATCTTAACAACACAAAAAAATTACACTTACAATGGTACTCGCCAATTTTAGTTAACAGCATTTTTTAGACCTCACTTTAACTTGTGCACATAACTGTAATTCTTGCCTCCATTTCCCACAACAATACTACATGGGTCTTTTGTGGGCTTTTGGTGTAGTCCAGATGGGATTTCTGATTATCCTATTAAAGAAGAGGTCGCAGGCAATCAAGGAGGTGCTTTCAAATGGCAGTGCAATACTGCGATGCCCACCAAGCCCAACCCTATTAACCGTACCACCTTGGATGCTCGCACTTGTCTGGCCTGATTCAAAGCCTCTCCCTTGGTCTAGCAATTTGGGCTTCCCTTGTCTGATTGTCTTCTACCAGTAGCTTTTACATCTCGTCTGATGGAGCCACCGGGCCGGCTAATTCAATTCTCATTTCTGCAGGGAGAGAGTGGGCTATGGGAGAGTGACCCAGCTACACGTATCTCAATTAGACCCGCTGTCTAGTCTGCTACACTACTGCAATAGGGAACTAGACAGGATACGGAGAAGTAAAAAGACAGTTATAAGAATCATGCAGTAGATGGCAGATCAACTAGAAATGATGTGTTGTTAGCGTGAATGCCGCAGGGTTTGACAGGATCCCATTGGCCCCAAAGATGTATTCATTCAGAGCGGTTATGAAAAGGCTTAGGCCTGGTTGAGTGCTCAGTGTTAGTGTCAGGTAACTGTCACTGTGATGGGCCTCGCAGATACAGGGTGACCACTGATGCAGACGACGGGGGACTAAGGAGCAGCCGAACTCAAAGCTGACTGTGATTTAACAGCATTTTTATGGACATGTTAAAAAGAGAGGGCATGTATTATAGTGAGACAACGAGTTCTACAATTAAGGATAACTACAAGGATCTGTAATGAGAATTGTATATTGACAAAGACATAAATAATGTATTAAATAATCAAGCATTGGGTAAGAAACAATAATGGATAACTAGTGGTGGAAAATAAATCCCTATTGCTGTTTGTAAATTATCACCCATCACCTCTTGTATAATAAATATATTAATTCATTTATTATTAGCTGCAAAAATAAAAGATAAAAAAAAAAAAATCCTGCAGTAAAGTGGTTAAAAAGTATCCGCTCAGTAAAAGGTAATACGTGTATACAATGTCCACAAATGTAATAAAGATCTGTCAATCAGTCTTTCTATTAGTCTATGTTAAATCCCATAAAGTGGCAAAGGTACAGTATACGTTATTTAAATGTGTACGTATATTCCAGAAAAATCCTAAGTAGTAGTCTTTGGTAGCTACTAGCCGCTAACTCCTGGCCCAATTTGCTGTTATGTGGTGTTAATAGTGCATTGTATAAAATATGCATAAGTACAGTGTTCTTGGATGGTTCCCAGGGCTCCACTTTGCTGACGTCCTGCATGTCTTGAAGTTGTCGCAGTTGGGACAGTGTGTGGTGACGCAGTGCTTCATGGAGGGGCGTGTCTCCGTCCTTGTCCTGAACGTCAAGTTTAGCCTCCGCTCGCACAAGCAGCTGCAAAAACAACACATGAAGAAGAGACACTTGATGGATAACTGTTCTACAACTTTATACTCCATAAAACTATTTAATTTAATGTCACGAGACAAATGTCAAGTGCTGGTCCACAGTGAACAGCTCCAGTGTGCCAATTATGAGGTGCATTTATTCTTGAGCCCACAAGAGGGCAACGTGGCAGTCTTAATTCAACACTACAGCTACAGACATAGCATTTGTTCATCAGCTTTTTACAAGTGAAATATTACGCCCAGTGTAGAGTATTTGTGGAATCAAAACAGGTGAATTTTATAATTTATGCAGATTAAAATACAGGACTGGCTAACCAAAACTGATGTAGCAATACATTTTGATTTATATTAAACAGTAAAGTATTATTAGTGAATGTAATTTCTTGTAGTTTTAATAAATTCCTGAAATTGAAAGCTTATTTTACCCGAACAATCTGTGTGTGTTGGCGCTCTACTGCCAGATGTAAGGCTGTCTGCTGGTTTACGTTCTGGATGTCCAGGCTGGCGTTTCCCTGAGAAGAAGAATCACACAAAAAATCAATTTAGAAAAAAAAAAATTGAATTGAATTTATTTTTCAAAGTTAAAGAAATCCATTTAAACTATAAAGAGTCTGTGCAAGTATACCCTTCTTTTTATCCAGACTAAAAAAGTCGCATCTTTAAACGCACCCTGCTAACAGTGTTGCATGTGATTGTCATTTCCAATTGCAAACACCTCGGTTGAGGAGATGTGAGGGGGAGATAAGCATTGTGATCAGGCAGTGTGTGAAATCCCAAAGTAATAAAACTGACGGACTGGTGCGCTGGCAGCAGATCTGCAGTGCACCTTGTGTGTGGTGCAGTTTCTGAATAGAAAGCTGAGCCATCAGTGTGAACTAGTCCATTGCAGGGCCTGGTCCTAACACACCCCTCCAAAAGGAATGCTCATGTGTTGGAGCAATGCACCATATCCTAATTAACCTGCTTCCTGCTTGGTCAGGTGACTTTTGTCATAAACTCCAGTATGGTTCAGTCCTGAGGGACAAAAAACTGCAATTTCAAATGGGAAAAGAGCGCACACCTATGACGGCAGGAGGAGATGTGAGGGCCAGCAGCAGTAAAGCAGAGCCCCTGGAGGCCGTGTGAACCGTATGGATTCAATAAAAAAGAGCAGCTCTAGTCAGTTCAACTGGTCCACAGCTCGCTGGCTGCTGGGACTGCAGTAGGAGCCTGTCTTAATGGTGTGTAGTCAGGAAGATCCAGGAGGGCAAGCGGAGCTGATGCAGCAATGTTGGGCCACATAATGAAGGGTATCTCACAGTGCATGAATAATGACATTTGTGTTGTCAGGCTTGTGATTAAACGTGTGTTAAAATTAGCCCTGTATGTTTGAAGGTACCTGGTGCACCAGCAGCTCCGCCACCTCCACGTGGTTGTTGAGTGCAGCCAGGTGCAGAGCCGTGTATCCATCGTCCTTCTTCTCATCCACGATCCACGGCCTGGGCAGTTTGGACAACAGCACCCGCATCGCACTGTAGAGAGCACAAGGAGAGACAGGCCTGTGTGAAGAAGGGTCAAGCTATTTGATAAACCCATGTCAAAAATTGTCTGCCAAATTTAATCTGTGAGTAAACATCTCGTGCAGTATGTGATCGCCTGCAGCCAGACAAGCTGTTGAACGCTAACACATCACAGGTCTGGGCTGATATGCAATGCATATTCCAATACACCTTCCTCTTTTTACAGCAGAGCAGATCCCATTTTCACACATGGGGACGAGAATACTAAATCAACTTAGGGAGGCGCTGGTTTCCTAAACACACTTTTATTTACATCAGACTTTAAGAAATACTGATGTTATTCTAGAGAACTGTGCGCTACCATCTCCGATGATGATGTGAGGGGTGCTTAACTTACTGAGGCAAAACTGTAATTATACAACATTTGCAATTATTCACTCAAGTTTAGTCTGAGATAAAGTAGCAGTCCTGGAGGAAGTATGGTTTAAAGAGCTCCTGAATTTAAGTGGTCTGGGTGTATCCGTTTTGCTCCAAAGAAGGTCGTATGAAGGGCATGTGCAACAAGATGGTGCAGCAATTTCTGCAAATGCATCTGTGCATTGGGACACGGGACAATTTAACTATATTTTCAGAGCTGAGCAGGTTTAGCCCAAACACAGTATTTTTTTCATTGTCTGCTTCTAAGGTATTTTCATTTAATTTCATGGTTCATATATTTTTTTCTATTTCAATGCATTTTTAGAGACAATCAATGATCTTGAGAAATGTATACACTCATAGTCCAAGCTTGTTTCATTCTCAAATTAAGATTGTATTAAATTAAACTGAAATGCACAATGTACCCTTCAAACACATAAAAGCCCAGCACAGTGGAGAGCAGTATTGACCTTGATTAACCCTGAGCACTTATGCATGGTGTATCTTTGAACTGCGACATGAAGCGCTTGCTCCAATTGAAACACGCTTGAACTGCTGCTACTCAAGCGCTGGAGTGTTTCTGTCCACAAAAGTAGATTCGAAATGGTCCGGACTACTGCGATCTTCATTGGCCTGTGAGTGGCCATAAAGGACACATTGAACGCTCAGTGTTAACTATTAAGACAGTGAAAGAAGAGAAATGCAAATGAACACAAGTGTTAGGCTTTGAGGTGGAGGGTAATCAGTGTAGCTGCTTCCCTGTGGGTTTTTGCTCAACCTACAGCTCGTCTGGCTCCTTCACGAGTAATGAAAGTGAGCATGATCAGCAGAGGCTCTGGAGAGAGGCAGAAAAAGGCCAGCGAGAGAGAGGCAGGGGGCAGGCATCAGCAGCCTCCACTCTGCTGCAGTGATGAACAGCGCAGCACACTGATCCAGCCTCTGCTCCTCACGCACACACCTGCATCGCTTGCAGCCATCTTCAACACTTAATGCAGAGGAGCAGTGCTTAACCGCGATAGCAGCCGCACCCACTCGCCCTAATCTAACATTCACACTGTGTAGCTCTTGTTACACTCAACTATTTGCTTGGATACAGTGGATTAAAAATCTCATGGGGCCTTTTGCGTAATCTCATCTGTGAAACTCCCACTGGGTAAAAAGAGGAGACTTGACACTAAACAAGCTAATTATTCAACACAAAAACACAGGAGAGTGTTGCTTAAGGCAAAGGCATAAAACTAGGGGTGAAACTTGACACTCTGTCGAGCAAAATTACTGGAACAAATTACAACACAAAAAACTACCAATGTGCTTTGTTCTTGCAGTTTCAGGTCCTACATCTATTCTATATATACACATTTACACACATGGGATTGGATGGTAATATGGTCTATACGTAGGGCCGCCAGCCAATCAGAGCAGGTGTGGATTGGTGCCCCCTAGTGCCTGAATGCAACAGTGACATTCTGGGCAGGTTTTAGCTGGACCATGGAGTCTTTCCAGAAAAAAGACTGACAGGCTTCCAGCCACGCTGGGCAAAATGGGTAGAGACATTAATATTAATGCCCCATAGTAGCACAGCTGCATTGCAGTTAAGCCAACTGCTCGAAAAGATCAACTGTGGTGTTTTTATTGTTGTGGGTAAGTGGTGTTGGCAACTACTGAGGCTAAAATAAGACATAACAGTGTTATTGTGAAGGACACAATAAGGAAGAGAAGAGAGGTGCATCAGTAAAGACTATCCAGAGACTGTTTAACTGAAGAAGCATTCACATCAAGTCCACTACAACTTAGACAGGTATTTAATGTGTGCTTGTTACTCGGTAAACTAACCACTCAGAACCACACTGTGCAGAAGCTGCTGTGAGGAGCCAGAGCTGAGAGGCTGAGGAAACAGGTGAGAGGAGGAGGATAAGAGGAGGATGCAGAGAAGGCAGTGGGTGAGAGGAGGAGGATGCAGAGGAGGCAGTGGGTGAGAGGAGGAGGATGCAGAGGAGGCAGTGGGTGAGAGGAGGAGATACTGGTGAGAGGAGAAGTGCGCATGGTGGAACTGGGTCATCCTACGAGAGCTCTGGAGCCTCCAGAGAGCTCACTGCGGCCCGTTGTCTGCGGTTGCTATTTGTCATTGAGCGGACGCTGCCTGACGCCCGGAGCTACTGGGGTGCCTTTGTCGACGCGTGTAAAAGTGTGAACTAAACGTAAGCACGGAGGTCGACAGACATGGCCCTTCTGCCTCCCTGACAGCCATCTGTGAGGTGGCCACTGGCTGTTAGAGGAAAGAGGAAGTGAAAGCTGGAGATGGAAGTTAGGCTTGGACAGGACAGCGCCGCAACAGTCAACATCTAGCATCAGATTAATGGCTGTGCACAAACATATGGTTAGTCTGATGGTGGAGACGTGGTTGGCATATGCTCCAGTAATAACACACGCATGGAAATGGCACATCTCATTGGCTGCACAAAATTGTTACCTGCATCAGAAACTAAATGACAGAAATTGCTGTGTTCATCATTAGATCATAGCAAAGACAATAGACTTCACCCATTTAGTCTCAAACTAAAAATAAACACATAAAGCACTGAAAAAGCACTAAAAATTAAACAGTTACCCAATGCTTCTTCAGTTTTCTTTCCAAGTCAAATTATCTGGTGTCCTAAATGACTGAATGTCATTAGGATTTTGGATGCTCTTCCAAACAGGTTTGGGTGCGGGTTGGGTTGGGCTAAAAGTATACACTGTATTGTGTTTTATACATCTAGATCTATGAAGATTATTACAGCAAATTCAACATACAAATCAAATTCTCAATAGAGCTTCAACAATTTTAGTCAGAGTCATTTTTGATTACCCAACTGGCCAAATTCTATTGTACTCTGAGACTTTTCAAATGCATTATCAACTACATAAACTACATATTTTGACTGAATGCTTCTAAATCCAAATAAAGCCTATTATTAATGAGACATTTGATCATTTAATAATGCCACTGTCTTTGTGATAAAAAGATCTTTTCGTATGTGTTTTTGAGTCTGTATAGTGCAGGTATTACATGATTACAATGATCAAATATGACAACTAGTGACAACAATTAGTTGATTGTTGCCGCTATAGATTTTTTTTAGTATATAGGCACTAAATAAAAAGCTATGCTTAAATAAAAGCCCCTAAATATTGCATAAAGTGGATATAAAACTAGATCTAAACACAACATGGGAAACTCAAAATAGTACACTTCTTGTTTCTAAACACGATTTCTCTACTTGGCCCTCTTGCAGTGAATGGCCTTCCTGCGGTGGACAGAGTAAATAAACACAGGTAGCATCAGTGCCAGAGGTGCAGCTCCAAGCCGAGGACAAGAACCTCACTGGCGCTGCTCCCTAATAAAAAAGCTTCCATTACCATAGCGTGAAGAGAATAATTTCCCCTACAATGTGACCTTCCCGGGCCCGGCTGCCTCTACCTGCGGCCCCTGAGTGAGCCTGCTTTTATTAAGGACTATTTGCATAAAGCTAGGAAGGGGAAAGAAAAGACGGGACATGGGTGCGTTCCTATGATGTTTTTGGTTATCGCTATAGCTACTGCCGCTGCCTTGAAGGTTGTTTAGAAGACAGGTGGCGCATTTTCAAACATCTCGGGTGCTGCTGGCTGTCTGTTCACAAATGTAGACAGGGACCTATAAAGGCTTAGCTTTAATTAGCCTTGATTCACCTGGTATTATGGGGTGTCCTGATTCATTGCAATGTAAGTAGGAAGAGGCAGGGAAGACAGTCGGAGGAGCCCAATGGCGCGTTAATGTCCCATTGGTTTGAGATGACCCAATTATTTTCCCATGCTACTCTTTGCACTTTATTTGCCTCCGCACCTTGAAAAACCTCTCTCTCATTTCTACATAAACCATAAAAGTCATCATATATACATCATTCAAACAAAAAAAGTGAAAAACAAAAGACGACATAAATAAGACACCAAGGACAGGCAGTTTGCAGAAGATATTACTCCGAAATGGTGACTCACGTTGAACAATTGCCGAAGCATCACTGTCAATAAAACAACCATGTAATTACTCAGCTATACACATGACCTTGGATATGCCGCAATCCAAATTCAATCTAATTTGAGATGAGAATGGTTTGTAAAATTTATATTCTGGGTAAATGATCACATAATATCACATGGAGTAATAAACTATTTATTTTTTCAGGCATTTTAGACCCGCTCTAGTAGGTAATTCATGAATGTGCATTATATACTAGTATGAGTGAATATCAAATCATTTGTTGTAGAGGTGTGTACTTCAAAACATTTTCAGAAATATATTTTGTGTGTTCTAATTTGTGAAGGAGTGGCTAGTTAGTAAAGTATTGAGCTCCATGTCCAAAAAAGATAAGGGGGCGGGTGAAATTGATAAATATGCTTTTTTTTAATTATTTTGATAATAAAATCAGTCAGAAGTATGCTGAAATGCACCAAAATGTCTTGGCTACTAAAAATTTCAGTTTATACCCTTATTTGGAAGATTACACTTGTACACATCTGTTATTTATTTTTAACAAGTTTATTTTGCTGCTTTTTAAAACTGTTTTTTTATAAGCAATCTATTTATATTCTAACTTGGCATACATCCAAATCAACAGTTTTATGAATTGCAATCAAGAGCAACATATTTTTTGGGAAATATCTTCCACCTCTACTGGGACAGCTTGATCTTTTTAAAAGCCAGAAATGACAACACTAATGAACAGTATGGTAGTAGCTTCAAATGGTAAATGTAAATGCATCCAGTGCTGAAGAATAAAAACATTCCCTGAATCAGATGAAGATAAAAGAGTTGAAAGACACACTTTTGGATCATACCATGGAAGCCCCTGGTCTTTGTCTTGTATTATTACAGTCATTGCACTTCAAACAAGCTGTAGACCGAGAGAAGAAAATCAGCGGTGACCCCCCTGCTGCTCAGCACAGAGATACTGGGGCCACAAAACTCACCACAGTACTGCCTCATATATTCAGGAACATTACAGTAAAAAGTTCATTCTCAACAGAGCATTAAGTATTGTCTATTAAACTAGGAACAAGAAATAGCTACTTTAACAACTTTATTCTTAATTTATGTATTGAATTATTTATCTCAATACGCAGTCAGCCCTTTTCTACAAAGGTTAAATGTTAAATGTTTTCCACCAACCTGCCAAGGGTCTAGAGATGAAAATTAGCCATAGGCTATAATCTTACATATTTACTAAATAATAGGTATTGTCCCTTTTTATAAATAAATAAATAAATAAATAAATACATACGTGGAAGTAGAAGGGTCTAGCAATTTTGATGAAACTGTTTACAGAAATAATGTTTTGTTTCAAAAGGGTGGCAGCTTGTATATTTACACATGGTTTGCAAGAAAATACAGTAAAAACAGTCCTAAGGGGTGGACGATATGGCAAAAAAAACTGACATTACAACTAGAGCCAGATCACAATTTCGATTTTATTATGATTCATGCAAAGTTTGTATTTTTCTATTTCCTTTAAGAGGCAAATAAAGTAATCCACTTCTTCTGAAAGTTTATACATCAGTGTGATTTGTTAAATCACATTGATGTCACTCACTGAGAGCCTTACAGAGGCTGAGAAGTAGGTGGGAAAGGTCTAGCATAGAGCTGCATTAAATAGAGAACCACTGAATTACAAAAGCGTTATACATTAGATCACAACCCAGCCCTACGCCAAAAGTTGGTGGCAAAAGAGTTACTGTATATGCTACTGTAATACTGCACAGCCCAGGTTTGCATGTTATTAGTGTGCGGCATTTCACTGAAACTCCCTTCTTGGTGGTGATTTGAAACAAACCCTTTCAAATGAATGGCCGGTGTCTTCCTGACGGCGGTGCAGAGCGGTAAATAGAGGCGAGGGATTGACTGAAGGTTTTTGCCGAGTGCTGAAGATTCTGCTGCTGTGAAGGTCCTTCGATCGACAGCCACTCAGCAGCTGCCTCCTTGTCACCGCTCAGGCACGCGGTCTGGAGGCTCCGTGATCTACAGTCTCACGGAAAATCCAGAACATTAAATCAGCTCCAGCTCCATGGCCCCTCTCGCACCTCTCTGCCCCTCCTCACCTTAGCATTCCCTCTCTGGATCAGGGCTGAACTGTTTTGGACAAATATCTAATTACAATGTTTCTGAATAAAATGTCACTGAATAAAAGTAGTTTATGTTCGAAATATTTATACTGAATGTCATTTTTTAAAGAAAAGAAGAAAATAACTTAAAATCATATACCTCAATCCTATTTCAATCTGCCAACTATTTGCCAATTGCAATCCATTCAACCTGCCTTCACAATTCAATTGTTTTAAATTCTAATGCCATGCTATGTACATTTCACAGAAAGATAACATAAAGACTGTCTATGTCACTGTAATTGTCAGAACAGATCTGAAATGACACAAACAAGCTGACATATTCGACTCATAAGCCTGACTTCCTTCACTGCCCAACACACATGCAGCGGAGGAAGCCATAGCTGAACGAGCATTTTGCTAATTAAAATCCATTGTTTGCAACGGGAAATAATGGGGATCAAAGGGCCTTGTATCAGCTCCTGCTTTCCCTAAGCACTGAGACAACAGGCCACATGCCCGAGAGCCGCACACAAAATGTCTAACAGCCAACGTGTTAATGGCTGGGCATGAGGCCTGTATCAGTGCATTAAAGGAGCCAATACAATCTGCTGCAAACGTGAACACACTCCACAAAGAGCCACCACTGCACTGATAGTGGAGTCAGGCTGCTGTACGCTTCAATGCAACACATTTGCTGTCAAAGTCAAAGAGAATTTGGATAAGTATTCTCCACATGTTGGGACCAGAGCAGCCACTCAGAGGCATGCACAAACACACCAAAAGACGCCAGCAAACAGAAATTCTTATCCTCTCTGACCTGTCATAGTGCATTTACATGGAGCTATTGACTTCAGTGTCCGCACGGGTTACCAAGGTAACATGGCCTGCATTATTCAACAGCCAAGTCTGGTTTAAATGTGAACCTCGGCCTCAGTGTATCCCTGCGCGTGGGTTAGGGTCACGAACACCAACGGACAGACATTAGATATGACATTAGACATGTCATTTATCTGTAATGAGAAAGAGTGTATCAAAAATATGTATTTAACTGTAGAAGCTTTTTGTTAAACTTTTGTCTTTTATGGTATTTAAAAAGTCCAGACAGTACACCTTGATTGAGGTAATAACTGTAACTACTGTGTAGTTATGCCGTTTTCAAAGGTGTATAATGTTTTGTCATATTGTAGAACATTTTATTCATTCAGCCGGCTAAGAAATATGCAGTTTGCTCACAGGCGCCAGATGTTAAAGCACAATAAAATGTGTGAAGTCATTACATTACTTATTCCAATACATCAAGCAAATAGATAAACTACATTTGCTTTTAAATGGCGATAGAAAATATTAAAGATGCCTGACAGCTGTGTTGTAGAAGTATATCAGCTTGCTCTGTCATATTTACTACCTGCATCACAGAGGCACTTAAAGTGCCACAGATAAATCCTGCTCTTTCTAGGTTTGGCACTGGGCACAAACATACCATCAGAGCTGTGTGCATCTCAATGCTGCGCTCTTTAGCATGCTATAGTCACTTTCCCAAAAGCTCTTTATGTCCTTGATTCCTACAGTAAGGGAGTATCCCTTCTCTCTCTCTTCTGCTCAATCCCTCATTCTCTTTCTTTTCCCCTCTATCCATCCTCCCTCCTCCTCCTCTCCCTCCTTCTCTCCATGTGCTATAGCTGTTTCAGTATGCCACAGGACAGACACAGCATTACAGCATGGCTGAGCACATCTATTGGCTCAAAGCCACAATTGGCCCAGCCCTAGGAAGGCAAGCGAGCACTGTGATTGGTCACCAGGGGATTGGGGCTTGTACCAGCGTGTCCTCTAGCTGATCTGTTGGACTGGACTCAGCTCAAAGAGGCGGACACTGGGAGGGCTCAAAGTTTGGGACACTTTTCAATTAAGTCAGAGTGCATGCTCCTGCAGCCTGCTACCTATGCCGGCTGAATATTAAACAGACTGCATCTCAGAGAATAATTTCTCAATTAACTTTAAGTGGCATAATGCTAAGTCTATTTGAACAAGTGTATGTGATATCTGACAAAGCAAAGTAGATCTGTAATTATTGTATAACTACTCAGCATAATCCTTGCTGTCAAACCCCATGCCAACAACTTGAACTGTGTAGTATGAACGTGGAGGTTATCCCTGTTGATGTGCATGTGCTGTATCTTAAAATGAATCACAGAGCTAGTTCATCTTCCAGGCTTCTAGCATCAGACACTATCATATAATTACACAGCTTCACTAATGCACCAATGCCCAAGACTCTTCAACACAAAGATGACCATGTGATAAGTGGAAAAATGACCATAAAGTATAACTAAAGCCAGCTCATATATGAGACCTTTGTAATGACATGCACCCCTGTAGTACATGGGTGTTTTTGCAGTTTTAACGGGAAACGCTGTGCCAAACGGATCACAGTAGTTCCCCTGCAGTGTGGCTGAAGGGAACAATAGGCTGCAGGATCAGAGCGTCCCACTGCCACAGGCTTCCCCTCAGCAGCAGCACCAGGTAGGCCCTCCCTCCCATTCATAAATCACTTTTATTCCTCCAAGCGCTCAACAGCCTCGCCTCTTCAAATGATGCACTGTGTAAAAGCGCCGTGGCCAGGGGAGGGGGGTGAGCGGGTGGCTTGGGTGAGGAAAATGCAGCAGGAGAGAGAGAGAGTGAGAGTGAAAGAGAGAGAGAGAGAGATAAAGGGAGAGCGAGGGGAGAGAGGTGGGCCAATGGACAGAAGAGGGGTTCAAAATGCATTGGACTCATTAGAAGATACAGTAATCCCCAAGAAGACGTCTGGTGGGCAACTGCACAGAAAGAAGAATTAGGGCGAGCCAGGAGGCCAACCAAGTAGGACAGTCGCTCGAGGAAAACTCTTGACAGTCAAGAGGCTAAACAAGGAAAATATCTATTAAATTATAAAATATGTGATACACAAACTACCAGGCTGTCTGCCAATGATGATATAAAATTTGCCACATCACATTGTAGACATTTTCAAAAAGATTAAACATTTAAAATAAATAAATGAAAAGGTCATAAACTTCATAATTTCTTCTCAATCTGAGTGTTATAAAAATGTGTTAGCAGTAAAACCAAAATGTATTCATACAAGAAAAACTATTGATCTGGCCTCTGTCAAAACAAAAACAAAGTGTAAAAATGAAAGGCAGTCAATAAATAATTATCCAAGTCCTAAATCTATGAGTCTCAAGCAAAACTGTCTTATTCAAGCCATATTAGAAGAATTTCATTCATAAAATACATATGAAAATACAAACAGGCCAGTAATGTGGAAGAAACCAACCCAAGGCCCATAAAAGTTGGAATGTTCCACAGTACCACATAAAAAGTATCCATCTTGCATTTTTTTATTACACATGTTTTTAAAGCTTAAAATGTCCTTTACAGATGTACCTGTAACTTGGCCTAGTGACGTCATGTACTTGTCTCCATAAAGATTGTGACAATTAATGCTACAGTGGAATATTCCAGGAAAGCAAAACATCAATATCCTTGTTTTCTGTGACCAACATGGGTCATGGGTGTTGCTTTGGGTTCAAGTTATTGGGCTGAATAGAGCAAAAAAAGGCAAGCTCTTAATTGTTTAAAAAAAAAAAAAAATTTAGGCTGATGAAGCATTTAATCTGATTTTACAGCTGTTTATCTAACACTGGGGACTTCAACCACCAGTCACGGTGTTTTGGTGAGCACACTTTTAAAAGTCTTTCTGTATTTGTGCCGTATGAATGGAGATACATTTTAAGTGGAGTTGGGGACGAGCACGAACCGCCCCTTGCTACACCCAGTGAAACAAAGCACATCCATTAGTAGACCCTATTCTTATTGATCGATTAACTGCTCAGCTAAACATTGGACCGTATGCTATTCATCACGGGGCGAGGATGTGAGCCGTGCTGCGGAGTTTCGGGGGCAGATGGAATGTCGTGGAGTAATTGAGATTAAACTGGTGGGTTGGTCCACTTGGGACGGGCTGGGAGGAGACCCACAGAGGGGATCCACAAAAACACAAGGTATTATCAATAAAAGAGTTACTGTACAGACCATTAGGTGCAGATACAGCAAGTGGCAGTCTCATCTAGCCATGTCAGGTCATTATCATTACTGAGGTCACAATTTTATAGTAAGATCTAATTACTAAAAATACTTGTGAGATAAAAGGTGTGAATTGTGAGTACACCTAAATGTGTTTTTCCAACTGGCTGTTTATATCACACTGGCTTTATTTTATCATTTAGAGAGTTTGATTTCCTAATGGCATATACTAGAGAGACAAAGATGTATCTGTGAAATGATCTAAAACAGTGTGAATGCAAGAGTCTATAATTGTAAATAACCATACAATTCTGACCTTTCAGCCCACAGTTTTATAAAAATTTTATCTTGTGGGATCCTTGAAACTTTGTTAATCGTATCTAGACACAGAAATACTTTACTTTATTCTACATTCGTCGGTAAAAACTGAGGCTGTAAAACAAAACTTTACACCACCTGTTCCTTTCAATAAATATTGACCAGTGCACCAAGAAAACCCCTCAAGTACAGCAGCTTTGGAAATGGATCATGTTTCTTTCCTTGACAGAGTCAATCAAAGACTGCTAGCAAATTTCAAATTCAATTCTGAGGAAAAGTTGACTTGCAGAACACAGAGACAGAAGAAGCAAAAAGCATTACTTGTTTCACCTGTCAAAGTCATGTTATTCCATCGTGGTATTCACAGTGGGGATTTTCTTTCAGAGTAAAAACTAAAAACATTGTAGCCAAACTTTAAACATTTACAGTTATTGATAAATTATTTAACAAAATTAAGTTCAACTGGTCTGACAAGCATTGAGATTACACTTGATTCAGTGTTCTGATGGAAGGATTCTGTTCACATTTTAAAGCAAATCCAGGAGACTAAAATCTGAACTTCTAAGCTAATATAAGTCCCATACCTTTCAAAACAAGTTTGCTGTGGTCTAAACTACAGGGTTAGCAATTTTACTATCAAATAGGAGAGTATAATTTGTTGTATGCAAAGGAAATTATGTTAGCTGAATAAGCGCAGTCCTTGCCAAATGAGATTTTGATTTGATTGTGATGCATCTTGCAGTCCTACTCTGCAGTCATGACAGTAAGCATTGGTTTTCCTTATGCTCTGATATTAACAAGTAGACACACTCAGTTGTAAAGGCACTGATTGGTCCAGTCAGGTCAAGTTTTGAGTAGCCACATTAGCGACTATCTATTTTACATACCAAACAGTCAATTCTTGTAATAGCCATAAAGATAATGTAATTGAAAAACTATAAATTGTGGCGACAACACATTCATTAAAAGGGCAGACTTAAATACATTATCTCCTGCAAGAAAATTAATAAATCTTTAAGTGAGGGAGAAAAGAAAAGACTCTGCACGTTAAAAGGCTTATCAAACCAAGCTCGGCAGAAGTGCTAGCCATCCCTCGTAAATGTGTACTTTGCAACACGGCTAAGGGGAGTGGAGGGCTGTGTAAAAATACATTGTCTCCATGATTGTGAAGTTAAAATTCAGGTGAGGTTGGTAGGAGGACTTATGCTGTTACCGCGGCGGCAAAGGGAATGAAAAAGAGAGGAGGGCACAGAGGACATTGCTTCTGTACAGTATAGATGTGCCCCGTGATGAGACCAACTAATTAAACAGATTCTTCAGTGGCCGCGCCTCGGGAAAGCTTGAAAAAGACACTTGGAAAATTAATGAGTGCTCAGGATGGGGAGGAAGGCAACCAAAAAAAAAAACTTTACAGTGCCGTGAGGTGAGCCTGCCACTTGCATCTGTGCATCGCAGAATGTGGGCTAAATAAATAAAAGTTAAAGACATAATAATGGGTCCTGCTGTCAAATGCATTCCCAACCTTTCTTGCATTATGGATTCACCTTCTCCCTCATGGCTTTAAACAGTTGTTATTCAAAGTAAAAAGGTGAGCAGACAGGAGCGCCCAACATTAACAGCGTGGTCGCAGTCTATTTTAAAAAATGCTACAGACTGAGGTGGTGGAAAGGACATGGTGATATCAGAGGCAGTGGTGCTGAAGGATGTAAAACAGAAAGAGGGAGGGTGGGGGTGTGGGGGGTCAGAGTATAGAAGTGGGAGCAGGAGAGACCACTTTATTTGGAGCTACTAAAAATAGAGCTGCAAATGATAGTAGCAGGGGCTAGCTGGCCGAATGCAGCGCTCTCCTTGCAGACCAGTGGAATCAATAGGCAGCGAGCCATAGGGGAGTCTTCCCGGAGCCGGTGGCCAACAGTTGCTTTGGGGGAAGTGCAGACGAGGGGGGTGAAGCCAGGAGAGCACAGAAGTGGAGAGGAGTGGGAACTATTTTTTGCACTGCTTGACTAAATATGGTCAGGGAGGTAGTGAGACAAGACACAGGAGCAGCCCGGCAACAGGGCCATGGTGTGTTTCAAATGCTTGGCTTCCCACAAAGTGCTAACCGTTTAGCTTAGCGGTCCACACTGTGAGGAATGAAGCCGCGGTATAGTTGGCCTCTTGGTCCTAATTTGCTGCCAGTGTGTCCCTCATGTTCTCTGTGCCCTTTAAATTCCACCAGAATCTTCCCCGTTTTGCAGGAGTAACCGGTCAGTCCAAATGATTTAACAGCACACTTAAGGCAATTGCATGTCACAGTAAAATTCTAGTAAAGTTATGCATTAGAAATAGCACATTTCATTTAAGAGTAAGTGAAAACCTCTTGTAGACCCACGTACAAGAAAAGAAGCTATTAATGAACAAATGAGATGAAAGAAACTTTTCTCAAGTAGAAGGTATCACATCTCAACTCAAGTCCATGACAATGGCAACTGTATTTGCATTTGTTCACAAGGGACTATTAAAGTACAGCTGTCCTCCACTGCAACGGTATAGCTACCGCTATCACAATTGTTCTCAGACATTCTGTAAACTGCCTCTTCAAAAGTTCTTCTGAATAATAAAAGCGTTTTAGGAGCAGGCTAGGCTCTGGGGCAGTGCTGCGTGCCGATGGGGTGGAGAAGGCTGGTTGTTACACTGTCTCTGGTGACCGGGGCATCCTCCGGCTCTCATCCTGAGCGCACATGATGAAGAGCAGTGCTGCAGAGTTTTTTTTACCCCTCCTTCACTCTCTCTCCCTCTTTCCCCTTTTAAAACGGCACTCCTTTATGCCAGCCTCCTCTCCTACTGGAGGTACGACTGCTCCTAGTGATGTGGGATGCGTGGGAATGCGTGCATGCCCACTTTTCTCTCTCCCCCTCCTCCCGACTGTGCTCTCCCCCTCCCTCCTCCCCCCGATCATAGGAGCTGATTCAGCGAGTCAGGCGTGCACCCGGCGCACACACACGATGGCTGCAGCAGCTGGAGCGCTCGCTAGGTCATTATGGCTATGGGAATGAGAGGAGGAGCGACTGCTATTAGAAACTGATCTGACAGGTAATATATGCTGTTCCTTGGCTTTTGGACGGAGTTTACCCTGTGATTGGTCCACGCCATCTCCTCTTCTCTCTTGTCCTGTCTCTTCCTCGGATGTGATCAGTTATTAACCGCATGGTTTTGTCTGAGAGTCGCAAAGGGGAATGTACTGTTCTGCAGCAGTGGCAGCAGCAGTGGGACAAAACTTAACCAGAGCACACCTTTTGTCTCTGTGCGCCTGTCGTAGAAGAGCAGGAGAAGGTAAAAAGTGTGAAGAGGATGCGGGAGGAGAGGGGCAGCTGGGAGTTGCTGTGGTCCACATGGATTTTAGCCGTTTTTTGTACTCCACTCCATCGCTCTCATCTTCCCTCTCCCTCCTTCCTGTCTTACTCTTACTCTCTCTCCTGCGCTCTTGTGTTCCTGGCACTGGCCGGACATGCTGCAGCAGCACAGCTCTTTGGCTCATTAGGCTTCATGGTTGCAGCTCTGCCGCTGTGTAATGACGGACTCGTTAACTCAAAGCTGCACTGGTGTGGAGAGACATTCCCTCAAACACCACCGCTGCATCTGACTTCTGCCATCCAGCGCCTTGTCCCCAGCTCCAGGGATTTAACACTCAGTCTTTTTTGGCTCTTCATTGTGGTCCCATAAAACCACTTTAAGTTAACCTGAGAGACAAGGAGGTCAGTGCCTTTCTTTTTTTGACCGGAGGTAAGTTTAAGGATGCACTTTTTAAGGAAGACTAGAGTCTCTGTACGGGATGCTGTGACCAGGCAGATGACGAAGCAGTAGAATATTGGACAGTGGACAGGTCAGAGGTTGTGGACAGGGGTAAAGCGGATTGAGCAGATGCAGCTGGGAGAGGTATATTAGCAGAGCAGTGGGGGGTGAGGGCCTGGAGGGGACAGCACTGGTTAGCTCAGACTAGGATGTGTGTCAGTCAAGACCACAGCATGGAGGCTAGTGACACACTTTCTTCTATTAGACTGACAGAGGGATGAGGCAGGGCACAGCGTACTGCAGCACAAACACATAGGCCACCCCAGAGCGCCATGTGCCATGCACTCTGCTGTCTGTCGGAAGGAATTTCACCCCTCATTCTCCTCGGGCGCCTGTGACATTTCCTAAACAGGACGTCACATCTTTAGAAGCAGCTCATCCACCTGCCCAAGCCCATCTCTGTGTTGTCACCTCTGATATATCCTCAACTCATTTCAATGGCAAACCAAAAATACTGGCCCACTTCACCAATTTGTTAATTTCTTCATCACACAAGTCCATTATTTCATATTGCTTATCCAGAAAGCCCTTGGCCTGCTGTTAGCTTAGCATAGCTAGTCAGTTCAGACTTGTGGAATGTGTTAGTCTGGGGTAAAGATTCATTAGAGACTTACTGGACAATTCTCACCAGCATGTAAATGTTATTTATTTAAATCTCTCCATTTGCATTAAAAAAGCTGTTTTAAATACATCATAGGCAGGAGAGCTAAAACTATATAGAGAAGGATCAAACTACACAGTGAGCTCACAGTGGACCCAACATGGAGACAGGGCCATAATGAGAGTTACCGGTGGGTGGGGGTAACACCAGGACCAATCCACAAGTGCTGAGTGGGCATTAGCGCCTTCATGTGACCTATGGCCTGCCTCTGCGCCTAAAGCCTAAATCCTGCTCACAAAAGCTTCCTGTTCCACTTGGATCACCCTGGTTTTCAAACATCAGCAAGCGCACCAGTTAGCCACTGGGGACAGCGCAGACACCAGAGGGCTTGGGACAGAGGGGTACAAATGTTAGCGTGAGATATGAAGGAGCACAGAGGAGAAGAGGCATGAGAGGGATAGGAGGTCTATGCACCCGGGACACAGCCAGCGCCTGCCCGCTACTTCAAGGTGCTCTGTAAAGCTGCGTCTCACAACATGGACAAAACTCCTTTTTTCCAAGCCTGTTATTTTTAACAATTTTCCTGGAGAAAGAAAAGACCACCTTGCCAGCCCGCTTTGAAGGAAACATTATTTCTGTGTTTGTGGAGGACAGTGGGGTCACTGGGACAGTCTGCTATGGTATGGACTGCACACTCCTGTGTGATCAGGGGCGGGGGGACTGGCTTCCAGCCTTACATGGCAAGTGAAGGAAAGCCCTGAGTGTTGAACTGAATTTACACTCAAAGTCACCTTACGCTGCAGACTACAGTGCAGACTACCATACTTGGGAGAGAAACCGTGAGGAAAAATGTTCTGCTTCCAACTTCCTGACCTTGACAAAAGGTGAGCACATTCATACATGCGACTGCCTCCTTGGTGCACATACTTCTTTATGTACCCATATGAACATATGACAGCTATGGAATGTAAAGAAGTATGTATTCCTCTGAGGCCAAGTCCTCGTCTAAAGGTGTCCGATTGCGCCACACTGTTTAGGGATGCGGCTCTTGTTTTGAAAACTGCTAATACTTGATTAAGGGGTAAAGAGAACAAAATGAATAGAGTGAAAGTGAGAGAGGACGTGTGCATGTGGTACAGCTCATGTTAGCTATACTGTCTCTGGGCAGTCTCACTGCAGCAATAACCGCTGTAGGGAGCCTAGCATTCCTCCTTCTACTGCCTCACACCACCAATAGATCTCTCATCTATTACATTTTAACAACTCATTAGACAATTATGTAATTATCTAAAAAAGCATCAATTCATTCCAACCAGTGTGTGAGTGTGAAAGTGTAATGCAGTGTGTGGCCGAGAGTGAGGCCTTGGGGCAAGTCGTGGCCCTTTATATGATACCGTTGTATTAATGCATCTTTTTGAAATATTGGCTAATTTTACTGCATGACTGTCAACTACAACTAAGCTACATGCGCCTTGCTGCTCTAGACAAGTAAACTCTAATCTTTTCCATTTCTCCCACTTGGCTGGTGGAAACAAGCCAGGTGAACAGGGTCTATCTCGTAATGTTGCTGTGTTTTTTTTTTTTAATAATAAATGTGTTTCCAGAAGCAGGAAATAATTGCTGAGAGTGCATTTGCTGTTGCTACCACAAACTGGTTTCATCCCACAGTATCATATGGCGCGTATGTTTAACAATCTCATGTATTTAAGTACCAGTGCCCTCCCTTTCTGCTGTTGCCCTTATGCGCACCCCCCGCCTCGCAACAACCCCAATGCCCCTACCCCCCTCTCCCCGATTCCTGTTCTCATTGTTCACGTTTGCTATGCTTGCCAAATGCTTTGCTGGGCTGTACAGCAGTCAGATTAGACCATCAAAAAAGTGACAATGCAGGATCAGGGTCGGCTCTGGCCTGTCAGCTGATTCCAATTGTAGACTGTTTGGGACAAATAAAGGCCACTGAAAATACACAGAGAAACAAGGTGAGGGAGAAGCCGGGGAAAACTATTCATATACAGCATTTTAAATTATTCTGAGCAACTGGTTCAAGGCCCACATGCAACTTTAACTACTCTAGTCTGTCACCAATACACTGCTACAAGATTGATTTAGAGTTGTGATTTAAAAAGATTAAGAAAGCCAACAAGCATAAAACAAATTGACTGCCAGGGCAAGCAAATAATAACTCTCAATGATTAGCTATTCAAGATTTTATTACAAATGAACAATACAATAGCGAGTGTGGCGTAGACAATAAAACTTCGTTAAACTAAAACAATGAACCCAAAGTACTGGCTGCCACTTGATCAGATTCAATTCATTTTCCTAAATTTCGAAGCGTTAAGGCCGCAATCACATTACTGCCGTGGTGTAGCAAGTGAAGTACAACCGCCTTGTTATAATGAAATACAAGATGATTCATTGTGAGCTGATTGATATGCCAGGTATAGGGGCTGCATCCATAAATACTACCTAAGCAGAAACAACACAAAACCACATCTAATCTTTTTGCTCATTTAAAATAGGAGAGATAAAACTTACAACGCATGAGATTGTATTATATTTCATATGCCATTTAAAGAACGTAGGTGCACAATTAAATATAATAAATGCGTAACAACTGAATAGGTTTGCACGTTGATCTGATTAGCTGAATAACAATGGAAGGTAAAGTGGTTAAAATGTAAATTAAAAGCAAATTACCCACAACTTTTAAATTAGGCCTCATTTCATTTCGGGATAATTTTTACGTTAATAAAGCCATTTCTTTCTTGGTTGACTGGAAGCTAATCTTAAAGTAACATAATCTGTTTTGAAAGTGATGCTATTTTTTTTTATTGTAGTACAAATCAGTATTTTTTCTCTTAGTCCACACACTTTTAATACTGTGTAATACATCTTACACTCTGATGTTACTGCTAGTTTATTTATTCCCTTTCCCAGTTGTTACTAAAGCCAAAATAAAACTCCCCACTCCTCCATTTGTTCAGCACTATACGCCCCACTCTCTCTCTCCCTGTCAAGTCTTAAGAGCAGTGCATGGCAGTTCCTCCCCGGCCCTCAATAGCACTGACCTGCTGTCTGAGTGACAAACGCAGCAGATGCTGACATTATCAAATACTCAGTGGCTGCTGTCGGCCCCTGCTTTTGCCCTGTTATGGCTCTTAGACGAGGTGAGCCGCCTGGCCACCTGACTCTGAAGGACTGGACTGTTTGTATGGCTATGTTACAAATAGATGTGCCTCTGGTGTGCCATATCAAGCTGGCCTTATGTTAACCTCCATCCCGTCCACATGCTGTAGATCCCTCAGCTGTTGCTGGCCACTCACAGGAACCAGCTAAGCAGTGGTAGAAAGAATTAATAACCACTATAGATTTGTGTTGCGTTTCAAATGAGAAATATAATAATTATTTGCAGAGATGTCTTTTAATAGAACAGAGTGTACTATTGCAGACACTTGAAGTATCCTGCCTACAGCCCCCTGTTCAAAGACTGCACTCAGTACAAATCAGTGAGTTGGCCCTAAATGAGTGACTTAAATGAATGTTGGGACCTGACAGCCCCGAGTGGAGCTGCAGAGAGGCGTCTGTGGACGTGCCTCTACATTTGTCTATTGGCCCTCTCAGTGACCGGAGCGGTGCAAAGCTTACAGCAGCGCCCATCTGTCACAGCCTGTAATTGCTTCATGACTTCAGGACATTTGACTCAAGTGCACTGCCACAGATTATTATTATCCTTTTCTCAGGGAACAATTTTTCTCACTCTCTGGGAGGGGGCAACATAAAAGTTAAAAAGATAGCAAGGAGGATAAATCGTCTGCCTGCAAGGCAGCAACGGGAAAAGTTGGGTAAGGCTGATCGAATGTACCTGTATGCTGTTGGTGAATGTTGCAGTGAGCCAAACAGCTTAGACTCAAACAGGTAATATCTGAATGAATGAAGTGTTCTCCAGGCCTCAACACCTGAACATGATCTAACAAGACACATCTCTGGTGTTAATGTCTTTAAATGATACTTTGTTTTCTGCAGTGAAGCAGTGCAACTGTGTACCTCCATTTAAACAACTCTTTGCTCTGTCTCTGCCACAGTGATTCCCACAATGCTTTGCTAAAGCTGGTAAAATGGAACCAAATCACCTCTTGAATGGATTTGGTCCCCTTCAACCAGCTGTAGCTATGCTTTGATGACTACAGGAGATGCCTTTTATTGGAATATCTGCTATTATTTGAAGAAGGTCAAAGCCAGTGGCCTGTACCTTCGAGTGATTCCTGTGTTCAATGTCCTGTTTCCTCTCAATAAAAGACGATGGTAACTGAAACTTTCACTTGTGCTGTGTCCTGCCTGAGTGTTGTGTGCCTCTAGAGATTAATATTCTGACCACAGCGTCTTTTGCTGTTTCAAAAATAGCAGGGGGGAGACTCTATTTCAGAGACTCACATGTCGCTGCCAGAACACACAGCTGTCTTTATACGACACCTTTTAAACCCACTGTCACTGGAAGCTAACAGTCAATTACACTGTGGGTGGGAATAGGCAAAAGCAAGCAAAAAGAACCATCTAATGATACTCAGCAGGGGAAGGCTAACTTTTGTAAAGAAATCTAAACACAAAATATGACAATTACAGTTTGGGGAATAAAAAGACACTAAATACAGTTGTTTTGAGTGAGTACAATAGGCTTAAATATACACTAAAGTGCCTTGATCTGAGTACAACTTGGCTTCCTGCTGGGATGTTGGATGAGAGAGGGGAGACAAGAGCCAGGCACTGTAGAGCACACTAGCTCTTTGCACAAAACATAAGTAGAGGTGGTCGATATATCAAATATAATTAGAATATTGATCTTATAGTCAATCAGAAATAATATATATTTTTATAAAGGCTGCTGTACATAAATTTGCTGGGTAATCTTTCAGATAAAAGGTGTAAAGTGATATTTTTGCACTGTTGTTTAATTTTACAGTTTATTTGCTTTTTGTGTGATATGAAAACAAAGAGCACATTTTGCTCTGAATATTGTAATCCTCAGAATATAAAAAAAAATCAATTTATTTTGACAATATCACCCCACCATAACAAGCCTAAAGTACATGCAGTTATATAATCATAATTTTCAGCTAAAAGACCATTTAAAGTTTTCTCATACACAGTGTAGTCGACTGCCCTGTTCTACACATCAACTGGGCTGCTAATTTGGCCGACTTGTCAGTGCAACCGGGCCCTCTCATTCAGATAATTTTTTAACACGATAGTGGCTCTTGTTATAATTATCTTTGAATCTAAAAATTTGTCTGAAATGTCAAAACGTACCGGAAGACTATGTGAACGTACCGTATATGTTAGGTATTTAAATCAGAGCAAAATGTTACGAGTGGCCTATTTGTTGTGACAGGATGAAGCATTACGTTGGGCGTATAGAGATATAGCAAATTTCAAAACACTGCAGGGAGGTGTAGCGTTATTACCATAAGTGCTTTGAACTGTGCTGTTGTAATATTGTGGTGCTTGTATTAAATGAAAGCAGGGCAATATACAAGAGAGGGAAGGAGGGCAAATATTCCAAGAAGGTGAAACGTAAAAGGGTATGGGCCCGCACTGGCACGGCTTGTTTGGAGTCTGTTTATGAGTCACGGGCTATTAATCGTATTGTTTACAGTATTGTAACAGCTACCGGCTTCTCACCGCCCCAGGGAAAGAGAGAAAGACGCAAGGCAGGCAGGCACCCCCTCACAGGCCCAGGGCTGCGGTAAACACACAAAGAAGAACACCCGCTCACCGGATGTCCGAGATAACCTTTTTCAGAGCAAATTACTTGCAATTGTAAAAGTTAACAACTGTAGGGTCTAATTTATGAGGAAACACGCTTGCACCTTGTTCGGCAGCGTGTGAGTAATGAACAAAATGAAATATAATCTAACACAGTGTTTCCCGTGCGGTCGGTAGAGTTGATTTTTCCTCACCGTTTGGGAACTAAAGCTGAAAGAATCATCTGTCACCAATAGTTTCCCCTCTGTATCTTCCTAAATCGTCTGCACCTCAGGGAGACCCACCCACTCGGTTACAACAGCAGAGCACGTAATGCACATTTAAACACCGGCACTGGGGAGCACCTCATGTTCTGGAGTCAATATCAAACTAAATTGTAGGCATTGAAAAAAGTAAAATCACTGAGGCACTAATAAGAAATTATAGGGGGATTTTTTAAACATTGCACTGTGATTATTTTGCATATTTGTTATCCACAGAAGCAGCACAATAAAACTAACAACTAGCGGTAATTTACATTAATTACTTAACCGTTTATGACTCATGTTTGGCATGCAAAATTTTGTTCATCAAAATTCCTTTGCTCTCTTGTTTAGGGCTGGGTGATGATTTTTCTCCCCATCAAACAATCTTGATTTTGATTCTTATTTTGTCTTATTAAAAACTAATAAAAATGCTTTCAATATTCATTTCCTGAACATAAACAATACAGACTTTTAATCATTGCCATTTAACACAAAAATTGTCTGAACGCTGCTCCAAACAGCATGCTTTTACTGACAGAAGACTGGCTGTAAACATCCTGATTAAAAAGACTCAAGCTGATCATTAGAAATGATTAAAATTCGATTAAATGCACAGCCTTATTTCAGCTCCAGTGGTCAAATATCCTAACTTATGTATAACAGGTATACATGAGAGATTGTTCGAAACACACACAAAAATTACAAATATAAAAGACAAAGTATTTATTGTAGTAGTGATATGCAATCTTATCCATGGGTTTAATTACTTAAAACCAAACACTTAGATTTTTTGTGGAGAAAAGCACTGAAAATGGCATCTATAAAGAGAAGTCTACACACCACCCTTGTTCATCTATTTGATTTGCTCTTCAACTGTTTGTTTTTTTCAAGACAGCCATCATCAGTGCCGTGTTTCTGGAAATATGACTCGACAATAAGACCTCCTTTTATTACACTTCAATTGGCACGACTTGTACAACACTAAAAACAGACCAGACCAGGTACTGGACTCAGACCTGGGGAGAGATTTTCCGGGGCTTTAGGACTTGTGCACCGTCTTGCTGATATTGCGGCAGCCCGAGCGTGAAATAAAAGTAAATGGGCAGACTGGCGAAGGCGACATATATCTTGGTTTCTGTGAAGGCGAGGAGGGACGCAGAGTGGACCGGCGCACACAAAACACGACAGGACCTCTGATTCACAAAACAGCCGACCCCAGCACTTTCTGCCCAGGCCAGTCGATGGGTCTCTTAGCAGACTACTCCTTTACATTTTGTTTAGTTTGCAAAGGGGCATTTCACTCGCATTATCATCACACAAGTAATCCCGTTTTAATTCCACTTGCATGTGATTTTTACTAACAATTATCCATTACGTTTAAGAGCTTTGCATTGAACAATATAGCAGAAGATTTGTCCCGTTTTGTCATTAAAGATTACAAAAGCTGAAAGTGCTGACCAGCTGGCCACTGGGTGCAGTGGGGGAATCATTTAGGTTTTAACTCGTATATTGGTGTAATTGCAAAACAATCTCCACATGACTGTTATCAGATATAACTATGCCTATATAATTACATTTAATTATAGAATTTTAGGGATCATTGACTCACGAAGGCCTGCCAGAGGGAAAAGTAGAAAGCAAAACAACCTAAATGAAATACAGGGATGTAAACATTGTTAGATTAAGTGCTAATCATGATTATACAGGTCATAAAATGATTTTTTAAAATACTAAAAAGCAAGTCATTTCTGAAGGGGAAAAAGTTAGCATAAAAATTCAGATTTAAATTCAATCTATACTAGCCATCTTTAAAGTTTGATTTTATAAAGCTGGTCAAAATAATCTATTTAACAGTGAGAATGAAAGAAAAGAATTTATAAACTTGTATTTTGTTGTAATAATTCTGAACTGGGGATGCACAGATACCAGTACTTGTATAGAATATTGGTACGAATTCTGAAAAATTTGCCGGATCGGGTATTGGTTCAGTCGATATCATGGCTGGGGCTTTGATTGGATGCAATAAGACTATTTACGGGCTGATTTTGTCCTAGAACGTATCATAATTTTTTTACTTTTATTTCACACAAAGCAACTCAGTAGTAATTTAAACAGATAAATAACAGCTGACTCTCTTGTGTAATAACTTTAGGTAATAAGGGCCATTTTCCATACCTTCTCAGCATTTTACAGGGGTATACGGTATTATCTTGACTAATTAAGAATTATTTTGTAGTTTGCAACTACACTATTCAGACAGCTCCAGCAGGACGTATGCACGTGGCTCAGGCTCTGTGTTTCTCAGTGGGAAAGCCGATCAAACTCGACTGGGCGCATTTAGCCACTTGTATCAGGTCTACAGTGAAACTAACTAGCAGAACAGGCTTGTATTTACGGTATTTACAGGCTGACCACGGTAAACGCGAGGATTTCAAAAGTAAATTTCAATTTAGAAGCGGCTCTGCAGTCGCATCTTGTACCAATGGAGTGCCATAAGATGCTGTACGTAAAGCTCCATGCTCTCCACCACCTGCTCTATTTGGGGTCAGCCCATTGGTCCAACAGCCCAGTGAGAAATGAGTAGAGATCCCATTAGTCTGACCATACAAAGTAGAGATGCATGAATGACTTGTAATGTGCTGAGGATAAACCATTCGTACATTCGGAGTGTAGGTGGAGTTCTCGTTGGTTTAGGGCCACACCGGGGCGGGGAGCCACAAACACCAGAACAAGAAAATCTACGCCATGTCATTAGCAGCGTATAAATATATGCACGCCGAGCCGACAACCAGGACTAAACCAAGACTAACCTAGGACTGGAAAAGACTGAATCAGGACATAGCATTAAATTGAAAATACAAGGTACTTTTGCACTGCAGATTTTTTAATGACAGTAATCAAACTGTTACCGTTGCTACTTTTCGATACCTCAGGATACCTTAATATCGTATTACCGCCCATCCCTACAATGTACTGATATCAGAATTGAAACTGTAAAAGATGGATGGGTGTATCCCTATTCTGAATAATGGTGACATTGTGATATTTCTTCCCACAATAATCATAACGGTAACGTTTGAGGAGTACATTCTAAAAGGAATACGTCAGTAGCTTTAAATAATCTATTGTGTGGAGTGCCAGAGGTGGAGCGCGGGTTTGGCCAGGCGCGTGGCAGGTGGTCCGCGGCACTTTGACCTCAATCCCATTTGTCCCAGCGCCAACAAAACGAATGCTAGTGAAGGAGGGTGACATTTCTGCCGCCACAAATATACGCTAATACACACAAGGCCTTTATGATAGTAGAGCAGGGCAATATATCAGCTACAAGATAAGATACACCATATGCATAATTAGATTGACCAGTAGATTATGTATAGTAAGAAAATTGTCAAGACCTGAATAACAGAAACTTGCAGTATAATTTTCGAAGGGTACAAGATGATATCACTGCATTTTAGAGTTTAATTTTACACTCCGTTCACTTTATGTATGATACTTGAACCTTAACCAAGACATTTACAGGCATGTTCTAGCCCATGGACAGCTAAAATATGACCCGATTATAGGTATACATTTTTGTAATAAATAAATAAATAAATAATACCCACATACTTAAGTATCTAGTACTATTGCTACTACTACTTTACTCTACTGCTTTTAACAGAACTTGTATAAGATCACATGGTAATATAAAAAGAGACTAACTAATTCTGTTAAAAATTAAATTCTTTTCTATCTATTCTAGAGTTTTAAATATCATTGTAACATTGAATTCAATATCAAGCATTTTCATTAGTATTGAATAACATTTTAGTGATGAGACAACACTTCCCTGCACCAACAACTCAAATAAAAGTGAAGGAGGGAGACATTACTAGAGCCACATAGATACGATACATACATAGTAGCACATACCGATTGCTAGGCACAGGAAGCAGCTGCTAAGTTTTCTCAAAATGACTCCAGTCTATAAAAGCCTGCCCCTGTAGTGTCAGCATCCATCAAGTGAACACAACCCCAAATGATCAACTTGATACAGACAGGCCTCTCTCTGAGCTTACAGATGAGAGACGACACAAAACAGCCAACGAGTATCTAAAAGAACCTGCTGCTTCCAGAAATAGCTTTAGCCAAGGACAAGGAGCAGGAATCATTGAGGAGGCTAACCGCTTGGGGCCAGCCACCGATCGCGACTCAGCGACAGACAGGCATAACAATAAAGAGAAGCGACAAATGAACTTCAAGGGCTATTAACCGTGCTAATATAGAAAATAACATATAACAGATGCTTTCAGGGCCTCAAAGGTAGTCCCACATCATTTTAAGTCCAAACCATCTGCTGAGGAGGTGCAGTTACTCTACACGCCTTATTCTACCTCAATCAACGTCAAAATTAACAGACATCCCCAAACGGACTTTAGCGCAAGATTTATTAGACTCTATGAGCCTGGGAAAAATGTATAATATAGCACATTTCATATGTAAAATTCAGCCAAAACAAATCAGCTGTCAGCTTTGTACAAATAGAGCAGATTTTAAATGACACCAAGTGAAGTAGAGAGTTTGCAGAAGAGGGTCATACCTGGGATTTCCTCTTAGGGCGGCGTGATGCAGAGCATTGAAACCGTTGTTGTTGGTGATAGTGACGTCTGCGCCAGCCTCAAGCAGCACAGACAACATGTCATCTCTCTTTTTACTGATGGCATCGTGTAAAGGCGTGTCCCCTTCAGAGTCCTACAGGTGTGAAATATACTCAGATTAATTAAACCCATAAAGGTAAAAGCAAACTTATTTCTTCATGATACAACTGTTGGGCGCAAAGAACTTGTATCATTAAGTACCTGTAGACTTGGATGGCAGCCAAAGTCCAGCAGTGTTTTGACTACTTGTAGATGACCCTTGTTGACAGCTATATGTAAAGGAGTTTGTCTACGTTTATTTCTTGCATTTAGATCAGCTCCGCCCCTTTGCAGCACCTCAATGACAGAGCCCTCATCACCAAAGGCTGCGTGATGCACTGCCCGGTCTCCATCTTTGTCCTGAGTCAATGACATTACAGGAGATTAACTGACTGTTGGGTCTCTAACTGTTTTATTTACACCCACTGACACATACATTGCATTTACAAAGTGTAAGTAGATTTGTGTAACTTCACCCACCTCAGCCTCCAGGTCCACATTGTGTTTGAGAAGAAGCTTCAACACATCCACATGACCATTCTGACTGGCTGCCTGCATGGCTGTGTGTCCAGCACACTGCCCATTTACCTAAAAAGCATGAAATGGTCACGTTACGAGTAAATGTGACGTCAGGGCCAAAGCTTTTATTTAGACCTACACTCTACTGAATTAGCCCTGTACAATAATGGAGCCATTGTATGTGTGGATTTGTATGCACGGCTATGTGCGCATGTTTCATCACCAACTGCAGCACTGCAAAAACTCAAGAGCATGAATATTAATGTGGAGTCCTTTGGGAGTCTCGAGACATCTCTTGTCCTGGCAAGCGGATCACTTGGTCTAGCTCAATGTGCTCAGCTTTAAGCAAATAATTCCACTGAAAGGCAGTGGGGCAGCTGGCCAGCTCTCACCAGTGACACGCACACGCTCCCTCCCAACGCTCAGTGACGACAGGTTTTTAGTGCAGACTTGACGTAATGGTCACTTCTCATCTGAGACATGTCCTTTAGCAGAAGTGCTACACTGGTGTTCAGAAGAGCTGGGGTTAGACCTGCAATTGTGGGGGCTACAGATTTGAACCTGAGTTTAGAGTGAGGTTTCTGCAGCAGTGCTCTCTGTGCATTCTCTGGTCTAGGGCTAGTGCTATTCTGATGGAGAGAAATGCAGGGTTGGGAGGGTCTTCTCCAGAGACCACCTCAGTCCTGTCAGAGTACGCCAATAAGTCTAAGGGTTTGAAACTCATATCTTCCCTATTGAGTTACTTTATTTCCGGACACTGCAATCGTTTAGATTCACTTACATCCACGTCAGGTCTCTTCAGGATATCCTCCACTTTGGCCAGATCTCCGTTAGCCGCTGCCTTTACCAGCTCCTCATTGATGTCCCCAGATTCCTGTGTCTCAAACAGCTTTTTCAACAACTGGGACAAGCGCTCTAACCAAAGAGACAACAAACAAAATGAGCGTGTGTAGTTGTCAAAAAAAACAAGTAGAAGCAGACATGGCAAATGTGGTAGCACAGCCCTTGTCTGTGTTGCATGTTGATGTGCGTGTACCTCCAGAGGCGTTGCTGACAGCAGAGCCGGAGGGAGCAATCTTGGTGACAGCGGCAGGATTGTACGTCCACGAGGTTCCACAAACTTCGACCTTTAAATCACTGTCAGAGTAGATTTGCTGTACGCGCCCAACTTTGCCCAGGGTCTGTTGATAAACGGGGACAAAGGGATAAGTACCATAAAAATTTACATATCGGAATTAGCATATGGCACATTTACAGGTAAACACTATGCTACGCTGCTCATCACAATCATAAGAACAGAAAATACGTTGTATACTGTTATTTCAGTAGAATTACATTTTCAATGAATAAGTATCAGTTTTTTATATTAAGTTTTAAGTTAAAACAGTTTTTGTTGTGGTCTTCAGGAACTATTCCACTGTATGACAAATGCATAAATATACTGTCCGTATCTAATATTTGACATATGAAACCTGAAAGCTCTGAATAGAAGCAGCTTCACAAACATCCATCAGGCAGTATTTAATAACTCATGATAATACCATTTTGAATCTAAAAGAATGCAATAACATTAAAACACTGAGCCAGGAATACATATTCTAAATCATTTTCTAGTGGACAGATGAAGAATGCGGTGGAAGACGCTTTCCAATCGGAATGACATCATGGTGATTACAGCGACATGACACAAGGCTGTTCAGACGGGAGCGGGACTGTCCTGACGGTGCCATCAATAACAGAGACTGCAGCAGCACCAGCAGCAGCGGGCGGCCGGCAGCTTTGGTTAGTGATCAAAGCTACAGCCCATCTCAGGGTTTTAAGGCTCATTAGCTGCTGAGGGGGGCCGCTTTGGCAGGGACAAGTGGCATATTGGAGGAGACCGTCGTTACATAACCCAAGGCGCGCTGGGCAGCTACGGATAAACTTCATAATAGGTGAGGAATTGAAGTCTCAGAGCAAGAGCCATAAAATGATTTGATGAATCATGTCAATAAAAGAGCAATATTTCTGTACAGAATCTGGGGCTGCCGCTGCAGTGAACTCAGAACAATTGGAAACTACAGACTGGGACTGTATAAAAGGATTAGAAAAGATATCCCGCACTGAGTGCTGATCTAGTTTAAATTTGTATTTTAATAAGAATAGTAGTTATGTATTCTTACAGGGAGCATGGCCTCAGCCCACTCTCCATGTCCTCTCTGTAGGAGCTTGATGCGATCAATGTCGTAGCAGATCTGGACCAGGTCTCCCACCATGAACTGTGAGCTGCCCCCCTCTGCCCCCGCCGCCACCTCTCCACTCCGCACCACGTTGGCCTTTGTCAGAACTGCGGGATTGAATGTCCATCTAAAACAAGTACAGTGATGGAATCAGACAGCAGTTCAATTGAAACAAACTTCATGAGGAATTGTGACCAACAAAATGTACAGTGTGAAATGTATTAAGATCAAATTTTACCTAGAGTCACAAGAAAACATTATTGTGTTTTTTATAAGAATTGGAAAAACTACCTTCCTAAAACATTTCAATAAGTTAAAATAAGATGCTTTTAAAGACTTTATTAGAATTCACTCTGTAACATAGCAAACATTCAATCACGCATTTAATTCCAAGTCAGTACAATTAAAAGGTACTGTACTTATAGGGACATTACTGATCCGTGTCATATACCTGTTACCACTGGGGTACTGCACCACGATGTCATGATCTTCGTCGATGCCACACACAGTACCAGTGGTGGTGAGGGTCTCGAACATGCCGTCAGTCCAGCCCCCGTGACCGTGCTGAAGAGACTGGACAATCTCTAGGTCCAAGTCTATGTTGACCAGGTCCCCAATCTGAAGGCCACCTGGGTTTCTGTTGCCATTTTGTTCACCTATAGTGGCATTAAAGATGAGATACAATTTCGGGTTTACTAAGGAAAAGGCTCAGTACTTGATACCAATTTTGATACCACAAAGATAATAGAAAACTCAAAAGAGTAGATATGTATATCTATTTTGTAGTAGTACTAATGATACTTGTGCAAATGAGTATTTGGTTTTGATAATACAGACCAATAGGTTATGGTTAATATGGTTAAAATAAAATGTTTTCATTTCTAAAAGTTTAACATATGATTAGGACTACTGTATATAACCATTTATTGATGTGACATTCAACACAGCTTAGGGTTAGGCTTTATACAAGCAAAACAAATATTGTGGAGTCTCCAGCATTTGACCTATGCCAAGATCAAACTTTTACAGGAGAAGGGACTGTATAGTGCTGCCATCTAGTGCCCAAAGTCAACTAACTACAAGTGAGGTTCCCCTAATGCCCTTGAATTCACTGCACCAGCACACATAGGTGAGAATTGGTGCAATATGGATGGCATACAAGTAACACTTAGTTACTCACCTAAAACAGGGCAATGATCTCTGTAGAAAGAGCCACCTTTGGCATCTTGGACACACTTAAGATCGGACTGTAAGACAATAGCATAACACAGAAATTCAATTAAATTGGGGCTTAATCCTGCATAATAAACTTATACAGATATGACAGCAGTATTGATGTTACCGCATGGATGGGCAACAATATCATAGCGATATGGCCCAAGGATATGACAGGACAATGAAATAGTGGAGTGCTTCGTATCATTTGTGATGACTCAGACGCAGAGGCGCGGTGAAGTTAGAGGGCAAAGATGATACTAAAGCAGAGCGTGCATTCCTCTGCACTGAAGAAGCACAGCAAGTCCCAACAAACCCAACAAGACTATTACCAGGAAATCCAATAAAACACAAAACTATGATACAATTTTGTACACTAAGAAGCAGTGTATTCAAATTGCTTTAATATAATAGGGAGGTCAATGGAAGAATTTTATATTGTTGACTTTACAGATGAGATTGCAGTCTATCCAGCAAATTTGTTACTGATGATACAGCCATCAGTTCTATGTAAAATGTTTACTTTTGCTGAATTAAATTATTTTAACATTTAATTTTACAGTTTTGATGATTTGATATTTAAACAATTTTAATCTTGGAACTGTAATTCATAGAAATCATATTGTCAGTGTGGTATAACAGATGTGTAATCTGCATTGTACCCTGTGCTGGTGCTAATCTAAAACGAAACATTAAATCCTAGATGATCTCTCCATTTGTGTTTTTTTGAATAAATATTGACTGAATAAAATATCACTCAAAATGTAAGGTTTCTCTGTTACAAAAGTAACAACTAGGAAGTTATAATGTAAATCCCAACCACCACTTGGTTTCATTAAATACTCATATATATATATATCTATATATCTATATATATATCTATATATATATATATATATATATATATATATAGATAGATAGATAGATAGATAGATAGATAGATATAGATATAGATATAGATATAGATATAGATATAGATAGAGAGAGATAGATAGATAGACAGATATAGATAGATAGATAGATAGAGAGAGAGATAGATAGATATAGATATATATATATATATATATATATATATATATATAGACACACACACACACATATATATATATACATATACATACTAGGGTTTCATTAAATACTATATATACGTTTGCAATGTTTGGGGGGTCTTACTGGCATTATTTCACCCATGAGCATATGTCATATCTGTCTTGTCTGCATATCATTTAATTCATTACAATTACAAAAGCCAAATCTGTTACGCAATCTAGAAACCGGATCGGACTTTTTCATTCAAGGGCTAGGTCATCCTCAACCAATCAGATTGCGTTTTATTATTTGAGACACGTGTGTAGCAGCACCCGGAGCAGAGCCCCTCTGCACAAGTGTGACCTCCATGTGAACGCTCCATCCCCAAAACTACCAGAAGGGACAGCTTTGGCCTTTATCATGCAGATGTCTTCCTCTTCCAGCTGCCCCGGACAACTGTGCCCTACCATGCAGTCTGCCCGGTCCAGACAAAAGACCAGAGGCACATGAAAAGCAAGACACACAAAAGCAACCTCCAGGAAGCAGCCCCCCATATATCAGTCTGATGTTTAAGATTTAGCCGATATTTGGGACCGATATTTTTGCATTGCCCTATTCTGTGTGTGTCCATGTTGGATTCACAGTTTGTTTTCAGCTAATAAAATGTATTTTTTTGAAGAGACTACCAAGCTAAAATGCAAACAGCGAAAAATGTGACTAAAGATATGGCTGTATATTTACACAACCATGTAACAGATAAATACATTTTGCCAAGGTAATTTGTGTATTAAACATGGATTTTGGATCCTTGCTTTGGATCTTAAAAAATTAATATCAGTATCAACAAATATTGGTTATTGCATCAGCTCAATTTTGGAGCACCCCTACCAAGAAGAGTGTGTGTGTATGTGTACATGTACAAATACAAGGATTACACTGGACTGACCATTCCCTCGAAGCCAACCCGGTACAGGTTTTTGGCACCATTGTCCCAGAGCACATAGGCAGCACTGTGGGGACTGGCTGCACTCCAATCCTGGATCTCAGTCACCTGCAAAGAAAGAGGAGAAGAAGAACAGAGTGTTAGCTAATTGATTTGTTTTTGTCCTGTGCCAATAAAGACAGCAAATTTAATAAAGGATTTAATACAAGGTGGATGAGAAATCTACTACGTAGCTGCAGGTGTTTATATTGGAACCAACAAAAAGAAACACAATGGTTAATCTAATTTCATAAGCTAATCTTTTCTACAGTCTATCAAGCTTAAAGTTTGAGCGACAACACCGAAGATAGGAAGAAAACAAGTTGGACCTCTTGACAATAGGAAATGTACACTCCCAGGTTTAAAATTTCACTTTATTTGTAACTGTCTCCGACTCACATAGTCCCCTATTGTAATAGCAACAAAGGAATACAAAAGTACCTGGCAGGCTTCAAGGAAAATCTATACACAATAGTGTCTGCTGCTACATGACTTTGTTGGATTCCCAAAGTGCTGTGAAATATTAGAAATGGGAATCACTGTGATGAAATTTCATTTAAGTGTTGATTATGAGACATGCAATTAGATTTAGTTTAAGTTCCTACTGCACTGGAATTTTCAAGTCAATGCTAAAGCTATTGCGGTTTTGTTTTGTTATAGGGAAAATATGTGAAAATGTTCAAAGAATAGTAATTAAAGACGCCTAACCAGGTTTATTTGTTCAAGCAAGCCTAGAACAAGTTCAGTCAGGACAAAATTGGTGCAAAGGTATTACCATCTATCCACACGTGTCTACATATAAAATGGATTCTGCAAATGATTCAGATGGAGCCATTTTAGACTAATTATTGTGAAGGGCTGCCTAGAGGATGATCAATGTTATCTTTTTGATGAATTCAGGGAGCTTCCTTGCATCAATATCTATATCAATTTCCTATTAAGAGCACTTGAAACAGGAAAAGTAGATTAATTATATGGACTGCCTCACTCAGTGCAATGTGTAAATAACAAATTATGTTACTGTCTATTGTAATGTATGACAATTAGGGAAAATAAAGCAATTTTTGTCAGTCATTACAAAGCCCTGGGTATAAATTGTGAGATAAAAACATTTTTTAAAGACATAAATGGTTCTAAAACTGTAGCACAGCACGAAATGAATAACAATAAAATTAATTTAAGTATAAATACTACAAAATAAATAACTAGTGACTGTCAAAGCTGAATTCTACCTGAGGCCAACTGTTATTAAAGTAGACTATTAAAACAGAAATACACAGTCAGTTAATATTTAATTGAAATGAAATTCTGAGTTCATTAAAAGCCATTGCCACATCATTGCAAAAAATTGTCAAGGGATAATCCAAAATAAAGTAAATGAAAAGTTTAATTAAAAGCTTTGCCTTAAGTAAACACCGAAACCAAATCATTAAATTATATTCCAGGTCCCTTCCAGGTTCCTTCCAAAGGTAATTGATTAATGGGCCTGAGGAGGCAATATTCACACTATTCACGCAGTATATTCAACCTGCAGGACACTTAATGTTTTTCTGCCGCACATATTGCTTACAGCATCATAAAACAGTAATGATATATGCCATTAAATAACAGAGCAATATGAAGTCTTAAATTGCCTAGGGGGAGTCTTAAATTGAATACTCAGGGGTCTGGACCTGAGTCAAAATAAAACCTCTTTATGACACTGATCTTGTGTTAATCTAAATAAGCAGCGCTAAGCAACCTCAGAGATGTATTACCCCAAGAGATTAATTTAAAACATGGATGACCTGCAGTGTCAGCAGTAAAGAAAACGCATAGAATCAATGACAAGGATATAGTAAAATAAGACACAAAACGTAATTAAAATGTATTTATCTAACTGTTTAATTTATTAAATTATTAACTTATTCAAACATATTATGTGTTTGCATTGATATATATCAGGTTACTAATAAAAACAGGTCCACTGACATCCTGTTCAAAACTGCAGAACTGAGGCCCCATGACCTCTTCTTACTTTTTATTGTTGAAACTTACATGACATTTTTTATCCATAGCCAGATTTTTTTGTGCAGTGGGGCAGAGATAGGTGGCAGGTGAAAACAGGAATTTTCTAAGCATTCAAGCCTCAAATGCAGGGCAATAGAGACTCACTCATGCCTGAGTAAACTAATGATGAGAAAACATTGATGCTCATAAAAGTAAACCTAATACATAAATAACATTTCAAAACTTGATTTGTTATAAAGTATTTTAGTAATCAAGAGTAATGAGAATTGTCTGGAAGTAGAACTGTGGAACAGTATAGTTAAAAGGTCATTAACTTAACTGCCTAGAAAATAAAACACAATTACTCTGACTGTAATCAAAATGTGTCACTCACATTTAGCATGTACTGACTGTGTGTAATGTAGTAAGTATTGTGCAATTTCGTGAATGGCCGTACCTTTCCTCTCCTCCCGTTGCCCCCGTCCTGATCTTCCCACTGCCAGTCCACTCCTCTCACCACACGACCTCCAGCGAAGATCCCTCTTGCTGTGATTTTCTTGGACTTTCGCCGTGACTCCAAAAGCACTCTGCCAAGACAGGAATATAATAGGAATGGGAATAGATCTCAAGATTAAATTGCCATGAGACTGTGCACACATGGGAATACCAATCTCGTGACATTCTACCCTCCATCTTTACATATGACATGGACATGAAAGCGTTACACCTCATGCTCTGGAAAGTAGACTTGTCCCTACATATTCTAACAGAACACTTTAAATATGCACTTCTAAATCACCAGGACATGCAGTGTTTTCCGTTTGAACACTGTTTGAAAAAGATCCACAGAGAGATATTTAGGCCTTCGTCATCCATAACTTAGTTTAAAGTAAGAAAGAAGGACAGAGAAGCTCTCTTCTGTCCAAGCAGTGATGTGTATTAGACATATTGAGTATATAGTAATACTCATAATGTGGGGAGGTGTCAGTAAACAAGCTTTTGTGTTTAAAGCCTACAAGACATTTAGGCTATTAAGAGCATATGATGAAAATAAAAAAAAAAAATAGGTATAATTATCAAACAAAACTATAGTCACAATAAAAATATGTAAAAATAAAATAAAAATCATGTGACGAAAATTATGAATTGGTCTAACTATTGTTATTTATTCAAAATCTTGTCACGTCTCGTTATCGGGGACTCCATCTCATGTCTCATCTTGTGAAAATTCTGTCTCGTCCCACCCCTAGAATAAATATGTGGTAAAAACTATACAATAGAATTACAGCATGCGACACGGCATAAAATATCATAATTCTTTTGATTTTTGCATTCAATTTGATTTTGTCTTTTCAAAAAAAACCAAATAAAAATGGCTTTCAACATTGATTTAATGAGCATAGATGTTACTCTATGTTACTTGAGGTTTAACACAGAAAACTATTCAGAGTTATTCCTCTGAAGTCTAAATTCTGCTCTAAATTCTTTTATGTACAGAGGATTGGCGGTAGAGCCACATAAATTAAACAAAAAGCCCTGAATCTTGATTAAAACTGAATCAATTACCTGGGCCTAATACAAGAGTGTTATAGAAAGTGAAGTTGTATTACTCGCAATAACAATAGGCAAAGCACTCATCACAACACTTATTTTTCCTCATGCAATTTTAGGGCAGACTAAACAAGTATATGAAATTAAGTGACTTCCTTGTCCACAGACCTACAGTTCTGTGATTATGGTGTACACTCATTTGACCAGACACAAAATGAGATAGATTGTCTGTTTCAGAGCAGATAATTTTGGGTTTGGGGCCTGCACTTTGTAGTTTGTGTGTCTGGTAAGTAAAATTAAAATACAGTGTAGCAGCATGACATTTTGTAATAAAGTTGGCTATAAAAACTGCAGTGGATTTTAATTTAAACTACTGTAAATGTTACATAATCAACTTGAATCAAGGCATAATACTTGCAATAAAACATCTAAGATTTTGTGGACCATTAACTCTAACCCAGGGGATTCCTGTACCTGTTGCTCTTCATCCCTTTATGTAGCTCCCCAAAGGATTTAGGAGTAACACTTTACAGTGAATAATTTAAATACATATACAGATTACCTTGTAAATACAGATTTAAGATGCCAAATTAGTGCACTAAAAACTAGTGCACTACTAAAATGTTTATGTTTTATAAGCATCCAAGTGTACCCTATCTAATCTTGCAACCACTGTTATATTGATTCAGTGTCTTGCCACTGCTAACAAGTAAATTTTCATTTTGTAAAAGTAGCTCTCTGGGATTAAAATGTTGGAGACTCCAACTGTATATGCCGTCATGCATGCAACAAGAATTTAGAAGGAATTAACACAAAGTTGCCAATCACATTTTAAATGAGATGAGAAAACCATAAAATTCACATGTTAAAAAGCTGTTAATGTAAAACACAATGGAAGGTAACATTAATCCTTGCAAGGCCATAACTTCACCTATAACTTCTTAAGAAAACTGGCTTTGATGTGCAGCAGCTGAACAGTGTCAGTCTAGCGAACACCAACACTTGGGGTTCTAACCACACCCCCTCAGCATTTAGTAAAAGACTTTAATGCGGTGTAACAAAGCTCTTCACCACAGTGTCAGGGCGGTGCGCACTGGAGACCATCAACAGCCATTGTTCTGTATGCACGTCTGTCTCCAAGGGAAATAAAGTCATAGTCAGATGAAAAGGCTGCCAGCTGTTAGCCCATGTGTTCAGTCACTAGTCTGGGGTGTGCTCAATCAGACTTTCAAATATCATCAGCATCATAACCAGGGGAGTGCCAGAATCCAGGTCAAGAGAGATTTAGGATTTTTACAACTATTGAAAGGACATTTTTAAGGTCTGAATTTTGACATGGCATGCATGGGAAAATACCCTTCTGCACATAAGGTAAAATCTATAATTGCGTAACTGTGATTTTGAAACTGTCATATTAAATGATTCCCTAGTAATGCTGAGATGTTCACTGTCCATGATAAGCAGAGCAGACAGCAAAAACAATAATAATTTATACAAAAGAAACCATTTCAAAATGGTTCCCAGGTTTTGATGGTCAGTTTTATGACAGATCCTAAACAACACAGACTGTAACAAGGCCGAAGTGTTGCTTGGCAACAGAGGCTGGCTGCAAGAGATACATTCAATCTGAGGCTCAGAAAATACGGCTGCCAAATTTATCACAGAAATAAAACCAAATCAACATGGACTTGTTAAGCTGGTACCCGAGTAAAATCTAATGCTAATGTACAGGCGTACCTCTCACTGCCCGGGGTGGTGATCCTGTAAAAGCGGTGTCGAAGGTGATGCTTGTCTCCATGGTAACACGTAGTGCAGAGGTCGTAATTGGTGCATTCAGCACATTTCCAGCGAATACCAATGATGGGCTGTTGACGGCAGGTGTCACACATAGTTCCGTCATGTTTGATACCTACAAAGGGAGTGGAGTTATGTAAGTTCAGTCAAGTCAGATTTTACTGTGATAGCACTGGAAGACATTCCTTTTAAAAATATGTGTTGACACCAAAGACAAAATTAAGTCAATGGCTTGCATTAAAACTTTTACACATTGTTCATGATGCACTACATAGTTAAACTACATGGAATTTGGAAGAAATGGAAAAAACTCCCAATTAATGTCACCGAAAAAGGGAAGCAGTACTGAAAGTTATTGGCCTTTATTGCCATCATAAGAGTATACATTAAATATTTAATCTTCATCATCTACTAAATCTTTAACATTGAGCAAAACAGTAAGTGTATTCATGTGAATAACACGTGCGCTTATTTGTTAGCTACTTCTTTCCATCCAGAGGAACTTCTCTAGAGGAGATGGCGCATCAGGTGAGTGTGGTACCTGTAGGAGCACTGTCCAGTATCCTCACGTCGTACGCTCCAGAGCAGCGGTAGTTAGCGGCTGTTCCGTTGTCCCAAACTACAACCACCTCCTCGGGACTCTCAAAGCTCCTCACGGTGCCCACATGTCCCTCTCCTCCGTCCTGTTTGCCCCACTTCCAGTCAGGTCCACGCACCACTCTGGCTCCAACTCCTTCCATCATCGCTCGGTTGTTCCTACCCGTGGTCATTTACGAAGGTGTATCGCAATGCCACAGAAATTCAGCAGGCTAGAGTTGTTTACTAGCCAGCTACTGTTGCGCCTTGAACAGTTGTGCAGACTCAAATCCACAGAGAAATCAAACAATCCACAGGATTAGCCTGTTAGCAAAGTAGCCTGGTCTGCAACCTACACGGCTGTGGGAGTCTCTAAAAGTGAGTCCACAATCACGCTGCTAGTGCGTCCCCGCGGCTCACAGTGAAGGAAAAAACTAAGCACAAAGCACAATTTCCATATTTTGTGAGGAGTCAAACCGGTAGCATGTTCTTCTCCACACAGGGGTTCAACCTCTTCAACTTAGCAGCAGGCTAGCGAGTCGATGTGTTAGCTAACTACGGCTCAGTTAGCAGATGCACCTCTCTTTTGCTGAAATAAAAAAAAATTCCGGATGCAGTTGTTGCTTGTTGATATTGGGTTAAGTCCACCCGGTTGTCCGTATGTTAACCAGGGGTGGTTTTCTGGAGCTAGCTCAGGATAAACGCGTCGCCATTGTTGTAAATAATCGCTCAGACCCAGAAGCAACAACTAGCTCCAGAGCTGAACGACAAAGCCCGAAGACGAGCGGCGGCTGGGCAAAACAGCACGAACCTCTCCATTGCGCATGCGCAGACCAAGGCCCACTGCAAACACATCAAAACCACAAAAACCTGATCAAAACTCAAAAGAGTTCAAGTATAAAATATTTTTATGGCCATAAAAACATAAAAATAAAAAATAAAATAGAATAACAATAATTAAATTAAATTAGGTAAAAGTAATCACCTGTAGGTGAGCCAAAGCTGTTCTTGTGTCTCCTGGGAAAATGCCTCTAGGGAAGCTGCCAGAAAATAATTAGGATTATGCCTCTGGTTAACATGGGCTAAACACATGGGCTACATAAAAAGCCTTTTCTGATATAACATGACAATTATTACATTACAATGTAATGTAAAAATAAATGCAGTTGAGACCCAAACAACAGCTGTTGTGTAACTCATATGTATTACAAATAATTATTTATGAAAAATCATATGTGAAAAAAGTGCATTTTTATTTTTAATTATTAAATGTAAATAAACACATACAAAATATAGATTTTAATTATTTAACATACTTAAATGACACACATGTGCACACATTATTAGGGACTCATTGACCCAGCTTTTTCAATTCCAATACTGCTTTTGATACTAGCTTTAAGCATCTGGCGGTACCAATATCAAGTGACACAAGTGCAGAGACTGAAAACATTATTTATTCCGTTAAACAAAAGTAAAATAGGACAAAACTGATCCAAAAGTGTTATGTAGCTGTTATTTATGTCTCATGTGTCTACAGAACACAGTGTTTGTGTCTACAGAACACAGTGTTTGTCCACTGATCCGAAGGTTTGTGGTTTGAATTCCGCTCTAGACATAAACATCACTGGTAGAGCAGTCAGATCCACTGACCCACAGGTTGGCTGGTGTGATTCCAGCTCCCACAGATGAATTCTGTTGTTGTGTCCTTGGGCAAGACACTTAACTAGGGGCGGGGTGCCCCTAGTGTCTGTGTACACTGTTATATGAATCTGTGTGTGAATAGCTGAGTGGTTCCGTGATGTACAGTGCTTTGAATGCCTTGAAGGTGGAAAAGTGCTACATAAAAATGTGACCATTTACCATTTCTAGATACAAGTTCAAACATTATGAGACTTTCTGGGCCAACTAGGACCAGTAAATAGTCTTATTACATACATTTATATGTCCAACCAGGATATCGGTTGAACCGATATTTGGATGCCAATAACCAATACTTTTGAGGTCTCAAGAGGTCTACCCCATGTGTCCATGGTTCCTTCTAGCCAGTTCCAGCTCAGTGTTGTTCTGTGTTATTCTTTTTTTCCTTGATTTTCGTCTTCTTTGGCTGTGCAGAGGTTTTCTACAGAGTTTCCTTGTCTTCTAAGCCTTTGCTCATTGATGGTACCTTCGACTTTGTTGTTAGGTTCTGGGGAAAGGGACTTATCATTTTTTTCAACTCCTCCTACTGTGATAAAGACAGATAACTTTTTAAATCCTCAACTCCAGCAGCTGTTGTTTGATTTAGGTTCTGTTTTTTCATTAATGTTTTCCCTGTCATGTTATTTATTTATTTTTATTTTTTTGAACAGTTGTCTCCTTGGTTATGGATGGCTCATGTTGGTGAGAATAAGCCTTAAATTTGGGGCACTTTTGTTGTCGTAGTGACCTTACTTCCAGCTCCTCGATCTATTTGATTTCATTGATCACGATATATTCTTCTCATCTGTCAGTATTAACAGGTTTTGGGTTAGATTTCCAGAATTTTGCCAACTTTACCCCTGAGAAGGAGACCTACATTTGTGTTAAATTGTACCCTAAATTAAATCAGTGCCTCAGTAGTAGCCTAAATATAACTGACTAGTCTACTGTCCACCTTTGACTGGTTGGAACAATATGCCTTAACGTATTTCCAGATGTGCCTTGAAAAAATATTACATTTGAGTTAACATATTTCACACATGGATGAATAACATCATTAGGGAGTGTCCTTCAGCATCTAAAAAGAAAGCAAAATAATTACAAATAACAAATAAGATTACGAAGTGTAAAGGACCAAATAGTGGCATGGACATTATGTGCCACATTAAAGATCTGATAAAAGTAGCTGAGTTTGGGGGGTTTGTTTGTTTGTTTTTTAAACAAAGTCTGCCCCAACTAAAACAGACGTTTGAAAAACATTGACATAGGCCTACATAGTATCCAAAAAAGTAGCATTGTCACCATAGACTGTATAAAATATAAATACTATGCTTGTCACCTGTCTGCGTGCCACCTTCAACACAATACAATCTTGATTCCAATCAGTAGCCGAGCCTAGTAAAATAAATACGCTTATATTAAGCTCCCTCCCTCTATTATAGATAATACAGGACCATTTTAATCAGATTACCTGTCTGTCCTGTCGCCGTAATTCGCATGTGTTACCACAACGCGGCGCCCTCTTGTTATACTAGAGGGCTATGTGTGGTGAAACAGCGCCACCTCCTGTCAGCGCTGCGCTCAGCCTCCTCTTCCTCTCCGCGGCCGGTCCCCTTGACTGTCTCCTTCATTTCAGTCTCGCACTGCAGAGTCCCATCGAGCTGCCCGTCCTTCTGAGCGGAGGGAAACTGGGACATCGCAATGATCTCGCCGGAGTTCAATTTCAACATTTTGACTCGGGACCTGTCACATTATGTGGAGAATCAAGTGAAAGTTGGACTCTTCGACTCTGGTATAGGATTCTCCCTGATGCTGGGGTTTAGTGCGGCGTACACCTGCTACTATTTACTATCTGTAGCAAAGGTAAATGCATGCGTGTTGTCGTTTAACAGTTTCAGTAAAAGTTTGCGCAGATTTGTCTGTTTCTATAGCTTACATCATAGAGAAAAGGGCTGGATCCTGCTGTTATTGAGCGGTGATGCAATGGTGCAGTCACTGTACTGATGGTGAGGTTGCATCGGTCTACACCGGTGCTAACGCTCCTCTGCACATGTCTGATGATGCCACGATTGAAAGAAACATTTTATAGTAAATTAAACGCTAAAGTCTACTAAACAGGTAGATGCACGCAGGTGGTTTTGCATATTTCCCTGAAGTAATCGTAGTGCCTTAAGGTCATTTGCTCGGATATGGTCACTTATCGGCATTGGCTAAGCTAGCATTACATACCGGTGTATTATGCAACACAACAGTGGACATCCTTCACTAAAGGCAGTGTTGTAACAATGTTGTTATGCTTGGGCCAGTACTATGGCTGTTTATGGATAAGACATCTCAACATATCATAATCATATTTATTCCACCCCTATGCAACATGTAACTAAAAAGATATAAAGTGACCCCATACCAAGTTAGTTAAACTGGCCACGATGTCACAGAATTGAAACCTTTGCTCTTTTGGACAAACATGTAATTGTTGTGTCATAAAAGTCCACTTTTTCAAACTTGCACGTGTCATTACGCGGTAGTGGGGTTAAGGTACAATTGCACATGGATGCATGTTGTCAAGCCTCTGTTTTTTCATACTGAATGACAGCGGTCTATAAATCAGCTTACTGGTCAGCTACACCTGGCTGCTCCTTTTCTTTCTCAGCATTACAACTGAATTCCAGTGAGACCCAATAAATCATACATTATAATGCGTTAACTATGAATAAAAGATATAGGGTGCTAGTGTGTGTAACAGTAATAGGCTACATCATCACTATATGCCAGACTGGAGTGGAATGTAATGTAATCTACAAGCTCTTTGTATTTTACAGAAGCCGCAACTCATCTCTGGGGGTAAAAAGTTCTATCAGTTCTTGAGTGATCATTGTCCTGTTGTGTCCGAGACCTACTACCCCACGTTCTGGTGCTGGGAGAGCCGAATTCAGACTCTCTTAAGACCATTTGTTACAGCAAAACCTGGAGTTGTCTATAGAAAGTAAGTTTATAAATTGGTCTATTTTTTGCAGAGGCTGTAACTGTAAATGTTGCATTCCCCTATTTGAATCGTAACATTGAACAACAGTAGGTCAGGGCATGTGACAAAGGAGATTTAACAAGAAAAAGTGTGTGTTTGCTAAGTACCGCTGCATGTTTCTTAATTCTTTCACAACTGTAGTGAAATATTTGCTTGGTCTGCACTCAAAACACATAATATAAAGGGATCAATTGTATAGTCTTGACTGGATCTATTGTATAGGCTTGACCACCCTGATTGATTTCCATTGCAGAGGTTGTGTACTCAGAATACAGTATAATGATATTACAAAACCAGGATAGGGCCGCTATTTATATTTATAATGATACATAATTATGATAATGACAATTCTGATACTGCATGCTACGGTCATAATTATGTATTGCCATTTATTACCTCTGCGTGGCTGTGCATAATGTAACTCGCTGGTTGGTTTCTTATATCTATTCACTAACTTCCAGTATATACATAATATCCACTTATTTATTATGTATTTATTATGGCACTTTAACATGAGTTGTGTCATATTAGTGTCATTATTTGTCCCTCTCAGGTACATTTATCTCCAGTCTCCTCAGTCAAGGAGACACATATTCCCATAATGCACAGGGGCAGCATCTATCTCACAGTATGGAAAGAGTGATGGTCACATTTTCTAAGGTTATTATCACATTTCCTGCGGGAACACTGGACCTCCCCCCTGTAATGAAGTTACCCAAGGTTGACACAAGGACGAGCTGTGTGAAAACCGTCCTATTTGTTGTAGCGGGCAGTCCAGGTGTAATTCCACTCATGTCATTGTCCGAGCGCAGGATTACCGCCGCTCCCCTCTCCACCTTGAGCCTAGTCATTTGGGACAGGCCTTTGTCGACTTTAACCCCAGGTGTATATTTCACTTTGGTTCTGTAATTTCAGGCGGGAGGCAGTCATACTTGTCTTTACTCTTTTAGTGTGGGCATGTGTAGGTTTCTAATGCAGTAGCAGCAGTGGGACTGAATGACCTCATCTGCCAAAAGCAAAGGATGCAGCCAAAAAAACCAATTGCCCGTTACAATTCTCTGGTGCATTGTGCTTCTTATCTGTTTGGGCTTGTTGCTAAGCACTCAGATAAAAACGGATGCTAGAGAATGTCAGAGAGAACTGGACTCACAATGAAGCTAACTCCCCCACTGGCAATGACACAGAGGTACCAGCAAATAAGAATGAAAGACTTCTTATTTACAGTATGTGTCATCAAAAATAACCCATTTGTTTATTGCTATTATGTCATCAATAACTATAACTGGTCCATTACTCTGTCAGCTTGGTCCAGCTGTGTTCATAATAAATTATCTATGGATGAATATTAATTCTAGCATTAGTTTTAAAAACATGCGCAATATCTGCTTATATTTTAGTTAAGAACTCCTGAATCTTACCTCAGTATCGAGAGACTGCACTGCACTCAAGTCAGTGGCATTCAATGAGAAATGTAGGAAGTAGGAGCTATTACATCTTTAATATAATATATATCTTATTTGAACAATAACATATAAACTAAACTGACTGTGAATTATGTAGTTGTCATAACCTAAATGTACAGAACTCACCTTGTATTGCCTTTACTTCTTAATTCATGTAATCTATTTACAAACATTGTATTTTGCATCAGTTTTTCCTTTTCAAGCAGTTTTTAGCCTTGAAGTTTTATCTCTATTTCCTTGTATGTTGCTGATGTAAATTACATAGTTATGTGACAGAGATAATGGCCTGCTCTTGACCTGTGCATTGCGTGTCTTCCTGTCTCTGCAGTGAGCTTATTAAAGCTGCAGATGGAGGACAGATCTCATTGGATTGGTTTGACAATGATGACAGCCCCTTGCACCTTGACCCATCCTGTCGACCCACTGTCCTGCTCCTGCCCGGACTCACGGGCACCAGCCGAGAGTCCTACATCCTGCACATGGTTCAGCAAAGCCGCGAGCTCGGATACAGGTGGGTGCCTCCGGACTCAGGCCTGGGGCAAGGGGTAGCACGCCGTATAATTAGCCCTAAAACACTTTACCTTACAATGCTCCACTTATTTGCTGTACAGTGCTGTCAAATATAATCAGCATAGGTTCACACCATCGACTGTATATATAAATGAACACAGCTAATCCGCTTGCCGATGCAGTCCAAATAGGTGCTCATGGGGGCGCCTTCGCCTCCATCAACTTTATATTGAAAAATTGTCACTCCTCTCTCTGTAAATGCTGCAGTGAGCCTCATCATTTTGATCTTAAAATGTTCTTATTAACCCACTCTACATGATCTTGGTGTTTTTATTTCGCTATTTTGTCCATAAATAAATTCCTATTCCTAATATGGAGGCTGGCTCCAAATTCGCCCCTATAACCACTAGCATTGTGAGCTTCATTTGACTGGAGCCAAACACTATGGGTGACTCCCACAGTCCACTTCTTTATACAGTCTATGGTTCAGGCCATTCTAATATGGTAAGCGCAATGCTAAAATCATTAAGCAATTTTACATAATAAAAAATAGCAACAGAATAGTTTTTAAAGACTGGAAAATTGTTAAAATGTACAATATCCTTTTCAATTCTGCTTGATCAAAAAAGGCAGTATTCTGGTTTCACACACAATTCGATCCTTTGCTGATTAGTGCCCGGTCATAACATTTTTCAAGACATTACAATTATTTAACACAATTTTCACATCTCAATAAAGTCTTAATAATATACCACCAAAATTTATTTTAAGCATTTAGAGCACAGACAGAGCAGTGCAAAGTGCTGCATTTTCATCCATTGAAAATCCCCTTAAATCCATTTGACCTTATAGATAAAAAGCTTAGATCAGAAACACTATTTGGTGCATGCAGCTTTTAGCATCCTTTTACACACTGCATTTGCATATTAAAAGACAAATTGTAAGACTATATATTACAAAAAACAGTAGTTGGATCTTTCTTCTGATTTGGGATCATTTGAGGTGAACATTATAAAGTGGATATCTAAGCTCTATGTCAGGGGCCGGTTTAGTAAAGAGCAAAATGAAGCACACACATAAAAGCTCTTTCTCCACAGTTTCTCTTTCGCTCTCCGCACTCATTCTTTCACACAGATTTAGTAAAAAAAAATTAAAAACAGCCAAACTCAGCATCTTCCATCTTGCTACCCCTCACCCCTGCTTGCGAGTGTCTGTCTGTGTAGCTTAATGAATTAGAGCTTATCCTAGTACAGGCTTTGCAGCTTAGACATACCAGCTTCCAGTTGATGCTGCAATGTGTGCAAAGCAGTGCCCCTGCACTGCCCCCTCAACCCCCCTTGTGCTTATTTGGCTGGGACAGTCTGCTTAGTTACACTGCAGATCAGAGATGACTGGGGAGAATATGCCTGTATTTGGGTGCGGGTGGTAATGGAGACATAAACATATAACAGTTATGTAGTATGTTATGCATTTGGATGCATTCAGAGTAGAATGAGAGAATGAGATGGCATCACTCCTGCAGATGGGGACAGGTTGCCCGGGATCCAGAATACACACTTCTTCAATACTTTACGAAGATGTGAGTCTGGTCACCAGTGAATCTCCCAGTTTCCAAATGGGCGCGATTGACAGGTGAATTAGCCAAAGAGGGACATGCAGAGGAAAAATATCACAGGAGACTGAAAAACATTGTAGATTTCTGCAGAATCAATGAGTGAAGCATTAAAATCTGTTAAACTGAGGTGAGATATGCATCATATGCGTCACTGAAAAAAGACAAATCTACCAGACTGATATCAATCTGTATAAAAAATACAGAGATGTCATTCTGGACTTCCAGGCAAGGGGGCAGGGGCTTGTTTTTTTGTATTTTTATTCTAAATATCAAAGGGCATAATCTTCAAATGAAGAAACTGTAAAACAGTAAAGCATTTCTTGTAAGTTTAGTTTTAGTCAACACCAGTTTAACCTAATCAGCAAAAAGTGTTTGAAAAGTATTTTTGTGTTCATTTGTGTTTCAGATGTGTTGTATTTAACAACAGAGGGGTGTGTGGAGAGACTCTGCTGGTAAGAGCATTTTTTTTATGGATTCAATATCAAACTGCAACTACATAACTTAAAATGGCCTAAATTCGCAATGTTAATATTTTTTCAGTACTATAGATTTATATATTTGTTTGTTTTATCAATATGACAGGTTGCATTTTTTAATTTCAAGACAGATAATTTTCACAGAAAGATATTGAAACCAGTCAGAGCAACTGTGAATACTCTGAGAAATACCATGAAACAAATAAAAAAATCTAGACCTATAAACTAAATCATTCCAAACTAGTCAAATAAATGAATGAAATTAAGAGAGTCTTGTTACCTCATAAGACTCATATTAGTGCACTGTATTAATGTGTTCATACCAGCGCACATGTTTGGGTCAGACCCAGGGCCAGACACTGTTACCCAGCGGGGATTAAGTTTCAGGCAGATCCAGTATTTTAATGCCGAACCAAAGGAATATGACCTTGTGGAGCGCATGCTGTTCTGACACCTGGCCTAATCTGTTCCCTTGCACTCGGTCACTCTCTGTGGTATATTTAGCCAACAAAAGTACCCCCAGCTTTCTTCTGAGATGTCACAGAGATATCCTAGAGTGTATACACTGTACCATGAAACAAAGAATGCTGTACCGAAATACACAAAAAAAGAAAGAAAAATCACTCTGCACAGCATGGAACTCTGCCAAGGCGATGGTCACACCCATAGACTGTACAGTTTTTGATGACTTTTATATTGAAAAGATAATTTTTTGTTTTAAGTTGCTCTGGTCCCATGTATAGAAGGAGTTTTAAAATTAAAGAGGAGGTAGTTCTAAGCTTTCACAAGCCTTTTGGCACATTGCTAGGATTCACATGCATAAATTGTCTAGGTTCATGCTTTGACAGACAGAAAAGCAAAGCTGAGAGGGGCATATACATAACCTTGCAACATTTCAGACAAGAGAAGTTTGTGATCAAAAAATGCTTGGTTGAATAGATGCAGACAGCTGCTATTAGATTTTGTCACTGCTGCTTTCCCAATTTATACTCTATAAACTCTATAGGGGTAAAGAAATGTACACCTATATAAGAGTTACCAAGCTTTAAAAGATTGCCCAAGTAATCAGATAAATAAAGATTATTATACATAAAATATGGAAATATATTACACATTTTGGGTAAGAGTGGTTTAAAGATTCTTGTTTTTTGTTTTTTTTTTCACACCAATCTTCTTATCCTTGCCCGCTACTCACTTCCATCTTTTACACAGCGCTGCATTGTGACAGTGCAGCACTGTGGCTTAACTCATAATTCCTTTGAATGTTTTAATCAAAGACTGGTCTGTGTGAACTATTTTCATCTTTGTCTAAGTTAAACCATTGAAAACAAGGGCACACAACTCTAATGTTGTTGGGTTTGAATTCTACATGTTTAATACTTCAGCACTAGAGCTGCAACTAATGATTAATTTAGTTTTTTTGTTTGTTTGTTTGTTTGTTTTAACGTGTGGCATGTGTTTTAGAGTCATGATAGAGTCCAGGTAACAATTAACGGTTATTAAAATAATCAATTATTATTTTACTAGTCAATTAGTAACATTATTCTGAATCACTGTTACAGCCCTAATGGACCCTTTATCACACAGTGACTTGTGTATTCTGCATTTCTATGCATTGCTCTGAATGGTTTCTGTATGGCTATTAAATGTGAACTGCCTGTTGTCTAAGTAGGCCAGTGCAGCTAAATGACCCGCAGTGTGAAGGATGCCCTCTACCTCCCTATACGCTAGTGCCCCAGATATACTGTACAAAGCAATGTATTACTTACAACAGCCTGCTATATAGAAATCTTACAGTGTCTAAATATTAGGTCTTTTCAGTGTTGTAGATTAATTAGATAAACTGTGTGCAGATGTCCCAGTGTAGCCTCTAGAGAATAGTGGAGCTCACAAGCTTGAATTTTAATGAAGGCCCTTGAAAAGAAGGAAGTGAGCAGAATGCTGAGAATTTGTCTTAACAAAATGGGAAATTATTATTTTGTTCACTACAGTGCATTCTCAGTGTCTCAGTACTTAGTAGGCCTTAGCTTTCAAGTACTTTTTCTTTTTTAGTCCTAGTCCTATATATGTTAGGACTAGCCTTGATTTAATCCTGGATTCATGGTTAGTCCTGTTTAGATCTATTTTAAACCTGGTTCAGTTCTAGTTTTCACCTAAGTTTGACTGGGGTTTGACTCATTTGACACCTGGTTTGTTTCTGTTTTTCTGTTTGGAATTGCTGTTCACTGATTAATTTATTCAGATGTATAATTGAGTCATTATTGTAAGAATGTTGGACGTAATCTTTGGAATTATCTTATGACAATGATGTTCATTGTAATGTCAAACTAAAAGGTTTGTTTTTGTTTCCTTTTAACAATCGCATCAGCAAAATCAAATGTATTGATTTTCTTTAAAGAGGGAAAGACTATTAGCTCTGCATTTGCCATAGTCAGCTTCATGCACAATCCTTACATCCATAGTGTAATTAAGATTCTTAATCCTCTTGCTAATTATTAAAAAATATAGAATCTTTAAAGGTGTATAATGTGAACTCTCTTATTAAAAATATATTGCATTGAAAACCTGGTGAAATGGAGAAATTATTATTTGACAAAAAACACTGCAGCTCATTACTGTCTAAATGCATTCACATTTCAGGGTTAACATTAAACACTTTTATTATTGTAATTTATTGAAAAGTAAACATAATTGTACACATGTACAACAGTAATTTGGTCAATATCCAATCCCATTTATTTCTATAGCACATTTGACAAACAAAGCATGTTTCCACTCGTGATACTTATTGTGAAACACTGTAAAATCTCAAAACCAAACACAAAAATGATTTAAAAAATGAGTAAAACACAAACTTAAAACAATAATCAGTATTAAAAGATTTCAAAACAAACAATATAAATGCTATCATAAGTTGATCTATTATCAAATGTCATTATAATTTTAACCTGTTTTGTATTTGTCTTTTCTGTTAGACACCAAGGACATACTGCGCTGCTAACACGGAGGACTTGGAAACTGTTATTGAACACATCCAGAAGAGTTACGCAGCTGCTCCTCTCATGGCGGCTGGAGTGTCCATGGGCGGGTAATCAAGCCTCACTCCTCCATATGACTTTCACCATCATCACATCAGATAACTCGCACACATTGTGCTCTTCAAGCTGCTACAATTCTCTGACCTTGTATTAGGATGAACCATTTGAGGGAAAATTTAACAGTGGAAATCAAGATTTAGAATAAGTATGGGCCAATAAAAGATAAACAGATAATAGTCTCCACCAACATAATATGGAAAATTGATACTGCACTGAGGTAGTACCTATTATGAAAAAAAATCACATCAATAGGACAGTGTTTCCTAATTTTAAACTGGTCTGATGTACTAATATGTCAGAACTAGTATTAGTAGTTATTAATATTATTGCACCCTTATGTTTTATGTTGAAAATTACATTCTGTTGTCTAAAAAAGGCATGCATTTTAATGTCACTGTATCAAAATTGGTATCAAGTGTCAAGAATTTTCTAAAGAATTACTATTCAGAATACAGTGTGCAATTTGATCATAGCTAGAAGAAAGAAAAATAACTGCTTAATGTAGACAAGAATCCCATACATTTCAGAACACTTCTGTAGACGTTTATTACGAGTTTAACAGGTTTTACATATAGCGAGACTATTTTGAACCCTGAAGAGGACATTCTAGACTACAGTCATTTTCAGCTTTTGTGGTTCCCACTGTGTTACAATTGAGTTAAACATTTCATTACTTATTTGTAAGTAATTTATAACTTACAGCTAATCGTTACAGGGAATAATATTTTAATTTTACATGATATACGGTTACTGAAGTGGTTTCCATTTAAGTCTCCCACTCTCCTTAGCACAAGGCTACATTACTCCATGCCAGGAAGTACTTAAGTGGTAAATAAGTGGCTGTATTTAGAAAAAAACAAAAAGGAAGTCATTACGTGGTGATTTGAATAAAACCTCTCGTTTATTAATAATTTAGTAGCTAGCGCCAATTGTACTCGCTGATGCTGAACCCAGTAGTGGAACCAGCTGTTTTTGTCCAACAGCTTTCTCGTCCTCTTTCTGCAAATAGTCCAAGGGGACAAACTAAGCACTGCAGAAGTGAAGTGCACTTGTGTGTTTGTATGTTTTATTTTTGAACACTGTCTTGTATGAATCATAAAGCAGAATGAGTTTAGCATTTAGACATGGATTTTTAATTTAATTTATCACTTGAAACACTATATTTAAACTTGGTTGCTAATCTTTGCTAAGTGGCAACTATTGAATTTTTGCCAATAAAAAAGGGCACCAAAATATACCAAATTAAGTGTTCATTTTAAGTATTTTTCTTTAATTTAATAATTCAAGATACTAGTTGCCCATCTGCATGTGAAACCTTCACTGCAATGCTCTGTTTTTGAATAGAACCATTCCCAATACAGGGCTGCACAATATATTGTAAAGCTATTGTTATAGTTTAAATGAATCATGTATCAAAATATTCCGGTATAATCTTATTGTAATTGATGAAAGATTATGAAATGACAGTTCACAGATTAACAGTTTACGGTTAACAACTAGAGTGTTAGTTTCATTGTAGTTAGCTCCTCCCTTCAGACAGATATTTAAAGTGACTTACAGAACTCTGTCAGAACTGAAGATGCCTCTTAGATAAGTGGCCAACGTATTCACTCTTAAAAGCCTTTGTCCAGTTGACTGAATTCAAATTTCTTTTACTTTAGACCCTACCTTGATGACTAAGAGATTAACACAGGAAAAGCAAAATATTACAGCAAAATATTATATAACATCACATTTTTCTTAAACCGTCTCCTTTCCCCTCTGCTTTTAGAATGATGCTGGCCAACTATCTTGGTCGTAAGGGTCGTGAAACGTGTCTGAAAGGAGGCGTGGTCTTCTCCGCGGGCTGGGATGTGTTTGAGTGCACTGCCTCTCTGGAAAAACCTCTTGACCGATTCCTCTTCAACTCCTACCTCACCAGCTGCCTACAGGCCTCTGTGCACAGGTCAGCTAAAAGGGGAGACATACACTAAGCTTTACATCATGCTGGCACTCGGCAGTAAATTCATATCTAAAATTATAGGGATTTTGAGTGTCAGTATAGCTCAAAGAAGTACTATTTTTCTGCTGTAATGTGCATATTTGGCATTGCCCTGTGGCTGACTGGACTGGTCTGCCTAATTTTGATTTTCATGTTCACTCATTTACATAATGTTAATAGTGTACATTTTATTTACAGGTTTCAGTAAAATGACTTTTCCTGTTATAGAAGCCAGTTTAGCACATTAGACTATTCAAAAAGGTGAAATATTTAGTACTGGATTGTGATAACATCAGTCTTAATTCCCAGTGCCACGAAACACACAGATAATAGGCCCATACAGCCAGTGTGTGGGAAGTTGCACCTAAAAGCATGACCTCAGTAAACTTGTGCTTCTATTTCTGAATTCCATTAGGGTATTAGCTGTACCGCTCATTCATTTTTGTCACAGCCTTGTCAGCATTTATATAAACTGCATTTTACATAACGCATTTTACACGACAGCTGATGATGACAGTTTTATTTTTATCTGCCCGCAAGACACAGGCCCGTGCTTGAAAAGTGTTACGACATTGATCACGTAATGAAGGTATGACTTGTTTTTAGACTAGCAAAATGTACCCTGAAGAGCGAAAAACAGCACAGTTATGATAATGTCCATTATGCAGGCAAAGACCATTCGTGAATTTGATGAGAGGTTTACGTCCATAATGTTCGGTTACCCCACAAATGACGATTACTACCGAGACGCTAGTCCGATCCACAGGCTAAAGTCAGTGCAGGTGCCACTGCTTTGCCTCAATGCTGCTGATGACGTCTTCTCGCCCAGTCATGGTAAGTCGTACATTACATTAAATATAGCTTAGCATTAGACATGTCACAGTGTAAAATTTTAGTGCTAAGATTATTCAAATAAGAAACATCACAATTTTACAATTATTCACAATTATCAACATCATGACCAAACAACACCGAAATAGCTGTATAACTACAATTTTGCATTTTTCCCCTATTAAACAGGGCTTATCCAGCAATTAGCTACCTCAGACTGACTACCCGTAAGTTAATTTTAAGACTGAGAAAGGGGTCTTCATGTTAATGTTTGAGGGAATGTCATGGTAATCATTTTGAGCAATATGGTGGCACAGGAGATGAGGTTTCTCTGTAAATCTAGTTGTAAATATGCATTATAATTGCTTGTAACAAATCCAATGTCCTTTATTGCAGCCATCCCAGTAGAGGCAGTGAAGCAGAACCCAAACCTGGCAATGCTCATCACTTGTCACGGTGGCCATATTGGATTCCTGGAGGGGCTATGGCCACGGCAGAGCACTTACATGGACCGAGTTTTTAAACAATTTGCCAAGGCAGTCATCGAACAGGGCAGCCGCCTCCAGGACCTCTCCTGATATCGCCTCATCCTCTAGTTTTATTCCTATTTTTTACACTTTTACATTCAATTTCTATAGGTCATATTGCATTCCTGTGAGTTCTGTTTTTGCTCAACTTTCACCTCAACCTCTTTGTCATTCCACTTCGTTCTCATATCACCTTACTATATCCCATAATGCATCACAATCTAATCACCGCATTGTGCTGAAAGAATATTTCTGCTAAGGCCTCCAGTATTTTGACTGGACTCTGTACCACCACTGCGTTTGACCTTTCTTTTGTCCCTTCTCCATCCCCATCATTCCATCCTATTTTTCTTTTCCCTTAAGCAAAGATTACGTATTTATTAAAATGGCACAAATTGTCATGCTCTCAATAACAATTTTGAAATTTGGGAAATGCAATAAAAAAAACACAGACAAATCATTCAAAAAGTATTTCAATCAATAAGTATAGCTGAATCTGTGCCCAAAGTTATAATGGTTAGCAAAAATCGATTGTGCAATTAAAGTAGCACTTTTTAAGCACTGTAAAACCATCATACCTCATGCATTTCATGCATTTGTTCATTATTGTCCTATGTAGTTTAATTTAATTAACATTTGTCCTATTGTAATGCACATTTCCACCTTTTTAAATGCACCAAATGTAATGTCTTTAAATGTAACAAATTAATTTAGGACTTGGGAATGCGAAATTGCACTGTTTTTGTTTCTAACCCATGTCTAACTCCTTCACATGTTTGATGTATGAAAGTATTTTCCAAATGCCGAAGAAATCTTTTGCAGTCATACATCAACAATCAGAATTAAATTAAATTAATTTCAATAGTTGAAATCTAAAAGTGAAATTAATTTTATTCAGTAGAAGTAGAGTTTTTAGAGTTCTAGAGTAATTTATTTATACGGCACGGTGGCTGAGTGGCAACACTCAGGCCTCACAGCAAGAAGGTTGCTGGTTCGATCCCCGGGTCGCCCGGGCCTTTCTGTGTGGAGTTTGCATGTTCCTCCCCGTGTCTGGATGCCCGCACCCCTATGAACTAACATCAAGGACCATAATGTCCACCCTCCTGTGGGCTCACCACCTGCAGAGGGGTTCATAGGGGGGCTCAGGTGCTATGAGGATTGGGCAGCAAACTGCCCCCGCGACCCAGCCGGATTAAGCAGGAGAAGATGGATGGATGGATGGATAGAGTAATTTATTTAAAAAAGGTATTTAATATGTTGTTTCCCCAAGTTTTGGGTAAGCCATAATCGCAACAATACAAATGCGTCCAATGTTTTGCTCTTTGCAGGTTCAAATGGGCTCTGTCCGAATATTTTCCTGCTCTAAGGACAAATTTCAATCTTGGTTTAGTGCTGCTTTGGTTCTAGTTCAGGTCTAAATCTGTTTGGATTATTCCTGTTATAGCATCGGCTTTGACCACAGTCATTTGAAAGCCAAATATTGTCTGAGGGGGTATTTTGCATGAAATATTGGAAATAGTTCTTAACAATATAGCTTTCACTTTGGATTGGAAAACTACAATGAATGGCCTTTTTCTATTTTATTCTAATTCATTGATGTAGCACTCTATTGTATGATGTTTCCTTTGTGACAATGCCGTTGATCAGTTATGTGAAGTCTGAGGATGTCAGATTAACAACATGAACGAAGGTATACAAATATGATGTCATAGGACGGAAAGTTCTACTTAAGACATGACAAATTGAACTTTTAAACTTTTCTGCTTGATCCTGATTCACTTTTGCCAACAATGATCCAATAACTATGAATGAGTTGGCAATAAGGAAATGGGAATAATGGCTGTCATGTGACCAAACAATTTCATTAAGAGGAAATTTTAAAAAGTTTAAAATAAAGCTGGACTACAAGTCAGAATTTTATGGTGGAGATTGTAAAACTTTTAAATTGCAAATGTTCTGATCTGTATAGTGTTTGTAAATACTGGGCCTATCCACATGAAATAAAAACTGTCTTTCTCTGCCAGCACAAGTGAACTGGGGTGAGTTTTGTTTTTCCACTAGGGTATTTAAAGGTCTCAATAACTGCTGATAAAGGCTTAGTATGACCCAACTGCAAGCCATAAAAATCAACATATTCAGACTGAACTGGATTTTTTTGAATTTATTAATATTCCAACAAATGTGGTATGAAATCCCTTTGGAGTTACATCTCTTGTCCTAAATCTTAAAATTTGACATCAAAATGAAACATTTCGATTGAGAAACAGTATTGTTCTGCTAAACTGATTTGGCATGTCTTGTTTGCAACAACATAACACAAACTTAAATGAATGCATCTGTCACTGGGCACAAGATTTGTTACCCATGTAGGAAAATGATCAAAGGAAAAACAAACATGAAACCATAAGGTTATAAGATGCTTGTATATACACATTAACAGTGTTATATTTAATAAAGAAATTTAGTTGATTTTTCAGTGTCACTTATTTTGCAGTTTTTTAAAGCAATCGACTATAGACAAAATAATTCAGTCTCATGGAAACCACAACTGAGGTTTCCTCAATAACTGAAATAACTCAAGTACTGCAGTGTAGGGACTGTGTGCAGTTCACATAAAGGTTATGCCTATAGATAAATCTTGCATTTCAAGGTGCACTAACTTTTCTGCTCGGTCCGCCACTTAATTGTAATACAGGTTCTTGCTGTCCCTATGGAAGGGCATAGGTGAGGCCACATTAAGTTACAGATCTGTTCTGTAGAGAGGTGAAGAGAGAATATGTTCTTAAAAGGCCATTTTTGAACAAATAAAAATGTAAAATTTAATACTCACTGTTCCAGGCCAAGCAGTATCAAGGAGATAGACCTTCAGCATGGTCGGGCCTAAACTCTTGTCAAGGTGCACTGACCTCTGCTTGCCCTACAGGTTACCCCACAATCAGTGAGTACAATATGACATCTAGTGGTGAGTTTTGGAACAGTTACTACTTTGGCCAAGGTGAGGCTACATTTAATATATGTGGACTGAACATGACGCGAAATCCATTTTAACATCGCACCTTCAGTGACAAATTTCAACGCTGCAGGTTTTCTACAAACATGTGAGCTTTATTTAAAAAGATTTTATTAAAATGATATAGAAAAGTGCTCTTTAAAACTCTTGTGACTGCACATCTTTGGCCACGCCGTCGTCTCTGCTGGGCGCTGCTTTAGTCTTCTTTGGGAGCAGACTGGCCTGGATATTCGGGATGACCCCTCCTTCTGAGATGGTGACTCCTGAGAGGAGTTTGTTCAGCTCCTCGTCGTTTTTCACGGCCAGGAGGATGTGGCGCGGGGCGATCCTCTGCTTCTTGTTATCTCGGCTCGCATTTCCTGACAGCTCCAGGATTTCAGCGCAGAGGTATTCCAGGACAGAGGCCAGGTACACAGCCGCGCCCGTCCCGATCCTCTCCGCGTAGTTGCCCTTCCGGAGCAGCCTGTGGACACGGCCCACCGGGAACGTGAGTCCGGCGCGCACAGACTTTGACATGACCGATTTGGAAGCCTTGGACGCCGCAACCTTCTTTCCACGACCGGACATCTTATTTATGTAATCCCTGTCAAGTATTAATAGGACCATTTAAAACATGCGCACGAAGGGTAAAACAATCCATGAGTTTTCAGAAGGAAATAAGGACAGTTCTGAAATGCATGAATACAAAAAGAGAATTCTCCAAAGTTGATCTTGTAAAAATGAAAAGATACCCTCGTTTGTACAATAAGACTGAACTGAAAAACGAGTGCCATTACCTTAAAATATTAGTAGTCACCTTTCAGGAAGTAGAATTTCTTGAGGGGTCCAGAAATGAAGGAGTCACTGAGGTACAGCAGCTGAAGACCAGGCCCTGGTGGTTCAGGTTAGTGCAGTGTGGCTCAGAGTTGATGTAACACAGAAATCTGAGGCAAAACATGATTTAAAATCATGCAGCAGCAATTTATCTTTATAAAAACGAATGTGCGCATGAGGGGTAAAACAATCCATGAGTTTGCAAAATGAAGAGCTGCCATAACAATTAAAGAAAATATAAGATACAGCATCATGTTTGGACCCACTACAGAATGGGCAATAAACTATGGTTGGTTGTATACCTACAATTATGCCTACTTATATTTGTGCATTCCTGCAAGTTTCTCAAGGAGAAGAGCCCAAACCCATGCATGTTATATCCTGTAATCACCCACAGCCATTCACACATCCCGGTTTGAACTATTAGACTACAGTAAAGTTATAGGCAGACATATGAAACCACAGAAGTAAACATTAACCAAAAAAAAAAAAAAAAAAAAACCTTCACCAAGTGGTCCAAACGGAGTTACAAGGAAGTACACTGACCACGAATTTGCGTCCACTTACTGAATGTGCAGGTTCCGAGTGAAAAGAGCAGGTGCGCTCCGGAGCGAACTCTGCTTTTGTAGTGACCTGCGCCCATTGACTGATTGGTCGCACCTGGCGCTGCGCACTCCTCCTCCAACAGCAGGGGGCAGCAAAGGACAGCATTAGGCTGGGCTTCTGCGTCTATACAGTATTTTCTCAAATGTACACTCATGTAAGCTTGTCTTTCTAAAACTTATTTGAAAATATCTTCCACTCATTTCATAAATCATGGCTACATATCTCAAAGCAAATATTAGAATATTATTTCGTGTTTATAGTTTATGAATTATTTTATTGTTAGATTTAATGAGGTTTAATGCTTCAAATTTGTTCATCTTTCAGTTGCTTATTTCTGGATTTTCGTATCTGTGCGGGCAGTCATGTCACAAAATAAACTTGGTTCACAGATGATGTAATATTGCTCAGAAAAACACAAAATTGTATCCAACTGCAAAGTCACAAGTGACTTGGAGGGGCAGATTGCAATCATGATTGTATCTATAACAGCCTACATTCTCCCTCACAAAACTTAATCCATGTGTAATAAAAATGACCACATCATTGACAACAAAAACAATACCAATATACAGTGTCGGGAAATGGACATGTCGTTTTATTACATTCATAAATTTCAACAACAAAAGCATGGCCCTAAGCCCATGTGTTCATGATATTCAAACACTAAAACAGAATGAGGTAGATCACAGAGATACCAAGGCTTCCACTGAGCTGCAATGTAGTCTAGACAAGATTGTGAAAGCAAATTGCATAAGTGTGAATATATAAGACAACATTTTATGGACATAATTTTTATGCGACATTGGGGGCTAATTCGTTGTTGTGAGAAATATATTTTTTGCTGATGACCTGTATAGTGCAAGTAAAGTTTTCCCACCTCACTGACATTCAGCACATATAAAAGGAATTATTCTGGGTTATGTGCAAAACCTTTGTTAGTGGTTTTGAACAAAAAGGGACACAGCCACTTGTCTTAAGTGACATGCCAATATTACAATATGATTATCAGTCCAAAATGTTCAATAAATAAGAATACAACATGGACTTTTTCAATACAAAAACGTAATCAAGAAAGTTTACAGACATTACGGTAAGCACACATCTAGGTAGATTCTTCTTGTCTTGCACAAATACTACAACTGGCAAAGAAAAATACACAAAACATTAGAGACCCTTCATTGTAAAAGGGGTGATACAATATATTAGTAATGTAAACATTTTTAAACAGTAGTCCAAAATGAAATTATTCCATTTTGGGTTTTTTTTTTTTATCATATTTTCTTCTCACAGTTACATGGTTTCTTCATTTTTGTTGGTCCGAAAACTTTAGGGACTTAAGTGGCAATATCTTCAGTATTACCAATAAGGCATTTTGGACAACCCTGTGCAGAAAATATAAAAACATTCTTGTTTCAAGTACAAATTTTAGTGACCTGCTGCTCATATGAGTACCAAAGATGGCATTTTTTCCAAAATTCTGATGGCTTTTGGCAGTGATTGCTGTTGATTGATTGGCTAAAGCTTGAACTTTGAACTTTCAATGCTGCAGATTAAATGAATTAAAAGAGAAGCATATAAAACAAGCCAAAGAATGTATTATTATGCATGTTTATACATTAATACTGAATTTAAAACATACTTCCAATATTAAAAAGTGGAGATTAAATCGCATCATGAAAAGCAAAAGGTGCAGCAAAGGATGGCTTTGGTATCAACTTAAATTAAAATCAGCAAAATATAACACACTGTAAAGGAAACAATCCCTTTAACAACTTCCCTTTCTTCTCTTTTTAAAACCCTGAGATAAAAATGCATGTGAAGGACAGCCCTATACACGCAATACAATCTTCAATAGTCACATTATTATTTAGAGGCTCTGTTTACATGACATACAGGAACAAAGCTGTAATTGTAGTAGTGCTCTATCATAGGAGAGTCTATATAATTAGAGCTATAGTTGTGTCCAGCTTCTTGCAACAGTCAACCAATGCATGCCAGCCAGTCCATGCATAGAAACACTTGCAGTCTTTTTGGAATCTTTGACGACTCTTAGGTCCAATATTCAAACATGGCGTCCTGTTAAAAAGTACAGGGGCCGGTCTTCGCTGCAGTTGGCTGTTTGAAACTCATCTCGGAGCCTGAATTGCCACTCGTCCTCTAGCTCCAGTCGAACGATGGTCTGACGCAGAGAGCTCCGGTCCTGGCAGATCACACACAGAGTCGCACCTGGAGGCATTCAACAACAGGCAAGCTAAAATATGTACTGAATGTTATGTTTCCACATTAGATAATCGACAATGGACTAATTGAAAATATAATGTAATAATGGCGTTCAGCATCCTGTTATAAGTGAGATTTTGAGGACTTTTCTCTATTCAAAATAGTTCTTTGTTGTTTGTCAGTTGCTGTGATAACTGATGCAATTTTTCATCATTTTGAAATTCATGGATAGAAAAAGAAAATCCTCAAATGTTTATCTTGTCAAAGTCACAAGGTTCATTATTCTGTCCTATTAATATTCTTATTATTAAAACTGAACTGAAGAGCCTGTGCTGTTACCTTAAAACATTACAATCAAGTAAAGTTAAACAGTAAAGTACAAGCACATTTTGGTCACCTTTCAGGAAGTGGAATTTCTTGAGGAGTCCAGAGACGACGAAGGAGTCACTGAGGTACAGCAACAGCCCGCTGAAGACCAGGCCTTGGTGGTTCAAGTTAATGGAGTGTGGACGAGAGTTGATGTAACACACAGAAATCTGGGGCAAAACATAAAATGAGATTAAAATCATGCAACAGTAATTTACTTTTATAAGAAATAACAAAATCCAGAACATAGCATTAAGAACTATCTGTGGTTATGCATCTGACATCAAGATTGTGGCAAATATTCTTGGACGAATGCTTACCTTGGGGCCGATGTTCAGGTAGCTGTCAATGGACAGGACAGGGTTGGCCCTGTTGTGAATGGCCATGGGGAAGAGTCTGCGGCTGCAGCTTTGGAGGAACTTCTCCAAGAGGAACTGTGCCGGAGCATCCAGCAGTGTCTGCTCACTGTCAGGAGCACACACATACTGGGACGGGCTGATGAGGGCTGGGTTTTCTATCTCCTGAATAGTAAGAGATGAAGCTCATTATAATTTGAAAATAATAATAAGCAAGAATTAGCTAAAACTATTCAAACAATAATTTACCACAAGTTTGGGTTTGACCAGGAAGTCCTTGTTCCCCCCAACTGGAATGTGTTTCTTCATGAGGCTAAAGTTGTTGAAGCGACAGAGCAGAAGCCCACTGCTGTTCACTCTCAGATTAAAGTCCACCTCCTCACAGCTGTACCTACAGGCACACACACAAACCCACACATATAGTGTTAAAAAGACAAAAGTGCTAGAGAAGAAGGCAATATTAGACAGACTCACCGATTGAGGTCATACTGTACGTTCTGTGTCAGGTCAACATTAAGCAGCACAAAGTCGTGGAGGTGGCTGCGGCTGAAGGGGCTGAAGGGAGCTTGGAGGGACAGACCGCTGCTCCACTTCCTGGTCCCGCACATAGCGTACAGTGAGATTTTAGGGGTATTCTCCATATGCTGCAGCACCGACTTCAGAGACACGTTTGTCAAAACTGATCTTCCTTCTGGTGTTTCACTAAAATACACAAAGCATAGCAAAAAATAGACAAATTATGACAAGTGAAATAAAATAACTTGTCTCTAACAGAGGTTCATGAACATGTGTACAGTAAATCTTTCAGTAGCAGTAAGTGTGTACCAGTATGCTGTGCTCACCTGGTGTCAGCAGGCTGGTGGGCGTTCCACAGGACACAGGAGTCATCCAGCATGACAATGAAAGGCCACACATTCTGCCTCTTCACACCCTGCTCCTCCAGACGATTCCTCTCCAGCTCCAGATTATGGTACGACAATTCTTTGATCATGAAGCGCGCAGCACCTAAAACAGCAGCAACAGTTTATTTTATTATTGTGGGAAGCTGTCTGAAAAGTTATGTCTTTGCTTTTTTGTTTTACATACTGTACTTCAGACACACAAAAAGTACATGCCTAACTCCCTGGTATTGAAGGCAAAGTCATAGGGTTATAGGTACAGTGAATTCATAATTAGTGCAACTTCTGTGCAGCCAATAACTTGATTGCTCATTTGTCTGTTTTATATATATACAAAAGTCACCACATTTTAACTTTAACCTACTGTTGAACTTGTGCATGAGTGGTGAACTATAGTACACTAAAAGCATGCATGTAAGCTTATTGTGCTGTAGAGATGTCACTTACCCACTCCCGAGTTGTTGAACATAGCGGGCAGGACTAGCAGGATGTGGTTTGGCCAGTATTTTCGGTACAAGGCCATTTCAAAATGTTTCACCACCAGAATATGCAGATGGTTGGCACCCTCCATCGCATGGAAAAGGTTCAGAAGACCGTGCTCCTGGCGTCCCGTAGTTGGGGTAAATATGGGACTTTTCAACAGGTCCAAGTCCTTGGGTCAAACACAATAATATCAAATGCATTTGGTCTCTTGCAAGGTAGGTACACTGTTAAAACTATTATTATGGGTACTCCACCAGATTACAAACTCTCTTCCAGAAGAGTTTCATATTGCATCTTTAATATTTGTCAGAAAATAGATATGTATTTTTTCCTAAACTTAAGGCTACTTTATTTGTTGTTACCTTGCTGGAGATGAGAGGCAGGCGCATGCTCTCCAGGTGACTGCCCTGCTGACTGAAGACAAAGTGCTGCTCCTTGGATTTAGGAATGACAAACTGAAGCTGGACCTCCTCTCCCAGCATGGACGAGCTAAAGGTGAAGGCGTGGAAAATACATTCGGACAACTGCACATGAAACACAGACCAACATGATTATCATCACAGCAGACTCAAACCATTCATCAGAAATAAAGGCTGGATTAGAATTTAGAATATAATCAAATAAACAAATATTACAGTGTGTACTATAACGGTCATGTTGAAAATTCCATATTACTTTATACATGTATACAATACATTACAATATGATTATGTACATATTTTACAGAGCAACCTTCACATTTATATTTTTTGTTTATATAGTTTATAGTTTATTACATTATTACCTGAGAGGAAGGGCTTGCGTCACAGTAGTGGTGGCACTGCTCACAGTGATGAAATGCATTATGAGCTGCAAACTGGCTCAGACGAATTGATGTGGTCCTTCTTTCGACTGACATTTCTCCATCTTGTTTTGTATCTGTTCAAAAATATCATTAAATATTAATTACTAGCCCACTTAAATGTTTAAACAATCACTTGGGCCATCATTACAGGTATTGACTTATTTCTTCAAACCTGTTAAGCACTTTGGCATCTTGTCTGAGTAAACAGGACTAGCTTTCTTAAATTTAGGGTCACGTGGAAAAGAGTCAAAGGACAGTTTGTGAATATCTTCAATGTCAGGCCACATGCTGGTCCCAGGATTTGTAACAGGTATTTCTGTTTAAAAAAAAAAAAAAACTATTATTTATTGTGATTCTTGCAACAAATTTTTCACTGCTTTCACCACTGACCTTCTTCATCCTGAACTTCATTCTCATCGTACACGTCCACCTCCAAGAGTCTGATAAGCATCTTAAATAGGATTCGGAGAAACTGCAGGTACGCACCGGTTTTACCCACCTGCATCAAAATGAAAGGATTTAAAATAGGCATTGCAGAAATTTGCTGGTGATAGATTACTTAGTAATTTTTCCTCTGCATGTCTATATACCACCTCCATTTCTTCTACTCTGATTATTATTATACCACCAGTGTGTTTCCATCTTATTGCTTTGCCTGGAAAGTTACACAGTATGGCAATAACTTGAAATGTGCCTCAGTACTCCTTTAAGAATTGTTTTTAATATTGTATTTTCTCAGTATTGTGTCCAAATAATTTAGTTAAATCAGTCAAACTGTAAAGTAATTCATTTCCAATATGTATATTATTTATCTATTACCTGTGGCGGTCCGCTCAGCAACAGCCTTCTTGGGTGTGGCACTGCAGGGGCTTCATGATCTGCATGATGCTGCCTGGCTGTGGTCCACTGTCTGTAATACATGCTCTGCTCTGCCCCCTGCAGGTTGGGGGTGATGAGTGGTCTTAGAGGGCTGCTCCAGGTCACATCCGCATGGGGCAGAAGAGAAAAGGAGCTGAGCTGGCTAACAGACTCACTCGAGAGCAGGTTGTAGGCAGCCCGGGACATGATGACGGTGCGAGGTAACACTCTAGTGGGTTTGGTAGGTTGTCCACATTGGGTTGACTGGCTGGGTCTTTGAGTGGAAGAAGAGGAAGGAGAGGAAGAGGTGGAGGAGGAGGAGTAGAGGGATGGAGGAGGTTTGGAGTCTTTGGCGTGAACATGGCTCCCGGGAGAATCGCACTCTTGTTTGAACACAGTTTGAGACCCAATCTCCATTGTGTTTATGTCCGAAGGTCCACAGTCCACCGCACAGTGGGACGTCGAGGCCTTTGGGAAAGTGTCTGCATTATCTGAAGAACTGACTCCATTTTCCACCAGAGAACCTAAGTGTAACACATACAGGAGTCAAATATTTATTTTCAGATTCAAATTTCAAAAGAGTATATATCTGTTGTAAATTATTTTGTGAAAATGTCAGATGAGTGTAAAAACGGTTTACATAACAACTATACTATGCTATAACAACTATGCTCTATATCCCCAGAAAATCAACAAATACTACAAAATGGCCATTTAGTTTTAGTGACTGGATCCACAAACTCAATGTTTACATATGATTACAATTAAACAGTCCATTTGCACAGAAGCTCTAAACTACCATACAATTCATCAACATTTAAACTGTATGCTCTTTAGGATCACCATCATATGAACACAACCTTTTCTATAATAATAACAACAAATCACTAACCGGACGCCCTTGTATTCGCACTGCCATTGCTCTGTGGTCTCTCCAGCTCTTCTTTGTCCCGAGTATGATCTTTCTCTCCATTAAATCCAGAGACTATGGCTTTTTTAGGATCCCGCACTACTCTAGAGGACACATAGGTACAGGCCAGGCCCACCTCCTGCTCCAAAGCTGTACGGGACAGGTAGCTTGAGTCTATCAGGCGAAGATCACAGTATTTCAAAGACCTACAGAGACACAATGAGACATAATTAATATGACAAAATATATGTCAATGTCCATTTTCCAAAAATAATGTTAAAGAATCAGACCAGTAAAGTTTCATCAAACACCTTTCCCATTTTCAATGATAATAAAAGTAGTTACCTGGGGAATGTCTCTCCAAGTGGGTCCTTGCCTGTCAGAATAACAATACAAGGGAGTCCCTCAAGATCCTCATAGGTTTTTGGGGTCCAGTCTTCATTTTCATACATTCTCCATGCCTATAAGAACAAAATATATATGCATATTAGAAACCCTATTATTTCCTTGTATTTGTAAATGTTAACATTCAAACTTATAGTACACTTTAAAAACACATTTGTTTTTGTCCCTGAGCTCTGACCTTGAGGCGGTTTGTAAACACTTTGGGCAGGCTGAGCTCGGAGGCCGGACTCCCTAACAGCACAGCGAAGCACAGAGACAGCCCCAGTTTGTCCTGGACGTCCTCCAGACGCTCGCGGGCCAACATGGCCAGCTGCAGAGAGGGCACCCTCACTAGCAACATATGCCCCCGGCCCTGTGACCCTTCTCTGCTCGGGGCATTGATCAGGTCCTCCACCATGGCCAGGGTCTCTGGGGTGATATGGTCCCGCAGAGAAGGAGATGAGGTGAGGGCCATCATGGCTTCAGTGTACTGCTGGATCAGCAGGTAACTGCGGATCACCATACTGTGCAGGTGGGGGTGTCTAAGGGAGTAAAAGTAAGGAGTTTATTTATTAGCAAGAGCCCCACACATGTATCTATTTATTTATATATTTACCTTTCCAGGAGGGTATGAACCATCTTCTCAAAAGCATCGTCACAGCGTAAAATTGGACTGGCCACACCCCATTGGAGGGACTTGCTGTAGTCGCTTAAACCAAAGTAGAGCAAATCCTTTGGCAACCATTCCCCCTCCTGGACCAGTAGAGTATGCATTTATAATGAATCACTTTCACCAGATCATAGCAGCGGTAAGTAAAAAAAGCTCCTCACCAGGCTTTCGTTGGTGGGCCAGTGCACCTCGTTGTGAATGCTGATGCGTGACTGGTGCGTCTGTAGGGTGTATGGGAAACAGCTGACCTGCAACACCAGCAGGTTCATGGCTGTGAGGACCTCAGGACAGTTCACCACTCGGTCAGCCAATCCCTGCAACTCCCCATGGCACACAGAGCCTGAAAGAGCACTGCAGAACACAGTGTACGAGATTAAAAAACAAGCACTAACACAACTGTGTCAACTTCACTACATAATATTCACAAATATATTTAGTCTTTCACACAATAATTCGAATTAAAAAAATAGAAACATATTTTCATTTATTATGAAAAGATTAGCAGTAGTGGCTGTCTTCAAAAACTCTGCAGACATAACATCTTATCTAACTCCAGACACAGCAGTATTTTACCTTGTGAGATCAACGTGTGAGTTGTCGTGAATGAGGACAAACAGAGTGTAGGGGTTCTGTTTGACTTTCCTCATGAACGCCTCCATTTTGGTGTGAACGTCACCGTCCAGGCGCACCACATACTTGTCTGATTTCTGATTGGCTTGAGAGCTTTCTTCAACTCCAAGGTCTACAAGCACACCTAGTGAAAACAAACAGGGTTTATGCAAAATTCATCCTTGAGTCCAAGCCAATGACCTAGAACATTATAACTTGAAGAAAAAAATGGAAAACAAAATGTCCTTGTACCTGATTGTCGGATCCGCTGTGCTGTCTGCTGTACCAAGATATGAGAAGGTGGGACCAAAATAAGAAAGTCAACTTTACAAAACCTTCCCAAATCAAGGTTCTGTGTCCCTGAGTCGGCAATGGAGCAAACTTGAGATAAGAGGCTGCGTGCCACTCTCAGCTGAGTTGGATAGATCTGGAAAATCTTGTTTAAAATGTCTTCTGTTGGACAGACAAAGGAGATGTTAACTCTGGTGCATTTTACAGCAAATAGGGCTGTAATTGATTTAAGAAATTCTTGGTCAATTTAAAGCTGCCACACACTACAGGATTTTTCAGTCTGAAACAAAATTTCCTCCTTCCTGTCTATAGTAAAATGACTCGCTTTAAAGTGTTCAAAAGATCAGAGCATTGCACTTCTAATTTAGACACGGTCAAGTCAAAATGGTGTCGTTATTATTTGTAAAATGTGGTACAATACTTCAGATACATTTTTTTTAATGCACAGAAGGTTGGTGATTAAGTACACAGGAAGCAGAGTCACTATCACTAATCTACAGCTTCAGCCCTTCAAACTGGACTAACGGCGATGTTTTGTGGACTGGGTGTCATTATTAGCGGAGGAATTGTAATGAATAATGTGGATGAGCTATTGTGGTTTTTACAACTTTACAACTTTACAAGATAAGTCATAATTATTTTCATCTTGTGCCCCTGTGTCCCCCTCACTCCTCTGTCCCTGGCGCTCTCTTTTATTGGCTGTAGCGTTGCTGATGTTTGGTGGTTACGATCTGACAGAGCAGTGTCACACTGACACCATATACAAGGAGCGCAGCAGGGGCTCAAAATCACATGAGGACACAAAGTCAGGTCATGCCTCCACGAACTTTGGAAGAATCAAATCGCAGCCTAAATCGGGCAAATTCTCCTCACATCAATTAATCAGTTGATTAAAAGGAGGCATGGCGTGGTGTTGGCAAAATCTCTCAAAATGGTCAGGATCTTCCGCAAAAATTAGTACATATATACTAGTTTTTATATACTATTAAATGCACATTAAACTGTCCAGTCACTCCAGATGACTCACTGTATGCTTTGTCCTCTCTGGTGCAGTTCATATACATGCTTACAATTATAATAAAATAATTTGTTCACTAATAAAACAACTGGTCGACTGAGACTCCATCGACCGATTAACATACTTAAAGGTCTAAAGGCGTAGAGCACTACAAAAAAAAAAATACTTTGGAGCTATTAGTCTTGCATGTCTGGATATAAAGTGGTATCTGTTTAAACAGTCTAGGAAAGTCTAACCTTTGTCAGAGTGAGGCGACATGCTGGCTACCTCCTGTGAGTGGATGTGGTCAGTCATGTCGCCATGACAGGCCAGGACACCCTGCCCTTTCTGCCGTCGCTGGTATCGCACCAACTGCTTGTCCAAATTGTCCCCTGAAACAGCAGGCACACATGTGTGACAACAGTCACACATAAGAGGAAACATGAATGAGCATTTACTTCTAAAAATATCTATATACTCAGTCATACTTATAAATATTTTAGTTTCATTATCCACTCACCAAGAGATGTAGTTTTGAAGTGAGACGCCAATACACTGACTTTGCCTGTGATGAGCTCATAACTGATTTCCTTCAAAAACTCATTAGTTGTCAGCATGCCTTCAGCTAAAGCCCGGGCTTGATATTTTCCTGTCGTAATTACATTTGATTTAGACATTTGAATAGGACATTTTCACTGAAGATAAAAATTCACAGCTGTTTACCTAAAACAAGTACACAAAACTCGCTGCCACTCATTTTGGAGGCACATACTATGACTACATAGGTGGGCAGGCACTGGTGAAGTGGTCCTTCACTGAGAGTTCGCAGTGACTCTGAGATACCCTCTCCCAAGGAATTATGGGTAACCACAACTTGGACACTTCCACCGGAGACACTGGCCTCAAGCCGTGCCAGCCAGGGCAGCTGAGCTGGGACAATAGCAGGACCTCCAGGACAGCAGAGCATAGCCTTCAATACAATCTGCTCCAGCTCCTCTCTCAGGGGGATCTGATGAGGACCTAAACGAACAACAGCAAGACAAGGAAATTCATTGCACATGTGTATTGATACTCCAATGTAAAAAGCTTAATAGAGTAAACAAGCAATGAAATTAAAAAGCTGACATAATACAATACAACTGTGTCAGAAATCAAATGTCTTGGTACAACAATAGACTCACTTTCAAATTTAAAAAGTGTTGAATTATAGAAGAGTCAGTATCTTAAACTTCAGGTACATCATTACAACTCAAGATTAAATAACTTTGTAACATTCAATTATTTATATGAGTTTACATAACTATATAGCTGTGTGTATAAATAAGCAAAAATTATTATAATAATTAACTATTATAGTCCCATCCTCCCAGGACAGTCTGTCTGAACTGAATAATAAGAAATCTAATTTGTGTTAATCAATCGGACTTAAATGAGTTGCTTACCCAAACGTGCCAGGTACTGTAACGTTAGTAAAATCATTGTTTCCACACCGAGGAGTTGGCTGCTGCTGAGGCCTAAAACCTCCAGGTTCTTTTCAGTTAACTGGCTGCTTTTATAGCAACTGGTCAGCAGGGGGCTCACCACGATGTCTCCCACATTTCCATAGAAATAAGGTAAAGTGCCATGCCCTGCAAAAAAAAACTCATATAAATAACAAATAAACTGTTTCATCTGTAAAGTATAAAAGTGCACTATACAGTGGAGGGTCACCACAGAATTTCAGTGTTAGAGGTGATCTACCCTATATTTACTGAAAGTCTTGTATTTCTCAGAAACAGCTTAAAACATGTGTATTTTTTATTGTGAGTGGGGTCACCTCTTTACAGATCTGACTTGTAACTTTGCCTGGTGGTGTCATGTGCTTGTATCATTAAGATAGATTGGTTTAATGGCATACTATGAAACATTCCAGGCACTAATGCCTCATGAACATTAGCTGATGGCAGACCTTCCGCCAGAAAAGTTACACAGTGCATAAGTAAGTTGTAGTGTAAATGCTGTACCGATGAGAATGACAGGGCGAACTCCTGAAGAGTTTAGGAGGTTGTCAGGAACAATGACAGTTTCTCCGGTGGTCACAGGTTGGGGCTGAATAACTGCAGGAGCTGGAGGCTGAGGCACTGATACTGTCATAACTTAAGAAGTAAAAGAAGTAGTAGTCTTTATGGTCACTGACAAAAACAGACAAGCTCAAAACATATAGGCATTAGGTATAACAAATAGAGGTGGGCAGATTGTTGAAACACAGATAATACTGTGAATGTGGTTTTGAAGATGTGCAAGGTTCTAAGTATATAATTTTACAATAAAAGATGCTGCAAAAAGATAAAATGTTAAATGTAAAGATTTTTTTTTACCAACCTCTCCTACATTTAGAAACATGTTTTAACAAATTTCTTTGTTATCATGATACACCAAAGCAACAGTGAGATTCATTTTTGCCAGCAATGCCCACTCCTAATTATATTTCTAACTTTAAAATGCAATACCATTGTAAGAGAAGACAGTAAGTTTCAAAGGAGAGAATATACAACAAAAGTTACAGTGAATGGGCTATTTTCTAATTTCAGCTATAAATTCTCTATCAGCATGATCAGAGATGTGTGCTGAATAATTTCCAACAACACAGGTCTTTCTCCATTTTAAACAAAGTTCATTGAGAGACAAAGCCATATGTACTTCAGACTGAAATGAGCTTAGGGGTGAGTAAATGACATAAGAAGGTGAAGTGAAGGCAAAGCTTATACAACTGAAGTGTAATGGGTTCAAGACTGACCTGGAGAGCAGACGATGGGTCGAATAGCGGGCACGGGGACAGCTGTGGGTGGGACAGGGACCAGGGTGCTCGGGTGCCAACTGCGATGGCGCTTCTTTGGGGGTCCACTGTTCATGGCAGAGGATACTGGAGGGAAAAGAAAAATATTTTAGTACAGAAAAAGTAAAGTAGAAGAGGTTGATATTTTATTGTATTCTTACCCGGACTATCCCCAAGATCTGTGGGGCGGTACACCTGCCCCTGAGGCCGGAGGGACACAGAGGAGGGGCTGAGCAGGGGCGTGTGGGCATCCACCAGGCTGTTAGTTGGAGCACTGACCCTCAAAGCTGTGGGAACTGGGCAAAAAAAAGTCATATTAAGAGTGCCTTAAGGTGCCTGGTCATGGTTAAATTAACCATGACCAGGCACCGAATGCACTGCCAATAATCTTTGTATATAGGAACATGCAAACTAAGAGTGGGCAACAGAACAAAGTCTACTTAATGCAGCACTATGCTCAAACACAGACTTTCTAATTGTCAGTGATATGCTTGGATCTTTTTAATGGATAAGTCTACAGCCAAACCTCAATCAGTGTAACCATGTAGTGTGGAGCAGAGTTGTCTTTGAATTTTACTTTTTGTGTTAAATGGCACTTAAAATATATATATTGTTTGTATTTAGAAGATTTTTTATTTTAATCCACTTGATTTGTTTAATGCAAACTGTGGAATGAAAGGTAATTTTAGGATTCAGACTTGGGACATTCTTGGGCAGCATTTTTTTCATGATCTAAATTGACATTCATAAATCCTATAGCCACTGTGGGTGCAATACACTAAGATATTGATTAGTTTCTGTAGCCTTTGCTTGTCAATATCACAACCTTGTGAAGAGGCCAATCAGTGGCAAGGCCTTAAAAAGTCATTACAGCATTCCTTCCTTGAGTATTGATTGATGTGCTAATACAAGTGCACACACAAAATGGATATGTGGTGGGCTGTCATTCTTGTGCACCCATCGTGATTTCATGGTCCAGTTCCATGAGTTGTGTCCAGAGCATTATATAAGACATGTAAATAAGGCTTTTCACAATAGAGGCAAGGATGTGTCACAGACGAGCAAAAGATCCAACCTGCAGTATCCCCTTATATATTGTTAATAATAATCAATTGACTTTTGTTAAAAAATCATGTGACTTTCCATTAGAAAATCAACACTGGCATTTCCTAGTTTACTTCAAATACGTGTGCCTTAAACAAAAGATATGACAATCTAAGTCGATTCAAGTTTTAAGGTGCACTGTGCAACATTTATTGTGATGAGTGTTAAAGCTTTGCCTAGAATGTACCATAGTATGGCATTGAACTAATCTATTTCCATGGAGACAAGCAGATACAGCCACAAGGCAAATGCAAAATACATACGTTTAATTGATT